>CM066330.1:257138962-258488962 GCA_033807585.1 Hydrophis major
GAATTCACCAGACTTGGGGCAGTAAAATTCCCTTTCATAACCACAAGATGGAGCCATTGAGCTGCAATCAACAACTAGAAAGCACAGAAAGTCTCTCCCTCCCCTCCTCTCCTCTCTCTCCCTCTCTCTCCATTCCTCCCTCCCTCCCTCTCTCTCGCCCTCCCCTCCCCTCTCCCTCCCCTCCCTCCCTCCCCTCCTCTCTCTCCCTCTCTCTCCATTCCTCCCCTCCCCTCTCTCTTGCCCTCCCCTCTCCCTCCCCTCCCTCCCCTCCTCTCCTTCCCTCCCCTCCCCTCCTCTCTCCCTCCCTCCCCTCCCCTCCTCTCCCTGTCTCTCCATTCCTCCCCTCCCCTCCCCTCTCCCTCCCTCCCTCTCTCCATTCCTCCCCTCCCCTCTCCCTCCCTCCCCTCCCCTCTCCCTGTCTCTCCATTCCTCCCTCCCTCTCTCTCCCCCTCCCCTCTCTCTGTCCTTCTCTCGCTCTCTCTCCCCCTCCTTCCCTCCCTCCCTCTCTCTCCCTCCCCCTGTCTTTCCTCCCTCTCCTTTCCTCTCTCTCTCCCTCCCCTCTCTCTGTCCTTCTCTCGCTCTCTCTCCCCCTCCTTCCCTCCCTCCCTCTCTGTCCCTCCCCCTGTCTCTCCTCCCTCTCCCTTCCTCTCTCTCTCCCTCCCCTCTCTCCCTCCCTGCATTCCTCCCTCCCTCTCCCTCTCTCTCTCACACACACACACTAAATTAACTGATTTTGGGAGTCAGTGCGATGCATTAAGCTGCACATCAACCTCCTGTGCAGAGTGAACACAACACAGAGATGCAAAAGAAGACAAGATTCCCATGATTGAAGAACCATGAAATTTCCCACGGTGGAGGAATGGATGGTGGAAAACATCAGAATTTGCAGAAATGGCTAAATTGGTCAGAGAAAAGAAACAACAAAACTTTTTGTTGCAGTGATCCCGGGGTCATGCAATCCCCTTTTGTGTCTTTCTTCCAATGAGCGAAGTCAATGGGGAAGATTCACTTAACACAGATTGGCTTAACGACCATGTTGCCAGCTTAGTTACAGCCGTGATTCACTTAACAGTGGCAAGAAAGGTCATAAAATAGGGGCAAAGCTCCCTAACAACTGTCTTGCTTAGCAACAGAAATTTTGGGCTCAGTTGTGGTCCTACATTGAGGACTATTCGTATGCTCAAATTTATTTATTTTTTTATATAAAGTTTTTATTTTTTATAACAAACATACAAACGAAACATAAAAAACATAAAACCATCTTTCAATTATATACAAACAGTATGTCAGTTGGTTACAATCTTTTGTGCTATCCTTTCTTTTACCATTGTATAAATTCTCACCTTATCAATCTAACATGTGCTTATGTAATATCAATTATTAATCATTCATTTGACTAAACTATTTTTCCACCATTCTATACGAGATATTCTAAATTTCATTATAATTTAATCTTATACATTCATCCAATGGTTATATATTTTATATTGTATTCTATATCAATCTATTAACTTTTTATTGTAAAGCTTCCTAATCTATTTCTTTACCATGTCTTTTTATCTAACCATTGATAAAATTAATCCCATATCATATAAAATTATTTGTCTTCTTGTTCTCTGATTTCAAATGTCAATTTGCTCATTTCAGCACAGTCCAAGATTTTCTTAATAATTTCTTCCTGCATAGGTATTTTTTCATTTTTCCAATTCTTAGCAAATACAATTCTAGCCGCTGTTAAAACATCAAATATTTCAATTCTTTACTGTATATTTCCGGTATAATTCCCAATAAAAATATCTCAGGTTTAAAGTCTATGTGTTGTTTTATCATTTTTTCCAACCATGTGTGGATTATAGTCCAGTATCTTTTTGCATCCAGCCATGCTCAGATTTATGATGGTCGCAGTGACCTTCTACAAGCAGAGTCAATGAGGAAGCCAGATTCACTTAACAACCATGTGACTAACCTAACAACCGCAGTGAGTCACTTAACAACCGTGGCAAGGCAGGTCGTAAAAGGGGGTAAAATTCACTTCATGAAATGTCTCACTTAGGAACAGAAGTTTTGGGCCCAACTGTGGTTGTAAGTGGACGACGGCTTGTAACCAGTCATTCCCTTTTAAATGTATGGAGCAGTGATGGTGAACTCATGATGCACGTGTCAAAGGTGACACACTACTTGTTTTGGGAGAGGACTATGTTCACCAACAACTATCTTTAAAAGTGCATCCTGTTCTCGCATGCATCTTGGGGGGCTGCAGGGGCCATGTGTGAGTAGAGGAGAGGAGAGGAGAGTAGAGTAGAGTAGAGTAGAATAGAATAGAATAGAATAGAATAGAATAGAATAGAATAGCAGAGTTGGAAGGGACCTTGGAGGTCTTCTAGTCCAATCCCTTGCTTAGACAGGGAACCCTATAGTATTTCAGACAAATGGTTGTCCAAGCTCTTCTTAAAAACTTCCAGTTTTGGAACATTCACAACCTCTGGAGGCAGGTTGTTCCACTGGTTAATTGTTCTCACTGTCAGGAAATGTCTCCTTAGTTCTAAGTTGCTTCTCTCCTTGATCAGTTTCCACCCATTGCTTCTGTTCCTGCCCTCTTGTGCTTTGGAGAATAGCTTGACTCCCTCTTCTTCGGGGCAGCCCCTTAAATATTGGAACACTGCTGTCATGTCACTCTAGTGCAGGGGTAAGGAACGTTGGCTCTTTTATCACTTACGGACTTCAACTCCCAGAATTCCTGAGTGAGCCATAAAAGGTTCTCCATCCCTGGCCTACTGGTTTTTTCAGTTGTGAGGGAAATCAATTTTTGACTTGAATGGGACTGTTTAATATACAAATGTAGGACATATTTTTATATATATTCTTTGTATGTCCTACATTTGTATATTAAACAGTCCCATTCAAGTCAAAAATTGATTTCTCTCACAACTGAAAAAACCAGTAGGCCAGGGATGGGGAACCTTTTATGGCTCCCTCAGGAATTCTGGGAGTTGAAGTCCATAAGTGATAAAAGAGCCAACGTTCCTTACCCCTGCTCTAGTGCCTAGTCCTTCTTTTCATTAAACTAGACATACCCACTTCCTGCAACTGTTCTTCGTATGTTTTAGCCTCCAGTCTCCTAATCCTCTTGGTTGCTCTTCTCTGCACTCTTTCTAGAATCTTTTTTACATTGTGGCGACCAAAACTGATGTTCCTTCATGTAACCTGCGGACCATTTTACTTGTATTTTATTTGTACAATTATATTATGGGAGGATGACATACCAGCAGAAACACGTTAGGCATTTTCTGAATGTTTGAGCTCCCCAAATCCATCATCACTGGTGTAGATAGTGTCTGGAACAGTCCAAGGCACTCCAAAATGCTATTTCCAACCCAGCCAGGTAGTGATTAAGCCTTGAGCCTCTTAACAGGGTGGCATCTCCAACAGTCCGTTCTTCTGGGGTTCTGGCGCGCGCATGTGTGCCGTCCAGTTGGTCTTCGCGTGCGTGGGAGCACCGGAAACCGGGAAGAACAGCTCCCTGGCATGCATGCACCTCCCAGCCAGCTGGTCTTTGCGTATGCATGCGCATTGGGAACTGGAAGATCGGATGGGCGATGTCCATGTGCATGCCAGGAAGCTGAGTGGTTTCTGGCATGCGTGCGCATACTCCCATTTTGGCACTTGGTGCTGAAAAGGTTCACCATCACTGGTATAGGGTCTCCTGCTTAAGCAGCGGGATGGAGTAGAAGTCCTCCAAGGCAGGGGTCTCCAACCTTGGCAACTTTAAGACTTTAACTTTAAGCTTTGCTGGCTGAGAAACTCTGGGAGTTGAAGTCCACAAGTCTTAAAGTTGCCAAGGTTGGAGATCCCTGCTCCAAGTTCCCTTCCAACTCTGTTCTGTAACAAAAGTTTAATTATTTTAACTTTGAATGGCACAGAAACGTAAAAGAGTCAGAAAGCAGCTTGTGGAAGGTTTCTGATGCCACCTTTCCACTTTTTAGAAAAGACTTGGAAAACTGTTCGAGAGACACTTTTCACTTCAGGAAGAAGCTTCACTATTTGGATCTTCAGGTATGGAGGATCCCATCAATGTGTCACACGGAAGATCATCTTCCCTGGCAGAGGGTGGAATGCATTCTCAAGTTTCCTACACTCTTTGACCTTCAGAGTGGCCAGAAGGCAGCCTGGCCTTAAAGGGCTGAGGACTTGGGTAGCATTTCTAAATTATGAATTTCAGAATACGGAACAAAAGAGTTGGGAAGGGACCCTGGAGGTCTTCTAGTCCAACCCCCTGCTTAAGCAGGAGAACTTATACCAGTGGTGGCTAACCGTTTTGGGCTCCTATGTCAAAAAATGTACGCGCACTGGCATGTGTTGGCGTGCCAATACCCAGAAGGCAATGCACACACACACACCCACATCCCTGCGCATGCACACGCAATCCTACCACCACCACCCTCCGCTGCCCCCTCCCTTACCTGCACTGCACCTCACAGTTGATTTTCGGCTGGTTTGAGGCCTTTTTCGGCCTTCCAGAGGCTTGAAAAAAAAAAGCCTGCAGGCCGAATAGGTCCATTTCATCACTTCCGGTATTACAGGAAGTCACGAAACGGGCCTATTTGGCCTGCAGAGGCTTTTTTCAAGCCTCTGGGAGGCCAAAAAAAAAAGCCTCAAACCAGCCAAAAAATCAGCTGTGAGGCAGGCACATGCGCAATGAGGCATGTTAGCCTGCGGCTTACTTGCCGGCACAAATGGCTTTGTGTGCCACCTGTGGCATATGTGCCATAGGTTCGCCATCACGGCCTTATACCATTCCAGACAAATGGCTGTCCAGTTTCTTCTTGAAAACCTCCAGCGATGGAGCATTCAAGATTTCTGGAGAAAAAACATACCACTTTTTCATAGGTCAGTCCCATGTGTGTCAGGGATAAAAGTACTTTTCTGGGTCAAAAACGGAGGCGATTGTATTGTCTGAACACCCTATTCTGGGTACTCAAAATCAGTCAATGAACACCGAGGGGGTGAGTTTTAGCTCTAGAAAACTCTGGAGTTTATCGGGATGGTTGAAGGCACATCTAGAACGGAGGCCTCCAAACTTGCAACTTTTAAATTGAGGACAACTCCCAGAATTCCACAGCCAGCCATGGGAATTGTGGGAGTTGAAGTCCACAAGTCTTAAGAGCTGACAAGTTTAGAGATCCTGGGGAAAAGTTATGTGGTTGCTGTGAGTTGACATTGACCAACAGGGAATCAATCCGCTGAGGATTCAGATGTCTGCAAGGAGAACTTAAAGTGCCATGACAACCATTAATGGATGATGGAAGCCCTGCCACTTTGTACATGCAGTTTTAGCTACCACCTCAGCTTCTTTGACCCCCTTCCCCTGCAGACACTTTGGAGGGGAGTATTGGCATGTTTGCATTCTAGCTAGATTTGCAAATCTGAGTGAGCTGAGCCATCAATGTGTTTTTTTGTAAGCCAAAATATATCCAACAGCGGCAAATGTAATATTGGGGGGATATAATAGGGGATAATATAAATTAAGATGAAATCTTGAATGGTCAATGAAATGGTAAAAGAAGAAAATTTGGTAATGGATAATGATGTGATGTTAAAAAGTTATATTTTTGACTATGGCTATAATTATATAGTATAGGATAATATCTCTCATGAACTATAAATTTTATTACTCATTTGTATAAGGTAATGGGGAATATTGCTTTAAATTTGATATTATTGGCTGAAAGAAAATGAGATGGTAAAAACGTATGTTAACAGTGGTAAATGTAATATTGAAAGGGGATTCAATAGGAGAGAATATAAACCAAAATGAAATTTTGAATCATCAATGAAATGATATGAATAGATTACATTGTGAACATGTTGAACATAGGAATATATAATTAAGGAAGATATTGATTGATTAAAAATAAAGAGACTGATATAAAATAATCAATGAGAATATAAAGAAGAAAACTTGGTAATAGATAATGATGTAATGTTGGAAAGCTGTATTTAATATGGATGACTGATTTAAAATGTAAAATGCCTGGAACCACAGTGTTCTCTTAAAACAGGGGTCTCCAACCTTGGCTCCTGGAAGCCTGGCGAACTTCAACTCCCAGAGTTCCACAGCCAGCAAAGCTGGCTGTGGAATTCTGGGAGTTGAAGTCCGCCAGGCTTCCAGGAGCCAAGGTTGGAGACCCCTGTCTTAAAAGATGTATTTAAATAATTAAAAAATAAAAAACTTCTACCCCAAAAATGGGTTCCGTGTAAGCCACCCAGAGTTACTCCAGCAGTGAGATGGATGGCATACAAATTTAGTCAAGGAAGAGCTAAATAAAATTATGCAAACCCAGGACTGATATGAACTCCCAATGGAAACGGAACATTTGTAGCTCAGGGTTGAATTGTGGGGTCCTGGATGTTCTCTGAGCTTGGTGGCTTTTCTAGAGGTGTTTCATTGCCAGGCTAGGTAACATCATCAGTGCTAGAAGGGAGTGAGGGAGGGTTGGGAAAGGGAGGAGGAAAACTGTGAGCTTCTTGGTGCTCTCTCGAGGTTGGCTATTTTCCAGCATGCATTTCATTATCCTACTGGGTAACATCATCAGTACTAGGAATGAGTGAGGGAGTGGAGGAGGAAGAAAACTGGGAGGTCCTTGGTGCACTCTAAGCTTGGCTTTTTTCCTGAAGACATTTCATTACCCAACTAGGTAACATCATCAGTGCTACAAAGGAATGGTGTTGTGGTGGCAGTGGTGAATTATGGGGCCCTTAGTACAAAAGCTTGGGGTTTTTTTTCCTGCAGATGTTTCATTACCCAATCAGGTAACATCTTCAGTGTTAAAAGGGAATGGTGAGGAGGAGGAAGAGGAGGAGAATTGTGGGGCCCTTACTACAAAAGCTTGGCTTTTTTCCTGCAGACGTTTCATTACTCAACTAGGTAACATCATCAGTGCTACAAAGGAATAGTGTTGTGGTGGTAGTGGTGAATTATGGGGCCCTTAGTACAAAAGCTTGGGTTTTTTTCCTGCAGATGTTTCATTACCCAATCAGGTAACATCTTCAGTGTTAAAAGGGAATGGTGAGGAGGAGGAGGAGGAGGAGGAGGAGGAGAATTGTGGGGCCCTTACTACAAAAGCTTGGCTTTTTTCCTGCAGACGTTTCATTACCCAACTAGGTAACATCATCGGTGCTAGAAGGGAGTCAGGTTTGCAACAAGGGGGAGGAGGAAGAGGATGATAGTGGGGTCCTTGGTGCGCTCTAAGCATGGCTCTTTTTATGCACACATTTCATTATCCAACTAGGTAACATCATCAGGATTAAATGGGAGTGGGAGTGTCTGCTTACATATCAATGGCTTTCCCTGTCAGTGTGAATGTGTGAGTGTTCTTAGTGCTTCCGTTTTTTTTAAGAGTGCTTAGGGATATTGTGTGAACACAACCCCCCCCCCCCACCAGAGAAAGGACCAGTCGCAAAAGGAGACTTAACCTCTCCATCCACCACGCAGGCATTTACAGCACACAAGAGGATGCCATAGGGATGGGATGTGGTACCAGTTTTATTGGTAAAATTGAACACGAAGGCTCACGAACGCTGGGACATGCTTTTCCTTTTAAAGAACTTCCACTGGACCTTAATAGTGAGCATCCAGTCGTTCACGTACAAACTTTTACAAGCGGATGTGTAGACATGCGCCTCGAGGGGAAGATGGCAGCATCCGGGTCGGGTGGATGGATGCTGGGCGAGGCACGGGGTACCCACGATTCATTTGCCAGCCTTCTGGGCTTTCTGTGCGGACTTGGTGACCTTCCCAGCTCCGCCACTCTTCTTCTCCACGTTCTTGATCACGCCCACCGCCACGGTCTGCCGCATGTCACGTACAGCGAAGCGACCTGGAAAAATGGCAGGGGACAGTGGAGTTAGAACAGCCACTCAGTTGTCAACACCCCCCTGCTCAAAACAGGGGTCGGTGTGTCATGCCTGGTGTGTGTGTGTGTGTCTGTGTGTGTCTGAAAGGAACCCAAACCTGGCCTTGGAACTCAAAGAGAGGAAGATGAGGGTCCTCAAAAAGGGAGATTGGCAGAAAAGAGGACCCACAGCTTTGAGAAAGCGTGAGAAAAAGAAACTTCCAATAACTACCTCATAGTTTTATTGATTGCTTATTGTACCCCATGACTATCATTAAGTGTTGTACCTTATAATTCTTGACTCTTGATGAATGTATCTTTCCTTGTATGTATACTGAGAGCATTTGCACCAAGACAAATCCCTTGTGTGTCCAATCACACTTGGCCAATAAAGAATTCTATTCTATTCTATTCTATTCTATTCTATTCTATTCTATTCTATTCTATTCTATTCTATTCTATTCTATTCTATTCTATTCTATATTCCATATTCTATTCTATTTCTATTCTATGTTCTGTTCTGTTCTATTCTATTCTATTTTCTATTCTATTTTCTATTCTATTCTACTCTACTCTACTCTATTCCAAATTATATTCCATTCCATTCCATTCTATGACAACTTATAATTTTCCAGATTCTGTTATAGGCCTCGACTTACAACCACAATTGAGCCCAAAATTTCCATTGCTAAGCAAGACAGTGGCTAAATAAGTGGCACCCCCTTTTTTTTTTGACATGGTGGTTAAGCAAATCACTGCCGTTGTGAAAGTGATTTGTACAGCTGTTCAGTGAAGCCGGCTTCTCCCATTGCCTTTGCTTGTTGGGAGCTGGTTAGGAGTCACAAAAGAAGATCACATAACCCCTGAACACTTCAACTGTCACAAATAAGGCCGGTTGCCAAGCAGCCAAATTTTAAATCGCGTGGCCGTGGGGATGCTGTTATGGGTTGTAAGTTCAAGGACTGGTCATTGGTCACTTTTTTCAGTGCTACTGTAACTTCAAGCGGTCACTAATTAAATAGTCATAAGTCGAGGACTCCCTATAAATAGCAGGAGTTAACAGATAATAAGAGTTGGAAGAGACCTTGTAGGTCATCTAGTCCAACCCCCTGCCCAAGCAGGAGACCCTACACCATTTCTGACAGAGGGCAGTCCAGTCTCTTCTTGAAAGCCTCCAGGGATGAAGCTCCCACAACTTCTGAAGGCAACTTCTGTTCCATGGGTTGATTGTTCTCACTGTCAGAAAATTTCTCCTTATTTCCAGGTTGAATCTCTCCTTGTTCAGTTTCCATCCTTTATTCTTTGTCTGGCCTTCGGGTGCCTTCAAAAATAGCTTGACCCCTTCCTCCTCTCTGTGGCAGCCCCTCAAATATTGGAAGGCTGCTATCCTGTCTCCCCTGGTCCTTTTCTTCACTAGACTAGCCAGGCCCAGTTCCTGCAACCGTTCTTCATAGGTTTTAGTCTCCAGTCCCCTAATCATCCTGGTTGCTCTTCTCTGTACTTTTTCTAGAGTCCCAACATCTTTTTTATAGTGTGGTGACCAAAACTGGATGCAGTACTCTAGGTGTGGTCTTACTAAGGCTTTATGGAGTGGCATTAGTACCTCACTTGATCTTGATTGTATCCCTCTGTTAACGCAGTTTAGGATTGCATTAGCTTTTTTGGCTGCTGCTGCACACTGCTGGCTCATATTTAGCTGGTTGTCCACTCCAAGATCCCTCTCACAGTTCCTGCTATTGAGCCTGGTTTCACCCAGTCTATGTGTGTCCTTTTGGCTTTTCTTGCCTAAGTGTAGGAATCCAAGAGGCAGCCTTGAAGGGAAGGGTGTTAAGGCTTGGAGGCACCAAGGGGAGGTGACCATCAAGCAGTGTTGATGCTCCTATCCAGGGATTGCCATTTTCATTTTTTAAAATAAAAACCACTCCGAATTTGACCCATTTGTCAAATCTCAAAAGATCCCAGCGTTTCGCATCCCCATCAACTCAGAACCTTGCTTGTTCTTATGCCAAACCTGGTTCAGCCTTCTTGGCAGATCTAATCCAATCCCAAGTCCTATCAGGATCTTGAATGCTTCGGGGGTCATCAAAAGGGCCAGATTTAAAATTGGTGTCATTTTAATTTGGGAGGGTCTGATAAGTATGCTCTAAGGCAGAGGCCTCCAAGTTTTGGGGCGCTAGAGACCGGTTCCACAAAGAAAGGTTCTTCCGTGGACTTGAGGGGAGGTGGTTTCATGTGCTGCATGCATCCTGTGGATGGGGGCTTCGGTTGTTTCCTGGCATGCCACAGACCAGTGGCCGGTCCATGAACTGGGGGGAGGGGGGGGAGCTGGTCTAAGGCAGGGTTTCCCAAACCTGTTCTTTCATTATCCCAAAACACTGATCAGAAAGTCTTATCAAACTTCAAAAAACAGTCATTAAGTCGCAAAGGTCCTCCCCCTCCCCCCAAGAAGCACAGTGGTTAGAAAGCATTACTGCAGGCTAATTCTGCCAACTGCCAGCAGTTCAATCCGGAATGGCTTAAGGTTACCTCAGCCTTCCATCCTTCCGAGGTTGGTAAATTGAGGTCCCAGATTGTTGGGGGCAAGAGGCTGGCTCTGTAAAACCGCTTAGAGAGAGCCATAAAGCACTGTGAAGCAGTATATAAATCTAAGGGCTATTGCTATTCCATTCCGTATTGCAGGAAAACTCTGCCCACAGTCTGGAGTTCGATCCAGAATTGGCTCAAGGTTGCTTCAGCCTTCCATCCTTCAGATATCGGTAAAACGAGGACCTGGATTTTGAGGGGCAAGAGGCTGACTCTGTAAACCACTTAGAGAAGGCTGTGAAGCACTGCAAAGCGGTATATAAGTCTAAGTGCTATTGCTATTAAGAGAAGGAGCCTGGGTCTCACCTAAGGGTGGGTATTGGGAGAAGCTCTCGACACACATCGGTTTGCCAGGGATCATCTCCACAATCGCAGCGTCTCCAGATTTCAAAGATTTGGGATTGTCTTCCAGCTTCTTGCCAGAACGTCGGTCGATCTTCTCCTTAAGCTCGGCGAATTTGCAAGCAATGTGAGCGGTGTGGCAGTCAATGACGGGCGAATAGCCGGCGCTGATCTGTCCAGGGTGGTTCAAAATGATTACCTATTTGGTGAAAGAGAGAGAGAGAGGGAGAGGGAGAGAGGGGGGAGAGAGAGAGAGAGAAGGAAAGAGGGAAGGGGAGAGGAGGGAAGAGGAGGAGAGGAGGGGAGGGGAGGGGAGGAAAGGAAAGGAAAGGAAGAAGGAAAGGAAAGGAAAGGAAAGGGAAAGGAAAGGAAAGGAAAGGAAAGGAAAGGAAAGGAAAGGAAAGGAAAGGAAAGGAAAGGAAAGGAAAGGAAAGGAAAGGAAGACCAAATTAGCCTGGATCAAAGTCATATGATGCTAAATGACTGTGTTCTCCTGCATTCTTGGATATATGTATATATTTAATC
The DNA here is from genome assembly GCA_033807585.1 of Hydrophis major. Lineage (NCBI taxonomy): Eukaryota > Metazoa > Chordata > Lepidosauria > Squamata > Elapidae > Hydrophis > Hydrophis major. Next base: position 257,150,305 of record CM066330.1, read on the forward strand.
CTTCATTTGTTCTGTTGTTCCATTTTGTGGTTTTAATTGTGAATATGTTGTATGCCATTGTTTCTCAACAACCTTGCCACTTTTAAAATGTGTGGACTTTGACTCCCAGAATTCTTCAGCCAGCCATGTCTACAAGGATATATTTTAGATGCCTAAACATCTGGGGGGGTTTTCCTGGAAAAAAAAATTACCTTCGAAGTTGTCCCAAAGGTGTTTTTTTTTTCAAGAGACAACTGGACTTTCTGGGTTTTTTTCTTTGAAGACATTTCACTTCTCATCCAAGAAGCTTCTTCAACTCTGACTGGATGGAGAGGATTGAAAGGATTTATACTCCTTGCAGACAATTGATCATTTGCATCTGTGTCCTCAGAGTCACCTGAGTAGATAAACCTCCAAGTGCTTCAATGACCCTCAGAAAGAATGCAAATGACCAGCTGTCTGCAAGGAGTATCAATCCTTCCCTTCCCCACCATCCAGTCAGAGCTGAAGAAGCTTCTTGGATGAGAAGCAAAACATCTTCAAAGAAAAAAACAGAAAGTCCAGTTGCCTCTTGAAAAAGCACCTTTGGGACAACTATGACTTGGAGGACTGAGAATCTCTAGAGACTTTTACATTTGATGTTGCAATGGACACCCCCCCAAAAAAGTTCTAATGACCTGGTTCTGAAGTTCCAATACTTCCCCCACAGTCATGTGGCTGCACTTTGTCACTGTATTTATGACCTAATTAGCAGCATCCTGAAGTCACATGACTGTGATTTATACTCTTATTTGCCAAAATTTATTTCTGGTGTTTGGGAAAAAAAAAAACAGCCGATGGCAAACCATGGCTTTGTTTAACAACCACATTATTTGCTTAACAACCTTGATGATTCGTTTTACAACCACTGTAAACATGGTTCCATGTAAAATGGTCCAATCACATGGTGACTTGATTTCCAACCACATCAAAATGGTTGCAAAATTCCGGGCCCTATTGTGGTTGTGAGTCAAGGACTACATGTACTGATTGGTCTAAACATGTTCATAAGAGCATGGTCAATATTTGCTCCTTGATGGAATACAAATATAACCCCAACAATTAGTCATGGGAAACTGCCAGCTAGGCTGGAAGGAGGCATCAAGTGAGGGCCTAGCTTGGAATCCTTGCATAGCTGTAAGGGGCATTAGTTTGACTTTCTCCAAGAGCCATGAATCCTTATTTGGGTCATTCCCAGAGGAAGGCAAGCGGTCTGGAGAGATTCTTGTAACACAGGTGTTAGACAATAAAGTTAACTGACTTTCGCTGTCCAGAAATGGCTCTGGTTGCTTGCCCCGAGAGATAGGATGCCATGACACAGCTCTTCAAAATGGCCACCCTCTGCTCACCTGAGAAGTGAACTGGGCTGCTTCCTGAGGCGGGTCCGATTTGCTGTCTCCGCAGACGTTTCCCCGGCGGATGTCCTTCACGGACACATTCTTGACGTTGAAGCCAACGTTGTCCCCAGGCAGAGCTTCGCTCAAGGCCTCATGATGCATCTCAACCGACTTCACCTCGGTGGTAATGTTCACGGGGGCAAAAGTGACCACCATGCCAGGCCTGAGGATTCCTGTCTCTACACGGCCCACGGGGACAGTCCCGATACCTGTGAACGGCCACAAAGAGGGTCAGATCACTACAACCACCACCAGGGAACATGGATTCTCCAGAACATTGGAAAAACTCTTCCTGTTAGGTTGATCTTCAATCCCTATCTTCTTCTTTCCATCTGTAGCATTAACCCACACATCTGGAAGGCCCTAGTTTTGGTGGCTGTTATCAGAGAATACAATTTTTTACCAGATTTTCATGGGGAAAAAACAGTATTTAAATGATGTGATTAGAAATCTATGGAGGTTCTCAGTCATCCAGGTCATGGTTGCCCCAAAGGTGATTTTTTTTTGCCTCCAAGAAGCCTCTTCAGTTCTTCAGAAGCTTTCTGAAGAACTTCTTCTAAAGAGCTGAAGAAGCTTCTTGGATGCGAAGCGAAACGTTTTCGAAGAAAAACCAGAAAGTCCACTTGCCTCTTGAAAAAGCACCTTTGGGGTGATATGATTAGAAGTGAAGACTTATTTACAAGCAGCAAATTCTGTTGCAGGTTCTAATCAAGGGCTGTACAAATGTACATAAAGAAATGGCTTTGTTTTATAGAGTTCCTTCATACAATTGTGCAGAGCTGGGCTGGCACATTAAAGACAAAGCGCTAAATTATTTGCCTCTGATGAAGGAGAAATGTAGATGTGAGAAAATGTTTCAGAAATCAGAATCATGTGTGTGCGTGTGTTATATATAAATGTATTTGCAACCCATCTCATGATTTAACATTCTCTTTTATTGATCACTAATATTGTTTATTCTAATGACGTCTCTATATTGTTCCTTTATTTATTTTTACCTGAGATCCATGGCACTTTAGAAAATAAAAAAAAATTAAATAAAGACAAGTCATGTAACTTTTTTTTTTAAAGTTTCCATACGTACTGGTTAGTTCAATCATGAATTACAGAAAGTCCTTGACTTATGACCGTAATTGAGCCTGGAATTAGGTCGAAAGCTTTGAGTGGGTCACCACATGATTGAACTGATTTTATGACTTTTTCTGTGGCAGTCTTTAAGTGAATCAACTGTCCACAATGGGTGTATTTTAGCAGAAAACTGAAAGTAAACGCTAAACAACCTGTTGCAAGTCAAGAACTACCTGTGCTGTCTTTTTTCTGCATCTGAGTAACAATGAAATAGTTCTTTCTATTCTTCAAAGTTGGCAAGTACAAAGCTTTTATCTTAATTTTATATACTTGTTTCTTGCAAAAAAAGAATTATTTGAGACTTGGGAAATACACAAAATGTTGCTTCCAAATTTACGAAAGGGGAAGCCAGCAACATTTCCAGGTCAAGTCAAAACCTAGAAAAAAAGCAAGCAGTTCTGCCCAACCTCAAATGTGCCACAAATTTAAAAAAAAATATGGTTTTTTTTTTTTTTTAACAAAGAAAATCAATGACTGAAATCTCAATAGATACCTGAGTTCTTTATAAAGTCTAATAGAAACAAAGGACTGACTGCAAAGCTTCGCAATTTCATAATTCTGTTTTCTGTTTAATGTTGAGTGTCTGCACATATGTAGAGTTTCTCTTTGTTTGCTGGTCTGCAGCAGTGTGTTGCTAAGTTTTGCAACAAGAAACTTAAAACTTCAGCTACAGAACCAGCCACGGGCGGGCTTTCCCCAGATGTTCAGCTCACCTCCGATTTTGTAGACGTCTTGAAGAGGCAGGCGTAGAGGTTTATCTGTAGGGCGTGTGGGGGGTAGGATTGTATCCAGAGCCTCCAAGAGAGAGACCCCGCTGGCATTGCCTTCTTTGCGTTCTACTTTCCATCCTTTGAACCAAGGCATCTAAGCGACAAAATGGCAAAGGGGCAGATTTTGAGAGGGGCCCACTGTACAATCCAAATTTTCCATGCAGGCACATGGACGCATGCCCCAAAAGAGGAAAATTATCACTTTCTTTTTATTTATACATATGTAACTGATATTGAAACTATTAAACAAGGGATAAAGTAGGGAAACAAGTAAACTATTGTTAAACAAGTAAAATACAGTAGGGAAAAGAAACAACATTATTGCAAGTGAGTGTGTTATTTGCCCCTTGTTTATATACAGTGGTTTTCTCCTTTACTAGGGTATTATTTTCTGCTCATTTGTCTGGCATTAATCCCTGTTTATCTGGGTGACGGTTGATGGAGGAGATTCTTCATTTGTTTCCTTCTTAGCCCTTTTATTGCCTCTTTTGAATGGGGTGTAAATGTGGCTTATGTCTGTGAGTCTCTTGATGGCTGACTCGTGGCTGAATGCCAAGCTGACAGAAATTCCTGTAGGGGAAGGACAGGCAGAGCCTGGGGACGGAGTCAAGAGAGGAATTAGCCTGGATCTTTAGGTTGCCACGAATGGTCTAAGTCCTCTTGAACTCCCTTTCTTCAACACCGCTAAGCTGATGCAAATCATTAAAAAAACAAAAAAAAAAACAGAATAGGGTTTTTTCCTCTCATACAGAAGGAATATCTCTTTTTCAAGCCCCTTTCTGGCAGCTTTTAAGAAAATCATAAACACTTGTTTAAAACCCATTTATTTTGGTTATTTATTAGGTTTTTTTATCCCACCTTTATTACTTTCTAAATAACTCAAAGCAATGTTACATACCTGATAATCTGTCCTATTTTCCCCACAACAACTACTTTGGGAGGTGGGCTGAGCTGAAAGAGAGGGACTGGCCCAAAGTCACCCAGCAGGAATTTCATACCTAACATGAAACAGTAACTCACTCACTCCTGGTGATTGGCCCAAAGTCACCAAGCCAGCTTTCATGCCTAAGGCTGGACTAAAAATCTCAGTATCTGGCTTCTAGGCCAGCACCTTAACCACTATATCAAACTGGCTCTCTTTTCCACTGAAGTTGGGGAAGAATATTTGCACGTGTGTCTCTCTAGAATTACTGAGCTGCCTGAAGTGCCAATACATTTCCCCGTTCAAAGAAAAGGTTTCAGAGACCATCAACCAATGAACAGGCATTGCCTTCAGAAATTGTGGGAGCTTCACCTCTGGAGGCTTTCAAGAAGAGACCAGACTGCCATCTGTCAGAAATGATGTAGGGTCTCCTGCTTGGACAGAGGGTTGGACTAGATGATCTACAAGGTCCCTTCCAACTCTGTTATTCTATTATTCTGAGACCTAGCAAGACTTTGGGTGTTTCTGAAAAGCAAAGACTGCAATCTTTCTAAGCCTACCTTTCATTTAAAAAACAAAATAAAAACCCTTTTATCCAGATATAGTCAAACCCCAAAGCCCACCCCTCCAAAAAAAAGCCTACGTTGGGAGATGGTTCCAGCATGTTATCGCCGTGCCAGCCAGAGATGGGAACGAAGGGGACAGTGGCCGGGTTGTAGCCGATCTTCTTGATGTAGGCGCTGACTTCCTTGACGATCTCATCGTACCGCTTCTCGCTATAGGGTGGCTCTGTGGAGTCCATCTTGTTGATGCCGACGATGAGTTGCTTGACGCCCAAGGTATAAGCCAGCAAGGCGTGTTCACGGGTCTGCCCGTTTTTGGAGATGCCCGCCTCGAATTCCCCTACCCCAGCAGCTACGATCAGGACAGCACAGTCGGCCTGCGGGGTAGAGATGGAGGGAGGGGTGGAGTCAATTTACCAGAAGACCAAATGCTTCATGTAGTTTCATAAAAATGCGGTTAAAATACTCTATACAAGCCATCGAGGAGGGAGGGGGAGGGAGAGGGAGAGAGATACTATAGATTATAGATGAAGGGTCTTCAAACTTGGCAAGTTTAAGACCCCTGTTATTGATTGATAGATAGATAGATAGATAGATAGATAATGATAGATAGATAGATAGATAGATAGATAGATAGATAGATAGATAGATAGATAGATATTAGATAGATAATGATAGATAAACAGATAATGATATATAGATAGATAGATAGATAGATAGATAGATAGATAGATAGATAGACAGACATAGATATTAGATAGATAATGATAGATAGATAGATAGATAGATAGATAGATAGATAGATAGACATAAATAATAGATAGATAGATAGATAGATAGATAGATAGATAGATAGATAGATAGATAGATACATGATAGATACATGATAGATAGATAAGACATAGATATTAGATAGATAGACAGATAGACAGACATAGATATTAGATAGATAATGATAGATAGATAGATAGATAGATAGATAGATAGATAGATAGACAGACAGATAGACAGACATAGATATTAGATAATGATAGATAGATAGATAATAGATAGATAGATAGATAGATAGATAGATAGATAGATAGATAATGATACATAGATAGATTAGACATAGATATTAGATAGATAGATAGATAGATAGATAGATAGATAGATAGATAGATAGATAGATAGACATAGATATTAGATAGATAATGATAGATAGATAGATAGATACATGATAGATAGATTGATACATGATAGATAGATAGATATAGATATATAGATATAGATATTAGATAGATAGATAGATAGATAGATAGATAGATAGATAGATAGATAGATAGATAGATAGACAGACAGACAGACATAGATATTAGATAGATGATAGATAGATAGATAGATAGATAGATAGATAGATAGATAGATAGATAGATAGATAATAGATAGATTGATAGATACATGATAGATAGATAGATAGATAGATAGATAGATAGATAGATAATAGATAGAAAGATAGATAGATAGATAATAGATAGAAAGATAGATAGATAGATAGATAAGATAAATAGATAGATAGATAATAGATAGAAAGATAGATAGATAGATAATAGATAGAAAGATAGATACATGATATACATGATAGATAGATAGATAGATAGATAGATAGATAGATACATAGATAGATAGATAGATAAAGACATAGATAGATAGATAATAGATAGAAAGATAGATAGATAGATAATAGATAGAAAGATAGATAGATAGATACATGATATACATGATAGATAGATAGATAGATAGATAGATAAATAGACATAGATAAATAAATAAATAAATAGATAGATAGATAGATAGACAGATAGATAGATAGATAGATAGATAGAGATATAGATAGACAGACATAGATATTAGATAGATAGATAATGATAGATAGATAAATAGACATAGATAGATAAAGATAGGTAGGTAGGTAGGTAGGTAGGTAGATAGATAGATAGACATAGATATTAGATAGATAATGATAGATAGATAAATAGACAAAGATAGATAGATCGATAGACATAGATATTAGATAGATAGATAGATAGATAGATAGATAGATAGATAGATAGATAGATAGATAGCCAGAGATATACAGGTGTGTGTGTGTATATATATATATATATATATATATATATATATCTTTGGTTATTCGGGTTTTCTCCCACGTAAGATTGGAAGTATAACCCGAATAACCAAAGATCCACATACAAGTACCCACGAGAACCTCAGAAAACATATATATATATATATATATATATATATATATACAGTATAGATAGATAGATAGATAGATTAGATAGAAGATATAGATGTGTGTATGTATATATGTACATGTATGTGTGTGTGTAGTATAGGTATAGACAGATTACATAGATATATACACACATATACACGTACATATAAGAAGAACAGGAAGCTCCTCACAGAGGCAAATCCTAGAGTACAAAATGTATCACAAAACAATGGAGAGGAATACTAGGGAGGAATAAAGTTGCATACAAGGCAGACATAAACACCTGTAACATCTTCCTCCTGTTCATATTAATAACAAACAACATTGTAAAAGTGTGCATGTGTGTGTAGTAGAATATAGGTATATAGGTATTCCATAAGACTCACCTCCCTCTCCCAGCTTCAAACTCTACTACTCTAAAGTTTAGCAACTCACATCCTATCCGAACATTGGTTTTTTATTCATTCAAAATATTTTAACATCGTTGTTGAGGAATATTTGAGAATATTACATTCCTTTCCAGTCCATGAAATGTAAATATAATAGGAATAATATCGACATTTTCCACAGCAATGATAGGAAAAAAATACATGTAGTCCTTAACTAATGACCACCATTGAGCCCAAAATTTCTGTTGTTAAATGAGACATTTGTTAAGTGTACCCCATTTTATGACTCTTCTCATCACAGTTGTGAAGTGAAGAACAGCACTTCTTGTTAAGGGAACCTGGCTTCTCCATTGATATTGCTTGCCAGAAAGTTGCAAAAGGGGACCTGCAACTGTCATAAATACGAGCCAGTTGCCAAGCATTGGGATTTTGATCATCTGACCATGGAGAGGCTGCAACAGTCATGTGTGAACAACGGTCGTAAGTCACTTTTTTCAGTGCTGTTGTAACTTTGAACGTCACTAAATGAACTCTTATTAAAGTCGAGGACTACCTGTAATGTAAATATCATAGGAATATCGACATTTTCCACAGCAATGATGGGAAAAATGGATGCCAACATGTTTTCAGTGCTTGCCCACTCCACCAAAAAAAAAAAAAAACCCGGCACAGAGCACGGCCATTTTGTGAGCTTTCTCTCAATGATTCATCCCAGGTGCTTCTCAACCAATCCCTGCCTTTCTCTTGGTAACTCAATGAATTCTAAAAATAATGGGATTGATACCTAAAACCCCACTTGTCCCTTGGAGTCTATGAATAGGAGATGAGCTATAGGGAGTAATCACCCTTTGAATTCCTAGGGGAGGGAAGAAATTAAGACATGCTTGAAACGTATTCGTAAGGGTTTCACCATCTACAAAGGGATCCACGGTTTGCCGAAATACAGAAAATCAAATTTGCAAGCCGTCATACACCCAATACAGGTAGTCCTTGACTTACAACGGTTCATTTAGTGGCCATTCAAAGTTACAACAGCACTGGAAAAAAAAGGGACTTATGCCCTTTTTCAAAACTTATGACTGGCTAAGTGATCACCATTCAGATGCTTTGCAACGGGATCATATTTGTGACACTTGTAATGACAAGCAAGGTCTGTGGGGAAAAAAGATTCACTTAACAACTGAGTTGCTGCTTTAACAACTGCAGGGATTCACCAAAGAATAGCAGCGAGAAAGGTTAAAATTAGGCAGAGCTCACTTAACTGTCTCGCTTAGCAACATAAATTTTGGGCTTCATTGTGCTTGTTCAGTCGAGGACTACCTGTACAGAAAATCAAGTTTGCATGTTGTCGTACACCTAATACAACCCAGCACAACGGGGCCTTATGTACAAGCAGTGTAGAGCACTCTCAACAACTTGCTTTCAGAGGTTGTGACTGCTCCATGGCTGGAGGCTTTTAAAAAGAGACTGGACAGCCATTTGTCTAAAATGCTATAGGATATCCTGCTTCAGGAAAGGGTCAGACTAGTAGGCCTCCGAGGTCCCTTCCGGCTCGTTATTCTGTTAAGGAGACAAGGGTTCTTATTAAGCCCAGGACAACCAGCAGCTTCTAGAAGGATTCCTTCCATGCTATTGTGAAACACAGAAATCTTGAAATCTGACCCCTGCAAGTGAGAAGGAACTGAAGCAAGCACAGATTGGAAGAAAACCTTGCCAGAGGTCCTTGCTTTGACTATGTCCCAAAGGATAAGATCAAAGCTAAAATGATGGATGTCACTGGCCCTTAACCCAGCTCAAAAATCCGTGGCTCTAGGTAGCTGCCAATCAAGATGATAAGGTAGCATTATCAATGCTAGTAAACTAGCACTGATGATGTTGCCAAGTTTGGGTAATGAAACATCTGCAAGGAAACAAGCAAACTCAGAGGGCACCAAGGACCACTCTGACATCTTCTTCTTCCTCTTCCTTTCTACAAACCCCACTCCCTTCTAGCACTGATAATTTTACTTAGTTGGGTAATGAAACGTCTAAAAGAAAATAAGCCAGCTCAGAGAGGACCAAGGACCTCCACAGTCATCTTCCTTGCTGTAAACTCCACTCCTTTCTAGCACTGATGATGTTACCTAGTTGGGTAATGAAAGGTCTGCAAGGAAACAACCCAGCTCAGAGAGTACCAAGGACCCCTTCATTATCAGTGGAGGCAGAAGAAAAGTGTGATTCCTAAACTGGTAGTCCAGCATTGGTGTACTCCAATGCAGGATGCTGTGTGGCCTCCTTACCCAATCCACTGCCCTCCAGCTTCCAAGATTCCTCAGAGGCTGTTTTGGTTAGCCGGCAGCAGTTGCAGAAGGCTGAGGAGAGCGAGAACTCAGATGAGGAGCCAGGACCATTAGGGAGTGGGCTGCTGCCTTCAGAGATTGTGGGGGCTGCGGGCAGCAGCGATGAGGAGGTTCCCGAGGAGCCTGGGCCAAGTGCATGTGCGCGCAGGATTGCTTGCAGGAAAGAGCAGCTGCAACAGCATGGGCGACTCAGGAGTAAGGTTGCAAAGTAATGGCCCCTCCCTCAAGAAGATAAAAGCCAGCTGTGAAACTAACCTTCTTTGCAGAAGGCAAAAACGTTTGGAAACTCCAGCCTCGTGGACATTCCAGTATCCTGAGTTTATATTGCAAACTATTTCTTGTCTATTGTCTTTTGGCAAGCCTGGCACTGTTTGGCAAGGCTTGTGCTTATCACAGCTAATTATTCGGGAAAAGTATTATGAGGTTTTTGTTCCTTTTGAATTTGTGTTTGATTTGTCGGGAAAGGGCGTGGGTCAGAACAGTGGCTCAGCCAATTGGGGAATGCCAGATTGGGAAAAGCGGAGTTCAGGAGCAGCTGATCCCACCCGCACCCCCACCTAGAGAACCCCCCCCCCTTCTCACCTGTGAAGTCCCTGTAATCATGTTCTTGATGAAATCTCTATGGCCCGGAGCGTCAATGATGGTGATGTAATACTTGGTGGTCTCAAACTTCCACAGGGAAATGTCAATGGTGATGCCTCGCTCGCGCTCAGCTTTCAGTTTGTCCAGCACCCAGGCGTACTTGAAGGAACCCTTTCCCATCTGGCAGGGAGAAAAAAGAAAAAGAGACCACCAGGTTGGATACAGGTAAAAGATGAAGGCAACATTCTGAGACGCATCAGACGAGAAAGCCACCTCTGTTTCTGAACCATGAATTCTGCTGCTGGGTCTCAAAAGAAAGACTTTCCTGTAAAATGAAAAATCTTGGCTATAAAGATAGTCCTTGATTTACAACAGTTCGTTTGATGACCACTCTAAGTTACAACGGCGCTGGGAAAAAAGTGACTTAGGATCGTTTTTAAGACTTAACGACCGTTGCAGCATCCCCCAGGGTCACGTGATGCTTGACAACGGATTCACATTTACGACGGTTGCAGTGTCCCGGAGTCATGGGATCCCCCTTTCGTGACCTTCTGACCAGCGAAATCCATGGGGGGGGGGAGCCAAAGTCCGTGGAACTAATTTAAGAACTTTAGGGATTCACTTCACAAACGGGGTGAGGAAATTCGTAAAATGGAGCAAACTCACTTGACAAATTTCTCACATCGATGCTGGGCTCAACTGTGGTCGTAAGTTGAAGACTACCCGCTTATTCATTTCGTAACAGGGGCACTGAAAGGGGCAGGACAAGAAGCAACGGATGGAAACTCATCAAGGAGAGAAGCAACCTCGAACTCAGGAGAGATTTCCTGATGGTTAGAACAATTAATCAGTGGAACAACTTTCCTGCCTCCATAAGTTGTGAATGCTCCAACACTGGAAGTTTTTAAGAAGAGATTGGACCACAGTTTATCTATAATGGCATAGGGTCTTCTGCAAGAGCAGGGGGTTGGACTAGATGACCTCCAAGGTCCCTTCCAACTCTGTTGTTCTTTTTTTAAAAAAAAAAAAAAAAGAAGAGACTTACGGCCACTTTGTACCCTTGCAACCATTGTAGCCTCTGCAGCATCATGTGATCGGAATTCACATGGCAACGGACATGTATGGCGGACGTAGCGTCCCAGGGTCACGTGACCGCCCCTTGCGACTTTCCCAGTCAGCTTCCCAGAAGTAAATTTAATTGGGAGAAGCCATATCCAGTGTGATTCGCTTTACGAAGGGTTGCAAAAAAAAAAAAAGACCGCAAAACCAGGTGCAGCTCACTTAACGAACACCTTGCTTAACAACAGAAATTCTGCTCCCAATTGTAGTCTTGAGTTGAGAACTACCTGTAATCATCTAAACAGCAAGAAGGTTCATCCTTTCCACAACGTAACACGGATATATGGCATATGCAGGAATTATTCCCCCTAGGCGGAAAGGCCTGAAGCATTTTTTTACAGTTCCGACTATCCAAATCAGATCAATCCATCAGAATAGAGCTGGAAGGGACCTTGGAGGTCTTCTAGTCCAACCCCGTGCTCAAGCAGGAGACCCTATACCATTTCAGACAAGTGGCTGTCCAGGCTCTTCTTAAAAACCTCCCGTGTTGGAGCACCCACAACTTCTGGTGGCAAGCTGTTCCACTGGTTAATTGTCCTCACTGTTAGGAAGTTGATCCATCATCATGCCACATTTTTCTACCCAGTTTATTCTGCTTTTTCTAGGTGTGGTGAAAGAAAATTAGGCAGTACGCTGTGCTACGGCCAGCTTTCTGGCTTTACTGATATAATCGCAACAGCACTTAGACTTATATACTGCTTCAAAGTGCTTTACAGCCCTCTCAAAGTGCTTTTATAGAGTCAGCCTATTGCCCCCAACAAAACAATCTGTGTCCTCATAATCTGCATCCATATGGACTAGAAACTTGTCGATGTTTAAAAACAGAGTCCAGGGCTCACGGAGGCACATGCTGATGGCAGTATTTGGAGAACAAAGTAATTTCAGAAATCACTAACAAGCTGATCCCCTGTGAAAAAAAATATCAACCCTGGGGGGAAAAAATAAAAGGTCAGTGACTTAGAACAGTTTGCTACAAATGTCTCAAGATAAACGGGATATAAAGATTTATTGGTAGTCCTCAATTTACAACCACAACGGAGCCCAAAATTTCCAGTGCTGAGCAAAAACAGTTGTTTTAAGTGAGCCGTGTCTCATTTTATGAACTTTTTCTCCCCCCGCAAGCAGTTGTGAAGGGAAATCTTGCGGTCATTAAGCGAATTGGGCTTCCCCCATTGGGACTGCTTGCCGGAAGCCGGTTGTGGGAAAATTACAAAATATGATCCCGGGACAGTGCAACTGTCATAAATATGAGTCAGTTGCCAAGCACCTGAATTTTTATCACATGACCATGGTGATGCTGCAAAGGTCGTAAGTGTGAAAAGAAGGTCATAAGTCACTTTTTTCTCAATGCTGTTGTAACTTCAAATAGCCGCTACATGAATGGTTGTAAATTGAGGCCTACCTGTATATCAGTCACTGAACAAGGCCAGAGTATCAGATAGATGGCAGATAATCAGAGTTGGAAGGGACCTTGTAGGTCATCTAGTCCAACCCCCCCACCCAAGCAGGAGACCCTACACTATTTCTGACAGATGGGAGTCCAATCTCTTTTTTAAAGTCTCAAGTGATAAAGCTCCCACAACTTCTGAAGGCAATTTCTGTTACATGGGTTGATTGTTCTCACTGTCAGAAAGTTTCTCCTTATTTCCAGGTTAAATCTCTTGTTCAGTTTCCATCCATTATTTCTTGTTTGGCCTTCAGGTGCTTTAGAAAATAGTTTGACCCCTTATTAGTTTTCATCTGAGGAAGCCCATCCAGATAAAAAGACCCGAAGATAAATTTCTGCTTCACGGACAATCAGATTATTTCACAGGCCCTGCCCAAACTTGGCTAAATTGCACGAAATTTTTTTTTTTTTTTAAATCACAAACAATAAACTGGTTTTGTTCTTGCTGAAAATTGAGCCTGCTAGATTTTGCTGTATCATGACAAACCTCTTTGATAGAAGACAAGCCGCTTTTCAATTGGCTATACCCAGGGATGGGGGAAGATGGGAGGCTGTATTTCCTAGCTTTGTACAGTGCCAGCTCTGTCCGACAAACTGGGTGGGGAGAGTAAAATCTTTATTTTGCTACACAAGAGCAGCAGCACATGATTAAGCCTTTTCAAAGCCAGAGAGAGAGAGAGAAAAAAAAAAAACCTCATTTAAACTATCACTCCATCTGTTCTTTAAAATCAAGCATCGTATTTCATTGCACCTTATTCTTTCTTTCTTTTCTTTCTTTTCTTTCTTTTTCTTCTTCCTTTTCTGTTTCCCCTCTTTTTTCCAGCTCTTCCTTTGATAAGTCTTATTATTAAAGCCAGCCTCCATTTCCTATACATGCAATCAAGTGGAAAAGAATCCACAGCCTTGCATCAGAAAATGGAGGCGCAAAAGCAAAGTCACTTGGCTATTAATAGCCGGCTCGCAGCTCCCATTGGCAATAATACCAGGGAAGGTGGCAAACCGAGGCCCTGCTTGGCTTAAAGGCACAGATCATGAGAGAAGAACGCAGATGGCAAGGCAGGGGTAGATTATTGGGCTAAGCAAAATAGAATAAAAAATAAGGTCTAACACCTCTTCAAAAGGACAGATTTCAAAATAAGAGCTAACCTCTTCAAGTTGTGAATGCTCCAACACTGGAAGTTTTTAAAAAAGATGTTGGATAACCATTGGTCTGAAGCGGTGTAGGTTTCCTGCCTGGGCAGGGGGTTGGACTAGAAGACCTCTAAAGTCCTTTCCAACTCTGTTATTCTATTCTAGTCAATCCGATAATGCTTTAATAATTATCCCAGTTTAAAAAAAAAGAACGGAGCAATAATTCTCATCCTTTGGCAACTTTATGACATGTGGATTTCAACTCCCAGAATTCCTCAGCCAGCCATGTTAACTGAACAAGGCCAGATAATCTTAACATCAATTTTCCTTCTAAACATGCCTATATAATCAAGAACATTATTAACATACCACAGTCCTGGAAATAATTTTTAATTCCAGCGGATCTATTGTATACAGAATGCATTTGGGGGGGGGGGAGGGATATATAATTTACAAGCAGTTTCATCTGAGGAAGCCCATCAAAGAAATGGAAATAACCAGGGGTGGGATTCTACTGGTTCGCACCTATTCTCTAGAACCGGTTGTTAACATTCTTAGCAGTTCACATTCTAAGCAGTTCAGAGAACCGGTTATTAGAAAAAATGACTGGCCTAATCCTGTAAGGAAGGCAGGAAGGAAACATTCTGGTGTTGCTTACAGAAACTGCCTCTCCATTAACCCTTATGACATTCTTGGCAGGACTGGACTTCCTGTCTCAGGAACATCCCTGGAGTTTTTTTTTCCTCTCCTTTGCTGGTACTTTGCTTGTGTGGAGTGACCAAAGTTACAATGGCACTGAAAAAAGTGACTTATGACCATTTTTCACACTTACAACTGTTGCAGCATCCCCACAGTCATGAGAGGCTAGGCAAGGAGATGCATGCCTCGATGTGAGTGAGGTCACATGACCACAAAGCCACACCCACCAACTAAGCCATGCCCACAGAACCGGTTGTTAAAAAATTTGAATTCCACCCCTGGAAATAACTGAAGATAAATTTCAGTTGTTCAGTTCCCCATGCTTGCTGGGGAATTCTGGGAGTTGAAGTCCATATATTTTAAAGTTGGCAAGTTTGAAAAACATTGGAGTAGAGTTTCGTGATATCAATCAATCAATCAATAAAATTCAGAACAGTTGTCAATGATTTTTTATGTTCTTAAGAAGTAAATGAAATATCCTGAAACAGGGTAAGAGTCATTCTCTTATGGGTATAACATTACAGCCCTATCTTGGCTTGTCCTTGTTTTAATAAGCCAACATTGTGAGCCATTCAAGTATAATACTAGTGAATACCATCAGTTTTCCTGGTGTCTATGCATGTATTCATCTTGGCACTGTAGGATATATGGACTTCAACTCCCAGAATTTGTTTCCCACACTGACTGAGGAATCCTGGGAGTTGAAGTCCATATACATCTTAAAAGTGCCAAGGTTGGGAAACATTGCATTAGCAGTATATCAAACAAATATAATCTAGTTTACTGGTTCTAATTAGGGCAGAGTTATGGTAATTTAGCTTATCTTTGTGACTGAACTATACCTAGAGAATACAGAATATCCATAAATTGGCACTACTTCTAAAAATTTCTGATTTATAGCTGAATAATTTAGCACATAATATAAATTGACTTTGCAAAGTAGGAAAAAATCCCACAGTTCTACCGGGATATGGTTTAATTGTAAGCAGACGTACAATACCTAAAGTAAAAAAATCAGTGTTAAAAAAACCAATTTGCAAGAAAACAAGTCAAACAATCAAACTGGGGAAATCAATTTCTTTTCCTGGCATTTGGTATGTTCCATTTAAAGCAAAGGTGCAGATCTAGCCATTCAGAGCATGAAAACCTACTTGCAATTGAGAAGCAGCCCAAATATTAACAATTGATCCTCAGAAATTATCAGTCGCCCTTGGCAAATGACAGAGAAGTTAGGATACAGAAGAGTTTATCAGGATTGCCTTCCACTAGTTCTTCTCTAAAAAGCCAAATTGTGCAGCTGCATTATTAATAAATGTTATGAAATGGCGTCTTATTTTGCCAAAACGGCTCTTCCCAGTGTCTTGCTAGCAATTATACAAAAGCAAGACAAAGAAATAAAAGGTTTGTCACACACCTTTCAGCATTATGCGCCATCTTTTGGCGGCTCTACGTCAAAAATTAACGATGGACCCCAATAAAGGATGAATTTAGGTTCTTTTTTTAAAAAAAAAATATGTGAATAGCGGCCGAACTATTTTGCATAATTTATTCAGCTTCTATAGAAGAAGAACAAGAAGTTCTTCTGCAGTGGCACTGAGAACTCACTTCCTGGGCACTAAAATTATCTTAATCTGCTATTCTGGTCTCTTACGATGTCACAGCATTAGGCTGCCACCCACGGGTTGTTTTCCCTAGGCGTTCTGTAAACCTTATGGACTAGAAGCTTGCAAAGTGCTGAGAGGAGAAAGCCCACCCTGCAGAATTTCAGATTTGTGAAACACAATCACAACACTGCAAAATTTAGATTGTCTACCAGGGAACTCAAAATATTGGCAGAGGGAATTATTTATTGTCATTTTGTTAAAAGCTTTACAAAAGCAGGATACGCATTTATTTCAGGGAACTGCAGTGGATGAAAGTGATCAGGGAGAAATGAAGGAATCAAGCTTAGATAGGTGCCTATTCTAAAACTAAAAATAAACTCTACTCTCTTCTGGCCAAGATGGTACATGACTTTTCTCACTATCCTGAATTTAAGCTTCATAAAAAGCAGAGAAAAGATTACACACACCAGGAAGTCTAATACTAAAGTTGCAAACACTATCTTAAACCTTTAGAAGAGAATATCTGTAGCTTGTAATTATCTGTGGAGTCCTTGGTGCTCTCTGAGCTTGGTTGTTTTCTTGGAGACATTTCATTACCCAACTAAGTTACATCATCAGGTATGTTGGATAACTGATGATGTAACCTAGATGAAACATTTGCAAGCAAACAACCAAGCATCAAGAACTTTACATTTAAGCTTTTGTTTTGGTTTTAGCCTAGCGCAGGGGTCTCCAACCTTGGCCCCTGGAAGCCTGGCGGACTTCAACTCCCAGAATTCCACAGCCAGCTGGCTGTGGAACTCTGGGAGTTGAAGTCCGCCAGGCTTCCAGGAGCCAAGGTTGGAGACCCCTGGCCTAGCGCATTACTTTCTCAGACCAACCCTCCGTACAGGGTTGTTGTTTGTGGGGAAAAGAGGAGGAGGAGGAGGAAGGTGTGTTGGATATGTTCGCCTCTTTGAGTTATTTGCAAAAATAATAAAGGTGGGATACATATACATAAATAAAATCAATGCAATTATCTTGTGGGTTCCTTGGTGCTCTCTGAGCTTGGTTGTTTTCTTGCAGACATTTCATTACCAAACTAGGTAACATCATCAGTGCCAGCAGCACTTACCATGACTTTGGCAGTGAAATATCTGCAAGAAAACAATCCAGCTTAGAGAGTGTCAAGAAACCCACAATTTAAAACTGAGATACAAATATTCCCTTCTATGTAGATGTCTTGGCTTATAAGCCATGATTTGTGGCTAAGTGTGGCTCAGAGGAAGACGTGGATGACTAGATGATGGATCACCTACAGTTGCAAGTGCAAGTGGGCCATTCACAGTAAACCTTTAGTTTTGGCTTCATGTGTTAAGTGAATACAGACATCTTGGTTTGTAGACCACAGCTCATGGTTTAGCAATTGGGGTTTTAGTCAATGGTGACTTAGTCAAATCACGGTTTAGAGTGTTGTGTGAACTCAGATGATGATATGGAAGATGGAATCTGGATCAACTACAGTATAATGAAACCCACTTCTGAGGGACCATGTTTACAAATATGTGCATAATTTATATACATATTTCTAAGGATAACAAAAATAAGTATCTAGAGATTGAGCTTTTTAAAAAAATAAAGGAATGTCTGTCATCTTTTGCAGGTCCATGTTGTTTTACTACCTGTAGTAGTTTTCCTGAACAACTACATAGAGAAATTAGCTAGATATAGTAGCATCAACACCACCTTTAACAGAAGAAACTGCTCTGACCCCGCCTTCCATGAATGAGCTGGCTTAATTTAAATTTTAAAAAACAGATATGGCCCAATTCAAATGAAGCCACAACCCTTAATTGTCCTTGGCTGATCTTGGGAGCTAAACAAGAACTGACCAAGGTTAGTCTTTGGAAAAGAGGCTCCAGAAATCCCAGAGCTGAAAAATAGATTAAAAAGATGAGGAAAAAATTGGCCTTCAACATCCAGGAAACTGTGTTAGGAGTTGAGTTTCTCTACAGGATGGCTTATCTTTCCTTTATTTATAGTATCTGATGGGACTACTACACATTGCGGTGGGCAGCTGTGAAGCCAACTGCTGTGAAAAAAACCCCCCACCTCCTCATTTTTTGCACAGATCCTGAGAGGTTTTCTGCACCCAAAGTGAATTACTGTTTTCAATCTGGGGAGTCAGTAGGAAAAATTGTACCCCTTGTAGTAATTGTCTTAACAGGAGGAGCTGGTTGGTTTAGTCCTATCCAATACGGAGGATATTTGTACACAAGCAGATGACTTAGAACCAGCAATGCAAATATTATCAGGATAAAGAGAGGAGTTGCCACAATGGGGTAACAAAGAAAATTGCTCTGCTAGGAAGTACAGTGGAAATTTTCTTCCAAGTCTTTTTTTCTATGGTAGTTGGCTTCTCTCAACTATGAAGGGCAAGGGAGGGAGGGAGGGAGGGATTTGGGAACAAAGGAGATGGGAAGAAGGAAGAGAGGAAAAGGAAAGAAGGAAGGAAGGAGAAGGGAGGGAGGGAGGAAATGGGAAGAAGGAAGGAGAGGGAAAGGGGGAGGGAGGGAGGAATTGGAAAGAATGGAGATAGGAAGGAAGGAGTGGGAAAGGAGGAAGGAGAGAAGGAAGAAGGAAAAAGGGAGGAAGGCAAGGAGGGAAAGGACTGGAAAGAAGGAAGGAGATGGGAAGGAAGGAGAGGGAAAGAAGGAAGGGAGGAGAGAAGGGAGGGAGGGAAAGGATTAGGAAGATGGGGAAAAGGAAGGAAAGAAGAGAGAAGGAAGAAAGGAAGGAGAGAGGGAAGAAGGGAAGGAGAGACAGGATAAGGGAGAGAGGGAGGGGAGGAAGGGCCTATGTGAAGGTCAGAAGGAGAAAGACCCAAAGAAGCCCCCTCCTCCTCTTACCTCTGCAGCTTCCTTCTCGAATTTCTCAATGGTCCGCTTGTCGATGCCCCCGCACTTGTAGATGAGGTGGCCGGTGGTGGTGGACTTGCCAGAGTCTACATGTCCAATGACCACAATATTGATGTGGGTCTTTTCCTTCCCCATGTTTCCTCCTTTGGCAGGGGCCTGTGCTTACAGGGGGCGGGCAGGGGAGGAGGCTGATTTTAGCTAAAAAGGGTGGAAAAAACGGAGCAGCGGCTGCGAGGAAAGGCTGTGTGCGAAGAAAAGAGGAGGAGATCAGGAGGGTTGTTGTCAGGAGCAACAAGAACACAACACAGAGCCACAAAACACCATCCTGCCCAGCCTTTGGTTCCACAGGCCAACAAAACCCTTGTCCACCTGTGTTGTATGTGTGTGTGTTATAATAACATTAAGCCTCTTCTTTAGGCATGAGATTTATTGCTTGAGAAATTTCAGATCCAGGTTTTAAGGGTTATCAAACTTTTCCTGCCTTCGTGACACAGGGACCCTTTATTTCCTACCTCCTCGAATGTCAGTATTTCACCTTCCAAATTAATTGTTTAATTGCATTGAAAATATAAGCAACGGCTTACAGAATATGAATTGCCAACTGAGGGCAGGGGTTGTTTGTATGAACAACATTGCAGAAAGTGAAAAGATAAACAAGAGCTTTTAAGATGAGAATATGTGTGTGTGTGTATACATATATATATATATATATATACATATATATATATATATATATATTTGTTTTCTGAGGTTCTCGCGGGTACTTGTATGTGGATCTTTGGTTATTCGGGTTTTCTCCCGCGGGAGAAAACCCGAATAACCAAAGATCCATATATATATATATATATATATATATATATATATATATATATATACATATATGTGTGTGTGTGTGTATGTATATATATGTATATATACAGACAAATATATATGTATATATGCAGACAAACACCATACAGAAGCCTGATGATGGCAGATGAGATTCTGCTGAAACGTTGCTACAACTTTAAAAGCACCACGTGGGAAAATACCCGAACAAAGCTGAATGCCAGACATGTAAGTACCCGCGAAAACTTAAGAAAACATATATATATATATATATATATATATATATATATATATATATATATATATATATATATAAAATTGTGTCGACACATTATATATATATATATAATGCCCGTGTGCCCGTGAGAACCTCAGAAAACATATATATATATATATATATATATATATATATATATATATATATATATATATATATATATATATATTTCTTAAGTTTTCGCGGGTACTTACATGTATGGCATTCAGCTTTGTTCGGGTATTTTCCCATGTCATTGTAGTTGTTCTTTTAAAGTTCTAGCAACGTTTCAGCAGCACTATACAGAAGCCTGATGATGGCAGATGAGATTCTGCTGAAACGTTGCTACAACTTTAAAAGCACAACTACAATGACGTGGGAAAATACCCGAACAAAGCTGAATGCCAAAGGAAGGGAGGGAGGGAGGTCAAATAAAATGCAATAAAAAAGTGGCAACGTTATTTTATATGATGATGAAGATCTAATTTTCCAAGCTTAATACTAAATCCTTAATACTAATATCTTGCAGTTTATTATTATGAATATTGAGAGACAAAGACCTCTCGTGATTCAGCTCAAAGGAAGGAAGGAAGGAGAGAGAAGGGGAGACAGGATAAGGAAGGGAGGGAGGGAAGGAAAGAAAGGAAGGAGGGAAGGAGAGGGAGGGAGAAGAGGGGACCTGAGAAAGAGGAGAGAGGGAGGGAAGGAAGGAAGAAGGGAAAGAAGGAAGGAAGGAAGGACATGATAAGGGAAGGGAGGAAGGAAGAAAGGGGGAGGGGAGGAGGAAAGAAGAGAGAAGGGAAAAGGATGGAAGGACAGGATAAGGGAGGGAAAGAAGGAAGGAAGGAAGGAAGGAAGGAAGGAAGGAAGGAAGGAAGGAAGGAAGGAAGGAAGGAAGGAAGGAAGGAAGGAAGGAAGGGACAGGATAAGGGAGGGAGGGATCAATCAATTCCATCTGCTATCAGAGCAAGTAACTACTCTTCCTTAAATGTTTTAACGTGGCCCTAAACCTAAACTATATCAAAACAGGGTCCCTTACTTCCCTTGGGTCCTAAATTGAGAAGTTGGGTTGGTATGATGAACAGCATTCTCTTTCTAAAGGTTAATTTAGGCTGCACTGCCTTTTTTTTTTTTTTTACCTCAGGGACAAATAAGGAGGCAACTTAACTTGAACAACATAGCAGCCAGGCCAAATAATTAGAATTTAAACCACGGCTTTCTAAAACAGACTAGAGCTGAGAAAATTAAGAATTTTGTCCGTTCTGGCATGAACCCCCATTTATTTATCTTTTAACATTTAAATGAGGGTTCAAGTTAGTTGCATTCTCTCTTCCTGACACCCCACCCCCCAAAAAATCGCATGGTTTCTAGACTTAAAAGCCAAGACTAGACTTGGAAGCCAGTTTAGCCTTCCGCTCAAGTCATCCTTTAAAGACAAGGGCTATTTTTATGAGATGATGATGATTTATTCATAAGACATGCATATATCTCCACCCACTTGCCCACTCCCCAAAATAATTCAAGTCTGCTCCATTTTCGAATCTGTTCCTTTCTGGCCCTTTTATTCCAAGGGCCATTTTGAGGAGTTTCATTATAAATTTGTCTTCCTACAGCCCAATATGGTGTTGCAAATGGGAAGGGGGAGCCATTAATAGCTTTTTTTTTGTTTTGCAAGAGGTGCTAGAAGGTGGGGGGAGGAGGAGTGGAGGGGGAAGGAGGTTATAACAGCCTTTATTTTCTCTCGGGAACATTGCAAAAAAAAAAAAAAAAGCCATTATATGAAAGAGATCTAATCAAAAGGCTTAAATCCTCTTTTGTAAAAAATAAAAATAAAAAATTAGGCCTTATCCTGCACCTAAAGCAGCCATCTTTGCAGGCACACACACACACCAAGATGTAATTCCCATTCTCTTCCCCTAAAAAATGCATTTTTTTTCCTCATTTTTGCCAGGGGTGGGGCCAGGTTATGCTAAAACTCCCCCCTCCCTCGCTCAGCCACCAGGGAGAAAAGGCAGAACAGGTGCATCCACTGGGGAATTTGGCCCTGTTCTCAGCCTGACTTCAGAATTGGGTGGGTGGGTGGAAACGGAGGAGGAGAAATAAATAAGATTCTAGAAGAGGCACCATCTGTGCCCCCCCAAAAAAAATGCATTTTAAGAAAAATTGAAAAAAAGTAAATGCATTTTTTTAAAAAAATATTTTTTAAAAAATAATAGGTCGGGGCCTCCAGAAGAGGCCCAAATGCGCGTTGACACCAGGAAAGCTTCATAGCTGAGGGGGAGGAAAGCATCTTGTCATTACGCCCCCCTCCCCCTTCACTCCAAACCTCCCTCCTCTTTCCTATCCTTTCGCCACGGGGTTATTTTTAAATCCCAAAGATCCCAGCCCGGGTTTTATTTTAGATCGCGTCCAAATCTCCGGGCTGGCGGTGAGAGATGGGGAGGAGGGGGGAGGCACAGCACGTGCTCCACCCGGCCCCATTGAGAAATAAACGCATTATTATTATTTATTATTATTATTATTATTATTATTATTATTATTATTATTATTATTATTATTATTATTATTATTATTATTATAAATCTCTTTCTTTGGCTCGTGGCTGCCTGGGTTGCAAACCCCTTCCCCGACGCGCCCCCCCCCCCCCCCCCCCGCCAAGGAACCGGGGTCAACGCGTCCAGACGGTTTTCTTTTTTTTTCTTTTTGGAAATCGCGTGCGCGGGGGTGTGGGGGGGGGGCCGAGGCAGACGGCCCTTTGCAAGGTCAACTGCAAAGCCCGGGGGGGGGGGCGGCCGCAAGCAGCGGGAAAGAAATAAGGAATAATGGTAGAATGGAAAGGGGAGGGGGGAAGGGAATGAAGAGATCAGGTGCCCTTGCTCTCTCTTGTGTGTTGTATGTGTGTGAGAGAGAGAGAGAGAGAGAGAGAAAGGACGGGGGAAATCAAAAGAAGAGATGCGCCAAAAAGTCACCCTAAGAGCGGTGGGATCGTTTTTCCTCTCCACCATGACCCCCTTTTTTTCCCCAACACCTCCTACGCAGCTCTGTGTGTGTGTGTGTGAGAGAGAGAGAGATGGAGGGGTGTGTGTGTGAGGGCCCCGATCTACAACCTACAGCTGGGGAAAGCCGCTTTCAGCCCCCTCCCCACACACACACACCCGCCGCCCTCCTCCGCCTTCAAAAAGCCTCTTGCAACGACCTCGCCTCGCTCGCCCCCACCCACCCTGGAAAAGGCAGCGCGAGGAAACCCCCCCACTCCACCCCCGCCCCAACGGCGCCCCCTCCCACTCCTCCTGCCAGGCATGCACCCCCCCCCCCCCCGTTCCTCGGAGGCGCTGCTCGCTGCGCCCCGCCGGAGCTCTTACCGGCAGCGGCGGTTGGAGACGAGAGGCTGGCGAGCTCGGCTCGGAGCGCTTTATTGCGCGGAGCGAGTCCACCTATTGACGGCGGCGGCGCAATGCAGTCGCCCCGCTCTCTCCTCCCTCCCCTCCTCCTCGCACTACGGCATTGCGGTAGAGAGCGGAGGCGGGGAAGGAGAAGGAGAGGGGAGGGGAGGGAGGGAGGGGGCGGTCGGAAGACGAACACCTCGCGAATTTGGGGGGGGGGGGCGCACGTCGGGCCACCCCGGCCCGGCAGCAGGTGGGACAGCACGCCGAGATGCGCAAGCGAAGCGCGCAGCTTCCTCCTTTGACTGCCCGATTCAGGACGTTTGGAAAAGGGGTTGGGTGGGTGGGAGGAAGGATGCCTTCGCACGACCTGCTAGACCCAGGTCAGGGGAAGAGAACGGAGGGGCGCCCGCCCAGATGCTCCAACTCGGTTCTTTTTAGGGAATCGCCGTTGGATGGTTGAGAAGAGTGTGTTGGAGATGGGAATGAGGGACAAGCTCGCCCGTTGGGTACCGGGAAGGTTCGACTCGGAAAGCTTTCCTTTCTGGGTAACATGCTCTGGATAACATGGGGAAATCAAGTTTCCCCGGGTTGGAGAGGGGGGGGGGTCGTGCGGATGCTTTATGACGCGTTCGGGGGAGGCATGTTTCAAACGCGATGGATTTGGATCTGGGTTTGCGGGAAGCTTTCAAGCGCATCGGACAAACTCGGAAAGCCCGGGTGACATTTCAGCTTCCAGGGGTGTTGGAGGTGCCGTGGGAATGCTGTGACGGTGTCCCTTGTAGGGATTGCGAACGCGATGGGTCTGGGTTGCGGGAGGGTTTCAGCGCACGTGGTCAAATTCAGCGGGTGAGGGGCAATTCAGAGACCTGGGATTCAAGGCGTCGTGTGAACGCGGCGCAGCCAGCTTTGTTCATGTGGGGATACGACGGATTTCCTTCCCTGAAGGCTGTTGGGGAGGTGGTGTGCTTCACAAGATTACTGTATTTAAAAGATCCATAAAGGCATGGTGAGAAGCAAGGCGTGGAAACGCCAAAAGACGACAGCAGAAAAAGAAGAAAAGGAGAGTGAATAAATACTATATAATCCTTTTAGCCCCGCTCCTAAACTCAATTAAGAGGAGGGGATTGCCTATCAAAGTTTATTGACTGAAGGGGGAGAGGGTCCTGTCTCTTGTAGCTGGCTTTGTGGGAGCCCCAAAACGTCACCCATTGATAATTTTAGGAATATCCATGAAAGAGGAAATAGGTTTTGTTCCAAGCTCATGGAGTTTCCCTGTTCAACATACAGGCAGGTTTTGTTCAGTGCACATGGGTATTTCAATCTTGCAGGATCCAAATCTGGCTTGGTCACTGGATCCCTCTTCAGTCTTGACATGGAGTAGCTAAGGCAGCAATTCTATGCATCAAAGCATTTGTGCGTATGACTTTTTAAACTAAGCATCCTTACCAGAGGTGGGATTCAGCAGGTTCTGACCAGTTCTGGAGAATTGGTAGCGGAAATTTTGAGTAGTTCAGAGAACGGGCAAATCCCACCTCTGACTGGAGATTTTACAGTCTCCTTTCCCTGCCACGCCCACCAAGCCACGCCAACAGAACCGGTAGTAAAACAATTTGAATCCCACCACTGATCCTTACCTAGCCGAAACTCCTTCCCTCAAAATAACGCTATAGAGCACTGCACGCCGAACGCCATCACTCTACTAAATAAATATTTCCCTCAACACTGTCTAACTATTTACAAAGTCTGCACTATTATTACTATTAATCTTCTCATCACTCCTTATCACCCATCCCACTTGTGACTGTAGGACTGGAACTTTGTCGCTTGTATCCTTACGATATATATTGACTGTTTCCTAGTATGATTTGATCGCTTATTGTACCCTATGACTATTATTAAGTGTTGTACCTGATGATTCTTGACAAATGTATCTTTTCTTTTATGTACACAGATTTGCATCAAGACAAATTCCTTGTGTGTCCAATCACACTTGGCCAATAAAATAATTCTAATTCTAAAAGAAGGAATGTACCGGGTAGTAATTGAACTCTGCAATTTTAAGATGTGTGGACTTCAACTCCCAGAATTCTCCAGCCAGCATGGCTGACTGGGGAATTCTGGGTGTTGAAGTCCACAAGTGTTAAAGTCTTCAAAGGGCTGTCCAAGGTAAAGCACAATGCAGCAATCCAGTCTTGGAAGTCACTAAAGCCTAAATTACAAAACAAAAACAAAAATAGGCCTCTCCTCCAGGTAAGGACACACCTGGTTCATTGACTGCTGCTGCTAAAAGGTCCCAGGTACAGGTAGTCCTCAACTTATGACCGTAATTGAGCCCAACATTTCTGTTGTTGTTAAGAATTGACAGTTGTTAAGAACAGGGGCCCCTTTTTCTTGTTAAGTGAATCACTGCAGTGGTTTAAGTTAGTAACACGGTTGTTAAATAAATCTGGTTTCCCCCATTGACTTCGCTTGTCAGAAGGTTGCAAAGGTGATTGCGTAACCACAGCATCCTGCAGCCATCATAAATATGAACCACTTACCAAGCATCTGAATTTTGATAACATGACCCTGGGGATGGCTGCAATGGCCGTAAGTGTGAAAAACGGTCATAAGTCATTTTCAGTGTCATTGTAACATCAAACGGTCACTAAATGAATGGCTGTAAATCAGGAGTCCCCAAACTTGGCAACTTTAAGACTTGTGGACTTCAACTCCCAGAATTCTCCAGCCAGCATATGCCAAATTTGGAGACCTCTGGATTAAAGAATTGTAGTTTAAACTGCAAAGCCTTTAAAGTATTTTCCACTGAGAGACAAATACTATCTTTTATTGATACCTAGTTCCTTTAGCTCAGGGGTCCCCAAACTCAGCAACTTTAAGATTTGTGGACTTCAACTCACAAGTCTTAAAGTTGCCAAATTTGGAGACCTCTGCTATAAATCAACGACTACCTGCATTGTGTTCCTGCTCACCATCAATTCTGGATCGAACCTCCATTCTGAACAGGCATCCAGCCACACCCCAAAATGGGTAACAATTCTCCCTTATCCATACATATTTACTTTCTGCTATAAATTTATTATTTAACTTCTATGGCTAATAAGCTTCATACCATAATGCCATATTTCTGCTTGTACATCTGGTGGTTTTATCACCTGAAGGTGTTCAGGAGTCCCAGAGACATCACTCCAGAGTCCACAAGAAATAAGAAATATGTGTATATTGGAGCACCATCCTGGGATTAAGGAAATCTAGCACTTTAGTAGCACCAGATAAATAAGTTGAAAGAAAACGTGATTCCCATTACAATTTTCTGATAGCCCTAAAGGAGAAAGGAATAAAATAGAGAGCTTTCGTGTTCTCTGAGCTTGGTTGTGCATTGATGTTTTATCTAGTTGGGTCATGAAATCCAAGTTTGGAGAGGATTGCACAGTCCTCCTCTTCCTCCTCATCTCCACAAGCACCCATCTCCCTTCTAACGCTGATGATGTTACCTAGATGGGTAATGAAACATCTGCAGGCAAACAACCAAGCTGAGAGAGAGCACCAAGCCTGAGGAACAGATACTGTAGTCTCTTCTGTAGGCCTTAGGCATGAAAGCTGTCTGGGGGACTTGGGCCAACCAGAATCAGTCCAGAGCTGGAAGGGACCTTGGAGGTCTTCTAGTCCAGCCCCCTGCTGAAACAGGAGACCCTATATCATTTCAGTCAAGTGACAGTCCAGTGTCTTCTTAAAAACCTCCAGGGTTAGAGCACCTACAACTTCTGGTGGCAAGCTGTTCCACTGGTTAATTGTCCTCACTGTTTGCAAGTTTCTCCTTAATTCCAGGTTGCTTCTCTCCTTGATTAGTTTCCATCCGTTGTTTCTTGTCCTGGCCTTCTGGTGCTTTAGAAAATAAGTTGAACCCCCTCCTCTTTGGGGCAGCCCCTCAAATACTAGAACATTGCTCTCATGTCTCCCCTTATTCCTTCTTTTCTCTAGACTGGCCAAACCCAAATCCTGCAACCGTTCTTCACATGTTTTAGTCTCCAGGCCTTTAATCGTCTTAATACCAGGAGACGGTGAGTTCTAGTCCTGCCTTAAGCATGAAGTCCAGCTGCGGGATTTTGGGCTAGTCACTCTGAGCCCAACCCATCTCACAGGCTTGTTGTGGGGAAAATAAGGAGGAGGAATATTGGATATGATCCTCTGCCCTGAGTTATTTGTAAAAAAATAATGAAGGCGTGATACAAATACATCAGTCCAGAGGTCTCACTCAATGCATTAATGACCAGACTGAAATGATCACAGTTTAGTCACAATGCAAAGTGTGTCCAAACATTCTTTGAAAAGACTATTATTTTGGAAAGAGTAGAAGTAAAGAAAATAGCATGACCAACATCCTGATATGTGTGTGTGTGTGTATTGTTGTTAGTTGCAAAGTCATATTCAACCCATTTTGACCCCATGGACAACGTTCCTCCAGGCCTTCCTGTCCTCTATCATCCCCCGGAGTCCATTTAAGCTCACGCCGACTGCTTCAGTGACCCCCTCCACCCATCTCATTCTCTGTCGTCCCCTTCTTCTATTGCCTTCCATCTTTCCCAGCATTCGGCTCTTCTCCAGCGAATCCTTCCTTTTCATTGAGGTGGCCAAAGTCTTTTGAGTTTCATCTTCAGGATCTGGCCTTCTAAAGAACAGTCAAGGTTGATCTCCTCTAGGACTGACCGGTTGGATTGCCTTGCAGTCCAAAGGACTCGCAAGAGTCTTCTCCAGCACCACAATTTGGCGCTTAGCCTTTCTTATGGTCCAACTTTCATACATATACATGTGTATGTGTATGTATGAAATATATATAAAAACTGGAAACAATAAGGCAAATAAAGCAACTCTCAATTACCGGATTTCATGGTACTCTGATCTTTGTCACATTTCAAGCAATTGCACCATTTTCTACACTTTAAAATACCACTGACCTAACTAAGTATACATATTTTATATGCAGCATTACCCATTATTTGTACGCAGCATTATTTTGATGTAGAATCTCTGGCAGCCAAGGGGTAGTGGGGAGAAAAGCATCACAGCTTCCTTGTTGCTCGTTTTATACATCTTACAAAGCTACACCGGGATGAATTATTAAAGATTATTCTGCTTTCTTTCCAATTTCTTCAAAACTGTTCAAGCGAAATGCTTGCTAATGGACACTGGGCAACCTCGAAACACTTTGATTAATGCCATTTTAATCCCAAGGGGTATCATATTATCCATAAAGTATTCTTAGTTCATCCCTATGATAATAGTGACCTTTTGCAATGATTAACAAAATCTGTTTTTCATCATCTGCTTTTGAAAACAGTAGCATCAGAACTGTGTGTACGGTACTCTGTTTATCCTGGGACTCTAGAATTCAGACAGACAAGCTGTCATGCCCCAGCATATAACTTTTATATACTGTTGTTGCTCTCTAGCCCCATCTATTTACCAGAGACACAAATGCCAAGTATATCGTTTGAAGCTGACTCCATCCCTTTACCCAATAGCCTGCACTCTCAAAACAAATGCACACTGGAAAGCCAAACTCCATTTCCTTTAGTATTTTGGAGAAGGCAGGAGTCCAAAGAAGAATCCATCTTAATCTGTGGCACATGGTCATCCAAGGACAAACCCACATCCAACACACAGAGCATCACTGGTGAGATTTAAATTGCTTGCATTTATTAATTGTTATGTTCAGCAGGAACTCAATACTGTCTATCTTGCATTTGGTTCTGATTGTATGTATCCCTATTTCCCCAAGTTTCACCATATCATGTTCTTTCAATAAAGCATCCAGACCTGTGCACATGGTCTGTTTTATTGGAGGATAGGTGGGTTTAGCTACATATCGAGCTGCACACAGACTTATGTGTAGTGAGGACAGAACACAAGCACCTGCCACCAGATTTAACAATTATCAACAACAAAGTCAAAAATGACTGCCATACATGGAGACCTCAGAATAGAAGTGAACTGGAGGAAAATCACAAAATATAAACAATTGCAAAAAGAAGTAGAATGACTTTGGCAAAAGAAAGCAAAGGTTCTACCAACAGTAATAAGAGTTTTGAGTGCAATCCCAAAACACCCGGATAATCCCAGAAATAACTACAGGAAGTCCTTGACTGGCAAGAGTTCATTTAGTGGCCGTTCAGAGTTACAATGGCACTGAAAAAAGTGACTTGTTCTGGCCTTTACAACCAGTAGCTGATTATAAGCACAGATTAAACTCCACAAAGGCATCCATACAAAGTCTCTTTATTGGTCCATCAAGCATCCTCAAATATAACTCATGGTTACATCAAGATTCATCTCAATGTCCAGTTCGCTGCATAGCTGACTTTATGGTGTAAAAGGACCATCCCATAGTATGGAGCAAAGGTAGGAAACACCAGCACGATGCTAGGGTCCGAGCAGGAGTGAGGGAACCTCCCCCAACCCACCAAGGGTCAATTCAGTGACCAATCAGGATTACAGATGTGACCACATGACATGGACTACATTTCCCAGGATGCCTTAACTACATTTACCATGATGCATTCCCTTAAAGGGATAGCTCCTTGCTGAAGTCGTATTTCCTGCAATCAAGTTTGGTCCGGTTAACCTTGAGTTTGTATCTATTGTGTGCTCTTGTATTGTTATGGTTGAAGCTGAAGTATTCATTGACAGGTAGGGCATTGCAAAGTGTAATTTTATGGACTATATTTAGATCGGACCGAAGGTGGAGTAGTTCTAGGTTTTCTAGGTCTAGAATTTCAAGTCTGGTGGTAGTGGTGCGTGCTGGAACCCAGAAGAACAACAGGCAATGACTGGTGTGCCCAGAGACATCGCTCTGCATGCCACTTCCAGCAAGCGTGCCATAGGTTCGCCATCATGGCCCTATACCATTTCAGACAAGTGGCTGTCCTGTTTTTCCTTTAAAACTTCCAGTGATGGAGCACCCACAACTTCTGGAGACCAGTCATTCCATCAGTTAATTGTCCTCACTGTCAGAAAATTCCTCCTTGTTCTAAATTGCTTCTCTCCTTGATTAGTTTCCATCCGTTGCTTCTTGTCCTGCAGGTAGGACATTGCAATGTATAATTTTATATACTACACTTAGATCGGACTTCCAAATGAAGACTGACAAAGTTTTGGAAGACAATACCCCGGATATCACGATTGTGAAGAAAAAAGTGTGGATCATCGACATTGCCATACCTGGTGACAGCAGAATCAACGAGAAACAACTTGGAAAAAATCACCAGATATCAGGAGTTGAGAATCGAACTGCAGAAACTCTGGCATAAACCAGTGCAGGTGGTTCCAGTGGTAATCGGCACACTGGGTGCTGTGCCTAAAGATCTAGGCAAGCACTTCAAAACAATTGGTGCTGACAAGATCACCATTGGTCAGCTGCAGAAGGACACCTTACTGGGATCTGCTCACATGATCCGCCGATACATCACGCAGTCCTAAACACTTGGGAAGTGTTAAACTAGTGATTTGTGATATGAAACCCAGCATAGTTATCTTGTTTGCTGTGTATACCGTAGTTTTTTGTGTAGCATAACAACAAGAACAACAACTGTTAGGAATAACAAGGTTACCTAACGTAGTTTGGGTAAAATAATATATATAAACTATGATAGTGAATTTAAATGTGTGTCACTTTAAACTGCAAAGCATGTAATTTTGGGTGCAGTTGTAAAACCGCCATAAGAGGGAGCAAGCGAACTTGATTGATTGCTGGCTTACTGAATTGCTTGCTGACTATGATGGATTGATGGTTTGCTAACTGCGTGTTCCCTGTTGCTGAAGGAAGAAAGGAGGTTTGACTTCTTCATATCTCTACTGCAAAGAGATATATTACTGGACTGATATTTGTAAGTTTACTGACCTCTTTTTTGACACTGGAATTTGCAACTGAATAATCCCCGGACGGACTGAACTAGTGAATGATATATGGACTGTTTTGACTATGCTAAAACTATTACTGGAATAAATAATTTAAGTAGCACAGTATATCTGTTTTTACTGAGTGTAAGCTACAAAAACGTTTATCTCACAAATTTGCCTACCTGCCTGACTGCCGTGCAGATTCTGCTAGGGTGTATCCCTAACAACAACAGTAATAATAATAATAATAATAATAATAATAATAATAATAATAATAATAATAATAATAATAATAATAATAATATGGAAATCCCAACAACTGGTTCTCCGCCCGGTTGCTGGGTGGGTGTGACCATGGTAGGCGTGGCCTACTAGAACTTCCGGGGAGGGCCATTTTTCTCCTTCCCCAGAGTCCAGAGGCTTCCCTTGGGCCTCTGGGAGGACAAAAACACCATCCCCCACGGTCCAGAGGCCCTTTGGAAGCCAGAAACAGGCCCATTTCCAGACTTCCGGAACTTCCGGGAGGCCTGTTTTTCTCCCTCCCAGAGCCTCCGCGGGGACCCTGCCCTTACCTGCATCAAAAATGGGCTGCGTGGAGATTCCAGGGAGGGGAGGGGAGGGGAGGGGTGGGCCGGGCCAGCCAATCGGTTCAACTACTGGTTTGGTGAATCAAATGTAAATTTAACACCCAGTTTGCTCAAACCAGCCCAAACCGACTGAATACCACCCTCGGATCTTATGTAATAAAATAAATAAGGAAGAAAGGATGGCTTGGATTCTTTTTTAGTTTAGTTATTGTTTAGACCTAACTAACCATCTTTGTGACTGATTTTACACACGCACATCCTTAAAATTGAATATACACCCTTCCTAAGGTAATTGGTTATAATTTACGGTCTTCATATTAATGCACAGATGAAGAAGGAACTGTCTGGGTCTGTCATGCTTCTTATTTCAACAATGAAACACAGCCCAGCAGCCAAGTTGCTGTTATAAATAGCAGAGCACATGATTAAGACTCAGCCTTCTCTAAGCAGTTTGGCCAACATAATATGCCTTTCTCCAATATGCCTGGATCGAAAAATATTTCAAGTCAAGTATTTCAGAATCCTTCCTACATATCAAGGCACCTGTTTTGCTTTACCCATTCATCTCTGAATAAATGTCACTGGATGATTTGCAGCCTCCATTTCTTCAGACGCACGCAAAACCTCCCGATGCCAGGGTCCTCTTTGTAGACTTCAGTTCAGCATTCAATACCATCATGCCAGACATTCTTCTAATTAAACTAAATCAGCTAGTGGTACCTGAACACACTTGTAAGTGGATCATATGCTTCCTAACAGACAGGAAGCAGCAGGTGAAGCTAGGCAGAATCACAATTGATACCTGTACAATTAGCACAGGGCCCTCTCCAAGGCTGGGTGCTTTCTCCACTTCTCTTCTCCCTATATACCAATGACTGCATCTCAAAGGATCCATCTGTTAAAATACTGAAGTTTGCAGATGACACAACAGTGATTGGTCTCATTCCAGACAACGACGAATCCGCATACAAACAGCAGGTTATACAACTTGCCTCGTGATGTAACCGGAACAATCTGGAACTGAACACACTCAAAACCATAGAAATGGTGGTAGACTTTAGAAGAAACCCTCCCATACTTTTATCAGTGCAGTTGTCACTTCCAATGGTCACTAAACGAACGGTCCTAAGGCAAGGACTGGGGAGAAGAAACTTAAAAAATAAAAATAGTAGAAGAAACAATGGATAGAAACTCATCAAAGGAGAGAAGCAACCTGGAATTAAGGAGAAACTTCCTGACAGGGAAGACAATTAACCAGTGGAACGGCTTGCCACCGGAAGTTGTGGGTGCTCCATCACTGGAGGATTTTAAGAAGAGGTTAGACAGTCATTTGCCTGGAATGGTATCTAGGATCTCCTGCTTGGGCAGGAGGCTGGACGAGAAGACCGCCAAGGTCCCTTCCAGCTCTATTCTGATTCCGATTCAGTTGCCAAGTGTCCCCATTTTTGATCACGTGACTACGGGACTCCTGCAACGGTCCTAAGCATGAAAAACATTCCTCTTATTTTTTTTCCCAGTGCTGTTGCAACTTGGAATGGCCACTAAACAAACGGTTGTAAGCCAAGGACTGCCTGTAGCTGAAAAGGACCGAGTTGTGCTAACGTGGCAACACACAGCAACAACGTCGAGTGGAAAAAGCGCTCGTACAAACTACCCGTGTTGGCGAAACCTATGCCATGTGTGCTGGAAATGCCACACATCGCCATTTTCCCCAGCATGCAAGAGGTCTCCCGGAAGAGCCCCACTGCGCAGCTGCCTGACAGCTGATTGTCAGCTATCTGGCGCACATGCGCAGGGGTTGGAGAGGTGTTTGCGCGGGAGATGCACACACATGCACAGGGATGCACTGCGCACAAGGGGACCGTGTGTGCATGCGCAGACATGCAAGGGGGGGAATCGCGCATGCATGTGCAAAGATGTGCAGCGTGCGAGGGAGGAATCGGGTACACAGGCGCAGATGCACGGCATGTGAGGGGGAATCATGCCCACAGGCACAAAGACGTGTCGCGCGTGAGGAGAGAGTTGCACACGCATGCACAGATGCATGGCGCACAAGGGGGGGGTCACTTGTGCATGCCCAGGGAATGTGAGGGGGCTCCAGCACACATTGCCTTCTGGGTGCTGGCATGTGAGTGCACAATTATCGGCATGGGAGCCGAAAAAGGTTAGCCGCCATTGCCCCAGAGGGATTTTTCGGAGGCCTGTAAAGGGGACAATGAAAGAGTCCAAAGTTTTGCTGCTGCCCAACAGAAGTCAGGAACTTAAAAATAGCCCTCCGAGGTGATGGCTCAGGTCAGCTGGGGGCTAAATTTAACCCTGGACGCCTCTCGGTGGGCAAGCCAGTTCAGACAGGCTGGTGTCACTCATGAGCTTTCGAAGGCACAGTTTGGAAGTTCCATATACAGTTAGTCCTCGACTTAAACAACAGTTGGTTTAATGAGCGTTCAAATATTTCAGAAGCACTGAAAAAGGTGGCTTATAACCAGTTTTCACACTTAATGACCTTTGCACCACCCCCACGGTCACGTGATTCAAAATTGAGACGCTTGACAACTGGCTCGTATTTATGATGTCCCAGTGATTCCCCTTTTGTGACCTTCTGACAAGCTGAATAAATGAGGAAGCCAGGTTCAATGAACAACTGTGTTGCTGACTTAACAGAAGCGGCAAGAAAGATCATAAAACGGGGCACAATTCACTTCACCAAGATCTCACTTAATGTTGTGGTCTGCTGGCAGCCTGCGGAGACGGCAGCAGAGTCGAACATGGGCCAGTCCGGGAGTCTGGGGAGGATTCAGACCAGGGTCCTGATACAGAGATGGAGCCAGGTCCATCTGGGAGTGTGGTGCTAACTCCAGAGCCCCCAGAGTCTGGCAGCAGCGAGGCAGAGGAGCAAGGAAGCCTGTTCCCAGTGCACGTGTGTGCAGAGCTGCCAGAAGGCAAGAACAGTTAAGACAAAAGAGATGACTCGGGAGTAAGGCTGGGAGGTGATTGTCCCCTCCCATAAGATATAAAGGAGGAACAAAGGGACAGGAACCTTTGCAGGGAGCAACTTTGTTCGCTCTTTTCCGATTAAACCTTGAAGCTCTGCGTGGACTTTGTACTCCGACTTTTTACAGTTAATTTGGCACTTTAGTTGTTGGCAGCAATTCAAAGGAGATAAAGGTGGGTGCTTATCTCGAGGGACTGTTTGGGACACATTACAGGCTGGGAATGCACATAATTCCCAGCCGTTGAAATAAAAAGAATGTCGTTTGGACTAAGCGTGCGATTAATTATGGTCTTGGGAAGCTTTAGTCAGAACACTATGAGGGGGTGTCAAGCTCAATTTCATTCAGAGGGTCCTCGGGGGGGGATGGCTGACTGGGTGGGTGTGGCCAATTGGGTGGGTGTGGCCAATTGGGTGGGTGTGGCCAGCTTGACACCACTCTCCAAACTGCTGGCATGTTTCCTCTTTGCATTGGCTAGACCGGGCCGAAGCTACGCTGGCCCGATCTTTCCTCCTCGCATTGGGTAGCCCAGGACAGCCCTATGGGCCACATCCGGCCCACGGGTATACCTCTCGTGTATGGAGTCAATTATGAAGAAAAACTGGAATGGGGTCATTTTCCTCATGGCATCATGCCCAGAGAGAGATCATGTGCCCCTTTCCCACAGATGCCCACGGCCATAAACCTTTCTCACCCCCTCCATTGTGACTGTGCAATTCTGCCTCCACCATGTTCCCACTGGCCCTCATATCACCCCCCCACCAATGTAGCCTTGAAAGGTGAACCTTAAGCCAAAGGGGGTTAAATTTTGAACAGTATTTTTCCTCAGACTTGGCGACTTTAAATTTTTTGGACTTCAATTCCCAGAATTCCCTAGCAATCAAAGTTTGAGAAACACCTACCATCAGTGGTGGGATTCAAAAAAAAATATTACCGGTTCTGTGGGCGTGGCTTGGTGGGTGTGGTAGGGGAAGGATACTGCAAAATCCCCATTCCCTCCCCGCCCCACTAACCTGCTTTCCAGCTCTGTTCTCCTGTGCAGGGCAACCAAGGAAGACCCAGCCAAACAGCTGGGACTCGGGAGGCAGAGAATAGATGGGCCAGTCAGAGGTGGGATTTGCCGATTCTCCAAACTCCTCAAAATTTCCACTACCAGTTCTCCAGAACTGGTCAGAACCTGCTGAATATCACGTCTGCTGTCGAGCCTGTCTTTCTTTGAGCAACACAATCTTTTGCTGTTGAATTTTTTTTTCCTTCAGCACTAAAAAAAGTGACGATATGACCATTTTTCACACTTTTACAACTGTTGCAGCATCCCCAATGATCACGTGATCAAAATTCAGAGGTTTGATTTTGATTATCAATGTATTAACAGCAGCTAGGATTGTATTTGCACAAAATTGGAAAAATGGGAAAATTCCGAGGGAAGAGGAAATAATTAAGAAAATAATGGAATGTGCAGAAATGAGTAGATTGACAATGGCAATTAGAGAACAAGAAGAAAAAGATTATTATAAAATTTGGAATTTATTTTATGAACGGTTGGATAGACGAGTAAAGAATTGAAACATATAAGTGCAGTATAATACAGTATATTGTTATTGATAAACGGACGAGTTAGATAAAGTAAAAAAACGAATTTGAAATATATTATTGAAAGTCAATAGCTATAAAGCTAAGGATAATATAACAAGTGATACATGTTATATAAAACACTGATTAGAATGATTATAAACATATACAAGTAAAATATGTATGATAATATTATTTTATGCACAAAGAAATATGTACCCAACTGATACACTGTGGACCAGAAAGAAAGTTTTATATGTTTGTTTTTGTTGTGGTTATAAAAATAAAAAACTTTTTATAAAAAAAAAATTCAGAGGCTTGGCAAATGACTCACATTTATGACGCTTGCATTGTCCCAGGGTCATGTTTCCCTTTTGTGACCTTCTGACAAGCAAAGTCAGTGGGGAAGCCATATTCGCTTAGCAACCATGTTATTAACTTAGCAACCACAATGGTTCTCTTAACAACTGTAGCCAGAAAGGTCACAAAATGGGGCAAAACTTACCTAACAACTGCCTCGCTTAGCAACAGAAATTTTGGGCTCAATTGTGGCTGCTAAGTGTAGAACTATTGGTAGTCCAAATACTGATTTGGTGGGGGTTTTTGTTTCTCTTGATCAGAGGCACTTTTGCTTTCCAGATGCACAAGGTGGTGAAAGAGATCACTTGGACAGATCCCTTTCCCCCTTCCCTGTCCTGAGAGCAGGGGTGGGATTCTACCAGTTCGCACCTATTCACTAGAACCGGTTGTTAACATTCTAAGCAGTTTGGAGAACCGGTTGTTAGAAGAAATGACTGGCCTAATCCTGTAAGGAAGGCAGGAAGGAAACATTCTGGGGTTGCTTACAGAAACTGCCTCTCCTTTAACCCTTATTACATTCTTGGCAGGACGAGACTTCCTGTCTCAGGAACTTCTCTGGAGTTTTTTTTTCCTCCTTTGCTGGCACTTTGCTTGTGTGGAGTGACCATTCCAAGTTACAATGGCACTGAAAAAAGTGACTTATGACCATTTTTCACACTTACGACCGTTGCAGCATCCCCACAGTCAGGAGAGGCCAGGCGAGGAGATGCATGCCACGATGTGAGTGAGGTTGAGTTGGCCACGCCCAGCCAGACACATGACCACCAAGCCACGCCCACAGAACCGGTTGTTAAAAAATTTGAATTCCACCCCTGCCTGAGAGCCCTGCTTACCATCAGACTAAATTTAATTTGAAGGCTCCTTGATGATCTCTGAGCTTCCTTGTTTCCTTGCCAATTCAGAGAGCATCAAGGACCCCTCGTTTCAACCCTGAGCTACCAATATTCACCCCAGTTGGTAAGTTTAATTTTTTTGAGTCTTAAAGTCATCTTTCAACCCCATTTAAAAGCACCTCTTCCATTATTCTCAAACAGCCAAGGAAAACAGGGAAGGACCAATTTCTTGCCTTTGCTGATTCTTTATCTAACTGCAAAGAGCAGCATCCTGTCGCTATGGAAACCGATGCATTCCAGCCTCCCCTCTTATCCCCTGGGTGTTTGCTAAAATCCTCTAATGCCCAATCAATTCAATCATCAGGAAGGAATTGCTGGAGCAATAAAGCAAACTCCTGCGCTGGAGGCGGTCTTGGTTTGGCTGATCATTTCCCTGCTGGGAAACCGTGAAAAGATGGTGGAGCCATCAGCATTCTTTCTCCAAGAACAAAGACAACCGGAACTGGCCCTACCGTTGGGTAGAGAAAGTCGCTGTAGATACACATAGCTCTCAACTTACAATCTCAAAAATCGGGACTGTTGTTTGCTCTGTGGCATTTGTGCCCTAACCAGTGGTGGGATTCAGCCAGTTCACACTGGTTCAAGAGAACCGGTTGTTAATTTTCTGAGCAGCTTGGTGAATCGGTTGTTGGAAGAAATCATTAGGGCAGAGAAGAGAACCGGGTGTTAAATTATTTGAATCCCACCACTGGCCTAACCCAAAAAGTTCAGCAAAAATGCCACAATGTGGTCACGGGGAGGCTGAAAACAGTCGTGAAGGCAAACCACTCGCCAAACACCTGAAATGCGGTTGTCAACCCTGAAGTGAATCTGGCTGAGGCCATCTTGGAAGTTTCAGGGTTGCCATGCAACAGAGGGAGGGGAGGGGGGAAGAGCTAGATGGGGTTTTGTACCAAAAAAAAAAACACATTTCCTGTGGGAACCAAGGACTTTCTCACAGGTAGCTGGCCAGAGGAGGAGTGAAGTAACCAAGCAACCAGGTAGCACCTGGACTGGTCTACATGACCAGTGACTTGGGCGAAAAGAGGAGGAAACATTTACTTTTTGTGGTGGTCTCCCATGGAAAAAATGAGACACAGAGGCTGGTGTACTCGGGATGGGAGTCTAGAGCAAATTCTAGTGCTCCCTTTTATTGAGAATTTCGTACATAGTAAGCATTCACATTGTGGATTACAATAATTAGATATAGTACACAGAACTGTTTACAATTGTCTGAGCTGCTTAATTGTTCCTGGTGTTTGTTTTTAATTTCCTTGCTTATCTCAGTGACCTTTAGGCAGACATGTATGTATAAGGTCTTAGACTAATCATTACCCAATACTGAAGTCAAAGTTTATTCCCACACTTTTGAATTAGGTGAAAGCTATGGGAACCTCAGCATCGGCTTTAACCAGTTGTGCCAATATGATGTATCCAATAAATTGTTCTTTGAGGAATTTGCCTGCCTCGGAGTTCTACTTTCTATGGCTGCATTCAGAGGTGGGCTTCAAAAAATTTAGCAAGGGGTTCTCTGCCCAGTTGCTGGTGGGTGTGACCATGGTGGGCGTGGCCTAGTTGGCCTCCTGCACCATGGCCGGGAGGGGCTTTTTGCCCTCCCCGGTCTCCGGAAGCTCTCTGGAAGCCAGAAACAGGCCCATTTCCGGCCTTCCTGAACTTCCGGGAGGCCCATGTTTTGCCCTCCCTGAGCCCCTGCTCATGCCCTGAACTTACCTGCATCCAAAACAGGCTGCGTGGGGAGTCCTGGAGGGGCGGGGTGAGCGGGGCCAGCCAGGAGTGGGATTTGGGGGTTGTCCGAACTGCACAGAATCTTAGCTAGGGGTTCTCCCAAACCCCTGCGAGCCCCCAGCAGCCCAGCCCTGGGCATTACAGCGGTCACATGACTCCAGAACCTCAGAACCGGATCAGAAATACAAGCAGTCCTTGACTTATGACCACCACTGAGCCCCCAGAAGTCTGTTGCTAAGTGAAACATTTGTGAAGTGAACTTTGTCCCGCCTTACGACTTTTACTGCAGTTGTTAAGCTAGTAACACAGTTGTTAAATGAATCTGTCTTCCCCGTTGACTTTGCTTGCCAGAGGGACACAAAAGGGGATCACATGACTCTGGGAACTGTCATATGACTGCAACCGTCATAAATAGGAGTCAGCTGCCCAGCGTCTGAATTTTGATCACATGACCAAGGTGTGTGTATGCCATAACAGTTCTAAGTGTGTAAAACGGCCATAAGTCACATTTTTCAGGGCTGTTGTAACTTTGAACGGTCACTTAGTGAACTGTTGTAAGTTGAGGGCTACCTGTATGTTTTGGAGGGATCCGTCGTAACTTTGAATTGTCGCTAATGACTGGTCGTAAGTCGTGGACAGCCTGTACTGAAAACATTTCCCTGTAATTCACTCTCTAATGAGATAAATAGCTTAGCTTATTAATCCACTGATTAATTAAGCTGCCCAGAGTTACTGCGTAGCAAGAGGGGCAGCTAATACATTTTACAAATAAATAAATTGCCTTTCTCTCTTGTGCACTTGTGTTTGAAATGATTCCCGATTCTCACGTCAAATGCTTTAAATGTCAGTGACTTTACAGTAACTGAGAGATATCCAGAACAAAGCAAAGCAGCCTTAGATATCAGCAGGAGTGGGATTCCAAAATCCCAGCAACTGGTTGCTGACAGGTTGCTGGGTGGGCATGGCCATGTGGGCGTGGCCTGCTGGAATTTGCCTTCCCCAGAGTCCGGAGGCTTCCCTCAGGCCTCTGGGAGGGTGAAAATGACCTCCCCCTGTTTTGACCCAAACCTTGTTCCAAGGAAACAAACACGAAATGGAGGTAACAGTAAAACCTTTTAATGATTCTTTATGAATTCTGTACCTTCCTGGTTAAAAGGCTATTTCAAACTAATTGTCTCTGATAAGAATGAGCCTTGCCAAGGTGGTACAAGGCTGCCAAGAACAACAGATAAAGTTGCCAAGGAATATTTCAAACACAAGGAGTCTCCAAACACAAACTAAGAGAGTCCGAACTTCCACAAGGCTTGAGAGCAAAAACTTCTTTGCTTCCTGCAAAGAACGGCCGTTTCTCACCTGGCTTTTATCTCTTGAGGGAAGGGCCATTACTTTGCAGCCTTATTCCCGAGTCGCCCATGTTTCTGCAGCTACTCTTTCCTTCGAGCAGTTCTGCATGCATGCAAATTTGCCCAGGCTCCTCAGGGACCTCTTCATCACTGCTGCCAGCCTCCACAATCTCCAAAGGCAGCACTCCACTCCCTGATGGGCCTGGCCCCATCCCTGCATCACACACAGGCCCCTCATCTAAGTCCTCGCTCTGCCAGACCTCAGCTGTCTGCACCTGTTGCCGGCGAACCACAACACCCCCGGGCTCTGGAGCCCCTCTAGAAGGCAGAAACAGGCCCGATTCTGGATTTCTGGTACTTCTGGAAGGCCTGTTTTCCCCCTCCCAGAGCCTCCATGTGGATCCTGCACTTACCTGCATCAAAAATGAGCCATGTGGGATTTCTGGTCTGCAGCGCTTTGGAGCATGCAGGAATCCGCA
Source organism: Hydrophis major (assembly GCA_033807585.1). Classification (NCBI taxonomy): domain Eukaryota; kingdom Metazoa; phylum Chordata; class Lepidosauria; order Squamata; family Elapidae; genus Hydrophis; species Hydrophis major. The sequence goes on from CM066330.1 coordinate 257,191,882, forward strand.
ACTGTGCGTGTTTTCTGCCTGTGTTCACTGCCCGAGTGCCCCGAGCCATTTGGCTTCGTAGCTAATCCACCTCCATAGAAGGTGGCGAAGACAGGGGGGGTCTGGCAGGGTCGAGAGATATCGCATCTCTCTTCCCTAGCCAGCTAAACCCCCTTTTCCAAAGGCAGCTGAGCAGCGGTCAGCAATGGCCGCCACATAGAAGAGGTCAGTTGGAAAAAGAAAGTGCAGGAGGAGCTGTGAAGAAATGAAAGTGATCTTTGCTGACCGGGACAAAGTAACAGTGAAAGTACCCTGGAACTTAAAACTTACTAAAGAAACATCATTTCCAGAATGTGTCAAGCGGCGAATGGAAATTAAAGGAAAAGTTTTTGTTTTTTTTTCACTCTCCTTCCGAACGTGACAGCGATAGAACTTTAAGAGAAATTGGAAAACCCACATTGGAGGTATGGATTTCTGAACATTTAAAGGAAAATCTTTTGGCTGTAAGTGGGAAGAGAGAGGAAAAAAAATTGGAGCAGAATTTGAAAACAAGGAGGAGACTGCCTCCTTGTTGATCAAACAGCAACCCCAGAAAGAGAAATGGAAGAAAGAAAAAAGTATTAAGAGAAACAGCTTGTTTGGATTGTTTGGTGATTTTGGAACTTCTGAGAATTATCTCTGATTAAAAGCACTTGGGTGGTTGTTTGGAAAAACTTTTTCTCTCTACAATGGCATCACTTGTGGATGGATTGAAACTTGTATACCAAAAATATGAAAAAGAAAATCAAGAAGGGAAGGATTCTCTTGGCACTCTTTTTCAATTTTTAGAAATGGCGGTTTGTACGTATGTAAAACTGAATGCGCAACAGGATGACTGGGACAAAGAAGAAGCCATTTTTGATGAACAAGTGACTTTGGTAGGGGAAGGAAAGGAGAAAGAGAAAAAGGAAAAGACGACTTTAAGACTTGGAAAAACAACCAAAAAAGAGAAGAATAAGGTGAAAAGGGGATATTATGTTGGAAAACAACAGAAAGGAGGAAAGCAGAATAAAAGGGGGGTGGAGAGACAAGGGGGTAAAGAGGACAAAGAGAAGAATAAGCAGGGGAGAAAGGAAGGGATGAGAGGCCTTAATGGTGGGGAGCAAGATGCAAAGAAACAAAAGTCTTTTAGAGATAATGGGTAAACTTTATTGAAAAAGGGATTCTGGAAAGGTACATAAGATTGTATTTTTACATTTGTACTTAGAAATAATCTTAGAAAATTGGAAACAATATGTAATTTAAAATGTGATAAAATATTTAGTATAATTTAGTGAAATTTTTGTCAAGAAAAGGGGAATACTTTAATGAAACAATGATTTAAGATATGTGATGTGGGGGTGGGATAACTATGGAAAGCATAAGTGTTCCAATAAAGGCATGATATTTAACTGAAATGGGTAAAATGTTTAAGATATAAATGATTGTTAATTCTAATGATTAGACTGTTATCCTAGTGAAATTTTTTGTGAAATGAGAGATTTGAAGTAGGAGAAGGGGGAACATTCTAATGAAATAATGATTTATAATATGTGATGGGGGGGGGAATAATTATGGAAAGTAGGTGCTTCCATAAAAGTATGTGATTTAACTGAAAAGTAATGTGCTAAGTGTTTAAGATATAAATGAATATTAATATTAATGAATAGATTAGTATTGGTATTGATAATATTGTATAATTTTAGAATGTACCAAACAGAATCCCAATGTAAGCTATGTATTTTATATTAAGTATTATAAATGTAGGGGAAAGAGATAAAGGCGTCATACTCCAATTAGTGTACAGGAGTTTTTTCAGAGAAGAAAAGAAAAATGGATAGCTGGAAACAGAACAGACAAAGAATAACAAATATTATGATTCGAATTGAGATGAGATAAATAAAATAAAATTAAGAAAATTTAAAAGAGAGGAGAAGCTACATAGAAAATTGAAAATGCTAATAAGATATGGAATGGTATACAAAATGAATATGAATTTGAATTTGTGTCTGTACGAAGAGTTTTAACCCGGGACTAAGCAACTTTCAGAAAAGAGGTTTTTTATGTTTCTATGTTTTGTGTCTTTGTGTGTTTATGTTTGATGTTTTGTATGTCTTTAAAATTAATAAAATTTGTTCCAAAAAAAAAAAAAAAGAGCCATGTGGAAACTTCTGGAAGGGGAGGGGAGGGGCAGGCAGGGCCAGCCGGTCGGTTCTGTGAACCAAATGCAAATTTAACATCCGGTTCAGCTAAACCGGTCCAAACTGGCAGAATCCCACCCCTGGATTTCAGGTAGTTCTCAACTTCCCATTATTTCTTATTGACTATTCCAAGTTACAACAGCCCTGAAAAACGTGATTTAGGGACATTTGTCACACTTAGGAATATTGTAGCATCCCCACGGCCACGTAATCAAAATTTAGTTTTAAACATTTTATTATGTATAGAATAAAATACAAAACAAATAATAGGACACAGGAGGGGAAGGAGAAAAGCAAAAAAAAAAAAAAAAGGCATTGCCTTCCGACTTTCTCTGTTGCAGTAGATAAAGGAGTCTTCCTCCTGTCAACGTATATAAAAAGTTCAAAATTCCACATTTTTCCTCCCAAGTCTTTTTCTATTAAACCCAGAAGAAAAAAATTTCACCTTGATCTTCCTTTTAAGAATTTTCTGCATTGAAATATGAATCTTGCTCCAAAATTTCTTTGTTTTAGTTTAGCACATCTCCACCATAAAGGATAAAAGGTCCGTCCCTTCTTTCCTTTTACAATTTCCAACAGTCATTTGAAATACCTTTATACATTCCCTGCAACCTTAAGGTCAATGGGGGAAGCCAGATTCACTTAACAACCGGGTTACTAACTTAACTGCCAGTGGTTCACTTAAAAACCGTGGCAAGAATGTTCGTAAAATGGGGCAAATCTCACTGAACAACTGTCTAGACTTAAGCAACGGAAAGTTTGGGCTCAATTGTGGTCGTAAGTCAAGGATTTGTTTGAAAGTCAAAAGCAGAAGAAAGCAACCCGTGTTCTTTTCCATATAAATATTCTGAGGCAGCAGGATAGCAATAGCAGGGTCTGGCATTAAACCTCTAGGGCTTTTTTTTTTTTTTGGTGCTATTTCACATAAATTAGCCAAAGGACCATTTGTTTGTGGGAACAATCTCTCTTTCAGGCGGAAAACATCCACCTCTGGTTTGGAAACAAAGAGAGCATTCTTGCAGAACAATCCCCCACTCCCTGCTCTTAAACACTGTGTTATGTTTGGAGCATGGGCGAGAAAGAGTGGAGACGAGCCTGTGGAACGGTGAACTTCAACTCTTTATTTACATGGTGTAACAGCTCAAACTGGACGGCCGCTATAGCCTTCCTTATATAGGCAACCCAATAACTATTCAACCAATAGCAATCCTGGAGCGCTAGCTCCATTAACCAATACGAATGCCCCGTTAATGGCCAATCAGATTCCCCTGAACGGGCCAATCCGATCCTGCCATTAACAGCCAATCAGAAGTGCAGGGCCAGAACCCTGCACTTGACTCCAAGCTCAAGATAACTTTATTAAACCTTTATGCATTCACAACACCCCTTCCCCCTGGCTTCTGTTTACAGGGTGCAGTTACATAGTCCTTAAGGTAGGACGGTTGCTTTATTAGTCTGCTTGATTTTCGCTGTGCGTTTTGCATTTGGCTGCAATCTCGCTGAGGTAGATCGTTGTTTGGCGAAGGGGTTGCCTCTGGTTCAGAGTTCGCGTTTCCGTCGTCACCAATATCTTCGGCAACTCCCTGAGGTGAACCTACTCCCATCTCTGGTTCCAATTCCTGTATCTCTATTCCGTTATCGTTCCCTTCAAACGGGTTTTCCTCTAGTTGAATTTCGTCTTCTTCTGTATCTCCCCCCCCTCAGTTTGGTCATAAGGGAGTTCAGAAATGCCCGACCAGAGCCGTGATCGTAATTGATCGATATGGCGTTTCCATAGTCTATTGTCAAGGCACTGTACAAGGTAGGATCTCGGGCCGGTTACACGGATTACTGTCGCCTCTACCCACAGTGGATCGCCCGATAGGTTTTTAGCGTACACCAAATCACCTACCTGGAAGGTACGGCATCGGCCGCTGGATCCGAGTGGTTTTTCCGGTTCATAAGCTGGGTGTAACCGGTCGAGGTGGGAGCGGAGCTTTCATCCCATTAGCAATTCGGAGGGAGTTTTCTTGGTGACTCTGTGAGGTATGATGTGTTGTAGAAAAAGGATTCGGTTGATTTTGTCATCGATGTTATCGTAGTCTAATTTCTGCAAAGTTTTCTTAACAAATTGGACCATGCGCTCAGCCCTGCCATTGGTCGCAGGGTGCACAGGCAAGGTGAGCGCATGTCGGATGCCATGGTCAGCCAGGTACTGCTCGAAAGACAGTGCGGTAAATTGGGGCCCGTTGTCAGATACCAGAACGTCTGGTAATCCGTGGGTTGCAAACAGTCTTTCCAATCTTTTGATGACCGCTTCGGTGGTCGTGTTCGTCATGCGGTGAATCTCGAGCCAATTCGAGTAGGCGTCAACGGTTAGAAGAAAGGTGTGGCCTTTGGTCAGCCCAGCAAAGTCCAGTTGAATACGGGACCAGGGTCCCCGCGGTGTCTCCCATTCGGTTGGGATTGCTTTTGGTGGGGTATTGCTCACTTCCTGGCATCTATGACAAGCTTTAACCCAATTCTCGATTTGCTTGTCGATGCCCAGCCACCATGCGTAGCTTCGTGCGAGGGCTTTCATTCGCACGATACCGGGGTGGCCATCGTGCAAGGTTCTCAGTACTGCTTGTTGTAGTCGTTCTGGGATAAGAACTCTTATCACCCCAGATGATACAGCCCTTTTGAGAGAACAACTCTGTTTGTCGAGTCTTGAATGGTGAGAAGTCATCTGATAACTGGTCCAATGGCCATCTGCGTTCTACCCAGCTTAGGACTCGCACTAAGGTGGGGTCTCGTCTGGTTTCTCTCAAGATATCTCGGGCGGTTAATGGCGGTGCGTGGAGTGTCTCAATCTGTAACGTGGTTACCGTTGGTGCGGGGTCGTCGAGAGTCTCTGGAAGCGGTGCTCGGCTTAATGCGTCGGCGTGGTGAATGGCTTTCCCTGGGCAGTATTGCAGCCGATAATTATAAGCAGCCAAGAATTCTGACCAGCGAGTCATCCTGGGGGATAATATGTAGGGAGTCGGCTTATCTCCTGCTATTATCCCCAATAACGGTTTGTGGTCAGTCACGATAGTAAAAGCCCGGCCATACACGTACTTGTGAAATCTTTTAACGGCAGATACAATTGCGAGGGCTTCTTTATCAATTTGGCTATAATTTCGCTCAGTTTTTGAAAGCGTCTTTGAAAAATATGCAACAGGGGCTTCGTTACCATTAGGCAGTACATGGCTCAAAATGGCGCCCACTCCGAAAAGCGAAGCATCACATGTGATATTTAACAGCAAAGTCTCATTGTACTGCATGAGTACAGTGTCAGAAGTCAGTAGTTTTTTTACGTTACAGAACGCCTGTTCTTCTTCATGACCCCCATAATCAAATTGCTTTTTTGTCTAGTAAACGATGTAATGGTTCAGCGACAGTTGCTTTATGTGGTAGAAATATGTTATAAAAGTTGATAAAGCCTAGGAACGCCTGGAGATCGGCCTTGTTCCGAGGTCTGGGAGCGTTTTTTATTGCTCTCAATTTACTGTCGGTAGGGTGAATACCCTGTCAATTAGATACCCTAAAAACTCGACACGATCTGTACACAGTTTACACTTATTCTTTTTCACTTTAAGACCGGCGTCTTGGAATTTCTGTAGAACTAGTTTTAAATGATCCCATAAGATTTTTTTTGTAGGTGCAGCAATTAATACATCGTCAAAGTAGGGGACTACACCTTTAATCCCTTGTAGTAGCCTCTCCATAAGGCTCTGAAAAATTCCCGGGGCTACACTGACTCCGAATTGAAGCCGGGTACATTTAAAGGCACCTCGGTGCATCACAATTGTTTGTGCCTGTGTCGTCTTTTCATCAACAGGTAGTTGCTGATATGCCTGAGCTAAGTCTAGTTTAGCGAAGACTTTTCCGCCCCCCAGGGAATGGAGGTGCTGCACCACCGGCACCGGATATGCATTTTGCTGTAGGGCGTGGTTCAGGGTGGCCCGATAGTCCCCACAAATTCGAATTGAACCATCCGGCTTAATTGGTGTTATGATTGGGGTCTCCCAGGGAGAGTGATTGGTTGGCTCTAGCACCCCCTGAACTGTTAAATTTATTGAGCTGTTCGTCGATTTTCGGCTTTAAGGCAAACGGAACTCGACGGGGCTGAAGGCGAATGGGAGCTATCTTTGGATTAAGGCTGAACGATATTGGGGTCCCCTTGTACTCGCCTAATTTTTCCGTGAAGACATCCCTGAATTCATGGACGAGGTCCTCCTCCCAGTCACTGCCGCTGACTCGGTTTATGCCTGCCACTTCAATGCCAAGTGGCGCGAACCATTGGAGGCCTAGCAGGCTAGGCTGATCTTTGTCAATCACAGTTAGCGGTAAGTACGCTGTGCGATTCTTGAATGAGACCTGGACTCGGTTGGATCCAACAACAGGGATTCGATTCCCTTGATAGTCCTTAAGAATAAGTCTTTGGGAACGGAGGTCTTGCCGCTAGATAGTGGGGATAAGTTGCTTGAGGGTCTTCCAGGAAACCATCGAGAGAGACGATCTCGAGTCGACTTCCATTTGGCAAGGCTGATTTTCGATGGCCACTGTAATTCAGATTTTCTTGGCATCCAAGGCAGAGGCGTGACTGATAATGATCGTCTGGTGAGCCTCTTCTCGCTTCGTGGGGCGATTCAAAACTCGGTTTCTGTAGGAGTGGTTTACTGGTTCTCGCCTTACAGGACGGTTTCCTGTCGATTGGCGATAGTTAGCCCCTTGTGAGGCCTGGCCAGGTCCTTGGAAGCTTCGGCAGACCCATCCGATGTGGCCTCTTTTCCCGCACTCATGGCAGAGCGCGTCGCGGAATTTGCATTCGGACCTGGCATGGTTGGCTCCACAGCCGGCGCATGAGTGTAGGGACTTTGGGTAGGGGTCCCGGTTGGACCGCAGTCGATGGACCTCTTCTTCGTCGCTGTCTGAAGACGAAGAGAGGTCCTCGTGGTGGGCCGTTGATAGCTGTCCCTCTGACTTGGGTAAAATGTCGCCTGTCAGTTGGTGTACCGGAGCGCGGTTGTGGCGTAATTGGGCAGCCGACTTCCTGGTTGCTTCTGCTGTAGTAGCATCAGCGATGGCATCGGCAAGGCTGATGTTGCCTTTTGCCATCAGCTTGTTCTTCACGCCTGGTGCATCTAATCCCAGAACTATTCGATTTCTCAATGCCTCTTCCAAATCGGCGAATCCGCAGAGGCCTCCCAGATTTCGGAGGTCTGCTATGAAGTCGGCAATGCTTTCTCCTTTTCGCTGGTTTCTTTGATAGAACTCGTGCCATCTCACGAGCGTGGGCACAGTCGGTGCGTAATAAGCTCTTAGTAGGGGTTCGAGGACGTCCCAGTCCATCGCCTTTACTTCTGCAGGTTTGGCTAGTGCTTTAGCCATCTTAAATACGGTTGGTCCGCAATGCATTAGAAATACCGCCCGTTTCTTCCCGGTTGTGGCATCCTTTAAATTGTTAGTTTCCAAAAACATTTGGAAATGATCCATGTAGGACTCCCAGTCCTCTTGCACTAGGTTGAACGGAGCAGGTGGTACGACGACGCCAGACATGGTTCCGTTGTGTTGCGTTGTCAGTCACGTGCTCGGTGTTTCTTCTTAGTTCAGTCAGCTCCGACGTCTCCACATCCCACCTTCGTCGCCAGTGTGATGTTTGGAGCATGGGCAAGAAAGAATGGAGACGAGCCTGTGGAACGGTGAACTTCAACTCTTTATTTACATGATGTGACAGCTCAAACTGGATGGCCGCTATAGGCAACCCAATAACTATTTAACCAATAACAATCCAGGAGCACTAGCTCCGTTAACCAATACGAATGCCCCGTTAATGGCCAATCAGATTCCCCTGAATGGGCCAATCCGATCCTGCCATTAACAGCCAATCAGAAGTGCAGGGCCAGAACCCTGCACTTGACTCTAAGCTCAAGATAACTTTATTAAACCTTTATGCATTCACAACACACTGCATTACTGTTGAGTAAGTATTCCTCAAGATCTTTTCTTTGCAAATGTAATAGAATTGGTGTGGTAGTGTGGAAGTTAGTTGCTTTTCTATGTGTACTTTACCCAAGAATCAGAATGAGAAAAGCTGAAAGGCACCTCGGAGGTCTTCTAATCCAGCCGCCTGCTCAAGCAGGAAATCCTATACTAATGTTGTGGCCTGCCAGCAGAGCTGGCGGCTGATTTGGACAGTGAGGAGGTTGAGGAAGAACATGGAGTCCGGGGAAGGCTCTGACGATGGTTCTGCATCGGAGGCAGAAATGGGGCCAGGGCCGTCTGGCAGTTATCGGCTGCCTTTGGAGTAGGACATCAGTAGGGCAGAAGAACAGCTGGAGCCTGTTCCCAGTGTATACATGTGCCCAGCTGCCAGAAGAAAGGAACAGCTAAGGAACAAGGATCGACTCGGGAGTGAAGCCACAGGTGAATCGCCCCTCCCATAGGGAATAAAGAGGAGCAAAAGGGGAGTGGAAACCCCACTCAGGAGACAATTAGTTCAATTCATGAGGGTGAAGATCTATCTGTTCCTGACTCCTTGCCAAGTATTGTCTGCTACAGCATGGCGTTTGGAAGATATCGGCCTGGCAACTCTCCAAGCCTAATCAAAGTCTGTAGTTGTGAAATCTCTTGAAAGACTGTTTGCCGGGACTTTGCTGGAGAGGAATTCCCTTTAAACTCAATAAAAGGGGTTTTATTGGGATGAGGAGTCGGCTTCGTGCTTTTGGGAAGCCTAGAACAGAGCAAAAGTACAAGTAGTTAACTTACGACCACAATTGAGCCCAAAATTTCTGTTAAGTGAGACATTTGTTAAATGGGTTTTGCCCCATTTCATGACCTTTCTTGCCATGGTCGTTAAGTGAATCACTGCAGTTTGTTAAGTTAGCAAAACCCGGTTGTGAAGTGAATCTGGCTTTGCTTGTCCGAAGGTCCCAAAAGAGGATTGCAAAGTGATTGGCCCAAAATCACCCATCCTGCTTTCTTGCCAAAGGGAGAACTAGAACTCCCAGTCTCCTGGTGATTGGCCCAAAGTCACCCAGCTGGCTTTCGTGCCTAAAGGGCAGGACTCAAGTCCCGCTCTTTCTGGCTGATCCACCTCACAAGGTTGTTGTTGTTGTTGGGAAATCGGAGGAGGAAGGAGCATTGGTATGTTCTCTGCCTTGAGAGCAGCAAGTAATGATAAAAGCAGGATGAAAATCTAATACCTACATAAATAAAAATAGAAACAGCGCCTGTCAACATAGGGACCTCCAGTAGGGGGAGGGAGGGGGCTCCGGTAGCTTCCCCGTTTCTTACAGGTCATCCCTCGCCCCCAACTCGCCCCCGAAGGCGGCTTCTTACCTCCTCCAAGCCAAGACCGGGCTCCGTGGCTCACCGAGCGGCCGCAGGAGGGCGAGATCGGCCCGCTAAGCCGAGAAGCGCCGGGGGCTCCCCCGCCGCCTCGTCGGAGAAGGGAGCGTGGCCTGAGCTGACGCAGGCAACCAGCCCGGGCTTCGCCTATATAAAGGCGACCGCGCCGCCCTCCGCTTTTAAACCATCATCGCCTGGGTGTTTTTCGTGGACGTGGAGACTCGCAGCAGCTCCTTCGCAAATGGGCTCGCCCGCCTAGCGGTTGCCTTCCTGAGCCAGGTCACCTGTGGTCTCAAGCCGTCGGGATTCTGCTGGGCGCAGCACTAAGACTTCAAGGTAATGGGGGGGGGGGGGCTTTTTTGCAAACTCTTGCCCCCGGTTTTGTGTCTTCGTTCCCTTCCTTCCACGTAAGGATTCCCACGTTGGGGTATGAGAAAGAGAGAGAGAGAGCGCCCCTAGCGCCTAAACGGCTCGGGAAAGCGCGAGGGGCTACGTTCACACAACGCCCTAAACTCGACACGTGTCAAGCACGGGGATGTGTTGGAGAGGTGAGGAATCGGACCAACCAACACCCCCCCCCCCATTGAAGGGCGGCTCGGAACTAGGGTTGGACTCGAAAAGGAGAGCAAAGGAAACGTGCCGGGCGAATCCTGGCACGCTTTGTGACACACACAAGACGCAAACCGGGAATCGTCAAGGCGCGGCCATGTTTTCGGACCTCTTCCGGTTGGGGTCCGTAGCTTTATAAGTACTATAAATGTTCCGGTTTGTAATGCGACTTCTGGGGAGTAGGATCCGTGAATTGGGGGGAGGGTGCTTACTGGTGGGGAATGAGCATTACTCACGCCTAACTACTTCGGAGTCAATCTTAGCTCAATTCGGTTTCTCCCGTTGCAAGCGCGTCTTTGACAGTCCCAGCCGAAGTCCCGAGAACTTAAACTTTGGATTCGGGTCAAGACCCAGCTTTTACACCTTTAGGATCGGGACGCTACTACGGCTGGGGAGGGTAGTGGCGATAAGTAGCGGAAAGCGAAAATGATCGCTGGGGGGGGGGGGTGGTCTACGTTTGAGCCTGCGAAGGGGGCGCCCGTTGGGTCAGTATGTTCTGTTTTGTTAGAAACTAAAATAAAAGAAACGTGTCGGTTTCGCTTAGCGGTGGTCGTTCCCTGATTTTTTTGTTTGTTTTCCTCACCACTTTCGCGACCGTCCCCCGAATCGGAAAAGAGGACGTGCGGCTTGAACGTTCTGAGCTTTCATCAAACGTTCCATTCCGGCTCTCCGCGTTCCATTCTGTGTCTCAATGTTCCATGCGGTGTCTCAACGTTCCATTCGGGTTTCCGCTTTTCTCGCCAGCCGTCAAAAACCACTGAAACTGGGGGGGGGGGTCTTTTGGGGGGCGGGAGGACCGGAGTGGAATGTTTATCAAGGTTATTTTACCTCTCTAAAATCCGTTCGCCTTGAAGCGGCTGCTTGCCAGGATGGCAGCCTTGTTTACTCTCTTCCGGGCCCCCTCGCCCCCCCATAATAACGTTAATAGTTAATCTGCGTTATATCGGAAAGAAGTATTTTTAGTTATTCTGACCAGCCGCCGGGTTTATTTGGCAGACCGCTGTCTGGTGGCCATATTGGCCCCAAATAGTGAAAAACCCGAGCAGTATAAAAGGACAAGAACAAAAATGCTAACTCGCTCTTTTGAGTCTTACATTACAGCTCATTCGGTTTTTTAAAACGAAACAAAGAAACAAAAACCCACCATGCGCGATTTCTTCTCCCAGTGCTTAAATTGCGGCGTGCACGGAAAAAACACACATTTTGCTTGTTTTGCTAAGTGCAAAGGCTGTGTGCTTAAAACAAAAAAAAAAAAAAAATGAAGGGAGGCAGTTTCTTTAAAGTAAGCAGGCGGTGAGCCAGTTTATTCCGGTTTCTCAGATCGGAGGCTTCTCTTCCTTCGTCGAACAAAAGGCACACAAGAGAAGTGAAGCAAAGGATAAGTTCAGCCTCCCCTTCGAACTCGGCTGCATTTTAAATGACTCAAATTGGAAGGTTTATTATTCTTAAGACACAAGTTCTCCTTTTCTGATGGTAAATTGAGGGGGTGCTTCAATCCTCTAGGGATGTTTAGAGAGAAGAAGGACTAGGGGAGGAACATGATCGCAGTCTTCCAGTATTTGAGGGGCTGTCACAAAGAGAAAAGGGGTCCACTTATTTTCCAAAGCAAAAGAAGGCGGGACAAGAAACAATGGATGGAAACTAATTAAGGAGAGAAGCAACTTAGAACTATGGAGAATAATGAACCAGTGGAACAACTTGCTTCCAAAAGCTGTGAATGCTCCAACACTGGAGGTTTCTAACAAGAGACTGGACAAGTCGCTTGTCTGAAATGGTATCAGGCCATGTTGGCAAAACCTATGCCACGCGTGCCAGAAGTGGCATGCAGAGCCATTTCCCCCAGCACGCAAGAGGACACCCTGGAAGAGCCCCACTGCGCAGGCATGCGCCACCGCCCGACAGCTGATTGTTGGGCATCTGGTACACATGCACAGGGGGCAGAGGGGTGTGCAGGGATGCGCTGCACGTGAGGGGAATCTCATGTGCATGCACAGACGTGCGCCGTGCGAGCGAATTGCATGCCCAAAGACAGGGTGCGTGAGGGGGGAATTGCGCGCCTGCACAGACCTGTGAGGAAATCCCACGTGCAAAGTTGCGTGTGCAAGGAGGGAATTGCATGGCCAGGTGCACGGGAGCCAAAAAAGGTTAGCCGCCACTGGTATAAGGTGCCCTGCTTGAGCAGGGTGGTTGGGCTAGAAGACCTCTAAGGTCCCATCTAGCTCTATTCTGATTAACAATATTAGCCCAAGACTTTTCTGTAGCTAGGCGAGGGATTGTGTGTTTGTGTTCATGTTTATGTTGCTTCTGACTGGTACAAACCACTGACAGCTTTCCAAGTTCTTTTCAGACCCTCTTTTAAAGCAAACCATATATAAAGTAGCGATTGACTACCTAACAGGTAGTACTTGGTTTACAACCATTCGTTCAGTGATCCTTGGAAGTTGCAACCCTGAAAAAAGGGGACTTATGACCGTTAAAAAAAGATTTTGAGAGTCTAGAAAAAGTGCAGAGAAGAGCAACCAGGATGATTAGGGGACTGGAGACTAAAACATATGAGGAACGGTTACAGGAACTGGGCCTGGCTAGTCTGATGAAGAGGAGGACCAGGACCAGTCATGAGAGCAGGTTTCCAGTATTTGAGGGGCTGCCACAGAGAGGAGGAAGGGCTCAGACTATTTTCTAAAGCCCCTAAAGGCCAGGTAAGGAATAATGGATGGAAACTGATCAAGGAGAGATTCAACATGGAAATAAGGATAAACTTTCTGACAGTGAGAACAATCAACCCATGGAACAGAAGTTGCCTTCGAAAGTTGTGGGAGCGCCATCACTTGAGACTTCCAAGAAGAGATTGGACTGCCATCTATCAGAAATGGCGTAGGGTCTCACACTTGGGCGTGGGTGGACTAGATCCCCAACCACCGGTCCCCAGACTGGTACCGATCCGTGGATCATTTTCTACCGGGCCGCAAAGCTTGGGCGCTGCCATCTTAAGTTTTAAGTTGAACTGGTAGTGGTTAGTTTAATGTACTTTGTGGTTTGATTTAACGTAGATAATTAAGATGTTGACACTTTGGGAAAAGTGCAGAGAAGAGCAACCGCGAAGATGATTAAGGTCCTGGAGACTAAAACATAGGAAGAACGGTTGTAGGATTTGGGTTTGGCTAGTCTAGAGAGAAGGACTGTGGTGGCAGGATAGTATTCCAGTATTTGAGGGGCTGCTACAAAGAGGAGGGGGTCAATTTATTCTCCAAAGCTCCAGAGGGGCACCAGAAGTTGTGGGTGCTCCAACAGTGGAGGTTTTCAAGAAGAGCCTGGACAACCACTAGTCTGAAATGGTATAGTATCTCCTTGCTTGAGCAGGGGGCTGGACTAGAAGACCTCCAAGTTCCCTTCCAGCTCTATTCTGATGGATTGTGATTTGCTAATCCAAGTTACAGAGAAGCACCCATTTTTAAGAGTGTGTGAAGGTTCCCATGAAATCTGCCAGTACAAACAAGAAAATGTGTCGACGCTTCCATCTTCAAGGAGGTGTTTGGGATTTACTCCCTCATTGAAGTGGAGTTAGTCAGAATTTTAGGCTGAGGTGGCAATGAATCCTAGCAACTCAGCAACAACTGAGTAGGCGTAGTATGGGGTTCCCAGCTACGGTGGGAATGATTCAGATCCCAGGATGACTCGCAGCCTTTTATGACTTAAGCCCTACTAAGTCACTCTGTCTAGAAAGGGGGAACCCCACCTAAATAATTAGAAGTCTGGTTTTTCCAAAATGTACACGTGTGTCTGTGAGTGTGTGTTTACAGACTGAGTTGTTGTCTTTGTCAGTCACAGCAACTTTTAATGAGGGAAAAAACTAGCAAGATGGCTGACAATTTAACTGATGTATACAGACAGTCCTTGCTTAGTGACCTCAAAGGAGTACAAAGACAGCTGGGTTGTTAAGCAGAGCAGTCGCTAAGTGCCACTGGGAGTGTGCTTATGTGGTGGTTTGCCGGCAGCCGGTGTGGATGGCTGAGATCTCGGAGAGCGAGGACTCGGATGAGGGGCCTACGTGGGATGCAGGGATGGGGGCCAGGACCATCAGGGAGTCGAGTGCTGCCTTCAGAGATTGTGGGGGCTGGCAGCAGTGAGGAAGAGGACCCCCAAGGAGCCTGTGCCCAGGGTGCGTGCGTGCAGGGCTGCTCGAAGGAAAGAGCAGCAGCACAGGTGACTCGGGAGTAAGGCTGCAAGGTAATGGCCCCTCCCTGAGAAGATAAAAGCCAGCTGAGAAACTGCAGTTCTTTGCAGAAGGCAAATAAGTTTGATACTCGAGCCTGGTGGACATTAGGAATATCTGAGTTTTGGAGTCTCTTTGATTTATTGTTTAGGAACTTTATCTGTTGTTCTTGGCAGCCTTGCAAAAAACTTGGCAAGGCTCTTCCTTCTCAGAGCTAATTAGTTGGAAGCAGCCTTTTATCTGTGAAGAAACAGGATTCGTATATGAAACATTAAAAGATTGTGCTGCTACTTTGGTCTTGTGTTTGCTCTCTTGGAACCAGGTTTGGGTCAGAACAGCTTATGCACTTAGTTCAGGTTTCCTTTGCTTTGAAGAGTTGCAGAAGTGGTAGATAACAAGGATTGGTTTTCAAGTGGCTTTTTCCTCACTGTTGTGACTGAGAACAGTCGCTAAATGAGGATTGCCCATAGCTGTAAAAACTAACTGAGCCTGATGCAGTGTTTGTCATTGAAGGAAGCAGCCTTTCCATGAGCTCAATCACCCCAATAAATCCCAATATTTAAAAATTTGCAAACAAAAAAAGAGAAATAATTGTATTTAAAATTGGTGCTTGGGGTGTTTTGTAGTAGATAAAAAAAAACCATTGTAGCCTTTCTGCAAGCTAATTACAATATCAAATGGTTAACAGAGGGCTTTGAAGTTTATTGTTGATTAAACTGTTAACGATTATAGTAACTGGATGTTATAACAGGTCAAATTGGTTGCAAATAGATGTAGAAGTTTATAAATCTTAAGACCTGTGACGAAAGTATTATTCTTGCAGGATATTTGTCAGTGCTCATCTAGGTGGGAGTAATGCTGCTGTGTTTTTGTCTTTAGCCTTTTTAATCCACATTATTAAATGTCTATTTAGTTTTGTTTTGTCCTTGTAAAAATCTCCATTTCTCCTCCCCTTTGGCATTTGTGTTTTAATTTTCTGTATTAAAAAATAAAAATTTGAACCCTAGAAGCAATTGTAGGATCAGAGACTTAAATATTGTAGTCCTCGACTTACAACTGATTGCTTAGGTACTGTTGAAGTTAGGGCAGACCCCATTTTACAACTGTTCCTGCCACACTTGTTGAGCTGCAGATGTTAAAGTTGGTTGTTAAGTGAATCTGGCTTCCCCATTGACTTTGCTTGTCAGAAGGTCGCAAAAGGGAATGACATGAGACGGAAACAACGCAGTCATTGTAAATATGAATCCATTGCCGAGCATCTGAATTTTGATCACAGGTGCAAAGGTGGTAAGTCTGAAAAACTCCTAAGTCACTTTTTTAGTGCCTTTGTAACTACAAACAGTAGCTAAACAAACTGTTGTAAGTCAAGGATTAGCTGTAAATTTTGTGGTCTACGAATAGAAACTTTTTCGTATCTGTCTCGAAGATAAAATAAGAGTTGGAAGGGACCTTGTAGGTCATCTAGTTCAACCCCCTGACCCTATCCCATTTCTGACCAATGGCAGTCCAGTCTCTTCTTTAAAAGCTCCCAGGGATGAAGCTCCCACAACTTCTGAAGGCAACTTCTGTTCCGTGGGTTGATTGTTCTCACTGTCTGCAAATTTCTCCTTATTTCCAGGTTGAATTTCTCCTTGTTCAGTTTCCATCCATTGTTCCTTGTCTGGCCTTTGAGTGCTTTGGAAAACAGCTTGACTCTCTCCTCTCTGTGGCAGCCCCTCAAACATTGGAACTGTCATGCCCTTGTCAGAGTCAGACTCTGAGGGAGAGGAGGAACAGCTGACAGGGAGTGGAGGTGTGGCTCCGGAGGTTGTAGAGGAGGCTGGGGAAGGGCAGAGGCCGACTGGGCCGTCAGAAGAAGAACCAGGCCCATCCCCTCTTCATCCTAGGATATGCAAAGAGGAATGGAGAAGGAAACAAATTGGCTTACGAGAGAGGAAGTGGCCATGATCCCCCTCATTGGTTGCAGCTGGGGAGAATAGTATATAAGAGAGACGGTTGAAACACAGCATTGCCAGAAGCAAAGTGTGTTTTATTTTGGGCTGAAGTTATCTTGGTTGGAGACCTTCCAACAGACCGTGCCTTGTTATCTCCTTGAAGTTGGTAATTACTTATCCTGGTCTGTTGTGGAAATTCCTTCATTGTAGTTTGTTTTGGTTTTTTATTTCACCTCTATCTGTTCATTAAGTTCGGATTGTATTGCTTTCTTTTGAAGACTATTTTTGCACAAGTTTTATCTCCAAGTGAGAATTATTGAACAGTGGGGCCAAGTTGGAGGCATTAAAGAACATTTATTTACGTTTTGGATTTTATTACGTTTGTCTAACACTCTGGGTCATCACAGGACCACTGCTATCATATTTCCCCCAGTCCTTCTTTTCATCAAACTAGACATTACCCAATTCCAGCAACCGTTCTTCGTATGTTTTAGTCTACAGTCCCCTCATCATCCTGGTTGCTCTTCTCTGCGCTTTTTCTAGAGTCTCAACATCCCTTCTTTATAGAGTGGGGACCAAAAGCGGATGCAGTAGCCTAGGTGTGTGGTCTTACTAAGCCTTACTAAGTAGGTACTAGATGTATCTCTGCCTTGGGAGAAAAGTGGAGGGAGTCCTAATTTGTTTTATGACTGTTTTTTCTACCTTCTGATAAGTGTTTAATGTTTTTTTTTCTTACCTGCCCCAGGATTTACAACTTGCGCAAGAAAGAAGATCAGGAAATATGGCAGCAATCCCGTCCAGTGGCTCCCTTGTGGCAACCCACGACTACTACCGAAGTAAGAGAAGAGAAAAAAAATCCGTTGTTAGCCCTTGCCAAGGGCGGGTCAAAGAAACTCAACAGGATTGGGACATGCTGAGCTTTTTCTATCTTCTTGACCTCAGAAGGTTGTACGGTACAGATCTGCACACCACGTCACATCAGCCCTGCTTGGACTACAGGGGAGATACCTCTGAAATGGGGGTGGGAAGAAGGGGGATTGTCCTACTATACCCACTCCCCACTTTGTAGAGGAGTTTGTGAATTCGCCATATTGTGCCAATGCAGAAAATCAATTTTATGAATCTCCCAAAGGTACTTTTTTTTTTTTTTTCCCCAAGAGACCACAGGACTTTCTGGTTTTTCTTTGAAGAAGTTTTGCTTCTCATCCCAGAAGCTTCTTCAAGCTCTGGAGAAGCGAGCTGAAGAAATGTCTGGGATGAGAAGTGAAACGTCTCCAAAGAAAAGCCAGAATGTCCAGTGACCTCTTGGGAAAAAAAAAAAAAAAAAAGCACTTTTGGGACAACCATGACCCTTGGGTGACTGAGAATCTCCACAGACAGATGTGATGAATGCATCACATGAGGAGGTGGGACATTCCAGTGGAATAAAAGGCAGCCCATCTCTCGTTATGAGAAAAAGAGGATGAAGACAGCCCCTCCTCAATAGAGAATAGAGTCCATGGGAGTGAAAACAACAAAGAACTCCGTGTAGAAGAATCACCACATGTCATTCTTGGTTTGGGGCCTGATTACTTTACTAAATAGGTGAAATGTGTATGAACGTATTCTAGTCACTATCTTGGGTGCCAGATTGGAGATGAAGGCAGTGGAAGGAGGTCGTAAGGGACAAAATTTCAACCATTGGGGCAGGGGTAGGATTCAAAAATCCCAGCAACCGGTTCACTGCCTAGTTGCTGGGTGGGCGTGGAGTACCAGAAATTGCAGGAGGGCCATTTTTCAGCTTCCCAAGTGTCCAGAGGTTTCCCTCGGGCCTCTAGGAGGGTGAAAATGGCCTCCCTGGGCTCTGGAGGCCCTACGGAAGCCAGAAACAGGCCCATTTCCGGATTTTCAGAAGGCCTGTTTTTGCCCCTCCCAGAGCCTCCGTGTGGACCCTGCACTTACCTGCATAGGAAATGGGCTGTGTGGAGACTCGGGAGGGGAGGGATGGGCAGGGCCAGCTGGTCAGTTGAAAGACTGATTCAGCAAACCAGATGAAAACTTGATATCCTGTTCACCCAAACCGGTGGAATCCCACCCCTACATTGGGGCAATCACTAGGAGACTGAATGTTAGTCTTGCTTTAGGCATGAAAGCAGGCTCTGTGACTTTGGGCCAATCACCAGGAGACTGGGAATTCTAGTCCCCTCCTAGCCATGAAAACAGGTTGAGTGACTTTGGGCCAATCACCAGGAGACTGGGAGTTCTTTGGGTCAATCACCAGTAGACTGGGAGTTCTAGTCCTCTCCTAGCCATGAAAGCAGGCTGAGTGACTTTGGGCCAATCACCAGGAGACTGGGAGTTCTAGTCCCCTCCTAGCCATGAAAGCAGGCTGAGTGACTTTGGGCCAATCACCAGGAGACTGGGAGTTCTTTGGGCCAATCACCAGGAGACTGGGAGTTCTTTGGGCCAATCACCAGGAGACTGGGAGTTCTAGTCCCCTCCTAGCCATGAAAGCAGGCTGAGTGACTTTGGGCCAATCACCAGGAGACTAGGAGTTCTAGTCCCCTCCTAGCCATGAAAGCAGGCTGAGTGACTTTGGGCCAATCACCAGGAGACTGGGAGTTCTTTGGGCCAATCACCAGGAAACTGGGAGTTCTTTGGGCCAATCACCAGGAGACTGGGAGTTCTAGTCCCCTCCTAGCCATGAAAGCAGGCTGAGTGACTTTGGGCCAATCACCAGGAGACTGGGAGTTCTTTGGGCCAATCACCAGGAGACTGGGAGTTTTAGTCCCTCCTTAGCCATGAAAGCCAGCTGGGTGAATTTGGGCCAATTGCTAGGAGATGGTGAGTTCTAGTCCTGACCTATGCTTGGAAGCCAGCCGGGTGACTTTGAGCCAGTCCTCTTCTCTGCCTTAGGAATGAAGCAATAGCAAACCACTTCTGAAATCTTGCCAAGAAAATTGGAGAACTTTGGTCAAATAGTCGTCACAACTCAGTGAAG
This sequence comes from Hydrophis major, assembly GCA_033807585.1. NCBI lineage: Eukaryota > Metazoa > Chordata > Lepidosauria > Squamata > Elapidae > Hydrophis > Hydrophis major. The sequence continues at coordinate 257,211,169 of CM066330.1, forward strand.
GCACTAAAAAAGAAAAAAAACTCCAAAACAAGCTTCTTTCCTTACTTTGTTTACAAAGAAAGAAGTCGTGTGTTTCCTTGTAATAAGTGATCCAACAAGTTTTGAAGCTTCTCTCTGTTTGGCATGGCTGATCTCCATTTCGGCTGTTGAATCGGATTAATTTAAGACTCCACTGGTCACATGAAAATCCTTCACCTCTTGTTCCCTGACCTGAAGGCTTATCGGAACGGGGGTTGCCTGAAACTCTGTCCAAGTTCTTGCAATCCTTCACTGTTTATTTTTCTACCCTGGGTGGAGTTTTGGGACACAAAGGCACTAAGGTAAAGTTCATTGGTCTAGTGCGAAACTTGGCAGTGTGGGAGGTGCGCTGCATTGTTTGCAAAAGATTGTGTTGTCATCTTTGGAGCATTTGTGTGGGAAGATGGGATATGCCAGTTGTGGCTAACCTTTTTGTGGGCTCCTGTGCCAAAAATTGTGTATGCACTCATGTGCCAGCATCCAGAAGGCAATGCGGGGGGCCCCCACGCCCCCTCTACCTTTTCGGCCTCCCAGAGGCTTGAGGAAAACCTCTGCAGCCCGAAAAATAGACCCGTTTCATCACTCCCTGTATTTCCGGAAATACCGGAAGTGATGAAACGGGTCTATTTTTTGGGCTGCAGAGGTTTCCCTCAAGCCTCTAGGAGGCCGAAAAAGGCCTCAAACAGGCTGAAAATCAGCTGTGAGGCGCATGCAGGCACGGTGAGGTAAGTTTGCCTGAGATGCACCTGCCGGCACAAACGGCTCTGCGTGGCACCTGTGGCACACGTGCCATAGATTCGCCATCACCGGGATATGCTCTGAGTTATGGGGTTTTAAAGCTACAGGCTGTTAGTTTTGGAAAGATTTTCTGGGTCTCTTCTTTCAACCCCAAACATCTCTTCCTTTCATTGCAACCTTTTTGGAAAATGGTGTTGATAATACACCTGATGAATTTCATTTAATCATTACGCAAGGTGAGAGTCTAAAGCAGAGGAATCTAACCTTGGCAACTTTGAGATTTGTGGACTGGCTAGTGAATTCTGGGAGTTGAAGTCCACAGGTCTTAAAGTTGCCAAGATTGGACATCCCTGGTCTAAGCAATTACAGTTTAAAGTTTTAGTGTGAGCCCAATGAATGTCTATGAAAAAGGCTTTGGATATTGTTTATTTCTGAGTACAGGTAATCCTCAATTTACAACCACAGTTGAGACTGGACTTTCCGTTACTAAGCAATGCAGTCAGTGAGTTGCATCTGGGGTTTTTTTTGTTTCTTTGCCATGGTGGTTAAGTGAATCTGGCTTCTCCTGTTGGCTTTGCTTACTGGAAGTCCCCTGAGAGGGGAATAAAATGGGACAAAACACACTTTACAATTATCTTGTTTAGCAACAGAAATGTTGGGGTCAATGGTGGCCGTAATTTGAAGACTTCCTGTAGCAATATGGTGGCTAATCTGGTGCTTTGTCTTCTCTTGCAGGACGGTTGGGTTCCACCTCCAGTAACAGCTCCTGTGGAAGTGCTGAGTACTCTGGAGAAGTCATCCCGCACCATCCAGGTCAGTATTTTATAGAACGTCAAAATTCATTCTTGCTTTGAGTTGAAGGCCTCTTGCTTTGAGTTGAAATCCAAGTCCCTGATTTAATGTACTAAGACGACCGGAAGAATGTCAATGGAGAGGAATGTTTACTAAATGGGGGATAGAATTTTGCGCATAAATATCATGAGTGCAAATTGTGTGAATTGACTGGACTAAATCACCATGCAGTGCACTGGATCTGTCTTTTGGGGTAAAATCTGTCATTTCTTGAAATTTGTCTGTTAAATCCATAGTCCATTAAATCCATAGTCTGTTGAATCAACATGCTTGTTCTTCTCATATGACTAAAGGCTTTTAAATCCTTTTTATGAAGCTTTATGATGATTTATTGCCAGGAAATTGGGTTACGCTCTGGAGTGGGCCTTGGATTGGATTGCTTTGCACTCATGTTGTGCTATCAAGCATTGTGATTGCTTTTCTTGTAGTAGTCTCTTCTCCATTTTGAATTTGGGTGAGCTGAGACCTAGGAGTCCTACTTAAGCAGAACTAAGTTGGTTTAAGTTGGTTGGATTCAGACTCGCCAAGAAAGTGGCTGAGATTTTCAGTAGCCAGTTCTAATCCAATGACTGTAAACTAGATATTTGCAGTCTTTTTTGCTCTCTATAAGAGAGCTTTTTGGTATCTATAAAGTTCAAAGGTGAGCACGTTGATTTCAGAACATTCTATGTTCTTAGCTATTTATTCTGATTTTACTATGCAAGGTACATGAACATCTAAGCGTACACTTTTTTGTGAAAAGATGGCTCCATGGAGAAAGGTTGAAGTATAACAGGAAATCCTCGACTTGTGACTGGTCACTTAGTTGACCATTCAAAGTTATGGTGGAGCCCCTGGTGTGTCTATGATCTAAACCAGAGGTCTTCAAACTGGACAGCTTTAAGGACTTATGGACTTCAACTCCCAGAATTCCTTCTCCAGTCATGTTAGCTCAGGAATTATGGGAGTTGAAGTCCATAAGTCTTAAACTTGCCAAGTTTGAAGACCCTTGGACTATGGAGTCATAAAAAGAAAAAAATGTTGGCTGGCATGTCATTTCCCATAGAATAGGAGAATTTGGGGGAAAGTAAATCCACCTAATTTTTCTGCTTTCTTTGCACATCTTTAATTTGGTTCAGGTTGAAGAGGAAGGAGATTCTAGCCAAATTCAAAGCAGATGCAAAATTGACTTCCTGCCATTTGGGTGCAACTGATGAGTTGGTCTCAGCCCTTCTTTGGCCAAAACATTACATCCATCAGCGATCTTATGACGCTGACTCTTATGTTATCCCTTTCTTTTGCTAAAGAAGGAAATGGAAATGTCCTTGTGTGATTAACATTGATTGGCAGGAGAGTAAATAATTCAAAATACCTTCAGTTCTTTCACTTGGGGTTATCTAAGGCAAGAAGGATGGATCTAAGGAAGTTTGAGCGAAAGCAAATAATCTTGTTGGCAGAGATTTTGCTGGCTGGCCTTCTCTAAATTAAACTGAAGCCCGACGTGCTATAAAAATATTACATTCTGCACTCAGCTTTATTCCTCCTGCATGTTCACTCTAGTCAAAAAGAAGAGTATAGAAAGATAGCCCTCACTTTGTAACTACAATAGAGTCCTCCAGTAATGATTGTAAAGCCAGTTGTCACATGATCAGACCTGATTGCACGATCCTCAGGTCATGAATTGAACCCTTTGTTCACGAACGGTCATTTCTACCAAAATCTAGAAATAAAAACTGGCTTCTGCTATGTAAATAAAGTCAAGTAAGGGTAAATGTGGGCTGGTTTCTGAGCATCCAAAATACAGTCACAAAATTGCAGGACTTTGGAACCGGGTTGTAAATACCTTTTGGCAGTCCGTTGTATGTTTGAACAGCTGTTAAGCAACCAGTCGTAAGTTGAGGACTACCTGCAATCTAGAACCAAGAAGACCCATTGTAAATCCATTCTTAGTGCAGGAAGTAGTGCACTTTGAGTAATTTCGTGTCTCCGTCAAACCAGTGTATCCTACCAGGATGAGATGGTAAGAACATTAGGGCCACCTTGAGTTTCTAAATTAGGGGTCTCCAACCGTGGTAACTTTATGACTTGTGGACTTCAACTGCCAGAATTCCCCAGCCAACATGGCTGGCTGAGGAATTCTGGGAGTTGAAGTCCACAAGTCTTAAAAGTTGACACTTGTTAGAGAGTCCTGTTCTAGAGGAACGGAAGGCTATAAATTAAATTAAATATTTGATAAGACAAAGTGGTCTCTAAGCTAAACCGCTTTCCTGTTTCTAATAACTGGTTTTTGCTTCATTTTGTCCTTCCTTATAGGACTTCCCAAGTCTGATCCTGGACATTGGTGGGCTAGTTTTTTCTTTGGAAAACACACCCATCCAGTGATGACAACTGTGTCAGAATCTCCAGAGAAGTAAGTGAGCTGATTAGACCAGAGTTTGTCAACCTTGACAACTTTAAAAGGGGTGGGCTTCAACTCCCAAATTCCTCAGTCCTCTGGTGGGGGGGTGGTGGCTTGGAGGAGGGCTTCACAGGTAGTCCTTGACTTATAACCATTCATTTTGCAGTCATTTGAAACGACAAACGATGCTGAAAAAGGGTACAGTCCTCCCACTTACAACCTTTGTAACACCTCCTGAAGTTCACATGATTGCAATTAGCTCGCATTTACGACCAACTGTGCTGTCCTGTGTTTGAGCAGTTATGATTTGTAACCATTTTTGAGGGTTTCTAGCAAAAAAAAAAAAAGTTCCATTCAGAAGAATGGTCTTGTGGTTTGTGCTTAACGACCACAGATTCATTTAATGACCATGATGGTTTGCATAATGCTCATCATAAAATCATATACGACCGCAATGACTTAACAACAGAAATTCCATCCGCAATTGTGATCGTAAGTCAAGGACTACCTGGGTGGGATAATTTTAAGTGTGAGTGGGGTGAACATGTGAACATGTCAGCTGCTGGCCCCACCAGAGGAGGAAGAGGAGGAGACATGGGAGTCAGGGTCAGCATCAGGGCAACCTGTGAGCTCCGAGGGAGAAGAAGGAATGGAGCTGGCAGAGAGAGAGAGAGAGGCAGAGAGGCAGAGCCTGGGCCATCCGTCAGCCCTCAGGTGGAGAGTCAACAGCCCCCCAGGTCTGGAGGTAACTGATGAGGAAGAGGAGGAACAGCTGAGTCCAGTGCCTGACGCACAGAGGAGAGGAGAGCAGTGGAATTCTATGAGCCGGTCCTTGGGAAGGAAGAGCCACCGCTCCTAGCAGGGCCCCACCCTAGCTCTGGGGATAAAAGGCAGGGAGCGGAGATGAATAGGTGTGGCAGACAACTCTTCACCTTCCGGCCAGCTGGATTTGTTAGCCTGCAAGAGAAACTTTTTGCCATGGCATTCCTAATAAAGGAATCTTTTGAGTTCACGCCAGAGAATTTGTTGTGTTTGGAGAGCTGGAACAACAGAACAACATGGCAGAATGGAGTTGTAATATAAGCAGTACATATCTGAAAAGTAACATGCTCTTACCTGGGCTCTTTTCACAGCTCAGGAACCTTCCAGGTAGCCAATGGCATGATCACCTGTGACCTGGCCCAGGAAGTCATGAGGAAGCGCCACGCCAGTGAACCCAGCAAGACCAGCCCGTCTCCCACAGCGTGAGGAAGGCCAGTGTTCAACAGCTGACGCTTCCGATTTGACCGCTAAGGGGCTACGGCCCATTTTCCACTCCCCTTCCCTGTAGACTAGTTTAGGCTGCTTCTGAGTACAATTAATTTAGACGTAGGGTTTTTATAAAAATGAAAACGACAACTATAAATATATATATAGCACCATTCTTTTCTACTCACTTGGGGATCAACACAACTACGTCTTTTTTTCCACACTGCCGCCTTGATAACGCATTTTTCTTTCGTTTTGTACTTGTTGAATGGGAACTAATAAAAGATCTGAGCAGCCTTTTAAACTGCTAGCGTCTGTGGTGAATTCTTGTGAATTCGAGATTAAATCATGGGGGGCAAATTTCTTTTCCTCAACATTTGTCTGCACAGGTCACTGAGTCTTGGTTTCTATCGAAAGATACAAAGTGCATGTAAAGCAGCACCACAACAAGCCAAAGAGGCTTGTTTTTATTGAATTCCGGTTTGTTTATTTTGGAGGCTGTTAATTCCCTGCTGGAGAAGAATTTGGACATCAAATAATGTCATTCTAAGCCTGGAGTAAAAAAAAATCCTATTCATGAACCTAGGATCCCTTTCTGAACTGGATGCCTCTAAACTGAATTAGCCATTTGAAAAGGGTTTTGCATGGATGTAAAAATAACGTTTGAAACTAGACATGGAAAACTGAAACCAGCCATTTAAAATGGAGGATGCTGCTGCTGCAACTTCCTAGTTCCGCTTGAGTTCTTGGTGACTTTCAGTGCCAAAAACAATTGAATCATTGAATGGAGAAGTCATGTGGTTTAGTAGTTAAGGATTCAGGCTAGACACCAGGAGGTGGTGAGTTCTAGTCCTGCCATAGGCATGAGAGCCAACTGGGTGACTTTGGGCCAATCACCAGGAGATGGGAAGTTCTAGTCCTACCTTAGGCAGGAAAGCTGGCTAGGTGACTGTGGGCCAATCACCAGGAGACCGTGAGTTCTAATCCCCTCTTAGCCATGAAAACAGGCTGAGTGACTTTGGGCCAATCACCAGGAGACTGAGGTCTAGTCCTGCCTTAGGCAGGAAAGCCAGCTGGATGACTGAGTCAATCACCCTGTAACAAAGAGTTCTAGACCCACTTTAGGCACTTGGCCAGCAGGGTGACTGGCCTAGTCTCTCTCTCTCACACACACACCCCTCAGCCCAACACAGCTCAAAGGTTTGGGGAGAAAATAGGAGGAAAGGATTAGGTATGTTTGCCACCTTGACTTATTTATAAAAATCAAGGCAAAGTAAGTGTCGTCTTGTGCCATATCCATCATCAGAAGTTGGTGATCCTATTTTTATCAACAGCCACATGAAAAATGCTGCTAAGTTTTCTCCAAACCAGTCTCTTAGATTTTGAAGCCATGATGTTCTGCCTGGACCTTGTTTGCCTTCAATAGTTTTGGATTTATCATGCTTCTAGCGGACTGGGAGATTCTTAGCACCTCTACCCCATTTAAGAGTGCCCAAACTCAGGGCTGTTGTTAGGCTTTGCCACCAGTCACATCATTTTCCTGGGAAATATATATAGTCTACAACAGGGGTCTCCAACCTTGACAACTTTAAACTTGTGGACTTCAACTCCCAGAATTCCTCAGCCAGCTTTGCTTTGCTGGCTGAGGAATTCTAGGAGTTGAAGTCCACAAGTCTTAAAGTTGCCAAGGTTGGAGACCTCTGGTCTACAAGTCTTTGCTTTCTACACCACTGCACACACATTGTTCAAGTGGCTGCCACCACACAGTGTGCTAAACTTCTGATCAATGATGTGGTCTCTGTCTTCAGTTGATACTGATGAGCCAGCTATCACTCACCAGGCCTCTAGGTCCATGGGAGGTATTTGATTCCCTCCAACTCACCATTACAGCATAAAAGCCATACTTGGTAGGGGGCCCCAATCTGCCACCCAAGAACGCACTCTGAGGAAGTAAGTATAAATCAATTAAACATGGATCATCTGTGAAGATCAGTGAGGGCCTCAGACTGTGCTGGTGGTTCTCCACAACCAGTTCTAGTCTGTTGACAGATTGGTTGAAGGCCTTCGTGAAGCTCCTGGTTTGTAGATGCCTCAGGGCTTCACATTCTCATATATGTCTTGTTTACCATCAACATGAATCTGTTGGACAGGGTCATCCATCAAACACGGGGTCAAGTGCCATCGGTAGGATGATTCCTTGCTGTATGCTTTGGCCACAGTTGCCAAGTGATACCACTGAGGTCTTGTACAAGCGCCTGGAGGCTGTTCAGGTCTGGATGAGGAGGAAAAGGTTTAAACTCAACTTTGATATAATCAATTGGGTGTGTGTTCCATGTTCCCCCACAACCTTAGACTCTGCATCTTTCGTTCTGAATGAAGTAGCATTTCCACGGAAAAAGCAAATTAGTGTTTAATTTGGAGGTCTTCCTGGACTTACAGCTTCTATCCAAAGCTGAAAAGCAGCATTGGCCAAGGGACGCCATTGTCCAGGTGGTTCTAGAAGTCCCTCAACTGTTCCATGTGGACTGTTTCAAAATAAGTTGCATGGGGCTGTTTTTGAGGCCCATCCAAAGCTACATCTGCTCCAGAATACAACAATGCGAACACTATGGGTGTATCTTCCTATATAGGCAGTCCTTGACTTACAAACCTTTGTTCAATGACTGAAGTGACCATTTTTCACACTTAATGACCATTGCAGCATCCCCACATGATCTAAGATTGGACACTTGGCAATTGGCTCATATTTATGAGGGCTGCTCATATTTATGAGGGATGATATTTGATCATCTGACAAGCAAAGCCAAACCCTACGAGCAGAGCCATCTAGACATTTGATAAAAAAGAATGTATGTGATTTAGTAAATCCTCCAAACTTGAGGTTAGCTGGACATATCTGTGATCAACAGAGAAACAATTTGCTATTGCTTTTTCTGGTTTTCATATCTTGCCGGTCTACTGGCTTGAGAGTCTCCCATCCAAGTGTTAAACTGGCCTGACCCTACTTAATTTCTGAGCCTAGACATGGTCAGCAACAGAGCGCCACCTGTTGAAACCTAAGTATAATTACAAAAGTATCTCTAATACCTGATGTACAGTATACTCTGCTTATTTAATATTCATTCTAGTGAGTAAACATTTCAGATAGTCCTTGACTTAAAGCTATTTATTTAGTGACCAAAGTAACAAGGACCCCTAAAAGGTGACTTATGACTGTTTTTCACACAATTGCAGCATCCCCTTAGTCACGTGATCAAAATTCAGAGGTTTGGCAACTGGCATGTATTTATGACGGTTGCAGTGTCCAAGGTCATGTGACCTTCTGAAAAGCAAAGTCAATAGGGAAGCCAGATTCATTTAACAACCTTGTTACTAACTTAACAACTGTGGTAAGGTTGTAAAATGGAGAAAAACAAAACTCACTTAACAATTGCCTTGCTTATTGACACTTTGGGCTCAGTTGTGGTTGTCAAGGAGGTACCTGTACTGTTGCTAGGCAGCTTTGGGAAGGGCTTGGGTTTCATCCAAGTTTGTGAATCTTTGCATTGACAGGCAGATTCTGCGTTCTCCTTTTAAAGCTATACCTACTCTGAAATCAACTCAGCTCCAAGTAGCTACACAGCCACAAACCTACAGTTGTAACTGTTAGGGATACACACCCTAGCAGAACGTGCAACGGCAGTCTAGCAGGCAGGCAAATATGTGAGATTAATGTTGTTGCAGCTTACACTCAGTAAAACAGATACACTGTGCCAGTTAAATAGTTTTTTATTCCAGTAAGAGTTATAGCATAGTCAAACAGTCCATATGTCATTCACTAGTTCAGTCCACCCGGGGATTAATCAGTTGCAAAGTCCAGTGTTGAAAAAGAGGTCAGTAAACTTACAAATAATCAGTCCATAATATATCTCTTTTGCAGTTAGAAATATGAAGAAAATCAAACCCCTTTTCTTCGTTTCATCAACAGCAGGGAAAAACACGCAGTTATCACCATCAATCCATCATTGTCAGCAATCCAGTAAAAGCCAGCAAACAGTGAGCTCTCTTGCTCCCTCTTATGGTGATTTTACAACTGCACCCAAAATAGATGTTTAACAGTAAAAGTGATACACACACTTAAACTCACGAACATAGTTTATATATATTATTTTACCCAAACTAAGTTTGGTAACCAATGTTATCTCTAACATTCTCCCCTTTTGGGTAATATAATATATATATATCTATTTACAATTTCAACCCATAGTTTTCACAATTTTCCTTGTACTTGACTGAACCTTGGTCTTTCGTAACAGTTACTCCCATATCTAACAACAACTGTTTATACAGAATTAAATCAGTACATAATAAAGATAGACATGAAAATTCTTCTTCCATTGTGGACATACTTATGTGTTGCTGTCTAATTGACCTCCAACCAATCAGTGTTTTACCTAATAGTATAGCCATACCTGAAGTTGATTTCCTAGTTTTTATATCTGTTGCAAAACTTGCATCAGCATATGCACTTAAAATCAAATCATCTTTTGGCTCCAAATACAATGCATAGTGCATTGTCCTTTTAAGATACCTTAAGATACCTTTAAGATACCTCTCTCCCGTTCAAGTAAGGAAAAAACATAGTCTTCATCCAGTAATTAGGGATCATAAAGCCAGAGAGAGCAAGCTGCCGCGCCTTGCTTCTTTTATGGTGCTTTTACAACCACTCCCTTAATTACATTCCTACAGTTAAAGTTGCAGACACTTTAACTAACAAACCATGATAACATATTTATTATTTTACCTAAACCAGTTAGGGTAAACAATGTTATCCCTAACAGTGCATGCAGATAGGCAGTTTCTACATCTAAATGATTTATGATATAGTTCTTCTTAGCTGCCCACACTAAAGCTGCTCTCAAGGTTGTTGCCTTTAGATTAGGTGCAAATACTTCATCATAATCACATGCAGTTTGATTAAATCCTTGAGCTACCAACCTAGCCTTATGGGTAACAGTCCCATTTTTACCAGTTTTTAACTTAAATATCCATTTGCAGCCAATGGACTTTTCACCTGGAGGTAATTTGGCATTTTCATAAACTTTCATTTCTTTTAATGAATTTAATTCTTTCTCCATTGCTCTATGCCAATTTTCTTGTTCCTTTGCAGGATACATTCTAAGTTCTTCAACAGTAGCTGGAACTTTACTAACTTGGCAAACTATACTTGCTTGATACCTGTCAGGTGGTCTGGTTACACGTGTTGTACGTGTAGGTATTACAGGACTTACAGGTGAACTTTCATGTTCTACCTGTTCCTGATTATCTATTTCTTCCTGTTCTGGTATTTCTTCCTGTTCTGGTCCTATATGCTCTTCCTGTACTTCCTCTTTAATTGTACTCTTCTTATTACTGATTTGTTCTTTTGGTCTTTTGTAGGTTTCTATAATTACTTCCTTACTTGAATCTTGTTCCAGTTTTTCCCATTCTACATGTTCTAAGAATTGGGCACTAGCACTACAGTAAACTCTAGATGTACCTTTTTCCCAGAATCTGTATGATTTGTGATTAGATTCATAACCTACAAGGAATCACCTTTTAGCCCTATGCTGCCCCTTATTTCTCAGTTATGTGGGAATATGCACCCATGCTGGTGCTCCAAATGTGTGCATGTAGCTTAGGTCAGGTTTTCTACCATGCCACCGTGTGAATGGTAATTTCCCTGTAGTTGCGTTAACATTATTCAATATATGATTACCACACATTATTGCTTCTCCCCACAAAGTTTCAGGTAATCCTGAATCCGACAACATAGTACGAGCCATTGCCTGTATTGTTTGGCCTCGTCTTTCTTTAAAGGAATTATGTTGTGGCCTATATGGTGCAGACTTTTTATGTTCAACACCTGCCATCTTCAGTTTATTTTGGAATTTATTGTTTATAAATTCCGTACCATTATCAGTTATAAGAGTTACTAATTTCCTTTTAGTTTTTCTTTCTGCGAATTTAAGCCAATTAAAGAAATTTTGATATATTTCCGTTTTCTTCTTCATTAGATAACAGAAACCATATCTGGAATAATGGTCCATTATACTTAGTATATAATGAGCACCTCCTACACTTGGTTTTTTAGGACCTATAATATCAGCAAATACGACCTCTAGAGGCTCCTTTGTTTTAAATCCATTAATTCTATTTGCTGGCATGACCTTGCTTTTTTCTTGACTGCAAGCATTGCAGTGCAAATACTTACTGCAAGGCTTCAGTTTTATACCTTCAGATAGTTCTACCATTTGTTTGAGCATTTTAAAATTTATATGCCCTAAACGTCTGTGTAACAAATGTATGCATTCATCATGAGGTTTAACATTATTATAAACTGTGTTAGCTACCTCTGAATGATTATCATTTAACACATACAATTCACCTCTTAAAGTTGCAGTCACTTTTTTACCTTCTTTTTCAATTATGCAATTGTCTCCCCTAAAGGTAACTACATAACCTAGTTTAACCAAAACTCTAACCGAAAGCAAATTAAACTTGTTGTGGTACATATAACATTTTTACATTTTCTTTTATGCAAGAACAATGTGCAATACCTTCACCTTTTGCTTTCAGTTTCCAGCCATTAGCTAACAATATCTGCTGTGAACTTGTGGACATCTTAATAAATCTTTTCTTATCTTTCGTTATGCAGTGCGATGCTCCACTATCTACAACCCATAAATTATTATTCACAGTTTCGTTGCTATACATAGCTAACTCTAAGCATTTTTCATTCTTTTGATGCCTTTTAGCATTCTGGCTGGCATTGTGGCGTTTTCCTTTCTTGCAGAATCTAGCCAAATGTCCTTTTCCTCCACAATTAAAACATTTTCTAATTGTATAGGCTGACGAAGATATTTTCTCTTCTTCACATTGTGGTTGTTCCCTTCTGAGTTGATCCCTTTCAAGCCTTCTCCTGGCTTCTTCAATTAATCTGCCAGTAATGTCAGTTAATGTGAGGTTATCTTTTGGCAGAACTTCAAGTAAAGTTACGTAGTCATCATAGCTTTCATTTGACGCAGACAAAATTATATAAACCTGATGTAGTTCTGTGTAGATAAGTTCTTTTTCATGCAGTTCCTGAAAAATTCTCTTCATAGTGTTTAAATGAGTCAGCATGTCTCCATTCTTTTGAAGATGTGTTCTGAACAGCTTTCGTGTAAGATTTATCTGTGCTCCTACAATGTCTCGAACATAAATCTTCTTTAAATTCTCCCAACATTTCGCAGCTGTTTCTTCTCCATGAATATGTACAAGCTGCTGGTCACAGAGTGTCAGTCCTATTATACAGAGAGCTTGCTCATTCTTCAGTTTATATTCTTGTATTTTCTGGGCATCATCCTCATCCTCCGGATCCCATGCATCTACTTCTGGTGGGTTTTGAATTATACTCCATAAACCTTCTCTGCGTAGAAGTAGGCTGCATTTCATAGACCATGAAACATAGTTTGTTCCATCCAGTTTGGATATTAGAGACAAACTTGGTAAATTGACTTGTGCCATCTTTTTCTGGATATTAAACTATAATTAATAAAACACAGCTGTCTTTTCACAGTATTGTGTAACTACACAAACTCTCACTTTAATCTAAGCCTGTTATATCCTGGTTAGTCTGACTGTGCACTTGAGCCCATAACCAGTGTTAGGGATACACACCCTAGCAGAATGTGCAACAGCAGTCTAGCAGGCAGGCAAATATGTGAGATTAATGTTGTAGCTTACATTCAGTAAAACAGATACACTGTGCCAGTTAAATAGTCTTTTTTTATTCCAGTAAAAGTTATAGCATAGTCAAACAGTCCATATATCATACACTAGTTCAGTCCATCTGGGGATTAATCAGTTGCAACGTCCAGTGTCGAAAAAGAGGTCAGTAAACTTACAAATAATCAGTCCATAATATATCTCTTTTGCAGTTTGAGATATGAAGAAAATCAAACCCCTTTTCTTCGTTTCATCAACAGCAGGGAAAAACACGCAGTTATCACCATCAATCCATCATTGTCAGCAATCTAGTAAAAGCCAGCAAACAGCGAGCTCTCTTGCTCCCTCTTATGGTGATTTTACAACTGCACCCAAAATAGATGTTTTAACAGTTAAAGTGATACACACACTTAAACTCACGAACATAGTTTATATATATTATTTTACCCAAACTAAGTTTGGTAACCAATGTTATCCCTAACAGTAACCTTTCAGCCTGCTAGTACATTTTCAGTTGCTGTAGGCTAATCATCTGTAATAGACCTACACTTTTGTTCCTGGACCCTACAATTCCTTTATAAGGTTTTTTTTCCCTCCTACTCTATTTCTGGCCTTGCAGACTCCTGGGTTTTCCACCCATCAACTACTGAACTTGTGTTATCCTCTGCCAAGGCTTTGGCATCAAGAAAAGACACCCCACCCATCCACAGGCAAGCTCTTACTTCAGCTTTTCTAGTATTATATGTGCTCATTCATTCCTAGGAAATGGGTTGGGCTTTGAATGGGGAAAGACTGATGCAACCATCTCAGGGGTACACCCCAGGAGGTGGATTTTTTTTTTGGTCCCATCTAGGGCACTTTTCTTAAATTGGTCTACTTTTCATGGTTTTCACCTCCACATTCATTACTCACTGTTTGCATGTTATGGTGTCAGGGCTCCAACACATCCACCCCTATTCAAATCATAAGTCTCCAGCCACATCTCTCAAAGTAAAAAAAAATGTTTGAATAGGAATGGCCATGTTGGCGTTAGCTGGGTGCAGCCAACACTAAAATACATCATTCATTTCGCCCTTGACTCTGGTCTTCTCCCACCCCCTGGATGTATATTTTCCAATGGGACACTTCCATAGACAAGAGTTATCAATCATGCTCTCCAGTAATATTCTTGCGCACTGACAGCTTTGGGCTGCCAAGGTGATTATCTAAGGCATTTGAGGAATGCACTGCTTTCACACACTCCCTTTCTGCTGGCAACTAAAACAACCAAAGGAATATTTTATTTTATTTTAGTTGACAATGGTACTTGTAATCTTGATTTGTGACATCAAATTGTTTTTGATTCTTAGCTGCCACATAGGTAGATGTTCTCCATGATGAGATGTCCCTCATCTGATTTTTCAGGTCTTCTCAAGGTACCCCCAACACTACTGGTCTTGATTGAGTCCATCCAAGATTATGTGCCATCAAGTGTTTTTTTTTTTTTTACTCTTAGTACCATATAGGTAGATGTTCTCCATACTGAGATGTCCCTCTCCTGGTCTTTCAAGTCTTCTAGTGGTGTCCCCACTAGAACCTCTGGTCACGACCATAATTCATTCCATAACTTCATCTTCTAATGTTTTGTCTTCAGGAACTTCTGGGTCAGTGGTCGTGTTTGATTGCTACCTGAGTATATGTTCATGACCAGATTCAACAATTTTGTGAATTTTTGGGTTGGAACCCGATTTGGTCATGGTCAGAAGCATTTGTGACCAGGGGTTCTACTACAATGAAATGTCCCTCACCTGGTCTTTCAGGTCTTCTAATGGTATCCCCCTCACTACTGTGACCTAGTCCATCCATGAATATGTACTATCTAGTTGGTTTTGATCCTTAGTCACCACATGGGTAGATGTTCTCCATAATGAGATGTCCCTCTCTTGGTCTTTCAAGTCTTCCAGTGGTGTGCCCATCTCTACTGTGACTGAGCCCATCCACAATTATGTGCCATCAAGTTTTTTTTTTTTACCCTTAGCCACCACATAGGTAGATGTTCTCCAAGATGAGATGTCCCTTAACTGGTCTTTCAGGAACTCCAATGGTCTTCGCACTTCTACTATACTTGAGTCCATCCACCTTGCTACTGATCTTCCTTTCCTTCCACTTTTCCCAGCACTATGGATGTATCAAAGGAGCTCAGTCTTCCCACTGACTGATCATGTGCCATCAAGTCCATGTTGACTCTTAGTGACCACATAGATTGATCTTCTCATGATGATCCTCCCCTAGCCTGATCCTTCAGATCCTCCAATGGTACACCATGACCATTGTAATTGACTCCATTTAATTGGCTCCTGATCATTCTCTTCTTCTCTTCCCTTCCTTTTTTCCCAGCATTGGCGCCTTCTCCAAAAACCTGGGTCATCTGCTAGTTTGGAGAACCCTTCTATATCAGGGGTGTTCAAACTCGACAGCTTTAAGACTTGTGGACTTCAACTCCCAGAATTCCTCTTCCAGTCATGTTAGCTCAGGAATTCTGGGAGTTAAAGTCCACAAGTCTGAAACTTGCCAAGTTTGAAGACCTTTGTTCTATATGCTTGAATCCTTAGAAGACCCAGAAGGATTTTGCACCAAAGATATAAATTATAATACAAAATAACAAGAACTGGAAGCAACTTTAGAGGGTTTTTAGTCCAGCCCCCTGCCCAAGCAGGGGACCCCATACCATTCCGGACAAATGGCTGTCCAATCTCTTCTTAAAACTCCAGTGATGGAGCACCCACAAGGCCAGCCGTTCCACTGGATAATTGTTCTTGCTATCAAAAACTTTCTCCTTAGTTCTAGGTTGGTTCTGTCTTTGATTGTTTTCCATCCATTGTTTCTTGTCTTGCCTTCTGGTGCTTTGGAGAATAGATTGTCCCTCTCTTCTTTGTGGCAGCCCCTCAAATATTGGAAGATGCTATCATGTTACCCCTACTCCTTCTCTTTGTTAGACTAAACTTATATAGTTCCCCTCAATCGTTCACTAGACGCTTCAGGCCACAGTCAGCCCCACTAATCCTCTTAGAAATGATGATCTAACGTTTTTCTTTGGGTTGGGATGAGATTGGAGTGGCTCCCAAATTTGGAAGCTTCAGAGGAATGAGAAAAGCCATGTAAAGTCCTCAAAGTGGGATTGGAAACACATTGAAGCTCAAAATAAGAACCAGCTTGTGAGATTTAATACACTTCAGATGTCTTAAAGCATCCTTTTGTATTCCAGACAGAAAGCTAAAAATGGCATCCCTGTCCATTTTTGAGCCAAAAATCGAAACTTATTGCAGCCAAAGCACAAAACTGCCAGCCAAACAATACAGCTGTCTTGAATTCATAACAGTTGGAGTCTGAATAAAACATTTGTTTATTAATTATTATGAATTACTTACTCTGGTTTATATGCAGCTCCTTTTCTGAACTCTTTGACTTTCTGAAGAGTGTTACAAATTGGGTTTGAAAATATAAAAATAAAAGAACCAGTTAAACAACACATGAAACAACTAACTCAATGCAGCTCCATTTGGCTCTCTAGGTTTGTCAGATAGACCATAGGAGACACTGGATGACAGCCAGGAACTAATTAGGAAGATACTCAAATCACTATCAAGCAAACACTTGTATATGGAGACCTGAGATATTCATAGTACAGCAAAACTTTCCTGGGTATGATGTACATTTGTTGTCTCACACGCTTACACACTCATAGCTACTGAGCTGCTTCCTTCTTAGCTAGGCTGCCAGAACCTAGTTAGAGGGACAATTCTTAAAGCTAGTGGGTTTCAGGACCCCTGTGATACCCCAAAGTCCTTGATAAGGAGGAAGAGGAAGAAGAGGAGAAGGGGGGAAAAGGAGGGAAGGAGGAGGAAGACAGGAAGGAAAAGAGGAGGAATGAAGGTGAAGGAAGGAGAAAGAGAAGCAAAAGGGAGGGCAGGGAGGGGAAGAGGAAGACGAGGGGGAGGGGAGAAGAAGCAGAAGCAGAGGAAAAGAAGGGAGGAGGAGGAGGAGGAGGAGGAGGAGGAGGAGGAGGAGGAGGAGAAGAAGAAGAAGAAGAAGAAGAAGAAGAAGAAGAAGAAGAAGAAGAAGAAGAAGAAGAAGAAGAAGAAGAAGAAGAAGAAGAAGAAGAAGAAGAAGAAAGACCAAAATTGAGACATTTTGCAACTGACTCGTATTTATGGCAGTTGTAATGTCCCAGGGTCACATGATCCCCTTTTGTGACCTTCTGACAAGCAAGGCCAATGGGGAAGCCAGATTCATTTAACAACCATGTTACTAGCATGACAATTACAGTGATTCACTTAACAACTGTGGCTAAGTCATTAAATGGAGCAAATCTCACTAACAGCTCTCTCACAATAGAAATGTTGGGCTCAATTATGATCATAAGTGGAGTACTACCTGTATTATGCACATAAAATCTATGTCATCTGGAAATGTAACTTTCAGAGTCACCCTGTTGTTGTGAATGCATAATACCAATAAAGTTATCATTGAGCTTGAAGTTTAGTGCAGGGTTCTGGCCCTGCACTTCTGATTGGCTATTGATGGCCCGATCGGATTGGCCCGTTTAGAAGCATCCAATTGGCCACTTACAGACCATTCCTATTGGTTAAAAGGAGCTAGCGCTCCAGGTTCACTATTGGTTGAATAGTTAATGAGTTGCCTATATAAGTAAGGCTTGAACAGCCTTTGAGCTGAGCTGTCACATCATGTAAATAAAGAGTTTGAAGTTCACTGTTTCTACTGGCTCGTCTCCATTTTTCGCACCCATGCTCCAGACTTAACACCTGTCTTCTAGTTTTCTCTCCTTTCTCCAGTTCTGTCTCACCCCGATTGAAATTTTAAATCATTTTAGCCACTTTATGCAGCCATTAAAGGGGGCTGCACTTCACAAATGCTTGATAAATTGCACTAGAAAAAAATGCTTCCAGACTCCTGATGAACTGGACGTAAACATTGGTGCTATGAAATTTGTGTAGGATTGTCCCACCCGTTGGCTGGAATCTGTGAAACAAGGAGACATTGTCTGACTCTGCCCAATTTTGGATGAAGTCATTTGAGGAGAGTTGGTGGAGTCTTGAGTTCATCCGTTACGCAACCAGAAACAAAAACAGAATACAGTAAAAACAAGCCTGAGAACTATGGCAAAAGAGCATCACTAGACAGTAGTCAAATAGAAAGTCAAAATCCAGCCAAAACTCTGTTGAGCCCAACATTTTTGTTGCTAAGTGAGACAGAAGTTGTGGGTACTCCAACACTGGAGGTTTTTAAGAAGAGATTGGACAACAGTCTGAAATAGTATAGGACCGTGATGGCAAACCTATGGCACATGTGCCACAGGTGGCACGCAGAGCCATTTGTGCCAGCACATGAGCTGCAGGCAAACTTACCTCATGTGTGCGCCTCATAGCTGATTTTTGGCCGGTTTGAGGCCTTTTTCAGCCTCCCAAAGATTTGAGGAAGGCTTCTGCAGGCTTCAGCAAGCTTTGTGGGCCGAAAACTAACCCCGTTTCATCACTTCCGGTATTTCTGGAAAAACAGGAAGTGATGAAATGGGGCTAGTTTTCAGCCTACAAAGCTTGCTGAAGCCTGCAGAAGCTTTCCTCAAGTCTTTGGGAGGCCGAAAAAGGCCTCAAACTGGCCAAAAATCAGCTGTGAGGCGCAATGCAGGTAAGGGTGTGGTGGGGGGAGGATTATGCACGCATGTGTAGGGGGGGACATGCATTGCCTTCTGGGTGCTGGCATGCGAATGTGAGTGTGCAAGCGTGTGCACAATTTTTGCCACAGGAGCTGAAAAAGGTTAGCCACTACTAGTATAGGATTTCCTGCCTGAGTAGGGGGTTAGTCTAGAAGACCTCCAAAATCCCTTCTAATTCTGAAACAATTCTGAAATGTCCTGACTGTTAGAGCAATTATTCAGTGGAACTACTCACCTTCAGAAGTTGTGAATGCTCCAAAACTGGAAGTTTTTAAGAAGAGATTGGACAACTTATCCAGAATGGTATGGGTCTGCTGCTTGAGCACGAAGTTGGACTAGAAGACCTCCAAAGTCCCTTCCAACTCTATTATTCTATATTCTTTGTAAGGCTGCACCCACAACCTTTCAGATTTTGGCCATCCCATTCCATCAGGCACTATTGCCTGATATATTTGACCGGTGCCGTACCAGTTTGCTTAAGCTATTCTACCATTTATTGTCAGTGAAAGATCTGATCTTTTGTTTGTTTGGGGTTCTTTTTTGGCCATTTCCTAGAACTCATCTCTTTTCTTTCTCCACTTTGTGTATTTTAGCACTCCAAAACAAACAAAATGATCCGTCACTCTTCATTGTTCCCCTAAATTGCATGGTGTGTTCTCAGCTGCCTGCTTCCCACTCCCAGGACCAGGAATTTCTCGCTCTTCCTGAGTTTAAACCAAGGTTATTTTTAGATGCCAAGATTTTTCAAGGCTTGGCAGGCAGCAGAAGAGGAAAGAATAACAGGGCAGGAGACTGAAGAGAGCAGATGGAATTCCATCTGCCTGGATAAACTGAGCTAAGGAAATGGGCCCATTTATTCACAGCAACCTAGCGAGAGAACTTTTGATTGCCAGTACAAGATTTTTTTGTCAGATCAGAGGCTCTTCCAGGGTTAGAGAAACTGCACCGGTTAAATAGTAGTTTGGAAACAGTTTCATCAAGATAGAAACTGCTGTGAATTGCACTCTGAAATTCTCAGGTTTTTCTGAATTGGTTGCCAGAGGCTGCTAAATTTGTTTTCTGGATTCACATAATACAGGGATTTGCAAATGAACATATCAGGGATTGGTGCTATACCACAACAAGCAGAAAAAAAGAAAAAGAAAAAGAAAGATTTTATACATATGTACTGCAGGAACTCCCTTGCTTCCTCTCTCCCCTCCCAGAGCAGCCACTTACTGTACATGCCTGCTGGGAAGGGGAGGGGAATAGAAGAGAGGAGAGGGAAGGGAAGGATTTTTATGAGGCTCCTGTCCACCATTAAACCATCTTTCCAAAGAGCCTCCATGTTTCCAGTGTCTTTTTCCCACTTGGAACTGAACCCAGAAGGGTATTTCTTCCAACACTTACTTCCTTCCTTCCTTCCTTCCTTCCTCCCTCCCTCCCTCCCTCCCTCCCTCCTTCCTTCCTTCCTTCCTTCCCTTTGTCTTTCTCTTTGTCCCTGTCTCTTTCATTTTTCTTTCTTTCATTCCTTTCTTTCTTTTCTGTCATTTTATTTTATCTCCTTCCTTCCTTTCCTCCCACTTTCTATCCTTTCGTCTCTCTTTCAATTGTCTCTTTCATTCTTACCTTTCTTTTTCCTTTTTCGTTCTGTCTGTCATCTTATCTTATCTTATCTTATCTTATCTTATCTTATCTTATCTTATCTTATCTTATCTTTTCTTTCTTTCTTTCTTTCTTTCTTTCTTTCTTTCTTTCTTTCTTTCTTTCTTTCTTTCTTTCTTTCTTTCTTTCTTTCTTTCTTTCTCTCTGTCTCTTATTTTCTTTTTATCTTGCCTGCCTGTCTGTCTTCCTCTTATTCTGCACTGTGCATAATATGCCTTAATCTGAACGGGAAAGAACTTGCTGGCTACCTACAGAGATTATTTTTGCCTAATGGGAAGATCAAAAGAAGCGTTGAGTTTCTTTGCCTATTTAAAGCAGTCGCTTCGAGCAGGATGAAAAAAACACTGACTCCACAGCGCAGAGACAAATGGATTTGGGGGGGGGGGGGTGGACTCTGCCACCTGTTAGAAGTCTGGTTACTTGACGGTGCTCCATTATTCAGCACTATTTGCTGTCCGAAAAGCAGCCATTATTTAGGGGCTTGTAAAGGCCAACTAGATCCAGTTCTCAGGGCAAACATCTCTAGGAAGTGCTTGTCTGGAGGAGAATGCTGGCTTTATATTTACCTACAGGGAAGAACAGAGCTTGGACACCCTTCCAGCCATCTGCTGAACTGCCATTGTGCCACCCAGGTCTACTTCGCAAAACTGAAAGTGCTCAGCTGCCGATTGCACCCATTAAGTGCCCTTTTGCTGCATTTGTTGGCTTGAAGCTGCTGCAGTTTCAAAGGGAACTGAATCAAGCACACAACGATGCTCCCAGCTGAGTCACAGCAACTCAGTATGAGAGACCTGCAGTGAAAAGTTAAAGAGAAGCTGGCAGAGAGGATTATAATTTATATTCTCACATTCTTTACCAATTTCTTTTTTTATTATCATCTAGGAAGTTAGCACCCACCCCTCTCCTAGAAAATTGAAATATCCTGTGAAATATTAAAAAGGCAGAATATTTCCCCTAAAAAGAGTAGAAACTCAAGAGCAGAAACTCACCTCAGAAGCAGAAGCTCACCCCCACTTTTGTTAATGGGTGGGCCATTAAAACTTGGGCCAGAATACTTTGCATAACAAAGATCCCCAGGTAAAGCTATAGCAATTGCCAAAAGCCCTTTCATTACATCATCATCATCCAGCCAGGCTCCACCAAGCCTGGAACTCAGGACAGCCTACAGAGTTGCCCCTGCATGACCCCATGGGAGTCTGACAACCAATCAGAATACAAGCTCCAATTCACATCCCAACAAAGGTTCTAAAACTCAGGGACTCTCTGCATATCTTCCCTTCCTTCTCTTTTCCTTCACCTTGGAGCAGGTGATCATCCTTCTTTGGAGCTTCAAACCAGGGGTTCCTGCTGTCCACCATTAAACCACCTTCCAAACAGCCTCCATGTTTCCAGTGTCTTTTTCCCTACTTGGAACTGAACCCAGAAGGATATTTCTTCCAACAATTATTATTTATTTCATTTTAAAAAACAAAATTACAAATCTCTATTTACATTAACAGCATTGTGTCATTTGTAATACCTATGTTTCCTTTTGTACTTATACATCAGTTCTTATTCCTATATTCTACCTATTTGTACCAGCTATTCAGGGATGGGAATGAATTTTTTTAACAACCGGTTCTGTGGGCGTGGCTAAGTTAGTGGGCATGGCTTGGTGGTCATTTTATTGGCTGGGCATGGCCAATTCAACATCACTCACATTGAGGCACGCATCTCCTCGCCGGACCTCGCATGACTGTGAGGATGCTGCAACAGTCGTAACTGCGAAAAATGGTCATGTCCCTTTTTTCAGTGCCATTGTAACTTTAAATAGTCACTCCACACAAGCAAAGGAGGGGAAAAAAACTCCAGGGAAGTTCCTGAGACAGGAAGTCTAGTCCTGCCAAGAATGTCATAAGGGTTCACGGAGAGGCAGTTTCTGTAAGCAACACCAGAATGTTTCCTTCCTGCCTTCCTTACAGGATTAGGCCAGTCATTTCTTCTAACAACCGGTTCTCCGAACTGCTTAGAATGTTAACAACCGGTTCTAGCGAATAGGTGCGAACCCGTAGAATCCGACCCCTGCACCTATCCCAAGCCACATAATAGTCCAATTCGTCCTTGCCTATTAATTCCACTGTGAATTTATCCATTTTTGTACAGTCCATTATTTTTTGTATCAGATCTTCTTCGGATGGTATTTTTTTCTTTTTTCCAGCCCTGTGTGAAAGCTATCCTCGCTGCCATTATAATATGTAGAATGATGTATTGGATAGACTTGCTAATTCTTTACCAATTACTATATTACTACTTCTTACAAAGGGTGACATCATACCAATGGTCACTCTTGTAACCAGAAAGCTTTGAAGCCAGATGGAATTTCGTTGCATTTGATTCTTATTGCACGCTTCTAAAGCTCTGCTTCAAAACCTTGGTAACTTGAACTTCAACTCCCAGAATGCTCCAGTAAACACGAGAGTTGAAGTCCAACCATCTTAAAGTGGCCATGCTTGAAAAAAAAAAAACACTCATCAATATGATTGGTTTAGTTGTGCGTATTTCTGTCTCTCTGAAAAAAAATGCTCTTGGCACCGAATTTATACTTTATACCGACTTTGCTTGTCAGAAGGTCATAACAGGGGATCCCATGACCCCAGGACACTGCAATCGTTGTAAATATGAGTCAGTTGCGAAGCATCCAAATTCTGATTACATGACTATGGGGATGGCACAATAGTCGTAAGTATGAAAAACGGTTTTAAGTCACCTTTTTTTAGTGTTCTTATAACTTCAAATGGTCATTAAATGAATTGTTGTAAATCAAAGGATTATCTGTATCTTTACCTATAACTCTTCAATCAACAGGAAAATATGGCTTAACATTCAGGAATCGTTCCAGACACGCTTCCCAGGTCAGAGTCACACAATATTCTTTTTTTTTGAAACAATTTTTTATTAATTTTAAAGATAAAACAACACATCATTAACCATTAAATACATAAACACATAAAACCTCTTAACATTGTAAATCCTTACAAGTCAAACAAAACATTATTTTTATACAGCATAATTCCAATTTATCCCATCTCCATATGGACACACAAATATCTTTCAGCAAATTTCTCATTATTTCTCTTTACTCCTATTCAATTTCATTTCTCTTCCATATTTATCCATTTTATAGTCATCATATTCTTTTCTTTCTGGCTTGTTTAAATTATTCTCGTTTAACATTCCTCCAAGGTTTTATTGATTCTTTTTTCCTTTTTTTTTTATAAAAAACAAATTTTGTTAGTTTTACCATAAACACAATACACAAACATACAAACACTAAACATAAACAAAACTAAAAGATCTTTTCTGAAGGTTGTTTGTTCCCGGATTAAAACTCTTTACACAGACATAAATTCAAACATCATATTCAACCCATATCTCCTTCCATATCTTATTATCATTTTCTTTTTTATATATATATATAAAAACCATTTTTATCAGTTTTATAAAAACAATGCACAAAGAATCAAGGCATAGTAGCTTATAAATTCTTTTCTAAGAAAAAATAATAATAAAAGACCAATAAGGCATAACATTTCCAGATTATAATATCAATATTTCATATAATATTAACTTCATATCTTGTCCCTACTTCTCTTTTCCATCCAAATTATTTATTAATTAAAATTTTATTGCCTTTTATCAATATACAAAATCAAAAAAAAAAAAAAAAGCATATATATCCTTCCATATCTTATTACCATTTTCAACAACATTCTTTGTCTGTTTTATTTCCAATTATCCATTCATCTTTTTTTTCTTTTACTATACTTCTCCTGTACACCAATTGGAGTAACATCTATAACTCATTACCCTAACTTAGAAATACTACATATAGCAATCTTTCTTGGGATTCTGTTTAAAAGATTCTAAAATTACATAATAAATTTTATATTCTAAATATAAGAGTCACACAATATTCTTAACCTTCAACCAAAATGAACAAGCAAGGTTTCTTATAATCCCATCAAAATAAATCTGCCAAAATAAACAAACCATCGAATGTGCTTCATTCACATCAGATAATGGTTGGATTCCCACAAGGGGCTGAACCACCAATTCTAGAGCCGTGCATATTCGATGGGCAAACTCAATTTGGGATCTTTTCCAGTCTCTGAAGCAAATGAGAGAACATTCAAGTTTGAATTTTGCAGAACCCAAAGGCACCAAGAGGCAATATATACAGATTCATCAGGCCAGTTCTTCTGCTTAGCTTTTTCCAGTCTGATGATTCATAGTGCCAACCTTGGACCAAGATTTTTGTCTTGGATTTCAACAGGCTCGCTATCCACAGGAAGATTTGTGAGGTGTGGTGGGTGCTAATTAAGTGTTGCGTTGCAAAGTGTAACAAAAGACAAGGAAGTTTAGTCGTGGCCCATTGGATCATCCATAGAACATTGAATAACAGTGTTGGAAAAGACTTTGGAGGTCTTCTAATCTGACCTTCTTGAGCAGGAGACCCTATTCCAGTGATGGCGAAACTTTTCGGTATCAAATGCCCAAAGTACGCAGGCACATCCCCAAAATGCAATGTGTGCCTGTGCCCTGTGCATGCGCGCATAACCATGTACGTGAGACCCCCTGCACCCACCACAAGTGTGAGTGACCTCCCTGTGACCCCTGGATGTGCATGCATGCGTGCCCCACCCCCTGCATGGCAGAGACCCAAAGACCAGCTGGCCGGTGGGAGGCACATGCGTGCATGCACAGTGGAGCTGAGCTGGGGCAATGGCTTGCGTGGCCAGAGAGAGTGCTCTGCTTGCCACCTCTGGCATGCGTGGCAAAAGTTCACCATCACGGCCCTATTCCATTTCAGAGAGATTTCTTCTTGAAAGCTTCCAGTGATGCCACAACTTCTGAGTCAGCGTCATGCCTCTGGTGGAGACTGACTCTGAGTGAGAGGAGGAATAGCCGACAGGGAGTGGAAGATGTGGCTCTGGAGGTTGTGGAGGAGGCTGGGGAACGGCAGAGGCCAGCTGAGCAGTCCCAGGCCCGTCAGGGGTGGGATTCTACCAGTTCACACCTATTCGCTAGAACCGGTTGTTAACATTCTAAGCAGATTGGAGAACCGGTTGTTAGAAGAAATGACTGGCCTAATCCTGTAAGGAAGGCAGGAAGGAAACATTCTGGTGTTGCTTACAGAAACTGCCTCTCTGTTAATCCTTATTACATTCTTGGCAGGACTAGACTTCCTGTCTCAGGAACTTCTCTGGAGTTTCTTTTTCCTCCTTTGCTGGTACTTTGCCTGTGAGGAGTGACCATTCAAAGTTACAGTGGCACTGAAAAAAGTGACTTATGACCATTTTTCACACTTATGACTGTTGCAGCATCCCCACAGTCATGAGAGGCCAGGCAAGGCGATGCATGCTTCGATGTGAGTGATATTGAGTTGGCCACGCCCAGCCAATAACATGACCAGCAAGCCATACCCACCAACTTAGCCACGCCCGCAGAACCAGTTGTTAAAAAATTTGAATCCCACCCCTGAGGCCCATCCCTTATCCATCCTAGGGCACGCAGGGAGGAGAGGATAAGGGAGAGACGTGGTCTACTCGGGAGGAGAGGGCCTTGATCCTCTTCATGGGCTGCAGCTGTGACAACCGAATAAGAGGACGGACATGCATATGGGCGAGCGCTGGAAACAAAGCCTGGAAATATCTCTAGTTTATGGTTCCTCTCTGAGTTTGGCATCCTTCCCAGTGTGTGTTATTTGTGGACGTCCTCCAGCCCTGATCTTGCCTGGTTTGTGTTGCTTTTTTCCTCCTTCTTGTAACTGTTTGTATGGGAGTTTTTTTGTCTTCTGTCAAAGATATTTGGAGCTTGGAAGCAAAGTGAAGGAATAAAAGGGGCTTCACCTGTTTTCTGTGGCTGTATTTGTTTCGTATCCCACCCTGGGTCATCACAGTCAAGCTGTTCCATTGGTTGCCTACTCTCACCTTTAGGAAACACTTCTTTCGTTCTAGGTTCAAAGCCGTTTGGATTAAACCTACATCCTTTCCTTCCCAACAGGGCTGAGGGTAGGATCATTTGTCAATCACCTTGATCTTTTCCTCTACCCCTTGTAGTCAGGTGATGGTGTGTTGGGGGTACCACTTCTGCCCAGTTACTGAAGGGCAATTTAAGAGAAAGCTTCAAAGTTCTCATAGCTGGTAAACTTCTGGAGGAGTTCTCTGATGCTCTGGAAGTCCGGCCTTTGGTTGGGATCCAGGTTCCAGCATTGGCACATTACGGAGTACATGACAGGGGGGCACCTGGGCGGGCAGTGCATCTGGAAGCCATTTTGAACCTTGGTGGAGACCTCCAAGTTACTCATGCCTGTGGACAAGAAAGGGAAAACGCAGCCTTATTGATGTATTCCGCGTATGGCATGAAATACACGGAGAACGGTAGATGTAATCCTCGACTTACGACCACAATTGAGCCCAAGATTTCTGTTGTTAAAGTGAGATACTTATTCAATGAGTTCTGCCTCATTTTACAACCTTTCTTGCCGCAGTTGCTAAGTGAATCAATCAGAGAGGGAACCCCACCCCTCATGCCCTGTTTTCAGCCTTGATGGCTTCCAGCAGCACCCTGGTAGAGTGTAGAGGGTCTCTGACTCCCCTCCACACACCACGGTTTGGCCGCCAGAGGCACTGCAGGTCGGTCCTTTGCTATTTCCAGGTTGGCCCTGCCGGCCAGATTTAAGTACCTCGCGGCCTGGATCTGGCCCCCGGGGCCTTGAGTTGGACACCCCTGTTCTAAAGGGATCCAGAAGGGAGAAGGCTGATCTGATTTGAGAGTTTTGCAGTGAAAATTCAGCACCAGAAAAAACAAACACAGATGGCTGATGCTTCATTTAACATCTTTATAAACATAATAAGTAGATTTTACAATACCAGTTGTAGATTTCTCCAACAGGGAGCAAACTCAAATAGAAACGTGTTGCAAGTTCAGAGCAGAGCTCCGGTTTACAGCAAGCAAGCAAGTTAGTTTCATCTTCAACTTTAATTCAGCAGGCAAGCAAGAGGACAGAGACCGTTTCATCTCCATAGACAGACTCGGAGCTCAACAAAGCTTCAGAGCTGCAGAGCTTAACGTAACCACGCCTAGGCTACTTTTAGTTTCAGTTTCCAAACTGTCCTCATTGGCTGATTTAATTGCTATGGCTATTCATTGGCTGATCTTGTTACCAAGCTCTATTTCAGTTTGTAAATATACTCTGACAGGGTCCGAAGGATACCCAACCAAGCTCTGTACTCTAGTCCCCATACCTGGATACGGGTTCTGCCCGCGGGTCATGATTTCATACAGGAGGATGCCGAAGGACCACACGTCAGATTTGACGGAGTAGCATCCGCAGGAAAGGGCTTCCGGTGCGGTCCACTTGTAAGGAAAGCTCTGTGTGTAAGAGAGGTAAATATCTTCCTGCAAAGACAGAAACAGAGAGTGATCCACTTTGTACGGTGTCTTTGGAAAACTTGACATTTCTTGATCCCCCCCAAAAGGGATCTGTTATGTACAGACAAGGTCCAATCAAGGGACCGAGTGTCGGGGTCATTATCCACAGTTTCTGAACATTATAGGTAGTCCTCGACTTGCAACATTTCAATGAGTGACCGTTCAAAGTTACAATGGCACTGAACAAAGTGACTTACGACCATTTTTCACACTTATAACCATTGCAGCATCCCTAGGGTCATAGGATCTAATTTTGGGTGCTCAGCATCTGGTTCATATTTACAACGGTTGCAGCGTACTCGAGTTATGTGATTCTCTTTTGCGATCTTCTGACAAGTAAAATCAATGGGGAAGCCAGATTCACTTAACAACCATGTCAGTAACTTAATTGCAGTGATTCATTTAACCATTGTGGTAAGAAAGGTCGTAAAATGGGGCAAAATTCATTTAACGAACATTTCGCTTAGCAACAGAAAATTTGGGCTCAGTTGTGGTTGTTAAGTCGGGGAATACCTGTAATATCAGGGATATGTTACATTCCTTTTTATTTTTCATATTATTCTTAGTTTGCATTTGTTTGGGTTTTTTTTTAACCTTTATACTTTTAAGCATCACTAAAAGCTGTTTAAAAAAACTGACCAATCACCATCCCTAACTTTTCAGCAATAATAATAAAGTATAAATTGACAGATCCAAATCTTTCTATATATATATCTATATCTATAGAACAATGCCAAATAAGTTGATGCAGTATAGAGAGATTTGAATCTGTCTCTGTCTATCTATCTATCTATCTATCTATCTATCTATCTATCTATCTACCTACTACCTACCTACCTACCTACCTACCTATCATTTATCTACCATCTACGTACCATTTACCTAGTATTCATATCTATCTATCTATCTATCTATCTATCTATCTATCTATCTATCTATCTATTTATCTATTTTCTATCTATGTCTCCCTCCCTCCCTCCCTCCCTCCCTCCCTCCCTCCCTCCCTCCCTCCATCCATCCATCCATCTATCTATCTATCTATCTATCTATCTATCTATCTATCTATCTATCTATCTATCTATCTATCTATCTTCTATCTATGTCTCTCTCCCTCCCTATATCTATCTATCCATCTATCATTTATCTACCATCTACCATCCATCCATCTATTTATCTACCTCTACCTCTATCTCTACATGCCCCCTCTCTCTCTCGTAAATTGAGGATTACCTATCCAGTAATCCTTGATTACCAGTCTTAAACGGAAATAAAGTTTGACTGGACGTATTTATTCTGCCATTTGGCTTTTCTGGATTAAATCTTATTTCTCTGGATGCTGTTGTGTCTCAGAAGGATTGCGAAATACCTCGATCAGCCTGGCCATCCCAAAATCTCCCACTTTGCAAATATAGTTTTCTCCCACCAGGATGTTCCTGGCAGCCAAATCCCGATGTATGAAATTCTTCGATTCCAGGTAGCTCATCCCCTGGGCCACCTGGGAAGCCAAGCAGACCAGTTCCACCAGCTTCATCTGTTTCCCTTCCGGACCTGGGAAGAAACGGACAGTGACATCAGAATCCCCCAGACCATGAGTTTTTTTCCCCCCAAAAAAGTTTCACTTCTTTTTTAGATGGAGATAGCAAGAGGAGGCATCTTACACACGGAGCTCAGAGAAAGATAGATTAACAGATTAACAGAGTTGGAAGGGACCTTATGGGTCATCAAGTGCAACCCCAATGTAGGTCATTAGACAACCCGGTACCCACGAGCACCAAAAGGAGACTCCCATTACGGGGACCACACACTAGTGGGCCAGAGGTTTTTAGGTGGATGGTGGGGAATGGAATTCTTCAGTCAGAGCTGAAGAAGCTTCCTGGATGAGCAGTGAAATGTCTTCAAGGAAAAACCAGAAAGTCCAGTGGCCTCTTGGGGAAAAAAGCACCTTTGGGACAACAATGACCTGGACGACTGAGCATCTCCATAGGCATCTTGGAAAGAGGAGAAAAGACTAGAGAAGGACTTAGCATAGAATAACAGAGTTGGAAGGGACCTTGGAGGTCTTCTAGTCCAACCCCCTGCCTGGACAGGAAACCCTACACCACTTCAGACAAATGTTATCCAATCTTTTCTTTAAAACCACCAGGGTTGGAGCATTCACCACTTCTGGAGGCAAGTTGTTCCACTGATTAATTGCTCTAATTGTCAGGAAAATTCTCCTTAGTTCTAGTTTGCTTTTCTCCTTGATTAGTTTCCACCCATCGCTTCTTGTCCTGCCCTCAGGTGTTTTGGAGAATAGCTTGACTCCCTCTTCTTTGTGGCAGCCTCTCAAATATTGGAACCCTGCTATCGTGCCTCCCCTAGTCCTTTTTTTCATCAAACTCGACATACCCAATTCCAGCAATTGTTAATTCTTTATATGTTTTAGCCTCCAGTCCCTTAATCCTCTTAATTGCCCTTCTCTGCACTCTTTCTAGAGTCTCAACATCTTTTTTACATCGTGGCGACCAAAACTGGATGCAGAGTGGCCTTACCAAGGCATTATAAAATGGCATTAACACTTCACGTGATCTTGATTCTATCTATTCTGTTTATGCAGCCTTGGACTCTGTTGGCTTTTTTTGGGGGGGGCAGCTGCTGCACACTTTTGGTCACCAAGGAGGATGCAGTGGACCATAACCCCATTTTGTGAACAGGCCATCTTCTGGTGAGCTTCTGTGGGGTGGGTTGCTGATGTTCTCACAATGCACTTTTGTCCTCATTTGGGCAAAATCTAGGCTTAGCTATGGATACTTTTGGACGGAGGAGTGGAACCAGGAAAAAGGCGATGGTCTTACCCCAGAGGTCTCAAAAATTGGCGACTTTTAAGACTTGCGGCCAGTTTGAGGCCTTTTTTGGCCTCCCAGAGGCTTGAGGAAGGCTTCTGCAGGCTTTGCAGGCCGAAAACTAATCCCGTTTCGTCACTTCTGGTATTTTCAGAAAAACAGGAAGTGATGAGACTTTGAAGACTTTAAGATTTGTGGACTTCAACTCCCATTCTGGGAGTTGAAGTCTACAAGTCTTAAAGTTGCCAAGTTTGGAGGCCTCTGGTTCTTACCTTTCTGGACTTACCTCTCAGGAACGTGAGCAAGTTCCCTTTGCTCATGATTTCAGTGATGATGTAGACGGGATCCCCGGCCGAGCAGATGGCGTAGAGGGAAAGAATGTTCTTGTGCTTCAACAACCTCAGGGCCTCGATCTCATTTCTGAAGGTGTCCTGGCACGTCAGATCGGCTGGGATGGGATGAAAAGCAATGGTAAATTTCTCCCTTCTTGGTATAGCTCAACTCCTGATTACTTTTCTGGGCGTATAGGTAAATCCTCGACTTACGACCACAAGTGAGGCCTGTTGTAACTTCGAACAGCCGCTAAGTCAAGGATTACCTGTATTTAAAAAAAGGGGGTGGGGCTTCATTTGCCTGAAAAGCTCCAGCAGATGGATCTCGTCATCAGAGAGAGTATCTTAACTTACTGCACCTCTGTATGATTTGCCAATTGCACAGAGGCAGATAGGACAGCACTCCAGAGGGTTAATGTCATTTCCCAGAGGATCATTGGTTGCCCTCTCCTCTCTTTGGAAGAGCTTTATAGCTCCCACTTCCTTAAGAAAGTTCAAAACATTCTCAAAGATCCATTTCATCCTGGGTTCCTTTTTTTTTTTAACTATTACCATCTGGCAGATAGTACAGGATAATAAAAACAAGGACAAACAGGCTGAAAAACAGCTTCTATCCCAGGGCAAAAGCTCTTAAAGAATTCTACTGTATAGTGCAATATTAATGCAACATCTGGGGTTTTCAATTCAATGTATTCTATACGGATGGTGAACCTATGGCACGTGTGCTACACGCAGAGCCATTTGTGCCGGCACACAAGTTGCAGGCAAACTTGCCTCACTGTTGATTTTCAGCTGGTTTCAGGCCTTTTTCAGCCTCCCAAAGGCTGGAGGAAGGCTTCTGCAGGCTAAAAACTAGGCCTGTTTCATCACTTCCTGTTTTTCCGAAAATACCAGAAGTGACGAAACGGGACTAGTTTTCGGCCTGCAAAGCCTGCAGAAGCCTTCCTCAAGCCTCTGGGAGGCCAAAAATCAGCTGTGAGGCTCAGTGCAGGTCAGGGGATGGCAGGGGTGTGTGGGTGGGGATTGCGTGCGCATGCATAGAGGCGTGAGGGGCATATATTGCCTTCTGGGTGCTGGCACACCAGTGCGAGCGTGCCAGCACGTGCACAATTTTTGGCACAGGAGCCCAAAAAGGTTAGCTACCACTGGTATAGAATGTGTGTTTGTGTTTCTTTTCATAGTCATATTGTACTACGGTGTCAAGATGGTGTTTAATTTCGTTGCACGAGGCACAATGACAATAAACTGAACTGAATCATCTGACTTTCATTGCCATGACTCTACTTTACCTCTCTGTAACACTTTGATAGCCACTTTCACTTTCTCTTTCCAAAGTCCCTCGTAGACTTGTCCAAAGTAGCCTGAGTCCAACTTCCGGATCAGACGGAATTCGTCTTTGGGTCTCTCCCAATTGTCCCAGTGGGGCATGGCCTTTGGCTCCGGCTTGGGTCAAAAAGAAAGTCAAAATGGGGGTTAC
This sequence comes from Hydrophis major, assembly GCA_033807585.1. Classification (NCBI taxonomy): domain Eukaryota; kingdom Metazoa; phylum Chordata; class Lepidosauria; order Squamata; family Elapidae; genus Hydrophis; species Hydrophis major. The sequence continues at coordinate 257,243,591 of CM066330.1, forward strand.
ATTTTCTCCAAGATTTATTTCGTGTACCGTTGGCAACTTTTCTTCTCCCAATTTCAAGTAGTCCTCGATTTACGGCCATTTGTTTAGTGACCATTCGAAGGCTACGGCCCGAAAAAAAAAAATGACATAGGGCCGTTTTTCACATTTACGACCATTGCTCAGCATGCGCACAGTCACGTGATCAAAAAAATCAGATGCTAAGCAACCGACTCATATTTATGACGGTCGCAGTGTCCTTGGGGGGGGGGTGTCATGCAATCCCCTCTTTTTGTGACCTTTTGACAAGCCAAGGGGAAGCCAGATTCGCTTTACAATGGTGCTACTAATAACTTTTAACAACTGCAGTGCTTCGCTTAACGACTGTGGCAAGCTAGGTTGTAAAGTGTGGCAAAACTCACAAAACAACAGTCTTGCTTAGCGACAGAAAATATTGGGCTCAGCTGCCAAAAGAAAAAAAAAAGAAAAAAAAAAAAGGAAGAACAGCTGCAAAACTTCATTTCTGCAGGTAGTTTCAAGAGGCTGAATGCTGATATTGTTTGACCTGAAATGCAAAACTTCCTTTTAAACAGGACTTTCTTTTTATTCGGGGCAGGGTGGGTGGGTGGGTGGGAGAGAGCATGGCAGGTCCTTGCCCGAAGGCTGCCACTCTAAAGGGGAGGAGGGGCTGGATCTTGGGGGGGTTGCCTGGGTTGCACACTTTCCCTTTTGCCGTAACCGGTTGGGGAATTAGGGGAAGGGGAGGAGTGGGCCAGCAGGACCCCTCCTCTCCCAGCCAGTTCCAGCCTGTTGACACCGTCCTTTTCATCACAACTTTGTGCCATTGGATTGATTGACTAATTGTGGACATGGGTGCCAGGTGGGGGCCAAAGAGAGGACATTAGCTGAACATTTCCCACAGGAAGTTTCAGACTCCACCAGACTTGCTAATGGTTTCAAGAGTCATCCTTTCCTGAAAAGGTAGATGAGGCAGGTCCTTACATTAGCCAGAGTTTGCAAAACAAAAGGCCAACCCAGAGAGGCAGCTGCCATACCGTAGGGAATCATGAGAAAGAAGTCTAGTCAAGTGTCAGTCTACCTCTCTTAAGTCCCAGTACTCCTTCGGGATTTTCTCCTCTCCCTCCACGTGTTCGGCACCTGCGGAAGCTGTCTCGGCCGGAACCTGGATCTTCAGCTGGGATTTCTCCTCCCCTTCCGGTGGCCGATCGGTGCGGATACGTATCCACCCCTCTCTCCAGTTCACATGGGGATTCCACTTCCGAAGCCAGGGCAATCCCAATATTAGAGGCTGTTCCATCCCAGGGGCCACAATAAAACACAGGGTCTCGCGGTGGGATCCCATTGTCATCTCTAAGGGCTCCGTTACAAAACGTGCGGGGCAACCTCCCGCCTCAGATCCATCCAGTTGGCTAAAAGGATATGGGCATTCTTAAAGTTCTTAGTCCGATGCCCATATCCTTGACTACCTTCATGTTAATTATGCACCTCGTGTACCCCGAGTCCAATAAGGTCAACATCTCTCCCTCGGTCCCTGAGGTGGGCACTCTTAATTTTATTGGGATGGTCAGGGGCCCTCGGTTAGAACTTACCTGGACATCATCTTCCGACTCGGTCTCGCTCTCGTCGAGGGGGGTCGGAGGTCCCAGCTCCTCTCCCGCCGGAGGGGCGACCTCTACAACCTCTCTCATTTTCAGCCCGGTTTTGCGAGGCTTGTTTGGGGGTTTTTCAGGCTTCCTCCCTGGGCCCCGCGCTCTCTTTGGATTCGGCTTGGCATGGCAATCCGCCATCCGGTGGCCCTCCTTCCCACAATGAAAACAGGCCGTGGCTTTGGCTCTTGCCATCACCCCTCCCTTTCGAGGGTTTGAGGTCTCTCGGAGACGTGGGGGGAGCGATTTGCTCCAGGCGGGCCCCCCTCTGCGTCTGCTTCGGGTTAGATCTATGTCCACCTCTTCCGCCAGCAAGTACCACGACTGCAAATCATGCGGGTCCCTTCTGGAGATGCATATGTGGTATATATCTTCATTTAAGCCATCTTTGTAGGCTTCTACCAGGGCCCCCTGGGACCAGCCTCGGATGTGGTATGCCAGCTGCCTGAACTCTTGGGTGTAGTCTGCAACCGATCTCCCCCCTTGGATTAGGGTCTTCATTCTGATTCTGGCCTTTCTCTCTGCCAGAGGGTCCTCAAACCTTCTCCTCAATGCAGTCATGAAAACATCGAGGCTCCGCAGTTGGGGGGAGTTATCATTGTACAAAGTCACCACCCAGTCTGCTGCCATCCCTTCCAGGGTTCTGGTGACACATCTCACTTTGGCTGCTTCAGAGGTGAACTCCCTTTCAAATTCTGCCATATAGCTCCCGACTTGTACCAGGAAAAACCCCAAATCTCTGGGATTTCCTCCAAACTTCACATCTAACGGGGGCAGGTGGTGTCTTCCAGGAACCACACCTATTGCTGGGGCTCCCCTGCCGGCGGCGGGCGGCTGCGCTGGCGTAGGCTGGGCTAGGGGGGTGAGGGTAGCTCGACTTCCCTGGGCTGAACTCGCTCCCCCTTCCCCCTCATACCTTGGAGCCATGCCGGGCTTCTCAGAGACGTCCATAAGGAATTTCCCAGCTTGATCCAGCCTGCATTCCATCTCCTCCCTCTCTTGCCACAGCCGTTCCCTCGCACCTCTCCGAGTTACAGTGATCCCAGGAGGGGGGGGGTCTTCAGGGTTTCTCCAACCAACCCCCAACGACCATCTGGGCATCTCAGCTGGGGTTTCTTCCAGAGTCAGGTCGGCCAGCAGGTCAGCAGCCGGCATCTCTGGTAGCAGCATCGACTGCCCCCCCACAGCTCCCTGGTCCTCTTCATTGCTGGCTGGAGACGACATGAGATGAAACCCCCTCGGAAGAAAAGTTGATATTTTCTCCGGGTGGGTTGATGCTGAGATTCGGAATAATATCAGTCTGTGCTCTCTTCAAATCCCAAGAAAGAAATACTCAGACTTCATGGTTAAAGCAAAGTTATCCTTTTACTGGGAAATAAAGTGAAAGCTTCAGATTTAATTCCGAATCTGAAAAATTGGCGCGCAGATCACATATACAAAGGAATGGAAATGCTCCCACCCCCCAAAGTCCAAATGAGTCTTCCAATTAAAAGTTCTGAATATGATCATGTGGCCATCTCCAGGTGGTGATGAGACTGCTGTCCGTTGACCCTGACATATTTTGATAAAAGTTCGCAGTTGCGCAAAAGGGGACAGAAGCTAGCCAAGAAATGGAAAGTTAAAGAAAAGAATCCCCCCTCCCCTTGCTAACCCAGCAAAGGAATGCAAAACACCTCCAGCTTTCTTCCCCTTCAAATTCCCCCCTCCCTCTGTTGCTATTGACAGCCGAAAGACATAAATTAGCATAGCAGCAGAAAAGCAATAGTTAGAATGCAGATTATACATATTATGGATAAAAATGCAGATTATACATATTATGGATATCTTGAGGCTGACATTAAGGCAGGGACCAGGAAGAAACTGAATGCTGGTGGAAAGCCTTCACAAAAGGAAAAAACCCTGCCACATGGATAGAGGAAGCTGTGACCCTGCGGGACTCAGCTAAGCCTAAGTGGGCCATAGGTGTTGCAAAGAAGAACCTTGCCTAAGGCAATCGTCAACGCGGGCGGAAAGAAGAGCTGAAAGTGCTGGAAGCCGAAGAGGAGGAAGGGGACGAACCTGGTCTCCTCATGAAGCGAGCCATGAGATGCATGATGGATGCCTTCCAGAACATGAAGAAGCAGGAGGCTCTGGCCTGGATGTCGGCAGATAATGGCCATCAAAGCCGACCAGAGGATGTAGATGGGAGGGCTTCACCCTTGGACACCACTGCAGGAGTAGCTGGCACCCCAGCTTGGGCGGCAATGGTGGCAGGAACTCCACAGGTGGGCACAAAGGGGGCCAATGTCCCAAGATCAGATGACGGGGAAGTTCCTTGAAAACAGAAGAACCCCCCGCTCGGTGTGAAATTTGATGGAGACCCTCAACAACTAGGGTTCTTCCTGGTCCACGTTCTTATCTACATGCAGGAGTACAGCCACGAGATCCCCACCAGAGGAGCCAAGGTGAGGGTTGTCATGCTGGCACTAGAGGGGGCCGCGGCCAGTTGGATGGTCACCCTCCACAATGCGAATGCCCCTGAGTTGAGAAACTTCAACCAATTCATGACGGCTCTACGGCGGCGATTCGAAGACCCCCTGGCTGACTGCAAAGCCAAAGACCGCATAAAAACTGCACGGCAGGGGCGCCAGTGGGCGGCCGAGTACACAGGAATTTCGAGACCTAGCCTGTCATCTTGACTGACCAGAAGACATCCTAGTGAGTTACTTCAAAGATGGGCTAAACAACGACCTGTACACTGCTTGCATCGCGAGAGGAGACCCATCTCATCTCCATGACTGGTATGTGCTAGCCGAAGAAGTAGAGATCGACCAAGCTCGTAAAAGGTACCGCTTGGACAAAAAGTGGAAGAGATCACCTCTGGAGAGGAAGAGAGAGGCAGCCAAAGCTCAAGTCCAGCCGATGCACTCCACCGCCTGCTTCAAGTGCGGCACAGAGGGACACAGAGCAGCGGAGTGCCAAGCTAGGTGCCCTGCTAAGAATAGGGACCAAATGCCTGGGAGAAAAGCCACAAAGCAGCAACCACACGTGAAGCAGACGACCCTGAAGAGCTGGAAGGTCATGGAGGTCACCCACTCGCTTAAACAAGAGGAGGGAGCGGCCATCCCACTGGAGGAAGACCAGTGGTCAACTGATACCGACTCTGACTATGACCCTCTGGTAAGTGGCCCAATCTAATCTCTAATACTTCCGTGATCCCTAGTGATTAGATTAAGATTAGATTAACAGAGTTGGAAGGGATCTTGTAGGTCATCTAATCCAGGGGTCTTGGCAACTTCAAGACTTGTGGACTTCAACTCCCAGAGTTCCTCAGCCAGCTGGCTGAGAAACTCTGGGAGTTGAAGTCCACAAGTCTTAAAGTTGTCAATGTTGAGCTGGCTGAGGAACTCTGGGAGTTGAAGTCCACAAGTCTTAAAGTTGCCAAGGTTGGAGACCCCTGATCTAGTCCAACCCTCTGCCCAAGCAGGAGACCCTACACCATTTCTGACAGATGTCAGTCCAGTCTCTTTTTGAAAGTCTCCAGTGATGAAGCTTCCACAACTTCTGAAGGCAACTTCTGTTCCATGGGTGGATTGTTCTAACTGTCAGAAAGATTCTCCTTGTTTCCAAGTTGAATCTCTCCTTGTTCAATTTTCCATCCATTATTCCTTGTCTGGCCTTCAGGTGCTTTAGAAAATAGCTTGACCCCTTCCTCCTCTCTCTGGCAGCTCCTCAAATATTGGAAGACTGCTATCCTGTCTCCCCTGGTCCTTCTCTTCCCTAGACTAGCCAAGCCCAGTTCCAATAACCATTCTTCATATGTTTTAGTCTCCAGTCCCCTAATCATATTGGTTATTGTCTTCTTCACTTTTTCTAGAGTCTCGACCTCTCTTTTAAGGACTAGTGATTTTTTTTGAAAGACTAGTGCTGGCCCACCTGAAAACCATCACAGACCCTGTGTTAGACTCCTTGCAATTGGCCTATTGAACAAATAGATCGACAGATGATGCTGTTAATATGACTCTGCACTACATCCTACAACATCTTGAAACTCCAAAGACCCATGCAAGGGTCCTCTTTGTAGACTTCAGCTCAGCATTCAATACTATAATTCCAGACATTCTTCTAACTAAACTAAACCAGCTAGCGGTACCTGAACACATTTGTAAGTGGATCATAAGCTTCCTAACAGAAAAGAAGCAACAGGTGAAGCTAGGCAGAATGACACCCAATACCTGTAAATTAGCACAGGAGCCCCCCAGGGCTGTGTGCTCTCTTCACGTCTCTTCTTTCTCTATACCACTGACTGCATCTCAAAGGATCCCTCTGTTAAAGTACTTAAGTTTGCAGATGATACAACAGTGATTGGTCTCATTCGAGAATGAGATGAATCTGCATACAGACAGGAGGTTTGTGCAACTAGCCTTGTGGTGCAACCAAAACAATCTTGAATTAAATATACTCGAAACTGTAGAAATGGTGGTAGATTTTAGGAAAATCCCTCCTATACCACCACCAACAATACCAAACAACACAGTATCAATAGTAGAGGCCTTCATGTTTCTAGGTTCTATCTCAAGACTTAAAATGGACATCTAACATCAAAAACGTCATCAAAAAAGCACAACAAAGAATGTTCGTTCTGTGTCAACTCAGAAAGCTCAAACTGCCCAAGGAGCTGCTGATCCAGTTCTACAGAGGAATGATTGAGTCTGTCATCTGCACCTCTATCACTGTCTGATTTGGTTTTGCAACCCAATAAGACAGACAGAGACTTCAGAGGATAATTAGGACTGCAGAAAAAACAATTACTACCAACCTGCCTTCCATGTAGGACCTGTATACTGCACAAGTCAAAAAGAGGGCTCTGAAAATATCTACAGACCCCTCACATCCCGGACATAAACTGCTTCAACTCCTATCCTCAAAATGACGCTATAGAGCACTGGCACACCAGATTAACTAGACACAAGGACAGTTTTCCCCCTGAATGCTCCCTCTGCTAAACAACTAATCTGCACAACACTGTCAACTTATTTACTAAGACTGTATTACTATTATTATTCTACTACTAGTTTATAATAACACACTTCCTAGTATTTATCTCTTCCCACTTATGACTATAACTGTGTTGCTTGTATCTTTACAATTTATATTGTTTTATTTGTTTCCTAGTATGATTTGATTGCTTATTAGTAACCTATGACTATCACTAAGTGTTATATCTTATGATTCTCGATGAATGAACTTTATTTTTTCTGAGAGCTTATGCACCAAAGACAAATTCCTTGTGTGTCCAATCACACTTGGCCAATAAAGAATTCTAATTCTAATTCCAATTCTTATCTATAGTGCGGTGACCAAAACTGGATGCAGTATTCTAGATGTGCTCTTGCTAAGGCTTTATATAGAGTGGTATTAGTACCTCACTTGATCTTGATTGTATCCCTCTGTTAATGCAATTTAGGATTGCATTGGCTTTTTCATTAGAGATACGATTCCCGTGGAGAGGGCAGAGAATGTACCTTAAAGGCGCTTCCAGATTCGGGGTGCGCCAGATGCTTAGTGAGCGGCTGCCCTGGTAGAGAATTTGGCGATTCTGCCCAAGAACGCTAAAAACCCCAATCGCCTTTTGCCAGCTGGACCAGTTCAGTCACTGGAGGCCTCTTGGCCACTTTCACCACTGGGAGTCCAAATGGGGCCGCACTGAGAGACGCTAGACTTCATAGTAGCCTCCGGGATGGAGAGACCCCCCCCCTTGTCCTGGGGATGGCCTAGCTGAGGAAAAGGAACCCAGTAATGGACTAGAGGAAGGGGCGATTGAAATTCCCACCCAAGGACAAACCTCCCGGCAGCAGAGGGTGTTCGGCTAAAGACAGCCTGTATTTCAAAAGGAATTATTTATTTATTTATTTATTTATTTGATTTGTCAATTGTTTACAAGATTAAATAAGTATAAGTGTATACATAGTTATGAATACATGAAATGGGTACATATAAGAAAAATAAAAGAAAAATAAAAGAAACAATAGGACAGGGACGGTAGGCACATTAGTGCGCTTATGCACACCCCCTACAGGCCTCTTAGGAAAGGGGTGAGGTCAATAGTAGACAGTCTAAGGTTAAAGTTTTTGGGGTTTGGGGAAGAAACTACAGAGTCGGGTAGAGTATTCCAGACATTGACCACTCTGTTGCTCAAGTCGTATTTCCGGCAATCAAGTTTGGTGCGGTTAACCTTGAGTTTGTATCTACTGTTTGCTCTTGTGTTGTTATGGTTGAAGCTGAAGTATTCATTGACAGGTAGGATATTGCAATGTATGATTTTATATACCATGCTTAGATCAGACCGATCTAACTTTTACTGTGATTGCAGAGAAGTCCAGTAGAGTCTGAAAGTTCCCGTGGGAAATGTTCAGCTAATTTCCTCTATTTGGCCCCCACCTGGTACCCCATGTCCACAATTAGCTAATCCAATGACACAAAGGTGTGATGAAAAAGATGGTGATGAACAGGCTGGGAGAGGAGGCAGCCTGCTGGGCCCATTCCTTCCCCTTCCCTAATTCCCCAAGCGGTTATACAGCAAAAGGTAAAGCATGCAAAGTATGGAACCCCCCAAGATGCAGCCCCCTCTCCCCTGTAGAATGGCAGCCTTCCAGCAGGGAAGATTTGCTGTCTTATTTTCACAGCTGTATCCTGCCTAACAACCGGGGAAACATTGACTTCTGAGCCTCGTTTAAGGATGTGGTTAGGATCAGTGGTGGGATTCAAATATTTTTACTCCCGCTTCTGTAGCCGTGGCTTGGTGGGTGTGGCATGGGAAGGATACTGCACAATCCCCATTCCCTCCCTACCCCACTAACCTGCTTTCCAGCTCTGTTCTCCTGTGCAGGGCAATTAAAGACGACCCAGCCAATCAGCTGGGACTCAATGAGAGCCAGAGAAGAGATGGGGGCAGGGCCAGACAGAGGTGATATTTGCCGGTTCTCTGAACTACTCAAAATTTCTGCAAACCGGTTCTCCAGAACTGGTCAGAACCTGCTGAATTCACCACCTCTGGTTAGGATCCTTAAATCATCCCATGATAGCCCACAGAGATCCTATTTTTCCTCTGACATCTCCGATTGGTTGCTGCCTCCATCAAAGGAGATCCAGTCGCTAAGACAGTGTTTTCCAAAGGTGGCAATTTTAAGAGGTGTGGACTTCGACTCCAAGAAGTCCACAGCCAGCATGGCTGGGCTGAAGAATTCTGGGCATTGAAGTCCAGACTTATATAGTGGCCAAGGTAGAGAGAAAGGCTGGGCTAAGGTGAGCAGAGCGCCACCTGGTGGAGATATCGGTCAGCTCACTTCACAGGCCGTACCATAGCAAGGCTAGTTTGAGGAGGCAGATTGAGGGGTGAAGAGGGAAAGAGTGGGTTAAGACCCTGAGGCACAAAAATAAATCTGAAATATCAACATTAAAAAAACAATAAAAAATAGAAAGGCTTCCAAATATTCCGCTCTATTCATTCTGAAGGAGGAATTAAAACAAAAAAAATACTAGAAATGACTGCCTGGTTGTATTTTTATATGCATACCAGTAAATCCATGCCAGTTCCTAAGCACTTGAATTTTGATCACGGGACCTCCAGTTGTTGTAAGTACGAGGACGAGCCACAGATCACTTTTTTCAGTGCTGTTGTAACTTTGAACGGTTGCTAAACAAACGAATGCTTGTAAAGGACTGTATTTATCGCTACCCATCTCATCATAATGTTGCAAAGGTTGAGACTGGCCTACACATATATAAACAACAGCAATAGCCAGGAGTGGGATTCTACCAGTTCGCACCTATTCGCTAGAACCAGTTGTAACATTCTAAGCAGTTCGGAGAACCGGTTGTTAGAAGAAATGACTGGCCTAATGCTGTAAGGAAGGTGTTAGGAATAACAAGGTTACCTAATGTAGTTTGGGTAAAATAATATATATAAACTATGATAGTGAGTTTAAGTGTGTGTCACTTTAAAGTGCAAAGCATGTAATTTTGGGTGCGGCTGTAAAACCTCCATAAGAGGGAGCAAGAGAACTTGATTGATTGCTGCCTTACTGGATTGCTTGCTGACTATGATGGACTGATGTTTTGTTAACTGCTTGTTCCCTGCTGCTGAAGGAAGAAAGGAGGTTTGATTTCTTCATATATTTCAACTGCAAGGAGATATATTACTGGACTGATATTTGTAAGTTTACTGACCTCTTTTTCGACATTGGACTTTGCAAATGAGTAATCTCCAAACAGACTGAACTAGTGAATGATATATGGACTGTTTGACTATGCTAAAACTCTTACTGGAATAAACTATTTAACTAGCACAGTGTATCTTTTTTACTGAGTGTAAGATACAAAAACGTTTATCTCACATATTTTGCCTGCCTGCCTGCCTGCTGTGCAGATTCTGCTTGGGTGTATCCCTAACAGAAGGCAGGAAGGAAACATTCTGGTGTTGCTTACAGAAACTGCCTCTCCATTAACCCTTATTACATTCTTGGCAGGACTAAGTTTCCTGTCTCAGGAACTTTCCTGGAGTTTTTTCCCCTCCTTTGCTGGTACTTTGCTTGTGTGGAGTGACCATTCAAAGTTACAATAGCACTGAAAAAAGTGAGTTATGACAATTTTTTACACTTACGACTGTTGCAGCATCCCCACAGTCATGAGAGGTCAGGTGAGGAGATGCGTGCCTTGATGTGAGTGATATTGAGTTGGCCCACCCAGTCACATGACCACCAAGCCCATAGAACCGGTTGTTAAAATTTTTTGAATTCCACCCCTGGCAATAGCACTTAAGACTTATATATCACTTCACAGTGTTTTTACAGCCCTCTCTGAGTGGTTTTACAAGTCAGCGTGTTGCCCCCCCCCAAACAATCTGGGTCCTCATTTTACTGACCTCAAAAGGATTGAAGGCTGAGTCAACCGTGAGCCGGTGAGAATCAAACTGCTGGCATTTGGCAGAATTGGCCTGCAATACTGCATTCTAACCACTGAGCCACCACGGCTCAAACAATGCAGATCATATGCAATAAATGCGTGCAATTGATGTACACCACACATGCACGTAACAGGTGTGTGCCACGCCCAGGTGCGTGCCACATACAACTGAGCGTGCCAGTCTCTCCCCATCCCCAGATGAAGATCAGAAGCTGTAGGTCAAGGGTGTCCAATCTTGGCAACTTGAAGACTTGTGGACTTCAACTCCCAGAATCCCCCAGCTTAGCCATGCTCAGGCAACTTGCTAGCTGGGGAATTCTGGGAATTGGAGTCCGCAAGTCTTTAAGTTGCCAAGCTGCAAGGCATCCGGTGTCCAGCCCTCTCTCACCTTGTAGCAGGGAGCCAGAAGTTTCAAGCCGTGAGTAAGAACCTTTTCCTTGTAACACGTCACCAGGGTGAGCAGATCAGGGAACGTCCTCGTTCCGTTCATGTAGAACCTCCCCTCGCCGTCTCTCAAGATCTTGTAATGTCTGGTCAGGTTGCCATCGCGGACTGTCAAATTCAGGAAAGCAAATTTAAAACAAAGCAAGGGAAGACTATTATGGGGTGGGGGATTCAGAACCCCCCAAATCTCTCTAAAGGCTTTGGTTGCTTACTGCCCCCACAAGGAAGAAGCAGTGATGGTATTCAGCAGGTTCTGACCAATTCTGGAGAATTGATAGCGGAAATTTTGAGTAGTTTGGAAAACGACCTCTGACTGGCCCCGCCTCTGTTTATTCTCCGCCTCCCGAGTCCCAGCTGATTGGCTGGGCTTTCTTTTGTTGCCCTGCACAGGAGAACGGAACTGGAAAGCAGGTTAGCGCGTGGGGAAGGACAGGAGATTTTGCAGTAGACTTCCCCTGCCATGCCTACCAAGCCACGTCCACCAAGCCACGCCCACAGAACCGGTAGTAAAAAGTTTTGAATCCCACCACTGGGAAGAAAGGATAAGATGCTGGCTTGCTGGGGGCTGCATTGTGGAAAAGAGCAAATAAGGTGAATGGCGGATTTTTTTGTTTTGCAATGGGTAGGGAAAGAAGAGAGGATTTCAGGGGTTAAGCAGTAAAGGGGATCCTGGAATAAAAGCAGATTTTTTTTTTTTAGGATCAGAGCATTTATGGCAACATCTAGCCAGCCCTGATTGATCGTAAATCAAACGAAGTCAGGTCAGTTCTGGTTAATATTTGGATGGGAGACCATGAGGAAATCTTCTAGGCAGGGTTGCAAAATCAAAATGTGATATTTGAAGAAAGGATGGAAACCACTCCAATCTTATTGCCCAAGAAAACAAGGGCGTGTGTGCACGAAGCCAACTTGTGCCTTTGTTTACATTTGGGAAATTGGCAAGGAGACCCAGAAATACCGACTGAAAATGCTTCCAATTCTTGCTCAGTTTGAATTGCCTTGTAGAATAGGAATGGAAAGAAAGGGAGAGAGAGAGAGGGAGGGAGGGAGGGAGAGAGAGAGAAAGAAAGAAAGAAGGATGGATGGAGGGATGCAGGGAGGAAGGAAGGAGCAAGGAAATATTTGGCATCTATTTTAATGAAGTCTTTAGATCCGTGTTTGTTCACTTCAGCAACTTTAAGATGAGGGAACACCAAGAATTCTGGGAACTGAAGTCCACACATCCTAAAGCTGCCTTAATTCAACTCTGACCATGCCACAGTGCCCTGCCCTCTTTAGACTTACCAGTGTACAATGCACATTAAAAAGAGGAGTGGGCTCAATTAACATAGTTATGGTCATTATCTTGACTCTTAATCCTGCAGCCCCACTTAAAAGTGTTGCAAATTCTGGCCCAAAGAGATAGCCCTTTTTTAAATCCTTCCTTCTAATTTCCTCTGTCTTCTTAAGAGTCGTTTTAGAGGGTGAGTCAGATCTCCCATTTCTATTCTAAGCTATTCCGAGAGGCCAAAAATTTCCTAATCATTACAGCCGCTCCTCAACTTATGACCACAATTAGATGACTCATGAGTGATTTTACAACCTTTTTTGCCGCATTCCTATGTGAATCAGTGCAGTTGTTAAGTGAATCATGCGGCCATTAAGCAAATCTGGAAGCTTGCGGAAGCCAGTGTGATGACCCAAAGGGGCGTAGCACAAAGGCAACACAGTCAGATAATCAGTAGGAGTCCCCCAATGTCCTGGTTACCTTCTGGGCTGGAGAAAAACTCTCCCAGGAACAGACTTTGGCTGCAGAGAATCAAGTCCAAAATGTAGTCAACAGAAACTGTAACTATAAGTCCAATCAAGGCAAAATCAAAGTCAACACAAGATAAATTCACATTTGCTCCCAGCAGCTGCCGCACTCAGCTTGCATCTCTTTTAAACTCTCTTCCCAGGTGTGCCTAATGAAGGGAATCAGGACCCTCTCCTCCCCCATAAGCCATGCAACCCACGTTGCTCTCTTTTCCGTTCCTCCCTGTGTGCCTTTGGATGAAGAGGGGCGGTGGGCCTGGTTCTTCCTCTGAACTCCCTCTCCCTTGTTCTACCTCTCCCCTGCTCTGGCCAGCCGGACTTTGCCCTTCCCCAGTTTCCTCCACAGCTAACAGAGCCACCCTCCCACTTCCTGCCAGCTGTTCGTCTTCCTCCTCGGATTCAGACTCTGACAGGGGCATGACAGCCAGCTGGGAAGGTCACACATGGCGATCACGTGAGCCTTGAGGCTTTGCAACGGTCATAAGTACACAACAGTTGCCACGCATCTGGATTTTGATATTGTGACCAGGGGGAGACTGCGAAGATTGTAAATGAGAGGGCTGGTTGTCATTTTTTTCCCCAGTGCTGTTGTAACTTCGGATGGTCACTAAACCAAGAGTGTCATACTCAGGGCACGTTGGGTGCTTAGATCTGGCCCATGGGGCCAGCCCGGAAACAGACCAGCCCGTGGTGCCTCTGCCAGTGAAAACACCCTCCCCCCTGGTTCCATTTTTGCTGGCAGGGGGCCAGGGGTGGGATTCAAAACTCTCAACCACCATTTCTCTCCCTGGTTGTTGAGTGGGCGTGGCTATGGTGGACGTGGCCTACTGGAACTTCCGGAAGGGCCATTTTTTGCCTTCCTCACCATCCAGAGATGTCCCTTGGACACCTGGGAGGAAGAAAATGGCCTCTCCTGGGCTCCAGAGGCCATCTGGAAGCCGGAAACAAGCCTGTATCCGGACTTCTGAAACTTCTGGGAGGGCCGCATTTTCATCTTCCCAGAGCCTCCACATGGATCCTGCACTTATCTGCATCCAAAAGGGGCTGGGTGGAGATTCCTGGGAGGGTCGGGTCAGGGTAGGCTGGGCCAGCCGGTCAGTTCAACTATCGGTTGGGCGAACCTGATGTAAATTTAACATCCAGTTTGCTAGAACTGGCCTGAACCGGCTGGATCCCACCCTTGCAGGGAGGGCTGTCAAAACAAATTAGAAACAAAACAAAAGGAGAAACGTTTTCCCTTTTGCATCTGAGCATGCAAGAAGGGACAGGAGAAAGGGAAAGAGGGAAGAAAAAGAAGGGAACACGGAAAGAGAGCAGGGAAGGAAAAAGAACGAAAGAGGGAAAGGAAGAAGAGAAGGAAGATAAAAGAAGGAAGGAAGGAAGATGATAATGAGAATGGGGGAGGGTTAGCACTTGGACACCACAGGTGCCCCCCCTGACATGAGTCCCACCTACCATGGCCACGCCCATCCCCACCACGCCCGCTATGGCCACGCCCATCCCCTGGCCCTCCAAGGTGAAGCACAACCCTGATGCAACCCTCAATGAAATTGAATTTGACACCCCTGCACTAAACAAACAGGTAAAGTGGAGGATTACCTGTGAGAAATTCAGAACACAAGAATCCGGTATGGTGGTTTTTTTTCCAGCACAAAGTCTTACCTGAAAGTACGAAATCCGCTCCAATTTTCTCACTGATCCGAACCAGGAAAGCACCGGATTTGTTTTTTTCCGACATCAGCCGAAGCACCGCTTCTGCACGAGAGATTTGCCCAAAGAACCACCTGTATGGGGACGGTAGAGGGGGAAAGAAGAGGAAATAGTGAATTGCATCAGATTCTCATCCATCTATTCTAACAATCTTTTTCACAAAGGGGGGGAGGGAGGGGTGAGCAGGGGATGATGGACTGGAGAGCCATGTATTCCTGCTCCTCTCCACATTCTATAACATCATTGCTGTGTCCACCTCTAGACCGCTTGGCTGGCTGACTTGAGCCGTCTACAGCCTGGTTTCTATGTGCGGCAGTGATGTGAAGCGTGGGATGGATTTCCTAGCGGGCTAGTTGGGAGGTTGGGAGGGGAAACTGGGGGAACTGGTGTGTTTGGAGAATGCTTCTTGGAAAACAAGCTGAATTGGAACCATTGTCCTTTCCGTGAAAAAAAATGTCCAGGGAAAGATGTTGGTTATCGTCAGGAGCTGAGAGAAGATTCACACGATGATGAGGAGTGTGTGAAATGTTGATGATCTAATCTAGTGCTTCTCAACCTTGGCTGCTTTAAGATGCCTGGACTTCAACTCCCAGAATTCCCCAGCCAGCAGCCGGATACTTTAAATATGCTAAAGTTGAGAAGCTCTGCTCTAGCCTCTATGGCTACCTCCCTGCCTGTCAGTGATGTGTGGACTTCAACTCCCAGCATTCCCCAGTCAGCCATGGTGGCTGGGAATTCTGGGAGTTGAAGTCCAGACATCTTGAAGTTGTAAGATTGATAAACACTGCTCTAGCCTCTCTGGATGCCCTTATTCCCTTTCAATGATGTGTGTTCTTCAACTCCCAGAATTCACCCCCCCCCCCTTTTAAACATAGTTAAGATTGCTGTAGTCTCTCTGGGTGCCCCATTTCCCTGTCAGTTATGATTCAAACAGTCTGAAAAAAAACAATCTGGATTTCAAGTTCTCCTTTCAGCCAATGTTTATTTGCACAAAACTGCATCAAGGCCCCAATATCAATAGCACTTAGAGTAGACTTATATACCATCTCACAGTACTTTATAGCATCGTCTGGGGAATTTATGTCAATGTATTGACCCCAACAATCTGCGTCCTCATTTCAATGATCTCGGAAGGATGGAAGGCTGAGTCAACCTTGAGCTGATCAGAATTGAACTGCTGGCAATGGGCAGAGTTGGCCTGCAATACTGCAATCTAACCACTGTGCCGCCATGGCAATGGAATAGAATAGAATAGAATAGAATAGAATAGAATAGGGGTAGGGATAGGGATAGGGGTAGGATAGTGTTATGTCTCCCCTTTAATTGCAGGCAAGCAAAACAAAAAGCAGCCGTTTCAGAATTAATTCAAATCAAAAACAAAAATAAATCCACACTCTGTCCGGCAATTCGGGCGTAGCAATAATTCACAAGCCTGAGAGAGTTTACTGCATGTCTTCATTCCATTTAGACACTTTGCTTCTGGCGAATTCTATCAGCCCAGCCGTGTCCTTTTATCCACTTATGGATCGTGTTAATTTCCCTAATTAGTTACTGGCTCTACACCTTCTCCCTAATTGAGATTGGCATCCGAGCCTCCTCCTATTTTTGACGTCACGCCATATGTTCTCCAAATTATCATCTCCACTGGAAAACTCTTGCATGCCTTCCTTGTTAGCCATTCCCAGCTGCTGTTCAGATAAAGAACAAGAGGAGGTCAAAGGTTCTGACAACTCTATTAAATCAGGTTTATCTCCCTTTGTTACATCCATCTCCTCATCCTGGCTACTATCCAAGTCACTAAGCAATGCCAGCTCAAATTTTGCTGCCATATCTGGAGCCACAACAGGATAGGATAAAATACTTAGTCTTATATACCACTTCACAGTGTTTTTACAGCCCTCTCTAAACGGTTTACAGAGTCAGCGTGCTGTCCCCCAAACAATCTGGATCCTCATTTTACCAACCTCAGAAGGATGGAAGGCTGAGTCAACCTTGAGCCGGTTAGGATCAAACTGCTGGCAGTGTGCAGAGTTTGCCTGCAATACTATATTCTAACCACTGCGCCAACAGGGTTCCTTCAACTTCGCCACCAAAACCTACTGAAGATTTTTCGCAAAGCATTAGCAAAGCTAATGCTTTGAGTTGAAACCTGCTAGTACTTACGGCTCCGTCTCTACCGTCTCTTTCTTGGCGAGATAGCTGTAGGGAACGTAGCCTTCCTCGCTTCTTCCTCCCTGAGCATCCACCTGCTTGGCCCAGCACCATTCCCCGGTCTTCTGAATCACCTCAAACAAGTCCCCTGCTTGGAAAGTCAACTCCGTTTTGGTTCGGGCTTGAAACTCCCACAAGCTGGTGTAAAGAGAACAATTGGCTCCGGGCACCGGATCTGTTTTGTAGGCCATGGTCGAGCTCAGGATTGAAAACAGGGAACAAATCCACTAGTTAGTTGGTCTGCCTTTCTGTTGTCCCCAGCTGCAAGTCCTGTTCAGGTTAACATAGGTTTGCACTCCTTCTGGAACGCAGCAAAGGGATTTCTCGTAAACCCACGGAGGCGTTCCCCAGAGCAGGTAAGTCGTACCAGCAACAAGGTGTACAAACTGGAAAAGCAGAGAGGGAGGAAAAGAAGGAACAGGGGAAAATCCCTTTCTGCCTTCTATTGCTCAATGAACCTTCGTGATGCATTTCAGCCCAGCCCGTTCTGACTTGTACAACGGCCTTCTTTTTTAAATTTTCTTTTTCAAAAATACAAAAGGTTTTTCTAGTGTGTGGTGGTGGGGGGTAAGGAATTTATGAGTGGGTTATATATACAGAGTAATACAGAATAATAGAGTTAGAAGGGCCCTTGGAGGTCTTCTAGTCCAAGCAGGAAACCCTATATCTGTCATGGCGAACCTATAGCACTGTGCATCCACGCACCTCACAGCTGATTCTTTTGGCTGGTTTGAGGCTTTTTTCGGCCTCCCAGAGGTTTGAAAAAAAAAAAAACCTCTGCAGACTTTGCAGGTTGAATAATAGGCCCGTTTCGTCACTTCCGGTATTACAGGAAATGACAAAACGGGCCTATTATTCAGTCTGTAAAGCCCACAGAGGCTTTTTTCAAGCCTCTGAGGGAGGCCGAAAAATGCCTCCAACCAGCCCCAAAAAATCAGCTGTAAGATGCAGTGCAGGTAAGGGGGCGGTGTGGGGGGGGGCAGTGCGCGCACATGTACAGGGTGCGTGGAGGACACCACGCAGGTTGCCTTCTGGGTGCTGGCATGCGAGCACGCATGCGCAAGCGGGCAAACAATTTTTGGCACAGGAGCCCAAAAAGGTTAGGCACCACTGCCCTATACCATGTCAGATAAACGGTTGTGCAAAAATATTTCTGGTATTGGAGAACCCGTAACATCCAAAGGCAAACTGTACCACTAATTGTTCTGTCAAGAAATGCCTTGTTAATTATAAAATAATTTAATCATATGAATTATAGTTATATTCTGTTGGAAGTTAAAACCCACCCCTCTCCTAGAAAAATGAAATATCCTAGGAAATATTAAAAGTATTCTACATAATAAAGGCCTCTACCCATCTCACCACCTGGCCTGGGAATATTGTATCAGCCAACACTTAGGTGAAGCCATAGTGGTCCAAAGTCTACAAAGTTAGCTAAGACCTCCCACTCCTGGGAGTCTGACAGCCAATGAGATACATTTCTTACACAGGAACAGGAAACACGAAGATGGAGGCCCAACAGAAGTTATAAAACTAAGGGTCTCTCAGCATCTCAGCTCTTTTCCTTCTTTCTTCATCCAGGGCATGGTGATCCTGTCCACCATTAAACCATCTTTCCAAACAGTCACCATGTTTCCAGTGTCTTTCTTCCCCACTTGAAACTGAACCCAGAAGGCTATTTTACTAACCAGTTCTGTGGGCGTGGCTTGGGGGGCGTGGCAGGGGAAGGATACTATAAAATCTCCAATCGGAGGTGGTATTTGCCATAACCTGTTGAATACCACCTCTGAGGTGGTGGTCTGGCATCCTTGCAACATAGGCCTACTCTGGAGAGGACTTCTGTGTCTATCTAACTTCTTGTCCTGCCATCCATACTACACACAGCAAAGAAAAGTCACTGCAGTGCTGCCGTAACACAGGAAAACACGCACATCGAAGTTGCTGCATGGCTCTTCAAACTTGGCAAGTTTAAGACTTGTGGACTTCAACTCCCAGAATTCCTGAGCTAACATGACCAGAGGAGGAATTCTGGGAGTTGAAGTCCAGAAATCTTAAAGCTGTCAAGTTTAAAGACCCCTCTGCTTTAGTCATTCCTACCTGAACCCACATATTTTTTTAGATAAAAATGCTTCAGAGTTGTGTCCCTCCTCAACCACAGCCTGACACATCTCGGGCAGCAGAGGTGGGGAATCACTAGTGTCCTCCAAGGCTTACACCAGGGGACTCCAACCTTGGCAACTTTAAGACTTGTGGACTTCAACTCCCAGCAAAGATGGCTGAGGAATTCTGGGAGATGAAGTCTACAAGTCTTAAACTTGCCAAGGTTGGAGTCCCCCTGCCTTACACGACTCTAGGTCCCACATAAGCGTCAGTAGGATAGGCTCACTTAACCGCTCTCTTGTGATAGACAAAACAAGAGTCTTCAACCTTGGCAGCTTTAAAACTTCTGGACTTCAACTCCCAGCATCCCTGAACTAACATTACCTGAGGAGGAATTCTGGGAGTTGAAGTCAACAAGTTTTAAACCTGCGTTATTACGCTACTTAAAAAAAGCAGTAACTCCCCTCCAGAGAGAACTCGTTTTGCATTTAAACAACACGATATATTCCTGCTCAACTGTAGATTAGTAACCCAAAGAGCTACACACCACAGATTCAAATTCTCTATTTTTAGAACCAGACAGACAGCCCTACCGAAGCAGGGCCTCAAAAAATTAATACAAAACTCATAAATGTTCCTCTCCACGGAAATCTTTAGTAAAAGGCGAAAGATTTATACGATCTGAAGAGAAACCAGAGTATACTTAATTTTAATTCGAGAGAGCGATCCCTGTAACGATGCCTATTCAAAAGATCATGGTGACCCTCCCGATGGGCAAATAAGTTTCATTGTGAGCATGTGTATCGTTATGAAAATAACAAAGGCGAAGCTGAAATGGAAAATAAATTTTTACAAATTGCAGAAACGACGGCAAAATTGCGTCTTCTTGCTGCCCAATGCATCATGGGTGCGGCCGAAGGGAAATAAGGCCTCTCGGGTCCGCTGTAGGTTCCGCCCCGATTGCTTGCGGGCGCTCGTAAGTCGAGCGCGACTGGGGATCTGGAGTTAGTTTTTGCTCACACTTTCGCCAATAATTTGCCGAATTTCAACCAATCCGGAGAATACGATTCAGTGCAGGTACAAAGGATCTTTCATGGTTGTCGTATACGACAACCATGAAAGATCCTTTGTACCTGTATTTATTTTTAATAAATAAAGGCACTTTCTAATAATGTATAACTTGATATCTCCCACAGCTTTTCGCACTTGGTATCTTCCACATATATCGGAACTGGAACTCCCAGGAATCCGAGCAGTTTACTTTTGGCTAGGGAATTTTGGGAAATGTAGTCCCGACATATGTGCAAAGCTCTGAATTCAGAAAGTTGGGTTGAGAAAGAGCTGATTGAAGAGGGAACATTTAAAATTTATTCTTTTTTCTCTAGGAACAGCAAAAACTCTATGATAGAAAGCCGTGACTTTCCCAAATATTCTGCTTTTCCGTTGATGCAAATTCGGGACCGGTTAATAATAAGCTTTAATACCGTCTTTCCTTCTCTCAGTTGTTTGAGTTAATTGTCTGAAGTTTGTCATTTATGATTTATGTTCTGCTTTACTCCAAGAGGTTATAATAGCAAAAAATTAGCTTGATCTCCTTATCGTTATCTGTTATATCACATTCAATATTATCAATATTCACAGGGATCCTTTGAAGCAGGATAAGAGCTGTTAAACATGGAATATAACCTTGAACAAATGTTATTAGGAGATCATTAAAATTTGAAAACATTTTGGCTGCTCTGAAAAAAAAATAAGGAAGACCTGTTCTTAGTATTGCTTGGATGAAAAGTCACTTCAGATCTGCAGGCTGTGAACTAAAATCTCCCAAAAATACAGTGTGAAATTACTTCTGTTCTATTACAAGAAAGGGATGTAGACCTGGCCACAAAGTTTAAAGAAACGGTGCTTGACTCCACAGAGACTTCAGTAAGGAAAGTAATGGTAAAACATGTTGCTTTGCTTCTTGAGCTATTAGACTAGTCTACTTTGTAGGTAGCATACAAATTAAGGAAAGGAGGGAGGGAGAGAAGAGGAAGAGGGGGAAAAGGAAAGTAAGGGGAGAAGAAGGAGAGGAGGAGGTGGGAGGAGAAGGAGAGAGGGGAAGGAAGGAAGGAAGGAAGGAAGGAAGGAAGGAAGGAAGGAAGGAAGGAAGGAGAAGGAACAAAGGTAGGATGGAGGGACAGAGGGCGGGAGGGAGGGAGAAGAAGGAAGGGAAAGAGGGAGGGAAGAAGGAGGGAGAGAGGGAACAGCAGGAAGGAAATTAATTGAATGTAACCTAAAATTCATGGGTCAAAGCTCATTCGAGGTTGTCCTCAACTTACGACCGGTTGGTTAGTGACTGTTCAAAGTTACAACCTACCTGAAAAAGGGGAGTTATGACTCAGGTCCAAAGTTCCAACAGTCACACACACACACACATACACACACACACGTGTCATGTGGGTGCACTTTTGGGCACATGGCAACACTATCAACATTGGCTGCCATTTGCAACATCCCACGCTTGCATGACCCGGGTTTACGACAGTTTTGCCAAAAAATGGCACGTGCTTCTGGTTTTCCAGCAAGACAGCACCCATAATGAAGCATCAGTTTGCTTAACGCCCACCGCAGAACACATCGTGAAACGACTATCATGACAGGTTCCATTACGGTCGTAAAATCAAGGAGTACCTGTCCTTTTAGCCAAAATGTATTGGAAAGGGGTAAGGAAGAAAAGGAAGGGGAGAGAAAGTAGAATAGGGTCTGTCTCTCCCTCCCTCCTTCTCTTCCCCTCATACAGGTGGGCTCTATGACAATTTGCTGCACCCAGCTGACTGCAGGACAACTTGCTGCAGTATAAGAATTACACTAATATCAAAGAAATAGTGGAATACAGGTAGTCCACGACTTACAACAGTTCATTAAGTGATTGTTCAAAGTTACAATGGCACTGAAAAAAGTAACTTATGACCGTTTTTCACAGTTATGACCTTTGCAGTATCCCCATAGTCACATGGTCACAATTCAGATGCTTGGCATGTCAAGCCTGAAATTGACCTATGTAGCCATTTTAGTTAGGCTTAGTATATATTCTTTTTCTTACTTTCTCTGTGGCAGTCATGGGGGGGGGGAGAGGAAGGGTTTCGGACTTGCCACATTCCTAAGGGGAGAGGAGTGGAGATAGGGAGAGTTGTTTTGGCTAGGTAGTTCTTCTTCCCGTGGGAAACCAAGCTGTTGGTAATTAGGCCCCTTGAGGTGGAGATTTATGACATCAAGCAACATTGAATTACTTCTATTGGGAAATGTGACTTTTGGGGGTTGTTTCTAACTTCTAATATTGTGGGGTAATTCCGGGTTGTGTCAGATCCAGAATTACCACGGACTTTGCTAATTTGATGCTTTCCTAAATAAAAGAAATTGTCTTGGAAGATTGACTTTACTCTTTTCTTTTTAAATGGATTTCATCACTTGGAAACCTGACATGGCAACTGGTTCGTACTTATGACCGTTGCAGCACCCCAGAGTCACATGATCCCTTTTTTTGCAACCTTCTGACAAGCAAAGTCAACGGAGAAGCCAGATTCACTTAACAACCAGATTACTAACTTAATAAGTGGTTTACTTAACAATTGTGGCGAGGAAGGTGGTAAAATGGGACAAAACTTGCATAACAAAATTCTCACTTAACCACAGAAATGTTGGGCTCTATTGTGGTCATATGTCGAGGACTACCTGCAGAATCTTTGAAGGAAGGAGAGCAAAAGGAGAGAACAGAATGAACTGTGAATGACCTAAATTCAAAATATTTTTAAATGATTTTAAAATAATGAAATGGAATTGCTCAATTGTCCCACAGCGAGTTGTCTGTGGCAAGTCGGCCGCTGCAAATTGGCCTCTGGCGAGTTTGTGCCCTTCCATCCTCACCCATAGAGACAAACATAATAAAGCTACGTCTCTCTCTTTCCACATGGACTTCTTTCTTTTTTGTCTCATGGGGTGGGGTTCCGTTTTTCTTCAGGCCGTTTTTGACAGAACAAATTGCTCCCAATCGATGCACCAGGAACACCCAGAATGTAAGAAATCAGGTGGCTACATTTGTACACGTTTATTGACTAAAGGAAGCCATTTGGGGCCTACAGCAAGAAGACTCCATAACTTGCACAGGGAAGGAAATGCCGCATTTCTGTTTCTGTCCACGAGGAGCTCTTGGCTGTACGGTATCTCTTACCGCGAACTATTTTTCGGACCAGTAGAACCCATAACTCCACCTGCTGAGGTTGAAGAGCTCACGTAGTCCACCTTCAAATGTTCTTGCAGGCTCAAGAGACTCTGAGAACCTGGAAGGTCTTCAAGACTTCTACCAAAGGGCTGACGGTTGTTGCAGAAGGCGTGGGAGGTGCCTCCCCCCCCCCCACTTTCAGGAGAAGGAGTGACGTGCCCATTTGTAAATCGAAAAGAGTGCATCCCTCAAGTTGAGAAAAGTTGGGCGATCTTCGGGATGGGCCTTCCAGCATTCCAGCATGATGCTATAGACCTCAGGGGAGCAACTGTTGGGGCGAGGAAGACGGTAGCCCCGAGTGATCTGCTGGATGGTCTCCTGATTGGTCATCCCTAGAAGAAGACGGAGGAGAGAAATGGTCAGGTTCACAAGGAACAGCGAGGTGAGACAGGTAAGGGAGGACTCTCCTTACACAGAGATGGGGTTCCTTGCCAATATCAGTGTGACCAAATCATTCTGGATGACTTCCCACACCTCAAACCTCTCAAAAGGGACTGTAAGGCTCCAATTTCTCACTTCTAGCTGGAGTGTTGACTTTACCCCAACCCTCCTTGTTGGGGATTCTGAAATTGGAAGTATCTGCTTGGACGTTCTAAGAAAAGAAAGGATGGTCAGGCCTGGCCCAGGAGATGGAGTTGGGGTGGAGAATTAACATATCTCCAGTATGATTGGGCATATTACAATGTGTGTGTGTGTGTGTGTGTGTGTGTGTAAGAGAGAGAGAGAGAGAGATGTGGCCCGTCGGTGACTGACGGAGTTGGCAGCAGAGTCAGACAGCAAGGAGGTGGGGGAGGAACCCAGGCCAGTCCTGGAGGCTGACAAGGGCTCTGCATCAGAGGCAGAGATGGGGCCAGGGTAGGCTGGCTGGCAGTCATCAGCTGCCTTCGGGCTCAGACAGCAGTGAGGCGGGGGAGCTTCTGGAACAGGTTCCCAAAAAGGAAAGAACAGTTAAGAACTCGGGGTCGACATGGGAGCAAGGTGGAAGATGAACGGCCCCTCTCATCAGGATTAAAAGAGGAGCAAAAGAGGAGGGGGCTTTTGCAGGAAACAATTTGTTAGTTCCAGCCTCGTGAAGATTTGTCTGTGTAGCCGAGAGATTCTGTGCCCAGCCCTTTCCTGTCACCAGTACATGTGGAAATATTTACCAGGCAACTGTCCAAGATAGATAAGATCTGAACTAATAATTATACCTTTGCAAGACTGTTTACCAAGCCGTTGGCTGAATGGGAAGGCAATATGTTCACATTCATTTAATAACAAAGGTTTTGCCTTTTGGGACTCAGAGTTTGCTTAATGCCTTTTGGGGAAACCAAGGACAGAACAAAAGAGAGAGAGAGAGAGAGAGAGAGAGAGACTCCCTCTTCCCTCCCAAGAGCTTTCCGTTGTCATGATCCTCTCTGTAGGGCATCCATTGAAATGAAATCGTACCATCATAGGGGCACTGTCCGTAGCTAAAAACCTCATAGAGTAGGATTCCGTAGGACCAAACGTCCGATTTGGGGGAGTACGTCTGGTAAATGGCAGCTTCTGGTGCCGTCCACTTAACCGGGATTATGGCGCTGCCGGTGGTGGAGTAGATGTCATCCTGAAGGAAAGGCAAGAACAGGTGATCAGCCAAAGGCAAGGGAGATGCTTTCACCTGGAGATTCAAGGAAGAGAAGCTAAAACTGGCTTGTTCAGAATGGAATACAGTTGGAAGGGACCTTGGAGGTCTTCTAGTCTGACCCCCTGCTCAAGGAGGAGATGTTATACATTCCAGATAAGTGGCTGTCCAATCTCTTGAAAACCTCCAGTGATGAAACACCCACAATTTCCCCCCCCCCTTGCATCTTAGGGTGGGCGGGCGGTGATGGCTTGGATGTTGACCTTGGCGTTGGTGGGGCACTTTGTATCAGGATCAACGCAGGCAGGACCATATCCGGGTGTGCAACAAAAGCACTTCCTATCGGCAAGCCCCCCCCATTTCCCCCCCATTTCGCATGTTTTAATATAGGCCTTAATTTGGGTGGAGGGGTTTAATTTCATTTCATGCCTATAAAACATGCTGGGACTTCCTTTTGGGGGAGGCCGTATTGTTGGAGAAACAGAAACTCTACGTCTTGGCCTCAGATGCTTTCAAGAATAGGTTGTCCGCCTCTTCTTTGGGACAGCCTCTCAAAGATTGGACGACTGCTATCCCTAGTCCTTCTCTTAATTAGACCAGCCATACCCAGTTCCTGCAACCATCCATCATGTGTAGCTGTTCAGGTCCACCTTTGTAGGACTGCTTTGTCATCTTTGGTACTCTCCAGATGTGCTTCACAGAAACTCCCTGAACACCTCTGGAGGATATCAAAAGCCATTTATGGGTTTTGTCTGAGAGTTGAGCACCTAACCCTGAAGAAGTTAAGAATTGGATCTACACTCATTTCCTCTTTTCTTCCTTCTTTTTTCTTTTTCCTTCCTTCCTTCCTTCCTTCCTTCCTTCCTTCCTTCCTTTCTCTTTCCCTTCCTTCCTTTCTCTTTCTCTTTCCCTTCCTTCCTTCCTTTTCTCTTTCTCTTTCCCTTCCTTCCTTCCTTCCTTCCTTCCTTCCTTCCTGTTTCTCTTTCCCTTCCTTCCTTTCTCTTTCTCTTTCCCTTCCTTCCTTTCTTTTTCTTTTCTTTTCCTTCCTTCCTTCCTTCCTTTTCTCTTTCGCTTTCTCTTTCCCTTCCTTCCTCCCTCCCTTTCTCTTTCCCTTCCTTCCTTCCTTTCTTTTTTTCTCTTTCTTTCCCTTCCTTCCTTTCTCTTTCTCTTTTCCTTCCTTCCTTCCTTCCTTTCTCTTTTTCTTTCCCTTCCTTCCTTCCCTCCTGCCTTTCTCTTTCCCTTCCTTCCTTCCTTTCTCTTTCTCTTTTCCTTCCTTCCTTCCTTTCTCTTTCTCTTTCCCTTCCTTCCTTTCTCTTTCTCTTTCTCTTTCTCTTTCTCTTTCTCTTTTCCTTCCTTCCTTCCTTCCTTCCTTCCTCCCTCCCTTCCTTCCTCTCTTTCTCTTTTCCTTCCTCCCTCCCTCCTTTCTTTCCTTCCTTTTTATATTTTGCTTGTTTGTTTTATATTTGTTCCAGATAGGTCAGCGTACAGGTAACACTCAACTTAATAACTATCACTGGGGCCAGAACTTCCATTGCTAAGCAGGATGGTTATTAAGCGAGTCATGCCAGATTTTATCACCTTTTTGTCATGACGCTTCAGCACAGTTGTTAAGTGAATCTTGTGCTCGTTATCAAGCTTTCCCCATTGATTTTGCTTGTGGGAAGTTAGCTGTGCAAGTAATCCCAGGTATGCTAAGAGGATGGCTGGTACGTCAACTTTTAAGAGGGATCATTTGGTCCTTTATAATTTTGGAGTCAACAAAAGAACTGTAAATGTCTGGGCTCTGTTCTGCTTTTTGGAAAAAGTGCAGAGAAGAGCCACTAAGATGATTAAAGGCCTGGAGATTAAAACATATGAAAAACTTGGAGGATCTGGGTATGGCTAGTCTGGAGAAACGGACTAGAGGTGACATGATAGCAGTCTTCCATTATTTCAGGGGCTGCCACAAGGAAGAGGGAGTCAAGCTATTCTCCAAAGCTCCAGAAGTTAAGATAAGGAACAATGAATGGAAACTAGTTGAGGAGAGAAGCAATCTGGAATTAAGAAGAAACTTCCTAACAATGAGACAATTAACATGTAGAAGAGGTTGTCTGAAATGATGGGGATCTCCTGTTTGAACAGGGGTTGGACTAGAAGACCTCCAAGGTCCCTTCCAGCTCTGCTTTGATTGGGAACAGCTAAATTACGGAGTGTGTGTGGAGTGGGAGGTTGTCAAAGCCTCCTTGGATGCACCTTGAGAAGCCTGGCAAGGCCGAAGTCAGCTATTTTGCAAGCAAGGTCATCTCCCACTAGGATGTTCCTCGCTGCAAGGTCTCGATGGATGATATGTTGTTCCTCCAAGTAGGTCATCCCATCAGCCACCTGGCAAGAGATGCTGAGCAAGTGGTGTGTGGTCAATTCCTTTCCTGCAGCACCTGAAAAATCAACAAAGCGCCAGGGTTAGAATGCAATGTTGCAGGCTAACTTACTGCCCATTGCCAGGAGTTCAACTCTCACCAGGCTCAAGGTTGAATCGGCCTTCCATTCTTCCAAGGCAGGTAAAATGAGAACCCAGATTGTTGGGGGCAAGAGGCTGACTCTGTAAACCACTTACAGAGGTCTGCAAAATGTTATAAGGCAGTATATAAATCTAAGTGCTTTATTCTATTCTATTCTATTCTATTCTATTCTATTCTATTCTATTCTATTCTATTCTATTCTATTCTATTCTATTCTATTCTATTCCTGTATTCTGCTCTATTCCTGTTTGATTTGATTCTATTTTCCGTCCCATCCCATGCAGTATTGCAGGCTATCTCTGCCCACAGTCCAGAGTTCAATCCTGACTGACTCAAGGTTGACTCAGCCTTCCATCCTTCCATCCTTCCTGGGTAAAATGGGGGGGAGACGGGCTGACATTGTAAACCTCTCAGAGAGTTCTATAAAGCGGTATATAAGTCTTAAGTGCTATTGCTACCGTGTTTCTCATATAATAAGGCCGGGTCTTTTTTTTTTTTGAGCCCCGAAAAAATGGCGAGGCCGTCTTTTCGGGGGTGACTTAATTCCTCCCCCTTTGCATCTTCAGGCAGGTGAGCGGTGACGGCTTGGATGTTGACCTCGGCATTGGTGGGGCACTTCGTATCGGGGTCAACGCAGGCATATCCGGGTGTGCATCAAAAATACTTCTTCCTAACAACAAGACCCCCCCACCATTCCCCCCCATTTCACATGTTTTAATATAGGCCTTAATTTGGGGGGGGAGGGGCTTAATTTCATTTCATGCCTATAAAACATGCTAGGACTTTCTATTGGGGGAGGCCGTATCGTTGGAGAAACAGGGTATTAACCTTTGACCCTTTGCTAAAAACTCACTTTTATTTACAGGTAATCCTTGCTTTATAACCATTCATTTTAGTGACTGTTTGAAGTTACAATGGCACTGAAAAGGCGACATGTGACTGTTTTTCAAAACTTATCACCATTGCAGCCTCCCGTGTGATTCAAAATTCAAACACTTGGCAACTGGCTCACATTTAGCATGGTTTGCGGTGTCCTGGGATCTTGTGATAATCTTTTGTGACCTTCTGACAATGGAGTCAATGGAGAAGCCAGAATCGCTTAACAACCAGGTTTACTAGCTTATTAACAACGGCAGTGATTCACTTAAAAACCGCTGCAAGACAATTCATAAAACTCACTTAACAATAGAAATTTTGAGCTCAGTTGTGTTCATGTCAGTGACTATGTTTTTTTGGCAAGAGAGGGCAGTGTTGTATCAGAAGTTAGTCAAAGGAGATGAAAAACAGCATCTGCTGAGGTCCTTTTACAATACTAACATTAGGGGAATTCTCTAGCACCCTTGCTTAAGCGCAATCCAATCCTTTCTAGGTAATTTCCCCACAAAACATTACCTGAAGTAAACTTAAACCCACAAGTCTCACTTTCTGGATTAGCAGCTTAATTTTGAAGCAAAACGTTAACTGCCATCTTCTAAACTTCTCTCCACCCATTGTAGCAGTAGGGTGGATTTTTTTTCTTTCCTGATTCAATCTAATCGTAATTCTTAGAGAAATAACATCTGGGTTTGACTGACACATCCCACAAGGGTCTGGAGTCCCTCAAAGCGGGAATTCAGACTTCTAACCCTCAGCAGAAAACCAGTTTGACGGTTCCATCTCTGTCCATGGAGTGTCTTAGAACAGGAGTCAGCCATCTGCGGCTCTGGAGCCGCATGTGGCTCTTTCATTCCTCTGCTGCGGTTCCCTGTTGCCGGTCAGCTCTACAATTGATAGGGCTTTTGGTTAGGACAGTTAGAGGAAAAAGGACACCGTGCTAGAAGGAGACTCTAAGGTGGGGGAACTGCCACAGAGTCTGGCTGGCTCCAGAATTTAATGGGGGGCCTTCTGTTAGGATCTTTGTGGCTCTTTGAGTGTTTAAGGTTGCTGACCTCTGTCTTAGAAGGAAGAGGCTACACTTTGTAAACACAATGCACTGTGCAAAGATATTTTGCTCTGGGATGACGCAAGAAAGAAACTCATTAGCAAGCAAAAGCATTTAGGCTCTTGGAAACAGAGAACGTTGGCTCCAGACTTGTTCTCCTAGGGAGTTGCCCCATCTTAGGTAACAAACCAGATCTGGAAAGAAGGTCAGGTCCTTCAATGCAGGAAACTTCTCATGGGAAGGAGCCAAACTGTCTTCTCTTGGACAAGAGATTTCTCAGCCGAGAAGAATCTTCCCTAGAAAAGGGTGGCAGGCTGGGGATGGCGAAATGGCATTGGGAATTCGTCACTTTTGGCTGAAACCAGAGATGCCTCAGATGGCATCCGAAGCCAAGGAAGCTGCCCAACTGCCCGTTGGAGAGGAAATTTGGGGAAGTAATAGCAATTTTCCCAGGGGAATTTATAAAATTAAGTTTGAAGAGGAACCAGTTCTTGGGTGGTTGCCAGCTGGTAGGGTAGCCTTTAGCAAACCATGGAAGGTTTTTGACTCAGTCTGTCTCTCTGTCTGTCTGTCTCTGCCTGCCTGCCCCGTGTGTGTGTGTGTGAAAACAGAAGACTAATACAAGTAGATCTTGGCTTACAACCATTCACTTAGTGACTGTTTGCAGTTACAATGGCACTAAAAAAAGTGACTTATGACCATTTTTCACACATAGCACCACTGCAGCATCCCCATGGTCATGCAATCAAAATTCAGACGCTTGGCAACTAACTCATACTTATAACCATTGCAGTGTCCTGGGGTCATGTGATTCCCCTTTTGCAACCTTCTGACAGGCCAAGTCAATGGGGAAGCCAGATTCGCTTAAGCACTGTGTTCAAAACATAACAGCTGCAGTGATCCACTTAACAACTGTTGCAAGAGAGGTCATAACAGGGAGCAAAACTCATTTAACCACTGTCTTGCTTAACAACAGAATGTTTGGGCCAGAGGTGGGATTCAGCAAGTTCTGACCAGTTCTGGAGAACCGGTAGCAGAAATTTTGAGTAGTCCAGAGAACTGGCAAATACCGCCTCTGACTAGAGATTTTACAGTATCCTTCCCCTGCCATGCCCACCAAGCCACGCCCATAGAACTGATAGTAAAAAAAAATTGAATCCCACCATTGTTTTGGGCACAACACCTACAAGTAAGTGAGGACTACTTGTAAGTGTGTGCGTGTGTGTGTTGTGTGTGTGTGGGAATGGCACCCATGAGGCGGAGTCATACAGATCCAGCGGGTAGCCACAGCCATAAGATAGAACCTCTACCATGTTGTGTGACTTACAAGTATTCATTTAGTGACCAAATTTGGGGCTCAATTGTCATAAGTCGAGGACTGACCGTAATCCAGATGTCTGAAGAATGCTAGATTTCTGCAGGCTGCGTTGCAGCCTATCCTGGGTTTTAGTCATTTGTCGTGCCCACCATTTTCACCTTTTGGGCTGGTCAACCATACGAAGATTGGGTCTGGAAGCATCAGCCAAGAGCGGTAATACTCACTGTTGAGGTAACTATGGAGGTTGCCCTTCCGCATCAACTCTGTAACGATGTAAACTGGCTCCCCCATAGAACAGACCGCCAGTAGTTTGATGAGCCTTGTGTGTTTCAAGCTTTTCAAGTTCCGGATCTCCTTGACAAAGTCGTCCCTCATGTCAGCTGTGAAGGAGACAAAAAAAAGGACATTTGCAAGATGGATGGCTCTGCATAGACAATGTCTGGGGCTTGTTCTCTCATTCCAGCACATCTGGAAGCCCTGGGTCATGGTTTCTCCACCTTGGGAATTTTCTGGAGGGTGAACTTCAACTCCCAGAAGTTGACAGCCAGTGTGATTATTGATGAGAATTCTGGGAGTTGAAGTCAATCTATCAATCAGAGTAGAGCTGAAAGGGACCTTGGAAGTCTTCTAGTCCAGGGGTCTCCAACATTGACAACTTTAAGACTTGTAGACTACAACTCCCAGAGTTCCTCAGCCAGCAAAGCTGGCTGAGGAACTCTGGGAGTTGAAGTCCACAAGTCTTAAAGTTGTCAATGTTGAGCTGGCTGAGGAACTCTGGGAGTTGAAGTCCACAAGTCTTAAAGTTGTCAATGTTGAGCTGGCTGAGGAACTCTGGGAGTTGAAGTCCACAAGTCTTAAAGTTGTCAATGTTGAGCTGGCTGAGGAACTCTGGGAGTTGAAGTCCACAAGTCTTAAAGTTGTCAATGTTGAGCTGGCTGAGGAACTCTGGGAGTTGAAGTCCACAAGTCTTAAAGTTGTCAATGTTGAGCTGGCTGAGGAACTCTGGGAGTTGAAGTCCACAAGTCTTAAAGTTGTCAATGTTGAGCTGGCTGAGGAACTCTGGGAGTTGAAGTCCACAAGTCTTAAAGTTGTCAATGTTGAGCTGGCTGAGGAACTCTGGGAGTTGAAGTCCACAAGTCTTAAAGTTGTCAATGTTGAGCTGGCTGAGGAACTCTGGGAGTTGAAGTCCACAAGTCTTAAAGTTGTCAATGTTGAGCTGGCTGAGGAACTCTGGGAGTTGAAGTCCACAAGACTTAAAGTTGCCAAGGTTGGAGACCCCTGTTCTAGTCCAACCCCCTAGTTAGGCAGGAAACCCTAAGTCCATCCACCTGGAAATGCCCAAGGCTGGGAAACAGAACAACAGAGTTGGAAGGGACCCTTGGAGGTCTTCTAGTCCAACCCCCTGCTCAGGCAGGAAACCTTATAACATTTCAGAAAAATGGTTGTCCAATCTCTTCTTAAAACCTGCCACAACTTCTGAAGGCAAGCTGTTCCACTGGTTTATTATTCTCACTGTCAGAAAATTTCTCCTTAGTTCTAGGCTGGATATCTCCTTGATTAATTTCCATCTGTTGTTTCTCGTCTTGCCTTCAGGTCTTTTGGAGAATAGCTTTGTTGACAATCCCTCAAATATTGCAACCCTGCTTTCATGTCAAGGGAAAAGATTCTTTCACAGTTTCTCAAGCAACGGATTCCTGAATTGCTCGACCAAGCTCACAGGCTCACTCATACCCTAGTCGCCTTCAGATTGATTACTGCAATGCACTCTTCAGAAGGGCTGCCCTTGAAGAGTATCTGGAAGCCTCAGCTGGTACAGAATAGAATAGAGCAGGCAGCTATGTGTGTTCCTAGAACAGTGCACGTTATACCTCTGCTCCCCAAACTTCCTTGGTTGCCAATTTGCTTCTCGGTCCAATTCAAAGCATTTTTTAAAAAAAATATCTATGGTTTTTATATGGGGTTTTACCTGTTTGCAGTGCAGTTCCTAGATTTGCCTTGGAGGGGTCATAGCAGTAGCTACTTAAATTTGAGTAATAAATACAACAAATGAATAAATTCCCAGGGAGTAGTGATTTCTGGAGAAAGTTCTAGATACCTTCTGTCCGGATTTAAACTGAAGAGTGGGAAGACAAGTAGCAGGTGTTTGCAATAAAAATTAGAACACTTGCTAGAAGCACTAAATAAAAGCAAGGATGTCTTGCCTAGGAAGAACTGGAACTGGAAGAACAAGTTTCCTCCAAACTTGTCTTGCTTTTTTGAAAAAGACACACGTCCTAGGCTGGAAGGGGCCTTGGAGATCCTCTAGTCCAACCTCCTGCCCAAGTCGGGAGTCTTCACTGTAATCCAATCTGATTTAATCTAATCTAATCCCAGTGGAAATTTTCTTTCATCAGATTGAATGAGAACTGGAAGAAGAAGTTTCTGTCCAGCTTGGATAGCTCACATTGGACTTGGAACATGGGTTCTAGGATCCTATCATGCCCCTGGTGGAGACTGACTCTGAGGGAGTGGAGGAACAGCCGACAGGGAGTGGAAGGGTGGCTCTGGAGATTTTGGAGGAGGCTGGGCAAGGACAGAGGCCGACTCGGCAGTCAGAGGAGGACCCAGGCCCATCCCCTCTCCATCCTAGGGCATGCAGGGAGGAGAGGATAAGGGAAAGATGTGGTCTACTGGAGAGGAGAGGGCCTTGACCCTCTTCGTGGACTGTAGCTGTGACAATTGGATAAGAGGACGGACAAGCATACAGGTGAGTGCTGGAAACAAAGCATGGAAATATCTCTAGTTTATTGTTCCTGTCTGAGTTTGGCGACCTTCCCAGTGTATGTTCTGATATCTGTGGATGTCTTCAAGCCCTTATTTTGCCTGGTTTGTGTTGTTTTTTTACTCTTTATAATTTAAATGGCATTTCCTCCTCCTGGTAATTGCTTGTGTGGGAGTGTTTTTTATCTCCAGTCAAGGATATTTGGAGCTTGGAAGCAAAGTGAAGGAATAAAAGGGGTTTCATTGTTTTTTGTGACTGTGTTTGTTTTGTATCCCACCCTGGGTCATCACAGATCCAGAAACCTACAAACCGGCTAAGTGCAGAATATCACCTAGTATCAGAGTTTAACATAGTACCAAATTAAAAAAAAAATGTGTTCAGCATTCACCTGAACTTTGCTCCCTTCCGCATGTCTTTTCATTTATGAGCATGGAATGATCCAAGAGGTCAATTGACCTGGTTTATTGACAACAATTGGGACTTGGATTAACTGCTGTGGGAACAATTGTTATTATTACTTCTAATAGTGTCTTTAGGGAGGGTGCAAGACAATTATAGGGCAAAAACTGTACCAGTTTTGTGATGCTAATCCAGTGATTATGTGCTCGCACCAGATGCCAAGATGCAAGGATGTTAGGGCGGGGTTTAAATTGTGATCCCCCAGTGCCCATTCTATTGTTCTCCTATTATCATGGCTTATCATTTCTCCATCTAATTTCCAGCTGGGGGAAGTCATTCTCATTTCCTTGTTTAGCTGGTGGATTCAATCTAGGACGCCCGTCGTTCAGCTCTGGTCTACTCATGGAGGATTGATTCATCCACCTCTTAAGAAGCAGGCAGACAAGATGCATTGCACAAGAGAAGACACGTTCTGCACCCAACAAACCTTGTTTCATAATTTTGATGGCCACAGGCACTGTGTTCTTCCACATTCCTTCCCAAACTTCTCCAAAACATCCTTCACCCATCTTCCTCCAAAGGTGGAATTCAGACCGGGGACGTTCCCACTGATCCATCTCAGAAGTCCTCTGTAGAAGGGGTAAGATGAGAGACAAATGATCCAGATCACAGAATAAGAGAGTTAGAAGGGGAACTTAGAACCTTCTAATCTAGCCCAATCTTCTCAACAAGGAAATTACATATTGTTCCAGGCAAATGGTTGTCCAATCCCCTCTTAAAAATCTCCAGTGTTGGAGCATTCACAACTTCTGGAGGCAAGTTGTTCCGCTGATTAATTGTTCTAAATGTCAGGAAATTCCTCCTTAGATCTAAATTGCTTCTCTCCTTGATTAGTTTCCACCCATTGCTTCTTGTCCTGCCTTCAGGTGCTTTGGAGAATAGCTTGACTCCCTCTTCTTTGGGGCAGCCCCTGAGATATCGGAATACTGCTATCATGTCTCCCCTAGTCCTTCTTTTCATTAAACTAGACATACCCAGTTCCTGCAACTGTCCTTCATATGTTTTAGCCTCCAGCTCCCTAATCATATTTGTTGTTCTCTACATTCTTTCCAGAGATCTTTTTTTACATTCTGGTGACCATAACAGGCCAGGCCTGGATCAAGGAAGGAATAAAGAAATCTAGAACAAGAAGGTTGCCGAACCACTGAGATAATAAACTCCAATTCATCATTGTTTCATTTTTCTAGTCTACCAACCCTGAAATCTCCTTGTGGTGGAGAGCTTCTGGCCTTTTAGGATCAACCATCAACAGTCAAGGAAGAAGGAGACAAAATTTAAGCTGCAGACTAGCCCTTGGAAGAGCAGCCGTGAAGGCCTTGGAAAAGATAATTCCGATTACAAATATCAAAATCATGGAATCCATGCTATTCTTTGTGACACCCTACCATTTCAGACAGATGGTTGGTTGTCCAGTCTCTTCTTAAAAACCTTCAGTGATGGAACACCGAGAACGTCTGGTGGCAAGCTGTTCCACTGGCTAATTGTCCTTACTATCAGGAAATTTCTCCCTAGTTCCAGGTTGCTTCTCTTCTTGATTAGTTTCCAACCATTGTTTTTTCTCCTGCCTTCTAGTGCTTTGGAGAATAAACTGACCCACTCCTCTTCTTTGTGGCAGCCCCTCAAATACTAAAATACTGCTATCATGTCTCCCCTAGTCAGTAGTGGGATTCAAATTTTTTTTAACTACTGGTTCTGTGAGCATGGCAGGTTTGGTGAGCATGGCAGGAAAAGGTTACTGCAAAATCCCCATTCCCTCCCCACTCCTCTAACCTGCTTCCCAGCTCCGTTCTCCTGTGCAGGGCAACACAAGAAGACCCAACCAATCAGCTGGGACTCAGGAGGCAGGGAAGAGATGGGGGCGGAGCCAGTCAGAGGTGGGATTGGCCGGTTCTTCAAACTACTCAAAATTTCCACTACTGGTTCTCCAAAACTGGTCAGAACCGCCTGCCTCTAGTCCTTCTTTTCTCTAGACTAGCCAAATTCAAATCCTGCAATCATTCTTCATGTGTTTTAGTCACCAGGCCCTTAATCACCTTAATTGCTCTTCTTTGCACTTTTTCTAAGGTCTGCAACATCATTTCTATAATATGGTGACCAAAACTGGATGCTGTATTCCAGGAGTGGCCTTGCTAAGGCTTTATAAAGCAGTGCTAAATCCTTCACGCGATTTTGATCCTATGCCGTTTATACAACCAAGGATTGTATTAGCTTTTTGGACTGCTGGAGCACACTAGTAAGACCTGGGTTATAGTTAGTTTACATGAATGAAAATAAAGGCGGTGATATGTGTTCCAGCATAGTGTTGCAGGATCCAATCTGTGACAACTTCTGGTTCCAAGCATGAGCCCAAACGCTTGGAAGAATAAACCTTTGGTTCCGGTGACCAACTCAGATTGGATCCAGTCAATTGTTTACTTTGGAAGTGATCGACTGAAATTAACTGTTTAAGTGTCGAGAAGAAAAGAACATTTCAAAAGACAAACTGCTCCAAAGGCAAAGACAAAAAAACAAACACACACCCATCCATTCCCCAATAAAAGCCCCACATTCGGCCCCGGGAAATTTGTCAGGAATGGAGAAAAAAAAAAATCACATGGGGGTGCCATGTTCTTCCACTTACCTTCTGGACACAAGGCTGAGACAGAGGGCATTGAATGATTTTCCAGTTGGCTCTGTAATAAGCAAGGAGCTCTTCCAGACTCAGGAAGACATGAGCTTTTTCCAAGTAAAAACTTCCGGCAGGATTTGAGTAGATTCTGAAATGCCGCACTTTGCCATGGTTGCGAACTGAAGATTGAAGGAGAAGAGAACATGATAGGATTTGGGCAGGGGTGGACTTCAAACATTTTAGCAAAGGGTTTTACTGCCTGGTTGCTGGGTGGGTGTGGTCATGGTGGTCATGGCCTAGTTGGCCTCCTGCACCATGGCGGCAGGGAGGGGTGTTTTTGCCCTCCCCGGGCTCCGGAGGCTTTTCTTGATCTTCCAGGAGGATGAAAACGGCCTCCCCAGGCTCTGGAGGCTCTCTGGAAGCCAGAAACAGGCCCATTTCCAGCCTTCCTGAACTCCCAGGAGGCCTGTTTTTTGCCCTCCCCGAATCTCCATGTGGGCTTTGCACTTACCTGCATTCCAAATGGGCCATGTGGGGACTCCTGGGCGGGGAAGGGAGGAGTGGGTGGGGCCAGCCAGGAGTGGGATTTGGGGGTTGTCTGAACTGCACAGAATCTTAGCTAGGGGTTCTGCTGAACCCCTGCAAACTCCCAGCAGCCCATCTCTGGATTTGGGTCAACTTTGCAATTTCCTTTCCTGTAGTTTAGTAGCCAGCAGCATTGTTTGTCACTCAGCTCTATGGTTTATTTTATTTTATTTTATTTTCCACCTTTAGTATTCTTACCAGTAACTTAAAGTGGTGAATAAATCTAATACTCCTTCCTCCTCCTATTTTCCACACAACAACAATGCTGTGTTGCATTATTAGGCGTAAGACCATTTGTTTAACAATGAACAGCCTTGCAAAAAACAACTTGGTACTTGCAGTTATGACTCAGTTATTGTTAAGTCTGGAGCATGGGTGCGAATAATGGAGACGAGCCAGTAGAAACAGTGAACTTCAAACTCTTTATTTACATGGTGTGACAGCTCAAACTGGAGGTCTGCTATAGCCTTCCTTATATAGGCAACTTATTAACTATTCAACCAATAGCAATCCTGGAGCGCTAGCTCCGTTAACCAATGAGAATGGCCTGTTAATGGCCAATCAGATGCTCCTGAATGGATCAATCTGATCCTGCCATTAACAGCCAATCAGAAGTGCAGGGCCAGAACCCTGCACTTGACTTCAAGCTCAAGATAACTTTATTTGGCATTATTCATTCACAACAGTTATGACCATCACAACAACCCTGTGATCATGTCATTGCAATTTGGGCACTTGGCAACCGGCTTACATTTACAACTGGTTGCAGCATCCTGCAGTCATGTAATCACGACCACATGATTTGCTTAATGACTAACATTAGATCTTGTCATCTAACCCACTGCCTATCAGGAATACCATTCTGGATAAAAGGAACAGTTAGCTCCCATAAATTGTGGGTGTTCCTACACTAGAGTTTTTAAAGAAGAGACTGGTCAATAGGTTGTCCAGTCTCTTCTTAAAAGCCTCCAGTGTTGGAGCACCCACAATTTCTGGAGGCGAGCTCTTCCATGGATTAATTGTTCTGACGGTCAGAAAATTTCTCTACTGTATTTCTAGTTTTGGGTCTCTTTGATAAGTTTCCACTAGTTACTTCTCACCCTACCCCTTAAGGTACCGTTGACTCCCTGTTCTCTGTGAGAGCGCCTCAAGATCCTGCTGAAATGTTAAATCCAGAACCAACTCCAGAATTTTATTCTACCTGCTTATGTAGTATTATCACTTACTGTAGCTACCATATAGATAAGACTTGCTGACATCTGGAATTTTTGCTTATATTTGAACGAAGAGACTGCAGCTTACATCCGTTATTTCTGGTCCTAGTTTCAATGACCATGAAAAAAATAATTCTGGACCATCTTCCTTATGGCACCTTTCTACCAAGGTGGTATTCAGCAGGTTCTGACCAGTTCTGGAAAACCAGTGGCGGAAAATTTTGAGTTGTTCAGAGAACCAGTAAATCCCACCTCTGCCTGGAGATTTGACAGTATCCTTCCCCTGCCACGCCCACCAAGCCACGCCCACAGAACTGGTAGTAAAAATTTTTTGAATCCCACCGTTGCTTTCTATGTATCTGAGCACTGATATCATGTCTCTAATTGGTGTTCATTTCTCCAGGCTGACCCAACCAAGTTCCTTCAGCCTGTCCTCCTGAGATGTCTCCAAGTCCTTTTTGTCTTCTGAACTCTCTCCAATCTGTCAATTTTCTGGAAAAGTGTCCAGAAGATGACAAACCAAAATGTGGTCTCACCAACCACAAGGAAGGAAGAATAAGGATGCTGTACGTGTTTGAGGGGAAACTACATTTCCCATGATTCCCTGAGATGAATTAAGAAGGGTGAA
This sequence comes from Hydrophis major, assembly GCA_033807585.1. Lineage (NCBI taxonomy): Eukaryota > Metazoa > Chordata > Lepidosauria > Squamata > Elapidae > Hydrophis > Hydrophis major. The sequence goes on from CM066330.1 coordinate 257,282,292, forward strand.
ATGCCTCTGGGGCAAAATGCTTGGAAATAATCTCTGCATGTTTTCGAATATACACCAACTTTTCCTTCACAGTGGATGTTGATCTAGGTTGGGAAAAACAGGAACAGATGGAGGTTGAGGCAGCGACATTACCTATTCCTTCATTCATGACATTTCTTTTGCAAGGTACTTCATGCACAACTGTCATTCAGAAGGTTTCCTTGTGTTTAGCTCAGCCATGCCAGGCAGCTGCCCTCAAGCTGTGTTGTGTTGGCACCTCTTGGAGTTTCTGGCTTGGAATTCCAGGGAATTGAAGTCACCACAATTCACGGCTGCTCAGCTGTGAAGGGATGAGAATTCTGGATGGCCTGTTGCCATTGTTAGTCACTCCTAATTGTGCAAAGGCTTGGTGTGGCTTGAGGCTAGTTCATCCCTTGCTCCATCTGACGTATGTAGGCAGAATGTTCTGTATAGTCATTAGCATACTTGCAAGCGCCGCGCTGTGATTGGCCAAAGCGCACGGCGATCTGATTGGCCGAGCGAGCCGCACTGATTGGCCCTCTGCAAATCCCCCGTGATTAGTGGAAACTAATTGTGGGAGATTCAAAGCGGTGCCATTGGCCGCGGCCGCCACGGCCAGACAATAAAAGCCACTGTTTTTCCCCTTGAATCTGAAGCCGATCTCGGGATCCAATAAAGAGCTGAACTAAGTCACTGACTCTGAATCTCCTTCCGCGACGGACACAACACTGGCGACGAGGATGGGATCTCGAGACTAATCCCCATCAAGCACATGTCCTGAGGAAGCGAGACCGACAAGATGGCCAGCATCGCACCGCCCGCACCTTTTAACCCCGCTACCGAGGATTGGGAATCATACACAGACCGATTCCTAATGTTCCTCGAAAGTAGCAACTTGAAGGATACAACCGGGCAGAAGAAAAGAGCCGTCTTTCTAACACACTGCGGGCCCGCAGTGTTCAAGATGGCAAAAGCTCTCGCAAAACCCGGGGACGTGAAGGAGATGGACTGGGCCGATCTCGAGCTGTTGCTCCGAAACCACTATGCCCCCACCGTGCCCACCCTCATCAGGCGGTACGATTTCTACCGGCGGGACCAGAGATTGGGTGAGAGCATCAGTGACTTTGTGGCTGATCTACGGAGCCTAGGGGGCATGTTCGGGTTCTCGGACATGGATGAAGCTTTGCGGGACCGTGTTGTACTCGGGCTCAGAGACCCAGTCCTCCAAAGCCATCTGATGGCAAAAGGCGACATCACCCTCGCTAACGCCCTCGCCGAAGCCACCGCAGCCGAGGCAACCTGGAAATCGGCGAATTGAATGCGGAGACCGGACACCGGGGAATGCACTGCGACCATCGAGGCGGGCCCGGCGACCGAGGGCCACCCAGAAGCAAGCTGTTGAGAGACCACCACCCATCATGGCGACTTCCACTCTGCCTCCGACACCACCGATGAGGAAGAAGACATCCATCTACTCCAGATGGGACGAGACCGGCGCGATCGGTGGAGTTGTAAGTCGGGACCCACATGTGCCGGGTGTGGAGGCGACCACCCTCGATCAGAGTGCCAGTTTTTCGATGCGATCTGCCAACACTGCGATAAAAAGGGTCACATCGCCCGAGTCTGCCGACTGAGGAAAGCCTACAGCCCCCGACGGCAAGATCACAGCAACCGGAGACAAGACGGCACCCCGCCCAGGGCCAGAGACCACCAAGCCAAAAATCGCTGGAACCAAGACGGACGGGGCCGACGAAGCGGCGAAAACTGTCAGAAAGAGGAAACCCACCAGACAGTCGTCATCGGCCACTCATCAAGCGCAGATGCCCGAAAGGTATACGTGGAAGTGGGCATCGAAGGCGAACCATGCAAAATGGAGGTGGACTCTGGGTCATACCTCTCCATGGTTGCCTGGCAAGAAATCAAGCGTTTGGTGCCCGTGATCCACAAGAGGGGGTTGGAAACCCAGAAATTAATCCTTAAAGACTACCAGGGGAACCGCATCCCGGCAGTCGGAACTGGACATTTCAAAGTGACTTTCAAGGGCCACACAGCAAAGCTTCCCCTGACGATTGTGGACCGAGACCGACCCAGCCTTTTGGGACTACAGTGGTTCGCACCACTCGGGATTGAAGTTACGGGCGTCGACCACGTCGCAGATGCTGACTGGGAAGAGCAACTTGCACGGGATTTCCAGGAAGTGTTCGACGGCACCCTAGGCAAGTACCGAGGGCCCCCTATTTCGTTCAGCCTAGACCCCAGCATTCCCCCGATACGCCTAAAACCACGGCGGGTACCTTTTGCACTCCGGCCCAAAATTGACGAGCAAATTGACAAGCTCATCAAACAAGGGGTCCTACAGCCAATCAATCACGCCCGGTGAGAGACCCCCATAGTCACCTCAGTCAAGCCCGATGGGTCGGTGAGAATCTGCGGGGACTATAAGGCCACCCTAAATTGCACCTTACAACAAAGCGCCTACCCCATCCCAGTAGTGCAGCACCTCCTACACTCACTGGGGGAAGGCAAGGTTTTTGCGGAGCTCGACCTGGTGCAAGCCTACCAACAGCTGCCGGTCGACGCAGAAACCGCCGAGGCGCAGACCATAGTCACCCACTGGGGAGCGTTTCGCTGTAAGAGGCTCCAGTTTGGAGTCAGCGTGGCTCTGGGAATTTTCCAGAGTCTCATGGAGAGACTCTTGCAAGGAATTAAGGGGGTGGTGCCCTACTTCGACGACGTACTGGTGTCAGCAGCCAACCAACAAGAACTAGAGGGTCGTCTAAGGGAGGTACTAACCAAATTCAAAGAGGCCGGGCTAAAGGTGAAAAAAGAGAAATGCCAGCTGTACACAGAGCGGGTCGAGTTCCTAGGATACCTCCTAGACCGGCACGGCATCCATCCAACCACGGAAAAAATCAGAGCCATTAAAGAAGCCCCCATGCCAAAGAATAAAACAGAACTGCAGGCATTTCTAGGACTGCTTAATTTCTATAATATTTTCCTGCCCCAAAAGGCGACCACGGCGGAGCCTTTGCATAGGCTTTTGGACAAGGCGGCCACATGGACTTGGGGGAAACGTGAGGAAGCCGCCTTCAACAAAACTAAGGACCTGCTCACCTCGGATGCCATCCTCATCCAATACAATGAGACCCTACCACTTGCAGTCACATGCGACGCCTCACCTTTCAGCGTTGGCGCCGTCCTCAGCCACACGCTCCCTGATGGAAAAGAAGCACCCATCGCCTTCTTTTCAAGGACCCTCACCAAACTGGAGAGAAATTACTGTCAGCTGGATAAAGAGGCCCTGGCTATCGTCGCCGCAGTGAAGAGGTTCCATGAGTACCTCTACGGCTGCATGTTCACCATCGTCACCAACCACAAGGCGCTGCTGGGAATCTTGGCAGGGAACAGGGCCACCCTGAACATTCTATCTCCTAGAATGACAAGGTGGTCCAAATTCCTTGCCGCCTACAGCTACCGGCTCACACACCGACCCAGTAAGACTATCACCCACGCAGACGCCCTGAGCCACACACCGTTACCTGACCTCGACACCAACCCAGCACCCACAACAGCCACCCTCAGCATAGAGACTCTGCCCGATCTACCCATAACCGCGTCAGACATTGCCCACAAGACTAATAAAGACAAGCGTCTGGCGCGGGTGTTACATTGGGTAGAAAAGGGGTGGCTGGAAAAGGACAACGACGAATCATTCAGGACATTCCGGAACCGGCAAACAGAACTCTCATTATAAAAAGGTTGTGTACTTTGGGGGGATAGGGTTGTTATCCCGGAAAAGTTACAAGGAAAGGTATTGGAGTTGTTACACGAGAGGCACCCGGGCATAGTTAGAACAAAAGCCCTGGCCAGAAGTTACACCTGGTGGCCAGGGATGGATAAGAAGATCGAGACTTGGGTGGCAACATGCAAACGTTGCCAAAAAACCAGGCCGAGCCCTCCTGCAGCACCAATCCTGGAATGGGAAACCCCCAGGGGACCATGGTCCAGGATTCACATAGTTTTTGCTGGGCCCACGAAAGGACATATATTCCTTATCATGGTAGATGCTTACTCCAACTGGTTGGAGGTAAGCAACATGAAAACCACCACCACGGAGGCCGTGACCAAGGAACTCAGCAAGCTGTTCGCAACCCACGGCCTCCCAGATGTCATCGTGTCACATAACGGGCCCCAATTTACCTTGCTGGAATTTGAAAAATTCCTAGCAGAATGGGGCATGCGACACGAACTGACAGTACCAGCACATCCGGCGGCGAACGGGAGGGCGGAACGGATGGTTCAATTTACAAAAAAAACCATCCAAAAAATTGAACACGGGGAAATCCAAGAAAAAATAAACAAAATGCTTTTTATACAACACATAACCCCGAACACAACAACCAACAAAAGCCCGGCAGAACTATTAATGGGGAGGAAATTAAGGTCCCCACTCGACAGGCTGCACCCCACATACAACCCAGAAAAAAACCCTAAACTCCTCAAGCAAACCCCGAACATTTTCACCAGGCGATGCAGTCTACGCGAAGAACCTTACCGGAGATCCACTTTGGGTACCGGCAACCATAACCCAGCTGACAGGTCCCCGCTCGTACCAGCTGCAAACAACTGACAGACGAGCATGGAAACGACACATCGATCAAATAAGATCGAGAACAACCACGGGAAACACAACCGACACACAAACAAACACAGACAGCCCCCATAACACAAACCAAGAGGGGAGGGAATACCCCGGGAACCAAAAACCAATAGAAAGAAGCCAGCAATACTCACTGACAAGCAGCCAGCTCGAAGCCTCACCAGGAAGAAGCAGCCAGGCCAGCTTGACCAGCCCAGAAAGACCAGACGGGAGCGGCAACAACCGCAGCTCAACCAACCCGGGTAGACCGGGAGGGAGCTGCGACGAAAGGCCCGGCGAGGCCTTCCAGGTGGTTCACCCGACAAGGCAGAGAGCAACACAGAACCCGACCGAACCGGCCGGGAGCCAAGCAACAACTAACCTGTGCAGGTCAAGTAGGCAAGTACGAAGCCCCGCCTACTTACGGGACTACATTACGTAGGACCGTACCAAGAGGGGAGGGGTGTTCTGTACAGTCATCAGCATACTTGCAAGCGCTGCGCTGTGATTGGCCAAAGCGCACGGCAATCTGATTGGCCGAGCGAGCTGCACTGATTGGCCCGCTGCGAATCCCCCACTATTGATGGAAACTAATCGCGGGAGATTCAAAGCGGTGCCATTGGCCGCAGCCGCCGTGGCCAGAGAATAAAAGCCGCTGTTTTTCCCCTTGAATCTGAAGCTGATCTCGGGATCCAATAAAGAGCTGAACTAAGTCACTGACTCCGAGTCTCCTTCCGCGACGGACACAACACAGAATACCTTTGTTTATTGCATCACTTAGTGTAATTACACATAAGGGAGGGAATAGAAGTGCAACTAGTAATTAACTTTTTTAAGATCCAAATTTTCTGAAATAAATTTATCACAGAGATTAGGGTGGAGGAGACACTCATTTCTTTTGTGTTGCAAATTGGAAATATTTCTTTTCAGGGTACCTAGGGATTCCTTGCATGGCAAATAATTCATCCTGCTTTACTGCTCAATATCCAGATAAATTATCCAGTTGCCTGTTAGCTGTAACATGTGAGCAACTAAGGCCCTGTTTCACTTTAATCCAGTGGTGGGATTCAAATGTTTTTACTGCCGGTTCTGTGGGAGTGGCTTGGTGGGCATGGCAGGGCAAGTATTCCGTAACATCTCCAGTCAGAGGTGGCATTTGCCGGTTCTCCAAACTACTCAAAATTTCCACTACCAGTTCTCCAGCAAATAATGAAAACATGCTGGCTGAAAAGAAAACAGAAAAATAGAAAAAGAAAGAGAAAGAAAAAGAGAAAGAAGGTTTGAAAGAAAGATCTTGATGAAGGAAGGAAGGAAGGAAGGAAGGAGGAAGGAAGGAATTGAAACACATTGTAGGTTGGATGGAGTTGTGCAAAGCACAAATGTTTGCATTCCAAGAACAACTTCATTTGCACACATTTGCCCTTCCACTCCCCAATCCCTCAAAAGTTGTCTGACTACAATTCATAATCGACTTAGCTCTTGCTAACCAGAAATTCTGGGCAGTGAAAACAGCTGCCCTGCCTGTAACTGATCCAAATCCTTTCGCAAAACAATCACCAGCACAGCACCCCCTAACAAAAGGCAAAACTCTGCATTAAAGGAAAGCAAAATAAATGACGAGTCTGCCTCCACCTCCACTCCTACGTCCTCATTTTGCCTGGTGTTTATTTGCCTGGCTGCAAAATATCCCAGTGGTTTCTATGGGAGGGAGGAGAGAGACAGAAAGCTACCATGCCACCTTTCTTATGGGAAGACCTGCTTCTGCTGATGGGAAATAGGAGTGGGAGGCAGGCAAAGCAGGAACTGCAAAAACGAGTAATTGAATTGCCTTATAAGATTTACCAGAGTCTGATTGTCTCCAAAACAAACTAATTTTACAGTGTTTGATACCACTGACAATTAAGGAGAATGGTGTTGGCTTCACAAGGACTATCTAATCTAACTTCCCTTGCTCAGTTCAAAATACATTAACCCATTTTTTTTCCCTTCTGTTGAAAGGCTTGGAAAATGCCTTTCTTCTGAGGATTCGATTTTCCTGCTAGGAGAGCTCCGGTGCAAGGATACAGACAACTGCTTGAAAGCTGGATCTTTTTATTTTTCAGGAAGGCGAGAGATAGCAAGAAGTCTGCATTCCTGGGGCTAGCTAGCTTTGTATGATAAGCCTCTGATTTTTATACTTTTTTCTCCTTTTGTGTGTGAGTGCTTGTGTTTGTATTTCTTAATGTTTTAAATCCTGTCAGGGGTTGTCTTCATTTCCGCCGGAGGGTAAACTCCGTGGTGTGATTTGATTGGATTATCAGTTTCGTCCTAATGTTTTCTTATATTTGTTTTTTGGCAATCTCCTGTCTGTCTCCTTTGCAATATATTTTGTGTCTTTTGTCTGTTTGTTTAGCTGATTTGGCATGTCTTGTGTTTGTAAGGGTTTTCTTTTCTTGTTTCCTTAGTTTTCTTAATTATTTGGGCTTTTGTCTAAGGGGCTTCTTTAATACCTTTTATTTGATTCCTTTTCCTATGCAAGTTTGTTTTATGGCTGGCTTGATGCTCCCTTTGGGCTTTTCCCGCTTGGGTGACACCATTGTCCTCGTGGAGTTTCCTTTCCACACTTCCTTGGAAACTTTTTAAGAGGAGTTGGACTCCAAATCCCGAAATCCCCCGCCAGTCCTAAAGATAGTCCCTTCCCTGCCTCTATGTTGAAGCACAGTCAGGGAAATCCATTTCTGCACAGGGCAGAAAGCTCCAGATAATTCTTAATGTGGGGCCCTGGGTGCTGCCTGAGTTTGGTTGTTTTCTTGCAGATGTTTTCATTATCCAGCTAGAGACCAAATTCCACTCCTTTCTGGCATTGATTAGGTTACCTAGTTGGGTAATGAAGTATCTGCAGGAAAAGAACCAAGAACCCACAGTTCTTCCTCTTTCCTCCTTTCCCCTTCCTCCTCCTCCTAAACTCCACTCCCTTCTAGCACTGATGAAGTTACATAGTGGGGTAATGAAACACGCCTGCAAAAAAAAAAAACCCCCCCACCAAGCTCAGAGAGCACCAAAGACCCCACAGTCCAACTCTTAAGCACCTCTTCTATCGATTGAGTTTTACAGCCAGGACCCAATTTTAGCCAAGCTGGTATCCGTGACGGCGTGAAACTCTACCTGTTTATAAGCATGTTAAAAGATCTTTGATTGTATTATCAGCCCTACCATCTTGATTTTTTTGGGACCATGGCTTGGTTTGATGATAACATCACAATCACCATCTTGACTAGGTTGACCATGTGAACATCTCTGCTGGCAAAAAATAAGGAGGAAGAATCCAGCTTGATCTTCAACTTGGTAGGCCCAAATCCAATTCATCCTAAAAACAATTCACCTTTGGAGGTCAACTATGATAAGAGGTCTACCCGTGGCATGAAGTGTAAGATGTAGTTTACCTGACAGAGAATATTCTCCCTTGTTACTCTCGCTGTCTCGAATAAGGAAGGAGCCGTGGTGATTTGGGGGAGAGAGAAGTAGCTGGTTGGCTTTATTTCTTGTGATTCCATTGATGTACCAGCTGAGAAGAAAAGAGATGAGAGCCAATTAAACTATAAGCCACCAGCCTTTCAGTTGTCTTCGGTACAAGTCATAAGGAAAGAAACACATTTCAAACTTCTAAGTCATGCCCAGGGCAGCCCAGAAGTGTTTTTGGTTGTTCCAGATTTTTAAAAAAAATTGTTTGAATTTTGTTTAAAAATATTTACACAGCATTGGTACACTGGAACATGCCCATGAGGCTTGAGACCTGATGTTTCCACCATGCTTATCCTTTACATAAACAATGAAATTCCATCTTCTCTGGCAGAACAGTGATTCATTATTTTGGCTTGTCATGCACTGAAATTTATCTGGAGCATTTTCAAGTTCAGGAAAAGACCAGTTCTGCTCATACCATCCCCCTGAGACTTTGTCCAGATATTTCCATATTTTAACCATGATTAATTTGATGACTATAATTTAAAAGGTATAGCAATTTCTTATTTTCAATTGTTTTTTCCCCTGGGCCTCACATAGGTGAGGGATCCTTGATGCTCTCTGAGCTTGGTGGTTTTCTTGCAGATGTTTCATTACTTAAATTAGGTAACATCAGTGGTAGGTAACATCACCAGCACTGATAATGTTACCTAGTTTAGGTAATGAAACATTGGCAAGAAAACTGCCAAGCTCAGAGAGTAGCAAGGATCCCTCATTTCAACCTGAGTTACAATCATTCTCCTTTATTGGCATCAAGTATGTGTCACAAAGCTAGATTTGGTGGGAATTGAATTATACAAGATTCAATCTCAGATTTTCTGTTGCAGTTACAATATCACAGCAGAGGTTGGGTGATGTTATAAAAGGCTAAAGACTGACAGGTCTGACTCCTAGTGACTTCCATGGACACATCTTGCCTCCAGAAATTGTAAGAGCTCTATCACTAGAAGTTTTTAAGAAGAGTTTGGAGATCTCCCATCCAAACTTTAGGTAGGTTTGGCTCCACTAATTCAAATGTGCAGGTATATTATAGGCGGTAGCTGGCTCACTAGGAGTAATTGTAAGAGGGATCTTGGATTGTCCAGGTGGATAATCACTTAAATTGGAGCCAGCAGTGTGCTGCAGCTGCCAAAAAAGCCAATTCAGTCCTATGTTGCATTAACAGAGGGATAGAATCAAGATAATGTGAAGTACTAGTCCTGCTTTATGAAACTTTAGTAAGACCACACCTGGAATACTGCATCCAGTTTTGGTCACAATATTATAAAAAAAGATGTTGAGACTTTGGAAAGAGTGCAGAGAAGAGCAACAACTATGATTAGGGAGCTGGAGGTTAAATGAAGAACACTTGCAGGAATTGGGGATGTCTAGTTTAATGAAAAGAAGAGCTGGAGGGGGACAATGTGGCAGGTTTCCAATGTTTGAGGTGCTTCCACAAAGAAGAGGGGGGTCAACCTATTTTCCAAAGCACTAGTAGGCAAGACTAGAAACAAAGGATAGGCTCTAACCAAGGATAAAAGTAACCCAGAACTAAGGATAAACTGAACAATTAACCAGTGGAATGGCTTGCCTCCAGAAATTGTAAGAGCTCCATCACTAGAAGTTTTTAAGAAGAGTTTGGACAACCATTTGTCTGAAATGGTATAGGGTCTCCTGCTTGAGCAGGGGGTTGGACTAGGAGACCTCCAAGGCCCCTTCCAATTATATTGTTCTGTTCTTTTCTGTTCTAACAAGATCCACTAGGAAGCTTCCACCATCTTTGGTGGGTTAAAATGACGATACTATAAACGCTATTTCTCCCTATAACAAATGGGGGGAAGTGGGGTCAGAACAAAGGATATTCCAATGAGCAGTTATAGGCATGGAAAGTTTTAAGCCAGCCTTCTTCATCAAAAGCAAAAGAGCTCCAAAATAGGTGTCTGGTCTCAAAACCTCACTGAAATAATTAGCCTTTAGTTTCCTGCAGGATCAGTCTTGTTTAAAGCTTTTGGTTAAGTAAAGGTGTCTTGACATGTGCTGGAAAGAAAGAACCTCTTCAGTGAGGGCTGAATTTTTATTCTTCCAACTTTCTCACTCTTCCAACTGCAGTTGTTGTTATTGTTGTTATTGCTTCCAGCAACATTCCTCCATAATTGATTTTCTTATCCCTTCCACACCCAAGGCCACTATATAACCAGTGGTGGGATTCAGACTGTTTGTACTGGTTCATGCAAACCAGTTGTTAAATTACACACACACACACACACACACGCCACTATCAAAGTGGATCCTGGGCACTGTGCTGCAATGGAGAAACGGGCAACGGAGCAGCTGGCATGAGGGAAACAGGAGGCCACTTTTTTCTCCCTGTTCCTCCTCCTTCCCTTGTGCCAGCCGCTCTGTCGCCTGTTTCTTCATTGCAGCGCAGCACCCAGGACCCACTTTGATAATGGGAGGTGGGTAATTTAATGACCAGTTCACTCAGGGTCAGGTTGGCCATCACAGGAGGTTCGTCCTGCATATGTGGAGAAGCTGGAGGACCGGGATGGGCCACGCCTCCCACAACAGTCAACCTGACCCTGGGCAAACCTGTTGTTAAATTATTTGTGATTTGGTATGTGGCTTGTGCAACCTTTATGCAAACTCCTGCTTTGTATCTATGGAAACTCTCTGTCATCCAGGTCATGGTTGTCCCAAAGGTGCTTTCTACAAGAGGCAACTGGACTTTCTTGTTTTTTTCTTTGAAGGTGTTTTGCTTCTCCAAGAAGCTTCTTCAGCCCTTGACTGGGTGGTGGGGAAGTGGAAGGATTTATGTGAAGCCACCAAAAAAAGCACCTTTGAGACAATTTCTTGCTTTGGTATCCAAGTAAATTTCCACTTCCTATTTGCTCTGCCTCTTGTTCTTCTTGGCTATTCAGACCCATAAAACCCCAACCGTTCAAATGTTCTAAATCAAGAGTCTTCAAACTTGGCTTGTGGACTTCAACTCCCAGAATTCCTGAGCTATCATGACTAGAGGAGGAATTCTGGGAGTTGAAGTCCACAAGTCTTAAAGCCATCAAGTTTGAAGACCCCTGATCTAAACTCTCTTTGCATATTGGACAGTCTGAAGCTCCTGGGAACAGGCTCCTCCCTGTAGTAAGGGTTGCATCATGGATACCCTGAAATAATGAAGGTATGTCAGAAGATCCAGACCAAGTGATTCACACCTCTGTGATCTTCTATCTGGTCCATCAACAGAAAATGGTAAAAGCTTTCCCAGAAGTGAAGGTGATGGAATGAAACATCAAAGGAGGATTATGGAAGCCCCATCAGATCTCCAGCTTAGAGCTATGAACGTTCTGAAAAAAGGATAGATCTTATAGAAGGGAATGGAAGATGATCTTGGATTGAAGACCTCTCCTCTTCATTCCATAAAAGGGGCAGAGGGATCTGAAAGCACCATAGAACTGCATAAAGCACCATTCTGACCCCATGTTTTTTTCTTTAGGTATGTGCGAAACAAAAAGTATAGGCTATTGATCTATCAGATTCAACAAGGCCTTTGGATGATAGCGGGCCCCAGAATAAAGAGACATGAACCAAAGTTTTAGGTAGGATGATTTCAAAATGTACCAGAACTACTTGTAATCCTGATGAACCGTTGCTAATTGTGAGACATGATTTTGCAAAGCATGTAGTTTTATAAATATAATTGGACATAAAAGGACAAAACTACGAGAAATAAGGAACTGAAAGTAGCTGGGGGAAGGAGGTTTGAGATGTGCACAGGTATATGTGAAGACTGCCTGTCTGTAAGTAAGAACAAGGAAGAAAGTTGTGAAATGCATGCAGAAAAGTATAAAAAGAATGTCTTGGGGGTGTATTCAGGGCCACTGGCCATGGCTACTCCTTGTCAGATTCAGCCATGTCCATTGTTCTGACCCAGGCTTCGTCAAACGTAATTAATCACAAACTTATTTTAAAAGCAAGATCTATTTTATTGCAACACTGGGAATTGTTTTCATTCCCAGCCCGAACTATTCTTAAACAGTCCCCCAAGATAAGCACACACCTTTCAGTGCTGTGGAATGCTGCCAAAAACAGAAATATCTAAGTAATTATAACAGAAACCAACCAAAGTATAAGAAATAAAACCAACTAAATACACAGAGCATGAGGATGACTCGGAACCAATCGAACTACTTTGCTTCCTTGCAAACTCTTATCCCTTATGAGAGGGGCAGTGACCTCCCAGCCTTACTTCTGAGTCGCCCCTTCTGCTTCAGCTGCTCACGCCTTCTAGCAGCTCTGCACACATGCGCAGTGGGAACAGGCTCCCCTTGTTCCTCTGCCTCACTGCTGCCAGACTCCAAAAGCAGCGCCCCACTCCCAGATGGTCCTGGCCCCATCCCTACATTGGATGCAGGACCCTCATCCAAGTCCTCTCCAGACTCCCTGACTGGTCCCCTTTCTTCCTCACTGTCTGAGTCCGCTGCCGTCTGCACTGGTTGCCAGTGAACAACACCAGGGGACCTCATTGCAATGAGTTATTGATATAAGTTGTGTTATGATGGCTATTCATGTTCCAAATTGCTCATGAAATAAAACCTCTGAATCTTGAAGTAAGAATTGTTTTTTGTATTGCTGTTTCCTGTTCCTCTTTATTGGGATATTTTTTTAATAACAAGTAGAACAAGCCAAGCCAGCCAGAAGATGTTAGTACCACTTTATAATACCTCAGTAAGACCACACTTGGAATATTGCATCCAATTTTGGTCCCCACAATATTAAAAAAATGATGTTGTGATTCTAGAAATACTACAGAGAAGAGCAACAATGATGATTAGGAGTCTGGAGGATGTAACACTCCCCTGGGCAGCTTGCAAACAAGTGAGTTGGCATTGTTCCTTCCTCGGGTGTCCTTTTTCTCTGCAATAATTGCCCCATTAGGCCAGCTGAACAGAACAGTGAATCAAGAAAACTGTCCAAGAAAGAAAAAAAGAGAAAGAAATATCATGGAGCCAATTCATCACTGATATTTAGTTAGTTTACTTTATTGTCATTGCACCTGGTACAACGAAATCAAACACCATTTTCAGTGGACATTATGACCACGAAAATAAACACAAGCACACATCCTTCACACTCCACACATTGGAATTGAAAACCCCAACACCGCAGCAACACTGAACTATACAGCAGAATTCAAAAGAGCTACTGCCCTGGGATAGAAGCTGTTTTTCAGCCTATTTGTCCTTGTTTTTATTATTCTGTACTGTCTGCCAGATGGTAATAGTTTAAAAAAAAGGGTTCCCAGGATGAGATGGATCTTTGAGAATGTTTTGAACTTTCTTAAGGCAGTAGGAGCTATGAAGCTCTTCCAAAGAGGGGAGAGGGCAACCAATGATCCTCTGGGCAATGACATTAACCCTCTGGAGTGCTGTCCTATCTGTCACTATGCAATTGGCAAACCATACAGAGGGGCAGTATGTTAAAATGCTCTCTATGGTGCAGCAGTAGAAGGTCACCAGCAGTTTTTCATTCAGTTGTTGTTTTCTGAGAAGTCTGAGGTAGTATAATCTCTGCTGGGTCCTTTTGACCAGGGCTGCAATGGGAGCCCCCCAGGTCAGGTCCTCTTTTAGGGTAACACCCAGAAACTTAAAACTGGCCACTTGCTCCATTCAGTCTCAAATTTATTGATTTAATTTATATCCTTCCTTTTCATTCAGGCTAGCGTTCCCTCCTTTTATTGGTCTTCACAACAACCCTGTGAGGTTGGTTGAGCTGAGAGAGAGAGAGATTGGCTCAAACCCCTCCTGTGGCCGTGGGAAGATTGCTGTCACTCTATGGGGCCTGTCCAGGACCTTCACCGCTGCACCATGTTGATTATTTCTTTTGCTCTGTCGTGCAATCAGGCCTCCAAACTAAATCAGTGTTTTTCGGATTTGAGCTGCCGCTTCCAGATAGGTGAACTTCAACTCCCAGAATTCTCCTCAGTGGCTATGCTGGGTGAAGAATTCTGGGAAATGAAGTCTATGCTCCTCCCTCTGGAAATCACCCTGGTGGGAAACCCTTGCTTAAGAAATCTGGAAATTATTTATTAGCTAGTTGGATTAGGGAATCCTGGGCAAAATGCCTGGACTGAAACTGTATTTTTGTAGGCTGGAGTATATCGCATGTCTGGCATAATTTCAGCATCTGGATGTGAATTAAGCCTCAGGCCACTTATGTTTCTCTTCTGTGCCAGTTGGTTGGCAGGCCTAGTGCGAAGGAACTCTGTGCAAGTCAAGGGAGGTAATAAGCTTCTCATTTTATTTAAAGAGATAAACGAGTCAGAAGTGATAACTTTGCAATCAAGCCAGGATCGTAAGCCATCTTTAACTCACGGTTTCTCATTGGCTTCTATTCCTGGCTTCTCTGGGACTGATTAAGTGCCTTTAAATGATGGTCTATCTCCACAGTATAGATTTTCTCCATAATGATCTGTTCTTAAACTTGTCCTTCAGGTCTTTTGACAGCATCCAAAGCCCCAGAGGGCAGGACAAGAAACAATGGATGGAAACTCATTCAGGAGAGAAGCAATCTGGAATTTAGGAGAAACTGCCTAACAGTGGGGACAATTAACCAGTGGAACAGCTTGCCTTCAGAAGCTGTGGGTTCTTCCTCACTGGAAGTTTTGAAGAAGAGACTGTATAGTCTGAAATGGTAAAAAGGATTTCCTGCTTGGGCAGGGGGCTGGACTAGAAGACCTCCAAGGTCCCTTCCAGCTCTATTCTGATTCTAATTTGGGTAGGCATAGGCACATCATGGCATCTGACTAATTCATCTAAGCATCTTTTAGATGTAACAAGGCTGCAGAACTTGCATTGTTCCTTCTTGTTGTGATGTAGTAAGTTGGTTTTCATATAATCTGATGTATGCAAGATGCCTCTGGACTGCAACTTCAGAATCACCTGCCATTTGTAGGGGCCTTCAACATTCCCACTGCATCCAACCTCAAAACAGGTAGTCTTTAATGTATGGCCATAATATAGCCTGCCTATCAGGGTTGTAAGTCATGATGGTCTTAAATAGGCTCACCCATGTAACTGACCCAATCTTACAATCTTTTTTTTTGCAGGAGGTGTGAAGTGAACACCACGGTCATTACACAAACGCTATAATTGTTACACAAACCAATGGCTCAATAATGGGCTAGTTTTGCCAAAAACCGGAAATGAAGGTTGGTTTTCCTACAAAGCTGTTGTAAAACAGTCTTGTGACCATGGGAAGCTTCAGACAGCTGTAAATGTGGACTGGTTCCCCAGTACCAGAAATAGCAGTCACATGATTGTAAGGTACTGATTATTGTAACTTCAGAACAGGGTTGTTAACATCCCTGCGGAGATCCATCGTAATTTCAAGTAGTCGCTAAATGAGTGGTTATAAATCGAGCACTAACTATGCAGGTAGGTAAAGTACCTATAAGGTCAAGTTTCCTTGGAGGAGCATTTGACAGTTAGTGATTAATGAATGAATGAATGAATTCTTTATTGGCCAAGTATGATTGGACACACAAGGGAATTTGTCTTGGTGCAAATGCTCTCAGTGTACATAAAAGAAAAGATTCATTCGTCAAGAGTCAAGAATCATAAGGTCCAACACTTAATAGTAGTCATAGGGTACAATAAGCAATCAAATCCTACTAGGAAACAGTCAATATAAATTGTAAGGATACAAGCGACAAAGTTACAGTCATACAGTCACAAGTGGGAGGGGATGGGTGATAAGGAGTGATGAGAAGATTAATAGTAATAGTAGTGAAGACTTTGTAAATAGTTGGACAGCGTTGAGGGAATTATTTGTTTAGCAGAGTGATGGTGTTAGGGGAAAAACCTGTCCTTGTGTCTAGTTGTTCTGGTGTGCAGTGCTCTACAACATCGTTTTGAAGGTAGGAGTTGAAACAGTTTATGTCCAGGATGTGAGGGGTCTGGAGATATTTTCTCAGCCCTCTTTTTGACTCATGCAGCATACAGATCCTCCATGGAAGGCAGGTTGGTAGTAATTGTTTTTTCTGCAGTCCTAATTATCCTCTGAAGTCTGTGTCTGTCCTGTTGGGTTGCAGAACCAAACCAGACAGTGATGGAGGTGCAGATGACAGACTCCATCATTCCTCTGTAGAACTGGATCACCAGCTCTTTGGACAGTTTGAGCTTCCTGAGTTGGCGCAGAAAGAACATTGTGCTAAAGAGGCTAAATCATATGATGAATAGTTAAGAGAAGATAGGTATATCTAGCCTGTAAAGAGAAGATTAGAGGGACATGTGACAGTAGTGCTCCAGTATCTCAGGGGCTGCCACAAAGAAGAGGGAGTAAAGCACCAAAGCACCTGAACGCAGGACAAGCAGCAATAGATGGAAACTAATCAAGGAGATAAGCGACCTGGAACTCGGGAGTAAAAACAAGCCTGAGAACTATGGCAAAAGAGCATCACTAGACTGTAGTCAAAAACCAGCCAAACCTTTGTTTATATATCTATGAATGTGCAGATGGTCCTCAACATACAACCACAATTGAGCCCAACATTTTTGTTGCTTAGTGACAAAGAAGTTATGGGTACTCCAACACTGGAAGTTTTTAAGAAGAGATTGGACAATCATTTGTCTGAAAAGGTATAGGATTTCCTGCCTAAGCAGGGGGTTGGACTAGAAGACCTCCAAGGTCCCTTCCAATTCTGAAGCAACCTGGAACCAAGGAGAAATTTCCAGATTGTTAGAACAATTAACCAGTGGAACTACTCGCTCCAGAAGTTGTGAATGCCCCAGCACTGGAAGCTTTTAAGAAGAGATTGGACAGGCACTTGTCCAGAATGGTATAAGAACTCCTGCCATGAGCAGAGAGTTGGATTAAGAGACCGCCAAGGTCCTTTCCAGCGCTATCATTCTATGTTCCTCTGGGTCATTTTTAGAAGATCCCCAGCTTGGCATTTCCAGGTGGTTTACATCCAAATGCCATTCTAATCCTAATGAGTAGTTTTCAGATCAGCCAAGCTGAAATGCCTATTGCTACCACCTAGGATTCAATTGACCAGGATGCCAAAAATGCCATCTTAGTTAGTGTCCTTCTCCTGAGCTCCCACCAATTGTATGATCTCTTCAACCAGTGCTCCATACACAAAGAAAACAAATTACAATTTCCTTCCTGGACTCATGTTTTTCAGCACACTCATTGTTAAAGATTGTCTGAAAACCACCAACAAGTTCAGAGAACACCAAGGACCCCACAATCCTCCTCCTCCTCCTCCTCCCCCTCCTCCCCCTCTCCTCCTCTCAAACCTCATTATTCCCTTCTAATACTGATGATAATTATTAGTTGGGTAATGAAACATTTGCAAGAAAACCACCAAGTTCAGCACCAAGGACCCCACTGTTCTGTACGGTCATTTGCATTCTTGTAAACGCCGCGCTGTGATTGGTCAAAGCGCGCAGGGATCCGATTGGTCGAGCGAGCCACTCTGATTGGCCCACTGCGGATCTCCCGCGATTGGTGGAAACTAATCGCGGGAGATTCAAAGTGCTGCCATTGGTCGCGGCCGCCGCGGCTTGGGAATAAAAAGCCGCTGTTTTTCCCCCGGAACCTGAGCCGTTCTCGGGACCAATAAAAGAGCTGAACCGAGTCACTGAGTCCTGGTCTCCTTGCCGCGCCAGACACAACACTGGTGACGAAGGTGGGATTCCAAGGCTAATCCCCCACCAACACGTGTCCGGAGGAAGCGAAACCAACGAGATGGCCAGCATTGCATTGTCCGCGCCCTTTAATCCCGCTACCGAGGACTGGGAATCATACACAGACAGATTCCTCATGTTCCTTGAATGTAGCAACATGAAGGATGCCGCCGGGCCGAAGAAAAGAGCCGTCTTCCTGACACACTGCGGGGCCGCAGTGTTCAAGATGGCAAAAGCTCTAGCGAAACCTGCGGACGTCAAGGAGATGGACTGGGCCGACCTCGAACCATTGCTCCGGAACCACTATGCCCCCGCCGGGCACAACCTCATCAAGCGGCACGATTTCTACCGGCAGGACCAGAGATCGGGTGAGAGCATCAGCTATTTTGTGGCTGAGCTACGAAGCCTAGGGGGCATGTGTGGGTTCTCGGACATGGATGAGGCCTTATGGGACCGCGTTGTACTCGGGCTCAGAGGTCCAGTCCTACAGAGCCGACTGATGGCCAAAGGAGACATCGCCCTCACCGACGCCATCGCTGAAGCCAACGCAGCCGAGGCAACCTGGAAATTGGCGAACCGCATGCGGAGACTAGACACCGGAGACCGCACCGTGACCGCCGACCCAGGATGGGCGACTGAGGCCCAACCGGAAACAAGTCACCACGAGACCACCACCCATCATGGCGAATTCCACTCTGCCTCCGACACCACAGACGAGGAGGAGGAGATACACCGGCTCCAGACGTGACGTGACCAGCGAAATCGGTGGAGTCGTAAGTCGGGGACCGCATGTGCTGGGTGCGGAGGTGACCACCCTCGAGCAGAGTGCTGTTTCTTCGATGCAGTCTGCCGGCACTGCGACAAAAAGGGTCACATCACCCGAGTCTGCCGATTGAGGAAGGCCTACAGCCCCAGATGGCGGGACCACAGCGAACGGAGATGTGACAGCACACCCCCCAGAGCCAGAGATCGCCAAGCCGACAGCCGATGGGACTGGAGCAGACGGAACCGACAAGGTGGCGAAACCCGGCGGAAGGAGGAAACCCACCAGACGGTCATCATCGGCCACGCATCAACCACCGATGCCGGAAAGGTCTATGTGGAGGTAGGCATCGAAGGCGAGCCATGCAAAATGGAGGGGGACTCCGTGTCCTACCTCTCCATGGTCGCCTGGCAAGAAATCAAACGCCTGGTGCCTACCATCAACAAGAAGGGACTGGAGAACCAGAGACTAATAATCAAGGACTACCAGGGAAACCGCATCCCGGTAGTTGGAACCGGATAATTCAAGGTAACATTCAAGGGCCACACTGCAAACCTTCCCCTGACAATTGTGGACCGAGACCGACCCAGCCTTTTGGGATTACAATGGTTTGCACCGCTCGGCATCAAGGTCACGGGCATAAACCACACCGCAGAGACCGATTGGGAACAGCAACTGGCACGGGACTTCCAGAAAGTGTTCGACGGCACCCTAGGCAAATACCGAGGCCCCCCTATTTCCTTCAGCCTAGACCCCAACATTCCCCTGATACGCCTAAAACCAAGGCGGGTACCCTTTGCACTCAGGCCAAAAATAGACGAGCAAATTGACAAGCTCGTCAAGCAAGGGGTCCTACAACCAATCGACCACACCCGGTGGGAGACCCCAATAGTCACCCCAGTCAAGCCCGATGTGTCGGTAAGAATCTGCGGGGACTATAAGGCCACCCTAAATTGCGCCTTACAACAAAGCGCCTACCCCAGTAGTGCAGCACCTTCTACACTCACTGGGGGGAGGCAAGGTTTTTGCGAAGCTCGACCTGGCGCAAGCATACCAACAGCTGCCGGTCGACACAGAAACCACTGAGGCGCAAACCATAATCACCCACCGGGGAGCGTTTCGCTGTAACAGACTCCAGTTGGGGTCAGCGTCCCGCCTGGAATTTTCCAGAGCCTCATGGAAAGGCTTTTGCAAGGAATTAAGGGGGTGGTGCCCTACTTTGATGATGTGCTGGTGTCGGCAACCAACCAGCTAGAACTAGAGGATCGTCTAAGGGAAGTGCTAACAAAATTCAAGGAAACCGGGCTAAAAGTGAAGAAAGAGAAATGCCAGCTTTACACAGAGTGGGTCGAGTTCCTGGGATACCTCCTAGACCGGCACGGCATCCACCCAACCGCAAACAAAATCAGAGCCATTAAGGAGGCCCCCACACCCAGGAATAAAATGGAACTGCAGGCATTTCTGGGACTGCTTAATTTTTACAATGTTTTCCTGCCCCAGAAGGCGACCGCGGCGGAGCCTTTGCATAGGCTCTTGGACAAGGCGGCCACCTGGACTTGGGGAAAACGGGAGGAAGCCACCTTCAGGAAAACCAAGGACCTGCTCACCTCGGATGCCGTCCTCATCCAATACAATGAGATCCTACCACTTGCCGTCACATGCGTCGGCGCCGTCCTCAGTCACACGCTCCCGGATGGAAGAGAAGCACCCATCGCTTTCTTTTCAAAGACACTCACCAAACCAGAGAGGAACTATAGCCAGCTGGACAAGGAGGCACTGGCGATCATCGCAGCAGTGAAGAGGTTCCACGAGTACCTCTACGGCCACACATTCATCATTATCACAGACCACAAGCCGCTGCTGGGCATCCTGGCAGGGAACCGGGCCACCCCGAACATCCTATCTCCCAGAATGACAAGGTGGTCTGAATTTCTTGCCGCCTACAGCTACCGGCTCACACACCGACCTGGTAAGACTATCACCCACGCAGACACCTTGAGCCGCTCGCCGTTACCCGACCGATACACCGACCCAGCACCCACGACGACCACCCTCAGCATAGAGACTCTGCCCGATCTACCCATAACCGCGTCAGACATTGCCCGAGAAACTAATAAAGAGAAACATCTGGCGCGGGTGTTACATTGGGTAGAAAAAGGGTGGCCGGAAAAAGATGACGACAAAGCATTCAAGACATTCCGGAACCGACATTCCGGAACTGGAAGCAGAACTCTTGCTACAAAAAGGTTGTGTACTTTGGGGGGATAGGGTTGTTATTCCGGAAAAGCTACAAGGGAAGGTATTGGAGTTGTTACACGAGGGGCACCCAGGCATAGTTAGAACGAAAGCCCTGGCTGGAAGTTTCGCTTGGTGGCCAGGGATGGACAAGCAAATTGAGGCCTGGGTAGCAAGATGTGAACGCTGCCAAGAAACCAGACCGAGCCCTCCCTCGGCACCGATCCTAGAATGGGAAACCCCCAGGAGACCATGGTCCAGGATCCACATAGATTTTGCCGGGCCCACTAAGGGACATACATTCCTTATAACGGTAGATGCTTACTCCAACTGGTTGGAGGTAAGCAACATGAAAACCACCACCACGTAGGCCGTGACCAAGGAACTTAGCAAGCTATTCGCAACCCACGGCCTCCCAGATGTCATTGTGTCGGATAACGGGCCCCAATTCATCTCGCTAGAATTTGAAAAATTCCTAGCGGAACGGGGCATACGACACACACTGACAGCTCTGGCATATCCGGCAGCGAACGGAAGTGTGGAACGGATGGTTCAATTTACAAAAAAAACCATCCAAAAAATCGAACACGGGGAAATCCAAGAAAAAATAAATAAAATGCTCTTCATACAACATATAACCCCGAACATGACAATGAACAAAAGCCCGGCAGAGCTACTAATGGGGAGGAAAATAAGGTCCCCACTCGACAGGCTGCACCCCACATACCACCCGGAGAAACCCCCAAACTCCTCTAGCAAGCACTGGTCCTTTGCACCAGGTGACGCCGTCTATGCAAAGAACCTAACCGGAGACCCACTGTGGGTACCAGCAACCATAACCCAACTGACAGGTTCCCGCTCGTACCGGCTGCAAACAACTGACAGACGAGCCTGGGAACGCCACATCGATCAACTAAGATCAAGAACAATCACAGAAAGCACAACCGACACGCAACCAAACACAGACAACCCCCTTAATACAAGCCAAGAGGGGAGAGAATACCCCGGGAACCAAAACCCAATAGAAAGAAACCAGCAACACTTACCGACTGACAGCCAGTTCGAAGCCTCACCAGGAAGAAGCAGCCAGGCCAGCTCAACCAGCCCAGAAAGACTAGGCGGGAGCGGCGGAAACTGCAGCTCAACCAGCCCGGGTACACCAGGAGGGAGCTGCGACAAGAGGCCCGGCGACACCTTCCAGGCGGTTCCATCGATGAGGCCGAGAGCAACAGAGAACCCGACTGAACTGGCCGGGAGCCAAACAACAACTAACCTATGCAGGTCCAGTAGGCAAGTACGGAGCCCCGCCTACTTACGGGACTACGTCACGTAGGACTAAACCAAGAGGGGAGCGATGTTCTGTACGGTCATTTGCATTCTTGTAAATGCCGTGCTGTGATTGGTCAAAGCGCGCAGGGATCCAATTGGTCGAGTGAGCCGTTCTGATTGGCCCGCTGCGGATCTCCTGCGATTGGTGGAAACTAATTGCGGGAGATTCAAAGCAGTGCCATTGGTCATGGCCTCTGCGGCTTGGGAATAAAAAGCCGCTGTTTTTCCCCTGGAACCTGAGCCGTTCTCGGGACCAATAAAAGAGCTGAGTCCTGGTCTCCTTGCCGCGCCGGACACAACACCCACAGTCCTCCTCCTCCTCCTCCTTCTCCTCCTCCTCCCAAACCCCATTTCCTTCTAATACTGATGATATTACCTTGTTGGGTAATGAAACGTTTGCAAGAAAACCAAGTTCAGAGAGCACCAAGGACCCCACAGTTCAACCCTGAGCTAGATATATTCTCTTCTACAGGTACTTTCTGGTCTTTTTGACCTCATATCGAAAAGACCTACTGATCTGCTCCTTTACAAAGCAGTTGCTCATCCAGCAAGTTGGAAAAACTCCACTATATTCATTACAATTGTATAACATTAGCCTGCAGCTTCAACCTCAAGCTGTTGACTTCATATCTCAAAGTACTGTTCACTTCATGTCTCAAAGTACATATTTCCCATGGTGGAAATATGACTATTTAGCATATATTTCTTGTTTGTTAAACCTGCAATGCATTCATTTCCTTCTTCCTTATTACTGCAAGCTACAATTAACCAGATAGTTGGAACGTAGCTCTCATTTGGAAGCAAACTTTTCAGAGCTGAAAACAAAAATTTTGACAGCATTTCTCATCTCATAAATTCACCTATAAGTCTGGACAAACTTAGTCAGCCACATTCCAACCTACTGATGCACTGCTTGAATTTCCTCATTATTTGTTTTGACTTTAAAAAATGCCTTTGATATCAAATTGTAAATGCAAAGCAATTTACATACGTGTCTATATGGATGATAAGTAAAGTGTTTCATTTCAGATTGCTGTATTCTTAATTTTTATTATGATGGTTAAGCCATGCAAAGTCAGACTGGAATGAACTAAGAAAACATAGGGAAGAAATGATTAAATGTTATTCTTGATTCCTTTTTTTTAAAAAAAAAAAAAAAGCATGGAAGTAACATTCTTTCCAGATTTTAAAAAGTCAGCAGATTTGGGGCTCACTATAATGAACCTATTTATATTTCATATGTTTTTGCTTATTAACAGCTGGAAATAAAATTTTAGGAGGTCCAAAACTTGTATGGATTCATTGCTGGAGTGAAAACATGTTATGTGCCAGGGAATCTTTGGCATCCAGTGGGATCCAGGCACAACCCCAGGATGCCACTTTAGGGAATTTTTCTGAGGTTAAAAAAAAAAAGTCACAAAAACAATGCTTAGGGTATGAACACCTTTTCTCATGGGGTCCTTGGTGCTCTCTGAGTTTGATTATTTTCTTGCGAACATTTCATTACCCAACTAGCTAGCATCATAATGCAGACTCTGCTCCTTTCTACAACTGATGATATTACTTAGTTGGGTAATGAAATGTCTGCAAGAAGACAACCAAGCTCAGAGAGCACCAAGGACCCCACAATCCTCCTCCTCCTCTTCCTCCTCCTCCTCTTTTCCTTCTCTCCACAAACCCAGCTCCCTTCTAGAATTGATGATGTTACCTAGTTTGGTAATGAAATGTCTGTAAGAAAATAACCAAGCCCAGAAAGCACCAAGGATCCCATATCCCCCTGCTCCTCCTTCTCCTTCTCCTCCTCCTCCTCCTCTCTGCAAACCCAACTCCCTTCTAGCATTGATGATGTTACTTAGCTGGGTCGTGAAATGTCTGCAAGAAAACCACCAAACTCAGAGGAGGACTCCACAGTTCATGCCTGAGCAACAAATATCCTCTTCCAAAGTTTTCCTGGACCAGATATGTCCTTGTCCATGATAAGAGCTATGCCTGATTTTAGATAGGAGAATCCGCCTACGCACTATAGTATTAAAAACTGATTGAAAAAACAACAGGAAACAAAGTAACTTGTAGAACCAGTGGAAAAACATTTTAATAGAGGAAATCTCCTCCAACGTGGATGACATGGTAACATTTTGCAGATAGTGAGTGACCAAGTGGATCAGAACTGCAAGCTATGGTGATGCTCCATGGAAATGAAAGCTGGACTTTGAAGAGGCAGAAGAATGGCTTTGAACTTTGGCATTGGAAAAGACTTGTGAGAATGCCATAGACCAGAGGTCTTCAACTTTAAGACTTGTGGACTTCAACTCCCAGCATAGCTGGCTGGAGAATCCTGGGAGTCCACAAGTCTTAAAGTTGCCAAGTTTGGAGACCTCTGCCAAAGGCAGCCAAGAAAATAGCAAGAGCTGGAGGGAACATTTGAGATCTTTTAGTCTAGCCCCCTGCACAAGCAGGAGACCTTATACCATTTTGGTCAAATGTTTGTCCAATCTTTTCTTGAAAACCACCAGTGATGAAGCATCCACAAATTTTGGAGGCAAGCTGTTCCACTAATTAACTCCTTACAGTCAGGAAATTTCTCCCAAGTTCCAGATTGCTTCTCCCCTCCATTAATTTCCATCCATTGTTTCTTGTCCTGCCTTCTGATGCAAGTTTGGACAATAGGTTGAGCCCCTCAAATATTGGAACCCCGTTATCAGGTCACTCCTAATCCTTCTTTTTAGTAGACTGGACATGCCCAATTCCTGCAACCATTCTTCGTATGCTTTAGCCTCCAGTCCCCTAATCATCTTGGTTGCTCTTCTCTGCATTCTTTCCAGAGCCTCAAGAAGATCTAATAACAAATAAACCACCATTAAACAAATCAACCAGAGTTCTTAGTCAAGGCACAAATGACCAGGCTCAAGTGATCCTACTTCAGAAAAATTATGAGAAGACCTAGCTCTGTGGAGACGGCTTTGATGTTGGGAAAGCTGGAAGGAAAGAGAAGAGGATGACCAACAGCCAGATGGAGCAATTCAGTTATGGTGATAAAGGGGCCACCATTCAGTTATGGTGATAAAGGGGGCACCATCAGGTCATCATGGAGACTATCTATGTCAGTGATGGCTAACCTTTCTGTAAACGCATGCCAAAGTGTGTGCATGCTTGCGAACGCGTGCCTGCACCCATAATGCAATGCACATGTGACATCCCCCCCACACACTCCCCCTGCACATGTGTGCAACCCCCTCACTCCCCCCAGTTTACATTGAGTTTGTATCTGCTATGTGCTCTTGTATTGTTGCAATTGAAGCTGAAGGAGTCATTGACAGGTAGGACGTTGTAGCAGATAATTTTGTGTACTACGCTGAAGTCCAACTGTAGGCAGCATAGTTCTAGGTTGTTGAAGCCCAAAATTTCAAGCCTGGTGATGTAGGGCAGAGGTCGCCAACCTTTTGGACCTCAGGGACCACCAAACTTATAATTTTAAATCCCAGGGACCACTAACCGGTTCTGTGGGTGTCGCCTAATTTGTGGGTGTGGCTTGGTGGTCATGTGACTGGCTGGGCATGGCTTGTATGTAAATATTATAAATATTTATATAAATATTTAATTTTTTATTTAAAAAAGAGCAACTTTTATCCAAAATCACGCAAAGCAGGCAGGCAGATTGAGTTGCTTACAGAATCACAGATTCATTCAGAGATCTATCTATCTGCCATTGGCTAGCTCAGTCTGTCACATAAAATTTGCTAGCAAGCAAACTCACAAAATTAACTCACAACACACCATGTATGTAAATATTGATTTTTTTATAATAAAAGAGCAACTTTTACCCAAAATCAGGCAAAGCAGGCAGGCAAATTGAGTTGCTCACAGAATCATTCAGTGATCTATCTATCTGCCATCGGCTAGCTCACTCTCTCAAATTTGCTTGTCATGAGTCTGCACTGAATAATAGAACCTTCAGTACTAAGGGAGGTTCGGCTGTGCTTAAAAGCAGAGCCAAAGATCTAAAGACTAGCTAGAAAGGAAGAAATCCAACTATTTTCTGCTTCCTAGCTACTCTAAATCTCCCCGCACAGAAGAACAGCTGATGATCGGAAAAAGAAAAAATAGCAATTTAGCAGGCAAGTTTGCCGAGTAAGGAGTGAGTCCGGGAGGGTTCCCGCAGGCCAAGTGAGCGGCACAGCCTTGTGTTTCTGTGCAGCCTGGATTAATTGCTTTGGGGGGGTAATCTGGGGGTGAGATTTCTCTGCAGCCCACCAAAATTTTCTCATGGCCCACCAGTGGGCCACAGCCCACCAGTTGGCAACTGCTGATGTAGGGCATTCTCTTGCAAGCAGAGGAGTGTAGTATTCTTCTCACGAAATACTTCTGGACTCGCTCAATTGTATTAATGTCCGATATGAAAGTGAATGAATTTGTCCGGCTTTTTCAGCCTGAAAATTGATTTGGGCCAGCCAATCAACTTTGACCATTAAATCACTGTTCCAGGCCATTAACTCTACTTTCATCTTCATTTTAGCCACTTAAACTAACGATAATTTTCAGGGAGGAGGCCTGTGGGTCCCTGATAAATATTAGCCTAGCTTGACAGCTGGCTGAAAAATAATTTCCTTTGCTTGGACAGGATGAGAGAAGGATTCTTTCAACACAAGCACCCTCCCCCTCCAACTGTCAAGAAAACACAATAGGAAGAGCCGCAAATACCTGCAGGGTGTTTCATAAAGATCAACCTGTCAAAACAGGATTTGGAGCTGAGCATTTTCTTAGATTTTTTTTCTCTCCATCTGGAGCATATTATTACTCAGCCAAACTATTCCCGCCCCTCTGGAGTGGTGTCACAAGGTTGGGTCAAAAAAGTCACTATGGCAGCACAACGGTATGACGGAAACTAGGCCTTTTCTTTTACAGGTCGTCCTTGATTTATGACCAGAATGGGGATTGGAATTTCCATTGCTAGCAAGGCTGAGTCACGACTAATTTGATGACCTTTTTTTTTTTTTTTTTTGCCCTGGCTGTTCAACAAATCACTGAGGTTGTTGAGTGAACCAGGTGGTTGTTAAGTGAATCCAGTTTCCCCCTGCTGGCTTTGATTAACAGGGACCAGCTGGGAAGTGATCACATGACCCTGGGATGCTGCAGTCATAAATATATACCGGTTGCCAAAAGTCCAAGGAGATTCTTAGTCATCCAGCTCATGGTTGTCCCAAAGGTGCTTTTTTCAAGAGGCAACTGGACTGTTTTTTTTTTTTTCTTTTGAAGACATTTCACTTCTCCTCCAAGAAGCTTCTGTTCTAACCCAGGCATCATCGAACTTAATAAAACACAAATGAATTTAAAAATAAAACCTTTTTTAATGCGATGCTGGGAATTACTTGCATTCCCAGCCAAAGCTCGTTAGACATTACTTCCTCCAGATAAAGGCATGCTTTTCAGTGTTGTAGAATGCTTGCCAAGAAACAGAAGTCCGATTAATATTAATCATAAACCAACCCAAAAACCCAGAAAAAAACTGACCAGAGTGCAGAGCTTCATGAAGGACTCGGAGAGTACTGAACTGCTTTGCTTCCTGCAAAGCTTTTCCTCATTGAGGTCTGACTTTTATCCCTGATGGGAGGGGCAATCACCTCCCAGCCTTACTCCCGAGTCACCCCTGCTGCTTCAGCTGCTCTCACCTTCTAGCAGCTCTGTGCACACGTGCACTGGAAACAGGCTCCCCAGGGTCCTCTGCTTCGCTGCTGCCAGACTCCGAAGGCAGCACCCCACTCCCAGATGGTCCTGGCCCCATCCCTGCATTGGATGCAGGACCCTCGTTCAAGTCCTCAGCAGACTCCCTGACGGGTTCTCTTTTGTCCTCTGCTGTCTGCACCGGCTGCCAGCGAACCACAGCAGCTTCTTCAGCTCTGACAGGATGGTGGGGAATGGAAGGTTTTATACTCTTTGCAAATAGCTGGTCATTTGCCTCCATTTTTGAGAGTCATTGAGGCCACTTGGAGTTTTGTCTGTGTCTTCAGAGTGGTGCAAATGGGTGTGGAGCCTTCTTGGAACTGGTGAAAGGACCATGTTGTGGAGCTGTGCTTTCTGCAGGATGTTTTTCTGCCCTGTGTCCCTTCACTGTTGAAGGCAGGTGCAGGAGGCTGCTGGGGATGAGTCTGTGCTGTCTGCATCTCAGACTGAAGTGCAAATGGTGCCTGTAGCCTGCAATTATTCTGGAAATCCGTTCATACCCCTGCACCATTCGAAGGAGGTTTCTCCCAAAGTGATTAGCTAAATGTCTATGGAGATTCTCAGTCATTCAGGTCATGGTTATCCCAAAGATGCTGGGTGGTTGCCAAGTGCCCAAGTATTGATCACATGACCGTGGGGATGCTGTGATGCTTGTAAGTGCAAGGAACAGGAGTAAGTCACTTTTTTCAGTGTGGTTTTACAGATGGTCCTTAACTTACTGTCATGCTCTTGTTGGAGTCTGATTCTGAGGGGGAGATGGAGCAGCTGACAGGGATGGGGAATATTCTGTAGGGTCATTTACATTCTTGAAACCCCACGCTTTGATTGGCCAAAGCGCAAGGTAATCCGATTGGTCTAGCGAGCTGATTGGCCTGCTGAGAATCTCCCGCGATTGGTGGAAACGAATCGCAGGAGATTCAAAGTGGTGCCATTGGCCGCGGCTGCCGCGGCTGCCACAGCTTGAGAATAAAAAGCCGCTGTTTTTCCCTCGGAGCCAGACCGGTTCCAGGGACCCAATAAAAGAGCTGAATTAAGTCACTGACTCCGGGTCTCCTTGCCGTGACGGACACGACACTGGCGACGAGGATGGGATTCCGAGGCTAACCCCCATCGAGCATGTGTCCGAAGGAAGCAAGACTGATGAGATGGCCAGCATCACTCCACCCACGCGCTTTAATCCCGCTAGCAAGGACTGGGAATAATACACGGACAGATTCCTCATGTTCCTCGAATGTAGCAACATGAAGGATGCCACCGGGCCGAAGAAACGAGCCGTCTTCATGACACATTGCAGGCCCGCAGTGTTCAAGATGGCAAAAGCCCTAGCGAAACCCGCTGACATCAAGGAGATGGACTGGGACGACCTCGAACCATTGCTCCGCAACCACTACGCCCCTGCCGTGCCCACCCTCATCAGGCAGCACGGCTTCTACCGGAGGGATCAGAGACCAGCCGAAAGCATCAGCGATTTTGTGGTGGAGCTGCAGAACCTAGGGGGCATGTGCGGGTTCTCCGACATGGATGAGGCCCTACGGGACCGCGTCGTGCTCAGACTTCGGGACCCAGTCCTACAGAGTCGGCTGATGGCCAAAGATGACATCACCCTCACCGACGCCATCGCTGAAGCCACCGCAGTCGAGGCAACCCGGAAATCGGTGAACCGCATGCGGAGGCTGGATGCTGGAGACCGCACCGTGACCACCGACCCAGGATGGGCGACTGAGGCCCAACCGGAAGCAAGTCACTGTGAGACCACCACCCGCCATGGTGAACTCTACTCTGCCTCCGACACCATGGACGAGGAGGAGGAGATCCACCGGCTCCGGACGGGACGTGACCAGCGAAATCAGTGGGGTCGTAAGTCGGGGACCGCATGCGCCGGGTGCGGAGGTGACCACCCAAGCCGAGTGCCGTTATTTCGATGCAGTCTGCTGGCACTGCGACAAAAAGGGTCACATCGCCCGAGTCTGCCGATTGAGGAAGGCCTACAGCCCCAGATGGCGGAACCACAGCGAGCGGAGATGGGACAGCACCCCCCCCAGAGCCAGAGATCGCCAAGCCGACAGCCGATGGGACTGGAGCAGGCGGAACCAACGAGGTGGCGAAACCCGGCGGAAGGAGGAAACCCACCAGATGGTCATCATCGGCCACGCATCAACCACCGACGCCCAAAAAGTCTACGTGGAGGTAGGCATCAAAGGCGAGCCATGCAAAATGGAGGTGGACTCCGGGTCCTACCTCTCCATGGTCACCTGGCAAGAGATCAAACGCTTGGTGCCTACCATCCACAAGAAGGGACTGGAGAACCAGAGACTAATCATCAAAGACTACCAGGGAAACCGCATCCCGGTAGTCGGAACTGGACAATTCAAAGTGACATTTAAGGGCCGCATTGCAAAGCTTCCCCTGATGATCGTGGACCGAGACCGACCCAGCCTCTTGGGGCTGCAATGGTTCGCGCCACTTGGCATCGAAGTCACGGGCATCAACCATATCGCAGAGACCGATTGGGAACAGCAACTGGTACGGGACTTCCAGGAAGTGTTTGATGATACCCTAGGCAAGTACCTAGGACCCCCTATCTCCTTCAGCCTAGACCCCAACATTCCCCTGAGATGCCTAAAACCAAGGCGGGTACCCTTTGCACTCAGGCCAAAAATAGACGAACAAATTGACAAGCTCGTCAAGCAAGGGGTCCTACAACCCATTGACCACGCCCGGTGGGAGACCCCAATAGTCACCCCAGTCAAGCCCGATGGGTCGGTGAGAATCTGCGGGGACTATAAGGCCACCCTAAATTGCGCCTTACAAAAAAGCGCCTACCCCATCCCAATAGTGCAGCACCTTCTACACTCACTGGGGGGAGGCAAGGTTTTTGAGAAACTTGATCTGGCCCAAGCATACCAACAGCTGCCAGTCGACGCAGAAATCACGGAGGCGCAAACCATAGTCACCCACCGGGGAGCGTTCCGATGTAACCGACTCCAGTTTGGAGTCAGCCTGGCACCTGGAATTTTCCAGAGCCTCATGGAGAGGCTTTTGCAAGGAATTAAGGGGGTGGTGCCCTACTTCGATGACGTGCTGGTGTTGGCAACCAACCAGCTAGAATTAGAGGGTCGTCTAAGGGATGTGCTAACGAAATTCAAGGAAACCGGGCTAAAAGTGAAGAGAGAAAAATGCCAGCTTTACACAGAGCGGGTCGAGTTCCTGGGATACTTCCTAGACTGGCATGGCATCCACCCAACCGCAAACAAAATCAGAGCCATTAAGGAGGCCCCTACACCCAGGAATAAAATGGAACTGCAGGCATTTCTGGGACTGCTTAATTTTTACAATGTTTTCCTGCCCCACAAGGCGACCGCGGCGGAGCCTTTGCATAGGCTCTTGGACAAGACGGCCACCTGGACTTGGGGGAAACACGAGGAAGCCGCCTTCAGGAAAACCAAGGACCTGCTCACCTCGGATGCCGTTCTCATCCAATACAATGAGACCCTACCACTCACCATCACATGCGACGCCTCACCCTTCGACATCGGCGCTGTCCTCAACCACACACTCCCAGATGGAAGAGAAGCACCCATCGCTTTCTTCTCGAGGACACTCACCAAACCAGAGAGGA
The DNA here is from genome assembly GCA_033807585.1 of Hydrophis major. Lineage (NCBI taxonomy): Eukaryota > Metazoa > Chordata > Lepidosauria > Squamata > Elapidae > Hydrophis > Hydrophis major. The sequence continues at coordinate 257,313,761 of CM066330.1, forward strand.
GCTATAGCCAGCTGGACAAGGAGGCCCTAGCCATCGTCGCAGCAATGAAGAGGTTCCACGAGTACCTCTACGGCCGCACGTTCACCATCATCACAGACCACAAGCCATTGCTGGGCATCTTGGCAGGGAACCGTGCCACCCCGAACATCTTATCTCCCAGAATGACAAGGTGGTCCGAATTCCTTGCCGCCTGCAGCTACCGGCTCACACACCGAGCGGCTCAAAGCGTCTGCGTGGGTGATAGTCTTACCAGGTTGGTGTGTGAGCCGCTCGCCATTACCCGACCTAGACACCAATCCAGCACCCACGACGAGCACCCTCAGCATAGAGACTCTGCCCAATCTACCCATAACCGCGTCAGACATTGCCCGAGAAACTAATAAAGACAAACGTCTGGCGCAGGTGTTACATTGGGTAGAAAAAGGGTGGCCAGAAAAGGACAACGATGAAGCATTCAAAACATTCCGGAACCGGCAAACAGAACTCTCGCTACAACAAGGGTGTGTACTGTGGGGGGAAAGGGTTGTTATTCCGGAAAAACTACAAGGGAAGGTATTGGGTTTGTTACACGAGGGGCACCCAGGCATAGTTAGAACAAAAGCCCTGGCCAGAAGTTACGCTTGGTGGCCAGGGATGGACAAGCAAATTGAGGCCTGGGTGGCAAGGTGTCAATGCTGCCAAGAAACCAGACCGAGCCCTCCCGCGGCACCGATCCTGGAATGGGAAAACCCCAGGGGACCCTGGTCTAGGATCCACATAGATTTTGCCGGGCCCACCAAGGGACACACATTCCTAATAACCGTAGATGCTTACTCCAACTGGTTGGAGGTAAGCAACATGAAAACCACCACCACAGAAGCCGTGACCAAGGAACTTAGTAAACTATTCACAACCCACGGCCTCCCAGATGTCATCGTGTCGGACAACGGGCTCCAATTCACCTCGCTAGAATTTGAAAAATTCCTAGCAGAACGGGACATACGACACGCACTGACAGCTCCGGCACATCTGGCGGCGAACGGAAGGGCAGAACGGATGGTTCAATTTACAAAAAAAAACCATCCAGAAAATCGAACACGGGGAAATCCAAGAAAAAATAAATAAAATGCTTTTTATACAACATATAACCCCATACACAACAACAAACAAAAGCCTGGCAGAGCTGCTAATGGGGAGAAAATTAAGGTCCCCACTCGACAGACTGCACCCCACATACAACCCGGAAAACCCCCCAAACTCCTCCAGCAAGCACCAGTCCTTTGTGCCAGGTGACGCCGTCTACGCAAAGAACCTAACCGGAGACCCACTGTGGGTACCAGCAATCATAACCCAACTGACAGGTCCCCGCTCGTACCGGCTGCAAACAACTGACGGACGAGCGTGGAAATGCCACATCGACCAAATAAGATCGAGAACGGCCATAAGAAACACAATCGCCACGCAACCAGACACAGACGAACCCCTTAACACAAGCCAAGAGGGGAGGGAATACCCCAAGAACCAAAACCCAAGAGAAATAAACCAGCCATACTCACCGGCAAGCAGCCAGCCCGAAACTTCACCAGGGAGAAGCAGCCAGGCCAGCTAGACCAGCCCAGAAAGACCAGGCGGGAGCGATGAGAACCGCAGCTCAACCAGCCCAGGTAGACCGGGAGGGAGCTGCGACAAGCAGCCCGACAGAGCCTTCCAGACGGTTCTAACGATGAGACCAAGAGAAACAGAGAACCCGACCGAACCGGCCGGGAGCCAACCAACAACTGACCTGCGCAGGTCCAGTAGGCAAGTACGGAGCCCTGCCTACTTACGGGACTACGTCACGTAGGACCAAACCAAGAGGGAGGGGTGTTCTGTACGGTCATTTACATTCTTGAAACCCCACGCTTTGATTGGCCAAAGCGCGGGGTAATCCGATTGGTCTAGCGAGCCGCACTGATTGGCCCGCTGAGAATCTCCCGCAATTGGTGGAAATGAATCGCGGGAGATTCAAAGCGGTGCCATTGGCCGCGGCCGCGGCGGCTTGAGAATATAAAGCCGCTGATTTTCCCTCGAAGCCAGACCGGTTCCAGGGACCAATAAAAGAGCTGAACTAAGTCACTGACTCCGGGTCTCCTTGCCGCGACGGACACAACAGGGAATGTGGCTCCTGTAGCTGTGGAAGAAACAGGGGAAGGGCACAGTCCAGCGGGGCATTCAAAGCCAGGGCCACCCCCACTTCATCTTAGGGCATGCAGGAAGGAATGGAGAAGGGAGCAATGTGGCTTACGAGAGAGGAAAAGGCCCTGATCCCTTTCATTAGTTGCAGCTGGGAGAACAGGATATAAGTGGGGCATTTACACATGGCTCCTTGTTGGAAGCAAAGCATGCATTATCTTGGTCAAGGTTTATCTGGATTTTGGCAACTGTGGGTGCTGTGTTATCCTTTGAAAATCTGCAATTTATTTATTTGTTTATATATTATTTATTTATTTAATTTAATTTTGTCAAGCAATTATAACATAACAGGTATAAATATAAACATAGTTGTGAATATATGAAATGGATACATATAAGAGAAATAAAAAATAAACAATAGGACAGGGATGGTAGGCACATTGGTGCATTTATGCACCCCCCCCCCCACAGACCTCTTAGGAAAGGGGTGAGGTCAGTAGTAGACAGTCTAAGGTTAAAGTTTTTGGGTTTTGGGAACAAACCACAGAGTCAGCTAGAGTATCATCCTGGCCTGCCGTGTTAATTACTTCAGTGTGGTTTGTGTTGGTTTTTTTATTTCTAATTATCCTTACTTTGAGTTCGGACTCCATTTCTGTCCTTCGTCCTTGAAGAGTTTGATATCCAGTCGAGGATAATTGGACATTGGGGCCAAGTTGGAGGCATTAAAGGGAATTTATTCTACTTTGGTGACTTTGTTATTTTTGTGTCATACCCTTGGTCATCACACTTACAACCATTTGTTTAGTGACCTTTCATAGTTACAACAGCACTGGAAAAAGTGACTTATGACCATTTTTCATGCTTATGACCTTTGCAACAATCCCACAGTCACATGATCGAAATTCAGGCGCATAGCAACTGATTCACATTTATGATGGTTGCAGTGTCCTAGGGTCATGTGATCCCCTTTTGCTATCTTCTGACAAGCAAAGTCAATGGGGAAGCCTGATTCACTTAATAACCATGTTACTAACTCAACAACTGCAGTGATTCACTTAAGAACAGCAGAAAGAAAGATGTAAAATGGGGCAATAGTCACTTAATATCTGTCTTGCTCAGCAACTTAAATTTTGGGCCCAATTGTGGTCGTAAAATGAATTACCTCTATGTGTGTTTCACATATTTGTTTGTACCATCTTGACTTTTTTTGACCACACCTGATGAACATCCCTAATTCCAGAATATGATCTCTGAAAAAGCACAATTTTCTTGTGGAAGAGAAACATCAGAAGGAGAATAGGTATAGGAGGAAGGAGGAGGAAGAGAGGGGAAAGAGGAGGAGTTAGAGGGGAGGAGGAGAAGGAGGAGGGAGGGGAGGAGGAGGAAGAGGAGGGGGAGCAGGAGGGGGAGGGGGAGCAAGAAGAAGAGTGGGAGGGGAGGAGGAGGAGGAAGAAGAAGAAAGAAAGAAAGAAAGAAAGAAAGAAAGAAAGAAAGAAAGAAAGAAAGAAAGAAAGAAAGAAGAAGGAAGGAAGGAAGGAAGGAAGGAAGGAAGGAAGGAAGGAAGGAAAGAGAAAGAAAGAGGGAAGGAGGGAGGGGAGGGAGAGAAAGAAAGAAAGAAAGAAAGAAAGAAAGAAAGAAAAGAAAGAAAGAAAGAAAGAAAGAAAGAAAGAAAGAAAGAAAGAAAGAAAGAAAGAAAGAAAGAAAGAAAGAAAGAGAAAATAAAAAAGAAAAGAAAGAGGAAGAAATCTTTTTAAAAAGCCATAGACACTGGTTGTGGTCACAGGTGACCCAACAGATTCCTTTGCAAAAGAGTTCACCTTAGCTGGTTTTGTGTGTGCCTCTGTGTGTCTGCCTGAGGTGTAACATGTGCAACTTTAGCCCATTTGGTTAATCCATGATTCAGTTGATTGTGCAAAGCCAGAAAAAGGGTTAATTCAGCAACCGGGTGACGTGTGACACACAAGCACAGCCCATTTCTCAGGTTTCTGCAGCAGTGAGCAAAACACAACAAACAAAAAGTAAATAGAAACCCTAGGGTCACCATAATAAAAGGTCTGAACGGAATTAATTGAAGAGAAATAGTAAACCATCTAGATAAAAGGTGACACAGGCTAAAAAAGAGGTGGGACTTCAATGGTCCGTTGCAAAAAAATGTTCACCAATGCCCCAAATCCCATGACCTCCTCTTACTTCTTATGACTTATGTCCCACTTCAATCAGAAGAGAGCTGGAAGGGACCTTGGAGGGAGCGGCGAGAACCGCAGCTCAACCAGCCCAGGTAGACCGGGAGGGAGCTGCGACAAGCAGCCCAACAGGGCCTTCCAGACGGTTCTAACGATGAGACCAAGAGAAACAGAGAACCCAACCGAACCGGCCGGGAGCCAACCAACAACTGACCTGCGCAGGTCCAGTAGGCAAGTACAGAGCCCCGCCTACTTACGGGACTACGTCACGTAGGACCAAACCAAGAGGGGACCCTATACCCATGATGGTGAACCTATGGCACACATTCTGGAAGTGGCACACAAAGCTATCTCTCTGGGCATGCCAGCCATCACCCGTTGCTCTTCCATGTTCCAGTGCACACTGGCCAGCTGGTCTTCATGCACGTGGGAGCGCCAGAAACCAGAAGAACAGCATGCATGTGCAAAGACCAGCTGGCCAGTGTGTATGCACGTTAGAAACCGACCGGCCACCTGGTCTTCTGGTTTCTAACACGCATGTGCACACGGAGACCAGCTGGCTAGTGTACATGCACATTGGGAAACCGGCTGGCTAGCTGGTCTTCATGTACGCATGTGCATTAGAAGCCAAAAGACCAGGCAGCCGATGCGTATGTGTGCTCCAGGAGCTGCTCTTTTGGTTTTTGGTGTGCACAGGTGCACGCGTTTCAGCACTCAATTCCTTTTTGATGTGCGCATGCTCCGATTTCAGGTAGTCCTAAACTTACAACAGTTTGTTTAGTGACCATTCAAAATTACAGCGACTCTGAAAAATGTGATCTATGACCAGGGGTGGGATTCTACCAGTTCGCACCTGTTTGCTAGAACTGGTTGTTAACATTCTAAGCAGTTTGGAGAACCGGTTGTTAGAAGAAATGACTGGCCTAATCCTGTAAGGAAGGCAGGAAGGAAACATGCTGGTGTTGCTTACAGAAACTGCCTCCCCTTATTACATTCTTAGCAGGATTAGACTTCCTGTCTCTGGAACTTCTCTGGAGTTTTCCCCCCTCCTTTGCTGGTGCTTTGCTTGTGTGGAGTGACCATTCAAAGTTACAATGGCACTGAAAAAAGCGACTTATGACCATTTTTCACACTTATGACTGTCGCAGCATCCCCATAGTCATGAGAGGCCAGGCGAGGAGATGCGTGCCTCGATGTGAGTGATATTGAGTTGGCCACACCCAGCCAATAACATGACCACCAAGCCATGCCCACCAACTTAGCCACGCCCGCAGAACCAGTTGTTAAAAAATTTGAATCCCACCCCTGCTTATGACCATTTTAACCTTTGAAGCTTCCCATGGTCCCATGATCAATATTCAGACGATTGACAACTGGCTCATATTTATGACAGTTGCAGTGTCCCTGGGGTCATGTGATCCCCTTTTGTGACCTTCTCACAAGCAAAGTCAATGGGGAAACAGGATTCTCTTAACCATGTTACTAACTTAACAACTGCAGTGATTCTCTTAACAACTTTGTCAAGAAAGGCCATAAACTGGGGAAAACTCACATAACAAATGTCCTATCTAACAACATAAATTTTTGAGCTCAATTGTGGTCATAAGTCGAGGACTACCTATATTGAAACAGGTAATCCTTGACTTATGACTGTTGCTTAGCAATTGTTTGAAATTACAATGAACTCCCCCCAAAAGTACTTATAACCCAGATTCTAAGTTCTGATAGCTTCCCCCAGTAGTCGAGTGTCCACAACTGGCGTTATTGCTAACTGACTCAAATATATGGTCATTTCAGTGTCCCACATTCAAGTGAGCGTGATTTACAATGTTTTTGCCAGAAACAGATTTGGATAGAACTCCTGAGAAAAATATTAAAATCACTCAGGGCAAAATGCCAAATGTTTCCTTTGATTTGATGGACAATTTAGGGCTGGTTGATACGGCAATTCAAGAGTGTATACCTACTTTTCCGACAGGCACAGATTCTTTTCAAGAGCAGACTTGATTTGGACTTCAAAGTTGGCTATGAAAAAAGAAGAATTAAAGGAATTCCCAGAGAAGATGAGTATTGCTCAACAAAGTAAAGCTTTTGGAAAGCAATTATCTGTTTAACAGTAAGAGCAAAGGAGATAAAAATGAATTATGTAAAGGGAAAAAAACTGAGTTTGTGAATAAACCAAGGAAGCAGACAGCACATAAAACATAAAAAGAGAAGAAAGGTATTGAAATTACAAGGAGATATTGTATTAATCATCAATGCAGTCCTACAAAAAGCATTTTCATCAACATTATTTCAATTTGTATAAAGGAAGTGACATTGCTCTAGAGAAAATAGATGAAGATCTAAAGAAATAAAATCTACAGAGATTTTATAAGAGAGAGATTATGAAAGGACCTATAACAATAAGGAAACTTTCTGAGGTTATAAAAATATTAAATTAGGAAAGATTCCTGGGCCAGAATGATGATCAGCTTTTTATCCCAAAGATGGTTTTTCAAAAGGTCACTGGACTTGAAAACCTGTAGATTCTCATCCAAGAAAATTCTTCAGTCACCAAGAACTGAAGAAGCTTCTTGTATGAGAAGTGAAACATCTTCAAAGAAAAATGAAGAAAGTCCAGTTGCCTTTTGAAAAAAGCATCTTTGGGACAACCATGAACCTGGATAACTGCGAATCTCCATAGACACATTAGTTTCTTTTGTTATTATGAACTTTTACAATCTTTACAAAACATGACAAACTCTGTCCTACAGAGAGGAAGGATTCTGGAGAGCTGGAAAGAAATCAGTAGCATTAATAACTACAAAGGGATAAATGTTGACTTTAACAAAAAAAATACAATACAGCTGATATCCCTATAGCTACAAGTTGTTCATAATGATCATCGCTAATAGATGAAAATACTTTTGCAAGAATTTATTCATGAGGATCAATATCGGGTTTTAACTAAATTACAGTTAAAGATTAACAAGGTTAGAAATGTGTTAGACATTTTGGACACTTATATTTTAAGCAATATAATGGAAAACTAGCTGTGTTGATCTTAGATGCAAAAAACTCCCTTGACAATTTGATCTGGGTTTTCTTGTTAAAGGTTTTGAAGGATGTAAATTTTGGGGAGAACATTATAAAATACTTACGATCGTTTTACATTTCAGAGAAAGCAGAAACAATTGTTAAAGGAGATTTAACAAAAAAGCATGTGAAATATAAAAAGGAACGGGACTCATTGTCTACTTTCTTGATAATTTAGGTTCTTGAAATTCTTATAAGATGAGAGAATTGTGGCAATACAGAATTAAAAAGTAGACGTATAAGTTAGGAGCTTTTGCAGAATACTTGATGTTGTTCTGGAAAATCCTTCAAAGGGAATTGAAATATTAACGAGCAAATTAAAATGTCTATGGAGATTCTCAATCATCCTGGTCATGGTTGTCCCAAAAGTGTTTTTTTTTCTTTCCCTTCTTTTTCAAAAGGCAACTGGTCTTTCTTTGTTTTTCCTGGAGGACATTTTGCTTCTCATCCAAGAAGCTTCTTCAGTTCAGAAGAAAAAAAAACACCTTTGGGGCAAATTAAAAGAATATGATGCATTAACAAGTTTCATGACAAACAACATGAAGACAATGAATGTTAACAAAAAATATTAAAATAGAAGATCAAGCAGAATTGATGACTAGAATGGGTTTTAAGATTGAGAAGAAGACAAAGTGAGTATCACTATGACAGGCATATTATTTCAAAATAATGGCTGGCTGGAGAATTCTGAAAGCTGAAGTCCACAGGTTTTAAAGTTGCTAGGTTCGGAGACCCATGGTTTACTACATTAAAAAAAAAAGGAGGCTTACGTGATTAAAAATGGCCAATGAGCCAGTTTCAGATCAGATTAGGCGTAAACATTCCATAAACAAATCCAGAACCTGGCTAGAGATAGATCATCATGGAGAATATCAGTCATGATTCACTAGGAGTCAAAATGACTTGGTAGTGTATCATCAATCAATTGAGCCACCATTTTATTTTTGATTGGACTTTCCATTCGTCAATGCTGAGCTCAAGAGTCAAACTTGGATTTAATCGAAAAACAGAGTTGGAAGGGACATTGGAGGTCTTCTAGTCCAACCCCCTACCTACTCAAGCAGAAACCCTATACCATTTCACACAAATGGTTGTCCAATTTTTTCTTAAACATCCCCAATGTTGGAGCACCCACAACTTCTGAAGGCAAGACTTTCCATGGATGAATTGTTCTGTCAGGAAATTTCTCAGTTCTATGTTGCTTCTCTATTTGATTAATTTCAATCTAGGATGATTTTATGTAATCCACTGAGGTCTCCAAGTGGATCCAAATGGCTGCACCACCTAGGATTCTAACTCATGTTGCAGAGATTCTATTTTCACCCATCAGGATGGTTTGTTTTGTTTATTTATTTATTTATTTCCCACCTTTATTGTTTTAATAACTCAAGGTGATGAACATATGCAACACACCTCCCTCCTCCTATTTTCCCCACAACAGCAACCCAGTGAGGTGGGATGGACTGAGCCACAGTGACTGGCCCCAAGTCACCCAGCTGGTTTTCATCCCTAAGGTGGACTAGAACTCACCATCTCTTGGTGATTGGCCCAAAGCCACCCAGCTAGCTTTCATACATAAGTCAGGACTTGAACTCATGGTCTCCTGCTTTCTAGACTAGTGCCTTAACCACTAGACAAACTGTCTCTCTAGGATGGGAACAAATGTCACAACAAGATCCATCACTAAGTAGCTTTAATCTATATGGGGTGATTTACATCCTATTTCCTAATTTAGAAAAAGATATTGCTGAATGCATCCTTCTCATAGGACCATAGGTTAAGCTGTGAGATGCTGTGTAATTTGAATTTGGGCTCTAAACTTTTTCAAGGAACTCACCAATTGATCAGCTTTCTCCAAGATGATGCCCTCAAGTGACTACAAGTCCCAGAATTCTCTGCTTGTTCTTTGTCCCTAATGGGTAGGGACATTCTGAGCGTTGAAAGGTGCAAATTGTAGGGAGACTGTTTTAAATAAATAATGTTCCCCAGGATTGGTCACATTTGCTTTCAGCCTGCCTTAGGAAAAATGATTAACTTCCTCAAAGATTTATCCTGCCTGGAAAACAATCAGTTTAATGTACGCCAATGACTGTACATTTAAAGTGACAATAAAGTTATTCTAAGTCTAAATTCTATGTCTAATCCTAACTTCCTCTGATATATATGAGGACACCAAGATATTTCCATAAATATCCATCACAAAGCCTGGGAGTTAGGAAATGCAGGTAGTCCTCAATTTACAATTAAGCCCCAAATTTCTGTTCTTAAGTGAGACATTGGTTAAGTGAGTTTTGTCCCATTTTGTGATCTTTTTTGCCACAGTCATTAAATGAATTACTGCAGCTGTTAAGTTAATACCATGGATGTTAAGTGAATGTGACTTCCCTGTTTGCTTGTCAGAAGATCGCAAAAGGGGACCACATGACCCTGGGATGAGGCAACCGTCATAACTGTGAATCAGTTGCTAAGCATCTGAATTTTGATCAGTGATCATAGGGATGCTACAATGGTCATAAATGTGAAAAACAGTTGTTTTTTCAGTGGCCTTGTAAGTGGTCACAAAATGAACTGCTGTAAGTCGAGGGCTACTTGTACTGTACCTCTAGCAAGATCTGGGGAACTAAAGAATCTAGGGGAGATAAATAGAAATAGTAAACATACACATAGCTTTTTTCTGATATGCCCATTGCTTAGCGAGCATTGGCTTACTCTAAATAGCAATTTATAACTCAGCTTAATTGACTCTGCAGTGCATCACATACAAAGAAACTCAATCAAGCAATTGTAAAGAAAAAATATACGTTCTCTCTTTTATTGGGAGCTGTTTAGCACATCTACCTGAACCTCTGGATAAAATGTTGTAGCCTATTGTTGATGCTGTTTCTGTTGCTGCTGCTGCTCATCAGATTTCTTTATTATATTTATTTGTTAAATTTATTTGTTGCCCATCTCACCATTGGGCTACTCTGGGTAGCTTACAACAGTAAAGTGAAAAATAATGATAAAAATGCAAACATAATGCTAGCAAAGCAATGGAACAAAAATAAACAATAAAAGTACAATAACACAAATTAAACGGTGGGTGGAGAGGGAGCAGGCAGCGCAGGGGAATGATAGGGTAGACTCTCTAATACCGCTATAAGGCTACCATATCTGGGCTTCAAGCTTCAGGACAACCACTAGAGAGCAGTAAAGAGATATGAAAAAATCTCTCTTAGAAGTCCTCTAGTGGCCATTTTGATGTTTCCACCCTCAAGATTGCTGTATAATAAGTAGCTTTGCCAGTTTGGAAAGTTTCCACAACTTCCCAAACCTTCCTTCCTAAATGTTGCATGACATTTCTCATTTTAGAAGTTTTTTGAGGGATAGGGATGACAAGTGACAGTCCCAAGTCTTTGGTACTTACGATTGATGGCTGGCTGGTTCCTCACTGCCCTTGCTGATATAGCTGGCTGGAACATAGCCCACCACTCTGTCTCCAGAGAAGCGCCTTGCAAGGACATAACCCCCCTCTTCTTTGAGGACATAAAGTTTGTCCCCTCTAGTGACACTCAGTTCCTCGGCATTCTTGGCAGTGTAGTTGTACAGCACCCCACGAAGGGAAGCTTTGTCTTCAGCAGGGTCAGGATCCAGGGTGGGATGTAAATATCCTGGGATCGGTTCCCAGGACTCGAAAGAATGGTTACTGGAAGCTCCGTTGGGCACACACTTGTTCCAAAACGTATGAAAGAAATGCAAATGTTTTCGGATGAAATTGTCCATCCCTTTCTTGGGAAGTTTCTCCAATGAGATTTAGCTCTGCCCTTCCAACAAGCTGCTCGGAGTGAAGAAGGAAAGCCCAGTCACCTTCATAGCTTCTTCTTTCATTGCTTGTTGATCAATGAGTCAAGGTTGCCTTTCCGTCTTCTCTTTCCCAGAGCCAACAGGAGTGAAGTGAGATGCTTCCTGGGTCCTTGGATACCTGAATGCGTTTGTAGGCCACGGGAGCTCCTTCTTCCCAAAGTGAGACTTGATGTTCAGGTGTAACTTGTTTGCTGCAGGGTGAGCTCATAAGTTTAGGCTTGCCACCACATCCGTCTCAGCTGGATGTTTGTTTATTACCCAGTCAACGCACTCACCTCTAGGGCTACACTCTAAATTAGCACTCATTTCCACATCGTCTCTTACAGAGTTTTTCCATTCACTTTTTCGTGGCCATCAAATAGTCTCTTCTGGGGAACGCCAATGGAGTTTCTCATTCATCCAGGTCATGGCTGTCCCAAAAGTGCTTTTTCCAAAAGGCAATTAGACTTTCTTGGTTTCTTTTTTGAAAATGTTTCGCTTCTCGTCCAAGAAACTTCTGAACTGAAGGAGCTTCTTGGATTAAAAGCACAATATTCTAAAAAAAAAACAAAAAACCCAACAACAACAAGAAAGTCCAGCTGCTTTTTGGAAAAAGCACCTTTGGGATAATCTTGAGAATGCAGCATTTGCAAAGCCTTTAAAAACACTCTTGCAAAATAACACTGAGAAATTTGTTCATATGATCCTTCCACCCGTGTTTGGGAAATAGCAATCAGGAACTACTTTCTTGCCTTTTTAATCAATTCTCCCAGCTGTGATTTTTAATCTTAAGTTTATACACATTAATAGTGGCTCTTCAAAGTCTACCACTGCATAATGTGATAGATCAGTGTTTCTCAGTCTCAACCATTTTAAGATGCATGGACTTCAACTCCCATAACTCCCTAGACAGCATGGAATCATAGGAGCTGAAGTCCACATGTCTTAAGGTGGCTGAGATTGAGAAATGTGCTAGATTGTAAAATTGGTGATTTCCTATTTGAATTCCAAGCAAAGCATACAAATTATGTCTATCCTGTTTCTGATTGCTCTCATGATTGCAATCTCTGCTTTATGGATGATTGCAAAACTCACGGACCATCCCTTTTCTCCACCTGTGTTATGTTAACTTTCCCAGTGATGAAAACCTTTGATTTGTTTATTTATTAGATTTTTATCCAGCCTTTATTATTTTTACAAGTAACTCAAGGCGGAGAACATATCCAACACACTTCCACCTCCTATTTTCCCCACAATAACAACTCAGTGAAGTGGGTTGGGATAAGAGAGAGTGACTGGCCCAAAGTTACCCAGACAGCTTTCATGCCTAAGGCGGGACTAGAACTCATTGTCTCCTGGTGATTGGCCCAAAGTCACCCAGCCAACTTTCATGCCTAAGGTGGGACTAGAACTCATCGTCTCCTGGTGATTGGCCCAAAGTCACCCAGCCAGCTTTCATGCCTAAGGTGGGACTAGAACTCATCGTCTCCTGGTGATTGGCCCAAAGTTACCCAGCCAGCTTTCATGCCTAAGGCGGGACTAGAACTCATTGTCTCCTGGTGATTGGCCCAAAGTTACCCAGCCAGCTTTCATGCCTAAGATGGGACTAGAACTCATCGTCTCCTGGTGATTGGCCCAAAGTTACCCAGACAGCTTTCATGCCTAAGGCAGGACTAGAACTCATTGTCTCCTGGTGATTGGCCCAAAGTTACCCAGCCAGGTTTCATGCCTAAGGTGGGACTAGAACTCATTGTCTCCTGGTGATTGGCCCAAAGTTACCCAGCCAGCTTTCATGCCTAAGGCGGGACTAGAACTCATTGTCTCCTGGTGATTGGCCCAAAGTTACCCAGACAGCTTTCATGCCTAAGGTGGGACTACAACTCATCGTCTCCTGGTGATTGGCCCAAAGTTACCCAGACAGCTTTCATGCCTAAGGTGGGACTACAACTCATCGTCTCCTGGTGATTGGCCCAAAGTCACCCAGCCAGCTTTCATGACTAAGGTGGGACTAGAACTCATCGTCTCCTGGTGATTGGCCCAAAGTTACCCAGCCAGCTTTCATGCCTAAGGCGGGACTAGAACTCATCGTCTCCTGGTGATTGGCCCAAAGTTACCCAGCCAGCTTTCATGCCTAAGGCGGGACTAGAACTCATTGTCTCCTGGTGATTGGCCCAAAGTTACCCAGCCAGCTTTCATGCCTAAGGCGGGACTAGAACTCATTGTCTCCTGGTGGTTGGCCCAAAGTCACCTAATCGACTTTCATACCTAAGGAGGGGTGAGGAATTCAGTCTTTTACTTTCTAACCTAGAAACTAGAGACTAGATCAAAAAACGCTTGCCTTAACCCAAATCCCTCCTTTTCGGCAACAATATAGACTTTGGGGAACTTTACCCTCTAATGCTATTACTATACTATGGTATTAATAATGGTGCTGTTGCTACATCTATTAATACTACTAATACTACAACTATTGTTTATGCTATTACTCTTACTACTACTATTTTTTCTACTTCCTCTTTTACACTGGAATTGTTGGGAGACCCAATTTTTATATCAATGCTAGATGTGGGTAAAGAAATAAATAGGGACTGCCTTCTTGAAGGAGTTATATAGGTATGATCACTCTCTTCTTTAAATTACATGTTACATCAGCCTGACCAAATCTTGCCTGCTAATTAAGGCAAAGGGCACTGAGCAGTGTAATATTATACATGTTCACCCAAAAGTAATGCATAGAATACCAGTAGGACTTATATCTTATTAAAATGTACGTTCCTTTTTCTTAAGGTACGCCCTTTAGACATGTTTTGACTCCACCAGAGTAAAACAGAAGAATCTGGGAGCAGAATCTATGTAGGTAGTGACAATAAAGAACTAAATGATGAATAAATAGCATTATAATTATTCTTTGCAATAAAAAGAATGAGAGAAAAGGAACGGGATAGGAGGGTAAAGGAAGAGAGGACACTTTTGTCAGTTTGACACTTAAAATCCTGAATGTGAAGCTTTGATGGCCACCCTCTTCAGACATAGACCAAGTATGATATGGATAGTCCTTGAGTTACAACAATTCATTTAGTGACCATTTGAGGTTACAAGGGCACTGAAAAAAGGGACTTGTGCCTGTTTTTCATCGTTATGACTATCGCAGCATAATGTCGTGTGATCAAAATTCAAACACTTGGCAACTGATTCACATTTGTGACGGATGCAATGTCCTGGAATCATGTGATCCCCTTTTGTGTCCTTCTGACAAGCAAAGTCAGAGGGGAAGCCAGATTCACTTAATAACTGTGTTATTAACAACAATTAACAACAATGGCAGGAAATGTCATAAAATGGGGCAAAGCTCACTTTAAAACGGTCTTGTTTAGCAACAGAATTTTTGTGGTTATAAGTTGAGAACTACCTGTATTTAAAGACAAACTTCAGACTGAAGGAAATAAAATGAAAAAATTATTGCAGTCATTCACCAGCACAGGTTGAAGCAAAGTAAGAAGAAAGCAGCAGGTTTAGTCATATGGAGTGATCAAAAAAGTTAAGATGGCGAGCCCAATGGTGTCAGAAAAGATTCACCTGTGGAGCAGAAATATGTAGTTTCTGTGTGCAATATATGCATTCATTTGCTATCTGTCGGTCTGTCTGTCTATCGATTATCTATCTATCTATCGATCCATCTATCTATTCACCCCAATTTCTCAACCTTTCTTTGTTAACACAAAGGTACTTTTTAAAAGAGGCAACCGGACTTTATGTTTTTTCTTTGAATATATCTTTCCCTTCTCATCCAAGATTGCGTCTGGAAAAAAAGCACCTTTGAGACAACCATGACGTCTCCGTACACATGATTTCTTTTTTAAGCAAGTCCTTGCAGTTTTTAAAGGACTCACTCAGCGTTTAAGCGAACCCAACTTGCCCTGTGGACTTTGCTTGGCTGGGAGGCGCTCAGATCACGTGACTCGGGGGGTGTTGCAGCCCTCATGAATAATGCATAGCGGTTGCTAAGCGCCCGGATTTGAATGACGTGGCTGGGAGGACATTGCGAACGTAAGTGCGAGGACTGGATGGAGGGTCAGGGCTGGCGGGCTCCCGATGCAGATAGAGCGCAGGGAACGCTTTAAGACTCCCGGGCAGGGAAGGATGCTGACGGGGAGCAGGAGGCCCGGCCTGAAAGGCGGGGCGGAAGGATTTGTCGTCCTCCAGCCTGACTGAAAGGCCCGTGAGAGGCGGCGGCTTCGGCCTTCTTCCCCGGGCGGGCTTGGGACTCCTCTCGGCGGGGAAAGGGATGAAGCCCTGACACTCCTCTCTTCCTCCTCCTTCCCACCTTCAGGAGGACGGACGGTCCTGGCGGAGGAAGGAAGCGCCACCCGAGAGGAGAGGAGAGGCCTCGCGGAGCAGTCCTGCCCACCTCAGGCGCAGCTTCCCGGGAGGCGGCGGCGGGAAGAAAGTCTCGGGCGCTGCACGGCTGCAGAAGAGCCGTCCGCAAACCGGGATGAGGCGGAGTCGAAAGGGACCCCGTGAAAGGGCGATACCCAGAGGGCGGAGAGGAGAGGAGAGGGAAGAGGAGACAAGCGGAGCCCTCGAGATGCTCCCAGAGCGCGGAGATTCCTTCAGCCCAGACGGAAAACACGGGAATCCCCGAAGAACAATCCAAAACCAGGAAGAAAAGAAACACGAATGTACAGAATGTGGAAGATCTTTCAAAATAAATCAGCAGCTTCAAAACCATCTGAGAACCCATTCAGGAGAAAAACCATATCAATGTCTGGAATGTGGAAAGAGCTTCGCTGTGAGGGGAACTCTTTATTATCATCAAAAAATTCACACTGGAGAAAAACCTTATAAATGCCTGGAGTGTGGAAAGTGCTTCGCTGTGAAGGGAATTCTTGATAATCATCAAAGAATTCACACTGGAGAAAAACCTTATAAATGCCTGGAGTGTGGAAAGAGTTTTACTCAGGGTGGACACCTCTGTCAACATCAAAGAATTCACACAGGAGAGAAATCATATCAATGTCTGGAATGTGGAAAGAGCTTCGCTGAGAGGAAAACTCTTGATATTCATCGAAGAATTCACACAGGAGAAAAACCTTACAAATGTCTGGAGTGTGGAAAGAGCTTCACTGTGAGTGGAACTCTTGATAATCATCAAAGAATTCACACTGGAGAAAAACCTTATAAATGCCTGGAGTGTGGAAAGAGCTTTAGTCACAGTGGAAACTTCCGTCAACATCAAAGAATTCACACAGGAGAGAAACCATATCAATGTCTGGAATGTGGAAAGAGCTTCTCTGAGAGGAGAGGTCTTGAAAATCATCAAAGAATTCACACAGGAGAAAAACCATATCAGTGTCTGGAATGTGGAAAGAGCTTCAATGAGAGGAGAGGTCTTAATAATCATCAAAGAATTCACACTGGAGAAAAACCTTATACATGCCTGGAATGTGGAAAGAGATTTAGTCATGATGGAAACCTCCGTCAACATCAAAGAATTCATATTGGAGAAAAACCTTATAAATGCATGGAGTGTGGAAAGAGCTTCACTGAGAGGAGAACTCTTGATATTCATCAAAGAATTCATAGGGGAGAAAAACCTTACAAATGTCTGGAGTGTGGAAAGAGCTTTACTCAGAGTGGACACCTCCATCAACATCAAAGAATTCACATTGGAGACAAAACATATCAATATCTGGAATGTGGAAAGAGCATCACTGTGAGGAGGGGTCTTGATAACCATCAAAGAATTCACACTGGAGAAAAACCTTACACATGCCTGGAGTGTGGAAAGAGATTTAGTCAGGGTGGAAACCTCCATCAACATCAAAGAATTCACACTGGAGAAAAACCTTATAAATGCCTGGAGTGTGGAAAGAGCTTTACTCAGGGTGGACACCTCCGTTATCATCAAAGAATTCACACAGGAGAAAAACCATATCAATGTCTGGAATGTGGAAAGAGCTTTGCTATGAGGAGAACTCTTGATAATCATCAAAGAATTCACACTGGAGAAAAACCTTAAAAATGCATGGAGTGTGAAAGAGCTTAATTCTGGGTGGACACTTCTGTCTACATCAAAGAATTCATATTGGAGAAAAACCATATAATAGCCTGGAATGTGGAAAGAGCTTCAATGAGAGGGAAAATTTTTAATATTAATAAAAGAATTCACACCAGATCACTTCCGTCAACATCAAAGAATTTACACCAGAGAAAAACCATATAAATGCCTGGAAAGAGCTTTACTCAGGGTAAGCTAACACCCAAGAAGATAGGCTCCAGATCCAGCTGGATCTTGACAGACTAGAACACTGGGCCATATCTAACAAAATGAAATTCAATGTAAAGAAAAGTAAAGTCCTACACTTAGGCAAGAAAAACCAAAAGTACACATATAGACTGGGTGAAACCAGGCTCAATAGTAGTAACTGTGAGAGGGATCTTGGAGTCTTAGTGGACAACCAGCTAAATATGAGCCAGCAGTGTGCAGCAGCAGCCAAAAAAGCTAATGCAATCCTAAATTGTATCAACAGAGGGATACAATCAAGATCAAGGGAGTACTAATACCACACTATAAAGCCTTAGTAAGACCACACCTAGAGTACTGCATCCAGTTTTGTTCACCACATTATAAAAAAGATGTTGAGACTCTAGAAAAACTACAGAGAAGAGCAACCAGGATGATTAAGGAACTGGAGGCTAAACCATACAATGAACAGTTGCAGGAACTGGGTTTGGCCAGTCAAGTAAAGAGAAGGACCAGGGGAGACATGATAGCGGTCTTCCAATATTTGAGGGGCTGCCACAGAGAGGAAGGGGTCAAGTTATTTTCTAAAGTGTCTGTAGGCCAGACAAGGAATAATGGATGGAAACTGAACAAGGAGAGATTTAACCTGGAAATAAGGAGAAACTTTCTGACAGTGAGAACAATGAACCAATGGAACAGCTTGCCCTCGGAAGTTGTGTGAGTGCCATCACTTGAGATTTTCAAGAAAAGATTGAACTGCCATTTGTCAGAAATGGTGTAGGGTCTCCCACTTGGGCAGGGGGTTGGACTAGATGACCTACAAGGTCCCTTCCAACTCTGATTATCTGTTAAATCTGTTAAGGGTGGACACTCCTGTCAACAACAAAGAATTCACACCAGAGAAAAAACCATATAAATGCCTGGAGTGTGAGGAGAAAAAGAGTGTGAAAAGAGCTTCACTAACAGAAGAAATCTTTATAAACATCATATAAACCATTCAAATAGTTAAGTATATTCTCAAGTATTTAACTTTCTTAACATACAGATGTGCAATGATGAAAGAAGACAATTATATAAAACTACTTAAGCAAATAAAATTAGATTTGGAAAAGCCTACATCAGTGCTAGGAAGGATTGCTATGGTGAAAATGAATATCCTCCCAACATTGCTGTTCCTGTTCCAAACAGCACCTATAAAAATTGAAAAGAAATTCTTTGATGATTTGAATAAATTGATTTTGATAGTTATTTGGCAAGGAAAAAGAATAAAATTGAAGATGTTACAAGACTCTATGGTAAAGAAAATGGAGGGTTTGGACTACCAGATTGGTTCTTATATTACCAAGTATGTGATAACATGGCTGAATGAATGAATAACTCTCAGGCACAAGAGACTGTTATACTTAGTGTGGAAAGAGTTTTACTCAGAGTAGACACCTCCGTGAACATCAAAGAAGCCACTCCAGAGCAAAAGCCTTATAAATGCCAGGGGTGTGGAAAGAAGTTCAGTTGGCTGAGAAACCTTTATACACATCAAAGAATCCACTTGGGAAAAATCCTCTGTAAATGCCTGGACTGTGGAAAGACCTTCAGTCGGAAAAACAGCTTTAATAGGCATCAACTCATTCATTCCGGGGAAAACTACTATAAATGCCTGAAATGAGGAAAGAGTTTTATTGACCGACATCAAAGGATCAATCATGATTCACTAGGATTCAATCTGTCATAGAGAAGAAAATTTAGAAATGTACGGAGTGGGAAAAATCCTTTAAAACAAATGGAAATATCCAAAACTACAATGGAACCTTGGGTACAAATGCTTCTGACCAAATCAGGTGATGACCAAAATTTTGGGAAAATAGTTGCTTCTGGTGGCGAGCAGATTCTCTGGTGCCAATCAAATACAGCCGTGGTGATTTTTCCTGCCACGATGATTTCCGCTTCTGCTCATGCACAGAATTGTAGGCGCATGTGCAGTCAGTCTCACTTCTGTTTGTGACCAAATTGGGTTGCAACCGAAGTCCTGGAACGGATCATCGTCACCCGAGGTTCAATCAATCAAACGTTTATTGTCAATCCACAACATGTGTATAATGAAATTGAAAATGATAAGAATCTACATGGGAGAGGAACCTTATAAATTAATAGAGCATGGCTAACATGTTTTAGAAACAGCAAAACTAGTTTAGCTCTGGATGAAATGCTCTAAGGTTTCTCAAGATATGAGAAACTCCTTGAATATTTATTACTGACCTAATTACATCTAAAAAGGCAGGTGTATGGATTCTTAAACTTCATTGCCATCTCAAATTGTATGTGTCAACGTGAGGAAGGACTGTATCATCAATTCAAATATTCCACTTCTGAATACAAACTTCTGAACCATTTTACTATTCTTTCCATTACTAGTCAGTAAGTAGTAACCATAGTTAACATTGGTTCAGTTTTACTATTGTTTCATTATTGTTAAATGAAGGAACATTTTACTATCATCTTTACTCTTATGGTTTGTTTAGCAGTTTTGCTATTCTATATTATTTCATAGTTTAATTTGAATTATATTACAAATTATTATTTTGCATGATCACATTTTTGCTATAAATGAGTCCACAACTTGCAAATTGTGCAAGGAATATGAGAGCAATGGTATTCAGTTGCACATTCTTATATAATCATCGCAAATTTAATTCAGTCACT
The DNA here is from genome assembly GCA_033807585.1 of Hydrophis major. NCBI lineage: Eukaryota > Metazoa > Chordata > Lepidosauria > Squamata > Elapidae > Hydrophis > Hydrophis major. Next base: position 257,333,936 of record CM066330.1, read on the forward strand.
CAATGGTGCTGCGGTTTAATATATTACTTAGGAAGGTGGGCCAGAATCACTCTTTCCCTTTCAGTAGTAGAAGTTCATGCTGAAGTTAACCTTCTACAGCAACCCACTTTTATCTTCTCTTCCAGCCTTTGTAAATATACCCCAAGTATGAACTACTTTCATCTCAGCCTTTCCATCTTGGCTGGAACATACCTCTCCCAACAGGCGTTAGGCAGCAAGCAGAGAAAGCCAGATGTATGCCACAGTATCTAAAACTGTTTCCTTTCAGGTGTCTTCTCAGTGCCAGATGTAACCCCTCTCCAAAGTAGTTTTGTCATCCAGCTTTAGAGATCTTGCTAAGTTTTGCCAATTACTATTTTTAATGCAACAGAAGGAATGTTTCAACACATGACATAAGATAATCTTACTACCTGTAATTGACTTGTAATCACTGAGTTAGCCAGACAAATCTTATTTCATTCTTGGGTTAGACAGCTTCAATGCCAGATGGATTCATAACTGACAGACAAACCACATTCAACATGCACTCCTTAATGAAATTATACCTATCTGGAGGGAAATAAGAAGTGGGGTTCCCCACAGTTCTGCCTTAGGCCAGTACATTTTAATATCTTCATAAATATTTTAGATGGGATTTATGGAGAACTCATCAGATTTGCAGATGACAGCAAGCTGGCAACAAAAAGTACAAACCAATAGAGTATCCCACCTCCCAAAATTGAGAAGGAGAATCTGTTGGATCCAGAGCCATCTCTGGACTGTGGTTTTGCATGTCCAGTTTATTGCATGATCACAATGCAAACCCTGCTTTTTTTGAGGAGTAATGTGACAGGAATTAAAAAGGCTGTCCAGAGTTCGACAAAAATTTCAATGAAACACAATGAGCCAATGTATGTCTGCTGTGATCCCAAAATAAACTGAAAGTAAGTCTGCAATAAGAGAGTGGATTTTTTTCTCCCAATTACTGTGATCACCCCCTAGAATAGTGTCTACTTTTCCAAATCCCAGATTTCAAAAACTAGAATGGAAAATGGAAAGTAAATAAAAAGGATAAGTGGTGGGTTGATAACTACCTCCCTACACAGTATTTTTCAAACTGAGCAACTCCTAATTCCCTAGCCAGCATGACTCAGTGGGAAATTTTGAGAATTGAAGTCCACACATCTTAAAAGTTGCTGAGTTTGAAAGACACTGCTCTAATAGAAAGGAAGCTTGAGGCTTTTTACCACAGAAAAAAGGGGGAAAGTAGGAAAATGCATGAAGAATTATAAAATTATCTCCCAAAATCCACATTTAAACTCAGTGTTTAGAAAAAAAGAGAGATGTTTTAAATGGAACATCTACAAGATTGCTACAGTTGATCAAAAACCCTATGTGGATCGTAGACAATACAGCTGAGGAGTCTTTGGAATTTGAAGATTTAGCTACAGACAATTGATCTCTACCTATAAATGTTTTTTTCTGTGAATTCTCTTTTTCAATAATCCTAAATATCTGGTAACAGAGAATAATTTTTGCAGCTTCTTGGGCTTCCTTAAATTCTGGAAAATATTACAGGAAAATTTGTTTTGTAAAGAACAAGTGTAATGATCATATTCAAGGTTGTTAGCACCAACTGTCTCTGGAGATTTCCTTATTCCAAGAGCAAATATATTATATTGACCACTGTGAACTACAACAGAATTCATGTTCTTACTTAATGATGCTAACTAAGAAGAGAAATTCCATTGTTAAGCAACTTACACAGAAGTTTAAAACCATGTGACTATGCCACTTAGGGTTGTCAGTTATGGCAGTCCCAGTGAGGACTGTGAGTTATTAACCTTATGTGATCATAACTTCCAATTTCCTGCTGGCTTCCCCATTGACTTCCCCAATGCTTGTTGGAAGCCTGACAGGGAAGGCTGTGAATCAGAATCCCATGACAATGGGATGTTGCAATGGTCAGAAGTGTCAGCTGGTTGCTGAGTGTCGGAAACTCAAACGTGGTTGTGTCAGACTTCCTGCTGGTTTCCCCATTGATTTTGCTTGTTGGAAGCCAACAAAGAAAGCTGAAAATTATGATCAAATGACAACTTGAAACTGACAATCAGAAGTGTGTGCAGATCACTGAGCTTCTGAAGCACAATTATGTGGCTGCAAAGGTACTGAGATGGCCATGACTTTGAGGATCAGTGGTAAGTACCACTCCTTCAGTGCCATTGTCACTGAATGAGTGGTCATGAAGTAAGGACTACCTGTATAGCATAGCACCACTGAATTTTCTGAAGCTTCTCAATGCAATGGGAGAGCATTAGATATCTTAATTTGAAATCAGATTCAAAACAGTTCTAGCTAAAGCGATGGAATAATTCTGCAGTAGAAGCTACTATAAAGATCTTATTGCTGTGGCTGGTGCTTCAAATATAGGTCCTTGAAGTGATTCTGAATCCTCTTCTTTCCATGAAGAACTCATCTTCATGTAAACTATCTTTGAAATGAAATTTAGGGATCCTGAGGTCTCTGGAAGAACTACAATCCTAAGCTTTGATAAATCACAACAGTTATGCTAGATGAATTCCAGCTGGACATGTGGCATTTAGTCTGGACATGTATGAGAAAATCTTCCCAGCCTCAGATATTTCTCCAGCCTCACCTCCTAATTGTCTCATCTCAGCAGCAACAGGCTGTAAGTGATAAGGCATGACTTAAGAGGAAGGCAGGTGAGAACCTGGAGAAGAATCCAAGGGCAATGTATTCTGATGTCAATCTCCCAAATGTTGCAGTTTTGTAGTATGCTTCATCTTAGAAACTGCCTGGAGTTAAAGAAATTAGAAATGTCATTTGTGAAAGAGTTTAAGCAGCTGGTGAGATTTCAAGCAGCTTTTCAGGTCATGGCTAGCTTAATGTAACAAAGAGAAATTTCCAACCAGCCTGGTATTCATCTCTGACGCATTCACAATGAAAGAATGACAGGTCAACAACAACTGAAGGGAATATTGTTGATTTAGTCCATGTTCCCAGCTTGTTTTTTCTAATACATGCTTGTTTCCAGCTAATTATATCCTTGCTTAAGTCTTCAGCCTGGTTAAACACCCGTTGAAGCTTTTCTTGATATGATTGGTTGATTATTTGGATTTTGTCATCTGTTGGCTTTGCTTGATTGTGCTTTAGGTGGACTTAAAGGACAACCTGAAGCTACAAAGCAGTGAGGTCTTTGAACCAGGCATTTTGCAGAAGAGAAAGTATATAGCTGCTAGAGGTGGCAACATCTCTACTTGTGAGTTGACTGCTAAAATTGATTAAAGGCAGTGTGTTTTTCACCTGATCTATTGATAAATGTCTATGGAGATTCTCAGTCCTCCAGGTCATAATTGTCCCAAAGGTGCTTTTTCAAGAGGCCACTAGACTTTCTGGTTTTTCTTTGAAGATGTATCACTTCTCATCCAAGAGGCTTCTTCTGCTTGGATGAGAAGCGAAACATCTTCAAAGAAAAATTAGAAAGTTCAGTGGCCTTTTGAAATACATTTTGGGATGACCTATTGATAGTTTAACTTTTTGTCCTTTGTCTATAAAGGAGGTATAAGGGAATAGCTTCTGTCTTTTTCTTTCATGGGCTTGTCTCTCTTCAAGATGTAGCTTAGGAAGAAACAAGGCATACCTTTTTACTTCAATATCATGAATGTCTATTAGAATTCACTGCTAGCTGGGCTAAGCCTATAAATCTATATGAGAACTGGGGCAACACGATAGCAATGTTCCAATGTTTGAGGGGCTGCCATTTTCCAAAGCAGCAGAAAGCAAGAAAATAAAGCAATAGATGGAAACTAACCAAGGAGAAAAGCAACTTGGAACCAACCAACCAGTGGAACAGCTTGTCTTCAAAAGTTGTGGCTGCTCCACTGGAGGCTTTTAAGAAGACACCCATTTGTCCAGATTGGAATAGGGTCTTCTGCTTGGACAGGGGCTGGATTAGAAGACCTCCAAGGTCCCAACTCTGATGTTCTGTATTCTGCATTTGATCACTATGTTATGAATATTTTTACTTTTTCCAGTGGGATACTCTGTTTCTTAAATACTCAATATGTTTTCAATGTTCTTATCTTTTGGAACAGGTGTTCCATCCAGGCCTCCAGCTGAATTCAAACCTTCAAATTTTAGAGTCCATTATTCTGGGTCCAAAGGTGTTAATATGATTTGTAATCCTTGTCACCCAGAAAATAACATGGATGAATCCATGAATCCACCAGGGATCAAGCTTAACTTGAAGGTATCTCAGAAGGTGGAAATCTTTAGATTGACTTTGGCTGATATTGAAACACTACACAGGGTTACATATTTTGGACACTTTCATATGACACCATCAAGAAATCCCAGATCTGCAAACTAAACAGGAAAGCTGGAAAAAAATGTCCCAAGAGGCCACCTCTGTTGTGACATAGAGAAAACTACATGGACATGTCCATTAAGTCCTTAAGGATCAAGATTCACTTGTGGGAGTCTTGACCTTTTTACTTTTCCCCTGAAAACAAAGCTCAGGATGAAAAATGACCATCATTGGATTTGCCTGTCAGTACTTCTGTTACTTTAACACAAAAATACCATACAAGATTTTTTTTTAGAAACAGAGATAGCTACATGGCTTAAGAAAGATTAGCTGCTCAGAAGTGAGTCTTGAAATCCAAGTAGTACTCTTAAGAACTGATGTCTTTTATAAGCCACAGTGACATCAACATGGCAGTACAGGAATCCTGATGTCATGCCATCAATGAAGAGATTATGTCCATCACATCACTGGGTGTTAGAAGTGCATAAGTTGAGTAATTTGATCCCTGGGTTCCCATTTGTCCCATCTATGGACACCAATGCTCTTGGCCCTGCTCCAGAAAACATTCCGCAAACCGGCCTTCCTTCTTTCTCCCACAAATTGTTCTCTCATTCAAGCAGCACTTTTTTTCTCCTTTGCTCCATTCTCTTGATGCTGGCCATATTTGGTAGCTGTGGTGGTCTCCCATGGAAAGAATGAGACACAGGCTGGTGTACTTGGGATGGGAGCCCAGAATAAAATTCCAGTGCTTCCTTTTATTGAGATTTTTATGCATAGTAAGCAATTACATTGTGGTTTAATAATTAGATATAGTACAGGCTTGTTTGCAGTTGTCTAAGCTGCCTCTTTGTTTGTATTTGTTCTTATTGTTCTCTTTTCTTTGTACTATCTTAGTGACCTTTAGACAGGAATAAATGTATAAGGCATTATATTAATCATTGCTCAAGCTCAGGCCAAAGTTTATTCCCACATCTCCCCTGTTTTAGTTTTTTGATGATTGCGGATGCCTCGGTAGCTTTTCGCCATCTGCAACAACAGTTCTCCTTCTGTAGGCTTCACCCGACACATTCCTAAAAGTCCAAGGAGACATTGGATACAACAGCATACACAAAGAGAAAATATAATAAGCAATATCGCTCCAACAATTAGGTGATGAATCCATGAACCATCTGGCAACCAGGACCAAAGTGCAGACCACATGTCCAGTCCCTCGTCCTTCGATTGTAATGGATTCTCATTCAGGGTTTGTTCCATATGCTGTATAGTAGCTGTAATGTTTGGAGAATAATCAGAGATATACATGCAACAATGTGTATGAATCACAGCACAAACTCCCCCTTGCGCTGCCAAAATAGTGTCCACCGCATATCTGGTTTGCAGGACAAAGTCAAGGATTTTTCCTTGCTCTTCTTCAAGCAGCTTTAGAGTTTTAATGGTGTCTTTAAACATAGTAACTGTCCAATTGTTTAAACGATGCAAATCTCTATAGTTCATCATGACTTCTAAAGGAGGAATAACTCCCCTTGATATCTGTGTCCAGCAGTCATGATTCAAAACAGAGTTTACTTCCGTTGCGGAACGCGCATTGCGGATATGAGCGGTCCCCAAAGATTTTAAAATGACATGAGATGGGATTAATTTCCCAAAGGTGCAGACTCCTTTCCATCGTGCTGACGTGATCATAGGCCATCCGTCCACACAGCAACCATTGATTTGCTCCCAGGAGATGACCAACCTTATTTGGCTCAGCATAGATTAATTTTGCAAAGGATTCCATTAACATAGCCAAATAAGTGGGCGGTGGTGCGTATTTCCCATTTGCACATTTGGGCAGCTGGTTTTCTATCATGATGGGACAACATGTGGCAGGGATAATTGGACACCCATTTTCATTGATCAAAGATATGATATCAAATTTAGAAATATTATGTACAAAGTAAGTGAGATTTTTAGTTTTCATGTCATCCGGATAAACCCAACTTCCATTGCTTATAACAATTGTTTTGTTGCAAAACGGATATGTTCCCAAGTAAGTCATATTTTCTACCGTCTCATTGTGGGTCCAGCAGATACCCGCCATCTCTTGGATTCGGCTTCCAAGATGCAATGTATTTATGTTACTTGTAGTCCAACTGTTAGACCACATCCCTGAACAACCATAGCATTGTCCCTTATACCAGTCACCTTCGGCCAGAGGTACTGCAACCATTGGAAGCCCTGATGTTTTGTGAGTTGGCATGTGCATACATACCCAACAATCAGTTTTATTATGAAGGTTTGCTAGCTTCCCCATGTCCTGGATCAACGTGTTTCCTTTCCATTCCCCCAAATCCATCCCCTTGCCCCTTTGGTTGATGATAAGGACGCATACAGCGAGCAGGAACCCAAACAACTGTCCCCTCATCTTCAACAGCAGCGTATCCTCGGCCCCAAGTTATCAGCGGGACAGGTCCTTTCCACGTTGGATCTGGTAGTCTCTTATACCGAACTTTCGGTCTTGGCAAACCTGCAGAAGGGGAGGAAGCAAAATGCCTACCCCTCCCCCCCAGGGGCATGGCACTGGGCTTTAAAATGGCCAGGCTTTCCACAATTAAAACAATTACCTGTAGGTTTCATCCCTTTTTGTAATGCCATAGCCAAAGTCTCCACGTTGTAAGCCTGAGAACCCACCACTGCACATGCCTTTAACAGATCAGCCAGAGTAACCTCACCTCTAGCCACCAAAGGCTGTAAGATACGCTTGCAGTCAGCGTTTGCATTTTCAACTGCCAATTTCAGCAAAAGTTCTTTTGCAGCTTCCTCATTAGAGATTTGCCTGGTAATAGCCAATTGTAGCCTTTCCACAAAATCATTATAAGACTCAGATGCTGTTTGCTTAATTTGAGAAAAAGACCGTGCTGGGATTCCCACATCCTGGATGCGGGATAATGCCCCAAGGACAGCTGCCATAACCACTGGAAATACGTGATCAGGCAAATTAGCAGCTTGATCAGCAGTGGATTCAAACAAGCCTGCCCCGTAGATTTGGTCTGGCGTATATAGCCCCCCTGAATTCCTTCCCCTAGTGACAGCCTCCCTTTGATATTCTGAGTCAAAGACCACATACTGAGTAGAGCTCAATATCATTCTCATTAAATCTTTCCAGTCACTAAGAATCATGCTTGAGGTAGCCAAACTTGTCAGAAGCCCCTTTGTAAAAGGACTTTGAATACCATAATCTTTTACTGCTTTTTTAATTTCCCTAAGAACTGCTAAAGGAATCGGAACCCATTCAGTCTGCAGATTGCCTTGAGCATCCATTTGCCTATTGACTGGAAACAAATTCATCTGGGTAATCTCTTCAGGCTCTAATTTCCCCTCATTGAAAGCCTGATGCATCATTGTTTGAACTTTTCCCATTTTTGGTTGGATTTTATCATTCACAGGCATAGGCTGTGGAAATGATAAAGCACACTCCAGTTTTGGGGAAGGCGGGTGCAATACAATTCCTTTATAAGGAGGGGGTTCTACTAAAGTTTTTAAAAGAGGTTGTTGCTGGGTCTCTAAAGCAGTCATAACAACCTTCCAATATATCAAAATTTCAGCTGTTGCCCATGGCTCTTCATGAAGGATAGTTCCAATTCTCCTCCATGAGTCTAACTTTAAAGAGCCTTTCTCTGGATACCAGGGACATTGCCGCCAGATCTCTAGCAGCAGCTCTCTCACATTATCTCTTGAAAGAACTATTTGCTCCCCCCCAGAGGGTTCAAAGATAAAGAAGTTTGTCCTGACTAACTTCAGCAGCTCACTAACATGACGTTCCTGTGGCTGAGAGAGTTTTCCCCCCATGTTCCCTGAATAATCCTATTGTCCAGCAATAGTTAAGTATGTACTTTACCTATTCCAGGCGAGGAAACACGGAGGTCCGGACACGTACCAGCTGCAGTGGATCACGTTGGGATCACCACTTGTGATGGTCTCCCATGGAAAGAATGAGACACAGGCTGGTGTACTTGGGATGGGAGCCCAGAATAAAATTCCAGTGCTTCCTTTTATTGAGATTTTTGTGCATAGTAAGCAATTACATTGTGGTTTAATAATTAGATATAGTACAGGCTTGTTTGCAGTTGTCTAAGCTGCCTCTTTGTTTGTATTTGTTCTTATTGTTCTCTTTGTACTATCTTAGTGACCTTTAGACAGGAATGAATGTATAAGGCATTATATTAATCATTGCTCAAGCTCAGGCCAAAGTTTATTCCCACAGGTAGCAAGGATTCTTTGGTGTCTTCTCAGTTGACCTTCCAAGCCATTGACCTGGCAGCAAAGAAAATCCAGAGAGCAATTAATAGATTAGTACCAAGTGGGAAGCAATGAACATGGCAGCGATTCTTAAATTTAGTGTCCTTCAAAGATGCTAGACCGGGGTGTCAAACTCTCAGCCCACGGGCCAGATGCATCACATGCTGGCCATGCCTACCCTTGGTTTAGCAAAAGTTGTGAAAGGTCATGTGACGAAGACGTGACGATGTGAGTTTGACACCCCTGTGCCAAACAATGGCCTGCCTGATAGTATGATGGAAAGTGCAGTTTAAGACACCCAGAGAGTAAAAGGTTGAGAAAGGTTCAGTAGACATGACCCGATGGATTGATTTGATCACTAGAGTTCCACATATATATTAGTTTATGTTATCATGATTTGGAAAATCATCATTGGCAAGGTTTTTTTTTAGTCCAAATCACAAGGTGAGCAAAGCCAGTAATATAAAATACCATTCATAAATAATGTTACTAACATTATTTATTAAAGTTATATGCTTCCCATCTCCTTGATAGAGCAACTCTAACCGGCTTACAGAAACTTCAGATGCCCTAAGAAGTTTGGGTAGACTTCACAGATGAAACAACAACAACAACCCCTTACAAATGTCAAGGACATTGAAACAGCAGATGATATAACCCAGATCTCCCCACCCAGGTACCTTTTTCCAAAGAGAAAAGACAGTTTGCTCAAGTTTCTTCACTAAATATCTAAGCTCTTCTTCTGGATTGAAAGGTGATTCTTCCACCCAAATGAGAAGTTAATAAAAGCAAGAATAAAACTTTGCTGGAGTGCACAGGTGTGTGCGAGCAAGTGTTTATGTGGGAATTTCAGGTAAACTTAGGGGAGAGACATCCTGCTTAGAGTAACCAAAGGACTATTAGGTGGAAGTAAAGGATTGAAGAAAATGCTAACCCTTTGCAATTTTAATCTTATTTTTAGATTTTTATCCCTTATGTGTCGAATCACACTTGGACAATAATTCTATTCTATTCTATTCTATTCTATTCTATTCTATTCTATTCTATTCTATTCTATTCTATTCTACTCTACCTACCTTTCTTATTTTTATAAATAGCTCAAGGCAGCCAACATTCATAATTCTACTTGCTCATTCTATTTTCCGTACAAAAAAGAACCTGTGAAGTGAGTTGGGTTGAGAGAGAAGGGTTAACTCAAGGTGACCCAGCTGGCTTTCATGCCTAAGGTGGTACTAGAACTCACAGTCTCCTGGTTATTAGCCTGGTGCTTTAACTACTAAAATAACTACTAGATTATATTGCAGTCATGTAGAATTTCTCAATTCACATCTGGTATTCTTAGTCCAATGTTTCTCAACTGGGTTCTTCATCTGACCAGCCGGTTCCCACGACAGCAGCAGGAGCAGCAGAGATCCCAACCGAACCGGCCGGGATCCAGCCTACAACTGAGTTGCGCAGGTCAAGTAGGACCAGACGGAGCCCCGCCTACCTACGTGACTATGCAACGTAAGGACTGAACCAAGAGGGGAGGGGTGTTCTGTCCTTCATTAACATACTCGAGATCCCCGCGCTTTGATTGGCCAAAGCGCGGGGCTCTCCGATTGGTCAGGCGAGCCGCGCCGATTGGCTCGCTAAGAATCTCCCGCGATTGGTCCATTCGAACCGCGGGAGATTCAAAGCGGTGCCATTGGCCACGGCCGCGGCGGCGAAAGGAATAAAAGCCGCGGGCTTTTTTCCTTTCGGCAGTTCGGTTCCAACTTGCCAATAAAGAGCTTTGCACTAAGTCACCGACTCCTGGCATCATTTCGCGGACACAACACATGTCTTGAGGGTAGGAGGCTACCTGGAAGACATCCCTCTGGAGATGCTGGATGTGGTCGCTGTTGTCACAGATGATGCGGGCCAGGGACCTCTGCTTGATTTGTGTGAGCTGGGCTGAAGTGAACACACCTGGATTTTCATACCAAAATCTAGTGGAGAGAAGCAAAAAGGTGAGGATATGGAACATCTGGAGAACTTCAGGCCAAGTTTGAAATAACAGAAGGAGAGGCAACATTTCCCCCTATTTGCCAGTGATAGTTAACATCCCTAGAGGTGGCTGAGCTAAAATGTTTAAAAAGAATTAATCAATCAGCTATAAGATGTTACTATCTCTTCTCCATCAGCCTTCACCTATTTGGATGGATAGCAATGTCTGCCTTTTAATTTTCTTTAAATGCTCCCTACCCTGCAGGGGCCCTGATGTAGTATAATCTATTTTGCCACTGCTCACAAGTATGGTGAACTACCTGTTGTGTAACATCTTTATTTCGAGGGTTTATTTACTAAGAAGAAGATAATACAATGTCAAAATTCTGATCTTGAACAGGTTGGAGGCCATAAGATGGGGAGAGACTTCTTTTTAAACAAATTTTATTCTGTTTTCCACATTTTAACATCTCTTTTTAGTGAACAGCATGATTACAGATTTCACATAAACATACAACTATGACCATAGTTACATATTCAATTTTTAAATTCAATTTCTTATCTTAATAGTGCTTTTATACATTTTCTATTTTATTATATTATTCCAAATGCTTATCTCATTATTTAATTCACATATATTAAATTCATAATTGTTATACTTTAGTACTTTTAACTCTCACATTTGTATAGTCCTCTTAGATTCTAATTAATAAAACTTCTTCTAAAGATTGATTTCCTCCCCTAAAATATCAATTTAAGTGTGCCACCTCTAAGTTACATATTCATTAATCATCTCCCCTTTTAAATCCCATTAAACTTTTAACATTTTATTGCTTAAAACATGAAAATTAGTAATCCCATTTAAAACTACATAATAAGTATAAATCAGATTCTGCATGATTTCCCCTTTTTTAATTTCATAAAGTTTATCTACAATTTTCAAAATAGAAAAAAGAAAACAAAGAAAACATATTGATCTACTCCTTTGATCCTAATTCCATTTCAGCTCTTCTTCTATATCATTTCATTTATTTCAGTATATTTAAAATATTTCAATATATTTATTTAACATATTCCATTATTTATTAAAAGAAAAGAGCATTGAATTCCATTGTCAAAAAATAACAATTCTATTTTCCATTTTATCAATCTATATAGAAAAAAAAAGAAAACAAACATATTAATGTACTCCTTTAATCCTAATTCAATTTCAGCTTTTCTCCTATATCATTTCGTTTCTTTCAGTATATTTAAAATATTTCAATATGTTTAATTAATATATTCCATTGTTTGTTACAGTTATCTCTAAGCATAAAGAAAAAGAGCATTGAATTCCATTGTCAAAAAATAACAGTTCTATTTTCCATCTTATCAACCTATATATCCCCATTTCACAACGACAAAATCATTTATGTTACTCCCCAACACCTTGCAGAATCCCATCTCCAAGTATCAATCAGCCATTATCTCTATGTCTAGTTAAACAATTTTTCCCCATTTTTCTAGTATTCCTATATTTCTTTGTTCCCAAATCCAGTTTCTTTCCCCCTTTTCCCCCTTGTATCTTCCCCTTCATTCTTTCGCTCCAATTTTTATCCCCCTCTCTATTTATAACTCCATTCCACCCTTTGAATTTTTGCTGATTCTTTTTCCCTTTTTTAATTTTCCGGATATTTCTCTCTTTATTCAATTTCTCAAATCTCTGATATTTATTTCCAACTCTTTTCCTCTTTTTTCCCAGATGTCTTTGTTGTTGATGGTAATTAAAGATGGCCCCTTTTAGGATTTGCTCCACTTCCTCTTCTGTCCTTTGCCTTTGTTGTTCATGTTCTACAATCATATCTTCAATAATTTTAAAAGCAAAGCCCAAAGTTTCACCTCATTCTTGTAATGTTTCTTTCATGTTTCTAAGTTAGTGCCAGAAGTGATATCGCCATTTTACAGCTTTCTAGTTGACAATTTAGTCCAAATAGTATCTTTGATATTAGTATCCAACAGTCCACTTTTATTTTCTTCCTCTCAAGTTTTAATCCTCAGCTAATCCAATGCCAAATCCATATCAGAATCAACAATTAATCCAAGGGCAGAATCTTCACTTTTCTTTCTTTGTTTCAATATTTCAATTTTTCAAAGTTCTCATTTTATTGTACCAATTTTCCTTGTATTTTTAAGAAACAGAATCTTTTAAACAAAGGCATGTTGAATTTAACTCAGATGGCACTTTGTTCTAACAAGTCCACACCCCCGCTTTCCCTTTTCCTTCCCAATTATTCAGAGCTTTTTAAATCACAATCTTCCAAAAATATCAAATCCAATTGATAATAAGTTTTCTCTTTAGCAGTTTATAGTTTAGCTTTATTAGTGCCTATATAAAATCAAGATATACTTATCCAAGTTGATGAGATGTTTCCTCCTCCAGCTTCTACCCTTCTCGGTTCAAAGCCCTGTCACTGTCAAAAGCAATTCACACCTTATTTCCCCCTCCTTCTGTTCTCTGGTTTGAGTCCTTTCTTAAAAATTCTTTAAAATGGTAATCCTGGGGGTATCTTCCATTTAATCATATCGTGCTGTTCCTCCTGCTGTTCACTTCTTCCACTGTCTCCTGCACAAAACTTATTCCAGTCTAATCTTCCCCTTCAGGGTGGCATTTAGACCACTGCTTCAGGCGTCTTTGGGAGGGAGCTTTGCCAAGCTGGAGAGGAGATTTGTGGCTCCCCTCTACCCGGCTGATGGTCTCTCTTTCCTCCCCACCCCTACAAGGTGGCTTCTGCCCCAAATCTGGATGATTGGGGTTCTCCGATGCCAAAGCACGGACCAAAGTGGTGCACGATTGCGGTCAGCGCTCTGTCTTCGGGAAAGCTCAAAACCAGAATCTCTTGGGAGAGACTTCTATAATCACAAATGAGAGAGGATATCTCTCTGACCTGGCATAGGTGATGGTCAGCTAGAAATCTTTTACGCTGATTTTTTGGTATATTTATCCTAAATTTACTGTAGTAAGTAAGAAGTAATTTCAATAAGGCTATATTCCAAATGGGTGCTGTTCAAACTTGAAAAATGTAAGATGTATGGACCTCAACTCCTAAAATTCTGGGAATTGAAGCCCACACATCTTAAAATTGCCAAGTTTGAAGAATAATGTTCCTTTTGGGGGGATACCACTTGAGGTCACATCAGGGTATTCTTGAAAGATGCCACTCCCCAAGCTCAGAGGTTGAGACCAAAATGAGAGAGATAGGTGGTTGAGTTATGAGCATGAATCAAGCAGCCAGCTAGTCAACCACCCATCCATCCATCCATCCAACAAACAACCACCCGGCTAGTCAACCATCCAGCTAGCCAATAAACAATCAACTAAACAGCCAGCGGGCCAACAGCTAGCTTGCTAGCTAATCAACCAACCTCACATTTCCAGATTTTTGCAATACTGAATATGAGAGGGAAATTAGGATCCACAAGGAACTCAGAGAGGGAGATGTAATTATGGTCATCAAGGAACATGATTTTTCCTCTCACTAGACATGCTTTGCCGAAAGAGCCATGCAAGCGCAGTGATTAGAATGCAGTATTGCAGGCTAATTCTGCCAACTGCCTGGAGTTCGATCTTGACCAGCTCAAAGGTGACTCAGCCTTCCATCCTTCCGAAGTTGGTAAAATAAGGACCCATATTGTGGGGGGCAATAAGCTGACTGTCTAAACCACTTAGGGCTGTAAAGCACTATAGGACAGATTCCCCAAGGAAATGGGAGAAAGATTAATCTGATGAAGGGAGTTTAACAATGAATACAATCACCAAATGAATAAATGGCATTATAATTATTCTTTGCAGCAAAAAGAATGAGAAAAGGAGGGAAGAGGCCACTTTTGACAGTTTGACACTTAAAATCCTGAATGTGAAGCTTTGATGGCCACCCTCTTCAGCCATAGAGAAAGTATGATACGGATAGTCCTTGAGTTACATCAATTCATTTAGTGATCATTTGAAATTATAAGGACACCGAAAAAAGGGACTTGTGTCCATTTTTCAAAGTTATGACTGTGGTAACTACTGAGATCCTATAGGTGGCACTAGATGCTAGCAGCAAACTGCAGTTGTCTAGAAAACTTATATGGGGCCTCTTGGCTACTGGCACAATTTCATTCCCTATATATTGGTGAAGGTGGAAAGTCCCGGACTTTCCAGACATATAGGTGATCTCATTTTACTAACATTACCACTATTCCAAAGGATTGGTTGGGAGCTTGTACCAATGTGTTTGGGAGATTGCACCCATGTAGGATCTATTCTCCAATCCAGATGCTGCATCTATGTTGCCTTTGTCTTCTTGGAAAAACCCTATAAATGTAATAAACACTGCCCATGCAGTCAGACATTTTCGCACCATGCATAATGACTGGTCTTTGATCACCACATATGACCATTGCAGCATCCCCTTGGACATGTGATCAAAACTCAGATGCTTGGCAACTGATTCATATTTATGACAGTTGCAATGTCCTGGGATCCTTCTGACAAAGTCAGAAGGGAAGTCAGATTCACTTAACAACTGTGTTATTAACTTAACAACAATTGCAGTGATTCACTTAATAGTAATGGCAGGAAATGTGATAAAATGGGGCAAAACTCACTTAAAAACTGTCTTGTTTAGCAATAGAATTTTTGTGGTTACAAGTTGAGAACTACCTGTATTTAAAGACAAGCTTCAGACTGAAGGAAATAAAATGAAAAAAATTATTCCGGTCGTTTACCAGCAGACTGAAGCAAAATAAGAAGCAGCAGGTTTAGTCATATAGGGTGGTCAAAAAAGTCAAGATGGCGATCCCAATAGTGTAAGAAAGATCCACCTGTGGAGCAGAAATATGTGGGTTTTGTGTGCAATACATGTATTCATTCATTCCATGTCTGTCCGTCTGTTTGTCTGTCTCTCTGTCTAGTCACCCCAATTTCTCAATCTTTCTTTGTTGACCCAAAGGTTCTTTTTTAAAAGAGGCAACTGGACTTTATGTTTTTTCTTTGAATATATCTTTCCCTTCTCATCCAAGATGCTTAGAAGCATTTATAAATAATAAATCCCCCCCTCCCCAATCCAGTCAGAACTGAAGAAGCTTCTTGGATGAGAAGCGAAACGTAAGTTCAAAGAAAAACCAGAAAGTCCAGTTGCCTCTGGAAAAAAAGCACCTTTGAGACAACCATGACGTCTCCGTACACATGATTTCTTTTTTAAGCAAGTCCTTGCCGTTTTTAAAGGAGCCACTCAGCGTTTAAGCGAACCCAACTTGCCCTGTGGACTTTGCTTGGCTGGGAGGCGCTCAGATCACGTGACTCGGGGGGTGTTGCAGCCCTCATGAATAATGCATAGCGGTTGCTAAGCGCCCGGATTTGAATGACGTGGCTGGGAGGACATTGCGAACGTAAGTGCGAGGACTAGATGGAGGGTCAGGGCTGGCGGGCTCCCGATGCAGGCAGAGCGCAGGGAACGCTTTAAGACTCCCGGGCAGGGAAGGATGCTGACGGGGAGCAGGAGGCCCGGCCTGAAAGGCGGGGCGGAAGGATTTGTCGTCCTCCAGCCTGACTGAAAGGCCCGTGAGAGGCGGCGGCTTCGGCCTTCTTCCCCGGGCGGGCTTGGGACTCCTCTCGGCGGGGAAAGGGATGAAGCCCTGACACTCCTCTCTTCCTCCTTCCCACCTTCAGGAGGACGGACGGTCCTGGCGGAGGAAGGAAGCGCCACCCGAGAGGAGAGGAGAGGAGAGGCCTCGCGGAGCAGTCCTGCCCACCTCAGGCGCAGCTTCCCTGGGAGGCGACGGCGGGAAGAAAATCCCGGGTGCTGCACGGCTGCAGAAGAACCGTCCGCAAACCGGGATGAGGCGGAGCCGAAAAGGACCCCGTGAAAGGGCGATACCCGGAGGGAGAAACGGAGAGAAGGAGGGAAAGGCGGGGACAAACGGATCCCGCGAGACACTCCAGGAGCGGGGAGAATCCTTCAGCACAGACAGAAAACGCGGCAATCCCCGAAGAGGAAGAACCCAAAACCAGGGAGAAAAGAGACACCAATGTGCAGAATGTGGAAGATCCTTCAGAACAAATCAGCAGCTTCAAAACCATCTGAGAACCCATTCAGGAGAAAAACCATATCAGTGCCTGGAGTGTGGAAGGAGTTTCGCTGTGAGGGGAACTCTTTATTATCATCAAAGAATTCACACTGGAGAAAAACCTTACAAATGCCTGGAGTGTGGAAAGAGCTTTAGTCAGGCTGGAAGCCTCCGTCAACATCAAAGAATTCACACAGGAGAAAAACCATATCAATGTCTGGAATGCGGAAAGTGCTTCACTGTGGGGAGAGGTCTTGATAATCATCAAAGAATTCACACTGGAGAAAAACCTTACAAATGCCTGGAGTGTGGAAAGAGCTTTAGTCAGGCTGGAAGCCTCCGTCAACATCAAAGAATTCACACAGGAGAAAAACCATATCAATGTCTGGAATGTGGAAAGAACTTCACTGAGAGGAGAACTCTTGATAATCATCAAAGAATTCACACAGGAGAAAAACCTTACAAATGCCTGGAGTGTGGAAAGAGCTTTAATCAGGGTGGAAGCCTCCATCAACATCAAAGAATTCACACAGGAGAAAAACCATATCAATGTCTGCAATGTGGGAAGAGCTTCGCTGTAAGGATAAGTCTTGATAATCATCAAAGAATACACACTGGAGAAAAACCTTATAAATGCCTGGAGTGTGGAAAGAGCTTTAGTCAGGGTGGAAACCTCAGTCAACATCAAAGAATTCACATTGGAGAAAAACCATATCAATGTCTGGAATGTGGAAAGAGCTTTGCTTTGAGGGGAACTCTTTATTATCATCAAAGAATTCACACAGGAGAAAAACCTTACAAATGCCTGGAGTGTGGAAAGAGCTTTTGTCAAGTTGGAAACCTCCATCAACATCAAAGAATTCACATAGGAGAAAAACCTTACAGATGCCTGGAATGTGGAAAGAGCTTTAGTCAGGGGGGAAGCCTCCGTCAACATCAAAGGATTCACACAGGAGAAAAACCATATCAATGTCTGGAATGTGGAAAGAGCTTCACTGTGAGGAGAGGTCTTGATAATCATCAAAGAATTCACACTGGAGAAAAACCTTATAAATGTCTTGAGTGTGGAACAAGCTTTAGTCAGGGTGGAAACCTCCGTCAACATCAAAGAATTCACACAGGAGAAAAACCATATCAATGTCTGGAATGTGGAAAGAGCTTCACTGTGAGGAGAGGTCTTGATAATCATCAAAGAATTCACACAGGAGAAAAACCTTACAAATGCCTGGAGTGTGGAAAGAGCTTTTGTCAGGATGGAAACCTCCGTCAACATCAAAGAATTCACATTGGAGACAAACCTTATAAGTGCATGGAGTGTGGAAAGAGCTTTAGTCAGGGGGGACACCTCCGTCATCATCAAAGAATTCACACTGGAGAAAAGCCATATCAATGTCTGGAATGTGGAAAGAGCTTTGCTGAGAGGAGAACTCTTGATAATCATCAAAGAATTCACACTGGAGAAAAACCATATAAATGTGTGGAATGTGGAAAGAGCTTTGGTCACATGAGCGGTCTTTATATACATCAAAGAATCCACTGAAGAGAGAAATCTTACAGATGCCTGCAGTGTGGAAAGAGCTTTACTCTGGGTGGACATCTTCGTCCACATCAAGGAATTCACACTGGACAAAAACCTTACAAATGCATGGAGTGTGGAAAGAGCTTTACTCATAGTGACCTGAGGTTCAATCAAATGTTTATTGTCAATGCACACATGTGTATAATGGAATTAAAAAGTATAGGAATCTACATGGGAGAGGAACCTTATAAATTGATAGAGCATGGCTAACATGTTTCAGTAACAGCAAAATCACTTTAGCTCTGGATGAAATACACAAGGGGTCAATTAAGGGCTCTATCACAGCAGTTCCAAAGCAAAAGATCATCCAATTTCAGCTATCCAGAAGAAAAGCCATCCAAGGCCATCTTAGGAAAACCAAGGTATCTTTCTCAGCTTCTTCTTCTTAATTTACGTAGCTAAGATTTAATGGACTCTTTTGAAAAGCTCATCCTCTGAATATTTTTTGCATAATCAATGCATTTCTAGGTTTATTTATAGAAAAGTTAAGGCAATTTCAACTACATTGTGTGTGGACTTCAACTCCCAGAATCCCCCTGTCAGATGAAGAAGCCAGTTGAGAAACATTGGACTAAGAATACCAGATGTGGATTGAGAAATTCTAAATGACTGCAATATAATCTAGTAGTTATTTTAGTAGTCAAAGCACCAGGCTAATAACCAGGAGACTGTGAGTTCTAGTACCACCTTAGGCATGAAAGCCAGCTGGGTCACCTTGAGTTAACCCTTCTCTCTCAACCCAACTCACTTCACAGGTTCTTTTTTGTACGGAAAATAGAATGAGCAAGTAGAATTATGAATGTTGGCTGCCTTGAGCTATTTATTAAAATTAGAAAGGTGGATAGAGTAGAGTAGAATAGAATAGAATAGAATTATTGACCAAGTGTGATTAGACTTAGGGATAAAAAATCTAAAAATAAGATTAAAATTGCAAAGGGTTAGCATTTTCTCCAACCCTTTACTTCCACCTAATAGTCCTTTGGTTACTCTAAGCAGAATATCTCTCCCCTAAGTTTACCTGAAACTCCCATATAAACACTTGCTCGCACACACCTGTGCACTCCAGCAAAGTTCTACTCTTGTTTTCATTCCCTTCTTGTTAGGGTGGAAGAATCACCTTTCAGTCCAGAAGAAGAGCTCAGATATTTAGTGAAGAAACTTGAGCAAATTATCTTTTCTCTTTGGAAAAAGGTACCTGGGTGGTGAGATCTGGGTTATATCATCTGCTGTTTCAATGTCCTTGACATTTGTAAGGGGTTGTTGTTGTTTCATCTGTGAAGTCTATCCAAACCTCTTAAGGCATCTGAAGTTTCTGTAAGCCGGTCAGAGATGCTCTATCAAGAAGATGGGAAGCATATAACTTTAATAAATAATGTTAGTAACATTATTTATGAATGGTATTTTATATTACTGGCTTTGCTCACCTTGTGATTTGGACTAAAGAAAAACCTTGCCAATGATGATTTCCCAAATTATGATAACATAAAGTAATATATATATTCATAACATAGTGATCAAGTGCAGAATACAGAACATCAGAATTGGGACCTTGGAGATCCTCTAATCCAGCCCCTGTCCAAGCAGAAGACCCTTTTAAAATCTGAACAAATGGGTGTCTTTTTAAAAGCCTCCAGTGGAGCAGCCACAGCTTTTGAAGACAAGCTGTTCCACTGGTTGGTTGGTTCTAGGTAGCTTTTCTCCTTGGTTTGTTTCCATCTATTGCTTTATTTTCTTGCTTTCTGCTGCTTTGGAAAATGGCAGCCCCTCAAATATTGGAACATTGCTATCCTGTCGCCCCATTTCTCATATGGATTTATAGGCTTAGCCCAGCTAGCAGTGAATTCTAGTGGACATTTATGATATTGAAGTAAAAAGCTATGCCTTGTTTCTTCCTAAGCTACATCTTGAAGAGAGACAAGCCCGTGAGAGAGAAAGACAGAAGATATTCCCTTATACCTCCTTTATAGACAAAAGGACAAAAAGTTAAACTATCAGTAGGTCATCCCAAAATGCATTTCAAAAGGCCACTGAACTTTCTATTTTTTCTTTAAAGATGTTTCGCTTCTCATGCAAGCAGAAGAAGCCTCTTGGATGAGAAGTGGTACATCTTCAAAGGAAAACCAGAAAGTCTAGTGGCCTCTTGAAAAAGCACCTTTGGGACAACTATGACCTAGAGGACTGAGAATCTCCATAGACATTTATCAGTAGGTCAGGTGAAAAACACACTGCCTTTAATCCATTTTAGCAGTCTACTCACAAGTAGAAATGTTGCCACCTCTAGCAGCTATATACTTTCTCTTCTGCAAAATGCCTGGTTCAAAGACCTCACTGCTTTGTAGCTTCAGATTGTCCTTTAAGTCCACCTAAAGCACAATCAAGCAAAGCCAACAGATGACAAAATCCAAATAATCAACCAATCATATCAAGAAAAGCTTCAACGGGTATTTAACCAGGCTGAAGACTTAAGCAAGGATATAATTAGCTGGAAACAAGCATGTATTAGAAAAAACAAGCTGGGAACATGGACTAAATCAACAATATTCCCTTCAGTTGTTGCTGACCTGTCATTCTTTAATTGTGAATACGTCAGAGATGAATACCAGGCTGGTTGGAAACTTCTCTTTGTTACATTAAGCTTGCCATCACCTCAAAAGCTGCTTGAAATCTCGCCAGCTGCTTAAACTCTTTCACAAATGACATTTCTAATTTCTTTAACTCCAGGCAGTTTCTAAGATGAAGCATACTACAAAACTGCAACATTTGGGAGATTGACATCAGAATACATTGCCCTTGGATTCTTCTCCAGGTTCTCACCTGCCTTCCTGTACGTCATGCCTTATCACTTACAGCCTGTTGCTGCTGAGATGAGACAATTAAGAGGTGAGGCTGGAGAAATATCTGAGGCTGGGAAGATTTTCTCATACATGTCCAGCTGGAGTTCATCTAGCATAGCTGTTGCGATTTATCAAAGCTTAGGATTGTAGTTCTTCCAGAGACCTGAGGATCCCTAAATTTCATTTCAAAGCATGGCACAATGGCACTGAAGGAGTGGTACTTACAACTGATCCTCAAAGTCATGGCCATCACAGTACCTTTGCAGCCACATAATTGTGCTTCAGAAGCCCAGTGATCTGCACACACTTCTGATTGTCAGTTTCAAGTTGTCATTTGATCATAATTTTCAGCCTTCCCTGTTGGCTTCCAACAAGCAAAATCAATGGGGAAACCAGCAGGAAGTCTGACGCAACCACGTTTGAGTTTCCGACACTCAGCAACTAGCTGACACTTCTGACCATTGCAGCATCCCATTGTCATAGGATTCTGATTCATAGCCTTCCCTGTCAGGCTTCCAACAAGCAAAGTCAATGGGGAAGCCAGCAGGAAATTGGAAGTTATGATCACATAAGGTTAATAACTCACAGTCCTCACTGGGACTGCCATAACTGACAACCCTACGTGGCATAGTCACATGGTTTTAAACTTATGTGTGAGTTGCTTAACAATGGAATTTCTGTTCTTGGTTAGCATCATTAAGTGAGGACGACATGTAATCTGTTGTAGTTCACAGTGGTCAATATAATATATTGGCTCTTGGGATAAGAAAAACTCCAGAGACAGTTGGTGCTAACAACCTTGAAGATGATCGTTACACTTTTTCTTTCCAAAGAAAATTTTCGTGTCGTATTTTCCAGAATTCTTCCCAAAATTCTTTTCTGTTTCCTAGAAGCATCCAATTTTGCATTTCCATTTTTCTGCCTGCCATGCAAACCCAAACTGGACAAATTTCTGTGCACCATGCAAACCCAAACTGGACAAATTTAAGGAAGCCCAAGAACCTGCAAAAATTCTTTTCTGTTACCAGATATTTAGGATTATTGAAAAAAAGAATTCATAGAAAAACCATTTATAAGTAGAGATCAATTGTCTGTAGATATTGGCTATATTGATTACCCAAAATTGTTTTATTAAGCAATTTATTCAATGTACTATCTCAACAAACCCACCATGCCAGTAAAAAAATCCAATACCAAACCACAACCTAAGAAAAAAAAAAAACCTCCGATGAACCACAAGACTCCTGCACATTCTTTATATGCTCTGTAACTAAAGGTTAATAAAAATTCCATCAAATGTTCTCTGTGTGAAAAATACGCTCATCATGACTGCCTGGAATTACCCAAGGAAATGTCTCAATTCCTAGAAACATCCAATTATGCATTTTTGTGCCCACCATATAGCCCTGTTTGAAAGAGTTGACTCTATAGAAACGCGAATATCATCCCTTGACACCATAGTAGCATCCCTGGACACTTTAAATGAAAGATTAACTAACCTTGAGAGAGAAAAAGAAGACACAACACAAAAACCTGAACATCCAATAGCTACAAACCAACAACTGCAACCTAATCCACAAAACACCATAAATCCAACAAATAATGATATTCCAATCCTCATCAGAGAAGCTGTCAAGCGCGAATGAAAGCGTCCTAACGCCATCTTATTTGGTCTAGAGGACATCAATAACAATGATGATATCACAATTGTCTGGAACATCATCAGTGACAATCAAGCATCAACCATCTCCCCTGATGAAATACTTGACATTTCTCGCATTGGCCAAGAGCTCAAAAACAGACAGCTCTGTCACCCCACGCTTCTGCAGAGTCATTTTCAAAAATGAATTTAGCAAACATAAATTCATTTATACTATAAATTCACTTGCCAAAAACAACACCAACCATAAAAACCTCCAATCTCATCCTGACCTAACCTTACACCAACGTGCCCGCTCCCATATACTACACACAGAACTCAAAAATCGTCTAGACAATGGAGAGAAGGACCTGTACATTGATTACCATGGAGACTGTATCAAAAGACAGTAACACAACCCACAACTCAGCACAAACCTTCTTCAACCAATCCACCATCACCCAGAATGCACGCCCCTAACTACCTCAATTCAAACTACAACTGGCCTTAAATGCAAGCTACTCAGTGCAAGAAGCCTTGTAAATAAAATACCTGAATTTCTCCTCTTACTAAATATGACTAAATTCGACATTATATTTGTCTGTGAAACATGGCTCAATGCATCTCTCCCTGACTTCATTACCTCAGTAAGAGACTATCATGTTTACCGATCCGATCGTGAAATCCGTAGAGGAGGTGGTGTTGCTATCTTCTATAAAAAGTCCTT
Organism: Hydrophis major; assembly: GCA_033807585.1. Classification (NCBI taxonomy): domain Eukaryota; kingdom Metazoa; phylum Chordata; class Lepidosauria; order Squamata; family Elapidae; genus Hydrophis; species Hydrophis major. The sequence continues at coordinate 257,357,357 of CM066330.1, forward strand.
ACATCTAAAAAACATCCAAGTTACCCAAGAGCTTGCTCTTCCTGAGACCATTATCTGTGAACTGACCTTAAATATCACATTTCAGTTCTTACTATGTTACAGAGCCCCTGATTATGACATTGAACATGTAAACAAGCTAAATACATTGCTAACATGGGCAGCATCCTGCCTACACACTTTTATCTTTCTTGGTGACTTCAATCTACCTCATATTAACTGGACCCTAAACATGCAATCTTCTACAATGCTGTAACAAATCTGGGACTGGAACAACTAGTAACCAACAATACTAGGCTTAACAACTGCCTCGATCTCATCTTCTGCAATAGTTTGAATTCAATTTATGGAATACAAATTAAAGAACCCTTTTCCAACAGTGACCACAACATAATTGACTTTTGTCTCAACATATGTCCACACAAAAATAATCACAATGATAAAATCCCCAATTATAACTTCAAAAATGGCAGCTATGATCTGATAATCAATGATCTCTCTTCCCTTGATTGGCAATTTCTATTTGGATGCAATACTGTTGAAGACCATTACAACATGTATTCTTACTAGAAATCAAAAGAGCCATCAAACTGTATGTACCAATAACAACTCCCAAAACCAGGAAAAACACATTACCCATAACAATAAGGAAGTTTCAATCCAAAAAGAGATCACTTTGACGAAAGAACAAATCTGGTCATATTGCCAACTTCAAAAGCTGATACAAAAATCTATGCCACCAGATAAACACTGAATGCACTAATTATCACGTTAAACAAGAGGAAAACCTTCTACGCACAAATTCCACCCATGGTTTCTACAATTTTGTAAACAACAAACTAAAAGACTCAAGGTCTATCCCACCCCTGAAAGGACCTAATGGCAAAGACTGCAACGACAACACCATCAAAGCAAACCTCTTTAACACATTCTTTGGCTCAGTATTTGTAAACAACAATGGATCAAGCCCAGTACTTCCTCGTCAAACCACAGACAACTACAATGATCTAATGCATATCGATTTTACAGAAGACGTTGAAAAAGCACAATCTAAAACCATCCCTATCTATTGGACTGGATGGAATATGTGCCTACTTCTTAAAAAAGCTATCCACTGCCATTGCCGAATCTCTAAGCATAATCTTTGAAAAATCTTTCAGGACCAGCTCCTTGCCAAAACTATGATCATAAGCCATGGTCATCCCCATCTTCAAAAAGGGAGACCCCAGCCTAGTTGAAAATTACAGACCAATCTCCTTATGCTGAGTCACCTGTCAAGTCATGGAATCAATTATTAACCAATTCATTATCCTCCACTTAGAGACAAACAACCCACTCTCTAATAAACAATTTGGTTTTAGGAAAAAGCTATCTTGTAATCTGCAACTCTTACATTGCAAAAACATATGGACTACACAATTCAATCAGGGCAAAGCAATAGACTCAATCTACATAGACTTCTGTAAAGCCTTTGATTCAGTGGTACATGACAAGCTACCACTAAAACTAAAATCTTATGGTATCTTTGGACACCTACATAACTGGATAGAAGCATTCCTGTCAAACAGACAACAAATGGTCAAAATTGGGAGCATCCTATCAAATTCTGTACCTGTCAACAGTGGTGTTCCCCAAGGCAGTGTTTTAGGACCAACTCTTCATACTCTACATAAATGACCTCTGTGATCATATTAAGAGTAACTGCGTTCTCTTCGCTGATGATATAAAGCTATTCAACACTACAGACAATACTACTACCCTCCAAAAAGAACTTGACTATGTTATCAGAATGGTCAATCAAATGGCAACTTCAAATCTCAACAAATAAATGCTCTGTTTTTCATATTGGCAGAAAAAAAAATCAGAAAATAAAATACAAGCTAAATAGTCAAGACCTTGTTGAGGATCCAAACTTTGTCAAGGACCTTGGAATACTCATCTCAAATGATGTAAGTGCTAGAGCCCACTGTAAATACATAGCCAAAAAGGCATTAAGAGTTGTTAATCTAATCCTACGTAGCTTCTTCTCTGGTAATATCACACTACTAACTAGAGCATACAAAACATTTGCTAGACCTATACTTGAATACAGCTCATCACTCTGGAACCCATATCATGTATCTGATTTTAACACAATTAAAAAAGTCCAGAAATATTTCACAAGAAGAGTTCTCTGCTCCTTTACTCATTGCAGAATACCTTATGCCACCAGACTTGAAACTCTAGACCTAAAAAACCTAGAACTACGCCGCCTTCGGTCCGATCTAAGTATAGTATATAAAATTATATATTGCAATGTCCTACCTGCAAATGAATACTTCAGCTTTAATCATAACAATACAAGAGCACACAATAGATACAAACTCAAGGTTAACCACACCAAACTTGACTGCAGAAAATATGACTTCAGCAACAGAGTGGTCAATGTCTGGAATACTCTACCTGACTCTGTGGTTTCTTCCCCAAACCCCCAAAACTTTAATCTTAGACTGTCTACTATTGATCTCACCCTCTTCCTAAGAGGCCTTTAGGGGGCGTGCATAAGTGCACCAATCACGCTTACCGTCCCTGTCCTATTGTTTTTTTTCTTATAAGTATCTATCTCATGTATTCAAAACTATATTTATTCTTATACCTGTATCTTGTAAGTGATTGACAAATAAATACTAAACACTATATCTCGGCAAGAACAGATGGGAACTCATCAAATAAGACAAATGTAAAGACATGGTCTTTGCCAGGGCTGTTGAGCCTTGATCAAAGCAACAGATTCCCCAAGGAAATGGGAGAAAGATTAATCTGATGAAGGGGATTTAACAATGAATACAATCACCAAATACTGTGTTTTGTTTATAATTGTTATTCTGGATTGAAATCCCTTTTTGAAGAAACTATTATCCTGAAAATTGGGATGAAATTTGTATCTTTCAAGAAGAGACGAAGGGAAGGTTTCAGCTTTAAGAAGTAGTAACAGTTAAACCTAGACCAAAAAACTTGCCTTATCCACTGGCCCAAATCCCTCCTTTTTGGCAGCAATATAGTTTAATTTAGTTTATTGTCATTGCTCCTTGTACAACGAAATCAAACACCATCTTCAGTGCACATCATAACCATGACTATGCTGTCCCAGCCAGTCTATGGGAATTGGATAGTTACTTAGGAATTATGAGCTGTCCCCTTAAGGGAATGCATCATGGTAAATGTAGTTAAGGTATCCTGGGAAATGTAGTTCATGTCACGTGGTGACATCTGTAATCCTGATTGGTCACTAAGTTGACCCTCAAAGGATGGGGAAGGTTTTCCTCATTCTTTGTCTGAACTCTCTATGTCATGGCAGCTTCTTTTTATCGCTACGAGATGGGTTAGGAGATAACCATCTTTTACTACAAAGCAGATATACAAAGGATTGGTCATTAAAGAAGAACTTTATCACAAACGTGAGTTATGAGGATACCTGATGAACCAATAAATGTACTTTGTTATGGACGTCTTGTTGAGTTATCTATCTGCATCTGTACAGTTTACAAATCCACCTCTGTACAGGATTCAGAAAAATGACCATGAAAATAAATACAAACACACATCGTTCACCCTTCACACGTTGAACTGGAAACCCCCGACACCACACCAACACTGCACTATATAGCAGAATTCAAAAGAACTACTGCCCTGGGATACAAGTTGCTTTTCAGCCTATTTGTCGTTGTTTTTTTTATTCTGTACTGTCTACCAGATGGTAATAGTTCAAAAAAGGGGTTCCCAGGATGAGATGGATCTTTGAGAATGTTTTGAACTTTCTTAAGGCAGCGGGAGCTAGAAAGCTCTTCCAAAGAGGGGAGAGGACAACCAATGACATTAACCCTCTGGAGTGCTTTCTTATCTGCCACTGTGCAATTGGCAAACACAGAGGTGCAGTATGTTAAAATGCTTTCTATGCTGCAGCGGTAGAAGGTCACCAGCAGTTTTTCATTCAGTTGTTTTCTGAGAAGTCTCAGGTAGTATGATCTCTGCTGGGCCCTTTTGACCAGGGCTGCAATGTGGGCACCCCAGGTCAGGTCCTCTTTTAGGGTAACACCCAGAAACTTAAAACTGGCCACTTGCTCCACTCGGTCTCCACTGATAATAGCAAGGGTTGGATGTCTGATGTGTTCCTTCTATAATCCAATATAAGCTCCTTAGTCTTATTGGTGTTGAGGACCAAGTTATTGTCTCCACACCACAAAAACAACCAGTCCACCTTATCTCAGTAGGCAGACTCATTCCCCCCAGAGATAAGTCCCATCACTGTTGTATCATCTGCAATAGTATTTAGCGATAGTATTACTAGCGTGAGTGGGAATGCAGTCATGCACATAAAGAGTATAGAGTAAGGGACTCAACACGCAACCCTGTGGTGTACCAGTGTTAAGAATAAGGGCTGAAGAGGTATGATTACCTAATCTGACCCTCTGTGAGAGGCCAGACAGGAAATTCATAATCCAAAAGCAGATTGATTTAGAAAGTCCAAGGTCCAGAAGTTTGGACACTAGTCTATGTGGAAGAATTGTGTTAAACGCAGAGCTAAAATCCACAAAAGGCATCTTCACATAGTGTTAGGAATAACAAGGTTACTTAACTTAGTTTGGGTAAAATAATATATATAAACTATGATTGTAAGTGTGTGTCACTTTAACTGCAAAGCATGTAATTTTGGGTGCGGCTGTAAAACCTCCATAAGAGGGAGCAAGAGAACTTGATTGATTGCTGGTTTACTGAATTGCTTGCTGACAATGATGGATTGATGGTTCCCTGCTGCTTTTGCTGAAGGAAAAAAGGAGGTTTGATTTCTTCATATCTCTACTGTGAGAAGATTTATTACTGGACTGATATTTGTAAGTTTACTGACCTCTTTTTTGACACTGGACTTTGCAACTGAATAATCCCTGGACGGACTGAACTAGTGAATGATATATGGACTGTTTGACTATGCTAAAACTCTTACTGGAATAAACTATTTAACTAGCACGTTGTATCTGTTTTACTGAGTGTAAGCTACAAAAACGTTTATCTCACATATTTGCCTGACTGCCTGACTGCCGTGCAGATTCTGCTAGGGTATATCCCTAACACATAGCCTCCCCTCCCCGCTGTTCTAGATGAGTCAGAGCAGTGTGAAGAGTGATGGCTCTTGTGTCCTCTGTAGATCTATTTTTTCTGTATGCAAATTGGTGTTTATCAAATGTATGCGGAAGACCAGAAATGATGCTCTGGCAGACCAATTTCTCAAAGCACTTCATGATGATAGTAGTGAGTGCCACTGCTATCAAATCATTGAGGTTATTGAAAGGGGCCTTCTTTGGCAGCGGAACAATGGTGGAAGCCTTCAAACAAGATGGAATAGTGGACTGGGATAAAGACAGATTGAAGATCCTGGTAAAGACTGCAGCCAACTGATCAGCACAGTCTTTAAGCACTCGGCCAGAGATGCCATCAGGACTGGCAGTCTTTCTAGGATCCACAGCTCTCAGTATGCTCCTCACCTCCTGTTCCTCCACAATGTCTCTGATGTCTCCACTTCAAAACAAGTAAAGAAATGATGCAGTTGCTCTGCCAATGAAGCTTCCTGCTCAGCAGGGATGACCTTGGTCAGTTGATGGTTTATAATTTGTTGAATCCTTCGCCATACCTGCCTTATGTTATTGCTATAAAAATTATCCTCAATCTTCCTCTTATAATCAGTCTTGACCTTTCTTCTTGACCTTTCTTCAGATTAGTTCTGGCAACACTGTATCTTGCCCCATCACTGGACCTAAAGGCCTTGGTCCTGTCACGCAAGAGGCGCTGGACTTCCTTGGTCACCCAGGGTTTCTGATTGGGATAGATCGCAATACATTTATCCACAGTGATAGTTATCTGTGCAGTGTTTGATATAGCACAGAACAGTTGCTAAAAGATGTCCCAATTTGTATTCTCAAAACAATCCTGAAGTTGTTGGGAAGCATATTCTGGCCATGATTTCACTGTCTTTATTATAGGCAGAGCCTGTCTCCTAAGAGGGATGTACACTGGTGCTAAAAGCAGTGACATATGGTCTGATTGTCCCAAATGTGGTATATAGACTTCGGGGAACTGTACCTTCTAATACTACTATTATACTATGGAATTAATAATAGTGCTATTATGACATCTTTTAATACTATTACTACAACTATTGTTTATACTATTACTATTACTATTTTTTCAACCTCCTTTTTTACACTGGAATTGCTAGTAGACCCAATTTTTACATCAATACTAGATGTGGGTAATCAAATAAATAAGGACTGCCTTCTTGAAGGGTTTATATAGATATGCTGTCTCTGTTCTTTAAATTACATGTGACGTCAGCCTGACCAAATCAGCCTGACCAAATCAAAGAAGAGATTGGACTGCAGTTTGTCAGAAATGGTGTAGGGTCTTCTGCTTGGGCAGGGGATTGGACTAGATGACCTATAAGGTCCCCTCCAGCTCTGATTGTTACCTTGCCTGCTGCTTAAGAAAAAGGCCCCTCAGCAGTGTAATTTTATACATGTTTACCCAAAAGTAACGCATAGATTGCCAGTAGGACTTATATCTTATTAAAACTTACGTTTGTTTTTCTAAAGTATACCCTTTAGAGATTTTGACTACAACTCAGGGTAAATCAGAAGAATCTGGTGGCGGAATGTTTGTGGGTAGTGGCAATAAAAAAGCTAAATGATGAATAAATGACACAATTATTCTGTGCAGCAAAAAGAATGAGAGAAAAGGAGGGAAAGGGAGGAGAAGACACTTTTGACAGTTTGACACTTAAAATCCTGAATTTGAAGCTTTGATGGCTACCCTCTTCAGCCATAGAGCAAGCATGATATGGATATTCTGTGAGTTACAACAACTCACTTGGTGACCATTTGAAGTTACAAGGGCATTGAAAAAAGGGACTTGTGTCCGTTTTTCACAGTTATGACCATCGCAACATCCCCTTGGACATGTGATAACAATTCAAACACTTGGCAACTGATTCATATTTGTGACGGATGCAATGTCCTGGAATCATGTGATCCCCTTTTGTGTCCTTCTGACAAGCAAAGTCAGAGGGAAAGCCAGATTCACTTAATAACTGTGTTATTAACAACACTTAACAACAATGGCAGGAAATGTCATAAAATGGGGCAAAACTCACTTTAAAACTGTCTTGTTTAGCAACAGAATTTTTGTGGTTATAAGTTGAGAACTACCTGTATTTAAAGACAAACTTCAGACTGAAGGAAATAAAATGAAAAAAAATTATTGCAGTCATTTACCAGCACAGATTGAAGAAAAATAAGAAGCAGCAGGTTTAGTCATATGGGGTGGCCAAAAAAGTCAAGATGATGATGATCCCAATAGTGTAAGAAAGGTCCACCTGTGGAGCAGAAATATGTGATTTCTGCGTGCAATACATGCATTCATGTGATATCTATCTATCTATCTATCTATCTATCTATCTATCTATCTATCTATCTATCTATCTATCCATCCATCCATCCATCCATCCATCCATCCATCCATCCATCCATCCAGGTAGTCCTTGAAACAGTTGGGGCCAGAATTTCCATTGCTAAGCAATGCATTTGTTAAGTGAGTCACCCCAATTTCTCACCCTTTCTTTGTTAACCCAAAGGTACTTTTTAAAAGAGGCAACTGGACTTTATGTTTTTTCTTTGAATATATCTTTCCCTTCTCATCCAAGATGCTTAGAAGCATTTATAAATCCTCCCTCCCTCCCCAATCCAGTCAGAACTGAAGAAACTTCTTGGATGAGAAGCGAAAGGTAAGTTCAAAGAAAAACCAGAAAGCCCAGTTGCCTCTGGAAAAAAAAGCACCTTTGAGACAACCATGACGTCTCCGTACACATGATTTCTTTTTTAAGCAAATCCATGCAGTTTTTAAAGGAGCCACTCAGTGGTGAAGCCAATCCAGCTTTCCTTGTGGACTTTGCTTGGCTGGGAGGGGCTCAGATCACGTGACTGGGGGGATGTTGCAGCCCTCATGAATAATGCATAGCGGTTGCTAAGCGCCCGGATTTGAAAGACGTGGCTGGGAGGATATTGCGAACGTAAGTGCGACGACTGGACGGATATGTCGTCCTCCAGCCTGCCCGAAACCTTCCTCTCCAGGCGGGCTTGGGACTCCTCTCTCCTGACGTTCCTCCTTCGCTCTTTCAGGAGGACGGACGAGCCCTGCGGAGGAAGAAAGCGCCGCCCGAGAGGAGAGGAGCGGCTTCGCGGAGCAGCCCTGCCCACCTCAAGCGCAGCTTCCCCGGGAGGTGGCGGCGAGAAGAAAATCCCGGGCGCTGCACGGGTGCAGAAAAGCCGTCTGCAAACCGGGATGAGGCGGAGCCGAAAAGGACCCCGTGAAAGGGCGATACCCGGAGGGAGAAGCGGAGAGAAGGAGGGAAAGGCGGGGACAAGCGGATCCCGCGAGACGCTTCCGGATGGCGGAGAGACCTTCCACCCAGACGGAAAACGCGGCAATCCCCGAAGAAGAATGCAAAACCAGGGAGAAAAGAAAAACGAATGTACAGAATGTGGAAGATCCTTCAAAACAAATCAGCAGCTTCAAAACCACCTGAGAACCCATTCCGGAGAAAAACCATATCAATGTTTGGAATGTGGAAAGAGCTTTTGTCAGGCTGGAAACCTCCGTCAACATCAAAGAATTCACACTGGAGAAAAACTGTATCAGTGCCTGGAATGTGGAAAGAGCTTCACTGCGAGGAGAGGTCTTGATAATCATCAAAGAATTCACACTGGAGAAAAACCTTACAAATGCCTGGAGTGTGGAAAGAGCTTTAGTCAGGATGGAAACCTCCGTCAACATCAAAGAATTCACACAGGAGAAAAACCATATCAGTGCCTGGAATGTGGAAAGAGCTTCACTGGGAGGAGAGATCTTGATAATCATCAAAGAATTCACACTGGAGAAAAACTGTATCAGTGCCTGGAATGTGGAAAGAGCTTCACTGCGAGGAGAGGTCTTGATAATCATCAAAGAATTCACACTGGAGAAAAACCTTACAAATGCCTGGAGTGTGGAAAGAGCTTTAGTCAGGATGGAAACCTCCGTCAACATCAAAGAATTCACACAGGAGAAAAACCATATCAATGTCTGCAATGTGGGAAAAGCTTTATTCAGGTTGGACACCTCCGTTATCATCAAAGAATTCACACTGGAGAAAAACCTTACAATTGTCTGGAATGTGGAAAGAGCTTTAATCAGGATGGAAGCCTCCGTCAACATCAAAGAATTCACATTGGAGAAAGACCTTATAAATGCATGGAATGTGGAAAGAGCTTTATTCAGGTTGGACACCTCCGTTTTCATCAAAGAATTCACATTGGAGATAAACCATATCAGTGCCTGGAATGTGGAAAGACCTTCGCTGAGAGGAGAATTCTTGATAATCATCAAAGAATTCACACAGGAGAAAAACCTTACAAATGCCTGGAGTGTGGAAAGAGCTTTTGTCAAGTTGGAAACCTCCATCAACATCAAAGAATTCACACTGGAGAAAAACCTTACAATTGCCTGGAGTGTGGAAAGAGCTTTAGTCAGAGTGGAAACCTCCATCAACATCAAAGAATTCACACTGGAGAAAAACCATATCAATGTCTGGAATGTGGAAAGAGCTTTGCTGAGAGGAGAACTCTTGATGATCATCAAAGAATTCACACTTCTGAAAAACCTTATAAATGCATGGAGTGTGGAAAGAGCTTTACTCAGGGTGGACACCTTCATCTACATCAAAGAATTCACACTGAAGAAACACCATATACATGCCTGGAGTGTGGAAAGAGCTTTACTCGGAGTAGAAATCTCCATCAACATCAAAGAATTCACACTGGAGAAAAACCTTACAAATGCCTGGAGTGTGGAAAGAGCTTTAGTCAGGCTGGAAACCTCCGTCAACATCAAAGAATTCACATTGGAGAAAAACCTTATAAATGCCTGGAGTGTGGAAAGAGCTTTACTCAGGGTGGACACCTCCGTTATCATCAAAGAATTCACAATGGAGAAAAACCATATCAGTGTCTGGAATGTGGAAAGAGCTTCACTGAGAGGAGAATTCTTGATGATCATCGAAGAATTCACACTGGAGAAAAACCTTATAAATGCATGGAGTGTGGAAAGAGCTTTACTCAGGGTGGACACCTCCGTCTACATCAAAGAATTCACACTGGAGAAAAACCATATACATGTCTGGAATGTGGAAAGAGCTTTGCTGTGAAGAGAACTCTTGATAATCATCGAGTAATTCACACCGGAGAAACACCATATAACTGCCCTGAGTGTGGAAAGAGCTTCAATGAGAAGGGAAATTTTAATATTCATCAAATAATTCACACCAGAGGAAAAAAATATATAAATGCCTGGAGTGTGGAAAGAGTTTTAGTAACAGAAGGAATCTTTATAAACATATAAACCAGGGGTGTCCAACCTTGGCCACTTTAAGACTTGTGGACTTCAACTCCCAGAATTCCTCAGCCAGCAAAGTCCACAAGTCTTAAAGTTGCCAATGCTGGACACCCCTGGTATAAACCATTCAAATAGTTAAGTATATTCTCAAGTATTTAACTTTCTTAACAGACAGATGTGCAATGATGAAAGAAGACATAGAAAACTACTTAAGCAAATAAAATTAGATTTGGAAAAACCTACATCAGTGCTAGGAAGGATGGTTACAGTGAAAATGAATATCCTACCAACATTGCTGTTTCTGTTCAAAGCAGCACCCATAAGAATTGAAAAGAAATTCTTTGATGATTTGAATAAATTGATTTTGATATTTATTTGGCAAGGAAAAAAGTGAATAAAATTGAAAATGTTACAAGACTATGAAAAAGAAAATGGAGGGTTTGGACTACCAGATTTGTTCTTATATTACCAAGTATGTGATAACATGGCTATCAAATAATCCACTCCAGAGAAAAACCTTATAAATGCCAGGGGTGTGGAAAGAGGTTCAGTTGGCTGAGAAACCTTTATGCACATCAAAGAATTCACTCGGGAGAAATCCTCTGTAAATGCCTGGACTGTGGAAAGAACTTCAGTCGGAAAAACAGCCTTAATAGGCATCAACTCATTCATTCTGGGGAAAATTCCTATAAGTGCGTGGAATGAGGAAAGAGTTTTATTGACCGACATCAAAGGATCTATCATAATTCACTAGGATTCAATCTGTCATAGAGAAGAAAATTTAGAAATGTACGGAGTGGGAAAAATGCTTTAGAACAAATGGAAATCTCCAAAACTACAATGGAACCTTGGGCACAAATGCGACCAAATTGGGTGACAAGCAACATTTTTGGAAAATGTTTGCTTCTGGTATCAAACAGATCCTCTGGCACTGATCAAATACAGCTGTGGTGATTTTCCCTGCTTTGATTTCCCCTGCTGCACGTGCACAGAATTGTAGGCACTAGTAATCGTAATATTTACTAGTTAGTAAATATTAACCACAGTTAATATTGGTTCAGTTTTACTATTGTTTTATTATTGTTAAATAAAGGAACATTTTATTATCTCCTTTATTCTTATGGTTTGTTTAGCAGTTTTGCTATTCTATATTATCTCATAGTTTAATTTGAATTATATTACAAATTATTAAGTGTTTTGCATGATCACATTTTTCCTGTAAATGAGTCCACATCTTGCAAATTGTGCAAGGAATATGAGAGCAACGGTATTCAATTGTACATTCTTATATAATCATCACAAATTTAATTCAGTCAGTCAATGGTGCTGTAGTTTAATATATTACTTAGGAAGGTGGGCCAGAGTCACTCTTTCCCTTTCAGTAGTAGAAGTTCATGCTGAAGCCAATCTTCAACAGCAACACCCCCTTTATCTTCTCTTTCTGCTCTAAATATACCCCAACTATGAACTACCTCAGCCTTTCCATCTTGGCTGGAACATACCTCTCCCAGATAGGTGATAGAGAGCAAGCAGAGAAAGCCAGATGTATGCCACAGTATCCAAACTGCTTCCTTTCAGGTATCTTCTCTGCCAGATGTAACCCCTCTCTCCCAAGTAGCTTTGTCATCCACCTTTAGAGACCTTGCTAAGTTTTGCCAATTACTATTTTTAATGCAACAGAAGGGGGAATGTTTCAACACATGACATAAGATAATCTTACTACCTATAATTGACTTGTAATCACTGAGTAAGCCAGACAAATTTTATTTCATTCTTGGGTTAGACAGCTTCAATGCTAGATACATTCCAAACTGACAGACAAACCACATTCAACATGCAGCCCTTAATGAAATTATACCTATCTGGAGGGAACTAAGTAGTGGGGCTCCCCACAGTTCTGCCTTAGGCCAGTACATTTCAACATCTTCATAAATAATTTAGATGGGATATAAGGAGAAATCAGATTTGCAGGTGACACCAAGCTGGCAGCAAAAAATAGAAATGAATAGAGTACCACCCTCCCAAAATTGAGGAGAATCTGCTGGATCCAGAGCCATCTGTGGACTGTGATGGTGCATGATGACCAGTTTATTGAATGATCAAATGCAAACCCTGCTTTTTTGAGGAGTAATTGTGACAGAGGAATTAAAAAGGTCCAGAGTTCGATGAAGATTTCAATGACACACACCGAGCCATTGTATGTCTGCTGTGAAAAAAATTAATTCCCTTCTTGAGATGATCCCAAAATAAACTGAAAATAAGTGTACAATAAGGGAGTGGGTTTTTTCTCCCAATTACTGTGATCACCCGCTGGAATAGTGTCTACTTTTCCCAGTCCCAGATTTCAAAAATGAGTGGAAAATGGAAAGCATATAAAAAAGGAGGGACAAAATGATAAGTGTGGTGGGTTGATAACCACCTCCCTGCATGGGTGGGATTCAAATTTCTTAACCAGTTCTGTGGGTGTGGTTTAATTTGTGGGTGTGGTTTGGTGGTCATGTGATGGGTGGGAGTGACTTGCTGACTGGGAGTGGTTAGGTGGTCATATGGGTAGGTGTTGCTAGGTGGTCATGTGACAGGTGGGTGTGGGCAGGTGGCCATGTGACTGGCAAACCAAATGCAAGTGGTCCTCACTTATTGGCCAGTTGCTTGCCAGTTTCCAAGGTATTGGGAGCCCTGGAGAGGGCAGGGTGAGGCCTGGGCAGGTTTCCATGTGGCTGGCAACCCAAATTTAAGTGGTCCTCACTTAATGGCCAGATCCTGCTTAGTGGCCAGTTGCTTAGTAAGTGTTTTTTGCCAGTTTTCAAGGCCTGGGGAACCCTGGGGAGGGCAGGTGAGGCTTGGGCAGCTACGAGGAGCTACAAGGAGGGCTGGGGATCTATGGGGAGGGCTGCAGAGGGCTGGGTGAGGCCAATTCAACATCACTTCTTTGCCCTGATTACTAAGTATTAAAAAAGATATACCAAAACAAAAGGTAGTTTATTATGTCATGATTTTAATGCTTAAATAATAAAAAGGTACTCAAAACTATATTGTTACAACACTTTAAAATATTAATCAAAAACTATTACATAACAAAACTTTACAAAAAACAATAAAACTTATTTAAAGTACTCCCAAATTGCTTTTCTATTATTGTCCCAAGTGATAGTTTTCTTGTGTTTAACACGAGCATCATCAGCAGTGTGATGATGTGCCCGTAACCACTTCTTTACTATAGGAACAGGGTCCCATTCTTGCACAGGTAAGCCAATTAGACTTGATGGTCAGGAGGTTTGTAATACTGGAAACTGTAAGGCCACTTCTGCCCTCTGGACATATTATGTTCATCTGCGAGAAGCCCCTTTCTGCCTCTTCTGAATTGATTGCAATTGGTTTAATAATATCTCTAGCCTTTTTAATGCTGAAAGGAATTGTATAATTTTTAGAATCTTTTAGTACATTTTCTATGAAATCACAATAATTAATATTGATTTCATAATTGAAAATTTGACCAAATGCAATGAATTGTCCTTCAGCTGCTCTCCGTGGAGCCACCACTTCTTCAATATTCCAATAATCTGGCTCCAAATAATTTAGAAATTTTAATTGATCAATGTCTTTAAATTGGCAGCCTGCTTTTAAATGTTTGCAATCCACCAATCTTTTCTTCAAATTAGTTACAATGCTTTGTATAAGTTTTTCATGAGGAAGTCCCACAAATCGATGATTTTGTATAAAATTTATACTTTTAAAGGTTTCTGAAGTAATTAATTCATCAACCTTATTATCATATGCACCCCTTTCCTCTATAAGCATTTCAAATGACCTAATTGATCTTATCACAAGTTTTTCAGCCTTTATAATGTCTGTGTTTCTCGCTTGCATTGCGTTAGAAAGGAGAGATATTTCAGTTAGCATATCAATCATGAAGGCCAAATCAGTGAGAAAATATTCTCAATAATTTTCAAGAAGGGCAGCCATACCAGAGTATTTTTAATTTGAACAGAAAAATTGATGTAGTGCTGGATAAGCCTGCCACACAGCTAGGGTTGATCTTAAACTACAGGCAGCCCATCTTGGTCCAAAAACTCTACCAATTTTTATAATTTCAATCTCAAGTTGTTCAGAAATTTTGTTAAATTCAATTATTCTTATTTGATTGATGGAAAATAGAATATATTTTATCAATAAAAATTTGAAAATGATTGATTTGCTTTATTTCCCTAATAGAATAATCTAAAACAAGTTGCAGACGATGGTTTAAACAGTGCCATATTATTTGGAAACTCTTTGGCTATCCTAGTGCTTACCCCAGATTTTCTCCCATGCATAACACTGGCTCCATCAGAGCAAAATCCAATTAAACATTTCTCCAGATAGTTTCTATTAAACCCAACTTTATTCAAACTTTCTATAACCGAACAAAATATCATCTCTGCATCTTGTTTATCTAATTCTACTAGTTCAAGGAAAATTGTTGGTGAGAAAACTGGATCCCCAACTTTTTTAAAAAAATAAAGTTTTATTTGGGTTTTCACACACAAAATACAAGTAAAACATCTTTTTTGAAAATAACATGGTCCCAGGTTGAACTTTTTTATACAGACACAAAACTCAATTTCATGCTCCTTTTTGTATTCTATTCCATATGTTATACTATTTTACATTTTCTATATAGTTTTTCCCCTCTTAATTTTCTCAATTTTATTTTGATTATCTCATCTCAGTTCAAATCATTATATTTATACTTTTGTCTGTTCTGTTTCAATTTCATATTATCCTTTCTCATTAAACAAATTTTCTCTTGTAGTTACTAATTGCAGTATGACACCTTTATATCTTTTAATTACATCCATTCAACTCTTATTTAAACTTCAATATATAACTTAAGTTTATGACCTTCAATATAATACATAATACATAACTTCCAATCAAATTCTGCTTGGCACATTCTTATAATACACACTATATTCTTTAAAAAAAAGGAAAGATTGTAAATATATGTAATTATAAATCCTCATTCCATTCCAGTTCAGTTCTATCATTAACAATCATTAAAACCATAACATCTTTAACACTTCTTTTCAATTAAATATCATACTTCCTTAAAACACATATAATCTCCATAATTAAATTTTCCCTTATTTCTCTTCACATATGTTTTATAAATCATTAAATATACCTTTTGTTACATTTATTTATTGACAAGCATTCCACTGAATTACGATAGCTATTTTATCAGACATTTTAATCATATTGTTTCATATTTTGTAAAATTATTTATGCTTCTAATATAAACATACTATCTTATGTACCTTTGCAGAATCCCTTTTTCCATTAAGTTTTCACCCTTTATCTCTAAATAGGCTGTTTCTCTACATTTTGCTTCTGTCCTTTATAACTTATTTTCCTTTCTTTATTCCCTCTCATCTTCTCCCTCCTCTTTTTACCCCCTTGTCTTTCTATTTCTAATTCTCTCTTCTGCATTTCCCTCTTCTGTTGCTTTCTTATTTTATACTTATTTTTCACTCTATTTTTGGGGGGGAGTTGTTTTTCCCAATCTTAAACTTTCCATTCTCTTTCCCCCCCTTTCCTCCCCCCCATCTAAGATTACCTGTTCATTAAAGATGGCTTCTTCTTTGTCGCAATCTTCTTGTTCTGCAGGCATTTCTTGTGTTGTTTCTCATAATTCCAAATCTCCATTTCTAAAAACTGAAATACAAAGCCAAAAGAACCTCTCCCTTCTTGTGCATCTTCTTTGTACTTTTTAAGTTCCATTTTCAGTTTTTCTAAGAGTGGAGCCATATTAAACAGTTTTAAACAACCACCCGATTGATTTTAGTCATTCAAAACAATAACCAAGAATCCAGGAATCATCAAGTAATCCAGATAGTCCCGAGTTATATCTTCTTATTTCTTTTTCGACTTTCTCTTCCTGGGGTTTTTGTTGCGATATTTCAGTTAGAATGTATCTTTTGGAAGTCTTGTTGAGATTTTGCTATAAGTTCTTTTTTAATTCCAGACAGTCTCCTCCCTTCCAGATCCTGTCCTTTTATTCTTCCTCTCTCCTTTCCTGTTTTCAAAAGCTTTTAATTATCCAGAAATCTTTATTATCCCTTTGACTTTTTATTTTCAGCATTAAATGCCTATTGATGTCAAAGTGGATTTTTTTTCCAATTTCTTGCTTAAGTCTCTTAGCTGTCAGTATAGGAAAAGGAGAAAACCAAATCTTTTCCCTTTTCTCTCTCCTTCACAGCTTAAAAATCTTCTTAGGGAACTGTTTTTTAACAGTTTCAATTCCAGGGTTCCTTATTTGTTGCTTTTGCTGTTTGACCTGGTCAACCAAAACTTTCTCTTCTTATCTTTCTCCTGCATATTCTTTTCTGGTCGAGTTCTTCTTTGTGGTGGCCATTTCTGACCACCGCTGCAACCGCCTTCGGGAAAGGGAGTAATGGCCAGCTGGGGAGGAGAGATGCGGCTCTCCTCAACCCTGCAGGCAGTCTCCCCCCTCTTCACTACCTCTACGGGATGGCTTAGCCCCAAAACCAGCCAGTTCAGGGCGCTCCAGTGGCGAGCACGGATCAAAGCCTCACAGAGACAAGGTTTCGGTCTGTTGCTGAAGAAGCTCAAACCGGAAGTCCTGGATCCTCAACTTTTAAGTACAGTATAAGAACTGGTTTGGAAGATATTGTTGAGGCTTCGTCAATTATCAAACAGATTTTGCAAGTTTTCTCAATAATTTTGGTAAATAAATGTTTCCTGATGTCTTTTGCAATGAAATCTACTATTGCAATTGCAGTTTTATGTGAATGCAACCCTGTTCCCAAATCTAAACCGTTTGTTATTTGTAATTCAATCAGATTTTTTTTTTAAATATATTTTTATTAATTTTCTTTTTTTACATTGTAAAACATCATGGTATCAACAACGTTCTTGGCATCTATACAGGATTTTGGTTTAAATATCATAATACATTATATTGCATTTGTCTAGTACTAAATAATATCTTTAGCTATAATTACTATTCTTATATCTTTATATAATTTACAAAATTTTATTTTACTTTCTTAAGGATTGTTTCAATTAACATTTTTGTCTCACTTCTTGGTTCTGTTTGTTAGCCATTTATACCAATTGTTCCCAATTGTAAAGAATTCAGAGTCATCTTTTTCTTTCAATTTCATTGTTAGCATATTCATCTCAGCACTTTCTGTTACTTTGTGTGTTATTAGTTCTTCATTGGGGGTATTTGGTGTTTTCCATACCTGCGTAAAGTCTATTCTGGCAGCTGTTGTAATATGTAACACTAAGTATTTTACTTCTTTTGGTAATCTTTCTTTGATGATTCCTAAAAGGAAGGATTCTGGTCTGAGCTCAGTTTGATAGCCAGTGAGCTCTTTTAACTAATTTTTAATTTGAATCCAGTATGTACTGGCCTTGGGGCACATCCACCACATGTGATAAAATGTACCATTGACTTTTTTGCACTTCCAACATTTGGGACTCATGTTGGAGTAGATTTTTGCCAATCTCATTGGAGCTAAATACCATCTATAAAACATTTTATATATGTTTTCTTTGTATGCTGCAGATACCGTTAACTTATAATTTATGTTCCATATTTTCTCCCATTCCTCTAATTCTATAGTGTATCCAAAGTCCTGTGCCCATGCAATCATTGTACTTTTGACTATTTCCATTTATATATTTTAGTTATAAGTTTTTGTTCCAGTCCCATTAATATTTTATCTAATTGGTTCTACCCTTTGTCAAACCCAAAATCTTTTGAGTCTTTTTTATATTTATTTTGAATTTGCAAATATGGCCACCAATCGATTATAATTCCATTTTCCTTCAGTTCTTGGTTTGATTTTAATTTCCCTTGAGTATCTAATAATTCTTCATAGCTTATCATTTTCCGTAGGTCTAATCTATTTGGATATATTATGGCTTCCATGGTTGATAGCCATTGTGGGATTTCCATATAATGTTTACTTTTGATTTTTTTTCCAAATTGTAATCAATGAGTCTCTTATTAGGTGTTGATTGAAATAGGTATGTATATTACTTTTGTTTTCCCACAAAAAAGCATGCCAACCTATCAAGAGGTCATGTCCTTCTAATGTTAAGATTCTCTTGTCTCTTAATTTAACCCAATCCTTAATCCAACTCAACATCGCTGTCTGGTAATAAAGTTCCCATTCTGCTAGTCCAAGACCGCCTCTGCTCCTATTATCTTGTAATAGTTTCATTTTAATACGTGGCCACTTGCCCAACCAGACAAACTTGGATGTCATTTTATTTAGTTCTGTAAAAAAAAATTCCCTAATTTCATTTGGAATAGATACTTTTGGTAAAGTATTCATTTTCAATGTTGCTAGTTTCAATTTGGCCCATAATTCCAATTCTTTTCTGATTTGCTTAAACAGTTTAACATAATTGTCCTCTTTTAATGATGAGCATCTGGGTGATACCCAAATTCCCAGGTATTTCACCTTTTTTACTATTCGCAGTCCCATTATGTTTTCTAATTCTACTTTCTGTTTTGTTGTACAGTTTTTGACTATCATCTTAGTTTTATTCTTATTTATTTTAAATCCTGCCACTTCCCCAAATTTTTCTATTTGTTGCAACAATATTGGTCCCGCATTCATTGGGTCTTCCACTATAAATACCAAATCATCGGCAAATACCTGAACTTTATATTCCTCATTTCTAATTTTAATTCTGTGAATCTCTGGGTTTTGTCTGGTTGCAGCTGGCAACACTTCTAAAGACAAGATAAATAGCAGAGGTGAAAGTGGACACCCTTGTCTCACTCCTTTTGCAATTTCAAAATCTTCAGTACGATCTCGATTTAATAATACACTTGCTTTTTGATTTGAGTATATTTCTTGTAATATTTTTCTATATTAGTGCCAAAGTTCAGCTTTTTAATTTGATATACTGTATATGATATTTTATCAAATAGTCCCATATAAAACTTCTTCTGGTTATCATTAGGGGTGTATATCTCCACCAATAGTAATTGTTTTTGATGTAAATTAATTTGTATCATTAAAATTCTTATAATCCGTATTTAGAAATGAGATTGGCCTATAATTTGCAATTAGTTGTTGATCAGTGCCTTCTTTTGAAATTAGATGTATGCCTCGGACCCAGACCTCAGGAATCTAGCTTCCATTAATGCCTCATTATATAATTCTAGAAGCATTGGTTCAAATATTTCCAATAAAGTTTTATATAATTCGCCGAGTAAACCATCCGGACCTGGTGTTTTATTGTTTTTTTGTTTTTGTATTACCTTTTGTAGCTCTACTAACATTATTTCTTTATTAAGTATTTCTCTATTTTCTTCAGAGATTGGGCTCAGACCGTTTTCCTCCAAGTAGTGTCTAATGTTTTCTTCCATAACTACTTCTTGTTTATAAAGCTCGCCAAAATACCTTTGCACAATTCTCTTTTTCTCCTCCATCTAATAATTCATTGTCTCTTCCACACCCTTAAGTTGCTTAATTAATCTTTTTTCCTTCTCTATTTTTAATTTATGGGACAACCACCTATCTGGTTTATTTGCTGACTCAGAAAAATTGTGTTTGACATTTTTAAAGTTACCTGCATTTTCCTCAGTAGCTATCAAATTTAATTCATGTCTAATCATCCCTATTTCTTTCATGGCTTCCATATTTTTTGGATCTTTCTGGAGCTCATATTCAATTTTTTTAATCCTTTCTTGTAATTCGTTCTGTTTCTTCCATTTTTCTTTATTTTTCTTAGCTACATAAGCTATTGATATACCTCTCATGAAAGCCTTTGTGGTGTTCCATAAATTTTCTAAACTAGCATTTTGTTTTAAGTTAACCTTTAAAACTATTTCTAATTCATCTTTAATTATTTGAATACATTCTTTTTCTTTTGTTATTTGTGGGTTTGGTATCCATCTCATTTTTCTTTTATTTTGTCCTTTCCATGTAATTTTCACTGGGCTATGGTTGGCCCATATATTGGGCATTATTTCTACTTCACTAATGTCTTTCTCAATTATCTCATTCACCCACACCATATCAATTCTGGACCAGGATTTTTGTGGACTAGAATAGAAGGTGAATTTCTTCTCATTTGGATTTCTCTTCCTCCATATGTCTTCCAAGTGAGTCTCTTCCGTTAAATCAAAGGAAGTTTTTGGTAGAATTCTCTTTTTTCCCTTCCTTATCTCTTCCATATGAATATAATCTTTTTAAACATCAACAATGGCATTGAAGTCCCCTATTAAACAAATATTTTCTTCACCTACACTAATTATTTTATCATGTAATATCTTATAGAACTTCTTCTGGTTATCGTTAGGGGCATATATCCCCACCAATAGTACTTGTTTTTGATGCAAATTGATTTGTATCATTAAAATTGTGCCTTGTTCATCTGCATAGATTTGTTTTGCATTTATCCCTTTTTTTACATAGATTGCAACCCCCCTTTTCTATTGATCTGCCAATGCTGTAAATAATACACCTAAATTGGGGTATTCTAAATATTTTTTGTGTACCTTGCTTTTTGATTTGAGTATATTTCTTGTAATGTTTTTTCTATATTAGTGCCAAAGTTCAGCTTTTTAATTTGATATATATGATATTTTATCATATAGTCCCTTATAAAACTTCTTCTGGTTATCATTAGGGGTGTATATCCCCACCAATAGTAATTGTTTTTGATGTAAATTAATTTGTATCATTAAAATTCTGCCTTGTTCATCTGCATAGATTTTTTTTGCGTTTATCCCTTTTTTACGTAAATTGCTACCCCCCTTTTCTTTTGATCTGCCAATGCTGTAAATAATACACCCAACTTGGCATATTCTAATATTTTTATGCTGCTTTTGGATATGTACCTCCTGTAGGAATATAATATCGATGTTTTGTTTAATTAGTTTGGTTAATATTTGTTTCGTCTTGATATGGGAGTTTAATCCATTGAATACGTAGTGAGAGTAATTTAATCTCTTCTTTCATTGTTAATTCTGAGTCTACCTAAATCTTCTGTTTATTCTTCCTTCTCTTTGGGGTCTTACTCTTGGTCCTTCTCTCCTTGGGTATTCTCTCTTTTCTTTGCCTCTCTCTTCTTGATTCATTTCCTGTATTCCCTGTTGCTGATCTTCTTGTTGGTCCTCCTGACTCTAGCTTTCTGACTCCTCTTTGCTGCTCCCCTCTTCCTCTATTTCCATCAACTGATCATAAAGTTATTGCGCCTTTTCAATACTATCATTTTTTACTCTTCTTTCTTGCCACATCACCAACATTCCTTCAGGGACCAGCCATCGGAACCAGATGTTTCATTTATTCAGGAGTATTGCCAGAGATCTGTAGTCTTTCCTCAACTCTCTTACCTGCCTTGGCATTTGTTTCAAGGTCGTGATCTCTTTTTCTTTATATACCATCAGCTCATCCTTTGTGATTCTATATACAATATCTCTTACATTTTTTCTGGCAAACCTGATGTGGACCTCTCCAGGCAGCTTGTTTCATCTGGCGTAGTTTATATGGATTTGGCAGACCTCATCTAATTCTTTCACTATTTCCTGTTGGTCCCTTTGCAATGCCTCTGCTATTAAGTGGGACATTATGTCTCCCAGGTCTTCGTCTTTGGATTCCAATATATTTTAGAATCTCAAATAGAATGCTGCATGTTCCATTTCGAGATGGATAATCGAATCTTCTAAATCTCTGTTGATCTCTATACTTTCCTATCCATCCCTTCCAATCTCTTATCTGTTTGTTCAGCTTTGGTTTCTATATTCTTTATTCTTTGTTCATTCTTCTCCAGTGTCTGTTGGATCGTTCCCATCTTCTCCTCTAACTTTTGAATCTTACCCTTCATTTCTCCCATTTCGGTCTTCTGGTCATGAACAGATCCTCGGGTGCCGATCAAATACAGCCATGGTGATTTTCCCTGCCACAGTGATTTCCCCTGCTGTGCATGCATAAAATTGTAGGCACATGTGCCGTCAGTCGCGTTTCTGTTCGTGACCAAATCGGGTTGTGACCGAAGTCCTGGAATGGATTACAGTCATGACCCAAGGTTCCACTGTATGTAAGAATCTACATAGGAGAGGAACCTTATAAGTGGATAGAGCATGGCTAATATATTTCAGTAACTAGCAAAATCAACTCAGCTCTGGATGAAATACTCCAAGGTTTCTCAAGGTATGAGAAACTCCTTGAATATTTATTACCTTCCTAATTACACCTAAAAAGGCAGGTGTGTGGATTCTTACACTTCATTGCCATCTCAAATTGTATGTGTCAACATGAGCGACTGTATCATCAATTCAAATATTCCAGATCATATAAACTTCTGAAACGTTTTACTATTCTTTCCATTACTAGTCAGTAAATAGTAACCACAGTTAACATTGGTTCAGTTTTAGTATTGTTTTATTATTGTTAAATAAAGGAACATTTTACTATCTCCTTTATTCTTATGGTTTGTTTAGCAGTTTTGTTGTTCTGTATTACCTCATAGTCTACCGTATATACTCGAGTATAAGTCGACCCAAATATAAGCCGAGGCACCTAATTTTACCATAAAAAAATGGGAAAACTTATTGACTCAAGTATAAGCCGAGGGTGGGAAATGCAGCAGCTACTGGTAAATTTCAAAAATAAAAATAGATACTAATAAAATTACATTAATTGAGGCATCAGTAGATTAAATGTTTTTGAATATTTATTTCAAAGAAAAACAGATTAATCAATTTGGGAAACAATCTCACTATCATGAAAGGTTTAATTGATTCACTAACCCAAAAGAAGATGACGATGACAGTGGGAGGCAAGAGTCACTCTCTCCCTTGCAAGAAAAAAGCAAGAGCCGTTCTTATGATCTCTCTCTCTCTCTCTCTCCCCGTAATACAGTCAAGCCCTTTCCAGCATGTGCGATCTGCCGCCGCCACTTTGCACCCTGCAAATGCAAAATCCCAGGGAATTTGCATTTGCAAGGTGCAAAGCGTCGGGGGCGGATCCCGCGTGCTGGAAAGGGCTTGACTGTATTACGGGGAGAGAGAAAGAGATCATAAGAATGGCTCTTGCTTTTTTCTTGCAAGGGAGAGAGTGACTCCTGCCTCCCACTGTCATCGACATTTTCTTTTGGGTTAGTGAATCAATTAATTTGGGAAATGATTTCACTATTATGAAAGTCAGTGTTCTCTGCCAGTGGGGCATTTGGAAGAAAATGCCCCGCGGCATATCCACGCGCGTGTAAGGGGAATCAGAAATCCCCGCGTTCAATGCCTAGCACAGCAGAAGAGAAAACGCAGCTGTGAGCAAATACTAGGAAAACCTGATTGATCAGAAGGAAGGAGGCAAAAGAGGGAGGGGTGGTGGTGGACGGAGGTCCCACTGGTATTTTTGAAACACTCGGTCGGCAGTGCTTAAAGTCAACGTCCTCGCTCCCACCTACCCAAAGCCACGAAGTCCCCCAATTGCGCAGCCCAGAATCGCCCTCCCCTCGGGGCAGCAACGACGCCTGGTATTTCCCGAGATGAAGCTCCGCCGTGCAATGAAAGCGCTCTGGCTCGAGGCTTGCGGGTTCAGAAAACAACGCGAGGCAAGGTCACTTCGGCTCCGCTCAGCTTCGTTTCCTAGCTGCTTTCAGTCCGCTTGGGAGGAGGGGGAGGAGGTGGTGGTGGCAGCTTGTGTTGTTTTCTGAGCTCTAGGCCACCACCTCCTCCCCCTCCTCCCGAGTGGACTGAAAGCAGCTAGGAAATGAAGCTCAGCGGAGCCGAAGCAACCTCGCCTCGCGTTGTTTTCTGAGCTCTAGGCTCCGCTCAGCTTCATTTCCTAGCTGCTTTCAGTCCGCTCGGGAGGAGGGGGAGGAGCTGGTGGCATCAGCTTGCGTTGTTTTCTGAGCTCTAGGCCACCACCTCCTCCCCCTCCTCCCGAGCGGACTGAAAGCAGCTAGGAAATGAAGCTCAGCGAAGCCGAAGCAACCTCGCCTCGCGTTGTTTTCTGAGCCTAGAGCCAGGGCGCTTTCATTGCACGGTGGAGCTTCTTGTCTCAGGAAACACTGGGCGTCGTTGCTGCCCCCTGAGGGGAGGGCAATTCTGGGCTGCGCGATTGGGGGACTTCGTCGCTTTGGGTGGGTGGGTGGATGGGAGCAAGGATGGACGGAGTCCATGAAGTGGGGCTTGCCTGCAGGAAAGCGGCTGCCCAGCTCCGGAGCTCCACACCATTTTTTTTTCAGAGGGGAATCTGACTCGAGTATAAGCCGAGGGCGGTTTTTTCAGCACAAAGAATGGGCTGAAAAACTCGGCTTATACTCGAGTATATACGGTAATTTAGATTATATTACAAATTATTAAGTGTTTTGCATGATCACATTTTTCCTGTAAATGAGTCCATATCTTGCAAATTGTGCAAGGAATATGAGAGCAACAGTACTCAATTGTACATTCTTATATAATAATCAAAAATTTAATTCAGTCAATCAGTGGTGCTGTCCTTGGGTGGGATTCAAAAATTTTAACAACCAGTTCTGTGGGTATGGCTTAGGTGGTGGGCGTGGCTTGGTGGTCATGTGACTGGGTGGACCTAGCTTGGTGATCATGTTATTGGCTGGGTGTACCCAACTCAATATCACTCACATCGAGGCATGCATCTCCCCACCTGGACTCTCATGACTGTGGGGATGCTGCAACAGTCATAAGTGTGAAAATGGTCATAAGTCCCACAACCCAGAAATAAACTGGGGAAATCTCCAAAGAAACATGTCTAAAAATAAAATTTAACATGGATCAAGGAACAACTTGTAAGTGATCTGCATTCGGGGTTGGAAAGCTTTATTAAAGGCGAAGTGTTAATATGAAGAAGACTCAAGATCGCTTCTTAAAAGGTTCACTTATCTTTAAGAGGTGATAAGGTTTATAAGTACTGGGAATTTGAAACTTAAAAACTAAAACAGGTGAAAAAAATTAGCCTAGCACATTTTTCTCTTTTCCACATCATTTTTGTTGTGAATGAATAATATCAAATAAAGTTATCTTGAGCTTGAAGTCAAGTGCAGGGTTTTGGCCCTGCACTTCTGATTGGCTGTTAATGGCAGGATCGGATTGGTCTGTTCAGGAGCATCTGATTGGCCATTAACAGGCCATTCCCATTGGTTAACGGAGCTAGCGCTCCAGGATTGCTATTGGTTGAATAGTTAATAAGTTGCCTATATAAGGAAGGCTATAGCAGCCCTCCAGTTTGAGCTGTCTCACCATGTAAATAATGAGTTTGAAGTTCACTGTTTCTACCGGCTCGTCTCCATTATTCGCACCCATGCTCCAGACTTAACAGTTTTGACTATGCTTGCCTTTTGCAATGACAGCTGGTTTGGTGAAGGAGAGTAATACATTCCAAATAATATAGAAAGAGTTACTGAATTTTATAGAGGAAGCCATAGCCAGGAAAAAGGAGGCAGGAGAAATAAATGGATCAAAATGTGTTCAGAAAGAAAACAACAGCTTTATTTGTAATTTCCTGGAGCAAAATTAGAAATGAATAGTTTTCCCCACTCCCAAAATTGAGAAGAAGAATCTGCTGGGTCCAGAGCCATCTGTGGACTGTGATGATGCATGAGGACCAGTGTATTGCATGATCACAGTGCAAACCCTGGTTCTTTTGAGGAGCAACGTGACAGAGGAATTAAAAAGGCTGTCCAGAGTTTGATGAAGATTTCAGTGTACACCAAGCCATTCTCTGTCTGCTGTGAAAAAATTAAATTCCCTGTTTGAGATGATCCCAAAATAAACTGAAAATAAGTCTGCAATAGGGGCATCGGTTTTTTATCCAAATTACTGTGATCACCCTCTAGAATAGTGTCTACTTTTCCAAGTCCCAGATTTCAAAAACTAAAATGGAAAATGGAAAGCATATAAAAAAGGTGGGACAAAATGGTAACTGTGGTGGGTTGATAACCACTTCCCTATACTATATTTTTCAAACTCAGCAACTCTTAAGATGCTTGGACTTCCAGCTACCAGAATTTCTCAACCATCATGACTCTCTGGGGAATTTTGAGAATCGAAGTCCACACATCTTAAAGCATGGCTGAGTTTGAAAAACACTGCTCTAATGGGAAGGAAGTTTGAGACTTTTTACAAAGGAAAAAAGGGGAAAAAAGGAAGATGCATGAAGGGTTATAAAATTCCCCAAAAATCCATAATTAAACTGCCTGTTTAGAAGAAAGGGATATTTTAAATGGAACATCTGCAGGATAGTTACAGTTGATTAAAAAAATTCTATGTGCATTGTAGACAATATAGCTGAGGAGTTTGGAATTTGAAGATTTGGCTAGATAATTGATCTCTACCTATAAATGGTTTTTCTGTGAATTCTCTTTTTCAATAATCCTAAATATCTGACAACAGAAAATAATTTTTGCAAGTTCTTGGGCTTCCTTAAGCTCTGCAAAATATCACAGGAAAATTTGTTTTGGAAAGAACAAATGTAATGTTCACATTCAAGATTGTTAGCACCAACTGTCTCTGGAGATTTCTTTTCCCAAGAGCCAAAGATAACCTCTATCTAAAATATATTATACTGGCCACTGTGAACTACAAGAGATTTCATGTCCTCACTTAATGATGCTAACTAGGAACAAACTCCATTGTTAAGCAACTCACACATAAGTTTAAAACCATGTGACTATGCCACTTAGGGTTGTCAGTTATGGCAGTCCCAGTGAGGACTGTGAGTTATTAACCTTATGTGATCATAACTTCAAATTTCCTGCTGGCTTCCCCATTGACTTCCCCATTGCTTGCTGGAAGCCTGACAGGGAAGGCTGTAAATCAGAATCCCATGACAATGGGATGCTGCAATGGTCAGAAGTGTCAGTTGGTTGCTGAGTGTCGGAAACTCAAACGTGGTTGTGTCAGACTTCCTGCTGGCTGCCCCATTGATTTTGCTTGATCACATGACAACTTTAGACTGACAGAATTGTGGGCCAATCACTGAGCTTCTGAAGCACAATTATGTGGCTGCACAGGTACTGCGAACGCCACGACTTTGAGGATCAGTTGTAAGTACCACTCCTTCAGTGCCGTTATCATTGAAAGTGGTCATGAAGCAAGGACTATCTACATAGCATAGCATCACTGAATTTTCTGAAGCATCTCAATGCAATGAAAGAACATCAGATATCTTAATCTGAAATCTGATTCAAAACAGTTCTAGCTGAAGCGATGGAATAATTCTGCAGTAGAAATTACTACAAAGAACTTATTGCTTCGGCTGGCACTTCAAATATAGGTCCTTGGAGTGATTCTGAATCAAGAACTCATCTTCACTTCTCTTCTTTCCATGAAGAACTCATCTTCATGGAAACTATTTTTGAAATGAAATTTAGGGATCCTGAGGTCTCTGGAACAACTACAATCCTAAGCTTTGATAAAATCACAACAGTTATGCTAGATGAATTCCAGCTGGACATGTGGCATTTAGTCTGGACATATATGAGAACATCTTCCCAGCCTCAGATATTTCTCCAGCCTCACCTCCTAATTGTCTCATCTCAGCAGCAACAGGCTGTAAGTGATAAGGCATGACTTAAGAGGAAGGCAGGTGAGAACCTGGAGAAGAATCCAAGGGCAATGTATTCTGATGTCAATCTCCCAAATGTTGCAGTTTTGTAGTATGCTTCATCTTAGAAACTGCCTGGAGTTAAAGAAATTAGAAATGTCATTTGTGAAAGAGTTTAAGCAGCTGGTGAGATTTCAAGCAGCTTTTCAGGTGATGGCAAGCTTAATGTAACAAAGAGAAATTTCCAACCAGCCTGGTATTCATCTCTGACGCATTCACAATGAAAGAATGACAGGTCAACAACAACTGAAGGGAATATTGTTGATTTAGTCCATGTTTCCAACATGTTTTTTCTAATATGTTTGTTTCCAGCTAATTATGTCCTTGCTTAAGTCTTCAGCCTGGTTAAATACCTGTTGAAGCTTTTCTTGATATGATTGGTTGATTATTTGGATTTTGTCATCTGTTGGCTTTGCTTGGTTGTCCTTTAGGTGGACCTAAAGAACAATTTGAAGCTAAGAAGCAGTGAGGTCTTTGAACCAGGCATTTTGCAGAAGAGAAAGTATATAGCTGCTAGAGGTGGCAACATCTCTACTTGTGAGTTGACTGCTAAAATGGATTAAAGGCAGTGTGTTTTTCACCTGATCTATTGATAAATGTCTATGGAGATTCTCAGTCCTCCAGGTCATAATTGTCCCAAAGGTGCTTTTTCAAGAGGCCACTAGACTTTCTGGTTTTTCTTTGAAGATGTATCTCATCCAAGAGGCTTCTTCTGCTTGGATGACAAGCGAAACATCTTCAAAGAAAAATTAGAAAGTTCAGTGGCCTTTTGAAATGCATTTTGGGATGACCTATTGATAGTTTAACTTTTTGTCCTTTGTCTATAAAGGAGGTATAAGGGAATAGCTTCTGTCTTTTTCTTTCACGGGCTTGTCTCTCTTCAAGATGTAGCTTAGGAAGAAACAAGGCATAGCTTTTTACTTCAATATCATGAATGTCTATTAGAATTCACTGCTAGCTGGGCTAAGCCTATAAATCTATATGAGAACTGGGGCGACAGGATAGCAATGTTCCAATGTTTGAGGGGCTGCCATTTTCCAAAGCAGCAGAAAGCAAGAAAATAAAGCAATAGATGGAAACTAACCAAGGAGAAAAGCAACTTGGAACCAACCAACCAGTGGAACAGCTTGTCTTCAAAAGTTGTGGCTGCTCCACTGGAGGCTTTTAAGAAGACACCCATTTGTCCAGATTGGAATAGGGTCTTCTGCTTGGACAGGGGCTGGATTAGAAGACCTCCAAGGTCCCAACTCTGATGTTCTGTATTCTGCACTTGATCACTATGTTATGAATATTTTTACTTTTTCCAGTGGGATACTCTGTTTCTTAAATACTCAA
Source organism: Hydrophis major (assembly GCA_033807585.1). Taxonomy (NCBI): domain Eukaryota; kingdom Metazoa; phylum Chordata; class Lepidosauria; order Squamata; family Elapidae; genus Hydrophis; species Hydrophis major. The sequence continues at coordinate 257,386,744 of CM066330.1, forward strand.
TATGTTTTCAATGTTCTTATCTTTTGGAACAGGTGTTCCATCCAGGCCTCCAGCTGAATTCAAACCTTCAAATTTTAGAGTCCATTATTCTGGGTCCAAAGGTGTTAATATGATTTGTAATCCTTGTCACCCAGAAAATAACATGGATCAATCCATGAATCCACCAGGGATCAAGCTTAACTTGAAGGTATCTCAGAAGGTGGAAATCTTTAGATTGACTTTGGCTGATATTGAAAAACTACACAGGGTTACATATTTTGGACACTTTCATATGACACCATCAAGAAATCCCAGATCTGCAAACTAAACAGGAAAGCTGGAAAAAAATGTCCCAAGAGGCCACAGCAAACCACCTCTGTTGTGACATAGAGAAAACTACATGGACATGTCCATTAAGTCCTTAAGGATCAAGATTCACTTGTGGGAGTCTTGACCTTTTTACTTTTCCCCTGAAAACAAAGCTCAGGATGAAAAATGACCATCATTGGATTTGCCTGTCAGTACTTCTGTTACTTTAACACTAATAATACCATACAAGATTTTTTTTTAGAAACAGAGATAGCTACATGGTTTAAGAAAGATTAGCTGCTCAGAAGTGAGTCTTGAAATCCAAGTAGTACTCTTAAGAACTGATGTCTTTTATAAGCCACAGTGACATCAACATGGCAGTACAGGAATCCTGATGTCATGCCATCAATGAAGAGATTATGTCCATCACATCACTGGGTGTTAGAAGTGCATAAGTTGAGTAATTTGATCCCTGGGTTCCCATTTGTCCCATCTATGGACACCAATGCTCTTGGCCCTGCTCCAGAAAACATTCCGCAAACCGGCCTTCCTTCTTTCTCCCACAAATTGTTCTCTCATTCAAGCAGCACTTTTTTTCTCCTTTGCTCCATTCTCTTGATGCTGGCCATATTTGGTAGCTGTGGTGGTCTCCCATGGAAAGAATGAGACACAGGCTGGTGTACTTGGGATGGGAGCCCAGAATAAAATTCCAGTGCTTCCTTTTGTTGAGATATTTATGCATAGTAAGCAATTACATTGTGGTTTAATAATTAGATATAGTACAGGCTTGTTTGCAGTTGTCTAAGCTGCCTCTTTGTTTGTATTTGTTCTTATTGTTCTCTTTTCTTTGTACTATCTTAGTGACCTTTAGACAGGAATAAATGTATAAGGCATTATATTAATCATTGCTCAAGCTCAGGCCAAAGTTTATTCCCACATCTCCCCTGTTTTAGTTTTTTGATGATTGCGGATGCCTCGGTAGCTTTTCGCCATCTGCAACAACAGTTCTCCTTCTGTAGGCTTCACCCGACACATTCCTAAAAGTCCAAGGAGACATTGGATACAACAGCATACACAAAGAGAAAATATAATAAGCAATATCGCTCCAACAATTAGGTGATGAATCCATGAACCATCTGGCAACCAGGACCAAAGTGCAGACCACATGTCCAGTCCCTCGTCCTTCGATTATAATGGATTCTCATTCAGGGTTTGTTCCATATGCTGTATAGTAGCTGTAATGTTTGGAGAATAATCAGAGATATACATGCAACAATGTGTATGAATCACAGCATAAACTCCCCCTTGCGCTGCCAAAATAGTGTCCACCGCATATCTGGTTTGCAGGACAAAGTCAAGGATTTTTCCTTGCTCTTCTTCAAGCAGCTTTAGAGTTTTAATGGTGTCTTTAAACATAGTAACTGTCCAATTGTTTAAACGATGCAAATCTCTATAGTTCATCATGACTCCTAAAGGAGGAATAACTCCCCTTGATATCTGTGTCCAGCAGTCATGATTCAAAACAGAGTTTACTTCCGTTGCGGAACGCGCATTGCGGATATGAGCGGTCCCCAAAGATTTTAAAATGACATGAGATGGGATTAATTTCCCAAAGGTGCAGACTCCTTTCCATCGTGCTGACATGTGATCATAGGCCATCCGTCCACACAGCAACCATTGATTTGCTCCCAGGAGATGACCAACCTTATTTGGCTCAGCATAGATTAATTTTGCAAAGGATTCCATTAACATAGCCAAATAAGTGGGCGGTGGTGCGTATTTCCCATTTGCACATTTGGGCAGCTGGTTTTCTATCATGATGGGACAACATGTGGCAGGGATAATTGGACACCCATTTTCATTGATCAAAGATATGATATCAAATTTAGAAATATTATGTACAAAGTAAGTGAGATTTTTAGTTTTCATGTCATCCGGATAAACCCAACTTCCATTGCTTATAACAATTGTTTTGTTGCAAAACGGATATGTTCCCAAGTAAGTCATATTTTCTACCGTCTCATTGTGGGTCCAGCAGATACCCGCCACCTCTTGGATTCGGCTTCCAAGATGCAATGTATTTATGTTACTTGTAGTCCAACTGTTAGACCACATCCCTGAACAACCATAGCATTGTCCCTTATACCAGTCACCTTCGGCCAGAGGTACTGCAACCATTGGAAGCCCTGATGTTTTGTGAGTTGGCATGTGCATACATACCCAACAATCAGTTTTATTATGAAGGTTTGCTAGCTTCCCCATGTCCTGGATCAACGTGTTTCCTTTCCATTCCCCCAAATCCATCCCCTTGCCCCTTTGGTTGATGATAAGGACGCATACAGCGAGCAGGAACCCAAACAACTGTCCCCTCATCTTCAACAGCAGCGTATCCTCGGCCCCAAGTTATCAGCGGGACAGGTCCTTTCCACGTTGGATCTGGTAGTCTCTTATACCGAACTTTCGGTCTTGGCAAACCTGCAGAAGGGGAGGAAGCAAAATGCCTCTCCCTCCCCCCCAGGGGCATGGCACTGGGCTTTAAAATGGCCAGGCTTTCCACAATTAAAACAATTACCTGTAGGTTTCATCCCTTTTTGTAATGCCATAGCCAAAGTCTCCACGTTGTAAGCCTGAGAACCCACCACTGCACATGCCTTTAACAGATCAGCCAGAGTAACCTCACCTCTAGCCACCAAAGGCTGTAAGATACGCTCGCAGTCAGCGTTTGCATTTTCAACTGCCAATTTCAGCAAAAGTTCTTTTGCAGCTTCCTCATTAGAGATTTGCCTGGTAATAGCCAATTGTAGCCTTTCCACAAAATCATTATAAGACTCAGATGCTGTTTGCTTAATTTGAGAAAAAGACCGTGCTGGGATTCCCACATCCTGGATGCGGGATAATGCCCCAAGGACAGCTGCCATAACCACTGGAAATACGTGATCAGGCAAATTAGCAGCTTGATCAGCAGTGGATTCAAACAAGCCTGCCCCGTAGATTTGGTCTGGCGTATACAGCCCCCCCGAATTCCTTCCCCTAGTGACAGCCTCCCTTTGATATTCTGAGTCAAAGACCACATACTGAGTAGAGCTCAATATCATTCTCATTAAATCTTTCCAGTCACTAAGAATCATGCTTGAGGTAGCCAAACTTGTCAGAAGCCCCTTTGTAAAAGGACTTTGAATACCATAATCTTTTACTGCTTTTTTAATTTCCCTAAGAACTGCTAAAGGAATTGGAACCCATTCAGTCTGCAGATTGCCTTGAGCATCCATTTGCCTATTGACTGGAAACAAATTCATCTGGGTAATCTCTTCAGGCTCTAATTTCCCCTCATTGAAAGCCTGATGCATCATTGTTTGAACTTTTCCCATTTTTGGTTGGATTTTATCATTCACAGGCATAGGCTGTGGAAATGATAAAGCACACTCCAGTTTTGGGGAAGGCGGGTGCAATACAATTCCTTTATAAGGAGGGGGTTCTACTAAAGTTTTTAAAAGAGGTTGTTGCTGGGTCTCTAAAGCAGTCATAACAACTTTCTAATATATCAAAATTTCAGCTGTTGCCCATGGCTCTTCATGAAGGATAGTTCCAATTCTCCTCCATGAGTCTAACTTTAAAGAGCCTTTCTCTGGATACCAGGGACATTGCCACCAGATCTCTAGCAGCAGCTCTCTCACATTATCTCTTGAAAGAACTATTTGCTCCCCCCCAGAGGGTTCAAAGATAAAGAAGTTTGTCCTGACTAACTTCAGCAGCTCACTAACATGACGTTCCTGTGGCTGAGAGAGTTTTCCCCCCATGTTCCCTGAATAATCCTATTGTCCAGCAATAGTTAAGTACGTACTTTACTTATTCCAGGCGAGGAAACACGGAGGTCCGGACACGTACCACCTGCAGTGGATCACGTTGGGATCACCACTTGTGATGGTCTCCCATGGAAAGAATGAGACACAGGCTGGTGTACTTGGGATGGGAGCCCAGAATAAAATTCCAGTGCTTCCTTTTATTGAGATTTTTGTGCATAGTAAGCAATTACATTGTGGTTTAATAATTAGATATAGTACAGGCTTGTTTGCAGTTGTCTAAGCTGCCTCTTTGTTTGTATTTGTTCTTATTGTTCTCTTTGTACTATCTTAGTGACCTTTAGACAGGAATGAATGTATAAGGCATTATATTAATCATTGCTCAAGCTCAGGCCAAAGTTTATTCCCACAGGTAGCAAGGATTCTTTGGTGTCTTCTCAGTTGACCTTCCAAGCCATTGACCTGGCAGGAAAGAAAATCCAGAGAGCAATTAATAGATTAGTACCAAGTGGGAAGCAATGAACATGGCAGCGATTCTTAAATTTAGTGTCCTTCAAAGATGCTAGACCGGGGTGTCAAACTCTCGGCCCACGGGCCAGATGCATCACATGCTGGCCATGCCTACCCTTGGTTTAGCAAAAGTTGTGAAAGGTCATGTGACAAAGACATGACGATGTGAGTTTGACACCCCTGTGCCAAACAATGGCCTGCCTGATAGTATGATGGAAAGTGCAGTTTAAGACACCCAGAGAGTAAAAGGTTGAGAAAGGTTCAGTAGACATGACCCGATGGATTGATTTGATCACTAGAGTTCCACATATATATTAGTTTATGTTATCATGATTTGGAAAATCATCATTGGCAAGGTTTTTTTTTAGTCCAAATCACAAGGTGAGCAAAGCCAGTAATATAAAATACCATTCATAAATAATGTTACTAACATTATTTATTAAAGTTATATGCTTCCCATCTCCTTGATAGAGCAACTCTAACCGGCTTACAGAAACTTCAGATGCCCTAAGAAGTTTGGGTAGACTTCACAGATGAAACAACAACAACAACCCCTTACAAATGTCAAGGACATTGAAACAGCAGATGATATAACCCAGATCTCCCCACCCAGGTACCTTTTTCCAAAGAGAAAAGACAGTTTGCTCAAGTTTCTTCACTAAATATCTAAGCTCTTCTTCTGGATTGAAAGGTGATTCTTCCACCCAAATGAGAAGTTAATAAAAGCAAGAGTAGAACTTTGCTGGAGTGCACAGGTGTGTGCGAGCAAGTGTTTATGTGGGAATTTCAGATAAACTTAGGGGAGAGACATCCTGCTTAGAGTAACCAAAGGACTATTAGGTGGAAGTAAAGGATTGAAGAAAATGCTAACCCTTTGCAATTTTAATCTTATTTTTAGATTTTTATCCCTTATGTGTCGAATCACACTTGGACAATAATTCTATTCTATTCTATTCTATTCTATTCTATTCTATTCTATTCTATTCTATTCTATTCTATTCTATTCTACTCTACTCTACTCTACTCTACTCTACTCTACTCTACCTACCTTTCTTATTTTTATAAATAGCTCAAGGCAGCCAACATTCATAATTCTACTTGCTCATTCTATTTTCCGTACAAAAAAGAACCTGTAAAGTGAGTTGGGTTGAGAGAGAAGGGTTAACTCAAGGTGACCCAGCTGGCTTTCATGCCTAAGGTGGTACTAGAACTCACAGTCTCCTGGTTATTAGCCTGGTGCTTTGACTACTAAAATAACTACTAGATTATATTGCAGTCATGTAGAATTTCTCAATTCACATCTGGTATTCTTAGTCCAATGGTTCTCAACTGGGTTCTTCATCTGACAGGAGTTGAAGTCCACACACAATGTAGTTGAAATAGCCTTAACTTTTCTATAAATAAACCTAGAAATGCGTTGATTATGCAAAAAATATTCAGAGGATGAGCTTTTCAAAAGAGTCCATTAAATCTTAGCTACGTAAGTGTAAGAAGGAGAAGCTGAGAAAGATACCTTGGTTTTCCTAAGATGGCCTTGGATGGCTTTTCTTCTGGATAGCTGAAGTTGGATGATCTTTTGCTTCGGAACTGCTGCGAGAGAGCCCTTAATTGACCCCTTGTGTTGCAATCTAGGGCAAGAAGAATAATTTGACAACCTTTGAAAAACTCATAGGTATCCATATCTGTTGCCTTTCTTCATTCTCTCTGCATGTAGCAGATACAGGGGAACCAGCTAAATGGGTTTTATATAAAAGCACATGTTCACTTCTCTTTCCAACAAGCTAATCTCAGGTCAGTAACACCCCTTGACATTTTTTGTTGGACAAAAGACATAAGAAAGGGCCATGAACTTGATATCTGAAAGAATTACATCCAAACATCAATGGAGGAATATTTATGTTCTCCAAGACATTCTCTTATTTAGGATGCTTGTGAGGCCACACTTGGATTAAACTCCCAGATTAAGAGGAAACAAATATTAACTAAATCAACTGAACAAAATGCTGACATTATATGCCTACAGGAGGTACATATCCAAAAACAACACAAAAATATTTAGAATACCCCAAGTTAGGTGTATTATTTACAGCATTGGCAGATCAAAAGAAAAGCGGGGTTGCAATTTATGTAAAAAAGGGGATAAATGCAAAACAAATCTATGCAGTTGAACAAGGCACAATTTTAATGATACAAATCAATTTGCATCAAAAACAAGTACTATTGATGGGGATATATGCCCCTAACGATAACCAGAAGAAATTCTATAAGATATTATATGATAAAATAATTAGTGTAGGTGAAGAAAATATTTGTTTAATAGGGGACTTCAATGCCATTGTTGATGTTTAAAAAGATTATATTCATATGGAAGAGATAAGGAAGGGAAAAAAGAGAATTCTACCAAAAACTTCCTTTGATTTAACGGAAGAGACTCACTTGGAAGACAAATGGAGGAAGAGAAATCCAAATGAGAAGAAATTCACCTTCTATTCTAGTCCACAAAAATCCTGGTCCAGAATTGATATGGTGTGGGTGAATGAGATAATTGAGAAAGACATTAGTGAAGTAGAAATAATGCCCAATATATGGGCCAACCATAGCCCAGTGAAAATTACATGGAAAGGGCAAAATAAAAGGAAAATGAGATGGATACCAAACCCACAAATAACAAAAGAAAAAGAATGTATTCAAATAATTAAAGATAAATTAGAAATAGTTTTAAAGGTTAACTTAAAACAAAATGCTAGTTTAGAAAATTTATGGAACACCACAAAGACTTTCATGAGAGGTATATCAATAGCTTATATAGCTAAGAAAAATGGAAGAAATAGAACGAATTACAAGAAAGGATTAAAAAATTTGAATATGAGCTCCAAAAAGATCCAAAAAATATGGAAGCTAAGAAAGAAATAGGGATGATTAGACATGAATTAAATTTGATAGCTACTGAGGAAAATGCAGGTAACTTTAAAAATGTCAAATAATTTTTTTGAGTCAGCAAATAAACCAGATAGGTGATTGTCCCATAAATTAAAAATAGAGAAGGAAAAAAGATTAATTCAGCAACTTAAGGATGAGGAAGGGACAGTGTATTATCAGATGGAGGAGAAAAAGAGAATTGTGCAAAGGTATTTTGGCGAGCTTTATAAACAAGAAGTAGTTATGGAAGAAAACATTAGACTCCACTTGGAGGGAAACGGTCTGAGCCCAATCTCTGAAGAAAATAGAGAAATACTAAATAAAGAAATAACATTAGCAGAACTACAAAAGGTAATACAAAAACAAAAAAACAAAACACCAGGTCTGGATGGTTTACCTGGCGAATTATATAAAAATTTATCGGAAATATTTGAACCAATGCTTCTAGAATTATATAATGAGGCATTAATGGAAGCTAGATTCCTGAGGTCCGGGTCCGAGGCGTACATCTCTATAATTTCAAAAGAAGGCACTGATCAACAACTAATTGCGAATTATAGGGCAATCTCATTGCTAAATACAGATTATAAGAATTTTAATGATACAAATTAATTTACATCTAAAACAATTACTATTGGTGGAGATATACACCCCTAATGATAACCAGAAGAAGTTTTATATGGGACTATTTGATAAAATATCATATACAGTATATCAAATTAAAAAGCTGAACTTTGGCACTAATATTGAAAAAATATTACAAGAAATATACTCAAATCAAAAAGCAAGTGTATTATTAAATTGAGATTGCACTGAAGATTTTGAAATTGCAAAAGGAGTGAGACAAGGGTGTCCACTATCGCCTCTGCTATTTATCTTGTCTTTAGAAGTTGCTAGCTGCAATCAGACAAAAACCAGAGAATCACAGAATTAAAATTAGAAATGAGGAATATAAAGTTCAGGCATTTGCCGATGATTTGGTATTTATAGTGGAAGACCCAATGAATGCGGGACCAATATTGTTGCAACAAATAGAAAAATTTGGGGAAGTGGTAGGATTTAAAATAAATAAAAATAAATAAGATGATAGTCAAAAACTGTACAACAAAACAGAAAGTAGAATTAGAAAACATAATGGAACTGTGAATAGTAAAAAAGGTGAAATACCTGGGAATTTGGGTATCACCCAGATGTTCATCATTAAAAGAGGACAATTGTGTTAAACTATTTAAGCAAATCAGAAAAGAATTGGAATTATGGGCCAAATTGAAACTAGCAACATTGAAAATGAATACTTTACCAAAACTAATATATCTATTCCAAATGATTCCAATTAAATTAGGGAAATCTTTTTTTACAGAACTAAATAAAATGGCATCCAAGTTGGTCTGGTTGGGCAAGTGGCCATGTATTAAAATGAAACTATTACAAGATAACAGGAGCAGAGGCGGTCTTGGATTACCAGAATGGGAGCTTTATTACCAGGCAGCAGTGTTGAGTTGGATTAAGGATTGGGTTAAATTAAGAGACAAGAGAATCTTAACATTAGAAGGACATGACCTCCTGATAGATTGGCATGCATTTTTGTGGGAAAACAAAAGTAACATACATACCTATTTTAGTCAACATCTAATAAGGGACTCATTGATTACAACATGGAAAAAAAATCAAAAGTAAACATTATATGGAAATCCCACAATGGCTGTCAACCATGGAGGCCATAATCCATCCAAATAGATTAGACTTAAGGAAAATGGTAAGATATGAGGAATTATTAGATAGTAAAGGAAAATTAAAATCAAATCAAGAATTAAAGGAAAATGGAATTAAATTGATTGGTGGCCATATTTGCAAATCCAAAATAAATATAAAAAAGATTAAAAAAAATTGGCTTTGACAAAGGGCAGAATCAATTAGACAAAATTTTAATGGGACCAGAACAAAAATTTATAACTAAAATATATAAATATTTATTAGACTTCAAAATGGAAGAAGAAACAGTCAAAGGTAAAATGATTGCGTAGGCACAGAATTTCAGATACACTATAGAATTAGGCAGGGGTGGGATTCAATTTTTTTAACAACTGGTTCTGTGGGCATGGCTTAGTTGGTGGGCGTGACTTGTTGATCATGCGACTGGGTGGGCATGGCCAACTCAAAGTCACATCAAGAGGCACGTCTCCTCGTCTGGCCTCTCATGACAGTGTGGATGCTGCAATGTTCGTCAGTGTAAAAAATGGTCATAAGTCACATTTTTCAGTGCCATTGTAACTTTGAATGGCCACCCATTTTAGACCAAAACTCAAAAAGGGTATGTAAGCTCACGTTTGAATGTCAATCTTTCTAGCTAGCCAAGAAGCCTTGCTGAATGTCACTCATCTTGATTCCTTGTCATTAAAACCTTTCTGGCAGCTCTGCTTCATTATTCAATTGTTTCTTCAAAGTGCTAACTCCAACAGGGGAGTATTTCCTCCCAATAGCAGTGTAAAAAACTTAAAACAACCCTTCCCCTTTAGGAAAGTACCAGCAAAAAAAAAGAAAAAAAAACTCCTTTGGAGACAGTAAGTCTAGGCATACTACCAAGAATGCAAGAAGAGTGGGAAAAAAACAAAATATTTCTTCCAACAACCGGTTTTCCGGATTGTTTAGAAAGTTAACAACCGGTTCTAGCAAATAGGTGAGAACCTGTAGAATCCCACCCCTGGAATTAGGGGAATGGGAGAAAATATGGAATGTAAATTATAAGCTAACTGTATCCTTAGCCTACAAAGAAAATATGTACAAAATGTTTTACAGATGGTATTTAGTTCCAACAAGATTAGCAAATATTTACCAAAAAAGTTGATGGAACATTTTACCACACGTGGTGGTTATGCCCCGAGACCAGGACATTCTGGATCCAAATTAAAAACTGGCTACAAGAGATTACAGGTTATCAGATTGAGCTCAGACTGGAAACCTTTATCTTAGGAATTATCAAAGATAGACTACCAAAAGAAGTAAAATATTTATTGTTACATATAGCTTTCGCACAAGTATGGTAAACTCCTAATATCCCTAATGAAGATTTAATAATACATAAAGCAATGGAAAGTGCTAAAATGAATATGTTAACATTGAAACTGAAAGAAATGACTGAATTTTTTTTCAATTTGGAATAATTGGTATGTATGGTTAAAAGAAACAAGGCAAGAAATTTAACTGGAATAACCCTTAAGAGAGTAAAATACAAATTTGTAAAATATATAAAGATATATAAGAACAATAATTATAGTTAAAGTTATTTAATATTAGACAAAATGCAATACAATGTATTGTGATATTTGAACCAAGAACCTGTATAGATGCCAAGAATGCTGTTGAAACTGATGCTTTATGATGTATTAAAAGAAACTTAATAAAAATGTTTATTAAAAAATGACAAAGGTTCTGAAGGGCAGGACAAGAATTTACAGGTGGAGGATCATTAAAGAGAGATCCAACTTAGAACCCAGGAGAAGTTTCCTGACAGTGAAAACAATCAATCTGGAACAGCTTGCCTCCAGAAGTTGTAGCTGCTCCATTCCTGGAGGTTTTGAAGAACAGACTGGACAGCCGTTTGTCCAGATTGCTGTAGTGTCTCCTGCTTGAGCAGGGGATTGGACCAGAAGACCTCCACCACGGTCCCTTCCAATCCTATTGTTCTGTGTTCTGTGCAATCCTGTGTTCTGTGCAATCCTTGAAAAGAGATGCCCCCAAAATACCATTCTCTGGGAGACAGCTGGATTTAAATTCATCAGGGGATTCACCTCCATGTGTCCCAAAGAATGAAGTTTCTTAATATGCATGTATCAACTTGCACTTTTATTCAAGGGTTATATTATGCAACCTACGTTGAAGGTGAATTCTCACTTCTTCTTTTATCATTACCTTTCTCCACTTTTCAATAAAAACTTTATGAATGGGTTATCATACACAACCAGACACAGGAAGCCCCACAGATTTTCCTTAGGATTATACTCCAGGAATGTTCATCACCACTTTCTAAAATTAGTTTAAAATAGAATATCTGTAACTAAGGGTTGAGTTACAAACCAGGAATTGAATTGTACTCAGAAATCCAATAAAGGACAAAATCTATAACTCAGGGTTCAACTGGCCTCTGAGCTTTTGGGTTTTTTTTTTACACACACTGCATTACCCAACATTATCAGTGCAGGAAGAGTCTGTAACAGCCACTATGTAGGAAAGAGAGGCGGGAGACTAGCAGAGTGCACCCAGGAACACCAACTGGCAGTCCAAAGACATGATGGAAGCTGAAAAAGAAAAAAAAAAGACTAAAAACACCTCCTCACCAGGGGTAGGATTCTACCAGTTCGTACCTATTCACTAGAACCAGTTGTTAACATTCTAAGCAGTTTGGAGAACCGGTTATTAGAAGAAATTACTGGCCTAATCCTGTAAGGAAGGCAGGAAGGAAACATTCTGGTGTTGCTTACAGAAACTGCCTCTCTGTTAACCCTTATTACATTCTTGGCAGGATTAGACTTCCTGTCTCAGGAACATCTCTGGAGTGTTTTCCCCCTTCTTTGCTGGTACTTTGCTTGTGTGGAGTGACCATTCAAAGTTACAATGGCACTGAAAAAAGTGACTTATGACCATTTTTCACACTTACAACTGTTGCAGCATCCCCACAGTCATGAGAGGCCAGGCGAGGAGATGCGTGCCTCACTGTGAGTGATATTGAGTTGGCCACACCCAGCCAATAACATAACCACCAAGCCATGTCCACCCACTCACATGACCACCAAGTGCAGATCCACCTGAGGAATTTCACTGCAGTCTACCATGCTGTTCAGTCCTTCATTAACATACTCGAGATCCCCGCGCTTTGATTGGCCAAAGCGCGGGGCTCTCCGATTGGTCAGGCGAGCCGCGTCGATTGGCTCGCTAAGAATCTCCCGCGATTGGTCTATTCGAACCGCGGGAGATTCAAAGAGGTGCCATTGGCCGTGGCCGCCGCTACGAAAGGAATAAAAGCCGCGGGCTTTTTTCCTTTCGCCAGTTCGGTTCCAACTTGCCAATAAAGAGCTTTGCACTAAGTCACCGACTCCTGGCATCATTTTGCGGACACAACACTGGCGACGAAGGTGGGATCCAGACCCTGAACCGAACCACGTGTCCGACGGAAGCCAGACGAACCACCGAGATGGCGAAGATTGCACCACCCGCACTCTTCAACCCCGCCACCGAGGACTGGGAATCGTTCGCCGACCGATTCCGCATGTACCTCGAGTGCACCGGCCTAAAAGACGCCTCCAGCCCAATGAAACGCGCCGTCTTCTTGACCCACTGCGGGACCGAGGTCTTCCAGATGGCCAAAACGCTGGCCAAACCCGCCGATGCGACCGCGATGGACTGGGACGTCCTCGAACCCATACTTTGGCGGCACTACGCTCCAGAGGTACCCTTCCTGATCCGGCGCAACGAGTTCTACCGGCGGGACCAGAGGTCGGGTGAGAGCTTCAGCGACTTCGTCGCCGAGCTGCAGCGCTTGGGTGGGCTTTGCGAATTCGATAACCTAAACAACGCCCTGCGAGACCGAATCGTGCTCGGTTTGTGGGACCCCGTCCTCCAGAGCCGGCTGATGGCCAAGGGCAACATCAGCCTAGCAGACACCCTCACCGCAGCTGCAGCTGCCGAAGCAACCCGAACTTCCGCCGACCGCATGCGCAGACCGAACGCTGGGGACCGCAGTGGAAACAACAACCCGGCGAGGTCGACCGAGCCCAAACCCAAGACGACCACCCACCAGGGCGAATTCCACTCAGCATCGGACACTTCCGATGACGAGGAGGACATCCATCGACTACAGACAGGGCGCGACCCACGGAACCGGCGAGGTCATAAGTCGAGGACCAACTGTGCCGGCTGCGGCGGTGACCACCCCAGGTCGGAATGCCGGTTTTTCGAATCGATCTGCCGGCATTGCGACAAGAAGGGACACATCGCCCGTGTCTGCCGCCTGAAGAAAAATCGCAGCCCAGCACGATGGGACCAGAGCGACCGGAGGAGAGAAAGCACACCACCCCGGACCAGAGATCGCCCCTCGGACAGCCGATGGGACCGGAACGGGCGATCCTCGCGAGGCGGCGACAACCGGCGGAGAGAGGAGACCCACCAGACGGTCACCATCGGCCACGCCATCACCAACGACGCCCGGAAGGTCCACGTAGAGGTATGCATCGAGGGCCAGCCATGCAAAATGGAGGTGGACTCCAGGTCCTACCTCTCCATGATTGCATGGCATGAGATAAAGCGTTTGGTGCCTACCCTCCAAAGGAGGAACGTAGACAGCCAGAGACTCATTGTAAAGGACTACCAGGGAAACCGCATCCCGGTAGTCGGCACCAAAAGTTTTAACATCACTTATAAGGGGCGCACCGAACGACTTCCCCTAACGATCGTCGACCGCGACCGCCCAAGCCTACTGGGACTGCAATGGTTCGCCCCGCTTGACATCGCCCTCACGGGAGTCGACCATGTCACCGACGACAGCTGGGAGCAGCAACTGGCCCGGGAGTTCCAAGAGGTCTTCGACGGAAACCTAGGCAAGTACCGAGGGCCCCTTATATCTTTCGACCTAGACCCTAACTTCCCCCCAAAACGCCTGAAACCAAGGCGGGTGCCATTCGCACTGAAACCCAAGATAGACGAGCAAATTGACAAGCTCGTCAAACAAGGGGTCCTGCAGCCCATAGACCATGCCCGGTGGGAGACCCCCATAGTCACCCCGATCAAGCCCGATGGGTCGGTGAGGATCTGTGGGGACTATAAGGCCACCCTAAATGGCGCGCTACAACAAAGCGCCTCCCCCGTCCCAGTAGTACAACACCTACTGCACTCACTGGGAGGGGGCAAGGTTTTCGCCAAGCTCGACCTCGCCTAGGCATACCAACAGTTGCCGGTCGACGAGCAAATGGCAGAAGCGCAGACCATTGTCACCCACCGGGGAGCATTCAAATGCAACCGACTCCAATTCGGAGTCAGCGTGGCACCGGGCATATTCCAAAGCCTAATGGAGAGACTATTGCAAGGTATCAAGGGGGTGGTACCTTACTTCGACGACGTCCTAGTGTCGGCAGCCAACCAAGCCGAACTAGAGGGTCGACTAAGGGAGGTCCTAACTAAATTTAAAGAGACCGGACTAAAAGTCAAGAGGGAGAAATGCCAGCTATGCACGGAACGAGTAGAATTCCTGGGCTACCTCCTAGACCGGCACGGCATTCACCTCACAAGCAAAAAAATCAAGGCCATCAAAGAAGCCCCCACCCCCAAGTCAAAGACTGAGCTACAGGCGTTCTTGGGGTTACTGAACTTTTACAATGTTTTCCTACCCCAAAAGGCGACGGCAGCGGAGCCCTTGCATAGGCTCCTGGACAAGGCAGCGACCTGGACTTGGGGGAAACGGGAGCAAGCCGCCTTCCAAAGAACGAAGGACCTCCTCACCTCCGACGCCGTCCTCATACAATTCAACGAGACCCTACCTCTGGCCGTCACATGCGACGCATCACCCTTCGGCGTCGGCGCTGTCCTCAGCCATACCCTTCCCGACAGAAAAGAAGCACCCATCGCATTCTTTTCAAGGACCCTCACCAAACCGGAGCGGAACTATAGCCAACTGGACAAAGAGGCTCTGGCTATAGTTGCCGCCATAAAACGATTCCACGAATACCTCTATGGCCGGACTTTCACCATCATAACGGACCAAAAGCCGCTGCTGGGAATCCTTGCAGCAAACCGGGCCACCCCGAACATTCTGTCTCCCCGAATGACAAGGTGGTCCGAGTTCCTGGCAGCCTACAACTACGAACTCATACACAGACCGGGTAAGACGATCTCCCATGCAGACGCCTTAAGCCGCTCGCCGCTACCGGAACCCAACACCGACCCAGCACCCACGACGACCACCCTCAGTATAGAGACTCTACCCAACCTGCCCATAACCGCGTCAGACATTGCCCGAGAGACTAATAAAGACAAACGTCTGGCGCGGGTGTTGCATTGGGTGGAGAAAGGGTGGCCGGAAAGGGACGACGAGTCCGTCAAAACGTTCCGAAACCGCCAAACGGAACTCTCTTTGTTAAAAGGGTGCATACTATGGGGGGACAGGGTGGTCATTCCGGAAAAGCTACAGGGGAAGGTGTTGGAACTGCTACACGAGGGGCACCCTGGCATCGTGAGGACTAAAGCCCTGGCCAGAAGTTACGCTTGGTGGCCAGGGATGGACAAACAAATAGAGGCCTGGGTAGCTAGGTGCCAACGATGCCAGGAAACTAGGCCAAGCCCACCCACAGCACCCGTCCTAGAGTGGGAAACCCCAAGGGGACCTTGGTCTAGGATCCATATAGACTTCGCCGGGCCCACAAAAGGACACACCTTCCTCATAACAGTTGACGCTTACTCCAACTGGCTGGAGGTAAGCAACATGAAGACGACAACCACGGAGGCCATGATCAAGGAACTCTGCAAACTCTTTGCAACACACGGCCTCCCAGACGTCGTCGTCTCCGACAACGGGCCCCAGTTCACCTCGCTGGAATTCGAAAAATTCCTAGCGGAAAGGGGCATCTGCCACGTGCTGACAGCACCGGCGCACCCGGCGGCGAACGGTAGGGCGGAACGGATGGTCCAATTCACTAAAAAGACCATCCGGAAAATAGATCACGGGGAGATCCAGGAGAAAATCAACAAACTACTTTTCACCCAACACATAACCCCAAATACCACAACCAATAAAAGCCCAGCCGAACTATTAATGGGCAGAAAGCTAAGGTCCCCACTCGACAGGTTACACCCCACGTATAACCTGGAGAGGCCCCCAGACTCAAGCACCAAACACCGAACCTTCGCACCCGGGGACCCCGTATACGCAAAGAACCTGACGGGAGACCCACTATGGATCCCAGCCGTCATCACACAAGCAACAGGCCCACACGCCAAAGCACGGACCAAAGTGGTGCACGATTGCGGTCAGCGCTCTGTCTTCGGGAAAGCTCAAAACCAGAATCTCTTGGGAGAGACTTCTATAATCACAAATGAGAGAGGATAGGTGATGGTCAGCTAGAAATCTTTTACACTGATTTTTTGGTATATTTATCCTAAATTTACTGTAGTAAGTAAGAAGTAATTTCAATAAGGCTATATTCCAAATGGGTGCTGTTCAAACTTGAAAAATGTAAGATGTATGGACCTCAACTCCTAAAATTCTGGGAATTGAAGCCCACACATCTTAAAATTGCCAAGTTTGAAGAATAATGTTCCTTTTGGGGGGATACCACTTGAGGTCACATTAGGGTATTCTTGAAAGATGCCACTCCCCAAGTTCAGAGGTTGAGACCAAAATGAGAGAGATAGGTGGTTGAGTTATGAGCATGAATCAAGCAGCCAGCTAGTCAACCACCCATCCATCCATTCATCCAACAAACAACCACCCGGCTAGTCAACCATCCAGCTAGCCAATAAACAATCAACTAAACAGCCATCGGGCCAACAGCTAGCTTGCTAGCTAATCAACCAACCTCACATTTCCAGATTTTTGCAATACTGAATACGAGAGGGAAATTAGGATCCACAAGGAACTCAGAGAGGGAGATGTAATTATGGTCATCAAGGAACATGATTTTTCCTCTCACTAGACATGCTTTGCCGAAAGAGCCATGCAAGCGCAGTGATTAGAATGCAGTATTGCAGGCTAATTCTGCCAACTGCCTGGAGTTCGATCTTGACCGGCTCAAAGGTGACTCAGCCTTCCATCCTTCCGAAGTTGGTAAAATAAGGACCCATATTGTGGGGGGCAATAAGCTGACTGTCTAAACCACTTAGGGCTGTAAAGCACTATAGGACAGATTCCCCAAGGAAATGGGAGAAAGGTTAATCTGATGAAGGGAGTTTAACAATGAATACAATCACCAAATGAATAAATGGCATTATAATTATTCTTTGCAGCAAAAAGAATGAGAAAAGGAGGGAAGAGGCCACTTTTGACAGTTTGACACTTAAAATCCTGAATGTGAAGCTTTGATGGCCACCCTCTTCAGCCATAGAGAAAGTATGATACGGATAGTCCTTGAGTTACATCAATTCATTTAGTGATCATTTGAAATTATAAGGACACCGAAAAAAGGGACTTGTGTCCATTTTTCAAAGTTATGACTGTGGTAACTACTGAGATCCTATAGGTGGCACTAGATGCTAGCAGCAAACTGCAGTTGTCTAGAAAACTTATATGGGGCCTCTTGGCTACTGGCACAATTTCATTCCCTATATATTGGTGAAGGTGGAAAGTCCCGGATTTTCCAGACATATAGGTGATCTCATTTTACTAACATTACCACTATTCCAAAGGATTGGTTGGGAGCTTGTACCAATGTGTTTGGGAGATTGCACCCATGTAGGATCTATTCTCCAATCCAGATGCTGCATCTATGTTGCCTTTGTCTTCTTGGAAAAACCCTATAAATGTAATAAACACTGCCCATGCAGTCAGACATTTTCGCACCATGCATAATGACTGGTCTTTGATCACCACATATGACCATTGCAGCATCCCCTTGGACATGTGATCAAAACTCAGATGCTTGGCAACTGATTCATATTTATGACAGTTGCAATGTCCTGGGATCCTTCTGACAAAGTCAGAAGGGAAGTCAGATTCACTTAACAACTGTGTTATTAACTTAACAACAATTGCAGTAATTCACTTAATAGTAATGGCAGGAAATGTGATAAAATGGGGCAAAACTCACTTAAAAACTGTCTTGTTTAGCAATAGAATTTTTGTGGTTACAAGTTGAGAACTACCTGTATTTAAAGACAAACTTCAGACTGAAGGAAATAAAATGAAAAAAATTATTCCAGTCGTTTACCAGCAGACTGAAGCAAAATAAGAAGCAGCAGGTTTAGTCATATAGGGTGGTCAAAAAAGTCAAGATGGCGATCCCAATAGTGTAAGAAAGATCCACCTGTGGAGCAGAAATATGTGGTTTTTGTGTGCAATACATGCATTCATTCATTCCATGTCTGTCTGTCTGTTTGTCTGTCTCTCTGTCTAGTCACCCCAATTTCTCAATCTTTCTTTGTTGACCCAAAAGTTCTTTTTTTAAAGAGGCAACTGGACTTTATGTTTTTTCTTTGAATATATCTTTCCCTTCTCATCCAAGATGCTTAGAAGCATTTATAAATAATAAATCCCCCCCTCCCCAATCCAGTCAGAACTGAAGAAGCTTCTTGGATGAGAAGCGAAACGTAAGTTCAAAGAAAAACCAGAAAGTCCAGTTGCCTCTGGAAAAAAAGCACCTTTGAGACAACCATGACCTCTACGTACACATGATTTCTTTTTTAAGCAAATCCTTGCAGTTTTTAAAGGACTCACTCAGCGTTTAAGCGAACCCAACTTGCCCTGTGGACTTTGCTTGGCTGGGAGGCGCTCAGATCACGTGACTCGGGGGGGGTGTTGCAGCCCTCATGAATAATGCATAGCGGTTGCTAAGCGCCCGGATTTGAATGACGTGGCTGGGAAGACATTGCGAACGTAAGTGCGAGGACTGGATGGAGGGTCAGGGCTGGCGGGCTCCCGATGCAGGTAGAGCGCAGGGAACGCTTTAAGACTCCCGGGCAGGGAAGGATGCTGACTGGGAGCAGGAGGCCCGGCCTGAAAGGCGGGGCGGAAGGATTTGTCGTCCTCCTGCCTGACTGAAAGGCCCGTGAGAGGCGGCGGCTTCGGCCTTCTTCCCCGGGCGGGCTTGGGACTCCTCTCGGCGGGGAAAGGGATGAAGCCCTGACACTCCTCTCTTCCTCCTCCTTCCCACCTTCAGGAGGACGGACGGTCCTGGCGGAGGAAGGAAGCGCCACCCGAGAGGAGAGGAGAGGCCTCGCGGAGCAGTCCTGCCCACCTCAGGCGCAGCTTCCCTGGGAGGCGACGGCGGGAAGAAAATCCCGGGTGCTGCACGGCTGCAGAAGAACCGTCTGCAAACCGGGATGAGGCGGAGCCGAAAAGGACCCCGTGAAAGGGCGATACCCGGAGGGAGAAACGGAGAGAAGGAGGGAAAGGCTGGGACAAGCGGATCCCGCGAGACACTCCAGGAGCGGGGAGAATCCTTCAGCACAGACGGAAAACGCGGGAATCCCCGAAGAGGAAGAACCCAAAACCAGGGAGAAAAGAAACACCAATGTGCAGAATGTGGAAGATCCTTCAGAACAAATCAGCAGCTTCAAAACCATCTGAGAACCCATTCAGGAGAAAAACCATATCAGTGCTTGGAGTGTGGAAGGAGTTTGGCTGTGAGGGGAACTCTTTATTATCATCAAAGAATTCACACTGGAGAAAAACCTTACAAATGCCTGGAGTGTGGAAAGAGCTTTAGTCAGGCTGGAAGCCTTCGTCAACATCAAAGAATTCACACAGGAGAAAAACCATATCAATGTCTGGAATGTGGAAAGTGCTTCACTGTGGGGAGAGGTCTTGATAATCATCAGAGAATTCACACTGGAGAAAAACCTTACAATTGCCTGGAGTGTGGAAAGAGCTTTAGTCAGGCTGGAAGCCTCCGTCAACATCAAAGAATTCACACAAGAGAAAAACCATATCAATGTCTGGAATGTGGAAAGAACTTCACTGAGAGGAGAACTCTTGATAATCATCAAAGAATTCACACAGGAGAAAAACCTTACAAATGCCTGAAGTGTGGAAAGAGCTTTAATCAGGGTGGAAGCCTCCATCAACATCAAAGAATTCACACAGGAGAAAAACCATATCAATGTCTGCAATGTGGGAAGAGCTTCGCTGTAAGGATAAGTCTTGATAATCATAAAAAAATACACACTGGAGAAAAACCTTATAAATGCCTGGAGTGTGGAAAGAGCTTTAGTCAGGGTGGAAACCTCAGTCAACATAAAAGAATTCACATTGGAGAAAAACCATATCAATGTCTGGAATGTGGAAAGAGCTTTGCTTTGAGGGGAACTCTTTATTATCATCAAAGAATTCACACAGGAGAAAAACCTTACAAATGCCTGGAGTGTGGAAAGAGCTTTTGTCAAGTTGGAAACCTCCATCAACATCAAAGAATTCACACAGGAGAAAAATCTTACAGATGCCTGGAATGTGGAAAGAGCTTTAGTCAGGGGGGAAGCCTCCGTCAACATCAAAGGATTCACACAGGAGAAAAACCATATCAATGTCTGGAATGTGGAAAGAGCTTCACTGTGAGCAGAGGTCTTGATAATCATCAAAGAATTCACACTGGAGAAAAACCTTATAAATGTCTTGAGTGTGGAACAAGCTTTAGTCAGGGTGGAAACCTCCGTCAACATCAAAGAATTCACACAGGAGAAAAACCGTATCAATGTCTGGAATGTGGAAAGAGCTTCACTGTGAGGAGAGGTCTTGATAATCATCAAAGAATTCACACAGGAGAAAAACCTTACAAATGCCTGGAGTGTGGAAAGAGCTTTTGTCAGGATGGAAACCTCCGTCAACATCAAAGAATTCACACTGGAGACAAACCTTATAAGTGCATGGAGTGTGGAAAGAGCTTTAGTCAGGGTGGACACCTCCGTCATCATCAAAGAATTCACACTGGAGAAAAACCATATCAATGTCTGGAATGTGGAAAGAGCTTTGCTGAGAGGAGAACTCTTGATAATCATCAAAGAATTCACACTGGAGAAAAACCATATAAATGTGTGGAATGTGGAAAGAGCTTTGGTCACATGAGCGGTCTTTATATACATCAAAGAATCCACTGAAGAGAGAAATCTTACAGATGCCTGCAGTGTGGAAAGAGCTTTACTCTGGGTGGACATCTTCGTCCACATCAAGGAATTCACACTGGACAAAAACCTTACAAATGCATGGAGTGTGGAAAGAGCTTTACTCATAGTGACCTGAGGTTCAATCAAATGTTTATTGTCAATGCACACATGTGTATAATGGAATTAAAAAGTATAGGAATCTACATGGGAGAGGAACCTTATAAATTGATTGAGCATGGCTAACATGTTTCAGTAACAGCAAAATCACTTTAGCTCTGGATGAAATACACAAGGGGTCAATTAAGGGCTCTATCACAGCAGTTCCAAAGCAAAAGATCATCCAATTTCAGCTATCCAGAAGAAAAGCCATCCAAGGCCATCTTAGGAAAACCAAGGTATCTTTCTCAGCTTCTTCTTCTTAATTTACGTAGCTAAGATTTAATGGACTCTTTTGAAAAGCTCATCCTCTGAATATTTTTTGCATAATCAATGCATTTCTAGGTTTATTTATAGAAAAGTTAAGGCAATTTCAACTACATTGCGTGTGGACTTCAACTCCCAGAATCCCCCTGTCAGATGAAGAAGCCAGTTGAGAAACATTGGACTAAGAATACCAGATGTGGATTGAGAAATTCTACATGACTGCAATATAATCTAGTAGTTATTTTAGTAGTCAAAGCACCAGGATAATAACCAGGAGACTGTGAGTTCTAGTACCACCTTAGGCATGAAAGCCAGCTGGGTCACCTTGAGTTAACCCTTCTCTCTCAACCCAACTCACTTCACAGGTTTTTTTTGGTACGGAAAATAGAATGAGCAAGTAGAATTATGAATGTTGGTTGCCTTGAGCTTTTTATAAAAATAAGAAAGGAAGGTAGAGTAGAGTAGAATAGAATAGAATAGAATTATTGACCAAGTGTGATTAGACTTAGGGATAAAAAATCTAAAAATAAGATTAAAATTGCAAAGGGTTAGCATTTTTTCCAACCCTTTACTTCCACCTAATAATCCTTTGGTTACTCTAAGCAGAATATCTCTCCCCTAAGTTTACCTGAAACTCCCATATAAACACTTGCTCACACACACCTGTGCACTCCAGCAAAGTTCTACTCTTGTTTTCATTCCCTTCTTGTTAGGGTGGAAGAATCACCTTTCAATCCAGAAGAAGAGCTCAGATATTTAGTGAAGAAACTTGAGCAAACTATCTTTTCTCTTTGGAAAAAGGTACCTGGGTGGTGAGATCTGGGTTATATCATCTGCTGTTTCAATGTCCTTGACATTTGTAAGGGGTTGTTGTTGTTTCATCTGTGAAGTCTATCCAAACCTCTTAAGGCATCTGAAGTTTCTGTAAGCCGGTCAGAGATGCTCTATCAAGAAGATGGGAAGCATATAACTTTAATAAATAATGTTAGTAACATTATTTATGAATGGTATTTTATATTACTGGCTTTGCTCACCTTGTGATTTGGACTAAAGAAAAACCTTGCCAATGATGATTTCCCAAATTATGATAACATAAAGTAATATATATATTCATAACATAGTGATCAAGTGCAGAATACAGAACATCAGAATTGGGACCTTGGAGATCCTCTAATCCAGCCCCTGTCCAAGCAGAAGACCCTTTTAAAATCTGAACAAATGGGTGTCTTTTTAAAAGCCTCCAGTGGAGCAGCCACAGCTTTTGAAGACAAGCTGTTCCACTGGTTGGTTGGTTCTAGGTAGCTTTTCTCCTTGGTTAGTTTCCATCTATTGCTTTATTTTCTTGCTTTCTGCTGCTTTGGAAAATGGCAGCCCGTCAAATATTGGAACATTGCTATCCTGTCGCCCCATTTCTCATATGGATTTATAGGCTTAGCCCAGCTAGCAGTGAATTCTAGTGGACATTTATGATATTGAAGTAAAAAGGTAGGCCTTGTTTCTTCCTAAGCTACATCTTGAAGAGAGACAAGCCCGTGAGAGAGAAAGACAGAAGATATTCCCTTATACCTCCTTTATAGACAAAAGGACAAAAAGTTAAACTATCAGTAGGTCATCCCAAAATGCATTTCAAAAGGCCACTGAACTTTCTAATTTTTCTTTGAAGATGTTTCGCTTCTCATGCAAGCAGAAGAAGCCTCTTGGATGAGAAGTGGTACATCTTCAAAGGAAAACCAGAAAGTCTAGTGGCCTCTTGAAAAAGCACCTTTGGGACAACTATGACCTGGAGGACTGAGAATCTCCATAGACATTTATCAGTAGGTCAGGTGAAAAACACACTGCCTTTAATCCATTTTAGCAGTCTACTCACAAGTAGAGATGTTGCCACCTCTAGCAGCTATATACTTTCTCTTCTGCAAAATGCCTGGTTCAAAGACCTCACTGCTTTGTAGCTTCAGATTGTCCTTTAAGTCCACCTAAAGCACAATCAAGCAAAGCCAACAGATGACAAAATCCAAATAATCAACCAATCATATCAAGAAAAGCTTCAACAGGTATTTAACCAGGCTGAAGACTTAAGCAAGGATATAATTAGCTGGAAACAAGCATGTATTAGAAAAAACAAGCTGGGAACATGGACTAAAACAACAATATTCCCTTCAGTTGTTTTCTGACCTGTCATTCTTTAATTGTGAATACGTCAGAGATGAATACCAGGCTGGTTGGAAACTTCTCTTTGTTACATTAAGCTTGCCATGACCTCAAAAGCTGCTTGAAATCTCTCCAGCTGCTTAAACTCTTTCACAAATGACATTTCTAATTTCTTTAACTCCAGGCAGTTTCTAAGATGAAGCATACTACAAAACTGCAACATTTGGGAGATTGACATCAGAATACATTGCCCTTGGATTCTTCTCCAGGTTCTCACCTGCCTTCCTGTACGTCATGCCTTATCACTTACAGCCTGTTGCTGCTGAGATGAGACAATTAGGAGGTGAGGCTGGAGAAATATCTGAGGCTGGGAAGATTTTCTCATACATGTCCAGCTGGAGTTCATCTAGCATAGCTGTTGCGATTTATCAAAGCTTAGGATTGTAGTTCTTCCAGAGACCTGAGGATCCCTAAATTTCATTTCAAAGCATGGCACAATGGCACTGAAGGAGTGGTACTTACAACTGATCCTCAAAGTCATGGCCATCACAGTACCTTTGCAGCCACATAATTGTGCTTCAGAAGCCCAGTGATCTGCACACACTTCTGATTGTCAGTTTCAAGTTGTCATTTGATCATAATTTTCAGCCTTCCCTGTTGGCTTCCAACAAGCAAAATCAATGGGGAAACCAGCAGGAAGTCTGACGCAACCACGTTTGAGTTTCCGACACTCAGCAACTAGCTGATACTTCTGACCATTGCAGCATCCCATTGTCATAGGATTCTGATTCATAGCCTTCCCTGTCAGGCTTCCAACAAGCAAAGTCAATGGGGAAGCCAGCAGGAAATTGGAAGTTATGATCACATAAGGTTAATAACTCACAGTCCTCACTGGGACTGCCATAACTGACAACCCTAAGTGGCATAGTCACATGGTTTTAAACTTATGTGTGAGTTGCTTAACAATGGAATTTCTGTTCTTAGTTAGCATCATTAAGTGAGGACGACATGTAATCTGTTGTAGTTCACAGTGGTCAATATAATATATTTCTTGGGATAAGAAAAATTCCAGAGACAGTTGGTGCTAACAACCTTGAAGATGATCGTTACACTTTTTCTTTCCAAAGAAAATTTTCATGTCGTATTTTCCAGAATTCTTCCCAAAATTCTTTTCTGTTTCCTAGAAGCATCCAATTTTGCATTTCCATTTTTCTGCCTGCCATGCAAACCCAAACTGGACAAATTTAAGGAAGCCCAAGAACCTGCAAAAATTCTTTTCTGTTACCAGATATTTAGGATTATTGAAAAAAAGAATTCATAGAAAAACCATTTATAAGTAGAGATCAATTGTCTATAGATATTGGCTATATTGATTACCCAAAATTGTTTTATTAAGCAATTTATTCAATGTACTATCTCAACAAACCCACCATGCCAGTAAAAAAATCCAATACCAAACCACAACCTAAGAAAAAAAAAATCCCCTCCGATGAACCACAAGACTCCTGCACATTCTTTATATGCTCTGTAACTAAAGGTTAATGAAAATTCCATCAAATGTTCTCTGTGTGAAAAATACGCTCATCATGACTGCCTGGAATTACCCAAGCAAATGTCTCAATTCCTAGAAACATCCAATTATGCATTTTTGTGCCCACCATATAGCCCTGTTTGAAAGAGTTGACTCTATAGAAACGCGAATATCATCCCTTGACACCATGGTAGCATCCCTGGACACTTTAAATGAAAGATTAACTAACCTTGAGAGAGAAAAAGAAGACACAACACAAAAACCTGAACATCCAATAGCTACAAACCAACAACTGCAACCTAATCCACAAAACACCATAAATCCAACAAATAATGATATTCCAATCCTCATCAGAGAAGCTGTCAAGCGCGAATGAAAGCATCCTAAAGCCATCTTATTTGGTCTAGAGGACATCAATAACAATGATGATATCACAATTGTCTGGAACATCATCAGTGACAATCAAGCATCAACCATCTCCCCTGATGAAATACTTGACATTTCTCGCATTGGCCAAGAGCTCAAAAACAGACGGCTCTGTCACCCCATGCTTCTGCAGAGTCATTTGCAAAAATGAATTAAGCAAACATAAATTCATTTATACTATAAATTCACTCGCCAAAAACAACACCAACCATAAAAACCTCCA
Organism: Hydrophis major; assembly: GCA_033807585.1. NCBI lineage: Eukaryota > Metazoa > Chordata > Lepidosauria > Squamata > Elapidae > Hydrophis > Hydrophis major. Next base: position 257,412,806 of record CM066330.1, read on the forward strand.
ATCTCATCCTGACCTAACCTTACACCAACGTGCCCGCTTCCATATACTACACACAGAACTCAAAAATCGTCTAGACAATGGAGAGAAGGACCTGTACATTGATTACCATGCAGACTGTATCAAAAGAAAGTCACACAACCCACAACTCAGCACAAACCTTCTTCAACCAATCCACCATCACCCAGAATGCACGCCCCTAACTACCTCAATTCAAACTACAACTGGCCTTAAATGCAAGCTACTCAGTGCAAGAAGCCTTGTAAATAAAATACCTGAATTTCTCCTCTTACTAAATATGACTAAATTCGACATTATATTTGTCTGTGAAACATGGCTCAATGCATCTCTCCCTGACTTCATTACCTCAGTAAGAGACTATCATGTTTACCGATCCGATCGTGAAATCCGTAGAGGAGGTGGTGTTGCTATCTTCTATAAAAAGTCCTTACATCTAAAAAACATCCAAGTTACCCAAGAGCTTGCTCTTCCTGAGACCATTATCTGTGAACTGACCTTAAATATCACATTTCAGTTCTTACTATGTTACAGAGCCCCTGATTATGACATTGAACATGTAAACAAGCTAAATACATTGCTAACATGGGCAGCATCCTGCCTACACACTTTTATCTTTCTTGGTGACTTCAATCTACCTCATATTAACTGGACCCTAAACATGCAATCTTCTACAATGCTGTAACAAATCTGGGACTGGAACAACTAGTAACCAACAATACTAGGCTTAACAACTGCCTTGATCTCATCTTCTGCAATAGTTTGAATTCAATTTATGGAATACAAATTAAAGAACCCTTTTCCAACAGTGACTACAACATAATTGACTTTTGTCTCAACATATGTCCACACAAAAATAATCACAATGATAAAATCCCCAATTATAACTTCAAAAAAGGCAGCTATAATCTGATAATCAATGATCTCTCTTCCCTTGATTGGCAATTTCTATTTGGATGCAATACTGTTGAAGACCATTACAACGTGTATTCTTACTAGAAATCAAAAGAGTCATCAAACTGTATGTACCAATAACGACTCCCAAAACCAGGAAAAACACATTACCCATAACAATAAGGAAGTTTCAATCCAAAAAGAGATCACTTTGGCGAAAAAACAAATCTGGTCATATTGCCAACTTCAAAAGCTGATGCAAAAATCTATGCCACCAGATAAAAACTGAATGCACTAATTATCACGTTAAACAAGAGGAAAACCTTCTACGCACAAATTCCACCCATGGTTTCTACAATTTTGTAAACAACAAACTAAAAGACTCAAGGTCCATCCCACCCCTGAAAGGACCTAATGGCAAAGACTGCAACGACAACACCATCAAAGCAAACCTCTTTAACACATTCTTTGGCTCAGTATTTGTAAACAACAATGGATCAAGCCCAGTACTTCCTCGTCAAACCACAGACAACTACAATGATCTAATGCATATCGATTTTACAGAAGACGTTGAAAAAGCACAATCTAAAACCATCCCTATCTATTGGACTGGATGGAATATGTGCCTACTTCTTAAAAAAACTATCCACTGCCATTGCCGAATCTCTAAGCATAATCTTTGAAAAATCTTTCAGGACCAGTTCCTTGCCAAAACTATGATCATAAGCCATGGTCATCCCCATCTTCAAAAAGGGAGACCCCAGCCTAGTTGAAAATTACAGACCAATCTCCTTATGCTGAGTCACCTGTCAAGTCATGGAATCAATTATTAACCAATTCATTATCCTCCACTTAGAGACAAACAACCCACTCTCTAATAAATAATTTGGTTTTAGGAAAAAGCTATCTTGTAATCTGCAACTCTTACACTGCAAAAACATATGGACTACACAATTCAATCAGGGCAAAGCAATAGACTCAATCTACATAGACTTCTGTAAAGCCTTTGATTCAGTGGTACATGACAAGCTACCACTAAAACTAAAATCTTATGGTATCTTTGGACACCTACATAACTGGATAGAAGCATTCCTGTCAAACAGACAACAAATGGTCAAAATTGGGAGCATCCTATCAAATTCTGTACCTGTCAACAGTGGTGTTCCCCAAGGCAGTGTTTTAGGACCAACTCTTCATACTCTACATAAATGACCTCTGTGATCATATTAAGAGCAACTGCGTTCTCTTCGCTGATGATATAAAGCTATTCAACACCACAGACAATACTACTACCCTCCAAAAAGAACTTGACTATGTTATCAGAATGGTCAATCAAATGGCAACTTCAAATCTCAACAAATAAATGCTCTGTTTTTCATATTGGCAGAAAAAAAATCAGAAAATAAAATACAAGCTAAATAGTCAAGACCTTGTTGAGGATCCAAACTTTGTCAAGGACCTTGGAATACTCATCTCAAATGATGTAAGTGCTAGAGCCCACTGTAAATACATAGCCAAAAAGGCATTAAGAGTTGTTAATCTAATCCTACGTAGCTTCTTCTCTGGTAATATCACACTACTAACTAGAGCATACAAAACATTTGCTAGACCTATACTTGAATACAGCTCATCACTCTGGAACCCATATCATGTATCTGATTTTAACACAATTTAAAAAGTCCAGAAATATTTCACAAGAAGAGTTCTCTGCTCCTTTACTCATTGCAGAATACCTTATGCCACCAGACTTGAAACTCTAGACCTAAAAAACCTAGAACTACGCCGCCTTCGGTCTGATCTAAGTATAGCATATAAAATTATATATTGCAATGTCCTACCTGCAAATGAATACTTCAGCTTTAATCATAACAATACAAGAGCACACAATAGATACAAACTCAAGGTTAACCACACCAAACTTGACTGCAGAAAATATGACTTCAGCAACAGAGTGGTCAATGTCTGGAATACTCTACCTGACTCTGTGGTTTCTTCCCCAAACCCCCAAAACTTTAATCTTAGACTGTTTACTATTGATCTCACCCCCTTCCTAAGAGGCCTTTAGGGGGCATGCATCAGTGCACCAATCACGCCTACCGTCCCTGTCCTATTGTTTTTTATTTTTTTTCTTATAAGTATCTATCTCATGTATTCAAAACTATATTTATTCTTATACCTGTATCTTGTAAGTGATTGACAAATAAATACTAAACACTATATCTCGGCAAGAACAGATGGGAACTCATCAAATAAGACAAATGTAAAGACATGGTCTTTGCCAGGGCTGGTGAGCCTTGATCAAAGCAACAGATTCCCCAAGGAAATGGGAGAAAGATTAATCTGATGAAGGGGATTTAACAATGAATACAATCACCAAATACTGTGTTTTGTTTATAATTGTTATTCTGGATTGAAATCCCTTTTTGAAGAAACTATTATCCTGAAAATTGGGGTGAAATTTGTATCTTTCAAGAAGAGACGAAGGGAAGGTTTCAGCTTTAAGAAGTAGTAACAGTTAAACCTAGACCAAAAAACTTGCCTTATCCACTGGCCCAAATCCCTCCTTTTTGGCAGCAATATAGTTTAGTTTATTGTCATTGCTCCTTGTACAACGAAATCAAACACCATCTTCAGTGCACATCATAACCATGACTATGCTGTCCCAGCCAGTCTATGGGAATTGGATAGTTACTTAGGAATTATGAGCTGTCCCCTTAAGGGAATGCATCATGGTAAATGTAGTTAAGGTATCCTGGGAAATGTAGTTCATGTCACGTGGTGACATCTGTAATCCTGATTGGTCACTAAGTTGACCCTCAAAGGATGGGGAAGGTTTTCCTCATTCTTTGTCTGAACTCTCTATGTCATGGCAGCTTCTTTTTATCGCTACGAGATGGGTTAGGAGATAACCATCTTTTACTACAAAGCAGATATACAAAGGATTGGTCATTAAAGAAGAACTTTATCACAAACGTGAGTTATGAGGATACCTGATGAACCAATAAATGTACTTTGTTATGGACGTCTTGTTGAGTTATCTATCTGCATCTGTACAGTTTACAAATCCACCTCTGTACAGGATTCAGAAAAATGACCATGAAAATAAATACAAACACACATCGTTCACCCTTCACACGTTGAACTGGAAACCCCCGACACCACACCAACACTGCACTATATAGCAGAATTCAAAAGAACTACTGCCCTGGGATAGAAGCTGCTTTTCAGCCTATTTGTCCTTGTTTTTTTTATTCTGTACTGTCTACCAGATGGTAATAGTTCAAAAAAGGGGTTCCCAGGATGAGATGGATCTTTGAGAATGTTTTGAACTTTCTTAAGGCAGCGGGAGCTAGAAAGCTCTTCCAAAGAGGGGAGAGGACAACCAATGACATTAACCCTCTGGAGTGCTTTCTTATCTGCCACTGTGCAATTGGCAAACACAGAGGTGCAGTATGTTAAAATGCTTTCTATGCTGCAGCGGTAGAAGGTCACCAGCAGTTTTTCATTCAGTTGTTTTCTGAGAAGTCTCAGGTAGTATGATCTCTGCTGGGCCCTTTTGACCAGGGCTGCAATGTGGGCACCCCAGGTCAGGTCCTCTTTTAGGGTAACACCCAGAAACTTAAAACTGGCCACTTGCTCCACTTGGTCTCCACTGATAATAGCAAGGGTTGGATGTCTGATGTGTTCCTTCTATAATCCAATATAAGCTCCTTAGTCTTATTGGTGTTGAGGACCAAGTTATTGTCTCCACACCACAAAAACAACCAGTCCACCTTATCTCAGTAGGCAGACTCATTCCCCCCAGAGATAAGTCCCATCACTGTTGTATCATCTGCAATAGTGTTTAGCAATAGTATTACTAGCGTGAGTGGGAATGCAGTCATGCACATAAAGAGTATAGAGTAAGGGACTCAACACGCAACCCTGTGGTGTACCAGTGTTAAGAATAAGGGCTGAAGAGGTATGATTACCTAATCTGACCCTCTGTGAGAGGCCAGACAGGAAATTCATAATCCAAAAGCAGATTTTACAGCCGCACCCAAAATTACATGCTTTGCAGTTAAAGTGACACACACTTACTTACAATCATAGTTTATATATATTATTTTACCCAAACTAAGTTAGGTAACCTTGTTATTCCTAACACTATGTGAAGATGCCTTTTGTGGATTTTAGCTCTGCGTTTAACACAATTCCTCCATAAGAGGGAGCAAGAGAACTTGATTGATTGCTGGTTTACTGAATTGCTTGCTGACAATGATGGATTGATGGTTCCCTGCTGCTTTTGCTGAAGGAAAAAAGGAGGTTTGATTTCTTCATATCTCTACTGTGAGAAGATTTATTACTGGACTGATATTTGTAAGTTTATTGACCTCTTTTTTGACACTGGACTTTGCAACTGAATAATCCCTGGACGGACTGAACTAGTGAATGATATATGGACTGTTTGACTATGCTAAAACTCTTACTGGAATAAACTATTTAACTAGCACATTGTATCTGTTTTACTGAGTGTAAGCTACAAAAATGTTTATCTCACATATTTGCCTGACTGCCTGACTGCTGTGCAGATTCTGCTAGGGTGTATCCCTAACACATAGCCTCCCCTCCCCGCTGTTCTAGATGAGTCAGAGCAGTGTGAAGAGTGATGGCTCTTGTGTCCTCTGTAGATCTATTTTTTCTGTATGCAAATTGGTGTTTATCAAATGTATGCGGAAGACCAGAAATGATGCGCTGGCAGACCAATTTCTCAAAGCACTTCATGATGATAGTAGTGAGTGCCACTGCTATCAAATCATTGAGGTTATTGAAAGGGGCCTTCTTTGGCAGCGGAACAATGGTGGAAGCCTTCAAACGAGATGGAATAGTGGACTGGGATAAAGACAGATTGAAGATCCTGGTAAAGACTGCAGCCAACTGATCAGCACAGTCTTTAAGCACTCGGCCAGAGATGCCATCAGGACTGGCAGTCTTTCTAGGATCCACAGCTCTCAGTATGCTCCTCACCTCCTGTTCCTCCACAATGTCTCTGATGTCTCCACTTCAAAACAAGTAAAGAAATGATGCAGTTGCTCTGCCAATGAAGCTTCCTGCTCAGCAGGGATGACCTTGGTCAGTTGATGGTTTATAATTTGTTGAATCCTTCGCCATACCTGCCTTATGTTATTGCTATAAAAATTATCCTCAATCTTCCTCTTATAATCAGTCTTGACCTTTCTTCTTGACCTTTCTTCAGATTAGTTCTGGCAACACTGTATCTTGCCCCATCACTGGACCTAAAGGCCTTGGTCCTGTCACGCAAGAGGCGCTGGACTTCCTTGGTCACCCAGGGTTTCTGATTGGGATAGATCGCAATACATTTATCCACAGTGATAGTTATCTGTGCAGTGTTTGATATAGCACAGAACAGTTGCTAAAAGATGTCCCAATTTGTATTCTCAAAACAATCCTGAAGTTGTTGGGAAGCATATTCTGGCCAAGATTTCACTGTCTTTATTATAGGCAGAGCCTGTCTCCTAAGAGGGATGTACGCTGGTGCTAAAAGCAGTGACATATGGTCTGATTGTCCCAAATGTGGTATATAGACTTCGGGGAACTGTACCTTCTAATACTACTATTATACTATGGAATTAATAATAGTGCTATTATGACATCTTTTAATACTATTACAACTATTGTTTATACTATTACTATTACTATTTTTTCAACCTCCTTTTTTACACTGGAATTGCTAGTAGACCCAATTTTTACATCAATACTAGATGTGGGTAATCAAATAAATAAGGACTGCCTTCTTGAAGGGTTTATATAGATATGCTGTCTCTGTTCTTTAAATTACATGTTACGTCAGCCTGACCAAATCAGCCTGACCAAATGAAAGAAGAGATTGGACTGCAGTTTGTCAGAAATGGTGTAGGGTCTTTTGCTTGGGCAGGGGGTTGGACTAGATGACCTATAAGGTCCCCTCCAGCTCTGATTGTTACCTTGCCTGCTGCTTAAGAAAAAGGCCCCTCAGCAGTGTAATTTTATACATGTTTACCCAAAAGTAATGCATAGATTGCCAGTAGAACTTATATCTTATTAAAACTTACGTTTGTTTTTCTAAAGTATACCCTTTAGAGATTTTGACTACAACTCAGGGTAAATCAGAAGAAACTGGTGGTGGAATGTTTGTGGGTAGTGGCAATAAAAAAGCTAAATGATGAATAAATGACACAATTATTCTATGCAGCAAAAAGAATGAGAAAAAAGGAGGGAAAGGGAGGAGAGGACACTTTTGACAGTTTGACACTTAAAATCCTGAATTTTTTTTTTTTAAACAAATTTTATTAATTTTTTACAGAAAACACAACATAAACAAAACTAAAAGATCTTTTCTGAAGTTTGTCTGATCCCGGGTTAAAACTCTTCTCACAGACACAAATTCAAACATCATATTCACTTTGTATATCCTTCCATATCTTATTATCATTTTCATTTTTTTTATATATATATATAAACCATTTTTATCAATTTTATAAAAACAATGCACAAAAAATCAAGGCATAACAGCTTATAAATTCTTTTCTAGGAAAAAATAATAATAAAAAACCAATAGAACATAACAATTCCAAATTATAGTATCAATACTTTATCTATTTAACTTCATATCTTATCCCTACTTCTCCTTTTCATCCAAATTATTTCTTGTTAATTAAAATTTTATTGCCTTTTATCAATATACAAAATCCCCCCCCCAAAAAATAACAAAACCTTATATATCTTTTCATATCTTATTACCATTTTCAATAACATTCTTTGTCTGTTCTATTTCCAACTATCCATTCATCTTTTTTCTTTTACTATACTTCTCCTATACACCAATTGGGGTAACGTCTATAACTCATTACCCTAATTTAAGAGTACTTCGTATAACAATTTTTCTTGGGATTCTGTTTAAAAGATTCTAAAATTACATAATAAATTTTATACTCTAAACCCACATATAAAAACACAATCTTATATACCCTCCAGAATCCCTCTTTTATCCTAAATTAAATTCACCCATTGTCTCTAAATAAACTTTTTTTCTTTAGATCTTGCTTCCCCCCATTGAGGCTTCTCCTCCCCCCCTTTCTCTCTTGCTTATTCTTCTCCTTGCCCTTTTTACCCCTTTGTTTTTCCTCCTCCCTTTTCTTACTCCTTTTCCTTTGCTTTCTAACCTTGCCTCCACCTTTTCGCTCATTTTTCTCTTCTTTGGTTGTTTTCATAATTCTTAAAATCCCCTTTTTCTTATCCTTTTTCTCCTCCTCTCCGGAAAGGACCCATTGTTCATCAAAGATGGCTTCTTCTTCCTCTTCTTCCTTGTCCCAGTCCTTCTGCTGCATAATCAACTTTTCATAAGTACATAACGCCATTTCTAAAAATTGAAACAAAGCGCCCAAAATATCTTCCTTTTTATATTTTTGATGTTCAGCCTTTAGTTCATCCACAAACGATGCCATTATGAAAAGGGAAACTTTTTCCAAAAACAACCACAAGTATTTTTAATCAAAAACAATTCAAACAAAAGTTCCAGAAGTTAATACTTTTCTTCCTTCTTCTCTTTCTCTTTCTGGGGCTAATGTTTAATCAAAGAGGTCCAATTACCATATATCTTTCTTTGGGATTCTAGGCAATCTCCTCCTTTTTCAGCTTCTGCTCCAATTTTTTCTCCTCTCCCTTCCCACTTGCAATATCGATTTTAAATAATCAAAAATCCATACCTCCAACAAGGGTTTTCCAAGTTCTTAAATTTTTCAATGTCCAAAAATCCTTTTGTCCCTTAGCTTCAACTCTCAAAACAATTCACTTTCAATGCCCAATATATCCAAACATTTCTGCTGTTTCCATGGGGTGGGAGAGTGAAGAAAAAAAAAAAAAAAGTTCCCTTTAACAGCTTCTCCGCCGCTTTCACTCTTCTTAGGGATACAATGTATCCTCCAGCAATTCAAACAGCTCAGTTCCAGGCAATTTAAAGGATGTTACTTGACCCGGCTCAGACATCACTTTCACTCTTCTCCTCCAGCGCAATCTTACCCGGTTGCTGGCTTCTTCGTGGCGGCCATTGCTGACCGCCGCTCCACCGCCTTGGGAAAAAGGGGTTTTCCGGCAAAAGGGGGGGGTCTGCGACACCCCCACCCCCCTATCCGACTCCCCTCTCTCTTCAGCTGTCCCTACAGGGCAGCCATATCCCCCTGACCCATCTGGATCGGGGGTACCTCGACGGCTAGCACAGCAGGAATCGCGAGCTGTCGCGAATTCCTGCTGCCCCGAAGCCACGCGAAACCGGAAAACCTTAAAATCCTGAATTTGAAGCTTTGATGGCTACCCTCTTCAGCCATAGAGCAAGCATGATATGGATATTCTGTGAGTTACAACAACTCACTTGGTGACCATTTGAAGTTACAAGGGCATTGAAAAAAGGGACTTGTGTCCGTTTTTCACAGTTATGACCATCGCAACATCCCCTTGGACATGTGATAACAATTCAAACACTTGGCAACTGATTCATATTTGTGACGGATGCAATGTCCTGGAGTCATGTGATCCCCTTTTGTGTCCTTCTGACAAGCAAAGTCAGAGGGAAAGCCAGATTCACTTAATAACTGTGTTATTAACAACACTTAACAACAATGGCAGGAAATGTCATAAAATGGGGCAAAACTCACTTTAAAACTGTCTTGTTTAGCAACAGAATTTTTGTGGTTATAAGTTGAGAACTACCTGTATTTAAAGACAAACTTCAGACTGAAGGAAATAAAATGAAAAAAAATTATTGCAGTCATTTACCAGCACAGATTGAAGAAAAATAAGAAGCAGCAGGTTTAGTCATATGGGGTGGCCAAAAAAGTCAAGATGATGATGATCCCAATAGTGTAAGAAAGGTCCACCTGTGGAGCAGAAATATGTGATTTCTGCGTGCAATACATGCATTCATGTGATATCTATCTATCTATCTATCTATCTATCTATCTATCTATCTATCTATCTATCTATCTATCTATCTATCCATCCAGGTAGTCCTTGAAACAGTTGGGGCCAGAATTTCCATTGCTAAGCAATGCATTTGTTAAGTGAGTCACCCCAATTTCTCACCCTTTCTTTGTTAACCCAAAGGTACTTTTTAAAAGAGGCAACTGGACTTTATGTTTTTTCTTTGAATATATCTTTCCCTTCTCATCCAAGATGCTTGGAAGCATTTATAAATAATAAATCCCTCCCTCCCTCCCCAATCCAGTCAGAACTGAAGAAGCTTCTTGGATGAGAAGCGAAAGGTAAGTTCAAAGAAAAAACCAGAAAGCCCAGTTGCCTCTGGAAAAAAAAGCACCTTTGAGACAACCATGACGTCTCCATACACATGATTTCTTTTTTAAGCAAATCCTTGCAGTTTTTAAAGGAGCCACTCAGTGGTGAAGCCAATCCAGCTTTCCTTGTGGACTTTGCTTGGCTGGGAGGGGCTCAGATCACGTGACTGGGGGGATGTTGCAGCCCTCATGAATAATGCATAGCGGTTGCTAAGCGCCCGGATTTGAAAGACGTGGCTGGGAGGATATTGCGAACGTAAGTGCGACGACTGGACGGATATGTCGTCCTCCAGCCGAAAGACCGGCGAGAGGCGAAAGCTTCAACCTTCCTCTCCAGGCGGGCTTGGGACTCCTCTCTCCTGACGTTCCTCCTTCGCTCTTTCAGGAGGACGGACGAGCCCTGCGGAGGAAGAAAGCGCCGCCCGAGAGGAGAGGAGCGGCTTCGCGGAGCAGCCCTGCCCACCTCAAGCGCAGCTTCCCCGGGAGGTGGCGGCAAGAAGAAAATCCCGGGCGCTGCACGGGTGCAGAAAAGCCGTCCGCAAACCGGGATGAGGCGGAGCCGAAAAGGACCCCGTGAAAGGGCGATACCCGGAGGGAGAAGCGGAGAGAAGGAGGGAAAGGCGGGGACAAGCGGATCCCGCGAGACGCTTCCGGATGGCGGAGAGACCTTCCACCCAGACGGAAAACGCGGCAATCCCCGAAGAAGAATGCAAAACCAGGGAGAAAAGAAAAACGAATGTACAGAATGTGGAAGATCCTTCAAAACAAATCAGCAGCTTCAAAACCACCTGAGAACCCATTCCGGAGAAAAACCATATCAATGTTTGGAATGTGGAAAGAGCTTTTGTCAGGCTGGAAACCTCCGTCAACATCAAAGAATTCACACTGGAGAAAAACTGTATCAGTGCCTGGAATGTGGAAAGAGCTTCACTGCGAGGAGAGATCTTGATAATCATCAAAGAATTCACAATGGAGAAAAACCTTACAATTGCCTGGAGTGTGGAAAGAGCTTTAGTCAGGATGGAAACCTCCGTCAACATCAAAGAATTCACACAGGAGAAAAACCATATCAGTGCCTGGAATGTGGAAAGAGCTTCACTGGGAGGAGAGATCTTGATAATCATCAAAGAATTCACACTGGAGAAAAACCTTACAATTGTCTAGAGTGTGGAAAGAGCTTTAATCAGGATGGAAATCTCCGTCAACATCAAAGAATTCACATTGGAGACAAACCTTATAAGTGCATGGAGTGTGGAAAGAGCTTTAGTCAGGGTGGACACCTCCGTCATCATCAAAGCATTCACACTGGAGAAAAACCGTATCAGTGCCTGGAATGTGGAAAGAGCTTCACTGCGAGGAGAGATCTTGATAATCATCAAAGAATTCACAATGGAGAAAAACCTTACAATTGCCTGGAGTGTGGAAAGAGCTTTAGTCAGGATGGAAACCTCCGTCAACATCAAAGAATTCACACAGGAGAAAAACCATATCAGTGCCTGGAATGTGGAAAGAGCTTCACTGGGAGGAGAGATCTTGATAATCATCAAAGAATTCACACTGGAGAAAAACCTTACAATTGTCTAGAGTGTGGAAAGAGCTTTAATCAGGATGGAAATCTCCGTCAACATCAAAGAATTCACATTGGAGACAAACCTTATAAGTGCATGGAGTGTGGAAAGAGCTTTAGTCAGGGTGGACACCTCCGTCATCATCAAAGAATTCACACTGGAGAAAAACCACATCAATGTCTGGAATGTGGAAAGAGCTTTGCTGAGAGGAAAACTCTTGATGATCATCAAAGAATTCACACTGGTGAAAAACCTTATAAATGCATGGAGTGTGGAAAGAGCTTTACTCAGGGTGGACACCTCCATCTACATCAAAGAATTCACACAGGAGAAAAACCATATCAGTGCCTGGAATGTGGAAAGAGCTTCACTGTGAGGAGAGGTCTTGATAATCATCAAAGAATTCACACTGGAGAAAAACCTTACAAATGCCTGGAGTGTGGAAAGAGCTTTAGTCAGGATGGAAACCTCCGTCAACATCAAAGAATTCACATTGGAGAAAAACCTTATAAATGCATGGAGTGCGGAAAGAGCTTTAGTCAGAGTGGAAATCTCCATCAACATCAAAGAATTCACACTGGAGAAAAACCATATCAGTGTCTGGAATGTGGAAAGAGCTTTGCTGAGAAGAGAACTCTTGATGATCATCAAAGAATTCACACTGGAGAAAAACCTTACAAATGCCTGGAGTGTGGAAAGAGCTTTTGTCAGGATGGAAACCTCCGTCAACATCAAAGAATTCACATTGGAAAAAAACCTTATAAATGCCTGGAGTGTGGAAAGAGCTTTAGTCAGAATGGCCATCTCCGTCATCATCAAAGAATTCACACTGGAGAAAAACCATATCAATGTCTGGAATGTGGAAAGAGCTTCGCTGAGAGGAGAATTCTTGATGATCATCGAAGAATTCACACTGGAGAAAAACCTTATAAATGCATGGAGTGTGGAAAGAGCTTTACTCAGAGTGGACACCTCCGTTATCATCAAAGAATTCACACTGGAGAAAAACCATATCAATGTCTGGAATGTGGAAAGAGCTTTGCTGAGAGGAGAATTCTTGATGATCATCGAGTAATTCACACCGGAGAAATACCATATAACTGCCCTGAGTGTGGAAAGAGCTTCAATGAGAAGGGAAATTTTAATATTCATCAAAGAATTCACACCAGAGGGAAAAAATATATAAATGCCTGGAGTGTGGAAAGAGTTTTAGTAACAGAAGGAATCTTTATAAACATATAAACCAGGGGTGTCCAACCTTGGCCACTTTAAGACTTGTGGACTTCAACTCCCAGAATTCCTCAGCCAGCAAAGTCCACAAGTCTTAAAGTTGCCAATGCTGGACACCCCTGGTATAAACCATTCAAATAGTTAAGTATATTCTCAAGTATTTAACTTTCTTAACAGACAGATGTGCAATGATGAAAGAAGACATAGAAAACTACTTAAGCAAATAAAATTAGATTTGGAAAAACCTACATCAGTGCTAGGAAGGATGGTTACAGTGAAAATGAATATCCTACCAACATTGCTGTTTCTGTTCAAAGCAGCACCCATAAGAATTGAAAAGAAATTCTTTGATGATTTGAATAAATTGATTTTGATATTTATTTGGCAAGGAAAAAAGTGAATAAAATTGAAAATGTTACAAGACTATGAAAAAGAAAATGGAGGGTTTGGACTACCAGATTTGTTCTTATATTACCAAGTATGTGATAACATGGCTATCAAATAATCCACTCCAGAGAAAAACCTTATAAATGCCAGGGGTGTGGAAAGAGGTTCAGTTGGCTGAGAAACCTTTATGCACATCAAAGAATTCACTCGGGAGAAATCCTCTGTAAATGCCTGGACTGTGGAAAGAACTTCAGTCGGAAAAACAGCCTTAATAGGCATCAACTCATTCATTCTGGGGAAAATTCCTATAAGTGCGTGGAATGAGGAAAGAGTTTTATTGACCAACATCAAAGGATCTATCATAATTCACTAGGATTCAATCTGTCATAGAGAAGAAAATTTAGAAATGTACGGAGTGGGAAAAATGCTTTAGAACAAATGGAAATCTCCAAAACTACAATGGAACCTTGGGCACAAATGCGACCAAATTGGGTGACAAGCAACATTTTTGGAAAATGTTTGCTTCTGGTATCAAACAGATCCTCTGGCACTGATCAAATACAGCTGTGGTGATTTTCCCTGCTTTGATTTCCCCTGCTGCACGTGCACAGAATTGTAGGCACTAGTAATAGTAATATTTACTAGTCAGTAAATATTAACCACAGTTAATATTGGTTCAGTTTTACTATTGTTTTATTATTGTTAAATAAAGGAGCATTTTATTATCTCCTTTATTCTTATGGTTTGTTTAGCAGTTTTGCTATTCTATATTATCTCATAGTTTAATTTGAATTATATTACAAATTATTAAGTGTTTTGCATGATCACATTTTTCCTGTAAATGAGTCCACATCTTGCAAATTGTGCAAGGAATATGAGAGCAACGGTATTCAATTGTACATTCTTATATAATCATCACAAATTTAATTCAGTCAGTCAATGGTGCTGTAGTTTAATATATTACTTAGGAAGATGGGCCAGAGTCACTCTTTCCCTTTCAGTAGTAGGAGTTCATGCTGAAGCCAATCTTCAACAGCAACACCCCCTTTATCTTCTCTTTCTGCTCTAAATATACCCCAGCTATGAACTACCTCAGCCTTTCCATCTTGGCTGGAACATACCTCTCCCAGATAGGTGATAGAGAGCAAGCAGAGAAAGCCAGATGTATGCCACAGTATCCAAACTGCTTCCTTTCAGGTATCTTCTCTGCCAGATGTAACCCCTCTCTCCCAAGTAGCTTTGTCATCCACCTTTAGAGACCTTGCTAAGTTTTGCCAATTACTATTTTTAATGCAACAGAAGGGGGAATGTTTCAACACATGACATAAGATAATCTTACTACCTATAATTGACTTGTAATCACTGAGTAAGCCAGACAAATTTTATTTCATTCTTGGGTTAGACAGCTTCAATGCTAGATACATTCCAAACTGACAGACAAACCACATTCAACATGCAGCCCTTAATGAAATTATACCTATCTGGAGGGAACTAAGTAGTGGGGCTCCCCGCAGTTCTGCCTTAGGCCAGTACATTTCAACATCTTCATAAATAATTTAGATGGGATATAAGGAGAAATCAGATTTGCAGGTGACACCAAGCTGGCAGCAAAAAATAGAAATGAATAGAGTACCACCCTCCCAAAATTGAGGAGAATCTGCTGGATCCAGAGCCATCTGTGGACTGTGATGGTGCATGATGACCAGTTTATTGAATGATCAAATGCAAACCCTGCTTTTTTGAGGAATAATTGTGACAGAGGAATTAAAAAGGTCCAGAGTTCGATGAAGATTTCAATGACACACACCGAGCCATTGTATGTCTGCTGTGAAAAAAATTAATTCCCTTCTTGAGATGATCCCAAAATAAACTGAAAATAAGTGTACAATAAGGGAGTGAGTTTTTTCTCCCAATTACTGTGATCACCCGCTAGAATAGTGTCTACTTTTCCAAGTCCCAGATTTCAAAAATGAGTGGAAAATGGAAAGCATATAAAAAAAGGTGGGACAAAATGATAAGTGTGGTGGGTTGATAACCACCTCCCTGCATGGGTGGGATTCAAATTTCTTAACCAGTTCTGTGGGTGTGGTTTAATTTGTGGGTGTGGTTTGGTGGTCATGTGATGGGTGGGAGTGGCTTGCTGACTGGGAGTGGTTAGATGGTCATATGGGTAGGTGTTGCTAGGTGGTCATGTGACAGGTGGGTGTGAGCAGGTGGCCATGTGACTGGCAAACCAAATGCAAGTGGTCCTCACTTATTGGCCAGTTGCTTGCCAGTTTCCAAGGTATTGGGAGCCCTGGAGAGGGCAGGGTGAAGCCTGGGCAGGTTTCCATGTGGCTGGCAACCCAAATTTAAGTGGTCCTCACTTAATGGCCAGATCCTGCTTAGTGGCCAGTTGCTTAGTAAGTGTTTTTTGCCAGTTTTCAAGGCCTGGGGAACCCTGGGGAGGGCAGGTGAGGCTTGGGCAGCTACGAGGAGCTACAAGGAGGGCTGGGGATCTATGGGGAGGGCTGCAGAGGGCTGGGTGAGGCCAATTCAACATCACTTCTTTGCCCTGATGACTAAGTATTAAAAAAGATATACCAAAACAAAAGGTAGTTTATTATGTCATGATTTTAATGCTTAAATAATAAAAAGGTACTCAAAACTATATTGTTACAACACTTTAAAATATTAATCAAAAACTATTACATAACAAAACTTTACAAAAAACAATAAAACTTATTTAAAGTACTCCCAAATTGCTTTTCTATTATCGTCCCAAGTTATAGTTTTCTTGTGTTTAACACGAGCATCATCAGCAGTGTGATGATGTGCCCGTAACCACTTCTTTACTATAGGAACAGGGTCCCATTCTTGCACAGGTAAGCCAATTAGACTTGATGGTCAGGAGGTTTGTAATACTGGAAACTGTAAGGCCACTTCTGCCCTCTGGACATATTATGTTCATCTGCGAGAAGCCCCTTTCTGCCTCTTCTGAATTGATTGCAATTGGTTTAATAATATCTCTAGCCTTTTTAATGCTGAAAGGAATTGTATAATTTTTAGAATCTTTTAGTACATTTTCTATGAAATCACAATAATTAATATTGATTTCATAATTGAAAATTTGACCAAATGCAATGAATTGTCCTTCAGCTGCTCTCCGTGGAGCCACCACTTCTTCAATATTCCAATAATCTGGCTCCAAATAATTTAGAAATTTTAATTGATCAATGTCTTTAAATTGGCAGCTTGCTTTTAAATATTTGCAATCCACCAATCTTTTCTTCAAATTAGTTACAATGCTTTGTATAAGTTTTTCATGAGGAAGTCCCACAAATCGATGATTTTGTATAAAATTTATACTTTTAAAGGTTTCTGAAGTAATTAATTCATCAACCTTACTATCATATGCACCCCTTTTCCTCTATAAGCATTTCAAATGACCTAATTGATCTTATCACAAGTTTTTCAGCCTTTATAATGTCTATGTTTCTCACTTGCATTGCGTTAGAAAGGAGAGATATTTTAGTTAGCATATCAATCATGAAGGCCAAATCAGTGAGAAAATATTCTCAATAATTTTCAAGAAGGGCAGCCATACCAGAGTATTTTTAATTTGAACAGAAAAATTGATGTAGTGCTGGATAAGCCTGCCACACAGCTAGGGTTGATCTTAAACTACAGGCAGCCCATCTTGGTCCAAAAACTCTACCAATTTTTATAATTTCAATCTCAAGTTGTTCAGAAATTTTGTTAAGTTCAATTATTCTTATTTGATTGATGGAAAATAGAATATATTTTATCAATAAAAATTTGAAAATGATTGATTTGCTTTATTTCCCTAATAGAATAATCTAAAACAAGTTGCAGACGATGGTTTAAACAGTGCCATATTATTTGGAAACTCTTTGGCTATCCTAGTGCTTACCCCAGATTTTCTCCCATGCATAACACTGGCTCCATCGGAGCAAAATCCAATTAAACATTTCTCCAGATAGTTTCTATTAAACCCAACTTTATTCAAACTTTCTATAACCGAACAAAATATCATCTCTGCATCTTGTTTATCTAATTCTACTAGTTCAAGGAAAATTGTTGGTGAGAAAACTGGATCCTCAACTTTTTTAAAAAAATAAAGTTTTATTTGGGTTTTCACACACAAAATACAAGTAAAACATCTTTTTTGAAAATAACATGGTCCCAGGTTGAACTTTTTTATACAGACACAAAACTCAATTTCATGCTCCTTTTTGTATTCTATTCCATATGTTATACTATTTTACATTTTCTATATAGTTTTTCCCCTCTTAATTTTCTCAATTTTATTTTGATTATCTCATCTCAGTTCAAATCATTATATTTATACTTTTGTCTGTTCTGTTTCAATTTCATATTATCCTTTCTCATTAAACAAATTTTCTCTTGTAGTTACTAATTGCAGTATGACACCTTTATATCTTTTAATTACATCCATTCAACTCTTATTTAAACTTCAATATATAACTTAAGTTTATGACCTTCAATATAATACATAATACATAACTTCCAATCAAATTCTGCTTGGCACATTCTTATAATACACACTATATTCTTTAAAAAAAAGGAAAGATTGTAAATATATGTAATTATAAATCCTCATTCCATTCCAGTTCAGTTCTATCATTAACAATCATTAAAACCATAACATCTTTAACACTTCTTTTCAATTAAATATCATACTTCCTTAAAACACATATAATCTCCATAATTAATTTTTCCCTTATTTCTCTTCACATATGTTTTATAAATCATTAAATATACCTTTTGTTACATTTATTTATTGACAAGCATTCCACTGAATTACGATAGCTATTTTATCAGACATTTTAATTATATTGTTTCATATTTTGTAAAATTATTTATGCTTCTAATATAAACATACTATCTTATGTACCTTTGCAGAATCCCTTTTTCCATTAAGTTTTCACCCTTTATCTCTAAATAGGCTGTTTCTCTACATTTTGCTTCTGTCCTTTATAACTTATTTTCCTTTCTTTATTCCCTCTCATCTTCTCCCTTCTCTTTTTACCCCCTTGTCTTTCTACTTCTAATTCTCTCTTCTGCATTTCCCTCTTCTGTTGCTTTCTTATTTTATACTTATTTTTCACTCTATTTTTTGGGGGGAGTTGTTTTTCCCAATCTTAAACTTTCCATTCTCTTTCCCCCCTTTCCTTCTCCCCCCCCATCTAAGATTACCTGTTCATTAAAGATGGCTTCTTCTTTGTCGCAATCTTCTTGTTCTGCAGGCATTTCTTGTGTTGTTTCTCATAATTCCAAATCTCCATTTCTAAAAACTGAAATACAAAGCCAAAAGAACCTCTCCCTTCTTGTGCATCTTCTTTGTACTTTTTAAGTTCCATTTTCAGTTTTTCTAAGAGTGGAGCCATATTAAACAGTTTTAAACAACCACCCGATTGATTTTAGTCATTCAAAACAATAACCAAGAATCCAGGAATCATCAAGTAATCCAGATAGTCCCGAGTTATATCTTCTTATTTCTTTTTCGACTTTCTCTTCCTGGGGTTTTTGTTGCGATATTTCAGTTAGAATGTATCTTTTGGAAGTCTTGTTGAGATTTTGCTATAAGTTCTTTTTTAATTCCAGACAGTCTCCTCCCTTCCAGATCCTGTCCTTTTATTCTTCCTCTCTCCTTTCCTGTTTTCAAAAGCTTTTAATTATCCAGAAATCTTTATTATCCCTTTGACTTTTTATTTTCAGCATTAAATGCCTATTGATGTCAAAGTGGATTTTTTTCCAATTTCTTGCTTAAGTCTCTTAGCTGTCAGTATAGGAAAAGGAGAAAACCAAATCTTTCCCCTTTTCTCTCTCCTTCACAGCTTAAAAATCTTCTTAGGGAACTGTTTTTTAACAGTTTCAATTCCAGGGTTCCTTATTTGTTGCTTTTGCTGTTTGACCTGGTCAACCAAAACTTTCTCTTCTTATCTTTCTCCTGCATATTCTTTTCTGGTCGAGTTCTTCTTTGTGGTGGCCATTTCTGACCACCGCTGCAACCGCCTTCGGGAAAGGGAGTAATGGCCAGCTGGGGAGGAGAGATGCGGCTCTCCTCAACCCTGCAGGCAGTCTCCCCCCTCTTCACTACCTCTACGGGATGGCTTAGCCCCAAAACCAGCCAGTTCAGGGCGCTCCAGTGGCGAGCACGGATCGAAGCCTCGCAGAGACAAGGTTTCGGTCTGTTGCTGAAGAAGCTCAAACCGGAAGTCCTGGATCCTCAACTTTTAAGTACAGTATAAGAACTGGTTTGGAAGATATTGTTGAGGCTTCATCAATTATCAAACAGATTTTGCAAGTTTTCTCAATAATTTTGGTAAATAAATGTTTCCTGATGTCTTTTGCAATGAAATCTACTATTGCAATTGCAGTTTTATGTGAATGCAACCCTGTTCCCAAATCTAAACCGTTTGTTATTTGTAATTCAATCAGATTTTTTTTTTAAATATATTTTTATTAATTTTCTTTTTTTACATTGTAAAACATCATGGTATCAACAACGTTCTTGGCATCTATACAGGATTTTGGTTTAAATATCATAATACATTATATTGCATTTGTCTAGTACTAAATAATATCTTTAGCTATAATTACTATTCTTATATCTTTATATAATTTACAAAATTTTATTTTACTTTCTTAAGGATTGTTTCAATTAACATTTTTGTCTCACTTCTTGGTTCTGTTTGTTAGCCATTTATACCAATTGTTCCCAATTGTAAAGAATTCAGAGTCATCTTTTTCTTTCAATTTCATTGTTAGCATATTCATCTCAGCACTTTCTGTTACTTTGTGTGTTATTAGTTCTTCATTGGGGGTATTTGGTGTTTTCCATACCTGCGTAAAGTCTATTCTGGCAGCTGTTGTAATATGTAACACTAAGTATTTTACTTCTTTTGGTAATCTTTCTTTGATGATTCCTAAAAGGAAGGATTCTGGTCTGAGCTCAGTTTGATAGCCAGTGAGCTCTTTTAACTAATTTTTAATTTGAATCCAGTATGTACTGGCCTTGGGGCACATCCACCATATGTGATAAAATGTACCATTGACTTTTTTGCACTTCCAACATTTGGGACTCATGTTGGAGTAGATTTTTGCCAATCTCATTGGAGCTAAATACCATCTATAAAACATTTTATATATGTTTTCTTTGTATGCTGCAGATACCGTTAACTTATAATTTATGTTCCATATTTTCTCCCATTCCTCTAATTCTATAGTGTATCCAAAGTCCTGTGCCCATGCAATCATTGTACTTTTGACTATTTCCATTTATATATTTTAGTTATAAGTTTTTGTTCCAGTCCCATTAATATTTTATCTAATTGGTTCTACCCTTTGTCAAACCCAAAATCTTTTGAGTCTTTTTTATATTTATTTTGAATTTGCAAATATGGCCACCAATCGATTATAATTCCATTTTCCTTCAGTTCTTGGTTTGATTTTAATTTCCCTTGAGTATCTAATAATTCTTCATAGCTTATCATTTTCCGTAGGTCTAATCTATTTGGATATATTATGGCTTCCATGGTTGATAGCCATTGTGGGATTTCCATATAATGTTTACTTTTGATTTTTTTTCCAAATTGTAATCAATGAGTCTCTTATTAGGTGTTGATTGAAATAGGTATGTATATTACTTTTGTTTTCCCACAAAAAAGCATGCCAACCTATCAAGAGGTCATGTCCTTCTAATGTTAAGATTCTCTTGTCTCTTAATTTAACCCAATCCTTAATCCAACTCAACATCGCTGTCTGGTAATAAAGTTCCCATTCTGCTAGTCCAAGACCGCCTCTGCTCCTATTATCTTGTAATAGTTTCATTTTAATACGTGGCCACTTGCCCAACCAGACAAACTTGGATGTCATTTTATTTAGTTCTGTAAAAAAAAATTCCCTAATTTCATTTGGAATAGATACTTTTGGTAAAGTATTCATTTTCAATGTTGCTAGTTTCAATTTGGCCCATAATTCCAATTCTTTTCTGATTTGCTTAAACAGTTTAACATAATTGTCCTCTTTTAATGATGAGCATCTGGGTGATACCCAAATTCCCAGGTATTTCACCTTTTTTACTATTCGCAGTCCCATTATGTTTTCTAATTCTACTTTCTGTTTTGTTGTACAGTTTTTGACTATCATCTTAGTTTTATTCTTATTTATTTTAAATCCTGCCACTTCCCCAAATTTTTCTATTTGTTGCAACAATATTGGTCCCGCATTCATTGGGTCTTCCACTATAAATACCAAATCATCGGCAAATACCTGAACTTTATATTCCTCATTTCTAATTTTAATTCTGTGAATCTCTGGGTTTTGTCTGGTTGCAGCTGGCAACACTTCTAAAGACAAGATAAATAGCAGAGGTGAAAGTGGACACCCTTGTCTCACTCCTTTTGCAATTTCAAAATCTTCAGTACGATCTCGATTTAATAATACACTTGCTTTTTGATTTGAGTATATTTCTTGTAATATTTTTCTATATTAGTGCCAAAGTTCAGCTTTTTAATTTGATATACTGTATATGATATTTTATCAAATAGTCCCATATAAAACTTCTTCTGGTTATCATTAGGGGTGTATATCTCCACCAATAGTAATTGTTTTTGATGTAAATTAATTTGTATCATTAAAATTCTTATAATCCGTATTTAGCAATGAGATTGGCCTATAATTCGCAATTAGTTGTTGATCAGTGCCTTCTTTTGAAATTAGATGTATGCCTCGGACCCAGACCTCAGGAATCTAGCTTCCATTAATGCCTCATTATATAATTCTAGAAGCATTGGTTCAAATATTTCCAATAAAGTTTTATATAATTCGCCGAGTAAACCATCCGGACCTGGTGTTTTATTGTTTTTTTGTTTTTGTATTACCTTTTGTAGCTCTACTAACATTATTTCTTTATTAAGTATTTCTCTATTTTCTTCAGAGATTGGGCTCAGACCGTTTTCCTCCAAGTAGTGTCTAATGTTTTCTTCCATAACTACTTCTTGTTTATAAAGCTTGCCAAAATACCTTTGCACAATTCTCTTTTTCTCCTCCATCTAATAATTCATTGTCTCTTCCACACCCTTAAGTTGCTTAATTAATCTTTTTTCCTTCTCTATTTTTAATTTATGGGACAACCACCTATCTGGTTTATTTGCTGACTCAGAAAAATTGTGTTTGACATTTTTAAAGTTACCTGCATTTTCCTCAGTAGCTATCAAATTTAATTCATGTCTAATCATCCCTATTTCTTTCTTAGCTTCCATATTTTTTGGATCTTTTTGGAGCTCATATTCAATTTTTTTAATCCTTTCTTGTAATTCGTTCTGTTTCTTCCATTTTTCTTTATTTTTCTTAGCTACATAAGCTATTGATATACCTCTCATGAAAGCCTTTGTGGTGTTCCATAAATTTTCTAAACTAGCATTTTGTTTTAAGTTAACCTTTAAAACTATTTCTAATTCATCTTTAATTATTTGAATACATTCTTTTTCTTTTGTTATTTGTGGGTTTGGTATCCATCTCATTTTTCTTTTATTTTGTCCTTTCCATGTAATTTTCACTGGGCTATGGTTGGCCCATATATTGGGCATTATTTCTACTTCACTAATGTCTTTCTCAATTATCTCATTCACCCACACCATATCAATTCTGGACCAGGATTTTTGTGGACTAGAATAGAAGGTGAATTTCTTCTCATTTGGATTTCTCTTCCTCCATATGTCTTCCAAGTGAGTCTCTTCCGTTAAATCAAAGGAAGTTTTTGGTAGAATTCTCTTTTTTCCCTTCCTTATCTCTTCCATATGAATATAATCTTTTTAAACATCAACAATGGCATTGAAGTCCCCTATTAAACAAATATTTTCTTCACCTACACTAATTATTTTATCATGTAATATCTTATAGAACTTCTTCTGGTTATCGTTAGGGGCATATATCCCCACCAATAGTACTTGTTTTTGATGCAAATTGATTTGTATCATTAAAATTGTGCCTTGTTCATCTGCATAGATTTGTTTTGCATTTATCCCTTTTTTTACATAGATTGCAACCCCCCTTTTCTATTGATCTGCCAATGCTGTAAATAATACACCTAAATTGGGGTATTCTAAATATTTTTTGTGTACCTTGCTTTTTGATTTGAGTATATTTCTTGTAATGTTTTTTCTATATTAGTGCCAAAGTTCAGCTTTTTAATTTGATATATATGATATTTTATCATATAGTCCCTTATAAAACTTCTTCTGGTTATCATTAGGGGTGTATATCCCCACCAATAGTAATTGTTTTTGATGTAAATTAATTTGTATCATTAAAATTCTGCCTTGTTCATCTGCATAGATTTTTTTTTGCGTTTATCCCTTTTTTACGTAAATTGCTACCCCCCTTTTCTTTTGATCTGCCAATGCTGTAAATAATACACCCAACTTGGCATATTCTAATATTTTTATGCTGCTTTTGGATATGTACCTCCTGTAGGAATATAATATCGATGTTTTGTTTAATTAGTTTGGTTAATATTTGTTTCGTCTTGATATGGGAGTTTAATCCATTGAATGCATAGTGAGAGTAATTTAATCTCTTCTTTCATTGTTAATTCTGAGTCTACCTAAATCTTTTGTTTATTCTTCCTTCTCTTTGGGGTCTTACTCTTGGTCCTTCTCTCCTTGGGTATTCTCTCTTTTCTTTGCCTCTCTCTTCTTAATTCATTTCCTGTATTCCCTGTTGCTGATCTTCTTGTTGGTCCTCCTGACTCTAGCTTTCTGACTCCTCTTTGCTGCTCCCCTCTTCCTCTATTTCCATCAACTGATCATAAAGTTCTTGCGCCTTTTCAATACTATCATTTTTTACTCTTCTTTCTTGCCACGTCACCAGCATTCCTTCAGGGACCAGCCATCGGAACCAGATGTTTCATTTATTCAGGAGTATTGCCAGAGATCTGTAGTCTTTCCTCAACTCTCTTACCTGCCTTGGAATTTGTTTCAAGGTCGTGATCTCTTTTTCTTTATATACCATCAGCTCATACTTTGTGATTCTATATACAATATCTCTTACATTTTTCTGGCAAACCTGATGTGGACCTCTCCAGGCAGCTTGTTTCATCTGGCGTAGTTTATATGGATTTGGCAGACCTCATCTAATTCTTTCACTATTTCCTGTTGGTCCCTTTGCAATGCCTCTGCTATTAAGTGGGACATTGTGTCTCCCAGGTCTTCGTCTTTGGATTCCAATATATTTTGGAATCTCAAATAGAATGCTGCATGTTCCATTTCGAGATGGATAATCGAATCTTCTAAATCTCTGTTGATCTCTATACTTTCCTATCCATCCCTTCCAATCTCTTATCTGTTTGTTCAGCTTTGGTTTCTATATTCTTTATTCTTTGTTCATTCTTCTCCAGTGTCTGTTGGATCGTTCCCATCTTCTCCTCTAACTTTTGAATCTTACCCTTCATTTCTCCCATTTCGGTCTTCTGGTCATGAACAGATCCTCGGGTGCCGATCAAATACAGCCGTGGTGATTTTCCCTGCCACAGTGATTTCCCCTGCTGTGCATGCATAAAATTGTAGGCACATGTGCCGTCAGTCGCGTTTCTGTTCGTGACCAAATCGGGTTGTGACCGAAGTCCTGGAATGGATTACAGTCATGACCCAAGGTTCCACTGTATGTAAGAATCTACATAGGAGAGGAACCTTATAAGTGGATAGAGCATGGCTAATATATTTCAGTAACTAGCAAAATCAGCTCAGTTCTAGATGAAATACTCCAAGGTTTCTCAAGGTATGAGAAACTCCTTGAATATTTATTACCTTCCTAATTACACCTAAAAAGGCAGGTGTGTGGATTCTTACACTTCATTGCCATCTCAAATTGTATGTGTCAACATGAGCGACTGTATCATCAATTCAAATATTCCAGATCATATAAACTTCTGAAATGTTTTACTATTCTTTCCATTACTAGTCAGTAAATAGTAACCACAGTTAACATTGGTTTAGTTTTAGTATTGTTTTATTATTGTTAAATAAAGGAACATTTTACTATCTCCTTTATTCTTATGGTTTGTTTAGCAGTTTTGTTGTTCTGTATTACCTCATAGTTTACCGTATATACAAGAGTATAAGTCAACCCAAATATAAGCCGAGGCACCTAATTTTACCACAAAAAACTGGGAAAACTTATTGACTCAAGTATAAGCCGAGGGTGGGAAATGCAGCAGCTACTGGTAAATTTCAAAAATAAAAATAGATACTAATAAAATTACATTAATTGAGGCATCAGTAGATTAAATGTTTTTGAATATTTATTTCAAAGAAAAACAGATTAATCAATTTGGGAAACGATCTCACTATCATGAAAGGTTTAATTGATTCACTAACCCAAAAGAAGATGACGATGACAGTGGGAGGCAGGAGTCACTCTCTCCCTTGCAAGAAAAAAGCAAGAGCCGTTCTTATGATCTCTCTCTCTCTCTCTCCCCGTAATACAGTCAAGCCCTTTCCAGCATGTGCGATCTGCCGCCACCACTTTGCACCCTGCAAATGCAAAATCCCGGGGATTTTGCATTTGCAAGGTGCAAAGCGGCGGGGGCGGATCCCGCGTGCTGGAAAGGGCTTGACTGTATTACGGGGAGAGAGAAAGAGATCATAAGAATGGCTCTTGCTTTTTTCTTGCAAGGGAGAGAGTGACTCCTGCCTCCCACTGTCATCGACATTTTCTTTTGGGTTAGTGAATCAATTAATTTGGGAAATGATTTCACTATTATGAAAGTCAGTGTTCTCTGCCAGTGGGGCATTTGGAAGAAAATGCCCCGTGGCATATCCACGCGCGTGTAAGGGGAATCAGAAATCCCCGCGTTCAATGCCTAGCACAGCAGAAGAGAAAACGCAGCTGTGAGCAAATACTAGGAAAACCTGATTGATCAGAAGGAAGGAGGCAAAAGAGGGAGGGGTGGTGGTGGACGGAGGTCCCACTGGTATTTTTGAAACACTTGGTCGGCAGTGCTTAAAGTCAACGTCCTCGCTCCCACCTACCCAAAGCCACGAAGTCCCCCAATTGCGCAGCCCAGAATCGCCCTCCCCTCGGGGCAGCAACGACGCCCGGTATTTCCCAAGATGAAGCTCCGCCGTGCAATGAAAGCGCTCTGGCTCTAGGCTTGCGGGTTCAGAAAACAACGCGAGGCAAGGTCACTTCGGCTCCGCTCAGCTTCGTTTCCTAGCTGCTTTCAGTCCGCTTGGGAGGAGGGGGAGGAGGTGGTGGCAGCAGCTTGTGTTGTTTTCTGAGCTCTAGGCCACCACCTCCTCCCCCTCCTCCCGAGTGGACTGAAAGCAGCTAGGAAATGAAGCTCAGCGGAGCCGAAGCGACCTCGCCTCGCGTTGTTTTCTGAGCTCTAGGCTCCGCTCAGCTTCATTTCCTAGCTGCTTCCAGTCCGCTCGGGAGGAGGGGGAGGAGCTGGTGGCATCAGCTTGCGTTGTTTTCTGAGCTCTAGGCCACCACCTCCTCCCCCTCCTCCCGAGCGGACTGAAAGCAGCTAGGAAACGAAGCTCAGCGAAGCCGAAGCAACCTCGCCTCGCGTTGTTTTCTGAGCCTAGAGCCAGGGCGCTTTCATTGCACGGTGGAGCTTCTTGTCTCAGGAAACACTGGGCGTCGTTGCTGCCCCCTGAGGGGAGGGCAATTCTGGGCTGCGCGATTGGGGGACTTCGTCGCTTTGGGTGGGTGGGTGGATGGGAGCAAGGATGGACGGAGTCCATGAAGTGGGGCTTGCCTGCAGGAAAGCGGCTGCCCAGCTCCGGAGCTCCACACCATTTTTTTTTCAGAGGGGAATCTGACTCGAGTATAAGCCGAGGGCGGTTTTTTCAGCACAAAGAATGGGCTGAAAAACTCGGCTTATACTCGAGTATATACGGTAATTTAGATTATATTACAAATTATTAAGTGTTTTGCATGATCACATTTTTCCTGTAAATGAGTCCATATCTTGCAAATTGTGCAAGGAATATGAGAGCAACAGTACTCAATTGTACATTCTTATATAATAATCAAAAATTTAATTCAATCAGTGGTGCTGTCCTTGGGTGGGATTCAAAAATTTTAACAACCAGTTCTGTGGGTATGGCTTAGGTGGTGGGCGTGGCTTGGTGGTCATGTGACTGGGTGGACCTAGCTTGGTGATCATGTTATTGGCTGGGTGTACCCAACTCAATATCACTCACATCGAGGCATGCATCTCCCCACCTGGACTCTCATGACTGTGGGGATGCTGCAACAGTCATAAGTGTGAAAATGGTCATAAGTCCCTTTTTTCAGTGCCATTGTAATTTTGAATGGTCACTCCACACAAGCAAAGTACCATCAAAGGAGGGGAAAAACACTCCAGAGAATTTCCAGAGACAGGAAGTATAGCCCTACCAAGAATGTAATAAGGGTTAACGGAGAGGCAGTTTCTGTAAGCAACACCAGAATGTTTCCTTCCTGCCTTCCTTACAGAATTAGGCCAGTATTTATTTTAACAACTGGTTCTTCGAACTGCTTAGAATGTTAACAACCAGTTCTAGCGAATAGGTGCGAACTGGTAGAATCCCACCCCTGGTGCTGTAGTTTAATATATTATACCTAGGAAGGTGGGCCAGAATCGGTCTTTCCCTTTCAATAGCAGAAGTTCATGCTGAAGCCAACTTTCAACAGCAACAGCCCCTTTATCTTCTCTTCCTGGCTCTGTAAATATACCCCAAGTATGAACTACTTTCATCTCAGCCTTTCCATCTTGGCTGGAACATATCTCGCCCAAACGGGTGTTAGGCAGCAAGCAGAGAGATGCCACAGTATCCAAAGCTGCTTCCTTTCAGGTATCTTCTCGGTGCCTGATGTAACTCCTCTCTCCAAAGTAGCTTTGTCATCCAGCTTTAAAGACCTTGCCAAGTTTTGCCAATTTTTAATGCAGCAGAAGGGGGAATGTTTGAACACATGACATAAGGTAAAAGCAGAAACTTTAAGGTGTGCCTGTGAACCATTTTGAAAATGTGTGGAATGGAGGCCAAGGGGTGGAATTGAAAATAAAGTCCAAATTCTTGCTAACAACTCAAATGAAGCCGGTCAGTACAGGATCAGTCAGTGTTAAAAGATCTTCAAGAATCCAAACAGAGAATTGCTTATTATCGAAGCAAGATGAAAGAAAACAAAAGCAAACCAGGTCCCACAACCCAGAAATAAACTGGGGAAATCTCCAAAGAAACATGTCTAAAAATAAAATTTAACATGGATCAAGGAACAACTTGTAAGTGATCTGCATTCGGGGTTGGAAAGCTTTATTAAAGGCGAAGTGTTAATATGAAGAAGACTCAAGATCGCTTCTTAAAAGGTTCACTTATCTTTAAGAGGTGATAAGGTTTATAAGTACTGGGAATTTGAAACTTAAAAACTAAAACAGGTGAAAAAAATTAGCCTAGCACATTTTTCTCTTTTCCACATCATTTTTGTTGTGAATGAATAATGTCAAATAAAGTTATCTTGAGCTTGAAGTCAAGTGCAGGGTTTTGGCCCTGCACTTCTGATTGGCTGTTAATGGCAGGATCGGATTGGTCTGTTCAGGAGCATCTGATTGGCCATTAACAGGCCATTCCCATTGGTTAACGGAGCTAGCGCTCCAGGATTGCTATTGGTTGAATAATTAATAAGTTGCCTATATAAGGAAGGCTATAGCAGCCCTCCAGTTTGAGCTGTCTCACCATGTAAATAATGAGTTTGAAGTTCACTGTTTCTACCGGCTCGTCTCCATTATTCGCACCCATGCTCCAGACTTAACAGTTTTGACTATGCTTGCCTTTTGCAATGACAGCTGGTTTGGTGAAGGAGAGTAATACATTCCAAATAATATAGAAAGAGTTACTGAAT
Source organism: Hydrophis major (assembly GCA_033807585.1). Lineage (NCBI taxonomy): Eukaryota > Metazoa > Chordata > Lepidosauria > Squamata > Elapidae > Hydrophis > Hydrophis major. The sequence goes on from CM066330.1 coordinate 257,442,141, forward strand.
TTTATGGAGGAAGCCATAGCCAGGAAAAAGGAGGCAGGAGAAATAAATGGATCAAAATGTGTTCAGAAAGAAAACAACAGCTTTATTTGTAATTTCCTGGAGCAAAATTAGAAATGAATAGTTTTCCCCACTCCCAAAATTGAGAAGAAGAATCTGCTGGATCCAGAGCCATCCGTGGACTGTGATGATGCATGAGGACCAGTGTATTGCATGATCACAGTGCAAACCCTGGTTCTTTTGAGGAGCAACGTGACAGAGGAATTAAAAAGGCTGTCCAGAGTTTGATGAAGATTTCAGTGTACACCAAGCCATTCTCTGTCTGCTGTGAAAAAATTAAATTCCCTGTTTGAGATGATCCCAAAATAAACTGAAAATAAGTCTGCAATAGGGGCATCGGTTTTTTATCCAAATTACTGTGATCACCCTCTAGAATAGTGTCTACTTTTCCAAGTCCCAGATTTCAAAAACTAAAATGGAAAATGGAAAGCATATAAAAAAGGTGGGACAAAATGGTAACTGTGGTGGGTTGATAACCACTTCCCTATACTATATTTTTCAAACTCAGCAACTCTTAAGATGCTTGGACTTCCAGCTACCAGAATTTCTCAACCATCATGACTCTCTGGGGAATTTTGAGAATCGAAGTCCACACATCTTAAAGCATGGCTGAGTTTGAAAAACACTGCTCTAATGGGAAGGAAGTTTGAGACTTTTTACAAAGGAAAAAAGGGGAAAAAAGGAAGATGCATGAAGGGTTATAAAATTCCCCAAAAATCCATAATTAAACTGCCTGTTTAGAAGAAAGGGATATTTTAAATGGAACATCTGCAGGATAGTTACAGTTGATTAAAAAAATTCTATGTGCATTGTAGACAATATAGCTGAGGAGTTTGGAATTTGAAGATTTGGCTAGATAATTGATCTCTACCTATAAATTGTTTTTCTGTGAATTCTCTTTTTCAATAATCCTAAATATCTGACAATAGAAAATAATTTTTGCAAGTTCTTGGGCTTCCTTAAGCTCTGCAAAATATCACAGGAAAATTTGTTTTGGAAAGAACAAATGTAATGTTCACATTCAAGATTGTTAGCACCAACTGTCTCTGGAGATTTCTTTTCCCAAGAGCCAAAGATAACCTCTATCTAAAATATATTATACTGGCCACTGTGAACTACAAGAGATTTCATGTCCTCACTTAATGATGCTAACTAGGAACAAACTCCATTGTTAAGCAACTCACACATAAGTTTAAAACCATGTGACTATGCCACTTAGGGTTGTCAGTTATGGCAGTCCCAGTGAGGACTGTGAGTTATTAACCTTATGTGATCATAATTTCAAATTTCCTGCTGGCTTCCCCATTGACTTCCCCATTGCTTGTTGGAAGCCTGACAGGGAAGGCTGTAAATCAGAATCCCATGACAATGGGATGCTGCAATGGTCAGAAGTGTCAGTTGGTTGCTGAGTGTCGGAAACTCAAACGTGGTTGTGTCAGACTTCCTGCTGGCTGCCCCATTGATTTTGCTTGATCACATGACAACTTTAGACTGACAGAATTGTGGGCCAATCACTGAGCTTCTGAAGCACAATTATGTGGCTGCACAGGTACTGCGAAGGCCACGACTTTGAGGATCAGTTGTAAGTACCACTCCTTCAGTGCCGTTATCATTGAAAGTGGTCATGAAGCAAGGACTATCTGCATAGCATAGCATCACTGAATTTTCTGAAGCATCTCAATGCAATGAAAGAACATCAGATATCTTAATCTGAAATCTGATTCAAAACAGTTCTAGCTGAAGCGATGGAATAATTCTGCAGTAGAAATTACTACAAAGAACTTATTGCTTCGGCTGGCACTTCAAATATAGGTCCTTGGAGTGATTCTGAATCAAGAACTCATCTTCACTTCTCTTCTTTCCATGAAGAACTCATCTTCATGGAAACTATTTTTGAAATGAAATTTAGGGATCCTGAGGTCTCTGGAACAACTACAATCCTAAGCTTTGATAAAATCACAACAGTTATGCTAGATGAATTCCAGCTGGACATGTGGCATTTAGTCTGGACATATATGAGAACATCTTCCCAGCCTCAGATATTTCTCCAGCCTCACCTCCTAATTGTCTCATCTCAGCAGCAACAGGCTGTAAGTGATAAGGCATGACTTAAGAGGAAGGCAGGTGAGAACCTGGAGAAGAATCCAAGGGCAATGTATTCTGATGTCAATCTCCCAAATGTTGCAGTTTTGTAGTATGCTTCATCTTAGAAACTGCCTGGAGTTAAAGAAATTAGAAATGTCATTTGTGAAAGAGTTTAAGCAGCTGGTGAGATTTCAAGCAGCTTTTCAGGTGATGGCAAGCTTAATGTAACAAAGAGAAATTTCCAACCAGCCTGGTATTCATCTCTGATGCATTCACAATGAAAGAATGACAGGTCAACAACAACTGAAGGGAATATTGTTGATTTAGTCCATGTTTCCAACATGTTTTTTCTAATATGTTTGTTTCCAGCTAATTATGTCCTTGCTTAAGTCTTCAGCCTGGTTAAATACCTGTTGAAGCTTTTCTTGATATGATTGGTTGATTATTTGGATTTTGTCATCTGTTGGCTTTGCTTGGTTGTCCTTTAGGTGGACCTAAAGAACAATTTGAAGCTAAGAAGCAGTGAGGTCTTTGAACCAGGCATTTTGCAGAAGAGAAAGTATATAGCTGCTAGAAGTGGCAACATCTCTACTTGTGAGTTGACTGCTAAAATGGATTAAAGGCAGTGTGTTTTTCACCTGATCTATTGATAAATGTCTATGGAGATTCTCAATCCTCCAGGTCATAATTGTCCCAAAGGTGCTTTTTCAAGAGGCCACTAGACTTTCTGGTTTTTCTTTGAAGATGTATCTCATCCAAGAGGCTTCTTCTGCTTGGATGAGAAGCGAAACATCTTCAAAGAAAAATTAGAAAGTTCAGTGGCCTTTTGATATGCATTTTGGGATGACCTATTGATAGTTTAACTTTTTGTCCTTTGTCTATAAAGGAGGTATAAGGGAATAGCTTCTGTCTTTTTCTTTCATGGGCTTGTCTCTCTTCAAGATGTAGCTTAGGAAGAAACAAGGCATAGCTTTTTACTTCAATATCATGAATGTCTATTAGAATTCACTGCTAGCTGGGCTAAGCCTATAAATCCATATGAGAAATGGGGCGACAGGATAGCAATGTTCCAATGTTTGAGGGGCTGCCATTTTCCAAAGCAGCAGAAAGCAAGAAAATAAAGCAATAGATGGAAACTAACCAAGGAGAAAAGCAACTTGGAACCAACCAACCAGTGGAACAGCTTGTCTTCAAAAGTTGTGGCTGCTCCACTGGAGGCTTTTAAGAAGACACCCATTTGTCCAGATTGGAATAGGGTCTTCTGCTTGGACAGGGGCTGGATTAGAAGACCTCCAAGGTCCCAACTCTGATGTTCTGTATTCTGCACTTGATCACTATGTTATGAATATTTTTACTTTTTCCAGTGGGATACTCTGTTTCCTAAATACTCAATATGTTTTCAATTTTCTTATCTTTTGGAACAGGTGTTCCATCCAGGCCTCCAGCTGAATTCAAACCTTCAAATTTTAGAGTCCATTATTCTGGGTCCAAAGGTGTTAGTATGATTTGTAATCCTTGTCACCCAGAAAATAACATGGATAAATCCATGAATCCACCAGGGATCAAGCTTAACTTGAAGGTATCTCAGAAGGTGGAAATCTTTAGATTGACTTTGGCTGATATTGAAACACTACACAGGGTTACATATTTTGGACACTTTCATATGACACCATCAAGAAATCCCAGATCTGCAAACTAAACAGGAAAGCTGGAAAAAAATGTCCCAAGAGGCCACAGCAAACCACCTCTGTTGTGACATAGAGAAAACTACATGGACATGTCCATTAAGTCCTTAAGGATCAAGATTCACTTGTGGGAGTCTTGACCTTTTTACTTTTCCCCTGAAAACAAAGCTCAGGATGAAAAATGACCATCATTGGATTTGCCTGTCAGTACTTCTGTTACTTTAACACTAATAATACCATACAAGATTTTTTTTTAGAAACAGAGATAGCTACATGGCTTAAGAAAGATTAGCTGCTCAGAAGTGAGTCTTGAAATCCAAGTAGTACTCTTAAGAACTGATGTCTTTTATAAGCCACAGTGACATCAACATGGCAGTACAGGAATCCTGATGTCATGCCATCAATGAAGAGATTATGTCCATCACATCACTGGGTGTTAGAAGTGCATAAGTTGAGTAATTTGATCCCTGGGTTCCCATTTGTCCCATCTATGGACACCAATGCTCTTGGCCCTGCTCCAGAAAACATTCCGCAAACCGGCCTTCCTTCTTTCTCCCACAAATTGTTCTCTCATTCAAGCAGCACTTTTTTTCTCCTTTGCTCCATTCTCTTGATGCTGGCCATATTTGGTAGCTGTGGTGGTCTCCCATGGAAAGAATGAGACACAGGCTGGTGTACTTGGGATGGGAGCCCAGAATAAAATTCCAGTGCTTCCTTTTATTGAGATTTTTATGCATAGTAAACAATTACATTGTGGTTTAATAATTAGATATAGTACAGGCTTGTTTGCAGTTGTCTAAGCTGCCTCTTTGTTTGTATTTGTTCTTATTGTTCTCTTTTTTTTTGTACTATCTTAGTGACCTTTAGACAGGAATAAATGTATAAGGCATTATATTAATCATTGCTCAAGCTCAGGCCAAAGTTTATTCCCACATCTCCCCTGTTTTAGTTTTTTGATGATCGCGGATGCCTCAGTAGCTTTTCGCCATCTGCAACAACAGTTCTCCTTCCGTAGGCTTCACCCGACACATTCCTAAAAGTCCAGGGAGACATTGGATACAACAGCATACACAAAGAGAAAATATAATAAGCAATATCGCTCCAACAATTAGGTGATGAATCCATGAACCATCTGACAACCAGGACCAAAGTGCAGCCACATGTCCAGTCCCTTGTCCTTCGATTGTAATGGATTCTCATTCAGGGTTTGTTCCATATGCTGTATAGTAGCTGTAATGTTTGGAGAATAATCAGAGATATACATGCAACAATGTGTATGAATCACAGCACAAACTCCTCCTTGCGCTGCCAAAATAGTGTCCACCGCATATCTGGTTTGCAGGACAAAGTCAAGGATTTTTCCTTGCTCTTCTTCAAGCAGCTTTAGAGTTTTAATGGTGTCTTTAAACATAGTAACTGTCCAATTGTTTAAACGATGCAAATCTCTATAGTTCATCATGACTCCTAAAGGAGGAATAACTCCCCTTGATATCTGTGTCCAGCAGTCATGATTCAAAACAGAGTTTACTTCCGTTGCGGAACGCGCATTGCGGATATGAGCGGTCCCCAAAGATTTTAAAATGACATGAGATGGGATTAATTTCCCAAAGGTGCAGACTCCTTTCCATCGTGCTGGCATGCGATCATAGGCCATCCGTCCACACAGCAACCATAGATTTCCTCCCAGGAGATGACCAACCTTATTTGGCTCAGCATAGATTAATTTTGCAAAGGATTCCATTAACATAGCCAAATAAGTGGGCGGTGGTGCGTATTTCCCATTTGCACATTTGGGCAGCTGGTTTTCTATCATGATGGGACAACATGTGGCAGGGATAATTGGACACCCATTTTCATTGATCAAACATATGATATCAAATTTAGAAATATTATGTACAAAGTAAGTGAGATTTTTAGTTTTCATGTCATCCGGATAAACCTGACTTCCATTGCCCATAACAATTGTTTTGTTGCAAAACGGATATGTTCCCAAGTAAGTCATATTTTCTACCGTCTCATTGTGGGTCCAGCAGATACCCGCCACCTCTTGGATTCGGCTTCCAAGATGCAATGTATTTATGTTACTTGTAGTCCAACTGTTAGACCACATCCCTGAACAACCATAGCATTGTCCCTTATACCAGTCACCTTCGGCCAGAGGTACTGCAACCATTGGAAGCCCTGATGTTTTGTGAGTTGGCATGTGCATACATACCCAACAATCAGTTTTATTATGAAGGTTTGCTAGCTTCCCCATGTCCTTGATCAACGTGTTTCTTTTCCATTCCTCCAAATCCATCCCCTTACCCCTTTGGCTGATGATAAGGACACACACAGTGAGCAGGAACAAACAACTGTCCCCTCATCTTCAACAGCAGCGTATCCTCGGCCCCAAGTTATCAGCGGGACAGGTCCTTTCCACGTTGGATCTGGTAGTCTCTTATACCAAACTTTCGGTCTTGGCGTACCTGCAGAAGGGGAGGAAGCAAAATGCCTACACCCCCCCCCCCCGGGGCATGGCACTGGGCTTTAAAATGGCCAGGCTTTCCACAATTAAAACAATCACCTGTAGGTTTCATCCCTTTTTGCAATGCCATAGCCAAAGTCTCCATGTTGTAAGCCTGAGAACCCACCACTGCACATGCCTTTAACAGATCAGCCAGAGTAACCTCACCTCTAGCCACCAAAGGCTGTAAGATACGCTTGCAGTCAGCGTTTGCATTTTCAACTGCCAATTTCAGCAAAAGTTCTTTTGCAGCTTCCTCATTAGAGATTTGCCTGGTAATAGCCAATTGTAGCCTTTCCACAAAATCATTATAAGACTCAGATGCTGTTTGCTTTATTTGAGAAAAAGACCGTGCTGGGGTTCCCACATCCTGGATGCAGGATAACGCCCCAAGGACAGCTGCCATAACCACTGGAAATATGTGATCAGGCAAATTAGCAGCTTGATCAACAGTGGATTGAAACAAGTCTGCCCCGTAGATTTGATTTGGCGTATACAGCCCCCCCGAATTCCTTCCCCTAGTGACAGCCTCCCTTTGATATTCTGAGTCAAAGACCACATACTGAGTAGAGCTCAATATCATTCTCATTAAATCTTTCCAGTCACTAAGAATCATGCTTGAGGTAGCCAAACTTGTCAGAAGCCCCTTTGTAAAAGGACTTTGAATACCATAATCTTTACCTTCTTTTTTAATTTCCCTAAGAACTGCTAAAGGAATCGGAACCCATTCAGTCTGCAGATTGCCTTGAGCATCCATTTGCCTATTGACTGGAAACAAATTCATCTGGGTAATCTCTTCAGGCTCTAATTTCCCCTCATTGATGCATCATTGTTTTAACTTTTCCCATTTTTGGTTGGATTTTATCATTCACAGGCATAGGCTGTGGAAATGATAAAGCACACTCCAGTTTTGGGGAAGGCGGGTGCAATACAATTCCTTTATAAGGAGGGGGTTCTACTAAAGTTTTTAAAAGAGGTTGTTGCTGGGTCTCTAAAGCAGTCATAACAACCTTCCAATATATCAAAATTTCAGCTGTTGCCCATGGCTCTTCATGAAGGATAGTTCCAATTCTCCTCCATGTGTCTAACTTTAAAGAGCCTTTCTCTGGATACCAGGGACATTGCCGCCAGATCTCTAGCAGCAGCTCTCTCACATTATCTCTTGAAAGAACTATTTGCTCCCCCCCAGAGGGTTTAAAGATAAAGAAGTTTGTCCTGACTAACTTCAGCAGCTCACTAACATGATGTTCCTGTGGCTGAGAGAGTTTTCCCCCCTGTTCCCTGAATAATCCTATTGTCCAGCAATAGTTAAGTACGTACTTTACTTATTCCAGGCGAGGAAACACGGAGGTCCGGACACGTACCACCTGCAGTGGATCACGTCGGGATCACCACTTGTGGTGGTCTCCCATGGAAAGAATGAGACACAGGCTGGTGTACTTGGGATGGGAGCCCAGAATAAAATTCCAGTGCTTCCTTTTATTGAGATTTTTGTGCATAGTAAGCAATTACATTGTGGTTTAATAATTAGATATAGTACAGGCTTGTTTGCAGTTGTCTAAGCTGCCTCTTTGTTTGTATTTGTTCTTATTGTTCTCTTTTCTTTGTACTATCTTAGTGACCTTTAGACAGGAATGAATGTATAAGGCATTATATTAATCATTGCTCAAGCTCAGGCCAAAGTTTATTCCCACAGGTAGCAAGGATTCTTTGGTGTCTTCTCAGTTGACCTTCCAAGCCATTGACCTGGCAGCAAAGAAAATCCAGAGAGCAATTAATAGATTAGTACCAAGTGGGAAGCAATGAACATGGCAGCGATTCTTAAATTTAGTGTCCTTCAAAGATGCTAGACCAGGGTGTCAAACTCTCGGCCCACGGGCCAGATGCATCACATGCTGGCCATGCCTACCCTTGGTTTAGCAAAAGTTGTGAAAGGTCATGTGACGAAGACGTGATGATGTGAGTTTGACACCCCTGTGCCAAACAATGGCCTGCCTGATAGTATGATGGAAAGTGCAGTTTAAGACACCCAGAGAGTAAAAGGTTGAGAAAGGTTCAGTAGACATGACCCGATGGATTGATTTGATCACTAGAGTTCCACATATATATTAGTTTATGTTATCATGATTTGGAAAATCATCATTGGCAAGGTTTTTTTTTAGTCCAAATCACAAGGTGAGCAAAGCCAGTAATATAAAATACCATTCATAAATAATGTTACTAACATTATTTATTAAAGTTATATGCTTCCCATCTCCTTGATAGAGCAACTCTAACCGGCTTACAGAAACTTCAGATGCCCTAAGAAGTTTGGGTAGACTTCACAGATGAAACAACAACAACCCCTTACAAATGTCAAGGACATTGAAACAGCAGATGATATAACCCAGATCTCACCACCCAGGTACCTTTTTCCAAAGAGAAAAGATAGTTTGCTCAAGTTTCTTCACTAAATATCTAAGCTCTTCTTCTGGATTGAAAGGTGATTCTTCCACCCAAATGAGAAGTTAATAAAAGCAAGAGTAGAACTTTGCTGGAGTGCACAGGTGTGTGCGAGCAAGTGTTTATGTGGGAATTTCAGATAAACTTAGGGGAGAGACATCCTGCTTAGAGTAACCAAAGGACTATTAGGTGGAAGTAAAGGATTGAAGAAAATGCTAACCCTTTGCAATTTTAATCTTATTTTTAGATTTTTATCCCTTATGTGTCGAATCACACTTGGACAATAATTCTATTCTATTCTATTCTATTCTATTCTATTCTATTCTATTCTATTCTATTCTATTCTATTCTATTCTATTCTACTCTACTCTACTCTACTCTACCTACCTTTCTTATTTTTATAAATAGCTCAAGGCAGCCAACATTCATAATTCTACTTGCTCATTCTATTTTCCGTACAAAAAAGAACCTGTAAAGTGAGTTGGGTTGAGAGAGAAGGGTTAACTCAAGGTGACCCAGCTGGCTTTCATGCCTAAGGTGGTACTAGAACTCAGTCTCCTGGTTATTATCCTGGTGCTTTGACTACTAAAATAACTACTAGATTATATTGCAGTCATGTAGAATTTCTCAATCCACATCTGGTATTCTTAGTCCAATGTTTCTCAACTGGCTTCTTCATCTGACAGGGGGATTCTGGGAGTTGAAGTCCACACACAATGTAGTTGAAATTGCCTTAACTTTTCTATAAATAAACCTAGAAATGCATTGATTATGCAAAAAATATTCAGAGGATGAGCTTTTCAAAAGAGTCCATTAAATCTTAGCTACGTAAGTGTAAGAAGGAGAAGCTGAGAAAGATACCTTGGTTTTCCTAAGATGGCCTTTGATGGCTTTTCTTCTGGATAGCTGAAGTTGGATGATCTTTTGCTTTGGAACTGCTGTGAGAGAGCCCTTAATTGACCCCTTGTGTTGCAATCTAGGGCAAGAAGAATAATTTGACAACCTTTGAAAAACTCATAGGTATCCATATCTGTTGCCTTTCTTCATTCTCTCTGCATGTAGCAGATACAGGGGAACCAGCTAAATGGGTTTTATATAAAAGCACATGTTCACTTCTCTTTCCAACAAGCTAATCTCAGGTCAGTAACACCCCTTGACATTTTTTGTTGGACAAAAGACATAAGAAAGGGCCATGAACTTGATATCTGAAAGAACTATATCCAAACATCAATGGAGGAATATTTATGTTCTCCAAGACATTCTCTTATTTAGGATGCTTGTGAGGCCACACTTGGATTAAACTCCCAGATTAAGAGGAAACAAATATTAACTAAATCAACTGAACAAAATGCTGACATTATAAGCCTACAGGAGGTACATATCCAAAAACAACACAAAAATATTTAGAATACCCCAAGTTAGGTGTATTATTTACAGCATTGGCAGATCAAAAGAAAAGGAGGGTTGCAATTTATGTAAAAAAGGGGATAAATGCAAAACAAATCTATGCAGATGAACAAGGCACAATTTTAATGATACAAATCAATTTGCATCAAAAACAAGTACTATTGATGGGGATATATGCCCCTAACGATAACCAGAAGAAGTTCTATAAGATATTATATGATAAAATAATTAGTGTAGGTGAAGAAAATATTTGTTTAATAGGGGACTTCAATGCCATTGTTGATGTTTAAAAAGATTATATTCATATGGAAGAGATAAGGAAGGGAAAAAAGAGAATTCTACCAAAAACTTCCTTTGATTTAACGGAAGAGACTCACTTGGAAGACATATGGAGGAAGAGAAATCCAAATGAGAAGAAATTCACCTTCTATTTTAGTCCACAAAAATCCTGGTCCAGAATTGATATGGTGTGGGTGAATGAGATAATTGAGAAAGACATTAGTGAAGTAGAAATAATGCCCAATATATGGGCCAACCATAGCCCAGTGAAAATTACATGGAAAGGACAAAATAAAAGGAAAATGAGATGGATACCAAACCCACAAATAACAAAAGAAAAAGAATGTATTCAAATAATTAAAGATGAATTAGAAATAGTTTTAAAGGTTAACTTAAAACAAAATGCTCGTTTAGAAAATTTATGGAACACCACAAAGGCTTTCATGAGAGGTATATCAATAGCTTATATAGCTAAGAAAAATAAAGAAAAATGGGAGAAACAGAACGAATTACAAGAAAGGATTAAAAAATTTGAATATGAGCTCCAAAAAGATCCAAAAAATATGGAAGCTAAGAAAGAAATAGGGATGATTAGACATGAATTAAATTTGATAGCTACTGAGGAAAATGCAGGTAACTTTAAAAATGTCAAATAATTTTTTTGAGTCAGCAAATAAACCAGGTAGATGGTTGTCCCATAAATTAAAAATAGAGAAGGAAAAAAGATTAATTCAGCAACTTAAGGATGAGGAAGGGACAGTGTATTATCAGATGGAGGAGAAAAAGAGAATTGTGCAAAGGTATTTTGGCGAACTTTATAAACAAGAAGTAGTTATGGAAGAAAACATTAGACTCCACTTGGAGGGAAACGGTCTGAGCCCAATCTCTGAAGAAAATAGAGAAATACTAAATAAAGAAATAACATTAGCAGAACTACAAAAGGTAATACAAAAACAAAAAAACAAAACACCAGGTCTGGATGGTTTACCTGGCGAATTATATAAAAAATTATCGGAAATATTTGAACCAATGCTTCTAGAATTATATAATGAGGCATTAATGGAAGCTAGATTCCTGAGGTCCGGGTCCGAGGCGTACATCTCTATAATTTCAAAAGAAGGCACCGATCAACAACTAATTGCAAATTATAGGCCAATCTCATTGCTAAATACAGATTATAAGAATTTTAATGATACAAATTAATTTACATCTAAAACAATTACTATTGGTGGAGATATACACCCCTAATGATAACCAGAAGAAGTTTTATATGGGACTATTTGATAAAATATCATATACAGTATATCAAATTAAAAAGCTGAACTTTGGCACTAATATAGAAAAAATATTGCAAGAAATATACTCAAATCAAAAAGCAAGTGTATTATTAAATTGAGATCGCACTGAAGATTTTGAAATTTCAAAAGGAGTGAGACAAGGGTGTCCACTATCGCCTTTGCTATTTATCTTGTCTTTAGAAGTGTTGCTAGCTGCAATCAGACAAAACCCAGAGATTCACAGAATTAAAATTAGAAATGAGGAATATAAAGTTCAGGCATTTGCCGATGATTTGGTATTTATAGTGGAAAACCCAATGAATGCGGGACCAATATTGTTGCAACAAATAGAAAAATTTGGGGAAGTGGCAGGATTTAAAATAAATAAAAATAAAACTAAGATGATAGTCAAAAACTGTACAACAAAACAGAAAGTAGAATTAGAAAACATAATGGGACTGCAAATAGTAAAAAAGGTAAAATACCTGGGAATTTGGGTATCACCCAGATGTTCATCATTAAAAGAGGACAATTGTGTTAAACTGTTTAAGCAAATCAGAAAAGAATTGGAATTATGGGCCAAATTGAAACTAGCAACATTGAAAATGAATACTTTACCAAAACTAATATATCTATTCCAAATGATTCCAATTAAATTAGGGAAATCTTTTTTTACAGAACTAAATAAAATGGCATCCAAGTTTGTCTGGTTGGGCAAGTGGCCATGTATTAAAATGAAACTATTACAAGATAATAGGAGCAGAGGCGGTCTTGGATTACCAGAATGGGAGCTTTATTACCAGGCAGCAGTGTTGAGTTGGATTAAGGATTGGGTTAAATTAAGAGACAAGAGAATCTTAACATTAGAAGGACATGACCTCCTGATAAATTGGCATGCATTTTTGTGGGAAAACAAAAGTAACATACATACCTTTTTTAATCAACATCTAATAAGGGACTCATTGATTACAACATGGAAAAAAATCAAAAGTAAACATTGTATGGAAATCCCACAATGGCTGTCAACCATGGAGGCCATAATCCATCCAAATAGATTAGGCTTAAGGAAAATGGTAAACTATGAGGAATTATTAGATAGTCAAGGAAAATTAAAATCAAATCAAGAATTAAAGGAAAATGGAATTATAATTGATTGGTGGCCATATTTGCAAATCCAAAATAAATATAAAAAAGATTAAAAAAAAATGGCTTTGACAAAGGGCAGAATCAATTAGACAAAATTTTAATGGGACCAGAACAAAAATTTATAACTAAAATATATAAATATTTATTAGACTTCAAAATGGAAGAAGAAACAGTCAAAGGTACAATGATTGCTTGGGCACAGAATTTCAGATACACTATAGAATTAGGCAGGGGATGGGATTCAATTTTTTTAACAACTGGTTCTGTGGGCATGGCTTAGTTGGTGGGCGTGACTTGTTGATCATGCGACTGGGTGGGCATGGCCAACTCAAAGTCACATCAAGAGGCGCTTCTCCTTGTCTGGCCTCTCATGACAGTGTGGATGCTGCAATGTTCGTAAGTGTAAAAAATGGTCATAAGTCACATTTTTCAGTGACTTTGAATGGCCACCCATTTTAGACCAAAACTCAAAAAGGGTATGTAAGCTCACGTTTGAATGTCAATCTTTCTAGCTAGCCAAGAAGCCTTGCTGAATGTCACTCATCTTGATTCCTTGTCATTAAAACCTTTCTGGCAGCTCTGCTTCATTATTCAATTGTTTCTTCAAAGTGCTAACTCCAACAGGGGAGTATTTCCTCCCAATAGCAGTGTAAAAAACTTAAAACAACCCTTCCCCTTTAGGAAAGTACCAGCAAAAAAAAAGAAAAAAAAACTCCTTTGGAGACAGTAAGTCTAGGCATACTACCAAGAATGCAAGAAGAGTGGGAAAAAAACAAAATATTTCTTCCAACAACCGGTTCTCCGGATTGTTTAGAAAGTTAACAACCGGTTCTAGCAAATAGGTGAGAACCTGTAGAATCCCACCCCTGGAATTAGGGGAATGGGAGAAAATATGGAATGTAAATTATAAGCTAACTGTATCCTTAGCCTACAAAGAAAATATGTACAAAATGTTTTACAGATGGTATTTAGTTCCAACAAGATTAGCAAATATTTACCAAAAAAGTTGATGGAACATTTTACCACACGTGGTGGTTATGCCCCGAGACCAGGACATTCTGGATCCAAATTAAAAACTGGCTACAAGAGATTACAGGTTATCAGATTGAGCTCAGACTGGAAACCTTTATCTTAGGAATTATCAAAGATAGACTACCAAAAGAAGTAAAATATTTATTGTTACATATAGCTTTCGCACAAGTATGGTAAACTCCTAATATCCCTAATGAAGATTTAATAATACATAAAGCAATGGAAAGTGCTAAAATGAATATGTTAACATTGAAACTGAAAGAAATGACTGAATTTTTTTTCAATTTGGAATAATTGGTATGTATGGTTAAAAGAAACAAGGCAAGAAATTTAACTGGAATAACCCTTAAGAGAGTAAAATACAAATTTGTAAAATATATAAAGATATATAAGAACAATAATTATAGTTAAAGTTATTTAATATTAGACAAAATGCAATACAATGTATTGTGATATTTGAACCAAGAACCTGTATAGATGCCAAGAATGCTGTTGAAACTGATGCTTTATGATGTATTAAAAGAAACTTAATAAAAATGTTTATTAAAAAATGACAAAGGTTCTGAAGGGCAGGACAAGAATTTACAGGTGGAGGATCATTAAAGAGAGATCCAACTTAGAACCCAGGAGAAGTTTCCTGACAGTGAAAACAATCAATCTGGAACAGCTTGCCTCCAGAAGTTGTAGCTGCTCCATTCCTGGAGGTTTTGAAGAACAGACTGGACAGCCGTTTGTCCAGATTGCTGTAGTGTCTCCTGCTTGAGCAGGGGATTGGACCAGAAGACCTCCACCACGGTCCCTTCCAATCCTATTGTTCTGTGTTCTGTGCAATCCTGTGTTCTGTGCAATCCTTGAAAAGAGATGCCCCCAAAATACCATTCTCTGGGAGACAGCTGGATTTAAATTCATCAGGGGATTCACCTCCATGTGTCCCAAAGAATGAAGTTTCTTAATATGCATGTATCAACTTGCACTTTTATTCAAGGGTTATATTATGCAACCTACGTTGAAGGTGAATTCTCACTTCTTCTTTTATCATTACCTTTCTCCACTTTTCAATAAAAACTTTATGAATGGGTTATCATACACAACCAGACACAGGAAGCCCCACAGATTTTCCTTAGGATTATACTCCAGGAATGTTCATCACCACTTTCTAAAATTAGTTTAAAATAGAATATCTGTAACTAAGGGTTGAGTTACAAACCAGGAATTGAATTGTACTCAGAAATCCAATAAAGGACAAAATCTATAACTCAGGGTTCAACTGGCCTCTGAGCTTTTGGGTTTTTTTTTTACACACACTGCATTACCCAACATTATCAGTGCAGGAAGAGTCTGTAACAGCCACTATGTAGGAAAGAGAGGCGGGAGACTAGCAGAGTGCACCCAGGAACACCAACTGGCAGTCCAAAGACATGATGGAAGCTGAAAAAGAAAAAAAAAAGACTAAAAACACCTCCTCACCAGGGGTAGGATTCTACCAGTTCGTACCTATTCACTAGAACCAGTTGTTAACATTCTAAGCAGTTTGGAGAACCGGTTATTAGAAGAAATTACTGGCCTAATCCTGTAAGGAAGGCAGGAAGGAAACATTCTGGTGTTGCTTACAGAAACTGCCTCTCTGTTAACCCTTATTACATTCTTGGCAGGATTAGACTTCCTGTCTCAGGAACATCTCTGGAGTGTTTTCCCCCTTCTTTGCTGGTACTTTGCTTGTGTGGAGTGACCATTCAAAGTTACAATGGCACTGAAAAAAGTGACTTATGACCATTTTTCACACTTACAACTGTTGCAGCATCCCCACAGTCATGAGAGGCCAGGCGAGGAGATGCGTGCCTCACTGTGAGTGATATTGAGTTGGCCACACCCAGCCAATAACATAACCACCAAGCCATGTCCACCCACTCACATGACCACCAAGTGCAGATCCACCTGAGGAATTTCACTGCAGTCTACCATGCTGTTCAGTCCTTCATTAACATACTCGAGATCCCCGCGCTTTGATTGGCCAAAGCGCGGGGCTCTCCGATTGGTCAGGCGAGCCGCGTCGATTGGCTCGCTAAGAATCTCCCGCGATTGGTCTATTCGAACCGCGGGAGATTCAAAGAGGTGCCATTGGCCGTGGCCGCCGCTACGAAAGGAATAAAAGCCGCGGGCTTTTTTCCTTTCGCCAGTTCGGTTCCAACTTGCCAATAAAGAGCTTTGCACTAAGTCACCGACTCCTGGCATCATTTTGCGGACACAACACTGGCGACGAAGGTGGGATCCAGACCCTGAACCGAACCACGTGTCCGACGGAAGCCAGACGAACCACCGAGATGGCGAAGATTGCACCACCCGCACTCTTCAACCCCGCCACCGAGGACTGGGAATCGTTCGCCGACCGATTCCGCATGTACCTCGAGTGCACCGGCCTAAAGGACGCCTCCAGCCCAATGAAACGCGCCGTCTTCTTGACCCACTGCGGGACCGAGGTCTTCCAGATGGCCAAAACGCTGGCCAAACCCGCCGATGCGACCGCGATGGACTGGGACGTCCTCGAACCCATACTTTGGCGGCACTACGCTCCAGAGGTACCCTTCCTGATCCGGCGCAACGAGTTCTACCGGCGGGACCAGAGGTCGGGTGAGAGCTTCAGCGACTTCGTCGCCGAGCTGCAGCGCTTGGGTGGGCTCTGCGAATTCGATAACCTAAACAACGCCCTGCGAGACCGAATCGTGCTCGGTTTGTGGGACCCCGTCCTCCAGAGCCGGCTGATGGCCAAGGGCAACATCAGCCTAGCAGACACCCTCACCGCAGCTGCAGCTGCCGAAGCAACCCGAACTTCCGCCGACCGCATGCGCAGACCGAACGCTGGGGACCGCAGTGGAAACAACAACCCGGCGAGGTCGACCGAGCCCAAACCCAAGACGACCACCCACCAGGGCGAATTCCACTCAGCATCGGACACTTCCGATGACGAGGAGGACATCCATCGACTACAGACAGGGCGCGACCCACGGAACCGGCGAGGTCATAAGTCGAGGACCAACTGTGCCGGCTGCGGCGGTGACCACCCCAGGTCGGAATGCCGGTTTTTCGAATCGATCTGCCGGCATTGCGACAAGAAGGGACACATCGCCCGTGTCTGCCGCCTGAAGAAAAATCGCAGCCCAGCACGATGGGACCAGAGCGACCGGAGGAGAGAAAGCACACCACCCCGGACCAGAGATCGCCCCTCGGACAGCCGATGGGACCGGAACGGGCGATCCTCGCGAGGCGGTGACAACCGGCGGAGAGAGGAGACCCACCAGACGGTCACCATCGGCCACGCCGTCACCAACGACGCCCGGAAGGTCCACGTAGAGGTATGCATCGAGGGCCAGCCATGCAAAATGGAGGTGGACTCCAGGTCCTACCTCTCCATGATTGCATGGCATGAGATAAAGCGTTTGGTGCCTACCCTCCAAAGGAGGAACGTAGACAGCCAGAGACTCATTGTAAAGGACTACCAGGGAAACCGCATCCCGGTAGTCGGCACCAAAAGTTTTAACATCACTTATAAGGGGCGCACCGAACGACTTCCCCTAACGATCGTCGACCGCGACCGCCCAAGCCTACTGGGACTGCAATGGTTCGCCCCGCTTGACATCGCCCTCACGGGAGTCGACCATGTCACCGACGACAGCTGGGAGCAGCAACTGGCCCGGGAGTTCCAAGAGGTCTTCGACGGAAACCTAGGCAAGTACCGAGGGCCCCTTATATCTTTCGACCTAGACCCTAACTTCCCCCCAAAACGCCTGAAACCAAGGCGGGTGCCATTCGCACTGAAACCCAAGATAGACGAGCAAATTGACAAGCTCGTCAAACAAGGGGTCCTGCAGCCCATAGACCATGCCCGGTGGGAGACCCCCATAGTCACCCCGATCAAGCCCGATGGGTCGGTGAGGATCTGTGGGGACTATAAGGCCACCCTAAATGGCGCGCTACAACAAAGCGCCTCCCCCGTCCCAGTAGTACAACACCTACTGCACTCACTGGGAGGGGGCAAGGTTTTCGCCAAGCTCGACCTCGCCTAGGCATACCAACAGTTGCCGGTCGACGAGCAAATGGCAGAAGCGCAGACCATTGTCACCCACCGGGGAGCATTCAAATGCAACCGACTCCAATTCGGAGTCAGCGTGGCACCGGGCATATTCCAAAGCCTAATGGAGAGACTATTGCAAGGTATCAAGGGGGTGGTACCTTACTTCGACGACGTCCTAGTGTCGGCAGCCAACCAAGCCGAACTAGAGGGTCGACTAAGGGAGGTCCTAACTAAATTTAAAGAGACCGGACTAAAAGTCAAGAGGGAGAAATGCCAGCTATGCACGGAACGAGTAGAATTCCTGGGCTACCTCCTAGACCGGCACGGCATTCACCTCACAAGCAAAAAAATCAAGGCCATCAAAGAAGCCCCCACCCCCAAGTCAAAGACTGAGCTACAGGCGTTCTTGGGGTTACTGAACTTTTACAATGTTTTCCTACCCCAAAAGGCGACGGCAGCGGAGCCCTTGCATAGGCTCCTGGACAAGGCAGCGACCTGGACTTGGGGGAAACGGGAGCAAGCCGCCTTCCAAAGAACGAAGGACCTCCTCACCTCCGACGCCGTCCTCATACAATTCAACGAGACCCTACCTCTGGCCGTCACATGCGACGCATCACCCTTCGGCGTCGGCGCTGTCCTCAGCCATACCCTTCCCGACAGAAAAGAAGCACCCATCGCATTCTTTTCAAGGACCCTCACCAAACCGGAGCGGAACTATAGCCAACTGGACAAAGAGGCTCTGGCTATAGTTGCCGCCATAAAACGATTCCACGAATACCTCTATGGCCGGACTTTCACCATCATAACGGACCAAAAGCCGCTGCTGGGAATCCTTGCAGCAAACCGGGCCACCCCGAACATTCTATCTCCCCGAATGACAAGGTGGTCCGAGTTCCTGGCAGCCTACAACTACGAACTCATACACAGACCGGGTAAGACGATCTCCCATGCAGACGCCTTAAGCCGCTCGCCGCTACCGGAACCCAACACCGACCCAGCACCCACGACGACCACCCTCAGTATAGAGACTCTACCCAACCTGCCCATAACCGCGTCAGACATTGCCCGAGAGACTAATAAAGACAAACGTCTGGCGCGGGTGTTGCATTGGGTGGAGAAAGGGTGGCCGGAAAGGGACGACGAGTCCGTCAAAACGTTCCGAAACCGCCAAACGGAACTCTCTTTGTTAAAAGGGTGCATACTATGGGGGGACAGGGTGGTCATTCCGGAAAAGCTACAGGGGAAGGTGTTGGAACTGCTACACGAGGGGCACCCTGGCATCGTGAGGACTAAA
Source organism: Hydrophis major (assembly GCA_033807585.1). NCBI lineage: Eukaryota > Metazoa > Chordata > Lepidosauria > Squamata > Elapidae > Hydrophis > Hydrophis major. The sequence continues at coordinate 257,461,420 of CM066330.1, forward strand.
GCCCTGGCCAGAAGTTACGCTTGGTGGCCAGGGATGGACAAACAAATAGAGGCCTGGGTAGCTAGGTGCCAACGATGCCAGGAAACTAGGCCAAGCCCACCCACAGCACCCGTCCTAGAGTGGGAAACCCCAAGGGGACCTTGGTCTAGGATCCATATAGACTTCGCCGGGCCCACAAAAGGACACACCTTCCTCATAACAGTTGACGCTTACTCCAACTGGCTGGAGGTAAGCAACATGAAGACGACAACCACGGAGGCCATGATCAAGGAACTCTGCAAACTCTTTGCAACACACGGCCTCCCAGACGTCGTCGTCTCCGACAACGGGCCCCAGTTCACCTCGCTGGAATTCGAAAAATTCCTAGCGGAAAGGGGCATCTGCCACGTGCTGACAGCACCGGCGCACCCGGCGGCGAACGGTAGGGCGGAACGGATGGTCCAATTCACTAAAAAGACCATCCGGAAAATAGATCACGGGGAGATCCAGGAGAAAATCAACAAACTACTTTTCACCCAACACATAACCCCAAATACCACAACCAATAAAAGCCCAGCCGAACTATTAATGGGCAGAAAGCTAAGGTCCCCACTCGACAGGTTACACCCCACGTATAACCTGGAGAGGCCCCCAGACTCAAGCACCAAACACCGAACCTTCGCACCCGGGGACCCCGTATACGCAAAGAACCTGACGGGAGACCCACTATGGATCCCAGCCGTCATCACACAAGCAACAGGCCCACACGCCAAAGCACGGACCAAAGTGGTGCACGATTGCGGTCAGCGCTCTGTCTTCGGGAAAGCTCAAAACCAGAATCTCTTGGGAGAGACTTCTATAATCACAAATGAGAGAGGATAGGTGATGGTCAGCTAGAAATCTTTTACACTGATTTTTTGGTATATTTATCCTAAATTTACTGTAGTAAGTAAGAAGTAATTTCAATAAGGCTATATTCCAAATGGGTGCTGTTCAAACTTGAAAAATGTAAGATGTATGGACCTCAACTCCTAAAATTCTGGGAATTGAAGCCCACACATCTTAAAATTGCCAAGTTTGAAGAATAATGTTCCTTTTGGGGGGATACCACTTGAGGTCACATTAGGGTATTCTTGAAAGATGCCACTCCCCAAGTTCAGAGGTTGAGACCAAAATGAGAGAGATAGGTGGTTGAGTTATGAGCATGAATCAAGCAGCCAGCTAGTCAACCACCCATCCATCCATTCATCCAACAAACAACCACCCGGCTAGTCAACCATCCAGCTAGCCAATAAACAATCAACTAAACAGCCATCGGGCCAACAGCTAGCTTGCTAGCTAATCAACCAACCTCACATTTCCAGATTTTTGCAATACTGAATACGAGAGGGAAATTAGGATCCACAAGGAACTCAGAGAGGGAGATGTAATTATGGTCATCAAGGAACATGATTTTTCCTCTCACTAGACATGCTTTGCCGAAAGAGCCATGCAAGCGCAGTGATTAGAATGCAGTATTGCAGGCTAATTCTGCCAACTGCCTGGAGTTCGATCTTGACCGGCTCAAAGGTGACTCAGCCTTCCATCCTTCCGAAGTTGGTAAAATAAGGACCCATATTGTGGGGGGCAATAAGCTGACTGTCTAAACCACTTAGGGCTGTAAAGCACTATAGGACAGATTCCCCAAGGAAATGGGAGAAAGGTTAATCTGATGAAGGGAGTTTAACAATGAATACAATCACCAAATGAATAAATGGCATTATAATTATTCTTTGCAGCAAAAAGAATGAGAAAAGGAGGGAAGAGGCCACTTTTGACAGTTTGACACTTAAAATCCTGAATGTGAAGCTTTGATGGCCACCCTCTTCAGCCATAGAGAAAGTATGATACGGATAGTCCTTGAGTTACATCAATTCATTTAGTGATCATTTGAAATTATAAGGACACCGAAAAAAGGGACTTGTGTCCATTTTTCAAAGTTATGACTGTGGTAACTACTGAGATCCTATAGGTGGCACTAGATGCTAGCAGCAAACTGCAGTTGTCTAGAAAACTTATATGGGGCCTCTTGGCTACTGGCACAATTTCATTCCCTATATATTGGTGAAGGTGGAAAGTCCCGGATTTTCCAGACATATAGGTGATCTCATTTTACTAACATTACCACTATTCCAAAGGATTGGTTGGGAGCTTGTACCAATGTGTTTGGGAGATTGCACCCATGTAGGATCTATTCTCCAATCCAGATGCTGCATCTATGTTGCCTTTGTCTTCTTGGAAAAACCCTATAAATGTAATAAACACTGCCCATGCAGTCAGACATTTTCGCACCATGCATAATGACTGGTCTTTGATCACCACATATGACCATTGCAGCATCCCCTTGGACATGTGATCAAAACTCAGATGCTTGGCAACTGATTCATATTTATGACAGTTGCAATGTCCTGGGATCCTTCTGACAAAGTCAGAAGGGAAGTCAGATTCACTTAACAACTGTGTTATTAACTTAACAACAATTGCAGTAATTCACTTAATAGTAATGGCAGGAAATGTGATAAAATGGGGCAAAACTCACTTAAAAACTGTCTTGTTTAGCAATAGAATTTTTGTGGTTACAAGTTGAGAACTACCTGTATTTAAAGACAAACTTCAGACTGAAGGAAATAAAATGAAAAAAATTATTCCAGTCGTTTACCAGCAGACTGAAGCAAAATAAGAAGCAGCAGGTTTAGTCATATAGGGTGGTCAAAAAAGTCAAGATGGCGATCCCAATAGTGTAAGAAAGATCCACCTGTGGAGCAGAAATATGTGGTTTTTGTGTGCAATACATGCATTCATTCATTCCATGTCTGTCTGTCTGTTTGTCTGTCTCTCTGTCTAGTCACCCCAATTTCTCAATCTTTCTTTGTTGACCCAAAAGTTCTTTTTTTAAAGAGGCAACTGGACTTTATGTTTTTTCTTTGAATATATCTTTCCCTTCTCATCCAAGATGCTTAGAAGCATTTATAAATAATAAATCCCCCCCTCCCCAATCCAGTCAGAACTGAAGAAGCTTCTTGGATGAGAAGCGAAACGTAAGTTCAAAGAAAAACCAGAAAGTCCAGTTGCCTCTGGAAAAAAAGCACCTTTGAGACAACCATGACCTCTACGTACACATGATTTCTTTTTTAAGCAAATCCTTGCAGTTTTTAAAGGACTCACTCAGCGTTTAAGCGAACCCAACTTGCCCTGTGGACTTTGCTTGGCTGGGAGGCGCTCAGATCACGTGACTCGGGGGGGGTGTTGCAGCCCTCATGAATAATGCATAGCGGTTGCTAAGCGCCCGGATTTGAATGACGTGGCTGGGAAGACATTGCGAACGTAAGTGCGAGGACTGGATGGAGGGTCAGGGCTGGCGGGCTCCCGATGCAGGTAGAGCGCAGGGAACGCTTTAAGACTCCCGGGCAGGGAAGGATGCTGACTGGGAGCAGGAGGCCCGGCCTGAAAGGCGGGGCGGAAGGATTTGTCGTCCTCCTGCCTGACTGAAAGGCCCGTGAGAGGCGGCGGCTTCGGCCTTCTTCCCCGGGCGGGCTTGGGACTCCTCTCGGCGGGGAAAGGGATGAAGCCCTGACACTCCTCTCTTCCTCCTCCTTCCCACCTTCAGGAGGACGGACGGTCCTGGCGGAGGAAGGAAGCGCCACCCGAGAGGAGAGGAGAGGCCTCGCGGAGCAGTCCTGCCCACCTCAGGCGCAGCTTCCCTGGGAGGCGACGGCGGGAAGAAAATCCCGGGTGCTGCACGGCTGCAGAAGAACCGTCTGCAAACCGGGATGAGGCGGAGCCGAAAAGGACCCCGTGAAAGGGCGATACCCGGAGGGAGAAACGGAGAGAAGGAGGGAAAGGCTGGGACAAGCGGATCCCGCGAGACACTCCAGGAGCGGGGAGAATCCTTCAGCACAGACGGAAAACGCGGGAATCCCCGAAGAGGAAGAACCCAAAACCAGGGAGAAAAGAAACACCAATGTGCAGAATGTGGAAGATCCTTCAGAACAAATCAGCAGCTTCAAAACCATCTGAGAACCCATTCAGGAGAAAAACCATATCAGTGCCTGGAGTGTGGAAGGAGTTTCGCTGTGAGGGGAACTCTTTATTATCATCAAAGAATTCACACTGGAGAAAAACCTTACAAATGCCTGGAGTGTGGAAAGAGCTTTAGTCAGGCTGGAAGCCTTCGTCAACATCAAAGAATTCACACAGGAGAAAAACCATATCAATGTCTGGAATGTGGAAAGTGCTTCACTGTGGGGAGAGGTCTTGATAATCATCAGAGAATTCACACTGGAGAAAAACCTTACAATTGCCTGGAGTGTGGAAAGAGCTTTAGTCAGGCTGGAAGCCTCCGTCAACATCAAAGAATTCACACAAGAGAAAAACCATATCAATGTCTGGAATGTGGAAAGAACTTCACTGAGAGGAGAACTCTTGATAATCATCAAAGAATTCACACAGGAGAAAAACCTTACAAATGCCTGAAGTGTGGAAAGAGCTTTAATCAGGGTGGAAGCCTCCATCAACATCAAAGAATTCACACAGGAGAAAAACCATATCAATGTCTGCAATGTGGGAAGAGCTTCGCTATAAGGATAAGTCTTGATAATCATAAAAAAATACACACTGGAGAAAAACCTTATAAATGCCTGGAGTGTGGAAAGAGCTTTAGTCAGGGTGGAAACCTCAGTCAACATAAAAGAATTCACATTGGAGAAAAACCATATCAATGTCTGGAATGTGGAAAGAGCTTTGCTTTGAGGGGAACTCTTTATTATCATCAAAGAATTCACACAGGAGAAAAACCTTACAAATGCCTGGAGTGTGGAAAGAGCTTTTGTCAAGTTGGAAACCTCCATCAACATCAAAGAATTCACACAGGAGAAAAATCTTACAGATGCCTGGAATGTGGAAAGAGCTTTAGTCAGGGGGGAAGCCTCCGTCAACATCAAAGGATTCACACAGGAGAAAAACCATATCAATGTCTGGAATGTGGAAAGAGCTTCACTGTGAGCAGAGGTCTTGATAATCATCAAAGAATTCACACTGGAGAAAAACCTTATAAATGTCTTGAGTGTGGAACAAGCTTTAGTCAGGGTGGAAACCTCCGTCAACATCAAAGAATTCACACAGGAGAAAAACCGTATCAATGTCTGGAATGTGGAAAGAGCTTCACTGTGAGGAGAGGTCTTGATAATCATCAAAGAATTCACACAGGAGAAAAACCTTACAAATGCCTGGAGTGTGGAAAGAGCTTTTGTCAGGATGGAAACCTCCGTCAACATCAAAGAATTCACACTGGAGACAAACCTTATAAGTGCATGGAGTGTGGAAAGAGCTTTAGTCAGGGTGGACACCTCCGTCATCATCAAAGAATTCACACTGGAGAAAAACCATATCAATGTCTGGAATGTGGAAAGAGCTTTGCTGAGAGGAGAACTCTTGATAATCATCAAAGAATTCACACTGGAGAAAAACCATATAAATGTGTGGAATGTGGAAAGAGCTTTGGTCACATGAGCGGTCTTTATATACATCAAAGAATCCACTGAAGAGAGAAATCTTACAGATGCCTGCAGTGTGGAAAGAGCTTTACTCTGGGTGGACATCTTCGTCCACATCAAGGAATTCACACTGGACAAAAACCTTACAAATGCATGGAGTGTGGAAAGAGCTTTACTCATAGTGACCTGAGGTTCAATCAAATGTTTATTGTCAATGCACACATGTGTATAATGGAATTAAAAAGTATAGGAATCTACATGGGAGAGGAACCTTATAAATTGATTGAGCATGGCTAACATGTTTCAGTAACAGCAAAATCACTTTAGCTCTGGATGAAATACACAAGGGGTCAATTAAGGGCTCTATCACAGCAGTTCCAAAGCAAAAGATCATCCAATTTCAGCTATCCAGAAGAAAAGCCATCCAAGGCCATCTTAGGAAAACCAAGGTATCTTTCTCAGCTTCTTCTTCTTAATTTACGTAGCTAAGATTTAATGGACTCTTTTGAAAAGCTCATCCTCTGAATATTTTTTGCATAATCAATGCATTTCTAGGTTTATTTATAGAAAAGTTAAGGCAATTTCAACTACATTGCGTGTGGACTTCAACTCCCAGAATCCCCCTGTCAGATGAAGAAGCCAGTTGAGAAACATTGGACTAAGAATACCAGATGTGGATTGAGAAATTCTACATGACTGCAATATAATCTAGTAGTTATTTTAGTAGTCAAAGCACCAGGATAATAACCAGGAGACTGTGAGTTCTAGTACCACCTTAGGCATGAAAGCCAGCTGGGTCACCTTGAGTTAACCCTTCTCTCTCAACCCAACTCACTTCACAGGTTTTTTTTGTACGGAAAATAGAATGAGCAAGTAGAATTATGAATGTTGGTTGCCTTGAGCTTTTTATAAAAATAAGAAAGGAAGGTAGAGTAGAGTAGAATAGAATAGAATAGAATTATTGACCAAGTGTGATTAGACTTAGGGATAAAAAATCTAAAAATAAGATTAAAATTGCAAAGGGTTAGCATTTTTTCCAACCCTTTACTTCCACCTAATAATCCTTTGGTTACTCTAAGCAGAATATCTCTCCCCTAAGTTTACCTGAAACTCCCATATAAACACTTGCTCACACACACCTGTGCACTCCAGCAAAGTTCTACTTTTGTTTTCATTCCCTTCTTGTTAGGGTGGAAGAATCACCTTTCAATCCAGAAGAAGAGCTCAGATATTTAGTGAAGAAACTTGAGCAAACTATCTTTTCTCTTTGGAAAAAGGTACCTGGGTGGTGAGATCTGGGTTATATCATCTGCTGTTTCAATGTCCTTGACATTTGTAAGGGGTTGTTGTTGTTGTTTCATCTGTGAAGTCTATCCAAACCTCTTAAGGCATCTGAAGTTTCTGTAAGCCGGTCAGAGATGCTCTATCAAGAAGATGGGAAGCATATAACTTTAATAAATAATGTTAGTAACATTATTTATGAATGGTATTTTATATTACTGGCTTTGCTCACCTTGTGATTTGGACTAAAGAAAAACCTTGCCAATGATGATTTCCCAAATTATGATAACATAAAGTAATATATATATTCATAACATAGTGATCAAGTGCAGAATACAGAACATCAGAATTGGGACCTTGGAGATCCTCTAATCCAGCCCCTGTCCAAGCAGAAGACCCTTTTAAAATCTGAACAAATGGGTGTCTTTTTAAAAGCCTCCAGTGGAGCAGCCACAGCTTTTGAAGACAAGCTGTTCCACTGGTTGGTTGGTTCTAGGTAGCTTTTCTCCTTGGTTAGTTTCCATCTATTGCTTTATTTTCTTGCTTTCTGCTGCTTTGGAAAATGGCAGCCCGTCAAATATTGGAACATTGCTATCCTGTCGCCCCATTTCTCATATGGATTTATAGGCTTAGCCCAGCTAGCAGTGAATTCTAGTGGACATTTATGATATTGAAGTAAAAAGGTAGGCCTTGTTTCTTCCTAAGCTACATCTTGAAGAGAGACAAGCCCGTGAGAGAGAAAGACAGAAGATATTCCCTTATACCTCCTTTATAGACAAAAGGACAAAAAGTTAAACTATCAGTAGGTCATCCCAAAATGCATTTCAAAAGGCCACTGAACTTTCTAATTTTTCTTTGAAGATGTTTCGCTTCTCATGCAAGCAGAAGAAGCCTCTTGGATGAGAAGTGGTACATCTTCAAAGGAAAACCAGAAAGTCTAGTGGCCTCTTGAAAAAGCACCTTTGGGACAACTATGACCTGGAGGACTGAGAATCTCCATAGACATTTATCAGTAGGTCAGGTGAAAAACACACTGCCTTTAATCCATTTTAGCAGTCTACTCACAAGTAGAGATGTTGCCACCTCTAGCAGCTATATACTTTCTCTTCTGCAAAATGCCTGGTTCAAAGACCTCACTGCTTTGTAGCTTCAGATTGTCCTTTAAGTCCACCTAAAGCACAATCAAGCAAAGCCAACAGATGACAAAATCCAAATAATCAACCAATCATATCAAGAAAAGCTTCAACAGGTATTTAACCAGGCTGAAGACTTAAGCAAGGATATAATTAGCTGGAAACAAGCATGTATTAGAAAAAACAAGCTGGGAACATGGACTAAATCAACAATATTCCCTTCAGTTGTTGCTGACCTGTCATTCTTTAATTGTGAATACGTCAGAGATGAATACCAGGCTGGTTGGAAACTTCTCTTTGTTACATTAAGCTTGCCATGACCTCAAAAGCTGCTTGAAATCTCTCCAGCTGCTTAAACTCTTTCACAAATGACATTTCTAATTTCTTTAACTCCAGGCAGTTTCTAAGATGAAGGATACTACAAAACTGCAACATTTGGGAGATTGACATCAGAATACATTGCCCTTGGATTCTTCTCCAGGTTCTCACCTGCCTTCCTGTACGTCATGCCTTATCACTTACAGCCTGTTGCTGCTGAGATGAGACAATTAGGAGGTGAGGCTGGAGAAATATCTGAGGCTGGGAAGATTTTCTCATACATGTCCAGCTGGAATTCATCTAGCATAGCTGTTGCGATTTATCAAAGCTTAGGATTGTAGTTCTTCCAGAGACCTGAGGATCCCTAAATTTCATTTCAAAGCATGGCACAATGGCACTGAAGGAGTGGTACTTACAACTGATCCTCAAAGTCATGGCCATCACAGTACCTTTGCAGCCACATAATTGTGCTTCAGAAGCCCAGTGATCTGCACACACTTCTGATTGTCAGTTTCAAGTTGTCATTTGATCATAATTTTCAGCCTTCCCTGTTGGCTTCCAACAAGCAAAATCAATGGGGAAACCAGCAGGAAGTCTGACGCAACCACGTTTGAGTTTCCGACACTCAGCAACTAGCTGATACTTCTGACCATTGCAGCATCCCATTGTCATAGGATTCTGATTCATAGCCTTCCCTGTCAGGCTTCCAACAAGCAAAGTCAATGGGGAAGCCAGCAGGAAATTGGAAGTTATGATCACATAAGGTTAATAACTCACAGTCCTCACTGGGACTGCCATAACTGACAACCCTAAGTGGCATAGTCACATGGTTTTAAACTTATGTGTGAGTTGCTTAACAATGGAATTTCTGTTCTTAGTTAGCATCATTAAGTGAGGACGACATGTAATCTGTTGTAGTTCACAGTGGTCAATATAATATATTTCTTGGGATAAGAAAAATTCCAGAGACAGTTGGTGCTAACAACCTTGAAGATGATCGTTACACTTTTTCTTTCCAAAGAAAATTTTCGTGTCGTATTTTCCAGAATTCTTCCCAAAATTCTTTTCTGTTTCCTAGAAGCATCCAATTTTGCATTTCCATTTTTCTGCCTGCCATGCAAACCCAAACTGGACAAATTTAAGGAAGCCCAAGAACCTGCAAAAATTCTTTTCTGTTACCAGATATTTAGGATTATTGAAAAAAAGAATTCATAGAAAAACCATTTATAAGTAGAGATCAATTGTCTATAGATATTGGCTATATTGATTACCCAAAATTGTTTTATTAAGCAATTTATTCAATGTACTATCTCAACAAACCCACCATGCCAGTAAAAAAATCCAATACCAAACCACAACCTAAGAAAAAAAAAATCCCCTCCGATGAACCACAAGACTCCTGCACATTCTTTATATGCTCTGTAACTAAAGGTTAATGAAAATTCCATCAAATGTTCTCTGTGTGAAAAATACGCTCATCATGACTGCCTGGAATTACCCAAGCAAATGTCTCAATTCCTAGAAACATCCAATTATGCATTTTTGTGCCCACCATATAGCCCTGTTTGAAAGAGTTGACTCTATAGAAACGCGAATATCATCCCTTGACACCATGGTAGCATCCCTGGACACTTTAAATGAAAGATTAACTAACCTTGAGAGAGAAAAAGAAGACACAACACAAAAACCTGAACATCCAATAGCTACAAACCAACAACTGCAACCTAATCCACAAAACACCATAAATCCAACAAATAATGATATTCCAATCCTCATCAGAGAAGCTGTCAAGCGCGAATGAAAGCATCCTAAAGCCATCTTATTTGGTCTAGAGGACATCAATAACAATGATGATATCACAATTGTCTGGAACATCATCAGTGACAATCAAGCATCAACCATCTCCCCTGATGAAATACTTGACATTTCTCGCATTGGCCAAGAGCTCAAAAACAGACGGCTCTGTCACCCCATGCTTCTGCAGAGTCATTTGCAAAAATGAATTAAGCAAACATAAATTCATTTATACTATAAATTCACTCGCCAAAAACAACACCAACCATAAAAACCTCCAATCTCATCCTGACCTAACCTTACACCAACGTGCCCGCTTCCATATACTACACACAGAACTCAAAAATCGTCTAGACAATGGAGAGAAGGACCTGTACATTGATTACCATGCAGACTGTATCAAAAGAAAGTCACACAACCCACAACTCAGCACAAACCTTCTTCAACCAATCCACCATCACCCAGAATGCACGCCCCTAACTACCTCAATTCAAACTACAACTGGCCTTAAATGCAAGCTACTCAGTGCAAGAAGCCTTGTAAATAAAATACCTGAATTTCTCCTCTTACTAAATATGACTAAATTCGACATTATATTTGTCTGTGAAACATGGCTCAATGCATCTCTCCCTGACTTCATTACCTCAGTAAGAGACTATCATGTTTACCGATCCGATCGTGAAATCCGTAGAGGAGGTGGTGTTGCTATCTTCTATAAAAAGTCCTTACATCTAAAAAACATCCAAGTTACCCAAGAGCTTGCTCTTCCTGAGACCATTATCTGTGAACTGACCTTAAATATCACATTTCAGTTCTTACTATGTTACAGAGCCCCTGATTATGACATTGAACATGTAAACAAGCTAAATACATTGCTAACATGGGCAGCATCCTGCCTACACACTTTTATCTTTCTTGGTGACTTCAATCTACCTCATATTAACTGGACCCTAAACATGCAATCTTCTACAATGCTGTAACAAATCTGGGACTGGAACAACTAGTAACCAACAATACTAGGCTTAACAACTGCCTCGATCTCATCTTCTGCAATAGTTTGAATTCAATTTATGGAATACAAATTAAAGAACCCTTTTCCAACAGTGACTACAACATAATTGACTTTTGTCTCAACATATGTCCACACAAAAATAATCACAATGATAAAATCCCCAATTATAACTTCAAAAAAGGCAGCTATAATCTGATAATCAATGATCTCTCTTCCCTTGATTGGCAATTTCTATTTGGATGCAATACTGTTGAAGACCATTACAACGTGTATTCTTACTAGAAATCAAAAGAGTCATCAAACTGTATGTACCAATAACGACTCCCAAAACCAGGAAAAACACATTACCCATAACAATAAGGAAGTTTCAATCCAAAAAGAGATCACTTTGGCGAAAAAACAAATCTGGTCATATTGCCAACTTCAAAAGCTGATGCAAAAATCTATGCCACCAGATAAAAACTGAATGCACTAATTATCACGTTAAACAAGAGGAAAACCTTCTACGCACAAATTCCACCCATGGTTTCTACAATTTTGTAAACAACAAACTAAAAGACTCAAGGTCCATCCCACCCCTGAAAGGACCTAATGGCAAAGACTGCAACGACAACACCATCAAAGCAAACCTCTTTAACACATTCTTTGGCTCAGTATTTGTAAACAACAATGGATCAAGCCCAGTACTTCCTCGTCAAACCACAGACAACTACAATGATCTAATGCATATCGATTTTACAGAAGACGTTGAAAAAGCACAATCTAAAACCATCCCTATCTATTGGACTGGATGGAATATGTGCCTACTTCTTAAAAAAACTATCCACTGCCATTGCCGAATCTCTAAGCATAATCTTTGAAAAATCTTTCAGGACCAGTTCCTTGCCAAAACTATGATCATAAGCCATGGTCATCCCCATCTTCAAAAAGGGAGACCCCAGCCTAGTTGAAAATTACAGACCAATCTCCTTATGCTGAGTCACCTGTCAAGTCATGGAATCAATTATTAACCAATTCATTATCCTCCACTTAGAGACAAACAACCCACTCTCTAATAAATAATTTGGTTTTAGGAAAAAGCTATCTTGTAATCTGCAACTCTTACACTGCAAAAACATATGGACTACACAATTCAATCAGGGCAAAGCAATAGACTCAATCTACATAGACTTCTGTAAAGCCTTTGATTCAGTGGTACATGACAAGCTACCACTAAAACTAAAATCTTATGGTATCTTTGGACACCTACATAACTGGATAGAAGCATTCCTGTCAAACAGACAACAAATGGTCAAAATTGGGAGCATCCTATCAAATTCTGTACCTGTCAACAGTGGTGTTCCCCAAGGCAGTGTTTTAGGACCAACTCTTCATACTCTACATAAATGACCTCTGTGATCATATTAAGAGCAACTGCGTTCTCTTCGCTGATGATATAAAGCTATTCAACACCACAGACAATACTACTACCCTCCAAAAAGAACTTGACTATGTTATCAGAATGGTCAATCAAATGGCAACTTCAAATCTCAACAAATAAATGCTCTGTTTTTCATATTGGCAGAAAAAAAATCAGAAAATAAAATACAAGCTAAATAGTCAAGACCTTGTTGAGGATCCAAACTTTGTCAAGGACCTTGGAATACTCATCTCAAATGATGTAAGTGCTAGAGCCCACTGTAAATACATAGCCAAAAAGGCATTAAGAGTTGTTAATCTAATCCTACGTAGCTTCTTCTCTGGTAATATCACACTACTAACTAGAGCATACAAAACATTTGCTAGACCTATACTTGAATACAGCTCATCACTCTGGAACCCATATCATGTATCTGATTTTAACACAATTTAAAAAGTCCAGAAATATTTCACAAGAAGAGTTCTCTGCTCCTTTACTCATTGCAGAATACCTTATGCCACCAGACTTGAAACTCTAGACCTAAAAAACCTAGAACTACGCCGCCTTCGGTCTGATCTAAGTATAGCATATAAAATTATATATTGCAATGTCCTACCTGCAAATGAATACTTCAGCTTTAATCATAACAATACAAGAGCACACAATAGATACAAACTCAAGGTTAACCACACCAAACTTGACTGCAGAAAATATGACTTCAGCAACAGAGTGGTCAATGTCTGGAATACTCTACCTGACTCTGTGGTTTCTTCCCCAAACCCCCAAAACTTTAATCTTAGACTGTTTACTATTGATCTCACCCCCTTCCTAAGAGGCCTTTAGGGGGCATGCATCAGTGCACCAATCACGCCTACCGTCCCTGTCCTATTGTTTTTTATTTTTTTTCTTATAAGTATCTATCTCATGTATTCAAAACTATATTTATTCTTATACCTGTATCTTGTAAGTGATTGACAAATAAATACTAAACACTATATCTCGGCAAGAACAGATGGGAACTCATCAAATAAGACAAATGTAAAGACATGGTCTTTGCCAGGGCTGGTGAGCCTTGATCAAAGCAACAGATTCCCCAAGGAAATGGGAGAAAGATTAATCTGATGAAGGGGATTTAACAATGAATACAATCACCAAATACTGTGTTTTGTTTATAATTGTTATTCTGGATTGAAATCCCTTTTTGAAGAAACTATTATCCTGAAAATTGGGGTGAAATTTGTATCTTTCAAGAAGAGACGAAGGGAAGGTTTCAGCTTTAAGAAGTAGTAACAGTTAAACCTAGACCAAAAAACTTGCCTTATCCACTGGCCCAAATCCCTCCTTTTTGGCAGCAATATAGTTTAGTTTATTGTCATTGCTCCTTGTACAACGAAATCAAACACCATCTTCAGTGCACATCATAACCATGACTATGCTGTCCCAGCCAGTCTATGGGAATTGGATAGTTACTTAGGAATTATGAGCTGTCCCCTTAAGGGAATGCATCATGGTAAATGTAGTTAAGGTATCCTGGGAAATGTAGTTCATGTCACGTGGTGACATCTGTAATCCTGATTGGTCACTAAGTTGACCCTCAAAGGATGGGGAAGGTTTTCCTCATTCTTTGTCTGAACTCTCTATGTCATGGCAGCTTCTTTTTATCGCTACGAGATGGGTTAGGAGATAACCATCTTTTACTACAAAGCAGATATACAAAGGATTGGTCATTAAAGAAGAACTTTATCACAAACGTGAGTTATGAGGATACCTGATGAACCAATAAATGTACTTTGTTATGGACGTCTTGTTGAGTTATCTATCTGCATCTGTACAGTTTACAAATCCACCTCTGTACAGGATTCAGAAAAATGACCATGAAAATAAATACAAACACACATCGTTCACCCTTCACACGTTGAACTGGAAACCCCCGACACCACACCAACACTGCACTATATAGCAGAATTCAAAAGAACTACTGCCCTGGGATAGAAGCTGCTTTTCAGCCTATTTGTCCTTGTTTTTTTTATTCTGTACTGTCTACCAGATGGTAATAGTTCAAAAAAGGGGTTCCCAGGATGAGATGGATCTTTGAGAATGTTTTGAACTTTCTTAAGGCAGCGGGAGCTAGAAAGCTCTTCCAAAGAGGGGAGAGGACAACCAATGACATTAACCCTCTGGAGTGCTTTCTTATCTGCCACTGTGCAATTGGCAAACACAGAGGTGCAGTATGTTAAAATGCTTTCTATGCTGCAGCGGTAGAAGGTCACCAGCAGTTTTTCATTCAGTTGTTTTCTGAGAAGTCTCAGGTAGTATGATCTCTGCTGGGCCCTTTTGACCAGGGCTGCAATGTGGGCACCCCAGGTCAGGTCCTCTTTTAGGGTAACACCCAGAAACTTAAAACTGGCCACTTGCTCCACTTGGTCTCCACTGATAATAGCAAGGGTTGGATGTCTGATCTGTTCCTTCTATAATCCAATATAAGCTCCTTAGTCTTATTGGTGTTGAGGACCAAGTTATTGTCTCCACACCACAAAAACAACCAGTCCACCTTATCTCAGTAGGCAGACTCATTCCCCCCAGAGATAAGTCCCATCACTGTTGTATCATCTGCAATAGTGTTTAGCAATAGTATTACTAGCGTGAGTGGGAATGCAGTCATGCACATAAAGAGTATAGAGTAAGGGACTCAACACGCAACCCTGTGGTGTACCAGTGTTAAGAATAAGGGCTGAAGAGGTATGATTACCTAATCTGACCCTCTGTGAGAGGCCAGACAGGAAATTCATAATCCAAAAGCAGATTTTACAGCCGCACCCAAAATTACATGCTTTGCAGTTAAAGTGACACACACTTACTTACAATCATAGTTTATATATATTATTTTACCCAAACTAAGTTAGGTAACCTTGTTATTCCTAACACTATGTGAAGATGCCTTTTGTGGATTTTAGCTCTGCGTTTAACACAATTCCTCCATAAGAGGGAGCAAGAGAACTTGATTGATTGCTGGTTTACTGAATTGCTTGCTGACAATGATGGATTGATGGTTCCCTGCTGCTTTTGCTGAAGGAAAAAAGGAGGTTTGATTTCTTCATATCTCTACTGTGAGAAGATTTATTACTGGACTGATATTTGTAAGTTTATTGACCTCTTTTTTGACACTGGACTTTGCAACTGAATAATCCCTGGACGGACTGAACTAGTGAATGATATATGGACTGTTTGACTATGCTAAAACTCTTACTGGAATAAACTATTTAACTAGCACATTGTATCTGTTTTACTGAGTGTAAGCTACAAAAATGTTTATCTCACATATTTGCCTGACTGCCTGACTGCTGTGCAGATTCTGCTAGGGTGTATCCCTAACACATAGCCTCCCCTCCCCGCTGTTCTAGATGAGTCAGAGCAGTGTGAAGAGTGATGGCTCTTGTGTCCTCTGTAGATCTATTTTTTCTGTATGCAAATTGGTGTTTATCAAATGTATGCGGAAGACCAGAAATGATGCGCTGGCAGACCAATTTCTCAAAGCACTTCATGATGATAGTAGTGAGTGCCACTGCTATCAAATCATTGAGGTTATTGAAAGGGGCCTTCTTTGGCAGCGGAACAATGGTGGAAGCCTTCAAACGAGATGGAATAGTGGACTGGGATAAAGACAGATTGAAGATCCTGGTAAAGACTGCAGCCAACTGATCAGCACAGTCTTTAAGCACTCGGCCAGAGATGCCATCAGGACTGGCAGTCTTTCTAGGATCCACAGCTCTCAGTATGCTCCTCACCTCCTGTTCCTCCACAATGTCTCTGATGTCTCCACTTCAAAACAAGTAAAGAAATGATGCAGTTGCTCTGCCAATGAAGCTTCCTGCTCAGCAGGGATGACCTTGGTCAGTTGATGGTTTATAATTTGTTGAATCCTTCGCCATACCTGCCTTATGTTATTGCTATAAAAATTATCCTCAATCTTCCTCTTATAATCAGTCTTGACCTTTCTTCTTGACCTTTCTTCAGATTAGTTCTGGCAACACTGTATCTTGCCCCATCACTGGACCTAAAGGCCTTGGTCCTGTCACGCAAGAGGCGCTGGACTTCCTTGGTCACCCAGGGTTTCTGATTGGGATAGATCGCAATACATTTATCCACAGTGATAGTTATCTGTGCAGTGTTTGATATAGCACAGAACAGTTGCTAAAAGATGTCCCAATTTGTATTCTCAAAACAATCCTGAAGTTGTTGGGAAGCATATTCTGGCCAAGATTTCACTGTCTTTATTATAGGCAGAGCCTGTCTCCTAAGAGGGATGTACGCTGGTGCTAAAAGCAGTGACATATGGTCTGATTGTCCCAAATGTGGTATATAGACTTCGGGGAACTGTACCTTCTAATACTACTATTATACTATGGAATTAATAATAGTGCTATTATGACATCTTTTAATACTATTACAACTATTGTTTATACTATTACTATTACTATTTTTTCAACCTCCTTTTTTACACTGGAATTGCTAGTAGACCCAATTTTTACATCAATACTAGATGTGGGTAATCAAATAAATAAGGACTGCCTTCTTGAAGGGTTTATATAGATATGCTGTCTCTGTTCTTTAAATTACATGTTACGTCAGCCTGACCAAATCAGCCTGACCAAATCAAAGAAGAGATTGGACTGCAGTTTGTCAGAAATGGTGTAGGGTCTTTTGCTTGGGCAGGGGGTTGGACTAGATGACCTATAAGGTCCCCTCCAGCTCTGATTGTTACCTTGCCTGCTGCTTAAGAAAAAGGCCCCTCAGCAGTGTAATTTTATACATGTTTACCCAAAAGTAATGCATAGATTGCCAGTAGAACTTATATCTTATTAAAACTTACGTTTGTTTTTCTAAAGTATACCCTTTAGAGATTTTGACTACAACTCAGGGTAAATCAGAAGAAACTGGTGGCGGAATGTTTGTGGGTAGTGGCAATAAAAAAGCTAAATGATGAATAAATGACACAATTATTCTATGCAGCAAAAAGAATGAGAAAAAAGGAGGGAAAGGGAGGAGAGGACACTTTTGACAGTTTGACACTTAAAATCCTGAATTTTTTTTTTTTAAACAAATTTTATTAATTTTTTACAGAAAACACAACATAAACAAAACTAAAAGATCTTTTCTGAAGTTTGTCTGATCCCGGGTTAAAACTCTTCTCACAGACACAAATTCAAACATCATATTCACTTTGTATATCCTTCCATATCTTATTATCATTTTCATTTTTTTTATATATATATATAAACCATTTTTATCAATTTTATAAAAACAATGCACAAAAAATCAAGGCATAACAGCTTATAAATTCTTTTCTAGGAAAAAATAATAATAAAAAACCAATAGAACATAACAATTCCAAATTATAGTATCAATACTTTATCTATTTAACTTCATATCTTATCCCTACTTCTCCTTTTCATCCAAATTATTTCTTGTTAATTAAAATTTTATTGCCTTTTATCAATATACAAAATCCCCCCCCCAAAAAATAACAAAACCTTATATATCTTTTCATATCTTATTACCATTTTCAATAACATTCTTTGTCTGTTCTATTTCCAACTATCCATTCATCTTTTTTCTTTTACTATACTTCTCCTATACACCAATTGGGGTAACGTCTATAACTCATTACCCTAATTTAAGAGTACTTCGTATAACAATTTTTCTTGGGATTCTGTTTAAAAGATTCTAAAATTACATAATAAATTTTATACTCTAAACACACATATAAAAACACAATCTTATATACCCTCCAGAATCCCTCTTTTATCCTAAATTAAATTCACCCATTGTCTCTAAATAAACTTTTTTTCTTTAGATCTTGCTTCCCCCCATTGAGGCTTCTCCTCCCCCCCTTTCTCTCTTGCTTATTCTTCTCCTTGCCCTTTTTACCCCTTTGTTTTTCCTCCTCCCTTTTCTTACTCCTTTTCCTTTGCTTTCTAACCTTGCCTCCACCTTTTCGCTCATTTTTCTCTTCTTTGGTTGTTTTCATAATTCTTAAAATCCCCTTTTTCTTATCCTTTTTCTCCTCCTCTCCGGAAAGGACCCATTGTTCATCAAAGATGGCTTCTTCTTCCTCTTCTTCCTTGTCCCAGTCCTTCTGCTGCATAATCAACTTTTCATAAGTACATAACGCCATTTCTAAAAATTGAAACAAAGCGCCCAAAATATCTTCCTTTTTATATTTTTGATGTTCAGCCTTTAGTTCATCCACAAACGATGCCATTATGAAAAGGGAAACTTTTTCCAAAAACAACCACAAGTATTTTTAATCAAAAACAATTCAAACAAAAGTTCCAGAAGTTAATACTTTTCTTCCTTCTTCTCTTTCTCTTTCTGGGGCTAATGTTTAATCAAAGAGGTCCAATTACCATATATCTTTCTTTGGGATTCTAGGCAATCTCCTCCTTTTTCAGCTTCTGCTCCAATTTTTTCTCCTCTCCCTTCCCACTTGCAATATCGATTTTAAATAATCAAAAATCCATACCTCCAACAAGGGTTTTCCAAGTTCTTAAATTTTTCAATGTCCAAAAATCCTTTTGTCCCTTAGCTTCAACTCTCAAAACAATTCACTTTCAATGCCCAATATATCCAAACATTTCTGCTGTTTCCATGGGGTGGGAGAGTGAAGAAAAAAAAAAAAAAAGTTCCCTTTAACAGCTTCTCCGCCGCTTTCACTCTTCTTAGGGATACAATGTATCCTCCAGCAATTCAAACAGCTCAGTTCCAGGCAATTTAAAGGATGTTACTTGACCCGGCTCAGACATCACTTTCACTCTTCTCCTCCAGCGCAATCTTACCCGGTTGCTGGCTTCTTCGTGGCGGCCATTGCTGACCGCCGCTCCACCGCCTTGGGAAAAAGGGGTTTTCCGGCAAAAGGGGGGGGGTCTGCGACACCCCCACCCCCCTATCCGACTCCCCTCTCTCTTCAGCTGTCCCTACAGGGCAGCCATATCCCCCTGACCCATCTGGATCGGGGGTACCTCGACGGCTAGCACAGCAGGAATCGCGAGCTGTCGCGAATTCCTGCTGCCCCGAAGCCACGCGAAACCGGAAAACCTTAAAATCCTGAATTTGAAGCTTTGATGGCTACCCTCTTCAGCCATAGAGCAAGCATGATATGGATATTCTGTGAGTTACAACAACTCACTTGGTGACCATTTGAAGTTACAAGGGCATTGAAAAAAGGGACTTGTGTCCGTTTTTCACAGTTATGACCATCGCAACATCCCCTTGGACATGTGATAACAATTCAAACACTTGGCAACTGATTCATATTTGTGACGGATGCAATGTCCTGGAGTCATGTGATCCCCTTTTGTGTCCTTCTGACAAGCAAAGTCAGAGGGAAAGCCAGATTCACTTAATAACTGTGTTATTAACAACACTTAACAACAATGGCAGGAAATGTCATAAAATGGGGCAAAACTCACTTTAAAACTGTCTTGTTTAGCAACAGAATTTTTGTGGTTATAAGTTGAGAACTACCTGTATTTAAAGACAAACTTCAGACTGAAGGAAATAAAATGAAAAAAAATTATTGCAGTCATTTACCAGCACAGATTGAAGAAAAATAAGAAGCAGCAGGTTTAGTCATATGGGGTGGCCAAAAAAGTCAAGATGATGATGATCCCAATAGTGTAAGAAAGGTCCACCTGTGGAGCAGAAATATGTGGTTTCTGCGTGCAATACATGCATTCATGTGATATCTATCTATCTATCTATCTATCTATCTATCTATCTATCTATCTATCTATCCATCCAGGTAGTCCTTGAAACAGTTGGGGCCAGAATTTCCATTGCTAAGCAATGCATTTGTTAAGTGAGTCACCCCAATTTCTCACCCTTTCTTTGTTAACCCAAAGGTACTTTTTAAAAGAGGCAACTGGACTTTATGTTTTTTCTTTGAATATATCTTTCCCTTCTCATCCAAGATGCTTGGAAGCATTTATAAATAATAAATCCCTCCCTCCCTCCCCAATCCAGTCAGAACTGAAGAAGCTTCTTGGATGAGAAGCGAAAGGTAAGTTCAAAGAAAAAACCAGAAAGCCCAGTTGCCTCTGGAAAAAAAAGCACCTTTGAGACAACCATGACGTCTCCATACACATGATTTCTTTTTTAAGCAAATCCTTGCAGTTTTTAAAGGAGCCACTCAGTGGTGAAGCCAATCCAGCTTTCCTTGTGGACTTTGCTTGGCTGGGAGGGGCTCAGATCACGTGACTGGGGGGATGTTGCAGCCCTCATGAATAATGCATAGCGGTTGCTAAGCGCCCGGATTTGAAAGACGTGGCTGGGAGGATATTGCGAACGTAAGTGCGACGACTGGACGGATATGTCGTCCTCCAGCCGAAAGACCGGCGAGAGGCGAAAGCTTCAACCTTCCTCTCCAGGCGGGCTTGGGACTCCTCTCTCCTGACGTTCCTCCTTCGCTCTTTCAGGAGGACGGACGAGCCCTACGGAGGAAGAAAGCGCCGCCCGAGAGGAGAGGAGCGGCTTCGCGGAGCAGCCCTGCCCACCTCAAGCGCAGCTTCCCCGGGAGGTGGCGGCGAGAAGAAAATCCCGGGCGCTGCACGGGTGCAGAAAAGCCGTCCGCAAACCGGGATGAGGCGGAGCCGAAAAGGACCCCGTGAAAGGGCGATACCCGGAGGGAGAAGCGGAGAGAAGGAGGGAAAGGCGGGGACAAGCGGATCCCGCGAGACGCTTCCGGATGGCGGAGAGACCTTCCACCCAGACGGAAAACGCGGCAATCCCCGAAGAAGAATGCAAAACCAGGGAGAAAAGAAAAACGAATGTACAGAATGTGGAAGATCCTTCAAAACAAATCAGCAGCTTCAAAACCACCTGAGAACCCATTCCGGAGAAAAACCATATCAATGTTTGGAATGTGGAAAGAGCTTTAGTCAGGCTGGAAACCTCCGTCAACATCAAAGAATTCACACTGGAGAAAAACTGTATCAGTGCCTGGAATGTGGAAAGAGCTTCACTGCGAGGAGAGATCTTGATAATCATCAAAGAATTCACAATGGAGAAAAACCTTACAATTGCCTGGAGTGTGGAAAGAGCTTTAGTCAGGATGGAAACCTCCGTCAACATCAAAGAATTCACACAGGAGAAAAACCATATCAGTGCCTGGAATGTGGAAAGAGCTTCACTGGGAGGAGAGATCTTGATAATCATCAAAGAATTCACACTGGAGAAAAACCTTACAATTGTCTAGAGTGTGGAAAGAGCTTTAATCAGGATGGAAACCTCCGTCAACATCAAAGAATTCACATTGGAGACAAACCTTATAAGTGCATGGAGTGTGGAAAGAGCTTTAGTCAGGGTGGACACCTCCGTCATCATCAAAGCATTCACACTGGAGAAAAACCGTATCAGTGCCTGGAATGTGGAAAGAGCTTCACTGCGAGGAGAGATCTTGATAATCATCAAAGAATTCACAATGGAGAAAAACCTTACAATTGCCTGGAGTGTGGAAAGAGCTTTAGTCAGGATGGAAACCTCCGTCAACATCAAAGAATTCACACAGGAGAAAAACCATATCAGTGCCTGGAATGTGGAAAGAGCTTCACTGGGAGGAGAGATCTTGATAATCATCAAAGAATTCACACTGGAGAAAAACCTTACAATTGTCTAGAGTGTGGAAAGAGCTTTAATCAGGATGGAAATCTCCGTCAACATCAAAGAATTCACATTGGAGACAAACCTTATAAGTGCATGGAGTGTGGAAAGAGCTTTAGTCAGGGTGGACACCTCCGTCATCATCAAAGAATTCACACTGGAGAAAAACCACATCAATGTCTGGAATGTGGAAAGAGCTTTGCTGAGAGGAAAACTCTTGATGACCATCAAAGAATTCACACTGGTGAAAAACCTTATAAATGCATGGAGTGTGGAAAGAGCTTTACTCAGGGTGGACACCTCCATCTACATCAAAGAATTCACACAGGAGAAAAACCATATCAGTGCCTGGAATGTGGAAAGAGCTTCACTGTGAGGAGAGGTCTTGATAATCATCAAAGAATTCACACTGGAGAAAAACCTTACAAATGCCTGGAGTGTGGAAAGAGCTTTAGTCAGGATGGAAACCTCCGTCAACATCAAAGAATTCACATTGGAGAAAAACCTTATAAATGCATGGAGTGCGGAAAGAGCTTTAGTCAGAGTGGAAATCTCCATCAACATCAAAGAATTCACACTGGAGAAAAACCATATCAGTGTCTGGAATGTGGAAAGAGCTTTGCTGAGAAGAGAACTCTTGATGATCATCAAAGAATTCACACTGGAGAAAAACCTTACAAATGCCTGGAGTGTGGAAAGAGCTTTTGTCAGGATGGAAACCTCCGTCAACATCAAAGAATTCACATTGGAAAAAAACCTTATAAATGCCTGGAGTGTGGAAAGAGCTTTAGTCAGAATGGCCATCTCCGTCATCATCAAAGAATTCACACTGGAGAAAAACCATATCAATGTCTGGAATGTGGAAAGAGCTTCGCTGAGAGGAGAATTCTTGATGATCATCGAAGAATTCAAACTGGAGAAAAACCTTATAAATGCATGGAGTGTGGAAAGAGCTTTACTCAGAGTGGACACCTCCGTTATCATCAAAGAATTCACACTGGAGAAAAACCATATCAATGTCTGGAATGTGGAAAGAGCTTTGCTGAGAGGAGAATTCTTGATGATCATCGAGTAATTCACACCGGAGAAATACCATATAACTGCCCTGAGTGTGGAAAGAGCTTCAATGAGAAGGGAAATTTTAATATTCATCAAAGAATTCACACCAGAGGGAAAAAATATATAAATGCCTGGAGTGTGGAAAGAGTTTTAGTAACAGAAGGAATCTTTATAAACATATAAACCAGGGGTGTCCAACCTTGGCCACTTTAAGACTTGTGGACTTCAACTCCCAGAATTCCTCAGCCAGCAAAGTCCACAAGTCTTAAAGTTGCCAATGCTGGACACCCCTGGTATAAACCATTCAAATAGTTAAGTATATTCTCAAGTATTTAACTTTCTTAACAGACAGATGTGCAATGATGAAAGAAGACATAGAAAACTACTTAAGCAAATAAAATTAGATTTGGAAAAACCTACATCAGTGCTAGGAAGGATGGTTACAGTGAAAATGAATATCCTACCAACATTGCTGTTTCTGTTCAAAGCAGCACCTATAAGAATTGAAAAGAAATTCTTTGATGATTTGAATAAATTGATTTTGATATTTATTTGGCAAGGAAAAAAGTGAATAAAATTGAAAATGTTACAAGACTATGAAAAAGAAAATGGAGGGTTTGGACTACCAGATTTGTTCTTATATTACCAAGTATGTGATAACATGGCTATCAAATAATCCACTCCAGAGAAAAACCTTATAAATGCCAGGAGTGTGGAAAGAGGTTCAGTTGGCTGAGAAACCTTTATGCACATCAAAGAATTCACTCGGGAGAAATCCTCTGTAAATGCCTGGACTGTGGAAAGAACTTCAGTCGGAAAAACAGCCTTAATAGGCATCAACTCATTCATTCTGGGGAAAATTCCTATAAGTGCGTGGAATGAGGAAAGAGTTTTATTGACCAACATCAAAGGATCTATCATAATTCACTAGGATTCAATCTGTCATAGAGAAGAAAATTTAGAAATGTACGGAGTGGGAAAAATGCTTTAGAACAAATGGAAATCTCCAAAACTACAATGGAACCTTGGGCACAAATGCGACCAAATTGGGTGACAAGCAACATTTTTGGAAAATGTTTGCTTCTGGTATCAAACAGATCCTCTGGCACTGATCAAATACAGCTGTGGTGATTTTCCCTGCTTTGATTTCCCCTGCTGCACGTGCACAGAATTGTAGGCACTAGTAATAGTAATATTTACTAGTCAGTAAATATTAACCACAGTTAATATTGGTTCAGTTTTACTATTGTTTTATTATTGTTAAATAAAGGAGCATTTTATTATCTCCTTTATTCTTATGGTTTGTTTAGCAGTTTTGCTATTCTATATTATCTCATAGTTTAATTTGAATTATATTACAAATTATTAAGTGTTTTGCATGATCACATTTTTCCTGTAAATGAGTCCACATCTTGCAAATTGTGCAAGGAATATGAGAGCAACGGTATTCAATTGTACATTCTTATATAATCATCACAAATTTAATTCAGTCAGTCAATGGTGCTGTAGTTTAATATATTACTTAGGAAGATGGGCCAGAGTCACTCTTTCCCTTTCAGTAGTAGGAGTTCATGCTGAAGCCAATCTTCAACAGCAACATCCCCTTTATCTTCTCTTTCTGCTCTAAATATACCCCAACTATGAACTACCTCAGCCTTTCCATCTTGGCTGGAACATACCTCTCCCAGATAGGTGATAGAGAGCAAGCAGAGAAAGCCAGATGTATGCCACAGTATCCAAACTGCTTCCTTTCAGGTATCTTCTCTGCCAGATGTAACCCCTCTCTCCCAAGTAGCTTTGTCATCCACCTTTAGAGACCTTGCTAAGTTTTGCCAATTACTATTTTTAATGCAACAGAAGGGGGAATGTTTCAACACATGACATAAGATAATCTTACTACCTATAATTGACTTGTAATCACTGAGTAAGCCAGACAAATTTTATTTCATTCTTGGGTTAGACAGCTTCAATGCTAGATACATTCCAAACTGACAGACAAACCACATTCAACATGCAGCCCTTAATGAAATTATACCTATCTGGAGGGAACTAAGTAGTGGGGCTCCCCGCAGTTCTGCCTTAGGCCAGTACATTTCAACATCTTCATAAATAATTTAGATGGGATATAAGGAGAAATCAGATTTGCAGGTGACACCAAGCTGGCAGCAAAAAATAGAAATGAATAGAGTACCACCCTCCCAAAATTGAGGAGAATCTGCTGGATCCAGAGCCATCTGTGGACTGTGATGGTGCATGATGACCAGTTTATTGAATGATCAAATGCAAACCCTGCTTTTTTGAGGAATAATTGTGACAGAGGAATTAAAAAGGTCCAGAGTTCGATGAAGATTTCAATGACACACACCGAGCCATTGTATGTCTGCTGTGAAAAAAATTAATTCCCTTCTTGAGATGATCCCAAAATAAACTGAAAATAAGTGTACAATAAGGGAGTGAGTTTTTTCTCCCAATTACTGTGATCACCCGCTAGAATAGTGTCTACTTTTCCAAGTCCCAGATTTCAAAAATGAGTGGAAAATGGAAAGCATATAAAAAAAGGTGGGACAAAATGATAAGTGTGGTGGGTTGATAACCACCTCCCTGCATGGGTGGGATTCAAATTTCTTAACCAGTTCTGTGGGTGTGGTTTAATTTGTGGGTGTGGTTTGGTGGTCATGTGATGGGTGGGAGTGGCTTGCTGACTGGGAGTGGTTAGATGGTCATATGGGTAGGTGTTGCTAGGTGGTCATGTGACAGGTGGGTGTGAGCAGGTGGCCATGTGACTGGCAAACCAAATGCAAGTGGTCCTCACTTATTGGCCAGTTGCTTGCCAGTTTCCAAGGTATTGGGAGCCCTGGAGAGGGCAGGGTGAAGCCTGGGCAGGTTTCCATGTGGCTGGCAACCCAAATTTAAGTGGTCCTCACTTAATGGCCAGATCCTGCTTAGTGGCCAGTTGCTTAGTAAGTGTTTTTTGCCAGTTTTCAAGGCCTGGGGAACCCTGGGGAGGGCAGGTGAGGCTTGGGCAGCTACGAGGAGCTACAAGGAGGGCTGGGGATCTATGGGGAGGGCTGCAGAGGGCTGGGTGAGGCCAATTCAACATCACTTCTTTGCCCTGATGACTAAGTATTAAAAAAGATATACCAAAACAAAAGGTAGTTTATTATGTCATGATTTTAATGCTTAAATAATAAAAAGGTACTCAAAACTATATTGTTACAACACTTTAAAATATTAATCAAAAACTATTACATAACAAAACTTTACAAAAAACAATAAAACTTATTTAAAGTACTCCCAAATTGCTTTTCTATTATCGTCCCAAGTTATAGTTTTCTTGTGTTTAACACGAGCATCATCAGCAGTGTGATGATGTGCCCGTAACCACTTCTTTACTATAGGAACAGGGTCCCATTCTTGCACAGGTAAGCCAATTAGACTTGATGGTCAGGAGGTTTGTAATACTGGAAACTGTAAGGCCACTTCTGCCCTCTGGACATATTATGTTCATCTGCGAGAAGCCCCTTTCTGCCTCTTCTGAATTGATTGCAATTGGTTTAATAATATCTCTAGCCTTTTTAATGCTGAAAGGAATTGTATAATTTTTAGAATCTTTTAGTACATTTTCTATGAAATCACAATAATTAATATTGATTTCATAATTGAAAATTTGACCAAATGCAATGAATTGTCCTTCAGCTGCTCTCCGTGGAGCCACCACTTCTTCAATATTCCAATAATCTGGCTCCAAATAATTTAGAAATTTTAATTGATCAATGTCTTTAAATTGGCAGCTTGCTTTTAAATATTTGCAATCCACCAATCTTTTCTTCAAATTAGTTACAATGCTTTGTATAAGTTTTTCATGAGGAAGTCCCACAAATCGATGATTTTGTATAAAATTTATACTTTTAAAGGTTTCTGAAGTAATTAATTCATCAACCTTACTATCATATGCACCCCTTTTCCTCTATAAGCATTTCAAATGACCTAATTGATCTTATCACAAGTTTTTCAGCCTTTATAATGTCTATGTTTCTCACTTGCATTGCGTTAGAAAGGAGAGATATTTTAGTTAGCATATCAATCATGAAGGCCAAATCAGTGAGAAAATATTCTCAATAATTTTCAAGAAGGGCAGCCATACCAGAGTATTTTTAATTTGAACAGAAAAATTGATGTAGTGCTGGATAAGCCTGCCACACAGCTAGGGTTGATCTTAAACTACAGGCAGCCCATCTTGGTCCAAAAACTCTACCAATTTTTATAATTTCAATCTCAAGTTGTTCAGAAATTTTGTTAAGTTCAATTATTCTTATTTGATTGATGGAAAATAGAATATATTTTATCAATAAAAATTTGAAAATGATTGATTTGCTTTATTTCCCTAATAGAATAATCTAAAACAAGTTGCAGACGATGGTTTAAACAGTGCCATATTATTTGGAAACTCTTTGGCTATCCTAGTGCTTACCCCAGATTTTCTCCCATGCATAACACTGGCTCCATCGGAGCAAAATCCAATTAAACATTTCTCCAGATAGTTTCTATTAAACCCAACTTTATTCAAACTTTCTATAACCGAACAAAATATCATCTCTGCATCTTGTTTATCTAATTCTACTAGTTCAAGGAAAATTGTTGGTGAGAAAACTGGATCCTCAACTTTTTTAAAAAAATAAAGTTTTATTTGGGTTTTCACACACAAAATACAAGTAAAACATCTTTTTTGAAAATAACATGGTCCCAGGTTGAACTTTTTTATGCAGACACAAAACTCAATTTCATGCTCCTTTTTGTATTCTATTCCATATGTTATACTATTTTACATTTTCTATATAGTTTTTCCCCTCTTAATTTTCTCAATTTTATTTTGATTATCTCATCTCAGTTCAAATCATTATATTTATACTTTTGTCTGTTCTGTTTCAATTTCATATTATCCTTTCTCATTAAACAAATTTTCTCTTGTAGTTACTAATTGCAGTATGACACCTTTATATCTTTTAATTACATCCATTCAACTCTTATTTAAACTTCAATATATAACTTAAGTTTATGACCTTCAATATAATACATAATACATAACTTCCAATCAAATTCTGCTTGGCACATTCTTATAATACACACTATATTCTTTAAAAAAAAGGAAAGATTGTAAATATATGTAATTATAAATCCTCATTCCATTCCAGTTCAGTTCTATCATTAACAATCATTAAAACCATAACATCTTTAACACTTCTTTTCAATTAAATATCATACTTCCTTAAAACACATATAATCTCCATAATTAATTTTTCCCTTATTTCTCTTCACATATGTTTTATAAATCATTAAATATACCTTTTGTTACATTTATTTATTGACAAGCATTCCACTGAATTACGATAGCTATTTTATCAGACATTTTAATTATATTGTTTCATATTTTGTAAAATTATTTATGCTTCTAATATAAACATACTATCTTATGTACCTTTGCAGAATCCCTTTTTCCATTAAGTTTTCACCCTTTATCTCTAAATAGGCTGTTTCTCTACATTTTGCTTCTGTCCTTTATAACTTATTTTCCTTTCTTTATTCCCTCTCATCTTCTCCCTTCTCTTTTTACCCCCTTGTCTTTCTACTTCTAATTCTCTCTTCTGCATTTCCCTCTTCTGTTGCTTTCTTATTTTATACTTATTTTTCACTCTATTTTTTGGGGGGAGTTGTTTTTCCCAATCTTAAACTTTCCATTCTCTTTCCCCCCTTTCCTTCTCCCCCCCCATCTAAGATTACCTGTTCATTAAAGATGGCTTCTTCTTTGTCGCAATCTTCTTGTTCTGCAGGCATTTCTTGTGTTGTTTCTCATAATTCCAAATCTCCATTTCTAAAAACTGAAATACAAAGCCAAAAGAACCTCTCCCTTCTTGTGCATCTTCTTTGTACTTTTTAAGTTCCATTTTCAGTTTTTCTAAGAGTGGAGCCATATTAAACAGTTTTAAACAACCACCCGATTGATTTTAGTCATTCAAAACAATAACCAAGAATCCAGGAATCATCAAGTAATCCAGATAGTCCCGAGTTATATCTTCTTATTTCTTTTTCGACTTTCTCTTCCTGGGGTTTTTGTTGCGATATTTCAGTTAGAATGTATCTTTTGGAAGTCTTGTTGAGATTTTGCTATAAGTTCTTTTTTAATTCCAGACAGTCTCCTCCCTTCCAGATCCTGTCCTTTTATTCTTCCTCTCTCCTTTCCTGTTTTCAAAAGCTTTTAATTATCCAGAAATCTTTATTATCCCTTTGACTTTTTATTTTCAGCATTAAATGCCTATTGATGTCAAAGTGGATTTTTTTCCAATTTCTTGCTTAAGTCTCTTAGCTGTCAGTATAGGAAAAGGAGAAAACCAAATCTTTCCCCTTTTCTCTCTCCTTCACAGCTTAAAAATCTTCTTAGGGAACTGTTTTTTAACAGTTTCAATTCCAGGGTTCCTTATTTGTTGCTTTTGCTGTTTGACCTGGTCAACCAAAACTTTCTCTTCTTATCTTTCTCCTGCATATTCTTTTCTGGTCGAGTTCTTCTTTGTGGTGGCCATTTCTGACCACCGCTGCAACCGCCTTCGGGAAAGGGAGTAATGGCCAGCTGGGGAGGAGAGATGCGGCTCTCCTCAACCCTGCAGGCAGTCTCCCCCCTCTTCACTACCTCTACGGGATGGCTTAGCCCCAAAACCAGCCAGTTCAGGGCGCTCCAGTGGCGAGCACGGATCGAAGCCTCGCAGAGACAAGGTTTCGGTCTGTTGCTGAAGAAGCTCAAACCGGAAGTCCTGGATCCTCAACTTTTAAGTACAGTATAAGAACTGGTTTGGAAGATATTGTTGAGGCTTCGTCAATTATCAAACAGATTTTGCAAGTTTTCTCAATAATTTTGGTAAATAAATGTTTCCTGATGTCTTTTGCAATGAAATCTACTATTGCAATTGCAGTTTTATGTGAATGCAACCCTGTTCCCAAATCTAAACCGTTTGTTATTTGTAATTCAATCAGATTTTTTTTTTAAATATATTTTTATTAATTTTCTTTTTTTACATTGTAAAACATCATGGTATCAACAACGTTCTTGGCATCTATACAGGATTTTGGTTTAAATATCATAATACATTATATTGCATTTGTCTAGTACTAAATAATATCTTTAGCTATAATTACTATTCTTATATCTTTATATAATTTACAAAATTTTATTTTACTTTCTTAAGGATTGTTTCAATTAACATTTTTGTCTCACTTCTTGGTTCTGTTTGTTAGCCATTTATACCAATTGTTCCCAATTGTAAAGAATTCAGAGTCATCTTTTTCTTTCAATTTCATTGTTAGCATATTCATCTCAGCACTTTCTGTTACTTTGTGTGTTATTAGTTCTTCATTGGGGGTATTTGGTGTTTTCCATACCTGCGTAAAGTCTATTCTGGCAGCTGTTGTAATATGTAACACTAAGTATTTTACTTCTTTTGGTAATCTTTCTTTGATGATTCCTAAAAGGAAGGATTCTGGTCTGAGCTCAGTTTGATAGCCAGTGAGCTCTTTTAACTAATTTTTAATTTGAATCCAGTATGTACTGGCCTTGGGGCACATCCACCACATGTGATAAAATGTACCATTGACTTTTTTGCACTTCCAACATTTGGGACTCATGTTGGAGTAGATTTTTGCCAATCTCATTGGAGCTAAATACCATCTATAAAACATTTTATATATGTTTTCTTTGTATGCTGCAGATACCGTTAACTTATAATTTATGTTCCATATTTTCTCCCATTCCTCTAATTCTATAGTGTATCCAAAGTCCTGTGCCCATGCAATCATTGTACTTTTGACTATTTCCATTTATATATTTTAGTTATAAGTTTTTGTTCCAGTCCCATTAATATTTTATCTAATTGGTTCTACCCTTTGTCAAACCCAAAATCTTTTGAGTCTTTTTTATATTTATTTTGAATTTGCAAATATGGCCACCAATCGATTATAATTCCATTTTCCTTCAGTTCTTGGTTTGATTTTAATTTCCCTTGAGTATCTAATAATTCTTCATAGCTTATCATTTTCCGTAGGTCTAATCTATTTGGATATATTATGGCTTCCATGGTTGATAGCCATTGTGGGATTTCCATATAATGTTTACTTTTGATTTTTTTTCCAAATTGTAATCAATGAGTCTCTTATTAGGTGTTGATTGAAATAGGTATGTATATTACTTTTGTTTTCCCACAAAAAAGCATGCCAACCTATCAAGAGGTCATGTCCTTCTAATGTTAAGATTCTCTTGTCTCTTAATTTAACCCAATCCTTAATCCAACTCAACATCGCTGTCTGGTAATAAAGTTCCCATTCTGCTAGTCCAAGACCGCCTCTGCTCCTATTATCTTGTAATAGTTTCATTTTAATACGTGGCCACTTGCCCAACCAGACAAACTTGGATGTCATTTTATTTAGTTCTGTAAAAAAAAATTCCCTAATTTCATTTGGAATAGATACTTTTGGTAAAGTATTCATTTTCAATGTTGCTAGTTTCAATTTGGCCCATAATTCCAATTCTTTTCTGATTTGCTTAAACAGTTTAACATAATTGTCCTCTTTTAATGATGAGCATCTGGGTGATACCCAAATTCCCAGGTATTTCACCTTTTTTACTATTCGCAGTCCCATTATGTTTTCTAATTCTACTTTCTGTTTTGTTGTACAGTTTTTGACTATCATCTTAGTTTTATTCTTATTTATTTTAAATCCTGCCACTTCCCCAAATTTTTCTATTTGTTGCAACAATATTGGTCCCGCATTCATTGGGTCTTCCACTATAAATACCAAATCATCGGCAAATACCTGAACTTTATATTCCTCATTTCTAATTTTAATTCTGTGAATCTCTGGGTTTTGTCTGGTTGCAGCTGGCAACACTTCTAAAGACAAGATAAATAGCAGAGGTGAAAGTGGACACCCTTGTCTCACTCCTTTTGCAATTTCAAAATCTTCAGTACGATCTCGATTTAATAATACACTTGCTTTTTGATTTGAGTATATTTCTTGTAATATTTTTCTATATTAGTGCCAAAGTTCAGCTTTTTAATTTGATATACTGTATATGATATTTTATCAAATAGTCCCATATAAAACTTCTTCTGGTTATCATTAGGGGTGTATATCTCCACCAATAGTAATTGTTTTTGATGTAAATTAATTTGTATCATTAAAATTCTTATAATCCGTATTTAGCAATGAGATTGGCCTATAATTTGCAATTAGTTGTTGATCAGTGCCTTCTTTTGAAATTAGATGTATGCCTCGGACCCAGACCTCAGGAATCTAGCTTCCATTAATGCCTCATTATATAATTCTAGAAGCATTGGTTCAAATATTTCCAATAAAGTTTTATATAATTCGCCGAGTAAACCATCCGGACCTGGTGTTTTATTGTTTTTTTGTTTTTGTATTACCTTTTGTAGCTCTACTAACATTATTTCTTTATTAAGTATTTCTCTATTTTCTTCAGAGATTGGGCTCAGACCGTTTTCCTCCAAGTAGTGTCTAATGTTTTCTTCCATAACTACTTCTTGTTTATAAAGCTTGCCAAAATACCTTTGCACAATTCTCTTTTTCTCCTCCATCTAATAATTCATTGTCTCTTCCACACCCTTAAGTTGCTTAATTAATCTTTTTTCCTTCTCTATTTTTAATTTATGGGACAACCACCTATCTGGTTTATTTGCTGACTCAGAAAAATTGTGTTTGACATTTTTAAAGTTACCTGCATTTTCCTCAGTAGCTATCAAATTTAATTCATGTCTAATCATCCCTATTTCTTTCTTAGCTTCCATATTTTTTGGATCTTTTTGGAGCTCATATTCAATTTTTTTAATCCTTTCTTGTAATTCGTTCTGTTTCTTCCATTTTTCTTTATTTTTCTTAGCTACATAAGCTATTGATATACCTCTCATGAAAGCCTTTGTGGTGTTCCATAAATTTTCTAAACTAGCATTTTGTTTTAAGTTAACCTTTAAAACTATTTCTAATTCATCTTTAATTATTTGAATACATTCTTTTTCTTTTGTTATTTGTGGGTTTGGTATCCATCTCATTTTTCTTTTATTTTGTCCTTTCCATGTAATTTTCACTGGGCTATGGTTGGCCCATATATTGGGCATTATTTCTACTTCACTAATGTCTTTCTCAATTATCTCATTCACCCACACCATATCAATTCTGGACCAGGATTTTTGTGGACTAGAATAGAAGGTGAATTTCTTCTCATTTGGATTTCTCTTCCTCCATATGTCTTCCAAGTGAGTCTCTTCCGTTAAATCAAAGGAAGTTTTTGGTAGAATTCTCTTTTTTCCCTTCCTTATCTCTTCCATATGAATATAATCTTTTTAAACATCAACAATGGCATTGAAGTCCCCTATTAAACAAATATTTTCTTCACCTACACTAATTATTTTATCATGTAATATCTTATAGAACTTCTTCTGGTTATCGTTAGGGGCATATATCCCCACCAATAGTACTTGTTTTTGATGCAAATTGATTTGTATCATTAAAATTGTGCCTTGTTCATCTGCATAGATTTGTTTTGCATTTATCCCTTTTTTTACATAGATTGCAACCCCCCTTTTCTATTGATCTGCCAATGCTGTAAATAATACACCTAAATTGGGGTATTCTAAATATTTTTTGTGTACCTTGCTTTTTGATTTGAGTATATTTCTTGTAATGTTTTTTCTATATTAGTGCCAAAGTTCAGCTTTTTAATTTGATATATATGATATTTTATCATATAGTCCCTTATAAAACTTCTTCTGGTTATCATTAGGGGTGTATATCCCCACCAATAGTAATTGTTTTTGATGTAAATTAATTTGTATCATTAAAATTCTGCCTTGTTCATCTGCATAGATTTTTTTTTGCGTTTATCCCTTTTTTACGTAAATTGCTACCCCCCTTTTCTTTTGATCTGCCAATGCTGTAAATAATACACCCAACTTGGCATATTCTAATATTTTTATGCTGCTTTTGGATATGTACCTCCTGTAGGAATATAATATCGATGTTTTGTTTAATTAGTTTGGTTAATATTTGTTTCGTCTTGATATGGGAGTTTAATCCATTGAATGCATAGTGAGAGTAATTTAATCTCTTCTTTCATTGTTAATTCTGAGTCTACCTAAATCTTTTGTTTATTCTTCCTTCTCTTTGGGGTCTTACTCTTGGTCCTTCTCTCCTTGGGTATTCTCTCTTTTCTTTGCCTCTCTCTTCTTAATTCATTTCCTGTATTCCCTGTTGCTGATCTTCTTGTTGGTCCTCCTGACTCTAGCTTTCTGACTCCTCTTTGCTGCTCCCCTCTTCCTCTATTTCCATCAACTGATCATAAAGTTCTTGCGCCTTTTCAATACTATCATTTTTTACTCTTCTTTCTTGCCACGTCACCAGCATTCCTTCAGGGACCAGCCATCGGAACCAGATGTTTCATTTATTCAGGAGTATTGCCAGAGATCTGTAGTCTTTCCTCAACTCTCTTACCTGCCTTGGAATTTGTTTCAAGGTCGTGATCTCTTTTTCTTTATATACCATCAGCTCATACTTTGTGATTCTATATACAATATCTCTTACATTTTTCTGGCAAACCTGATGTGGACCTCTCCAGGCAGCTTGTTTCATCTGGCGTAGTTTATATGGATTTGGCAGACCTCATCTAATTCTTTCACTATTTCCTGTTGGTCCCTTTGCAATGCCTCTGCTATTAAGTGGGACATTGTGTCTCCCAGGTCTTCGTCTTTGGATTCCAATATATTTTGGAATCTCAAATAGAATGCTGCATGTTCCATTTCGAGATGGATAATCGAATCTTCTAAATCTCTGTTGATCTCTATACTTTCCTATCCATCCCTTCCAATCTCTTATCTGTTTGTTCAGCTTTGGTTTCTATATTCTTTATTCTTTGTTCATTCTTCTCCAGTGTCTGTTGGATCGTTCCCATCTTCTCCTCTAACTTTTGAATCTTACCCTTCATTTCTCCCATTTCGGTCTTCTGGTCATGAACAGATCCTCGGGTGCCGATCAAATACAGCCGTGGTGATTTTCCCTGCCACAGTGATTTCCCCTGCTGTGCATGCATAAAATTGTAGGCACATGTGCCGTCAGTCGCGTTTCTGTTCGTGACCAAATCGGGTTGTGACCGAAGTCCTGGAATGGATTACAGTCATGACCCAAGGTTCCACTGTATGTAAGAATCTACATAGGAGAGGAACCTTATAAGTGGATAGAGCATGGCTAATATATTTCAGTAACTAGCAAAATCAGCTCAGTTCTAGATGAAATACTCCAAGGTTTCTCAAGGTATGAGAAACTCCTTGAATATTTATTACCTTCCTAATTACACCTAAAAAGGCAGGTGTGTGGATTCTTACACTTCATTGCCATCTCAAATTGTATGTGTCAACATGAGCGACTGTATCATCAATTCAAATATTCCAGATCATATAAACTTCTGAAATGTTTTACTATTCTTTCCATTACTAGTCAGTAAATAGTAACCACAGTTAACATTGGTTTAGTTTTAGTATTGTTTTATTATTGTTAAATAAAGGAACATTTTACTATCTCCTTTATTCTTATGGTTTGTTTAGCAGTTTTGTTGTTCTGTATTACCTCATAGTTTACCGTATATACAAGAGTATAAGTCAACCCAAATATAAGCCGAGGCACCTAATTTTACCACAAAAAACTGGGAAAACTTATTGACTCAAGTATAAGCCGAGGGTGGGAAATGCAGCAGCTACTGGTAAATTTCAAAAATAAAAATAGATACTAATAAAATTACATTAATTGAGGCATCAGTAGATTAAATGTTTTTGAATATTTATTTCAAAGAAAAACAGATTAATCAATTTGGGAAACGATCTCACTATCATGAAAGGTTTAATTGATTCACTAACCCAAAAGAAGATGACGATGACAGTGGGAGGCAGGAGTCACTCTCTCCCTTGCAAGAAAAAAGCAAGAGCCGTTCTTATGATCTCTCTCTCTCTCTCTCCCCGTAATACAGTCAAGCCCTTTCCAGCATGTGCGATCTGCCGCCACCACTTTGCACCCTGCAAATGCAAAATCCCGGGGATTTTGCATTTGCAAGGTGCAAAGCGGCGGGGGCGGATCCCGCGTGCTGGAAAGGGCTTGACTGTATTACGGGGAGAGAGAAAGAGATCATAAGAATGGCTCTTGCTTTTTTCTTGCAAGGGAGAGAGTGACTCCTGCCTCCCACTGTCATCGACATTTTCTTTTGGGTTAGTGAATCAATTAATTTGGGAAATGATTTCACTATTATGAAAGTCAGTGTTCTCTGCCAGTGGGGCATTTGGAAGAAAATGCCCCGTGGCATATCCACGCGCGTGTAAGGGGAATCAGAAATCCCCGCGTTCAATGCCTAGCACAGCAGAAGAGAAAACGCAGCTGTGAGCAAATACTAGGAAAACCTGATTGATCAGAAGGAAGGAGGCAAAAGAGGGAGGGGTGGTGGTGGACGGAGGTCCCACTGGTATTTTTGAAACACTTGGTCGGCAGTGCTTAAAGTCAACGTCCTCGCTCCCACCTACCCAAAGCCACGAAGTCCCCCAATTGCGCAGCCCAGAATCGCCCTCCCCTCGGGGCAGCAACGACGCCCGGTATTTCCCAAGATGAAGCTCCGCCGTGCAATGAAAGCGCTCTGGCTCTAGGCTTGCGGGTTCAGAAAACAACGCGAGGCAAGGTCACTTCGGCTCCGCTCAGCTTCGTTTCCTAGCTGCTTTCAGTCCGCTTGGGAGGAGGGGGAGGAGGTGGTGGCAGCAGCTTGTGTTGTTTTCTGAGCTCTAGGCCACCACCTCCTCCCCCTCCTCCCGAGTGGACTGAAAGCAGCTAGGAAATGAAGCTCAGCGGAGCCGAAGCGACCTCGCCTCGCGTTGTTTTCTGAGCTCTAGGCTCCGCTCAGCTTCATTTCCTAGCTGCTTCCAGTCCGCTCGGGAGGAGGGGGAGGAGCTGGTGGCATCAGCTTGCGTTGTTTTCTGAGCTCTAGGCCACCACCTCCTCCCCCTCCTCCCGAGCGGACTGAAAGCAGCTAGGAAACGAAGCTCAGCGAAGCCGAAGCAACCTCGCCTCGCGTTGTTTTCTGAGCCTAGAGCCAGGGCGCTTTCATTGCACGGTGGAGCTTCTTGTCTCAGGAAACACTGGGCGTCGTTGCTGCCCCCTGAGGGGAGGGCAATTCTGGGCTGCGCGATTGGGGGACTTCGTCGCTTTGGGTGGGTGGGTGGATGGGAGCAAGGATGGACGGAGTCCATGAAGTGGGGCTTGCCTGCAGGAAAGCGGCTGCCCAGCTCCGGAGCTCCACACCATTTTTTTTTCAGAGGGGAATCTGACTCGAGTATAAGCCGAGGGCGGTTTTTTCAGCACAAAGAATGGGCTGAAAAACTCGGCTTATACTCGAGTATATACGGTAATTTAGATTATATTACAAATTATTAAGTGTTTTGCATGATCACATTTTTCCTGTAAATGAGTCCATATCTTGCAAATTGTGCAAGGAATATGAGAGCAACAGTACTCAATTGTACATTCTTATATAATAATCAAAAATTTAATTCAATCAGTGGTGCTGTCCTTGGGTGGGATTCAAAAATTTTAACAACCAGTTCTGTGGGTATGGCTTAGGTGGTGGGCGTGGCTTGGTGGTCATGTGACTGGGTGGACCTAGCTTGGTGATCATGTTATTGGCTGGGTGTACCCAACTCAATATCACTCACATCGAGGCATGCATCTCCCCACCTGGACTCTCATGACTGTGGGGATGCTGCAACAGTCATAAGTGTGAAAATGGTCATAAGTCCCTTTTTTCAGTGCCATTGTAATTTTGAATGGTCACTCCACACAAGCAAAGTACCATCAAAGGAGGGGAAAAACACTCCAGAGAATTTCCAGAGACAGGAAGTATAGCCCTACCAAGAATGTAATAAGGGTTAACGGAGAGGCAGTTTCTGTAAGCAACACCAGAATGTTTCCTTCCTGCCTTCCTTACAGAATTAGGCCAGTATTTATTTTAACAACTGGTTCTTCGAACTGCTTAGAATGTTAACAACCAGTTCTAGCGAATAGGTGCGAACTGGTAGAATCCCACCCCTGGTGCTGTAGTTTAATATATTATACCTAGGAAGGTGGGCCAGAATCGGTCTTTCCCTTTCAATAGCAGAAGTTCATGCTGAAGCCAACTTTCAACAGCAACAGCCCCTTTATCTTCTCTTCCTGGCTCTGTAAATATACCCCAAGTATGAACTACTTTCATCTCAGCCTTTCCATCTTGGCTGGAACATATCTCGCCCAAACGGGTGTTAGGCAGCAAGCAGAGAGATGCCACAGTATCCAAAGCTGCTTCCTTTCAGGTATCTTCTCGGTGCCTGATGTAACTCCTCTCTCCAAAGTAGCTTTGTCATCCAGCTTTAAAGACCTTGCCAAGTTTTGCCAATTTTTAATGCAGCAGAAGGGGGAATGTTTGAACACATGACATAAGGTAAAAGCAGAAACTTTAAGGTGTGCCTGTGAACCATTTTGAAAATGTGTGGAATGGAGGCCAAGGGGTGGAATTGAAAATAAAGTCCAAATTCTTGCTAACAACTCAAATGAAGCCGGTCAGTACAGGATCAGTCAGTGTTAAAAGATCTTCAAGAATCCAAACAGAGAATTGCTTATTATCGAAGCAAGATGAAAGAAAACAAAAGCAAACCAGGTCCCACAACCCAGAAATAAACTGGGGAAATCTCCAAAGAAACATGTCTAAAAATAAAATTTAACATGGATCAAGGAACAACTTGTAAGTGATCTGCATTCGGGGTTGGAAAGCTTTATTAAAGGCGAAGTGTTAATATGAAGAAGACTCAAGATCGCTTCTTAAAAGGTTCACTTATCTTTAAGAGGTGATAAGGTTTATAAGTACTGGGAATTTGAAACTTAAAAACTAAAACAGGTGAAAAAAATTAGCCTAGCACATTTTTCTCTTTTCCACATCATTTTTGTTGTGAATGAATAATGTCAAATAAAGTTATCTTGAGCTTGAAGTCAAGTGCAGGGTTTTGGCCCTGCACTTCTGATTGGCTGTTAATGGCAGGATCGGATTGGTCTGTTCAGGAGCATCTGATTGGCCATTAACAGGCCATTCCCATTGGTTAACGGAGCTAGCGCTCCAGGATTGCTATTGGTTGAATAATTAATAAGTTGCCTATATAAGGAAGGCTATAGCAGCCCTCCAGTTTGAGCTGTCTCACCATGTAAATAATGAGTTTGAAGTTCACTGTTTCTACCGGCTCGTCTCCATTATTCGCACCCATGCTCCAGACTTAACAGTTTTGACTATGCTTGCCTTTTGCAATGACAGCTGGTTTGGTGAAGGAGAGTAATACATTCCAAATAATATAGAAAGAGTTACTGAATTTTATGGAGGAAGCCATAGCCAGGAAAAAGGAGGCAGGAGAAATAAATGGATCAAAATGTGTTCAGAAAGAAAACAACAGCTTTATTTGTAATTTCCTGGAGCAAAATTAGAAATGAATAGTTTTCCCCACTCCCAAAATTGAGAAGAAGAATCTGCTGGATCCAGAGCCATCCGTGGACTGTGATGATGCATGAGGACCAGTGTATTGCATGATCACAGTGCAAACCCTGGTTCTTTTGAGGAGCAACGTGACAGAGGAATTAAAAAGGCTGTCCAGAGTTTGATGAAGATTTCAGTGTACACCAAGCCATTCTCTGTCTGCTGTGAAAAAATTAAATTCCCTGTTTGAGATGATCCCAAAATAAACTGAAAATAAGTCTGCAATAGGGGCATCGGTTTTTTATCCAAATTACTGTGATCACCCTCTAGAATAGTGTCTACTTTTCCAAGTCCCAGATTTCAAAAACTAAAATGGAAAATGGAAAGCATATAAAAAAGGTGGGACAAAATGGTAACTGTGGTGGGTTGATAACCACTTCCCTATACTATATTTTTCAAACTCAGCAACTCTTAAGATGCTTGGACTTCCAGCTACCAGAATTTCTCAACCATCATGACTCTCTGGGGAATTTTGAGAATCGAAGTCCACACATCTTAAAGCATGGCTGAGTTTGAAAAACACTGCTCTAATGGGAAGGAAGTTTGAGACTTTTTACAAAGGAAAAAAGGGGAAAAAAGGAAGATGCATGAAGGGTTATAAAATTCCCCAAAAATCCATAATTAAACTGCCTGTTTAGAAGAAAGGGATATTTTAAATGGAACATCTGCAGGATAGTTACAGTTGATTAAAAAAATTCTATGTGCATTGTAGACAATATAGCTGAGGAGTTTGGAATTTGAAGATTTGGCTAGATAATTGATCTCTACCTATAAATTGTTTTTCTGTGAATTCTCTTTTTCAATAATCCTAAATATCTGACAATAGAAAATAATTTTTGCAAGTTCTTGGGCTTCCTTAAGCTCTGCAAAATATCACAGGAAAATTTGTTTTGGAAAGAACAAATGTAATGTTCACATTCAAGATTGTTAGCACCAACTGTCTCTGGAGATTTCTTTTCCCAAGAGCCAAAGATAACCTCTATCTAAAATATATTATACTGGCCACTGTGAACTACAAGAGATTTCATGTCCTCACTTAATGATGCTAACTAGGAACAAACTCCATTGTTAAGCAACTCACACATAAGTTTAAAACCATGTGACTATGCCACTTAGGGTTGTCAGTTATGGCAGTCCCAGTGAGGACTGTGAGTTATTAACCTTATGTGATCATAATTTCAAATTTCCTGCTGGCTTCCCCATTGACTTCCCCATTGCTTGTTGGAAGCCTGACAGGGAAGGCTGTAAATCAGAATCCCATGACAATGGGATGCTGCAATGGTCAGAAGTGTCAGTTGGTTGCTGAGTGTCGGAAACTCAAACGTGGTTGTGTCAGACTTCCTGCTGGCTGCCCCATTGATTTTGCTTGATCACATGACAACTTTAGACTGACAGAATTGTGGGCCAATCACTGAGCTTCTGAAGCACAATTATGTGGCTGCACAGGTACTGCGAAGGCCACGACTTTGAGGATCAGTTGTAAGTACCACTCCTTCAGTGCCGTTATCATTGAAAGTGGTCATGAAGCAAGGACTATCTGCATAGCATAGCATCACTGAATTTTCTGAAGCATCTCAATGCAATGAAAGAACATCAGATATCTTAATCTGAAATCTGATTCAAAACAGTTCTAGCTGAAGCGATGGAATAATTCTGCAGTAGAAATTACTACAAAGAACTTATTGCTTCGGCTGGCACTTCAAATATAGGTCCTTGGAGTGATTCTGAATCAAGAACTCATCTTCACTTCTCTTCTTTCCATGAAGAACTCATCTTCATGGAAACTATTTTTGAAATGAAATTTAGGGATCCTGAGGTCTCTGGAACAACTACAATCCTAAGCTTTGATAAAATCACAACAGTTATGCTAGATGAATTCCAGCTGGACATGTGGCATTTAGTCTGGACATATATGAGAACATCTTCCCAGCCTCAGATATTTCTCCAGCCTCACCTCCTAATTGTCTCATCTCAGCAGCAACAGGCTGTAAGTGATAAGGCATGACTTAAGAGGAAGGCAGGTGAGAACCTGGAGAAGAATCCAAGGGCAATGTATTCTGATGTCAATCTCCCAAATGTTGCAGTTTTGTAGTATGCTTCATCTTAGAAACTGCCTGGAGTTAAAGAAATTAGAAATGTCATTTGTGAAAGAGTTTAAGCAGCTGGTGAGATTTCAAGCAGCTTTTCAGGTGATGGCAAGCTTAATGTAACAAAGAGAAATTTCCAACCAGCCTGGTATTCATCTCTGATGCATTCACAATGAAAGAATGACAGGTCAACAACAACTGAAGGGAATATTGTTGATTTAGTCCATGTTTCCAACATGTTTTTTCTAATATGTTTGTTTCCAGCTAATTATGTCCTTGCTTAAGTCTTCAGCCTGGTTAAATACCTGTTGAAGCTTTTCTTGATATGATTGGTTGATTATTTG
Source organism: Hydrophis major (assembly GCA_033807585.1). Taxonomy (NCBI): domain Eukaryota; kingdom Metazoa; phylum Chordata; class Lepidosauria; order Squamata; family Elapidae; genus Hydrophis; species Hydrophis major. The sequence continues at coordinate 257,503,647 of CM066330.1, forward strand.
GATTTTGTCATCTGTTGGCTTTGCTTGGTTGTCCTTTAGGTGGACCTAAAGAACAATTTGAAGCTAAGAAGCAGTGAGGTCTTTGAACCAGGCATTTTGCAGAAGAGAAAGTATATAGCTGCTAGAAGTGGCAACATCTCTACTTGTGAGTTGACTGCTAAAATGGATTAAAGGCAGTGTGTTTTTCACCTGAACTATTGATAAATGTCTATGGAGATTCTCAATCCTCCAGGTCATAATTGTCCCAAAGGTGCTTTTTCAAGAGGCCACTAGACTTTCTGGTTTTTCTTTGAAGATGTATCTCATCCAAGAGGCTTCTTCTGCTTGGATGAGAAGCGAAACATCTTCAAAGAAAAATTAGAAAGTTCAGTGGCCTTTTGATATGCATTTTGGGATGACCTATTGATAGTTTAACTTTTTGTCCTTTGTCTATAAAGGAGGTATAAGGGAATAGCTTCTGTCTTTTTCTTTCATGGGCTTGTCTCTCTTCAAGATGTAGCTTAGGAAGAAACAAGGCATAGCTTTTTACTTCAATATCATGAATGTCTATTAGAATTCACTGCTAGCTGGGCTAAGCCTATAAATCCATATGAGAAATGGGGCGACAGGATAGCAATGTTCCAATGTTTGAGGGGCTGCCATTTTCCAAAGCAGCAGAAAGCAAGAAAATAAAGCAATAGATGGAAACTAACCAAGGAGAAAAGCAACTTGGAACCAACCAACCAGTGGAACAGCTTGTCTTCAAAAGTTGTGGCTGCTCCACTGGAGGCTTTTAAGAAGACACCCATTTGTCCAGATTGGAATAGGGTCTTCTGCTTGGACAGGGGCTGGATTAGAAGACCTCCAAGGTCCCAACTCTGATGTTCTGTATTCTGCACTTGATCACTATGTTATGAATATTTTTACTTTTTCCAGTGGGATACTCTGTTTCCTAAATACTCAATATGTTTTCAATTTTCTTATCTTTTGGAACAGGTGTTCCATCCAGGCCTCCAGCTGAATTCAAACCTTCAAATTTTAGAGTCCATTATTCTGGGTCCAAAGGTGTTAGTATGATTTGTAATCCTTGTCACCCAGAAAATAACATGGATAAATCCATGAATCCACCAGGGATCAAGCTTAACTTGAAGGTATCTCAGAAGGTGGAAATCTTTAGATTGACTTTGGCTGATATTGAAACACTACACAGGGTTACATATTTTGGACACTTTCATATGACACCATCAAGAAATCCCAGATCTGCAAACTAAACAGGAAAGCTGGAAAAAAATGTCCCAAGAGGCCACAGCAAACCACCTCTGTTGTGACATAGAGAAAACTACATGGACATGTCCATTAAGTCCTTAAGGATCAAGATTCACTTGTGGGAGTCTTGACCTTTTTACTTTTCCCCTGAAAACAAAGCTCAGGATGAAAAATGACCATCATTGGATTTGCCTGTCAGTACTTCTGTTACTTTAACACTAATAATACCATACAAGATTTTTTTTTAGAAACAGAGATAGCTACATGGCTTAAGAAAGATTAGCTGCTCAGAAGTGAGTCTTGAAATCCAAGTAGTACTCTTAAGAACTGATGTCTTTTATAAGCCACAGTGACATCAACATGGCAGTACAGGAATCCTGATGTCATGCCATCAATGAAGAGATTATGTCCATCACATCACTGGGTGTTAGAAGTGCATAAGTTGAGTAATTTGATCCCTGGGTTCCCATTTGTCCCATCTATGGACACCAATGCTCTTGGCCCTGCTCCAGAAAACATTCCGCAAACCGGCCTTCCTTCTTTCTCCCACAAATTGTTCTCTCATTCAAGCAGCACTTTTTTTCTCCTTTGCTCCATTCTCTTGATGCTGGCCATATTTGGTAGCTGTGGTGGTCTCCCATGGAAAGAATGAGACACAGGCTGGTGTACTTGGGATGGGAGCCCAGAATAAAATTCCAGTGCTTCCTTTTATTGAGATTTTTATGCATAGTAAACAATTACATTGTGGTTTAATAATTAGATATAGTACAGGCTTGTTTGCAGTTGTCTAAGCTGCCTCTTTGTTTGTATTTGTTCTTATTGTTCTCTTTTTTTTTGTACTATCTTAGTGACCTTTAGACAGGAATAAATGTATAAGGCATTATATTAATCATTGCTCAAGCTCAGGCCAAAGTTTATTCCCACATCTCCCCTGTTTTAGTTTTTTGATGATCGCGGATGCCTCAGTAGCTTTTCGCCATCTGCAACAACAGTTCTCCTTCCGTAGGCTTCACCCGACACATTCCTAAAAGTCCAGGGAGACATTGGATACAACAGCATACACAAAGAGAAAATATAATAAGCAATATCGCTCCAACAATTAGGTGATGAATCCATGAACCATCTGACAACCAGGACCAAAGTGCAGCCACATGTCCAGTCCCTTGTCCTTCGATTGTAATGGATTCTCATTCAGGGTTTGTTCCATATGCTGTATAGTAGCTGTAATGTTTGGAGAATAATCAGAGATATACATGCAACAATGTGTATGAATCACAGCACAAACTCCCCCTTGCGCTGCCAAAATAGTGTCCACCACATATCTGGTTTGCAGGACAAAGTCAAGGATTTTTCCTTGCTCTTCTTCAAGCAGCTTTAGAGTTTTAATGGTGTCTTTAAACATAGTAACTGTCCAATTGTTTAAACGATGCAAATCTCTATAGTTCATCATGACTCCTAAAGGAGGAATAACTCCCCTTGATATCTGTGTCCAGCAGTCATGATTCAAAACAGAGTTTACTTCCGTTGCGGAACGCGCATTGCGGATATGAGCGGTCCCCAAAGATTTTAAAATGACATGAGATGGGATTAATTTCCCAAAGGTGCAGACTCCTTTCCATCGTGCTGGCATGCGATCATAGGCCATCCGTCCACACAGCAACCATAGATTTCCTCCCAGGAGATGACCAACCTTATTTGGCTCAGCATAGATTAATTTTGCAAAGGATTCCATTAACATAGCCAAATAAGTGGGCGGTGGTGCGTATTTCCCATTTGCACATTTGGGCAGCTGGTTTTCTATCATGATGGGACAACATGTGGCAGGGATAATTGGACACCCATTTTCATTGATCAAACATATGATATCAAATTTAGAAATATTATGTACAAAGTAAGTGAGATTTTTAGTTTTCATGTCATCCGGATAAACCTGACTTCCATTGCCCATAACAATTGTTTTGTTGCAAAACGGATATGTTCCCAAGTAAGTCATATTTTCTACCGTCTCATTGTGGGTCCAGCAGATACCCGCCACCTCTTGGATTCGGCTTCCAAGATGCAATGTATTTATGTTACTTGTAGTCCAACTGTTAGACCACATCCCTGAACAACCATAGCATTGTCCCTTATACCAGTCACCTTCGGCCAGAGGTACTGCAACCATTGGAAGCCCTGATGTTTTGTGAGTTGGCATGTGCATACATACCCAACAATCAGTTTTATTATGAAGGTTTGCTAGCTTCCCCATGTCCTTGATCAACGTGTTTCTTTTCCATTCCTCCAAATCCATCCCCTTACCCCTTTGGCTGATGATAAGGACACACACAGTGAGCAGGAACAAACAACTGTCCCCTCATCTTCAACAGCAGCGTATCCTCGGCCCCAAGTTATCAGCGGGACAGGTCCTTTCCACGTTGGATCTGGTAGTCTCTTATACCAAACTTTCGGTCTTGGCGTACCTGCAGAAGGGGAGGAAGCAAAATGCCTACACCCCCCCCCCCGGGGCATGGCACTGGGCTTTAAAATGGCCAGGCTTTCCACAATTAAAACAATCACCTGTAGGTTTCATCCCTTTTTGCAATGCCATAGCCAAAGTCTCCATGTTGTAAGCCTGAGAACCCACCACTGCACATGCCTTTAACAGATCAGCCAGAGTAACCTCACCTCTAGCCACCAAAGGCTGTAAGATACGCTTGCAGTCAGCGTTTGCATTTTCAACTGCCAATTTCAGCAAAAGTTCTTTTGCAGCTTCCTCATTAGAGATTTGCCTGGTAATAGCCAATTGTAGCCTTTCCACAAAATCATTATAAGACTCAGATGCTGTTTGCTTTATTTGAGAAAAAGACCGTGCTGGGGTTCCCACATCCTGGATGCAGGATAACGCCCCAAGGACAGCTGCCATAACCACTGGAAATATGTGATCAGGCAAATTAGCAGCTTGATCAACAGTGGATTGAAACAAGTCTGCCCCGTAGATTTGATTTGGCGTATACAGCCCCCCCGAATTCCTTCCCCTAGTGACAGCCTCCCTTTGATATTCTGAGTCAAAGACCACATACTGAGTAGAGCTCAATATCATTCTCATTAAATCTTTCCAGTCACTAAGAATCATGCTTGAGGTAGCCAAACTTGTCAGAAGCCCCTTTGTAAAAGGACTTTGAATACCATAATCTTTACCTTCTTTTTTAATTTCCCTAAGAACTGCTAAAGGAATCGGAACCCATTCAGTCTGCAGATTGCCTTGAGCATCCATTTGCCTATTGACTGGAAACAAATTCATCTGGGTAATCTCTTCAGGCTCTAATTTCCCCTCATTGATGCATCATTGTTTTAACTTTTCCCATTTTTGGTTGGATTTTATCATTCACAGGCATAGGCTGTGGAAATGATAAAGCACACTCCAGTTTTGGGGAAGGCGGGTGCAATACAATTCCTTTATAAGGAGGGGGTTCTACTAAAGTTTTTAAAAGAGGTTGTTGCTGGGTCTCTAAAGCAGTCATAACAACCTTCCAATATATCAAAATTTCAGCTGTTGCCCATGGCTCTTCATGAAGGATAGTTCCAATTCTCCTCCATGTGTCTAACTTTAAAGAGCCTTTCTCTGGATACCAGGGACATTGCCGCCAGATCTCTAGCAGCAGCTCTCTCACATTATCTCTTGAAAGAACTATTTGCTCCCCCCCAGAGGGTTTAAAGATAAAGAAGTTTGTCCTGACTAACTTCAGCAGCTCACTAACATGATGTTCCTGTGGCTGAGAGAGTTTTCCCCCCTGTTCCCTGAATAATCCTATTGTCCAGCAATAGTTAAGTACGTACTTTACTTATTCCAGGCGAGGAAACACGGAGGTCCGGACACGTACCACCTGCAGTGGATCACGTCGGGATCACCACTTGTGGTGGTCTCCCATGGAAAGAATGAGACACAGGCTGGTGTACTTGGGATGGGAGCCCAGAATAAAATTCCAGTGCTTCCTTTTATTGAGATTTTTGTGCATAGTAAGCAATTACATTGTGGTTTAATAATTAGATATAGTACAGGCTTGTTTGCAGTTGTCTAAGCTGCCTCTTTGTTTGTATTTGTTCTTATTGTTCTCTTTTCTTTGTACTATCTTAGTGACCTTTAGACAGGAATGAATGTATAAGGCATTATATTAATCATTGCTCAAGCTCAGGCCAAAGTTTATTCCCACAGGTAGCAAGGATTCTTTGGTGTCTTCTCAGTTGACCTTCCAAGCCATTGACCTGGCAGCAAAGAAAATCCAGAGAGCAATTAATAGATTAGTACCAAGTGGGAAGCAATGAACATGGCAGCGATTCTTAAATTTAGTGTCCTTCAAAGATGCTAGACCAGGGTGTCAAACTCTCGGCCCACGGGCCAGATGCATCACATGCTGGCCATGCCTACCCTTGGTTTAGCAAAAGTTGTGAAAGGTCATGTGACGAAGACGTGACGATGTGAGTTTGACACCCCTGTGCCAAACAATGGCCTGCCTGATAGTATGATGGAAAGTGCAGTTTAAGACACCCAGAGAGTAAAAGGTTGAGAAAGGTTCAGTAGACATGACCCGATGGATTGATTTGATCACTAGAGTTCCACATATATATTAGTTTATGTTATCATGATTTGGAAAATCATCATTGGCAAGGTTTTTTTTTAGTCCAAATCACAAGGTGAGCAAAGCCAGTAATATAAAATACCATTCATAAATAATGTTACTAACATTATTTATTAAAGTTATATGCTTCCCATCTCCTTGATAGAGCAACTCTAACCGGCTTACAGAAACTTCAGATGCCCTAAGAAGTTTGGGTAGACTTCACAGATGAAACAACAACAACCCCTTACAAATGTCAAGGACATTGAAACAGCAGATGATATAACCCAGATCTCACCACCCAGGTACCTTTTTCCAAAGAGAAAAGATAGTTTGCTCAAGTTTCTTCACTAAATATCTAAGCTCTTCTTCTGGATTGAAAGGTGATTCTTCCACCCAAATGAGAAGTTAATAAAAGCAAGAGTAGAACTTTGCTGGAGTGCACAGGTGTGTGCGAGCAAGTGTTTATGTGGGAATTTCAGATAAACTTAGGGGAGAGACATCCTGCTTAGAGTAACCAAAGGACTATTAGGTGGAAGTAAAGGATTGAAGAAAATGCTAACCCTTTGCAATTTTAATCTTATTTTTAGATTTTTATCCCTTATGTGTCGAATCACACTTGGACAATAATTCTATTCTATTCTATTCTATTCTATTCTATTCTATTCTATTCTATTCTATTCTATTCTATTCTATTCTACTCTACTCTACTCTACTCTACCTACCTTTCTTATTTTTATAAATAGCTCAAGGCAGCCAACATTCATAATTCTACTTGCTCATTCTATTTTCCGTACAAAAAAGAACCTGTGAAGTGAGTTGGGTTGAGAGAGAAGGGTTAACTCAAGGTGACCCAGCTGGCTTTCATGCCTAAGGTGGTACTAGAACTCAGTCTCCTGGTTATTATCCTGGTGCTTTGACTACTAAAATAACTACTAGATTATATTGCAGTCATGTAGAATTTCTCAATCCACATCTGGTATTCTTAGTCCAATGTTTCTCAACTGGCTTCTTCATCTGACAGGGGGATTCTGGGAGTTGAAGTCCACACACAATGTAGTTGAAATTGCCTTAACTTTTCTATAAATAAACCTAGAAATGCGTTGATTATGCAAAAAATATTCAGAGGATGAGCTTTTCAAAAGAGTCCATTAAATCTTAGCTACGTAAATTAAGAAGAAGAAGCTGAGAAAGATACCTTGGTTTTCCTAAGATGGCCTTGGATGGCTTTTCTTCTGGATAGCTGAAGTTGGATGATCTTTTGCTTTGGAACTGCTGTGAGAGAGCCCTTAATTGACCCCTTGTGTTGCAATCTAGGGCAAGGAGAATAATTTGACAACCTTTGAAAAACTCATAGGTATCCATATTTGTTGCCTTTCTTCATTCTCTCTGCATGTAGCAGATACAGGGGAACCAGCTAAATGGGTTTTATATAAAAGCACATGTTCACTTCTCTTTCCAACAAGCTAATCTCAGGTCAGTAACACCCCTTGACATTTTTTGTTGGACAAAAGACATAAGAAAGGGCCATGAACTTGATATCTGAAAGAACTATATCCAAACATCAATGGAGGAATATTTATGTTCTCCAAGACATTCTCTTATTTAGGATGCTTGTGAGGCCACACTTGGATTAAACTCCCAGATTAAGAGGAAACAAATATTAATTAAATCAACTGAACAAAATGCTGACATTATAAGCCTACAGGAGGTACATATCCAAAAACAACACAAAAATATTTAGAATACCCCAAGTTAGGTGTATTATTTACAGCATTGGCAGATCAAAAGAAAAGGAGGGTTGCAATTTATGTAAAAAAGGGGATAAATGCAAAACAAATCTATGCAGATGAACAAGGCACAATTTTAATGATACAAATCAATTTGCATCAAAAACAAGTACTATTGATGGGGATATATGCCCCTAACGATAACCAGAAGAAGTTATATAAGATATTATATGATAAAATAATTAGTGTAGGTGAAGAAAATATTTGTTTAATAGGGGACTTCAATGCCATTGTTGATGTTTAAAAAGATTATATTCATATGGAAGAGATAAGGAAGGGAAAAAAGAGAATTCTACCAAAAACTTCCTTTGATTTAACGGAAGAGACTCACTTGGAAGACATATGGAGGAAGAGAAATCCAAATGAGAAGAAATTCACCTTCTATTTTAGTCCACAAAAATCCTGGTCCAGAATTGATATGGTGTGGGTGAATGAGATAATTGAGAAAGACATTAGTGAAGTAGAAATAATGCCCAATATATGGGCCAACCATAGCCCAGTGAAAATTACATGGAAAGGACAAAATAAAAGGAAAATGAGATGGATACCAAACCCACAAATAACAAAAGAAAAAGAATGTATTCAAATAATTAAAGATGAATTAGAAATAGTTTTAAAGGTTAACTTAAAACAAAATGCTCGTTTAGAAAATTTATGGAACACCACAAAGGCTTTCATGAGAGGTATATCAATAGCTTATATAGCTAAGAAAAATAAAGAAAAATGGGAGAAACAGAACGAATTACAAGAAAGGATTAAAAAATTTGAATATGAGCTCCAAAAAGATCCAAAAAATATGGAAGCTAAGAAAGAAATAGGGATGATTAGACATGAATTAAATTTGATAGCTACTGAGGAAAATGCAGGTAACTTTAAAAATGTCAAATAATTTTTTTGAGTCAGCAAATAAACCAGGTAGATGGTTGTCCCATAAATTAAAAATAGAGAAGGAAAAAAGATTAATTCAGCAACTTAAGGATGAGGAAGGGACAGTGTATTATCAGATGGAGGAGAAAAAGAGAATTGTGCAAAGGTATTTTGGCGAACTTTATAAACAAGAAGTAGTTATGGAAGAAAACATTAGACTCCACTTGGAGGGAAACGGTCTGAGCCCAATCTCTGAAGAAAATAGAGAAATACTAAATAAAGAAATAACATTAGCAGAACTACAAAAGGTAATACAAAAACAAAAAAACAAAACACCAGGTCTGGATGGTTTACCTGGCGAATTATATAAAAATTTATCGGAAATATTTGAACCAATGCTTCTAGAATTATATAATGAGGCATTAATGGAAGCTAGATTCCTGAGGTCCGGGTCCGAGGCGTACATCTCTATAATTTCAAAAGAAGGCACCGATCAACAACTAATTGCAAATTATAGGCCAATCTCATTGCTAAATACAGATTATAAGAATTTTAATGATACAAATTAATTTACATCTAAAACAATTACTATTGGTGGAGATATACACCCCTAATGATAACCAGAAGAAGTTTTATATGGGACTATTTGATAAAATATCATATACAGTATATCAAATTAAAAAGCTGAACTTTGGCACTAATATAGAAAAAATATTGCAAGAAATATACTCAAATCAAAAAGCAAGTGTATTATTAAATTGAGATCGCATTGAAGATTTTGAAATTTCAAAAGGAGTGAGACAAGGGTGTCCACTATCGCCTTTGCTATTTATCTTGTCTTTAGAAGTGTTGCTAGCTGCAATCAGACAAAACCCAGAGATTCACAGAATTAAAATTAGAAATGAGGAATATAAAGTTCAGGCATTTGCCGATGATTTGGTATTTATAGTGGAAAACCCAATGAATGCGGGACCAATATTGTTGCAACAAATAGAAAAATTTGGGGAAGTGGCAGGATTTAAAATAAATAAAAATAAAACTAAGATGATAGTCAAAAACTGTACAACAAAACAGAAAGTAGAATTAGAAAACATAATGGGACTGCAAATAGTAAAAAAGGTAAAATACCTGGGAATTTGGGTATCACCCAGATGTTCATCATTAAAAGAGGACAATTGTGTTAAACTGTTTAAGCAAATCAGAAAAGAATTGGAATTATGGGCCAAATTGAAACTAGCAACATTGAAAATGAATACTTTACCAAAACTAATATATCTATTCCAAATGATTCCAATTAAATTAGGGAAATCTTTTTTTACAGAACTAAATAAAATGGCATCCAAGTTTGTCTGGTTGGGCAAGTGGCCATGTATTAAAATGAAACTATTACAAGATAATAGGAGCAGAGGCGGTCTTGGATTACCAGAATGGGAGCTTTATTACCAGGCAGCAGTGTTGAGTTGGATTAAGGATTGGGTTAAATTAAGAGACAAGAGAATCTTAACATTAGAAGGACATGACCTCCTGATAAATTGGCATGCATTTTTGTGGGAAAACAAAAGTAACATACATACCTTTTTTAATCAACATCTAATAAGGGACTCATTGATTACAACATGGAAAAAAATCAAAAGTAAACATTGTATGGAAATCCCACAATGGCTGTCAACCATGGAGGCCATAATCCATCCAAATAGATTAGGCTTAAGGAAAATGGTAAACTATGAGGAATTATTAGATAGTCAAGGAAAATTAAAATCAAATCAAGAATTAAAGGAAAATGGAATTATAATTGATTGGTGGCCATATTTGCAAATCCAAAATAAATATAAAAAAGATTAAAAAAAAATGGCTTTGACAAAGGGCAGAATCAATTAGACAAAATTTTAATGGGACCAGAACAAAAATTTATAACTAAAATATATAAATATTTATTAGACTTCAAAATGGAAGAAGAAACAGTCAAAGGTACAATGATTGCTTGGGCACAGAATTTCAGATACACTATAGAATTAGGCAGGGGATGGGATTCAATTTTTTTAACAACTGGTTCTGTGGGCATGGCTTAGTTGGTGGGCGTGACTTGTTGATCATGCGACTGGGTGGGCATGGCCAACTCAAAGTCACATCAAGAGGCGCTTCTCCTTGTCTGGCCTCTCATGACAGTGTGGATGCTGCAATGTTCGTAAGTGTAAAAAATGGTCATAAGTCACATTTTTCAGTGACTTTGAATGGCCACCCATTTTAGACCAAAACTCAAAAAGGGTATGTAAGCTCACGTTTGAATGTCAATCTTTCTAGCTAGCCAAGAAGCCTTGCTGAATGTCACTCATCTTGATTCCTTGTCATTAAAACCTTTCTGGCAGCTCTGCTTCATTATTCAATTGTTTCTTCAAAGTGCTAACTCCAACAGGGGAGTATTTCCTCCCAATAGCAGTGTAAAAAACTTAAAACAACCCTTCCCCTTTAGGAAAGTACCAGCAAAAAAAAGAAAAAAAAACTCCTTTGGAGACAGTAAGTCTAGGCATACTACCAAGAATGCAAGAAGAGTGGGAAAAAAACAAAATATTTCTTCCAACAACCGGTTCTCCGGATTGTTTAGAAAGTTAACAACCGGTTCTAGCGAATAGGTGAGAACCTGTAGAATCCCACCCCTGGAATTAGGGGAATGGGAGAAAATATGGAATGTAAATTATAAGCTAATTGTATCCTTAGCCTACAAAGAAAATATGTACAAAATGTTTTACAGATGGTATTTAGTTCCAACAAGATTAGCAAATATTTACCAAAAAAGTTGATGGAACATTTTACCACATGTGGTGGTTATGCCCCGAGACCAGGACATTCTGGATCCAAATTAAAAACTGGCTACAAGAGATTACAGGTTATCAGATTGAGCTCAGACTGGAAACCTTTATCTTAGGAATTATCAAAGATAGACTACCAAAAGAAGTAAAATATTTATTATTACATATAGCTTTCGCACAAGTATGGTAAACTCCTAATATCCCTAATGAAGATTTAATAATACATAAAGCAATGGAAAGTGCTAAAATGAATATGTTAACATTGAAACTGAAAGAAAGAGATGACTGAATTTTTTTCAATTTGGAATAATTGGTATGTATGGTTAAAAGAAACAAGGCAAGAAATTTAACTGGAATAACCCTTAAGAGAGTAAAATACAAATTTGTAAAATATATAAAGATATATAAGAACAATAATTATAGTTAAAGTTATTTAATATTAGACAAAATGCAATACAATGTATTGTGATATTTGAACCAAGAACCTGTATAGATGCCAAGAATGCTGTTGAAACTATGATGCTTTATGATGTATTAAAAGAAACTTAATAAAAATGTTTATTAAAAAATGACAAAGGTTCTGAAGGGCAGGACAAGAATTTACAGGTGGAGGATCTGTTCTGTCCTAATTTACATACTCGAAATCCCCGCGCTTTGATTGGCCAAAGCGCGGGGATTTCTAATTGGTCAGACGAGCCGCGCCGATTGGCTCGTTAAGAGTCTCCCGCGATTGGCTCGCTCAAAGCGCGGGAGACTCGAAACGCTGTCATTGGCCGCGGCCGCCGCGGCGAAAAGAATAAAAGCCGCGGGCTTTTTTCTTTTCGCCGGTTCGGTTCCAATCTTTGAAATAAAGAGCATTGAACGAAGTCACCGACTCCTGGCGTCTTTTTGCGGACACGACACTGGCGACGAGGATGGGATCCAGACCCTGAACCGAACCCCGTGTCCGACGGAAGCCAGACTGAGCTCCGAGATGGCGAAAATCGCACCGCCCGCCCCCTTCAACCCCGCCACCGAGGACTGGGAATCGTTCTCCGACCGTTTCTGCATGTATCTCGAGTGCACCGGCATGAAGGACGCCTCGGGCCCACTAAAACGCGCCGTCTTCCTCACCCATTGCGGAACCGAAGTTTTCCAGATGGCCAAAGCATTGGCCAAGCCGGCCGACGCAACCGCCATGGATTGGGATGTCCTCGAACCTATCCTTCGGCGACATTACGCCCCCGAGGTCCCCATCCTGATCCGGCGCAACGAATTCTACCGGCGGGACCAGAAACCGGGTGAAAAATTGAGCGACTTTGTCGCCGAGCTGCGGCGCCTAGGGGGGCTCTGCGAATTTGACAGCCTGAACAACCTCCTGAGAGACCGATTCGTGCTCGGCCTGTGGGACCCCGCGCTCCAGAGCCGGCTGATGGCTAAGGGCGACATCAGTTTAGCAGACGCCCACACCGCAGCCGCAGCCGCAGAAGCAACCCGTACTTCCGCCGACAGCATGCGCAAACCAGACGCGAAGGACCGCGGCGGGAACAACAACCCGGCAAGGTCGACCGAACAAAAAACCGAAACAACCACACACCACGGCGATTTCCATTCTGCATCCAGCACGTCCGAAGACGAAGAAGACATACATTGATTGCAGACGGGGCGCGACCAACGGAACCGCAGCGGTCGTAGGTCAAGGACCAACTGTGTCGGTTGCGGCAGCGACCACCCCAGGTCAGAATGCTGGTTTTTTGATTCCATCTGCTGGCATTGTGAAAAAAAGGGGCACATCGCCCGGGTTTGCTGCCAGAAGAAAACTCGCAGTCCACCTCGATGGGACCAACACGACCGGAGAAGGGAAAGCACACCGCCCCGGCCCAGAGATCGCCACTCGGACAGCCGATGGGACCGGATCGGACGATCCTCGAGAGGCGGCGACAACCGGCGGAGAGAGGAGACCCACCAGACGGTAACCATCGGCCACGCCATCTCCGACGGCGCCCGAAAAGTCCACGTCGAGGTTCACATCGAGGGCCAGCCATGCAAAATGGAGGTAGACTCCGGGTCCTACCTCTCCATGATTGCACGGCACGAGATAAAACGGTTGGTGCCTACCCTCCAAAGGAGGAACATAGACGCCCAAAGACTTATTGTAAAAGACTACCAGGGAAACCGCGTCCCGGTAGTGGGCACCAAAAACTTTAACGTGACATATAAGGGGCGCACCGAACAACTCCCCCTCACAATCGTCGATCGCGACTGCCCAAGCCTGCTGGGACTACAATGGTTCGCCCCGCTCGACATCTCTCTCACGGGAGTCAACCACGTCACCGACGACGGCTGGGAACAGTGACTAGCCCAGGAGTTCCGAGAAGTCTTCGACGGAAGCCTGGGCAAGTACCAGGGGCCCCTTATCTCGTTTGACCTAGACCCTAGTGTCCCCCCCAAACGACTAAAACCTAGGCGGGTGCCATTCGCCCTAAAACCTAAGATAGACGAGCAAATTGACAAGCTCGTCAAACAGGGGGTATTGCAGCCCATAGACCATGCCCGGTGGGAGACCCCCATAGTGACCCCGGTCAAGCCAGACGGGTCGGTGAGGATCTGTGGGGACTATAAGGCCACCCTAAATGGCGCGCTGCAACAAAGCGCCTACCCCGTCCCAATCGTGCAACACCTACTGCACTCACTGGGAGGGGGCAGGGTCTTTGCCAAGCTCGATCTCGCCCATGCATACCAGCAGTTGCCGGTCGACGAGCAAACGGCGGAAGCCCAGACCATCGTTACCCACCGGGGGGCTTTCAAGTGCAACCGACTCCAATTCGGAGTCAGCGTGGCACCAGGCATCTTTCAGAGCCTGATGGAACGGTTGCTGCAGGGCATCAAGAGGGTGGTGCCCTATTTCGATGACGTTCTAGTGGCGGCGCCAAACGAAGCCGAATTAGAAAGCCGACTCAGAGAGGTCCTAACTAAATTTAAAGTAACGGGACTTAAAGTAAAAAGGGAGAAATGCCAACTGTGCACGGAACGAGTGGAATTCTTGGGCTACCTCCTAGACCGGCACGGCATTCACCCCACAAGTAAAAAAGTCAAAGCTATCAAAGAGGCCCCCACCCCTAAATCAAAAACTGAGCTACAAGCATTCTTGGGGTTACTGAACTTTTATAATGTTTTCCTACCCCAAAAGGCAACGGCGGCGGAGCCTTTGCATAGGCTCCTGGATAAGGCGGCAACCTGGACTTGGGGGAAACGGGAGCAAGCCGCCTTCCAAAAAACTAAAGACCTCCTCACCTCTGACGCCGTCTTGATTCAATTGAACGAAACCCTGCCCCTGGCCGTCACTTGCGACGCATCACCTTTCGGCGTCGGCGCTGTCCTCAGCCATACCCTTCCTGACAGAAAAGAAGCACCCATCGCGTTCTTTTCAAGGATCCTAACCAAGCCAGAGCGGAACTATAGCCAACTGGACAAAGAGGCTTTGGCTATAGTTGCCGCCATAAAACGGTTCCACGAATACCTATACGGCTGCCCTTTCACCATTGTAACAGACCATAAGCCGTTGCTGGGCATCCTTGCAGGGAATCGGGCCACCCCGAACATTCTGTCTCCCCGGATGACAAGGTGGTCCGAGTTCCTGGCAGCCTACAGCTACGAACTTATACACAGACCGGGTAAGAAGATTTCACATGCGGACGCTTTGAGCCGCTCGCCGTTACCAGACTCCGACCCTGACCCAGCACCAACGACGACCACCCTCAGCATCGAGGCCCTACCCAACCTACCCATAACCGCGTCAGACATTGCCCGGGAAACTATTAAAGACAGGCGTCTGGCGCGGATTTTGCATTGGGTGGAAAAAGGGTGGCCGGAAAAGGACAACGACAAGCCCGTCAAGACATTTAGGAACCGCCAAACCGAACTCTCGCTGCTTAAGGGGTGCATCTTATGGGGTGATAGGGTGGTCATTCCGGACAGACTACAGGGGAAGGTTTTGGAAATGTTGCATGAGGGGCATCCTGGCATCGTAAGAACTAAAGCCCTGGCCAGAAGTTACGCTTGGTGGCCAGGGATGGACAAGCAGATAGAGGCCTGGGTAGCTAGGTGCCAGCGATGCCAGGAGACTAGACCCAGCCCACCCACAGCACCCATCCTGGAGTGGGAAACACCAAGGGGGCCCTGGTCCAGAATCCATTTAGACTTTGCTGGTCCCACGAATGGACATACCTTTCTCATAACAGTTGACGCTTACTCCAACTGGTTGGAGGTAAGCGACATGAAGGCAACAACCACGGAGGTCGTGATCAAAGAACTTTGCAAACTCTTTGCAACACACGGCCTCCCAGACGTCGTCGTCTCCGACAACGGGCCCCAGTTTACCTCCCTCGACTTCGAGAAGTTCCTGGCGGAAAGAGGCATCCGCCATGCACTAACAGCACCGGCGCATTCGGCGGCGAACGGTAGGGCGGAACGGATGGTCCAATTTACCAAAAAAACCATCCGGAAAATGGACCACGGGGAGATCCAAGACAAAATTAACAGACTCCTCTTTATACAACACATAACCCCAAACACCACTACCAACAAGAGCCCAGCCGAATTACTAATGGGTAGAAAGCTGAGGTCCCCACTCGACAGGTTACACCCAACATATAACCCGGAGCGGCCCCCAGACTCAAGTACAAAATACTGAACGTTCACACCCGGGGACCTCGTGTATGCAAAAAACCTGACAGGGGACCCCCTATGGATCCCAGCCGTCATCACCCAAATAACAGGCCCACGCTCGTACCGGCTCCAAACCACAGACGGGCGAGCATGGAAACGACACATTGACCAACTCAGGTCTAGGACAGCAAAAGAACCCACCTCCCAAAACGCAAACCAAGGGGGGAGGGGATACCCGAATAACCAAGCGCAAGAAAAAATAAACCAGCAGTACTTACCGAGACGCAGCCATCGCGACCCCTCGCCGGAAAAGAACTGCCAAGCCAGCTCGACCGACCTGGAAAGACCGAGCGGGAGCGGCGAAACCCGTAGCTCAACCAACCCGGAAGGCCCAGGTGGGAGCCACGGAGAAGGAACCGGCCCGATCAACCAGCCGGTTCGCACAGGAACAGGAACAACCAAAAACCCGACCGAACAGGCCGGGATCCCGCTGACGACTGAGTTGCGCAGGTCAAGTAGGACCCGACGGAGCCCCGCCTACCTACGTGACTACGCAACGTAAGGACTATACCAAGAGGGGAGGGGTGTTCTGTCCTAATTTACATACTCGAAATCCCCGCGCTTTGATTGGCCAAAGTGCAGGGATTTCTAATTGGTCAGGCGAGCCGCGCCGATTGGCTCGTTAAGAGTCTCCCGCGATTGGCTCGCTCAAAGCGCGGGAGACTCGAAATGTTGCCATTGGCCGCGGCCGCCGCAGCGAAAAGAATAAAAGCCACGGGCTTTTTTCTTTTCGCCGGTTCGGTTCCAATCTTTGAAATAAAGAGCATTGAACGAAGTCACTGACTCCTGGCGTCTTTTTGCGGACACGACAGGATCATTAAAGAGAGATCCAACTTAGAACCCAGGAGAAGTTTCCTGACAGTGAAAACAATCAATCTGGAACTCCAGAAGTTGTAGCTGCTCCATTCCTGGAGGTTTTGAAGAACAGACTGGACAGCCGTTTGTCCAGATTGCTGTAGTGTCTCCTGCTTGAGCAGGGGATTGGACCAGAAGACCTCCACCACGGTCCCTTCCAATCCTATTGTTCTGTGTTCTGTGCAATCCTTGAAAAGAGATGCCCCCAAAATACCATTCTCTGGGAGACAGCTGGATTTAAATTCATCAGGGGATTCACCTCCATGTGTCCCAAAGAATGAAGTTTCTTAATATGCATGTATCAACTCGCACTTTTATTCAAGGGTTATATTATGCAACCTACGTTGAAGGTGAATTCTCACTTCTTCTTTTATCATTACCTTTCTCTACTTTTCAATAAAAACTTTATGAATGGGTTATCATACACAACCAGACACAGGAAGCCCCACAGATTTTCCTTAGGATTATACTCCAGGAATGTTCATCACCACTTTCTAAAATTAGTTTAAAATAGAATATCTGTAACTAAGGGTTGAGTTACAAACCAGGAATTGAATTGTACTCAGAAATCCAATAAAGGACAAAATCTATAACTCAGGGTTCAACTGGCCTCTGAGCTTTTGGTTTTTTTTTTACACACACTGCATTACCCAACATTATCAGTGCAGGAAGAGTCTGTAACAGCCACTATGTAGGAAAGAGAGGCGGGAGACTAGCAGAGTGCACCCAGGAACACCAACTGGCAGTCCAAAGACATGATGGAAGCTGAAAAAGAAAAAAAAAAGACCAAAAACACCTCCTCACCAGGGGTAGGATTCTACCAGTTCGTACCTATTCACTAGAACCAGTTGTTAACATTCTAAGCAGTTTGGAGAACTGGTTATTAGAAGAAATTACTGGCCTAATCCTGTAAGGAAGGCAGGAAGGAAACATTCTGGTGTTGCTTACAGAAACTGCCTCTCTGTTAACCCTTATTATATTCTTGGCAGGATTAGACTTCCTGTCTCAGGAACATCTCTGGAGTGTTTTTCCCCTTCTTTGCTGGTACTTTGCTTGTGTGGAGTGACCATTCAAAGTTACAATGGCACTGAAAAAAGTGACTTATGACCATTTTTCACACTTACAACTGTTGCAGCATCCCCACAGTCATGAGAGGCCAGGCGAGGAGATGCGTGCCTCACTGTGAGTGATATTGAGTTGGCCACACCCAGCCAATAACATAACCACCAAGCCATGTCCACCCACTCACATGACCACCAAGTGCAGATCCACCTGAGGAATCTCACTGCAGTCCACCATGCCTTGAGGGTAGGAGGCTACCTGGAAGACATCCCTCTGGAGATGCTGGATGTGGTCGCTGTTGTCACAGATGATGCGGGCCAGGGACCCCTGCTTGATTTGTGTGAGCTGGGCTGAAGTGAACACACCTGGATTTTCATACCAAAATCTAGTGGAGAGAAGCAAAAAGGGGAGGATATGGAACATCTGGAGAACTTCAGGCCAAGTTTGAAATAACAGAAGGAGAGGCAACATTTCCCCCTATTTGCCAGTGATAGTTAACATCCCTAGAGGGGGCTGAGCTAAAATGTTTAAAAAGAATTAATCAATCAGCTATAAGATGTTACTATCCCTTCTCCATCAGCCTTCACCTATTTGGATGGACAGCAATGTCTGCCTTTTAATTTTCTTTAAATGCTCCCTACCCTGCAGGGGCCCTGATGCAGTATAATCTATTTTGCCACTGCTCACAAGTATGGTGAACTACCTGTTGTGTAACATCTTTATTTCGAGGGTTTATTTACTAAGAAGAAGATAATACAATGTCAAAATTCTGATCTTGAACAGGTTGGAGGCCATAAGATGGGGAGAGACTTCTTTTTAAACAAATTTTATTCTGTTTTCCACATTTTAACATCTCTTTTTAGTGAACAGCATGATTACAGATTTCACATAAACATACAACTATGACCATAGTTACATATTCAATTTTTAAATTCAATTTCTTATCTTAATAGTGCTTTTATACATTTTCTATTTTATTATATTATTCCAAATGCTTATCTCATTATTTAATTCACATATATTAAATTCATAATTGTTATACTTTAGTACTTTTAACTCTCACATTTGTATAGTCCTCTTAGATTCTAATTAATAAAACTTCTTCTAAAGATTGATTTCCTCCCCTAAAATATCAATTTAAGTGTGCCACCTCTAAGTTACATATTCATTAATCATGTCTCCTTTTAAATCCCATTAAACTTTTAACATTTTATTGCTTAAAACATGAAAATTAGTAATCCCATTTAAAACTACATAATAAGTATAAATCAGATTCTGCATGATTTCCCCTTTTTTAATTTCATAAAGTTTATCTACAATTTTCAAAATAGAAAAAAGAAAACAAAGAAAACATATTGATCTACTCCTTTGATCCTAATTCCATTTCAGCTCTTCTTCTATATCATTTCATTTATTTCAGTATATTTAAGATATTTCAATATATTTATTTAACATATTCCATTATTTATTAAAAGAAAAGAGCATTGAATTCCATTGTCAAAAAATAACAATTCTATTTTCCATTTTATCAATCTATATAGAAAAAAAAGAAAACAAACATATTAATGTACTCCTTTAATCCTAATTCAATTTCAGCTTTTCTCCTATATCATTTCGTTTCTTTCAGTATATTTAAAATATTTCAATATATTTAATTAATATATTCCATTGTTTGTTACAGTTATCTCTAAGCATAAAGAAAAAGAGCATTGAATTCCATTGTCAAAAAATAACAGTTCTATTTTCCATCTTATCAACCTATATATCCCCATTTCACAACTACAAAATCATTTATGTTACTCCCCAACACCTTGCAGAATCCCATCTCCAAGTATCAATCAGCCATTATCTCTATGTCTAGTTAAACAATTTTTCCCCATTTTTCTAGTATTCCTATATTTCTTTGTTCCCAAATCCAGTTTCTTTTCCCCTTTTCCCCCTTGTATCTTCCCCTTCATTCTTTCGCTCCAATTTTTATCCCCCTCTCTATTTATAACTCCATTCCACCCTTTGAATTTTTGCTGATTCTTTTTCCCTTTTTTAATTTTCCGGATATTTCTCTCTTTATTCAATTTCTCAAATCTCTGATATTTATTTCCAACTCTTTTCCTCTTTTTTCCCAGATGTCTTTGTTGTTGATGGTAATTAAAGATGGCCCCTTTTAGGATTTGCTCCACTTCCTCTTCTGTCCTTTGCCTTTGTTGTTCATGTTCTACAATCATATCTTCAATAATTTTAAAAGCAAAGCCCAAAGTTTCACCTCATTCTTGTAATGTTTCTTTCATGTTTCTAAGTTAGTGCCAGAAGTGATATCGTCATTTTACAGCTTTCTAGTTGACAATTTAGTCCAAATAGTATCTTTGATATTAGTATCCAACAGTCCACTTTTATTTTCTTCCTCTCAAATTTTAATCCTCAGCTAATCCAATGCCAAATCCATATCAGAATCAACAATTAATCCAAGGGCAGAATCTTCACTTTTCTTTCTTTGTTTCAATATTTCAATTTTTCAAAGTTCTCATTTTATTGTACCAATTTTCCTTGTATTTTTAAGAAACAGAATCTTTTAAACAAAGGCATGTTGAATTTAACTCAGATGGCACTTTGTTCTAACAAGTCCACACCCCCGCTTTCCCTTTTCCTTCCCAATTATTCAGAGCTTTTTAAATCACAATCTTCCAAAAATATCAAATCCAATTGATATTAAGTTTTCTCTTTAGCAGTTTATAGTTTAGCTTTATTAGTGCCTATATAAAATCAAGATATACTTATCCAAGTTGATGGGATGTTTCCTCCTCCAGCTTCTACCCTTCTCGGTTCAAAGCCCTGTCACTGTCAAAAGCAATTCACACCTTATTTCCCCCTCCTTCTGTTCTCTGGTTTGAGTCCTTTCTTAAAAATTCTTTAAAATGGTAATCCTGGGGGTATCTTCCATTTAATCATATCGTGCTGTTCCTCCTGCTGTTCGCTTCTTCCACTGTCTCCTGCACAAAACTTATTCCAGTCTAATCTTCCCCTTCAGGGTGGCATTTAGACCACTGCTTCAGGCGTCTTTGGGAGGGAGCTTTGCCAAGCTGGAGAGGAGATTTGTGGCTCCCCTCTACCCGGCTGATGGTCTCTCTTTCCTCCCCACCCCTACAAGGTGGCTTCTGCCCCAAATCTGGATGATCGGGGTTCTCCGATGCCAAAGCACGGACCAAAGTGGTGCACGGTTGCGGTCAGCGCTCTGTCTTCGGGAAAGCTCAAAACCAGAATCTCTTGGGAGAGACTTCTATAATCACAAATGAGAGAGGATATCTCTCTGACCTGGCATAGGTGATGGTCAGCTAGAAATCTTTTACACTGATTTTTTGGTATATTTATCCTAAATTTACTCTAGTAAGTAAGAAGTAATTTCAATAAGGCTATATTCCAAATGGGTGCTGTTCAAACTTGAAAAATGTAAGATGTATGGACCTCAACTCCTAAAATTCTGGGAATTGAAGCCCACACATCTTAAAATTGCCAAGTTTGAAGAATAATGTTCCTTTTGGGGGGATACCACTTGAGGTCACATCAGGGTATTCTTGAAAGATGCCACTCCCCAAGCTCAGAGGTTGAGACCAAAATGAGAGAGATAGGTGGTTGAGTTATGAGCATGAATCAAGCAGCCAGCTAGTCAACCACCCATCCATCCATCCATCCATCCATCCAACAAACAACCACCCGGCTAGTCAACCATCCAGCTAGCCAATAAACAATCAACTAAACAGCCATCGGGCCAACAGCTAGCTTGCTAGCTAATCAACCAACCTCACATTTCCAGATTTTTGCAATACTGAATACGAGAGGGAAATTAGGATCCACAAGGAACTCAGAGAGGGAGATGTAATTATGGTCATCAAGGAACATGATTTTTCCTCTCACTAGACATGCTTTGCCGAAAGAGCCATGCAAGCGCAGTGATTAGAATGCAGTATTGCAGGCTAATTCTGCCAACTGCCTGGAATTCGATCTTGACCGGCTCAAAGGTGACTCAGCCTTCCATCCTTCCGAAGTTGGTAAAATAAGGACCCATATTGTGGGGGGCAATAAGCTGACTGTCTAAACCACTTAGGGCTGTAAAGCACTATAGGACAGATTCCCCAAGGAAATGGGAGAAAGGTTAATCTGATGAAGGGAGTTTAACAATGAATACAATCACCAAATGAATAAATGGCATTATAATTATTCTTTGCAGCAAAAAGAATGAGAAAAGGAGGGAAGAGGCCACTTTTGACAGTTTGACACTTAAAATCCTGAATGTGAAGCTTTGATGGCCACCCTCTTCAGCCATAGAGAAAGTATGATACGGATAGTCCTTGAGTTACATCAATTCATTTAGTGATCATTTGAAATTATAAGGACACCGAAAAAAGGGACTTGTGTCCATTTTTCAAAGTTATGACTGTGGTAACTACTGAGATCCTATAGGTGGCACTAGATGCTAGCAGCAAACTGCAGTTGTCTAGAAAACTTATATGGGGCCTCTTGGCTACTGGCACAATTTCATTCCCTATATATTGGTGAAGGTGGAAAGTCCCGGACTTTCCAGACATATAGGTGATCTCATTTTACTAACATTACCACTATTCCAAAGGATTGGTTGGGAGCTTGTACCAATGTGTTTGGGAGATTGCACCCATGTAGGATCTATTCTCCAATCCAGATGCTGCATCTATATTGCCTTTGTCTTCTTGGAAAAACCCTATAAATGTAATAAACACTGCCCATGCAGTCAGACATTTTCGCACCATGCATAATGACTGGTCTTTGATCACCACATATGACCATTGCAGCATCCCCTTGGACATGTGATCAAAACTCAGATGCTTGGCAACTGATTCATATTTATGACAGTTGCAATGTCCTGGGATCCTTCTGACAAAGTCAGAAGGGAAGTCAGATTCACTTAACAACTGTGTTATTAACTTAACAACAATTGCAGTAATTCACTTAATAGTAATGGCAGGAAATGTGATAAAATGGGGCAAAACTCACTTAAAAACTGTCTTGTTTAGCAATAGAATTTTTGTGGTTACAAGTTGAGAACTACCTGTATTTAAAGACAAACTTCAGACTGAAGGAAATAAAATGAAAAAAATTATTCCAGTCGTTTACCAGCAGACTGAAGCAAAATAAGAAGCAGCAGGTTTAGTCATATAGGGTGGTCAAAAAAGTCAAGATGGCGATCCCAATAGTGTAAGAAAGATCCACCTGTGGAGCAGAAATATGTGGTTTTTGTGTGCAATACATGCATTCATTCATTCCATGTCTGTCTGTCTGTTTGTCTGTCTCTCTGTCTAGTCACCCCAATTTCTCAATCTTTCTTTGTTGACCCAAAGGTTCTTTTTTTAAAGAGGCAACTGGACTTTATGTTTTTTCTTTGAATATATCTTTCCCTTCTCATCCAAGATGCTTAGAAGCATTTATAAATAAATCCCCCCCTCCCCAATCCATTCAGAACTGAAGAAGCTTCTTGGATGAGAAGCGAAACGTAAGTTCAAAGAAAAACCAGAAAGTCCAGTTGCCTCTGGAAAAAAAGCACCTTTGAGACAACCATGACGTCTACGTACACATGATTTCTTTTTTAAGGAAATCCTTGCAGTTTTTAAAGGACTCACTCAGCGTTTAAGCGAACCCAACTTGCCCTGTGGACTTTGCTTGGCTGGGAGGCGCTCAGATCACGTGTCTCGGGGGGGGTGTTGCAGCCCTCATGAATAATGCATAGCGGTTGCTAAGCGCCCGGATTTGAATGACGTGGCTGGGAAGACATTGCGAACGTAAGTGCGAGGACTGGATGGAGGGTCAGGGCTGGCGGGCTCCCGATGCAGGTAGAGCGCAGGGAACGCTTTAAGACTCCCGGGCAGGGAAGGATGCTGACGGGGAGCAGGAGGCCCGGCCTGAAAGGCGGGGCGGAAGGATTTGTCGTCCTCCAGCCTGACTGAAAGGCCCGTGAGAGGCGGCGGCTTCGGCCTTCTTCCCCGGGCGGGCTTGGGACTCCTCTCGGCGGGGAAAGGGATGAAGCCCTGACACTCCTCTCTTCCTCCTCCTTCCCACCTTCAGGAGGACGGACGGTCCTGGCGGAGGAAGGAAGCGCCACCCGAGAGGAGAGGAGAGGCCTCGCGGAGCAGTCCTGCCCACCTCAGGCGCAGCTTCCCGGGAGGCGGCGGCGGGAAGAAAGTCTCGGGCGCTGCACGGCTGCAGAAGAACCGTCTGCAAACCGGGATGAGGCGGAGCCGAAAAGGACCCCGTGAAAGGGCGATACCTGGAGGGAGAAACGGAGAGAAGGAGGGAAAGGCTGGGACAAGCGGATCCCGCGAGACACTCCAGGAGCGGGGAGAATCCTTCAGCACAGACGGGAAACGCGGGAATCCCCGAAGAGGAAGAACCCAAAACCAGGGAGAAAAGAAACACCAATGTGCAGAATGTGGAAGATCCTTCAGAACAAATCAGCAGCTTCAAAACCATCTGAGAACCCATTCAGGAGAAAAACCATATCAGTGCCTGGAGTGTGGAAGGAGTTTCGCTGTGAGGGGAACTCTTTATTATCATCAAAGAATTCACACTGGAGAAAAACCTTACAAATGCCTGGAGTGTGGAAAGAGCTTTAGTCAGGCTGGAAGCCTTCTTCAACATCAAAGAATTCACACAGGAGAAAAACCATATCAATGTCTGGAATGTGGAAAGTGCTTCACTGTGGGGAGAGGTCTTGATAATCATCAAAGAATTCACACTGGAGAAAAACCTTACAAATGCCTGGAGTGTGGAAAGAGCTTTAGTCAGGCTGGAAGCCTCCGTCAACATCAAAGAATTCACACAGAAGAAAAACCATATCAATGTCTGGAATGTGGAAAGAACTTCACTGAGAGGAGAACTCTTGATAATCATCAAAGAATTCACACAGGAGAAAAACCTTACAAATGCCTGGAGTGTGGAAAGAGCTTTAATCAGGGTGGAAGCCTCCATCAACATCAAAGAATTCACACAGGAGAAAAACCATATCAATGTCTGCAATGTGGGAAGAGCTTCGCTGTAAGGATAAGTCTTGATAATCATCAAAGAATACACACTGGAGAAAAACCTTATAAATGCCTGGAGTGTGGAAAGAGCTTTAGTCAGGGTGGAAACCTCAGTCAACATCAAAGAATTCACATTGGAGAAAAACCATATCAATGTCTGGAATGTGGAAAGAGCTTTGCTTTGAGGGGAACTCTTTATTATCATCAAAGAATTCACACAGGAGAAAAACCTTACAAATGCCTGGAGTGTGGAAAGAGCTTTTGTCAAGTTGGAAACCTCCATCAACATCAAAGAATTCACATAGGAGAAAAATCTTACAGATGCCTGGAATGTGGAAAGAGCTTTAGTCAGGGGGGAAGCCTCCGTCAACATCAAAGGATTCACACAGGAGAAAAACCATATCAATGTCTGGAATGTGGAAAGAGCTTCACTGTGAGGAGAGGTCTTGATAATCATCAAAGAATTCACACTGGAGAAAAACCTTATAAATGTCTTGAGTGTGGAACAAGCTTTAGTCAGGGTGGAAACCTCCGTCAACATCAAAGAATTCACACAGGAGAAAAACCATATCAATGTCTGGAATGTGGAAAGAGCTTCACTGTGAGGAGAGGTCTTGATAATCATCAAAGAATTCACACAGGAGAAAAACCTTACAAATGCCTGGAGTGTGGAAAGAGCTTTTGTCAGGATGGAAACCTCCGTCAACATCAAAGAATTCACATTGGAGACAAACCTTATAAGTGCATGGAGTGTGGAAAGAGCTTTAGTCAGGGGGGACACCTCCGTCATCATCAAAGAATTCACACTGGAGAAAAGCCATATCAATGTCTGGAATGTGGAAAGAGCTTTGCTGAGAGGAGAACTCTTGATAATCATCAAAGAATTCACACTGGAGAAAAACCATATAAATGTGTGGAATGTGGAAAGAGCTTTGGTCACATGAGCGGTCTTTATATACATCAAAGAATCCACTGAAGAGAGAAATCTTACAGATGCCTGCAGTGTGGAAAGAGCTTTACTCTGGGTGGACATCTTCGTCCACATCAAGGAATTCACACTGGACAAAAACCTTACAAATGCATGGAGTGTGGAAAGAGCTTTACTCATAGTGACCTGAGGTTCAATCAAATGTTTATTGTCAATGCACACATGTGTATAATGGAATTAAAAAGTATAGGAATCTACATGGGAGAGGAACCTTATAAATTGATAGAGCATGGCTAACATGTTTCAGTAACAGCAAAATCACTTTAGCTCTGGATGAAATGCACAAGGGGTCAATTAAGGGCTCTATCACAGCAGTTCCAAAGCAAAAGATCATCCAATTTCAGCTATCCAGAAGAAAAGCCATCCAAGGCCATCTTAGGAAAACCAAGGTATCTTTCTCAGCTTCTTCTTCTTAATTTACGTAGCTAAGATTTAATGGACTCTTTTGAAAAGCTCATCCTCTGAATATTTTTTGCATAATCAATGCATTTCTAGGTTTATTTATAGAAAAGTTAAGGCAATTTCAACTACATTGTGTGTGGACTTCAACTCCCAGAATCCCCCTGTCAGATGAAGAAGCCAGTTGAGAAACATTGGACTAAGAATACCAGATGTGGATTGAGAAATTCTACATGACTGCAATATAATCTAGTAGTTATTTTAGTAGTCAAAGCACCAGGATAATAACCAGGAGACTGAGTTCTAGTACCACCTTAGGCATGAAAGCCAGCTGGGTCACCTTGAGTTAACCCTTCTCTCTCAACCCAACTCACTTTACAGGTTCTTTTTTGTACGGAAAATAGAATGAGCAAGTAGAATTATGAATGTTGGCTGCCTTGAGCTATTTATAAAAATAAGAAAGGTAGGTAGAGTAGAGTAGAGTAGAATAGAATAGAATAGAATAGAATAGAATAGAATAGAATAGAATAGAATAGAATAGAATAGAATAGAATAGAATTATTGTCCAAGTGTGATTCGACACATAAGGGATAAAAATCTAAAAATAAGATTAAAATTGCAAAGGGTTAGCATTTTCTTCAATCCTTTACTTCCACCTAATAGTCCTTTGGTTACTCTAAGCAGGATGTCTCTCCCCTAAGTTTATCTGAAATTCCCACATAAACACTTGCTCGCACACACCTGTGCACTCCAGCAAAGTTCTACTCTTGTTTTCATTCCCTTCTTGTTAGGGTGGAAGAATCACCTTTCAATCCAGAAGAAGAGCTCAGATATTTAGTGAAGAAACTTGAGCAAATTATCTTTTCTCTTTGGAAAAAGGTACCTGGGTGGTGAGATCTGGGTTATATCATCTGCTGTTTCAATGTCCTTGACATTTGTAAGGGGTTGTTGTTGTTTCATCTGTGAAGTCTATCCAAACCTCTTAAGGCATCTGAAGTTTCTGTAAGCCGGTCAGAGATGCTCTATCAAGAAGATGGGAAGCATATAACTTTAATAAATAATGTTAGTAACATTATTTATGAATGGTATTTTATATTACTAGCTTTGCTCACCTTGTGATTTGGACTAAAGAAAAACCTTGCCAATGATGATTTCCCAAATTATGATAACATAAAGTAATATATATATTCATAACATAGTGATCAAGTGCAGAATACAGAACATCAGAATTGGGACCTTGGAGATCCTCTAATCCAGCCCCTGTCCAAGCAGAAGACCCTTTTAAAATCTGAACAAATGGGTATCTTTTTAAAAGCCTCCAGTGGAGCAGCCACAGCTTTTGAAGACAAGCTGTTCCACTGGTTGGTTGGTTCTAGGTAGCTTTTCTCCTTGGTTTGTTTCCATCTATTGCTTTATTTTCTTGCTTTCTGCTGCTTTGGAAAATGGCAGCCCCTCAAATATTGGAACATTGCTATCCTGTCGCCCCATTTCTCATATGGATTTATAGGCTTAGCCCAGCTAGCAGTGAATTCTAGTGGACATTTATGATATTGAAGTAAAAAGCTATGCCTTGTTTCTTCCTAAGCTACATCTTGAAGAGAGACAAGCCCGTGAGAGAGAAAGACAGAAGATATTCCCTTATACCTCCTTTATAGACAAAAGGACAAAAAGTTAAACTATCAGTAGGTCATCCCAAAATGCATTTCAAAAGGCCACTGAACTTTCTATTTTTTCTTTAAAGATGTTTCGCTTTTCATGCAAGCAGAAGAAGCCTCTTGGATGAGAAGTGGTACATCTTCAAAGGAAAACCAGAAAGTCTAGTGGCCTCTTGAAAAAGCACCTTTGGGACAACTATGACCTGGAGGACTGAGAATCTCCATAGACATTTATCAGTAGGTCAGGTGAAAAACACACTGCCTTTAATCCATTTTAGCAGTCTACTCACAAGTAGAAATGTTGCCACCTCTAGCAGCTATATACTTTCTCTTCTGCAAAATGCCTGGTTCAAAGACCTCACTGCTTTGTAGCTTCAGATTGTCCTTTAAGTCCACCTAAAGCACAATCAAGCAAAGCCAACAGATGACAAAATCCAAATAATCAACCAATCATATCAAGAAAAGCTTCAACAGGTATTTAACCAGGCTGAAGACTTAAGCAAGGATATAATTAGCTGGAAACAAGCATGTATTAGAAAAAACAAGCTGGGAACATGGACTAAATCAACAATATTCCCTTCAGTTGTTGCTGACCTGTCATTCTTTAATTGTGAATACGTCAGAGATGAATACCAGGCTGGTTGGAAACTTCTCTTTGTTACATTAAGCTTGCCATCACCTCAAAAGCTGCTTGAAATCTCTCCAGCTGCTTAAACTCTTTCACAAATGACATTTCTAATTTCTTTAACTCCAGGCAGTTTCTAAGATGAAGCATACTACAAAACTGCAACATTTGGGAGATTGACATCAGAATACATTGCCCTTGGATTCTTCTCCAGGTTCTCACCTGCCTTCCTGTACGTCATGCCTTATCACTTACAGCCTGTTGCTGCTGAGATGAGACAATTAGGAGGTGAGGCTGGAGAAATATCTGAGGCTGGGAAGATTTTCTCATACATGTCCAGCTGGAATTCATCTAGCATAGCTGTTGCGATTTATCAAAGCTTAGGATTGTAGTTCTTCCAGAGACCTGAGGATCCCTAAATTTCATTTCAAAGCATGGCACAATGGCACTGAAGGAGTGGTACTTACAACTGATCCTCAAAGTCATGGCCATCACAGTACCTTTGCAGCCACATAATTGTGCTTCAGAAGCCCAGTGATCTGCACACACTTCTGATTGTCAGTTTCAAGTTGTCATTTGATCATAATTTTCAGCCTTCCCTGTTGGCTTCCAACAAGCAAAATCAATGGGGAAACCAGCAGGAAGTCTGACACAACCACGTTTGAGTTTCCGACACTCAGCAACTAGCTGACACTTCTGACCATTGCAGCATCCCATTGTCATAGGATTCTGATTCACAGCCTTCCCTGTCAGGCTTCCAACAAGCATTGGGGAAGTCAATGGGGAAGCCAGCAGGAAATTGGAAGTTATGATCACATAAGGTTAATAACTCACAGTCCTCACTGGGACTGCCATAACTGACAACCCTAAGTGGCATAGTCACATGGTTTTAAACTTATGTGTGAGTTGCTTAACAATGGAATTTCTGTTCTTAGTTAGCATCATTAAGTGAGGACGACATGTAATCTGTTGTAGTTCACAGTGGTCAATATAATATATTGGCTCTTGGGATAAGAAAAACTCCAGAGACAGTTGGTGCTAACAACCTTGAAGATGATCGTTACACTTTTTCTTTCCAAAGAAAATTTTCGTGTCGTATTTTCCAGAATTCTTCCCAAAATTCTTTTCTGTTTCCTAGAAGCATCCAATTTTGCATTTCCATTTTTCTGCCTGCCATGCAAACCCAAACTGGACAAATTTCTGTGCACCATGCAAACCCAAACTGGACAAATTTAAGGAAGCCCAAGAACCTGCAAAAATTCTTTTCTGTTACCAGATATTTAGGATTATTGAAAAAAAGAATTCATAGAAAAACCATTTATAAGTAGAGATCAATTGTCTGTAGATATTGGCTATATTGATTACCCAAAATTGTTTTATTAAGCAATTTATTCAATGTACTATCTCAACAAACCCACCATGCCAGTAAAAAAATCCAATACCAAACCACAACCTAAGAAAAAAAAAATCCCCTCCGATGAACCACAAGACTCCTGCACATTCTTTATATGCTCTGTAACTAAAGGTTAATGAAAATTCCATCAAATGTTCTCTGTGTGAAAAATACGCTCATCATGACTGCCTGGAATTACCCAAGCAAATGTCTCAATTCCTAGAAACATCCAATTATGCATTTTTGTGCCCACCATATAGCCCTGTTTGAAAGAGTTAACTCTATAGAAACGCGAATATCATCCCTTGACACCATAGTTGCATCCCTGGACACTTTAAATGAAAGATTAACTAACCTTGAGAGAGAAAAAGAAGACACCACACAAAAACCTGAACATCCAATAGCTGCAAACCAACAACTGCAACCTAATCCACAAAACACCATAAATCCAACAAAAAATGATATTCCAATCCTCATCAGAGAAGCTGTCAAGCGCGAATGAAAGCATCCTAAAGCCATCTTATTTGGTCTAGAGGACATCAATAACAATGATGATATCACAATTGTCTGGAACATCATCAGTGACAATCAAGCATCAACCATCTCCCCTGATGAAATACTTGACATTTCTCGCATTGGCCAAGAGCTCAAAAACAGACGGCTCTGTCACCCCACGCTTCTGCAGAGTCACTTGCAAAAATGAATTAAGCAAACATAAATTCATTTATACTATAAATTCACTCGCCAAAAACAACACCAACCATAAAAACCTCCAATCTCATCCTGACCTAACCTTACAGCAACGTGCCCGCTCCCATATACTACACACAGAACTCAAAAATCGTCTAGACAATGGAGAGAAGGACCTGTACATTGATTACCATGCAGACTGTATCAAAAGAAAGTCACACAACCCACAACTCAGCACAAACCTTCTTCAACCAATCCACCATCACCCAGAATGCACGCCCCTAACTACTCAATTCAAACTACAACTGGCCTTAAATGCAAGCTACTCAGTGCAAGAAGCCTTGTAAATAAAATACCTGAATTTCTCCTCTTACTAAATATGACTAAATTCGACATTATATTTGTCTGTGAAACATGGCTCAATGCATCTCTCCCTGACTTCATTACCTCAGTAAGAGACTATCATGTTTACCGATCCGATTGTGAAATCCATAGAGGAGGTGGTGTTGCTATCTTCTATAAAAAGTCCTTACATCTAAAAAACATCCAAGTTACCCAAGAGCTTGCTCTTCCTGAGACCATTATCTGTGAACTGACCTTAAATATCACATTTCAGTTCTTACTATGTTACAGAGCCCCTGATTATGACATTGAACATGTAAACAAGCTAAATACATTGCTAACATGGGCAGCATCCTGCCTACACACTTTTATCTTTCTTGGGGACTTCAATCTACCTCATATTAACTGGACCCTAAACATGCAATCTTCTACAATGCTGTAACAAATCTGGGACTGGAACAACTAGTAACCAACAATACTAGGCTTAACAACTGCCTCGATCTCATCTTCTGCAATAGTTTGAATTCAATTTATGGAATACAAATTAAAGAACCCTTTTCCAACAGTGACCACAACATAATTGACTTTTGTCTCAACATATGTCCACACAAAAATAATCACAATGATAAAATCCCCAATTATAACTTCAAAAAAGGCAGCTATGATCTGATAATCAATGATCTCTCTTCCCTTGATTGGCAATTTCTATTTGGATGCAATACTGTTGAAGACCATTACAACATGTATTCTTACTAGAAATCAAAAGAGCCATCAAACTGTATGTACCAATAACAACTCCCAAAACCAGGAAAAACACATTACCCATAACAATAAGGAAGTTTCAATCCAAAAAGAGATCACTTTGACGAAAGAACAAATCTGGTCATATTGCCAACTTCAAAAGCTGATACAAAAATCTATGCCACCAGATAAAAACTGAATGCACTAATTATCACGTTAAACAAGAGGAAAACCTTCTACACACAAATTCCACCCATGGTTTCTACAATTTTGTAAACAACAAACTAAAAGACTCAAGGTCTATCCCACCCCTGAAAGGACCTAATGGCAAAGACTGCAACGACAACACCATCAAAGCAAACCTCTTTAACACATTCTTTGGCTCAGTATTTGTAAACAACAATGGATCAAGCCCAGTACTTCCTCGTCAAACCACAGACAACTACAATGATCTAATGCATATTGATTTTACAGAAGACGTTGAAAAAGCACAATCTAAAACCATCCCTATCTATTGGACTGGATGGAATATGTGCCTACTTCTTAAAAAAGCTATCCACTGCCATTGCCGAATCTCTAAGCATAATCTTTGAAAAATCTTTCAGGACCAGCTCCTTGCCAAAACTATGATCATAAGCCATGGTCATCCCCATCTTCAAAAAGGGAGACCCCAGCCTAGTTGAAAATTACAGACCAATCTCCTTATGCTGAGTCACCTGTCAAGTCATGGAATCAATTATTAACCAATTCATTATCCTCCACTTAGAGACAAACAACCCACTCTCTAATAAACAATTTGGTTTTAGGAAAAAGCTATCTTGTAATCTGCAACTCTTACACTGCAAAAACATATGGACTACACAATTCAATCAGGGCAAAGCAATAGACTCAATCTACATAGACTTCTGTAAAGCCTTTGATTCAGTGGTACATGACAAGCTACCACTAAAACTAAAATCTTATGGTATCTTTGGACACCTACATAACTGGATAGAAGCATTCCTGTCAAACAGACAACAAATGGTCAAAATTGGGAGCATCCTATCAAATTCTGTACCTGTCAACAGTGGTGTTCCCCAAGGCAGTGCTTTAGGACCAACTCTTCATACTCTACATAAATGACCTCTGTGATCATATTAAGAGTAACTGCGTTCTCTTCGCTGATGATGTAAAGCTATTCAACACCACAGACAATACTACTACCCTCCAAAAAGAACTTGACTATGTTATCAGAATGGTCAATCAAATGGCAACTTCAAATCTCAACAAATAAATGCTCTGTTTTTCATATTGGCAGAAAAAAAAATCAGAAAATAAAATACAAGCTAAATAGTCAAGACCTTGTTGAGGATCCAAACTTTGTCAAGGACCTTGGAATACTCATCTCAAATGATGTAAGTGCTAGAGCCCACTGTAAATACATAGCCAAAAAGGCATTAAGAGTTGTTAATCTAATCCTACGTAGCTTCTTCTCTGGTAACATCACACTACTAACTAGAGCATACAAAACATTTGCTAGACCTATACTTGAATACAGCTCATCACTCTGGAACCCATATCATGTATCTGATTTTAACACAATTAAAAAAAGTCCAGAAATATTTTACAAGAAGAGTTCTCTGCTCCTTTACTCATTGCAGAATACCTTATGCCACCAGACTTGAAACTCTAGATCTAAAAAACCTAGAACTACGCCGCCTTCGGTCCGATCTAAGTATAGTATATAAAATTATATATTGCAATGTCCTACCTGCAAATGAATACTTCAGCTTTAATCATAACAATACAAGAGCACACAATAGATACAAACTCAAGGTTAACCACACCAAACTTGACTGCAGAAAATATGACTTCAGCAACAGAGTGGTCAATGTCTGGAATACTCTACCTGACTCTGTGGTTTCTTCCCCAAACCCCCAAAACTTTAATCTTAGACTGTCTACTATTGATCTCACCCCCTTCCTAAGAGGCCTTTAGGGGGCGTGCATAAGTGCACCAATCACGCCTACCGTCCCTGTCCTATTGTTTTTTTTCTTATAAGTATCTATCTCATGTATTCAAAACTATATTTATTCTTATACCTGTATCTTGTAAGTGATTGACAAATAAATACTAAACACTATATCTCGGCAAGAACAGATGGGAACTCATCAAATAAGACAAATGTAAAGACATGGTCTTTGCCAGGGCTGTTGAGCCTTGATCAAAGCAACAGATTCCCCAAGGAAATGGGAGAAAGATTAATCTGATGAAGGGGATTTAACAATGAATACAATCACCAAATACTGTGTTTTGTTTATAATTGTTATTCTGGATTGAAATCCCTTTTTGAAAAAACTATTATCCTGAAAATTGGGATGAAATTTGTATCTTTCAAGAAGAGACGAAGGGAAGGTTTCAGCTTTAAGAAGTAGTAACAGTTAAACCTAGACCAAAAAACTTGCCTTATCCACTGGCCCAAATCCCTCCTTTTTGGCAGCAATATAGTTTAATTTAGTTTATTGTCATTGCTCCTTGTACAACGAAATCAAACACCATCTTCAGTGCACATCATAACCATGACTATGCTGTCCCAGCCAGTCTATGGGAATTGGATAGTTACTTAGGAATTATCAGCTGTCCCCTTAAGGGAATGCATCATGGTAAATGTAGTTAAGGTATCCTGGGAAATGTAGTTCATGTCACGTGGCGACATCTGTAATCCTGATTGGTCACTAAGTTGACCCTCAAAGGGTGGGGAAGGTTTTCCTCATTCTTTGTCTGAACTCTCTATGTCATGGCAGCTTCTTTTTATCGCTACGAGATGGGTTAGGAGATAACCATCTTTTACTACAAAGCAGATATACAAAGGATTGGTCATTAAAGAAGAACTTTATCACAAACGTGAGTTATGAGGATACCTGATGAACCAATAAATGTACTTTGTTATGGACATCTTGTTGAGTTATCTATCTGCATCTGTACAGTTTACAAATCCACCTCTGTACAGGATTCAGAAAAATGACCATGAAAATAAATACAAACACACATCGTTCACCCTTCACACGTTGAACTGGAAACCCCCGACACCACACCAACACTGCACTATATAGCAGAATTCAAAAGAACTACTGCCCTGGGATAGAAGCTGCTTTTCAGCCTATTTGTCCTTGTTTTTTTTATTCTGTACTGTCTACCAGATGGTAATAGTTCAAAAAAGGGGTTCCCAGGATGAGATGGATCTTTGAGAATGTTTTGAACTTTCTTAAGGCAGCGGGAGCTAGAAAGCTCTTCCAAAGAGAGGAGAGGACAACCAATGACATTAACCCTCTGGAGTGCTTTCTTATCTGCCGCTGTGCAATTGGCAAACACAGAGGTGCAGTATGTTAAAATGCTTTCTATGCTGCAGCGGTAGACGGTCACCAGCAGTTTTTCATTCAGTTGTTTTCTGAGAAGTCTCAGGTAGTATGATCTCTGCTGGGCCCTTTTGACCAGGGCTGCAATGTGGGCACCCCAGGTCAGGTCCTTTTTTAGGGTAACACCCAGAAACTTAAAACTGGCCACTTGCTCCACTCGGTCTCCACTGATAATAGCAACGGTTGGATGTCTGATCTGTTCCTTCTATAATCCAATATAAGCTCCTTAGTCTTATTGGTGTTGAGGACCAAGTTATTGTCTCCACACCACAAAAACAACCAGTCCACCTTATCTCAGTAGGCAAACTCATTCCCCCCAGAGATAAGTCCCATCACTGTTGTATCATCTGCAATAGTATTTAGCAATAGTATTACTAGCGTGAGTGGGAATGCAGTCATGCACATAAAGAGTATAGAGTAAGGGACTCAACACGCAACCCTGTGGTGTACCAGTGTTAAGAATAAGGGCTGAAGAGGTATGATTACCTAATCTGACCCTCTGTGAGAGGCCAGACAGGAAATTCATAATCCAAAAGCAGATTGATTTAGAAAGTCCAAGGTTCAGAAGTTTGGACACTAGTCTATGTGGAAGAATTGTGTTAAACGCAGAGCTAAAATCCACAAAAGGCATCTTCACATAGTGTTAGGAATAACAAGGTTACCTAACAGTTTGGGTAAAATAATATATATAAACTATGGTTGTAAGTAAGTGTGTGTCACTTTAACTGCAAAGCATGTAATTTTGGGTGCGGCTGTAAAACCTCCATAAGAAGGAGCAAGAGAACTTGATTGATTGCTGGTTTACTGAATTGCTTGCTGACAATGATGGATTGATGGTTCCCTGCTGCTTTTGCTGAAGGAAAAAAGGAGGTTTGATTTCTTCATATCTCTATTGTGAGAAGATTTATTACTGGACTGATATTTGTAAGTTTACTGACCTCTTTTTTGACACTGGACTTTGCAACTGAATAATCCCTGGACGGACTGAATTAGTGAATGATATATGGACTGTTTGACTATGCTAAAACTCTTACTGGAATAAACTATTTAACTAGCACATTGTATCTGTTTTACTGAGTGTAAGCTACAAAAACGTTTATCTCACATATTTGCCTGCCTGCCTGACTGCCGTGCAGATTCTGCTAGGGTATATCCCTAACACATAGCCTCCCCTCCCCGCTGTTCTAGATGAGTCAGAGCAGTGTGAAGAGTGATGGCTCTTGTGTCCTCTGTAGATCTATTTTTTCTGTATGCAAATTGGTGTTTATCAAATGTATGCGGAAGACCAGAAATGATGCGCTGGCAGACCAATTTCTCAAAGCACTTCATGATGATAGTAGTGAGTGCCACTGCTATCAAATCATTGAGGTTATTGAAAGGGGCCTTCTTTGGCAGCGGAACAATGGTGGAAGCCTTCAAACGAGATGGAATAGTGGACTGGGATAAAGACAGATTGAAGATCCTGGTAAAGACTGCAGCCAACTGATCAGCACAGTCTTTAAGCACTCGGCCAGAGATGCCATCAGGACTGGCAGTCTTTCTAGGATCCACAGCTCTCAGTATGCTCCTCACCTCCTGTTCCTCCACAATGTCTCTGATGTCTCCACTTCAAAACAAGTAAAGAAATGATTCAGTTGCTCTGCCAATGAAGCTTCCTGCTCAGCAGGGATGACCTTGGTCAGTTGATGGTTTATAATTTGTTGAATCCTTCGCCATACCTGCCTTATGTTATTGCTATAAAAATTATCCTCAATCTTCCTCTTATAATCAGTCTTGACCTTTCTTCTTGACCTTTCTTCAGATTAGTTCTGGCAACACTGTATCTTGCCCCATCACTGGACCTAAAGGCCTTGGTCCTGTCACGCAAGAGGCACTGGACTTCCTTGGTCACCCAGGGTTTCTGATTGGGATAGATCGCAATACATTTATCCACAGTGATAGTTATCTGTGCAGTGTTTGATATAGCACAGAACAGTTGCTAAAAGATGTCCCAATTTGTATTCTCAAAACAATCCTGAAGTTGTTGGGAAGCATCTTCTGGCCAAGATTTCACTGTCTTTATTATAGGCAGAGCCTGTCTCCTAAGAGGGATGTACGCTGGTGCTAAAAGCAGTGACATATGGTCTGATTGTCCCAAATGTGGTATATAGACTTCGGGGAACTGTACCTTCTAATACTACTATTATATTACGGAATTAATAATAGTGCTATTATGACATCTTTTAATACTATTACTACAACTATTGTTTATACTATTATTATTACTATTTTTTCAACCTCCTTTTTTACACTGGAATTGCTAGTAGACCCAATTTTTACATCAATACTAGATGTGGGTAATCAAATAAATAAGGACTGCCTTCTTGAAGGGTTTATATAGATATGCTGTCTCTGTTCTTTAAATTACATGTTACATCAGCCTGACCAAATCAGCCTGACCAAATCAAAGAAGAGATTGGACTGCAGTTTGTCAGAAATGGTGTAGGGTCTTCTGCTTGGGCAGGGGGTTGGACTAGATGACCTATAAGGTCCCCTCCAGCTCTGATTGTTACCTTGCCTGCTGCTTAAGAAAAAGGCCCCTCAGCAGTGTAATTTTATACATGTTTACCCAAAAGTAACGCATAGATTGCCAGTAGGACTTATATCTTATTAAAACTTACGTTTGTTTTTCTAAAGTATACCCTTTAGAGATTTTGACTACAACTCAGGGTAAATCAGAAGAATCTGGTGGCGGAATGTTTGTGGGTAGTGGCAATAAAAAAGCTAAATGATGAATAAATGACACAATTATTCTGTGCAGCAAAAAGAATGAGAGAAAAGGAGGGAAAGGGAGGAGAAGACACTTTTGACAGTTTGACACTTAAAATCCTGAATTTGAAGCTTTGATGGCTGCCCTCTTCAGCCATAGAGCAAGCATGATATGGATATTCTGTGAGTTACAACAACTCACTTGGTGACCATTTGAAGTTACAAGGGCATTGAAAAAAGGGACTTGTGTCCGTTTTTCACAGTTATGACCATCGCAACATCCCCTTGGACATGTGATAACAATTCAAACACTTGGCAACTGATTCATATTTGTGACGGATGCAATGTCCTGGAGTCATGTGATCCCCTTTTGTGTCCTTCTGACAAGCAAAGTCAGAGGGAAAGCCAGATTCACTTAATAACTGTGTTATTAACAACACTTAACAACAATGGCAGGAAATGTCATAAAATGGGGCAAAACTCACTTTAAAACTGTCTTGTTTAGCAACAGAATTTTTGTGGTTATAAGTTGAGAACTACCTGTATTTAAAGACAAACTTCAGACTGAAGGAAATAAAATGAAAAAAAATTATTGCAGTCATTTACCAGCACAGATTGAAGAAAAATAAGAAGCAGCAGGTTTAGTCATATGGGGTGGCCAAAAAAGTCAAGATGATGATGATCCCAATAGTGTAAGAAAGGTCCACCTGTGGAGCAGAAATATGTGGTTTCTGTGTGCAATACATGCATTCATGTGATATCTATCTATCTATCTATCTATCTATCTATCTATCTATCTATCTATCTATCTATCCATCCATCCATCCATCCATCCATCCATCCAGGTAGTCCTTGAAACAGTTGGGGCCAGAATTTCCATTGCTAAGTGAGTTTGTTAAGTGAGTCACCCCAATTTCTCACCCTTTCTTTGTTAACCCAAAGGTACTTTTTAAAAGAGGCAACTGGACTTTATGTTTTTTCTTTGAATATATCTTTCCCTTCTCATCCAAGATGCTTGGAAGCATTTATAAATAATAAATCCCTCCCTCCCTCCCCAATCCAGTCAGAACTGAAGAAGCTTCTTGGATGAGAAGCGAAAGGTAAGTTCAAAGAAAAACCAGAAAGCCCAGTTGCCTCTGGAAAAAAAAGCACCTTTGAGACAACCATGACGTCTCCGTACACATGATTTCTTTTTTAAGCAAATCCTTGCAGTTTTTAAAGGAGCTACTCAGTGGTGAAGCCAATCCAGCTTTCCTTGTGGCCTTTGCTTGTCTGGGAGGGGCTCAGATCACGTGACTGGGGGGATGTTGCAGCCCTCATGAATAATGCATAGCGGTTGCTAAGCGCCCGGATTTGAAAGACGTGGCTGGGAGGATATTGCGAACGTAAGTGCGACGACTGGACGGATATGTCGTCCTCCAGCCTGCCCGAAAGGCCGGCGAGAGGCGAAAGCTTCAACCTTCCTCTCCAGGCGGGCTTGGGACTCCTCTCTCCTGACGTTCCTCCTTCGCTCTTTCAGGAGGACGGACGAGCCCTGCGGAGGAAGAAAGCGCCGCCCGAGAGGAGAGGAGCGGCTTCGCGGAGCAGCCCTGCCCACCTCAAGCGCAGCTTCCCCGGGAGGTGGCGGCAAGAAGAAAATCCCGGGCGCTGCACGGGTGCAGAAAAGCCGTCCGCAAACCGGGATGAGGCGGAGCCGAAAAGGACCCCGTGAAAGGGCGATACCCGGAGGGAGAAGCGGAGAGAAGGAGGGAAAGGCGGGGACAAGCGGATCCCGCGAGACGCTTCCGGATCGCGGAGAGACCTTCCACCCAGACGGAAAACGCGGCAATCCCCGAAGAAGAATGCAAAACCAGGGAGAAAAGAAAAACGAATGTACAGAATGTGGAAGATCCTTCAAAACAAATCAGCAGCTTCAAAACCACCTGAGAACCCATTCCGGAGAAAAACCATATCAATGCTTGGAATGTGGAAAGAGCTTTAGTCAGGCTGGAAACCTCCGTCAACATCAAAGAATTCACACTGGAGAAAAACTGTATCAGTGCCTGGAATGTGGAAAGAGCTTCACTGCGAGGAGAGATCTTGATAATCATCAAAGAATTCACAATGGAGAAAAACCTTACAATTGCCTGGAGTGTGGAAAGAGCTTTAGTCAGGATGGAAA
The DNA here is from genome assembly GCA_033807585.1 of Hydrophis major. Taxonomy (NCBI): domain Eukaryota; kingdom Metazoa; phylum Chordata; class Lepidosauria; order Squamata; family Elapidae; genus Hydrophis; species Hydrophis major. Next base: position 257,543,752 of record CM066330.1, read on the forward strand.
CCTCCGTCAACATCAAAGAATTCACACAGGAGAAAAACCATATCAGTGCCTGGAATGTGGAAAGAGCTTCACTGTGAGGAGAGATCTTGATAATCATCAAAGAATTCACACTGGAGAAAAACCTTACAATTGTCTAGAGTGTGGAAAGAGCTTTAATCAGGATGGAAACCTCCGTCAACATCAAAGAATTCACATTGGAGACAAACCTTATAAGTGCATGGAGTGTGGAAAGAGCTTTAGTCAGGGTGGACACCTCCGTCATCATCAAAGAATTCACACTGGAGAAAAACCGTATCAGTGCCTGGAATGTGGAAAGAGCTTCCCTGGGAGGAGAGATCTTGATAATCATCAAAGAATTCACAATGGAGAAAAACCTTACAATTGCCTGGAGTGTGGAAAGAGCTTTAGTCAGGATGGAAACCTCCGTCAACATCAAAGAATTCACACAGGAGAAAAACCATATCAGTGCCTGGAATGTGGAAAGAGCTTCCCTGGGAGGAGAGATCTTGATAATCATCAAAGAATTCACACTGGAGAAAAACCTTACAATTGTCTAGAGTGTGGAAAGAGCTTTAATCAGGATGGAAATCTCCGTCAACATCAAAGAATTCACATTGGAGACAAACCTTATAAGTGCATGGAGTGTGGAAAGAGCTTTAGTCAGGGTGGACACCTCCGTCATCATCAAAGAATTCACACTGGAGAAAAACCACATCAGTGTCTGGAATGTGGAAAGAGCTTTGCTGAGAGGAAAACTCTTGATGATCATCAAAGAATTCACACTGGTGAAAAACCTTATAAATGCATGGAGTGTGGAAAGAGCTTTACTCAGGGTGGACACCTCCATCTACATCAAAGAATTCACACTGGAGAAACACCATATACATGCCTGGAGTGTGGAAAGAGCTTTACTCGGAGTGGAAACCTCCATCAACATCAAAAAATTCACACAGGAGAAAAACCATATCAGTGCCTGGAATGTGGAAAGAGCTTCACTGTGAGGAGAGGTCTTGATAATCATCAAAGAATTCACACTGGAGAAAAACCTTACAAATGCCTGGAGTGTGGAAAGAGCTTTAGTCAGGATGGAAACCTCCGTCAACATCAAAGAATTCACATTGGAGAAAAACCTTATAAATGCATGGAGTGCGGAAAGAGCTTTAGTCAGAGTGGAAATCTCCATCAACATCAAAGAATTCACACTGGAGAAAAACCATATCAGTGTCTGGAATGTGGAAAGAGCTTTGCTGAGAAGAGAACTCTTGATGATCATCAAAGAATTCACACTGGAGAAAAACCTTACAAATGCCTGGAGTGTGGAAAGAGCTTTTGTCAGGATGGAAACCTCCGTCAACATCAAAGAATTCACATTGGAAAAAAACCTTATAAATGCCTGGAGTGTGGAAAGAGCTTTAGTCAGAATGGCCATCTCCGTCATCATCAAAAAATTCACACTGGAGAAAAACCATATCAATGTCTGGAATGTGGAAAGAGCTTCGCTGAGAGGAGAATTCTTGATGATCATCGAAGAATTCACACTGGAGAAAAACCTTATAAATGCATGGAGTGTGGAAAGAGCTTTACTCAGAGTGGACACCTCCATTATCATCGAAGAATTCACACTGGAGAAAAACCATATCAATGTCTGGAATGTGGAAAGAGCTTTGCTGAGAGGAGAATTCTTGATGATCATCGAAGAATTCACACTGGAGAAAAACCTTATAAATGCATGGAGTGTGGAAAGAGCTTTACTCAGAGTGGACACCTCCATTATCATCGAAGAATTCACACTGGAGAAAAACCATATCAATGTCTGGAATGTGGAAAGAGCTTTGCTGAGAGGAGAATTCTTGATGATCATCGAAGAATTCACACTGGTGAAAAACCTTATAAATGCATGGAGTGTGGAAAGAGCTTTACTCAGGGTGGACACCTCCGTCTACATCAAAGAATTCACACTGGAGAAAAACCATATACATGTCTGGAATGTGGAAAGAGCTTTGCTGTGAAGAGAACTCTTGATAATCATCGAGTAATTCACACCGGAGAAATACCATATAACTGCCCTGAGTGTGGAAAGAGCTTCAATGAGAAGGGAAATTTTAATATTCATCAAAGAATTCACACCAGAGGGAAAAAATATATAAATGCCTGGAGTGTGGAAAGAGTTTTAGTAACAGAAGGAATCTTTATAAACATATAAACCAGGGGTGTCCAACCTTGGCCACTTTAAGACTTGTGGACTTCAACTCCCAGAATTCCTCAGCCAGCAAAGTCCACAAGTCTTAAAGTTGCCAATGCTGGACACCCCTGGTATAAACCATTCAAATAGTTAAGTATATTCTCAAGTATTTAACTTTCTTAACAGACAGATGTGCAATGATGAAAGAAGACATAGAAAACTACTTAAGCAAATAAAATTAGATTTGGAAAAACCTACATCAGTGCTAGGAAGGATGGTTACAGTGAAAATGAATATCCTACCAACATTGCTGTTTCTGTTCAAAGCAGCACCCATAAGAATTGAAAAGAAATTCTTTGATGATTTGAATAAATTGATTTTGATATTTATTTGGCAAGGAAAAAAGTGAATAAAATTGAAAATGTTACAAGACTATGAAAAAGAAAATGGAGGGTTTGGACTACCAGATTTGTTCTTATATTACCAAGTATGTGATAACATGGCTATCAAATAATCCACTCCAGAGAAAAACCTTATAAATGCCAGGGGTGTGGAAAGAGGTTCAGTTGGCTGAGAAACCTTTATGCACATCAAAGAATTCACTCGGGAGAAATCCTCTGTAAATGCCTGGACTGTGGAAAGAACTTCAGTCGGAAAAACAGCCTTAATAGGCATCAACTCATTCATTCCGGGGAAAATTCCTATAAGTGCGTGGAATGAGAAAAGAGTTTTATTGACCGACATCAAAGGATCTATCATAATTCACTAGGATTCAATCTGTCATAGAGAAGAAAATTTAGAAATGTACGGAGTGGGAAAAATGCTTTAGAACAAATGGAAATCTCCAAAACTACAATGGAACCTTGGGCACAAATGCGACCAAATTGGGTGACAAGCAACATTTTTGGAAAATGTTTGCTTCTGGTATCAAACAGATCCTCTGGCACTGATCAAATACAGCTGTGGTGATTTTCCCTGCTTTGATTTCCCCTGCTGCACGTGCACAGAATTGTAGGCACTAGTAATAGTAATATTTACTAGTCAGTAAATATTAACCACAGTTAATATTGGTTCAGTTTTACTATTGTTTTATTATTGTTAAATAAAGGAACATTTTATTATCTCCTTTATTCTTATGGTTTGTTTTGCAGTTTTGCTATTCTATATTATCTCATAGTTTAATTTGAATTATATTACAAATTATTAAGTGTTTTGCATGATCACATTTTTCCTGTAAATGAGTCCACATCTTGCAAATTGTGCAAGGAATACGAGAGCAACGGTATTCAATTGTACATTCTTATATAATCATCACAAATTTAATTCAGTCAGTCAATGGTGCTGTAGTTTAATATATTACTTAGGAAGGTGGGCCAGAGTCACTCTTTCCCTTTCAGTAGTAGGAGTTCATGCTGAAGCCAATCTTCAACAGCAACACCCCCTTTATCTTCTCTTTCTGCTCTAAATATACCCCAACTATGAACTACCTCAGCCTTTCCATCTTGGCTGGAACATACCTCTCCCAGATAGGTGATAGAGAGCAAGCAGAGAAAGCCAGATGTATGCCACAGTATCCAAACTGCTTCCTTTCAGGTATCTTCTCTGCCAGATGTAACCCCTCTCTCCCAAGTAGCTTTGTCATCCACCTTTAGAGACCTTGCTAAGTTTTGCCAATTACTATTTTTAATGCAACAGAAGGGGGAATGTTTCAACACATGACATAAGATAATCTTACTACCTATAATTGACTTGTAATCACTGAGTAAGCCAGACAAATTTTATTTCATTCTTGGGTTAGACAGCTTCAATGCTAGATACATTCCAAACTGACAGACAAACCACATTCAACATGCAGCCCTTAATGAAATTATACCTATCTGGAGGGAACTAAGTAGTGGGGCTCCCCGCAGTTCTGCCTTAGGCCAGTACATTTCAACATCTTCATAAATAATTTAGATGGGATATAAGGAGAAATCAGATTTGCAGGTGACACCAAGCTGGCAGCAAAAAATAGAAATGAATAGAGTACCACCCTCCCAAAATTGAGGAGAATCTGCTGGATCCAGAGCCATCTGTGGACTGTGATGGTGCATGATGACCAGTTTATTGAATGATCAAATGCAAACCCTGCTTTTTTGAGGAGTAATTGTGACAGAGGAATTAAAAAGGTCCAGAGTTCGATGAAGATTTCAATGACACACACCGAGCCATTGTATGTCTGCTGTGAAAAAAATTAATTCCCTTCTTGAGATGATCCCAAAATAAACTGAAAATAAGTGTACAATAAGGGAGTGGGTTTTTTCTCCCAATTACTGTGATCACCTGCTAGAATAGTGTCTACTTTTCCAAGTCCCAGATTTCAAAAATGAGTGGAAAATGGAAAGCATATAAAAAAAGGAGGGACAAAATGATAAGTGTGGTGGGTTGATAACCACCTCCCTGCATGGGTGGGATTCAAATTTCTTAACCAGTTCTGTGGGTGTGGTTTAATTTGTGGGTGTGGTTTGGTGGTCATGTGATGGGTGGGAGTGGCTTGCTGACTGGGAGTGGTTAGGTGGTCATATGGGTAGGTGTTGCTAGGTGGTCATGTGACAGGTGGGTGTGAGCAGGTGGCCATGTGACTGGCAAACCAAATGCAAGTGGTCCTTACTTATTGGCCAGTTGCTTGCCAGTTTCCAAGGTATTGGGAGCCCTGGAGAGGGCAGGGTGAAGCCTGGGCAGGTTTCCATGTGGCTGGCAACCCAAATTTAAGTGGTCCTCACTTAATGGCCAGATCCTGCTTAGTGGCCAGTTGCTTAGTAAGTGTTTTTTGCCAGTTTTCAAGGCCTGGGGAACCCTGGGGAGGGCAGGTGAGGCTTGGGCAGCTACGAGGAGCTACAAGGAGGGCTGGGGATCTATGGGGAGGGCTGCAGAGGGCTGGGTGAGGCCAATTCAACATCACTTCTTTGCCCTGATGACTAAGTATTAAAAAAGATATACCAAAACAAAAGGTAGTTTATTATGTCATGATTTTAATGCTTAAATAATAAAAAGGTACTCAAAACTATATTGTTACAACACTTTAAAATATTAATCAAAAACTATTACATAACAAAACTTTACAAAAAACAATAAAACTTATTTAAAGTACTCCCAAATTGCTTTTCTATTATCGTCCCAAGTTATAGTTTTCTTGTGTTTAACACGAGCGTCATCAGCAGTGTGATGATGTGCCCGTAACCACTTCTTTACTATAGGAACAGGGTCCCATTCTTGCACAGGTAAGCCAATTAGACTTGATGGTCAGGAGGTTTGTAATACTGGAAACTGTAAGGCCACTTCTGCCCTCTGGACATATTATGTTCATCTGCGAGAAGCCCCTTTCTGCCTCTTCTGAATTGATTGCAATTGGTTTAATAATATCTCTAGCCTTTTTAATGCTGAAAGGAATTGTATAATTTTTAGAATCTTTTAGTACATTTTCTATGAAATCACAATAATTAATATTGATTTCATAATTGAAAATTTGACCAAATGCAATGAATTGTCTTTCAGCTGCTCTCCGTGGAGCCACCACTTCTTCAATATTCCAATAATCTGGCTCCAAATAATTTAGAAATTTTAATTGATCAATGTCTTTAAATTGGCAGCCTGCTTTTAAATGTTTGCAATCCACCAATCTTTTCTTCAAATTAGTTACAATGCTTTGTATAAGTTTTTCATGAGGAAGTCCCACAAATCGATGATTTTGTATAAAATTTATACTTTTAAAGGTTTCTGAAGTAATTAATTCATCAACCTTATTATCATATGCACCCCTTTCCTCTATAAGCATTTCAAATGACCTAATGATCTTATCACAAGTTTTTCAGCCTTTATAATGTCTATGTTTCTCGCTTGCATTGCGTTAGAAAGGAGAGATATTTCAGTTAGCACATCAATCATGAAGGCCAAATCAGTGAGAAAATATTCTCAATAATTTTCAAGAAGGGCGGCCATACCAGAGTATTTTTAATTTGAACAGAAAAATTGATGTAGTGCTGGATAAGCCTGCCACACAGCTAGGGTTGATCTTAAACTACAGGCAGCCCATCTTGGTCCAAAAACTCTACCAATTTTTATAATTTCAATCTCAAGTTGTTCAGAAATTTTGTTAAATTCAATTATTCTTATTTGATTGATGGAAAATAGAATATATTTTATCAATAAAAATTTGAAAATAATTGATTTGCTTTATTTCCCTAATAGAATAATCTAAAACAAGTTGCAGATGATGGTTTAAACAGTGCCATATTATTTGGAAACTCTTTGGCTATCCTAGTGCTTACCCCAGATTTTCTCCCATGCATAACACTGGCTCCATCGGAGCAAAATCCAATTAAACATTTCTCCAGATAGTTTCTATTAAACCCAACTTTATTCAAACTTTCTATAACCGAACAAAATATCATCTCTGCATCTTGTTTATCTAATTCTACTAGTTCAAGGAAAATTGTTGGTGAGAAAACTGGATCCCCAACTTTTTTAAAAAAATAAAGTTTTATTTGGGTTTTCACACACAAAATACAATTAAAACATCTTTTTTGAAAATAACATGGTCCCAGGTTGAACTTTTTTATACAGACACAAAACTCAATTTCATGTTCCTTTTTGTATTCTGTTCCATATGTTATACTATTTTACATTTTCTATATAGTTTTTCCCCTCTTAATTTTCTCAATTTTATTTTGATTATCTCATCTCAGTTCAAATCATTATATTTATACTTTTGTCTGTTCTGTTTCAATTTCATATTATCCTTTCTCATTAAACAAATTTTCTCCTGTAGTTACTAATTGCAGTATGACACCTTTATATCTTTTAATTACATCCATTCAACTCTTATTTAAACTTCAATATATAACTTAAGTTGATGACCTTCAATATAATACATAATACATAACTTCCAATCAAATTCTGCTTGGCACATTCTTATAATACACACTATATTCTTTAAAAAAAAAAAAGAAAGATTGTAAATATATGTAATTATAAATCCTCATTCCATTCCAGTTCAGTTCTATCATTAACAATCATTAAAACCATAATATCTTTAAAAACTTCTTTTCAATTAAATATCATACTTCCTTAAAACACATATAATCTCCATAATTAATTTTTCCCTTATTTCTCTTCACATATGTTTAATAAATCATTAAATATACCTTTTGTTACATTTATTTATTGACAAGCATTCCACTGAATTACGATAGCTATTTTATCAGACATTTTAATCATATTGTTTCATATTTTGTAAAATTATTTATGCTTCTAATATAAACATACTATCTTATGTACCTTTGCAGAATCCCTTTTTCCATTAAGTTTTCACCCTTTATCTCTAAATAGGCTGTTTCTCTACATTTTGCTTCTGTGCTTTATAACTTATTTTCCTTTCTTTATTCCCTCTCATCTTCTTCCTCCTCTTTTTACCCCCTTGTCTTTCTACTTCTAATTCTCTCTTCTGCATTTCCCTCTTCTGTTGCTTTCTTATTTTATACTTATTTTTCACTCTATTTTTGGGGGGGAGTTGTTTTTCCCAATCTTAAACTTTCCATTCTCTTTCCCCCCTTTCCTTCTCCCCCCCCCATCTAAGATTACCTGTTCATTAAAGATGGCTTCTTCTTTGTTGCAATCTTCTTGTTCTGCAGGCATTTCTTGTGTTGTTTCTCATAATTCCAAATCTCCATTTCTAAAAACTGAAATACAAAGCCAAAAGAACCACTCCCTTCTTGTGCATCTTCTTTGTACTTTTTAAGTTCCATTTTCAGTTCTTCTAAGAGTGGAGCCATTTTAAACAGTTTTAAACAACCACCCGATTGATTTTAGTCATTCAAAACAATAACCAAGAATCCAGGAATCATCAAGTAATCCAGATAGTCCCGAGTTATATCTTCTTATTTCTTTTTCAACTTTCTCTTCCTGGGGTTTTTGTTGAAATATTTCAGTTAGAATGTATCTTTTGGAAGTCTTGTTGAGATTTTGCTGTAAGTTCTTTTTTAATTCCAGACAGTCTCCTCCCTTCCAGATCCTGTCCTTTTATTCTTTTTCTCTCCTTTCCTGTTTTCAAAAGCTTTTAATTATCCAGAAATCTTTATTATCCCTTTGACTTTTTATTTTCAGCATTAAATGCCTATTGATGTCAAAGTGGATTTTTTTCCAATTTCTTGCTTAAGTCTCTTAAGCTGTCAGTATAGTAAAAGGAGAAAAAAATCGAAATCTTTTCCCTTTTCTCTCTCCTTCGCAGCTTAAAAATCTTCTTAGGGAACAATGTTATTGTTTTTTAATAGTTTCAATTCCAGGGTACCTTATTTGTTGCTTTTGCTGTTTGACCTGGTCAAGCAAAACTTTCTCTTCTTATCTTCCTCCTGCACATTCTTTTCTGGTCGAGTTCTTCTTTGTGGTGGCCATTTCTGACCACCGCTGCAACCGCCTTCGGGAAAGGGAGTAATGGCCAGCTGGGGAGGAGAGATGCGGCTCTCCTCAACCCTGCAGGCAGTCTCCCCCCTTTTCACTACCTCTACGGGATGGCTTAACCCCAAAACCAGCCAGTTCAGGGCGCTCGAGTGGCAAGCACGGATCGAAGCCTCGCAGAGACAAGGTTTCGGTCTGTTGCTAAAGAAGCTCAAACCGGAAGTCCTGGATCCTCAACTTTTAAGTACAATATAAGAACTGGTTTGGAAGATATTGTTGAGGCTTCGTCAATTATCAAACAGATTTTGCAAGTTTTCTCAATAATTTTGGTAAATAAATGTTTCTTGATATCTTTTGCAATGAAATCTACTATTGCAATTGCAGTTTTATGTGAATGCAACCCTGTTCCCAAATCTAAACCGTTTATTTGTAATTCAATCAGATTTTTTTAAAAAATATATTTTTATTAATTTTCTTTTTTTACATCGTAAAACATCATGGTATCAGCAACGTTCTTGGCATCTATACAGGATTTTGGTTTAAATATCAAAATACATTATATTGCATTTGTCTAGTACTAAATAATATCTTTAGCTATAATTACTATTCTTATATCATTATATAATTTACAAAATTTTATTTTACTTTCTTAAGCATTGTTTCAATTAACATTTTTGTCTCACTTCTTGGTTCTGTTTGTTAGCCATTTATACCAATTGTTCCCAATTGTAAAGAATTCAGAGTCATCTTTTTCTTTCAATTTCATTGTTAGCATATTCATCTCAGCACTTTCTGTTACTTTGTGTATTATTAGTTCTTCATTGGGGGTATTTGGTGTTTTCCATACCTGCATAAAGTCTATTCTGGCAGCTGTTGTAATATGTAACACTAAGTAAATTACCTCTTTTGGTAATCTTTCTTTGATGATTCCTAAAAGGAAGGATTCTGGTCTGAGCTCAATTTGATAGCCAGTGAGCTCTTTTAACTAATTTTTAATTTGAATCCAGTATGTACTGGCCTTGGGGCACATCCACCACATGTGATAAAATGTACCATTGACTTTTTTGCACTTCCAACATTTGGGACTCATGTTGGAGTAGATTTTTGCCAATCTCATTGGAGCTAAATACCATCTATAAAACATTTTATATATGTTTTCTTTGTATGCTGCAGATACCGTTAACTTATAATTTATGTTCCATATTTTCTCCCATTCCTCTAATTCTATAGTGTATCCAAAGTCCTGTGCCCATGCAATCATTGTACTTTTGACTATTTCCATTTATATATTTTAGTTATAAGTTTTTGTTCCAGTCCCATTAATATTTTATCTAATTGGTTCTGCCCTTTGTCAAACCCAAAATCTTTTGAGTCTTTTTTATATTTATTTTGAATTTGCAAATATGGCCACCAATCGATTATAATTCCATTTTCCTTCAGTTCTTGGTTTGATTTTAATTTCCCTTAATAATTCTTCATAGCTTATCATTTTCCGTAGGTCTAATCTATTTGGATATATTATGGCTTCCATGGTTGATAGCCATTGTGGGATTTCCATATAATGTTTACTTTTGATTTTTTTCCAAATTGTAATCAATGAGTCTCTTATTAGGTGATTGAAATAGGTATGTATACTACTTTTGTTTTCCCACAAAAATGCATGCCAACCTATCAAGAGGTCATGTCCTTCTAATGTTAAGATTCTCTTGTCTCTTAATTTAACCCAATCCTTAATCCAACTCAACATCGCTGTCTGGTAATAAAGCTCCCATTCTGCTAGTCCAAGACCGCCTCTGCTCCTATTATCTTGTAATAGTTTCATTTTAATACGTGGCCACTTGCCCAACCAGACAAACTTGGATGTCATTTTATTTAGTTCTGTAAAAAAAGATTTCCCAATTTCATTTGGAATAGATATATTAGTTTTGGTAAAGTATTCATTTTCAATGTTGCTAGTTTCAATTTGGCCCATAATTCCAATTCTTTTCTGATTTGCTTAAACAGTTCAACATAATTGTTCTCTTTTAATGATGAACATCTGGGTGATACCCAAATTCCCAGGTATTTCACCTTTTTTACTATTCGCAGTCCCATTATGTTTTCTAATTCTACTTTCTGTTTTGTTGTACAGTTTTTGACTATCATCTTAGTTTTATTTTTATTTATTTTAAATCCTGCCATTTCCCCAAATTTTTCTATTTGTTGCAACAATATTGGTCCCGCATTCATTGGGTTTTCCACTATAAATACCAAATCATCGGCAAATACCTGAACTTTATATTCCTCATTTCTAATTTTAATTCTGTGAATCTCTGGGTTTTGTCTGGTTGCAGCTAGCAACACTTCTAAAGACAAGATAAATAGCAGAGGTGATAGTGGACACCCTTGTCTCACTCCTTTTGCAATTTCAAAATCTTCAGTATGATCTCGATTTAATAATACACTTGCTTTTTGATTTGAGTATATTTCTTGTAATATTTTTCTATATTAGTGCCAAAGTTCAGCTTTTTAATTTGATATACTGTATATGATATTTTATCAAATAGTCCCATATAAAACTTCTTCTGGTTATCATTAGGGGTGTATATCTCCACCAATAGTAATTGTTTTTGATGTAAATTAATTTGTATCATTAAAATTCTTATAATCCGTATTTAGAAATGAGATTGGCCTATAATTTGCAATTAGTTGTTGATCAGTGCCTTCTTTTGAAATTAGATGTATGCCTCGGACCCAGACCTCAGGAATCTAGCTTCCATTAATGCCTCATTATATAATTCTAGAAGCATTGGTTCAAATATTTCCAATAAAGTTTTATATAATTCGCCGAGTAAACCATCCGGACCTGGTGTTTTATTGTTTTTTTGTTTTTGTATTACCTTTTGTAGCTCTACTAACATTATTTCTTTATTAAGTATTTCTCTATTTTCTTCAGAGATTGGGCTCAGACCGTTTTCCTCCAAGTAGTGTCTAATGTTTTCTTCCATAACTACTTCTTGTTTATAAAGCTCACCAAAATACCTTTGCACAATTCTCTTTTTTTCCTCCATCTAATAATTCATTGTCTCTTCCACACCCTTAAGTTGCTTATTTAATCTTTTTTCCTTCTCTATTTTTAATTTATGGGACAACCACCTATCTGGTTTATTTGCTGACTCAGAAAAATTGTGTTTGACATTTTTAAAGTTACCTGCATTTTCCTCAGTAGCTATCAAATTTAATTCATGTCTAATCATCCCTATTTCTTTCTTAGCTTCCATATTTTTTGGATCTTTTTGGAGCTCATATTCAATTTTTTAAATTCTTTCTTGTAATTCGTTCTGTTTCTTCCATTTTTCTTTATTTTTCTTTGCTACATAAGCTATTGATATACCTCTCATGAAAGCCTTTGTGGTGTTCCATAAATTTTCTAAACTAGCATTTTGTTTTAAGTTAACCTTTAAAACTATTTCTAATTCATCTTTAATTATTTGAATACATTCTTTTTCTTTTGTTATTTGTGGGTTTGGTATCCATCTCATTTTCCTTTTATTTTGTCCTTTCCATGTAATTTTCACTGGGCTATGGTTGGCCCATATATTGGGCATTATTTCTACTTCACTAATGTCTTTCTCAATTATCTCATTCACCCACACCATATCAATTCTGGACCAGGATTTTTGTGGACTAGAATAGAAGGTGAATTTCTTCTCATTTGGATTTCTCTTCCTCCATATGTCTTCCAGGTGAGTCTCTTCCGTTAAATCAAAGGAAGTTTTTGGTAGAATTCTCTTTTTTCCCTTCCTTATCTTTTTCATATGAATATAATCTTTTTTAACATCAACAATGGCATTGAAGTCCCCTATTAAACAAATATTTTCTTCACCTACACTAATTATTTTATCATGTAATATCTTATAGAACTTCTTCTGGTTATCGTTAGGGGCATATATCCCCACCAATAGTACTTGTTTTTGATGCAAATTGATTTGTATCATTAAAATTGTGCCTTGTTCATCTGCATAGATTTGTTTTGCATTTATCCCTTTTTTTACATAGATTGCAACCCCTCTTTTCTATTGATCTGTCAATGCTGTAAATGATATACCTAAATTGGGGTATTCTAAATATTTTTTGTGAACCTTGCTTTTTGATTTGAGTATATTTCTTGTAATGTTTTTTCTATATTAGTGCCAAAGTTCAGCTTTTTAATTTGATATATATGATATTTTATCATATAGTCCCTTATAAAACTTCTTCTGGTTATCATTAGGGGTGTATATCCCCACCAATAGTAATTGTTTTTGATGTAAATTAATTTGTATCATTAAAATTCTGCCTTGTTCATCTGCATAGATTTTTTTTGCGTTTATCCCTTTTTTACATAAATTGCTACCCCCCTTTTCTTTTGATCTGCCAATGCTGTAAATAATACACCCAACTTGGCATATTCTAATATTTTTATGCTGCTTTTGGATATGTACCTCCTGTAGGAATATAATATCGATGTTTTGTTTAATTAGTTTGGTTAATATTTGTTTCGTCTTGATATGGGAGTTTAATCCATTGAATGCATAGTGAGAGTAATTTAATCTCTTCTTTCATTGTTAATTCTGAGTCTACCTAAATCTTTTGTTTATTCTTCCTTCTCTTTGGGGTCTTACTCTTGGTCCTTCTCTCCTTGGGTATTCTCTCTTTTCTTTGCCTCTCTCTTCTTAATTCATTTCCTGTATTCCCTGTTGCTGATCTTCTTGTTGGTCCTCCTGACTCTAGCTTTCTGACTCCTCTTTGCTGCTCCCCTCTTCCTCTATTTCCATCAACTGATCATAAAGTTATTGCGCCTTTTCAATACTATCATTTTTTACTCTTCTTTCTTGCCACGTCACCAGCATTCCTTCAGGGACCAGCCATCGGAACCAGATGTTTCATTTATTCAGGAGTATTGCCAGAGATCTGTAGTCTTTCCTCAACTCTCTTACCTGCCTTGGAATTTGTTTCAAGGTCGTGATCTCTTTTTCTTTATATACCATCAGCTCATCCTTTGTGATTCTATATACAATATCTCTTACATTTTTTCTGGCAAACCTGATGTGGACCTCTCTAGGCAGCTTGTTTCATCTGGCGTAGTTTATATGGATTTGGCAGACCTCATCTAATTCTTTCACTATTTCCTGTTGGTCCCTTTGCAATGCCTCTGCTATTAAGTGGGACATTATGTCTCCCAGGTCTTCGTCTTTGGATTCCAATATATTTTAGAATCTCAAATAGAATGCTGCATGTTCCATTTCGAGATGGATAATCGAATCTTCTAAATCTCTGTTGATCTCTATACTTTCCTATCCATCCCTTCCAATCTCTTATCTGTTTGTTCAGCTTTGGTTTCTATATTCTTTATTCTTTGTTCATTCTTCTCCAGTGTCTGTTGGATCGTTCCCATCTTCTCCTCTAAATTTTGAATCTTACCCTTCATTTCTCCCATTTCGGTCTTCTGGTCATGAACAGATCCTCGGGTGCCGATCAAATACAGCTGTGGTGATTTTCCCTGCCACAGTGATTTCCCCTGCTGTGCATGCATAAAATTGTAGGCACATGTGCCGTCAGTTGCGTTTCTGTTCGTGACCAAATCAGGTTGTGACCGAAGTCCTGGAATAGATTACAGTCATGACCCAAGGTTCCACTGTATGTAAGAATCTACATAGGAGAGGAACCTTATAAGTGGATAGAGCATGGCTAATATATTTCAGTAACTAGCAAAATCAACTCAGCTCTGGATGAAATACTCCAAGGTTTCTCAAGGTATGAGAAACTCCTTGAATATTTATTATCTTCCTAATTACACCTAAAAAGGCAGGTGTGTGGATTCTTACACTTCATTGCCATCTCAAATTGTATGTGTCAACATGAGCGACTGTATCATCAATTCAAATATTCCAGATCATATAAACTTCTGAAACATTTTACTATTCTTTCCATTACTAGTCAGTAAATAGTAACCACAGTTAACATTGGTTCAGTTTTAGTATTGTTTTATTATTGTTAAATAAAGGAACATTTTACTATCTCCTTTATTCTTATGGTTTGTTTAGCAGTTTTGCTGTTCTGTATTACCTCATAGATTACCGTATATACTCGAGTATAAGTCGACCCGAATATAAGCCGAGGCACCTAATTTTACCACAAAAAAGTGGGAAAACTTATTGACTCGAGTATAAGCCGAGGGTGGGAAATGCAGCAGCTACTGGTAAATTTCAAAAATAAAAATAGATACTAATAAAATTACATTAATTGAGGCATCAGTAGATTAAATGTTTTTGAATATTTATTTCAAAGAAAAACAGATTAATCAATTTGGGAAACGATCTCACTATCATGAAAAGTTTAATTGATTCACTAACCCAAAAGAAGATGACGATGACAGTGGGAGGCAGGAGTCACTCTCTCCCTTGCAAGAAAAAAGCAAGAGCCATTCTTATGATCTCTCTCTCTCTCTCTCTCTCTCCCCGTAATACAGTCAAGCCCTTTCCAGCACGCGGGATCTGCCGCCGCCGCTTTGCACCCTGCAAATGCAAAATCCCAGGGATTTTGCATTTGCAAGGTGCAAAGCGGCGGGGGCGGATCCCGCGTGCTGGAAAGGGCTTGACTGTATTACGGGGAGAGAGAGAGAGATCATAAGAATGGCTCTTGCTTTTTTCTTGCAAGGGAGAGAGTGACTCCTGCCTCCCACTGTCATCGACATTTTCTTTTGGGTTAGTGAATCAATTAATTTGGGAAATGATCTCACTATTATGAAAGTCAGTGTTCTCTGCCAGTGGGGCATTTGGAAGAAAATGCTCCGCGGCATATCCACGCACATGTAAGGGGAATCAGAAATCCCCGCGTTCAATGCCTAGCACAGCAGAAGAGAAAACGCAGCTGTGAGCAAATACTAGGAAAACTTGATTGATCAGAAGGAAGGAGGCAAAAGAGGGAGGGGTGGTGGTGGACGGAGGTCCCACTGGTATTTGTGAAACACTTGGTCGGCAGCGCTTAAAGTCAACGTCCTCGCTCCCACCTACCCAAAGCCACAAAGTCCCCCAATTGCGCAGCCCAGAATCGCCCTCCCCTTGGGGCAGCAATGACGCCTGGTATTTCCTGAGATGAAGCTCCGCCGTGCAATGAAAGCGCCCTGGCTCTAGGCTTGCGGGTTCAGAAAACAACACGAGGCGAGGTTGCTTCGGCTCCGCTGAGCTTCGTTTCCTAACTGCTTTCAGTCCGCTCGGGAGGAGGGGGAGGAGGTGGTGGCGGCAGCTTGCATTGTTTTCTGAGCTCTAGGCCACCACTTCCTCCCCCTCCTCCCCCTCCTCCCGAGCGGACTGAAAGCAGCTAGGAAACGAAGCTCAGCGGAGCCGAAGCGACCTCGCCTCGCGTTGTTTTCTGAGCACTAGGCTCCGCTTAGCTTCATTTCCTAGCTGCTTTCAGTCCACTCGGGAGGAGGGGGAGGAGGTGGTGGTGGCAGCTTGCGTTGTTTTCTGAGCTCTAGGCCACCACCTCCTCCCCCTCCTCCCGAGTGGACTGAAAGCAGCTAGGAAACGAAGCTCAGCAGAGCCGAAGCAACCTCGCCTCGCGTTGTTTTCTGAGCTCTAGGCTCCACTCAGCTTCATTTCCTAGCTGCTTTCAGTCCGCTCGGGAGGAGGGGGAGGAGCTGGTGGCGGCAGCTTGCGTTGTTTTCTGAGCTCTAGGCCACCACCTCCTCCCCCTCCTCCTGAGTGGACTGAAAGCAGCTAGGAAACGAAGCTCAGCGGAGCCGAAGTGACCTCGCCTTGCGTTGTTTTCTGAGCCTAGAGCCAGGGCACTTTCATTGCACGGTGGGGCTTCTTGTCTCAGGAAACACCGGGCGTCGTTGCTGCCCCCTGAGGGGAGGGCAATTCTGGGCTGCGCGATTGGGGGACTTCGTCGCTTTGGGTGGGTGGGTGGATGGGAGCGAGGATGGAAGGAGTCCATGAAGTGGGGCTTGCCTGCAGGAAAGCGGCTGCCCAGCTCCGGAGCTCCACACCATTTTTTTTTCAGAGGGGAATCTGACTCGAGTATAAGCCGAGGGCGGTTTTTTCAGCACAAAGAATGGGCTGAAAAACTCGGCTTATACTCGAGTATATATGGTAATTTAGATTATATTACAAATTATTAAGTGTTTTGCATGATCACATTTTTTCTGTAAGTGAGTCCATATCTTGCAAATTGTGCAAGGAATATGAGAGCAACAGTACTCAATTGTACATTCTTATATAATAATCACAAATTTAATTCAGTCAATCAGTGGTGCTGTCCTTGGGTGGGATTCAAAAATTTTAACAACCAGTTCTGTGGGTATGGCTTAGGTGGTGGGCGTGGCTTGGTGGTCATGTGACTGGGTGGACCTAGCTTGGTGATCATGTTATTGGCTGGGTGTACCCAACTCAATATCACTCACATCGAGGCATGCATCTCCCCACCTGGACTCTCATGACTGTGGGGATGCTGCAACAGTCATAAGTGTGAAAATGGTCATAAGTCCCTTTTTTCAGTGCCATTGTAATTTTGAATGGTCACTCCACACAAGCAAAGTACCATCAAAGGAGGGGAAAAACACTCCAGAGAATTTCCAGAGACAGGAAGTATAGCCCTACCAAGAATGTAATAAGGGTTAACGGAGAGGCAGTTTCTGTAAGCAACACCAGAATGTTTCCTTCCTGCCTTCCTTACAGAATTAGGCCAGTATTTATTTTAACAACTGGTTCTTCGAACTGCTTAGAATGTTAACAACCAGTTCTAGCGAATAGGTGCGAACTGGTAGAATCCCACCCCTGGTGCTGTAGTTTAATATATTATACCTAGGAAGGTGGTCCAGAATCGGTCTTTCCCTTTCAATAGCAGAAATTCATGCTGAAGCCAACTTTCAACAGCAACAGCCCCTTTATCTTCTCTTCCTGGCTCTGTAAATATACCCCAAGTATGAACTACTTTCATCTCAGCCTTTCCATCTTGGCTGGAACATATCTCGCCCAAACGGGTGTTAGGCAGCAAGCAGAGAGATGCCACAGTATCCAAAGCTGCTTCCTTTCAGGTATCTTCTCGGTGCCTGATGTAACTCCTCTCTCCAAAGTAGCTTTGTCATCCAGCTTTAAAGACCTTGCTAAGTTTTGCCAATTTTTAATGCAGCAGAAGGGAGAATGTTTGAACACATGACATAAGGTAAAAGCAGAAACTTTAGGGTGTGCCTGTGAACCATTTTGAAAATGTGTGGAATGGAGGCCAAGGGGTGGAATTGAAAATAAAGTCCGAATTCTTGCTAACAACTCAAATGAAGCCGGTCAGTACAGGATCAGTCAGTGTTAAGTGATCTTCAAGAATCCAAACAGAGAATTGCTTATTACCGAAGCAAGATGAAAGAAAACAAAATCAAACCAGGTCCCACAACCCAGAAATAAACTGGGGAAATCTCCAAAGAAACATGTCTAAAAATAAAATTTAACATGGATCAAGGAAAAATTTGTGAGTGATCTGCATTCGGGGTTGGAAAGCTTTATTAAAGGCGAAGTGTTAATATGAAGAAGACTCAAGATCGCTTCTTAAAAGATTCACTTATCTTTAAGAGGTGATAAGGTTTATAAGTACTGGGAATTTGAAACTTAAAAACTAAAACAGGTGAAAAAAATTAGCCTAGCACATTTTTCTCTTTTCCACATCGTTTTTGTTGTGAATGAATAATGTCAAGTAAAGTTATCTTGAGCTTGAAGTCAAGCGCAGGGTTTTGGCCCTGCACTTCTGATTGGCTGTTAATGGCAGGATCGGATTGGTCCGTTCAGGAGCATATGATTGGCCATTAACAGGCCATTCCCACTGGTTAACGGAGCTAGCGCTCCAGGATTGCTATTGGTTGAAGAGTTAATAAGTTGCCTATATAAGGAAGGCTATAGCAGCCCTCCAGTTTGAGCTGTCACACCATGTAAATAAAGAGTTTGAAGTTCACTGTTTCTACCGGCTCGTCTCCATTATTTGCACCCATGCTCCAGACTTAACACTGGCGACGAGGGTGGGATTGGATGACATCAGAGCCAACTAAAACAACAATGAAGACAACCAAGCACGTGGCTGAAGTGCACAACGGCGGAACCATGTCCGGTGGCATAGTACCACCCGCTCTGTTCGATCCAGCTCAAGAGGACTTGGAGTCCTACATGGACCGTTTCCAAATGTTTTTGGAAACAAATAATCTGAAGGATGCCACAACCGGGAAGAAATGGGCGGTATTCTTAATGCACTGCGGCCCGACAGTATTCAAAATGGCTAAGGCATTAGTGAAACCGGCTGAAGTGAAGGCCATGGACTGGGACATCCTCGAACCGCTGCTAAGGGCCCACTATGCACCAACCGTTCCAACGCTCGAAAGACAACACGAGTTCTATCAAAGAAACCAGCGGAAAAGAGAAAGCATTGCCGATTATGTTGCAGACCTCCAGAACTTGGGAGGCCTTTGCGATTTCGCTGACCTAGAGGAGGCCCTGAGAGACCGAGTAGTTCTCGGGTTAGACGCTCTAAACGTACAGAGCAAAATAATGGCTAAGGGCGACATTAGCCTTGCCGATGCCATCACTGAGGCTACGGCAGCGGAGGTGACCAAGAAGTCGGCTCCCCAGCTACGCCTGTATCGCACTCCAGCACACCAACCAGCCAGCGAAGTTTCACCTAAGTCAGAAGGACAGCTTCTGACAACCCACCATGAGGACCTCTCTTCGTCGTCAGACAGCGACGAAGAAGAGGTCCATCGCCTGCAGTCTGACCGGGACCATGACCCAAAATCCCAGCAACCGTGTGCTGGCTGCGGGGCCAACCATTACCACTCCGATTGCAAATTCTGCTACGCGCTCTGCCACAAGTGCGGGAAACGAGGCCATATCGGACGGGTCTGCAGAAGTCTCCTCGGACCCAGCCAGACCTCGAAGGGTACCAATCTCCACCAATTGACAGGGAATCGCCCTGTAAGGTGAGAACCAGCAAACCACTCCTACAGAAACCGACCCGTGAATCGTCTAACAAGACGGGAAGAGGCCCACCAAACACTCACTATCAGCCACGCCTCTTCGCTAGATGCCAAGAAATTTCGAGTCAAAGTGGACATCGAAAATCATCCTTGCCAAATGGAAGTTGACTCGGGATCGTCTCTGTCAATGGTCTCCTGGAAGACCCTCAAGCAACTCATCCCCACTATCCAGCGCCAAGACCTTCAATTCCAATGGCTCGTGTTAAAGGACTACCAGGGGAACCAGATTCCAGTCGTAGGATCCATTAGAGTCCGGGTTGCATTCAAGAACTGAACGGCATACTTACCCCTGACGGTGATCAACAAGGACCGGCCTAGCCTGTTAGGCCTCCAATGGTTCGCACCAGTCGGCATTGAAGTGGCAGGCATTAACCGAATCGGCGGCAGTGACTGGGAGGAGGACCTCGCCTACGAATTCAGGGACGTCTTCGCGGAAAAGCTAGGCGAGTACAAGGGGACCCCGATATCCTTTAGCCTTAATCCAAAGATAGCTCCCATCCACCTTAAACCTCGTCGAGTTCCGTTCACTCGAAAGCCGAACATCAACGAACAGCTCGATAAGTTGATAGCCCAGGGAGTTTTAAAGCCAACCGACCACTCCCCATGGGAAACACCAATCGTGACACCAATTAAGCCGGATGGCTCCATTAGAATTTGTGGGGACTATCGAGCCACCCTAAACCACACCCTGCAACAAAATCCATATCCGGTGCCGGTAGTGCAACACCTCCTCCATTCCCTGGGGGGGCGGAAAAGTTTTCGCTAAACTAGACTTAGCTCAGGCTTATCAGCAACTGCCGGTTGACGAAAAAAACGGCACAGGCACAGACTATCGTGACACACCGAGGTGCCTTTAAGTGTACACGGCTTCAATTCGGAGTCAGTGTAGCCCCGGGGATCTTTCAGAGCCTAATGGAGAGACTATTGCAGGGGATCAAAGGCGTTGTCCCCTACTTTGACGATGTGCTCATTGCTGCCCCTACTCCAAAAATTTTACGGAATCGTTTAAGACTGGTTTTACAAAAATTCCAAGAAGCAGGCCTGAAAGTGAAGAAAAATAAGTGCAAACTGTGTACAGATCGTGTTGAATTCTTAGGGTACTTGATTGACAGTAAGGGTATTCACCCTACCGATAGCAAATTGAAAGCAATAAAAAATGCTCCCAGACCCCGGAACAAGGCTGACCTCCAGGCATTCTTAGGCCTCATCAATTTCTATAATGTATTCTTGCCGCACCAGGTGACTGTTGCTGAACCTTTACATTGCCTACTAGATAAAAAAGCAATTTGGGTATGGGGTCACAGAGAAGAGCAGGCATTCCGTAATGTAAAAAAACTACTGACTTCTGATGCTGTACTAATGCAGTACAATGAGACTTTACCATTAAATATCACATGTGATGCATCGCCTTTTGGAGTGGGCGCCATTTTGAGCCATGTATTACCTAACGGTAGTGAAGCCCCTGTTGCTTATTTTTCAAAAACGCTCTCAAAAACCAAGAGAAATTACAGCCAGATCGATAAAGAAGCCCTGGCAATTGTATCAGCTGTTAAAAGATTCCATGAGTAAGTGTACGGCCAGGCCTTTACTATTGTAACTGACCACAAACCATTGCTGGGGATAATCGCTGGGGATAAGCCAACTCCCTACATACTTTCTCCCAGGATGACCTGCTGGTCAGAATTCTTGGCTGCCTACAATTATCAGCTTCAATATCGTCCCGGTAAAGCCATTCCCCACTTGAGCCGTGCACCGCTCCCTGAAACCATCAACGATCCTGCACCAACGATGACAACATTGCAGATCGAGACATTCCATACACCACCATAAACTGCCCGTGACATCGCGAGAGAAACAAAATGTGACCCCATATTAGCACGAGTCCTCACATGGGTGTAACGCGGATGGCCATTGGACCAAGTACCAGATGACTTTGCACCATTCAAAAGTCATCAGAGTTGTTCTCGCAAAAGGGCTGTATCATCTGGGGCGATAGAGTCATTATCCCAGAACGACTCCAACAAGCACTGCTAAGAACCTTGCACGATGGCCACCCTGGCATCGTGCGCATGAAGGGCCTTGCACGAAGCTACGCGTAGTGGCCAGGCATCGACAGACAAATCGAATCGTGGGTTAAAACTTGCCAGAGATGCCAAGAAGTAAGTAACGCTCCACCAAAGGCAACCCCAACTGAATGGCAGACGCCGCGGGGACCCTGCTCCCGCATCCATCTGGATTTCACTGGGCCGACCAAAGGCCACACGTTTTTACTAACTGTCGACGCCTACTCGAATTGGCTCGAGATTCACCAAATGAAGAACACGACCACCGAAGCGGTCATCAAAAGACTGGAAAGACTGTTTGCAACCCACGGATTGCCAGACGTTCTGGTATCCGACAACGGGCCCCAATTTACCGCGCTGTCTTTTGAACAGTACCTGGCTGACCGCGGTATCCGACATGCGCTCACTTCACCTGCGCACCCTGCGGCCAATGGTAGGGCTGAGCGCATGGAACAATTTGTCAAGAAAACGCTACAAAAAATAGACTACGACAACATCGACGAGAAAATCAACCAAATCCTTTTCGTACAGCACATCACACCTCACAGTGTCACCAACAAAACTCCCGCCAAGCTGCTAATGGGACGAAAGCTCCAATCCCACCTGGACTGGTTACACCCAGCCTACGAACCAGAAAAACCACTCGGATCCAGCGGCCGATGCCGTACCTTCCAGGTAGGCGATTTAGTATTCGCTAAAAACTTATCAGGCAATTCGCTGTGGGTAGAAGCGACCGTAATCCACGTAACCGGCCCAAGATCATACCTCGTTCAGTGCCCAGACGACAGACTTTGGAAGCGCAACATAGATCAACTATGATCGCGGCTGCAGTCACGCAATTCCGAACTCCCTTATGACCAAACTGAGGGGGGGGGAGATACAGAGGAAGACGAATTGCAACTAGAGGAAAATCTTTTTGAAGGGACTGATAACGGAACTGAGACGCAGGAACAGGAACCAGGGACGGGAGTGAGTTCACCTCAGGGAGTGGCCAGTAATATTGGTGATGACGGAAACGCGAACTCTGAACCAGAGGCACCCCTATCGTTAAACAACGATCTACCTCAGCAGAAGTGCAGCCAATCGCCAGGCACTTTGCGAAAATCAAAAAGACTGATAAAACAACCGTCCTACCTCAAGGACTATGTAACCGCGCCCCGTAAGCAGAAGCCGGGGGAAAGGGGTGTTGTGAATGAATAATGTCAAGTAAAGTTATCTTGAGCTTGAAGTCAAGTGCAGGGTTCTGGCCCTGCACTTCTGATTGGCTGTTAATGGCAGGATCGGATTGGTCCGTTCAGGAGCATCTGATTGGCCATTAACAGGCCATTCTCATTGGTTAATGGAGCTAGTGCTCCAGGATTGCTATTGGTTGAATAGTTAATAAGTTGCCTATATAAGGAAGGCTATAGCAGCCCTCGAGTTGAGCTGTCACAATATGTAAATAATGAGTTTGAAGTTCACTGTTTCTACCGGCTCGTCTCCATTATTCGCACCCATGCTCCAGACTTAACAGTTTTGACTATGCTTGCCTTTTGCAATGACAGCTGGTTTGGTGAAGGAGAGTAATACATTCCAAATAATATAGAAAGAGTTACTGAATTTTATGGAGGAAGCCATAGCCAGGAAAAAGGAGGCAGGAGAAATAAATGGATCAAAATGTGTTCAGAAAGAAAAGCTTTATTTGTAATTTCCTGGAGCAAAATTAGAAATGAATAGTTTTCCCCACTCCCAAAATTGAGAAGAAGAATCTGCTGGATCCAGAGCCATCCGTGGACTGTGATGATGCATGAGGACCAGTGTATTGCATGATCACAGTGCAAACCCTGGTTCTTTTGAGGAGCAACGTGACAGAGGAATTAAAAAGGCTGTCCAGAGTTTGACGAAGATTTCAGTGAAGTACACCAAGCCATTCTCTGTCTGCTGTGAAAAAATTAAATTCCCTGTTTGAGATGATCCCAAAATAAACTGAAAATAAGTCTGCAATAGGGGCATCGGTTTTTTATCCAAATTACTGTGATCACCCTCTAGAATAGTGTCTACTTTTCCAAGTCCCAGATTTCAAAAACTAAAATGGAAAATGGAAAGCATATAAAAAAGGTGGGACAAAATGGTAACTGTGGTGGGTTGATAACCACTTCCCTATACTATATTTTTCAAACTCAGCAACTCTTAAGATGCTTGGACTTCCAGCTACCAGAATTTCTCAACCATCATGACTCTCTGGGGAATTTTGAGAATCGAAGTCCACACATCTTAAAGCATGGCTGAGTTTGAAAAACACTGCTCTAATGGGAAGGAAGTTTGAGACTTTTTACAGGAAAAAAGGGGAAAAAAGGAAGATGCATGAAGGGTTATAAAATTCCCCAAAAATCCATATTTAAACTGCCTGTTTAGAAGAAAGGGATATTTTAAATGGAACATCTGCAGGATAGTTACAGTTGATTAAAAAAATTCTATGTGCATTGTAGACAATATAGCTGAGGAGTTTGGAATTTGAAGATTTGGCTAGATAATTGATCTCTACCTATAAATGGTTTTTCTGTGAATTCTCTTTTTCAATAATCCTAAATATCTGACAATAGAAAATAATTTTTGCAAGTTCTTGGGCTTCCTTAAGCTCTGCAAAATATCACAGGAAAATTTGTTTTGGAAAGAACAAATGTAATGTTCACATTCAAGATTGTTAGCACCAACTGTCTCTGGAGATTTCTTTTCCCAAGAGCCAAAGATAACCTCTATCTAAAATATATTATACTGGCCACTGTGAACTACAAGAGATTTCATGTCCTCACTTAATGATGCTAACTAGGAACAAACTCCATTGTTAAGCAACTCACACATAAGTTTAAAACCATGTGACTATGCCACTTAGGGTTGTCAGTTATGGCAGTCCCAGTGAGGACTGTGAGTTATTAACCTTATATGATCATAACTTCAAATTTCCTGCTGGCTTCCCCATTGACTTCCTCATTGCTTGTTGGAAGCCTGACAGGGAAGGCTGTAAATCAGAATCCCATGACAATGGGATGCTGCAATGGTCAGAAGTGTCAGTTGGTTGCTGAGTGTCGGAAACTCAAACGTGGTTGTGTCAGACTTCCTGCTGGCTGCCCCATTGATTTTGCTTGATCACATGACAACTTTAGACTGACAGAATTGTGGGCCAATCACTGAGCTTCTGAAGCACAATTATGTGGCTGCACAGGTACTGCGAAGGCCACGACTTTGAGGATCAGTTGTAAGTACCACTCCTTCAGTGCCGTTATCATTGAAAGTGGTCATGAAGCAAGGACTATCTACATAGCATAGCACCACTGAATTTTCTGAAGCATCTCAATGCAATGAAAGAACATCAGATATCTTAATCTGAAATCTGATTCAAAACAGTTCTAGCTGAAGTGATGGAATAATTCTGCAGTAGAAATTACTACAAAGAACTTATTGCTTCGGCTGGCACTTCAAATATAGGTCCTTGGAGTGATTCTGAATCCTCTTCTTTCCATGAAGAACTCATCTTCATGGAAACTATTTTTGAAATGAAATTTAGGGATCCTGAGGTCTCTGGAAGAACTACAATCCTAAGCTTTGATAAAATCACAACAGTTATGCTAGATGAATTCCAGCTGGACATGTGGCATTTAGTCTGGACATGCATGAGAACCTCTTCCTGGCCTATTTCTCCAGCCTCACCTCCTAATTGTCTCATCTCAGCAGCAACAGGCTGTAAGTGATAAGGCATGACGTACAGGAAGGCAGGTGAGAACCTGGAGAAGTATCCAAGGGCAATGTATTCTGATGTCAATCTCCCAAATGTTGCAGTTTTGTAGTATGCTTCATCTTAGAAACTGCCTGGAGTTAAAGAAATTAGAAATGTCATTTGTGAAAGAGTTTAAGCAGCTGGAGAGATTTCAATCAGCTTTTGAGGTCATGGCTAGCTTAATGTAACAAAGAGAAATTTCCAACCAGCCTGGTATTCATCTCTGACGTATTCACAATTAAAGAATGACAGGTCAAGAACAACTGAAGGGAATATTGTTGATTTAGTCCATGTTCTCCCAGTTTGTTTTTTCTAATACATGCTTGTTTCCAGCTAATTATATCCTTGCTTAAGTCTTCAGCCTGGTTAAATACCTGTTGAAGCTTTTCTTGATATGATTGGTTGATTATTTGGATTTTGTCATCTGTTGGCTTTGCTTGATTGTGCTTTAGGTGGACCTAAAGGACAATCTGAAGCTACAAAGCAGTGAGGTCTTTGAACCAGGCATTTTGCAGAAGAGAAAGTATATAGCTTCTCGAGATGGCAACATCCCTACTTGTGAGTTGACTGCTAAAATGGATTAAAGGCAGTGTGTTTTTCACCTGACCTATTGATAAATGTCTATGGAGATTTTCAGTCCTCCAGGTCATAGTTGTCCCAAAGGTGCTTTTTCAAGAGGCCACTAGGCTTTCTGGTTTTTCTTTGAAGATGTTTCACTTCTCATCCAAGAGGCTTCTTCTGCTTGCATGAGAAGCGAAACATCTTCAAAGAAAAGTTAGAAAGTTCAGTGGCCTTTTGAAATGCATTTTGGGATGACCTATTGATAGTTTAACTTTTTGTCCTTTTGTCTATAAAGGAGGTATAAGGGAATATCTTCTGCCTTTCTCTCTCACGGGCTTGTCTCTCTTCAAGATGTAGCTTAGGAAGAAACAAGGCCTACCTTTTTACTTCAATATCATGAATGTCTATTAGAATTCACTGCTAGCTGGGCTAAGCCTATAAATCCATATGAGAAATGGGGCGACAGGATAGCAATGTTCCAATATTTGAGGAGCTGCCATTTTCCAAAGCAGCAGAAAGCAAGAAAATAAAGCAATAGATGGAAACTAACCAAGGAGAAAAGCAACTTGGACCCAACCAACCAGTGGAACAGCTTGTCTTCAAAAGTTGTGGCTGCTCCACTGGAGGCTTTTAAGAAGACACCCATTTGTCCAGATTGGAATAGGGTCTTCTGCTTGGACAGGGGCTGGATTAGAAGACCTCCAAGGTCCCAACTCTGATGTTCTGTATTCTGCACTTGATCACTATGTTATGAATATTTTTACTTTTTCCAGAGGGCTACTCTGTTTCTTAAATGCTCAATATATTTTCAATGCTCTGCTCCTCTTTTGGAACAGGTGTTCCATCCAGGCCTCCAGCTGAATTCAAACCTTCAAACTTCAGAGTCCATTATTCTGGGTCCAAAGTTGTTGACAAGATTTGTAATCCTTGGTGTTTAAGAGATACATGCCTCAGATCTGGAAGACAGGCGAAAGCTCAAAACATCTCCAGGATCTGATGCAGACAAATCAACCCTGAGATTGAGAATGATGGTCCCTTTTGAAGTCAGCTGGCTTTTCTTGAAGGGAGAAGTAACTGCAAGGTGCATGCACTTGCTTGAAACTGCCTGGGAGTAAGAGATAAGTAAGGAAACATGAGTATTACTAAGTGAAGCATGAAAGGTGTTTCTAGGCCTGCTTGTGCAATACAACCTGGGCATATTGCCAGACTCAACTAATGTAGCATAGAAAGAAAATGAAATATATTCAAGAGCATCTAATTTACTAGGACTAGGGGTTGCCACAAAGAAAAGGGAATCAATCTTGTATCCGTCGTGGAAGGAGACTCGGAGTCAGTGACTTAGTTCAGCTCTTTATTGGATCCCGAGATCGGCTCGGGATTCAAGGGAAAAAAACAGCGGCTTTTATTCTCTGGCCGCAGCGGCCGCAGCCAACGGCACCGCTTTGAATCTCCCGCAATTAGTTTCCACCAATCGCAGGGGATTCGCAGCGGGCCAATCAGTGCGGCTCGCTCGGCCAATCAGATCGCCGTGCGCTTTGGCCAATCACAGCGTGGTGCTTGCAAGTATGCTAATGACTGTACAGAACACTCCTCCCCTCTTGGTACGGTCCTACGTAACGTAGTCCCGTAAGTAGGCGGGGCTTCGTACTTGCCTACTTGACCTGCGCAGGTTAGTTGTTGCTTGGCTCCTGGTCGGTTCGGTCGGGTTCTGTGTTGCTCTCTGCCTCGTCGGTGGAACCGCCTGGAAGGCCTTGCCGGGCCTTTCGTCGCAGCTCCCTCCCAGTCTACCCGGGCTGGTTGAGCTACGGTTGTTGCCACTCCCGTCTGGTCTTTCTGGGCTGATCGAGCTGGCCTGGCTGCTTCTTCCTGGTGAGGCTTTGAACTAGCTGCTTGTCGATGAGTATTGCTGGTTTCTTTCTATTAGTTTTTGGTTCCCGGGGTATTCCCTCCCCTCTTGGTTTGTGTTATGGGGGCTGTCTGTGTCTGTTTGCGTGTTGGTTGTGTTTCCCGTGGTTGTTCTCGATCTTATTTGATCGATGTGTCATTTCCATGCTCGTCCATTGGTTGTTTGCAGCCGGTACGAGCGGGGACCTGTCAGCTGGGTTATGGTTGGATTTCCCAAAGTGGATTTCCGGTAAGGTTCTTCATGTAGACTGCGTCGCCTGGTGAAAATGTTCGGTGTTTGCTTGAGGAGTTTGGGGTTCTTTCTGGATTGTATGTGGGGTACAGCCTGTCGAGTGGGGACCTTAATTTCCTCCCCATTAATAGTTCTGCCGGGCTTTTGTTGGTTGTTGTTGTTAAGCCTATATTCCTATATTTAAAACTGCAGACACTTTAACTAACAAACTATGATTACATATTTATTATTTTACCTAAACCAGTTAGGGTAAAACAATGTTATCCCTAACAGTTGTGTTCCGGGTTATGTGTTGTATAAAAAGCATTTTGTTTATTTTTTCTTGGATTTCCCCATGTTCAATTTTTTGGATGGTTTTTTTCATAAATTAAACCATCCGTTCCACCCTCCCGTTCACCGCCGGATGTGCCGGTGCTGTCAGTGCATGTCGTATGCCCCGTTCCGCGAGGAATTTTTCGAATTCCAGCGAGGTAAATTGGGGCCCGTTATCTGACACGATGACATCTGGGAGGCCGTGGGTTGCAAACAGCTTGCTGAATTCCTTGGTCACGGCCTCTGTGGTAGTGGTTTTCATGTTGCTTACCTCCAACCAGTTGGAGTTAGCATCTACCGTGATAAGGAATATATGTCCTTTCGTGGGCCCGGCAAAATCTATGTGAATCCTGGACCATGGGCCCCTGGGGGTTTCCCATTCCAGGATTGGTGCTGCGGGAGGGCTCGGCCTGGTTTCTTGGCAACGTTTGCATGTTGCTACCCAAGTCTCGATCTTCTTATCCATCCCTGGCCACCAGGCGTAACTCCTGGCCAGGGCTTTTGTTCTAACTATGCCCGGGTGCTCCTTGTGTAACAACTCCAATACCTTCCCTTGTAACTTTTCCGGGATAACAACCCTATCCCCCCAAAGTACACAACCTTTTTGTAATGAGAGTTCTGTTTGCCGGTTCCAGAATGTCCTGAATGATTCATAGTCGTCCTTTTCCAGCCACCCCTTTTCTACCCAATGTAACACCCGCGCCAGACGCTTGTCTTTATTAGTCTCGTGGGCAATGTCTGATGTGGTTATGGGTAGATCGGGCAGAGTCTCTCTGCTGAGGGTGGCTGTCGTGGGTGCTGGGTCAGTGTCTAGGTCAGGTAACGGCGTGCGGCTCAGGGTGTCTGCATGTGTGATCGTCTTACCGGGTTGGTGTGTGAGCCGGCAGCTGTAGGCGACAAGGAATTCAGACCACCTTGTCATTCTAAAAGATAGAATGTTTGGGGTGGCCCTGTTCCTTGCCAGGATTCCCAGCAGCGGCTTGTGGTCGGTGATGATGGTGAATGTGCGGCCATAGAGGTACTCGTGGAACCTCTTCACTGCTGCGACGATAGCCAGGGCCTCCTTGTCCAGCTGGCTATAGTTCCTCTCTGGTTTGGTGAGTGTCCTCGAGAAGAAAGCGATGGGTGCTTCTCTTCTGTCCAGGAGTGTGTGACTGAGGACGGCGCCGATGCCGAAAGGTGAGGTGTCGCATGTGACGGCAAGTGGTAGGGTCTCATTGTATTGGATGAGGACGGCATCCGAGGTGAGCAGGTCCTTGGTTTTGTTGAAGGCAGCTTCCTCACATTTCCCCCAAATCCATGTGGCCGCCTTGTCCAAAAGCCTATGCAAAGGCTCCACCGCGGTCGCCTTTTGGGGCAGGAAAACATTATAGAAATTAAGCAGTCCTAGAAATGCCTGCAGTTCTGTTTTATTCTTTGGCGTGGGGGCTTCTTTAATGGCTCTGATTTTTTTCGCGGTTGGATGGATGCCGTGCCGGTCTAGGAGGTATCCTAGGAACTCGACCCGCTCTGTGTACAGCTGGCATTTCTCTTTTTTCACCTTTAGCCCGACCTCTTTGAATTTGGTTAGTACCTCCCTTAGACGACCCTCTAGTTCTTGTTGGTTGGCTGCTGACACCAGTATGTCGTCGAAGTAGGGCACCACCCCCTTAATTCCTTGCAAGAGTCTCTCCATGAGGCTCTGGAAAATTCCCGGAGCCACACTGACTCCAAACTGGAGCCTCTTACAGTGAAACGCTCCCTGGTGGGTGACTATGGTTTGTGGCTCAGCGGTTTCTGCATCGACTGGCAGCTGTTGGTAGGCTTGCGCCAGGTCGAGCTTCGCAAAAACCTTGCCTCCCCCCAGTGAGTGTAGGAGGTGCTGCACTACTGGGACGGGGTAGGCGCTTTGTTGTAAGGCGCAATTTAGGGTGGCCTTATAGTCCCCGCAGATTCTCACCGACCCATCGGGCTTGACTGGGGTGACTATGGGGATCTCCCACCAGGCATGATCGATTGGCTATAGGACCCCTTGTTTGATGAGCTTGTCAATTTGCTCATCGATTTTGGGCCGGAGTGCAAAAGGTACCCGCCGTGGTTTTAGGCATATGGGGGGAATGCTGGGGTCTAGGCTGAAGGAAATAGGGGGCCCTCGGTACTTGCCTAGGGTGCTGTCGAACACTTCCTGGAAATCCCGTGCAAGTTGCTCTTCCCAGTCGGCATCTGCGACGTGGTTGACGCCCGTAACTTTGATCCCGAGTGGTACGAACCACTGTAGTCCCAAAAGGCTGGGGCGGTCTCAGTCCACGATCGTCAGGGGAAGCTTTGCTGTGAGGCTCTTGAAAGTCACTTCGAAATGTCCGGTTCCAACTACCAGGATGCGGTCCCCCTGGTAGTATTTAAAGATTAATTTCTGGGTTTCCAACCCCCTCTTGTGGATCACGGGCACCAAACGCTTGATTTCTTGCCAGGCAACCATGGAGAGGTAGGACCTGGAGTCCACCTCCATTTTGCATGGTTCTCCTTCAATGCCCATTCCACGTATACCTTTCGAGCATCTGTGCTTGATGAGTGGCCGATGACGATCGTCTGGTGGGTTTCCTCTTTCTGACGGTTTTCGCTGCTTCATCGGCCCCGTCCATCTCGGTTCCAGCGATTTTCGGCTTGGCGGTCTCTGGCCCTGGGGGGCCGTGCCGTCTCGTCTCTGTTTGCTGTGATCTCGCCGTTGGGGGCTGTAGGCTTTCCTCAGTCGGCAGACCCGGGCGATGTGACCCTTTTTATTGCAGTGTCGGCAGATCGCATCGAAAAATCGGCACTCCGATCGAGGGTGGTCGCCTCCGCACCTGGCACATGTGGGTCCCGACTTACGACTCTGCCGATTGCGCCGGTCTTGTCCCGTCTGGAGTCGATGGATGTCTTCTTCCTCATCCGTGGTGTTGGAGGTGGAGTGGAAGTCACCATGATGGGTGGTGGTCTCTTGGTGGCTTGCTTCTGGGTGGCCCTCAGTCGCCGGGCCTGCCTCGATGGTCGCGGTGCGTTCCCCGGTGTCCGGTCTCCACATTCGATTCGCCGATTTCCGGGTTGCCTTGGCTGCGGTGGCTTCGGAAAGGGCGTCGGCAAGGGCGATGTCGCCTTTTGCCATCAGACGGCTTTGGAGGACTGGGTCTCTGAGCCCGAGTACAACACGGTCACGCAAAGCTTCGTCCGTGTCCGAGAAACCGCACATGCCCCCTAGGCTCCGTAGATCAGCCACAAAGTCGCTGATGCTCTCACCCGATCTCTGGTCCTGCCGGTAGAAATCGTGCCGCCTGATGAGGGTGGGGACAGCGGGGGCATTGTGGTTTCGGAGCAACGGCTCAAGATTGGCCCAGTCTATCTCTTTCACGACCCTGGGTTTTGCGAGAGCTTTTGCCATCTTGAACACTGCGGGTCCGCAGTGTGTCAGAAAGACGGCTCTTTTCTTCTGCCCAGTTGCATCCTTCAAGTTGCTACTTTCGAGGAACATTAGGAATTGGTCTGTGTACGATTCCCAGTCCTCGGCAGCTGGATTAAAAGGTGTGGGCGGTGCGATGCTGGCCATCTTGTCGGTCTCGCTTCCTCAGGACACGTGCTTGATGGGGATTAGTCTCGAGATCCCATACTCGTCGCCAGTGTTGTGTCCATCACAGAAGGAGACTCGGAGTCAGTGACTTAGTTCAGCTCTTTATTGGATCCCAAGATCAGCTCGGGATTCAAGGGAAAAAACCAGCGGCTTTTATTCTCTGGCCGCAGCGGCCGCAGCCAATGGCACCGTTTTGAATCTCCCACGATTAGTTTCCACCAATCGCGGGGGATTCGCAGCGGGCCAATCAGTGCGGCTCACTCGGCCAATCAGATTGCCGTGCGCTTTGGCCAATCACAGCGCGGCGCTTGCAAGTATGCTAATGACTGTACAGAACAAATCTGTCCTCCAAAGCTCCTGAAGGCAGGGCAAGAAGCAACAGATGGAATCTAATGAAGCAGTGAAACAACCTAGAACTAAGGAGAAATTTCCTGTCATTGAGAACTGTTAATCAGTGAAATAACTTGCTTTCAGAAGTTGTAGATGCTCCATCACTGGAAGGTTTAAAGAAGAGAAGAAATGGTATAGGTTCTTCTGCTTAAGCATGGGGTTGGGCTAGAAGACCACCAAGATTCCTTCTAACTATGTCATTCTGTTATTCAGCTTTAATGGGTAATGTTCTGTATTGCTGTATTAGCATTCTTGTAATACTCAATCCTGATTGGTTAAGATGCACCGCACTCAGATTGGCTGAGTAAGCCGCAGTGATTGGTCCGTTGCGAATCACTCGCAATTGGATAAAACCAATCGCGGGAGATTCGAAACGATGTCATTGGCCACGGCGCCGAGAGCAAGTTCAATATAAATCACCACTGATCCGAAGCTGATCCGAGCCAATCTAAACATGCAATAAAAGAGCTTTAAAAGTCACTGAGTCTTGTGTCTCTTCTTGGGACCGATCTACCAACATAACACTGGCGACAAAGGTGGGATCGCGGAACTGAGACCCACCAAGCACGTGGCACCGTAACACAAGCGACCGACAAGATGGCCAGCAACATCATGACACCTGCACCCTTCAACCTGGTTGCCGAGGACTGGGAATCCTACATTGACCAATTCCTGATGTTCCTGGAAAGCAGCAACCTCAAAGACACAAATTGACAGAAAAAAAGGCCGTGTTCCTGACACACTGCGGGCCCGCAGTGTTCAAAATATAACAGGTAGCAACATATAGGCAATGTCACCTAGGATTAAAAGCTAAATATTGTAAAGTCAGGTCTAGTTAGTACTTCAACCGGAAGCCGTCAGAGAAAACCATAGCTGTGGACTAAGTGGAAAGTAAATAACACTCATGCTGCAATAGGTCAAGGCCAACACAAATCACTTTCATATTATCACCCAGAAAATAACAGGGATGAATCCACAAATCCACCAGGGATTAAGCTTAACTTGAAGGTATCTCAGAAGGTGGAAATCTTTAGTTTGACTTTGGCTGATATCAAAATGCTACACAGGGTTACATATTTTGGATATTTTAATATAACACCATCCAGAAATCCCAGATCTGCAAACTAAACAGGAAAGCTGAAAAAAAATATCCCAAGAGGCCATAGCAAACCACCTCTGTTGTGACATAGAGAAAGCTACATGGATATGTCCATTAAGTCATTAAGGATCAAGATTCACTTGTGGGAGTCTTGACCTTCTAACTTTTCCCCTGAAAACAAAGCTCAGGCAGAAAAATGACCATCATTGGATCTGCCTGTCAGTACTTCTGCTATTTTAACACTAATAATACCATACAAGATTGGTTTTTTTTTTTAAGAAACAGAGATAGGTACATGGCTTAGGAAAGACCAGCTGCTTAGAAGTGAGTCTTGCAATCCAAGTAGTACTCTTAAGAACTGATGTCTTTTATAAGCCACAGTGACATCAACATGGCAGTACAGGAATCCTGATGTCATGCCATCAATGAAGTGATTATGTTCATTGCACTACTGGGTGTTAGAAGTGCATAAGTTGACTCATATGATTCCTGAGTCACCATTTGTCCCTTCTATGGACACCAATGCTCTTGGCCCTGCTCCAGAAAACATTCCGCAAACCGGCCTTCCTTCTTTCACCCACAGATTGTCCTCTCATTCAAGCAGCACCAAAATGAGGTCATCTTTTTTTCTCCTTTGCTCCATTCTCTTGATGCCGGTCATATTTGGTAGCAAGAATTCTTTGGTGTCTTCTCAGTTGACCTTCCAAGCCATTGACCTGGCAGCAAAGAAAATCAGGAGAGCGATTAATAGATTAGTACCAGGTGGGAAGCAATGAACATGGCAGCGATTCTTAAATTTAGTGTCCTTCAAAGATGCTAGACCAGGGATGTCAAACTCCTGGCCCATGGGCTGGATGCATCACATGTTGGCCATGTCCACCCTCGGTTTAGCAAAAGTGATGGGTCATGTGACGAAGACGTGACGATGTGAGTTTGACACTCCTATGATAGACCGTTGCTCCAATGGCCTGCCTTATAGTATGATGGAAAGTACAGTTTCAGACACCAAGAGAGTAAAAGATTGAGAAAGGCTTCAGTAGAGATAACCCAATGGATTGATTTGATCACTAGAGTCCCACAAATATAAAGGTATGATTTGGAAAATCATCATTGGCAAGGTTTTTGCTTAGTCCAAATCATAAGGTAAGCAAAGCCAGTCATATAAAATACCATTCATAAAAAATGTTACCAACGTTATTTATTTATTAAATTTATATGCTGCCTGTCTCCTTTTTAGAGCAACTCTGGGCAGCTTACAGAAGCTTCAGATTCCATAAGAGTTTTTGGATAGACTTCACAGAAGAAACAACAACAATGATCCCTTACAAATGTCAAGAACATTGAAACAGCAGATGATATAACCGAGATCTCCCCACCCCGGTACCTGTTTCCGAAGAGAAAAGATAGTTTGTTCAAGTTCCTTCACTAAAGATCTGAGCTCTTCTTCTGGATTGAAAGGTGATTCTTCCACCCTAGCAAGAAGTGAATAAAAGCAAGAGTTGAACTTTGCTGGAGTGCACAGGTGTGTGCGAGCGAATGTTTGTGTGGGAGTTTCAGGTAAACTTAGGGGAGAGATATCCTGCTTCGAGCAACCAAATGATTATTAGGTGGAAGGAAAGGGTTGAAGAAAATGCTAACCCTTTGCAATTTTAATCTTATTTTTAGATTTTTATCCCTTGTGTGTCTAATCACACTTGGTCAATACTTCTATTCTATTCTATTCTATTCTATTCTATTCTATTCTATTCTATTCTATTCTATTCTACTCTACTTTACTCTACTCTACTCTACCCACTTTCTTATTTTTATAAATAGCTCAAGACAGCTAACATTCATAATTCTACTTGCTCATTCTATTTTCCCTACAAAAAACAACCTGTGAAGTAGGTTGGGGTGAGAGAGAAGGATTAGCCCAAGCTCACTCAGCTGGCTTTCATGCCTAAGGTGGTACTAGAACTCACAGTCTCCTGGTTACTAGCCTGGTGCTTTGACTACTAAAATAATAACCACTAGACTATACTGCAATCATGTGGAATTCCTCAAACCACATCTGGTATTCTTAGTCCAATGTTTCTCAACTGGCTTCTTCATCTGACAGGGGGATTCTGGGAGTTGAAGTCCACACACAATGTAGTTGAAATTGCCTTAACTTTTCTATAAATAAACCTAGAAATGCGTTGATTATGCAAAAAAATATTCCGAGGATGAGCTTTTCAAAAGAGTCCATTAAATCTTAGCTACGTAAGTGTAAGAAGGAGAAGCTGAGAAAGATACCTTGGTTTTCCTAAGATGGCCTTTGATGGCTTTTCTTCTGGATAGCTGAAGTTGGATGATCTTTTGCTTCGGAACTGCTGCGAGAGAGCCCTTAATTGACCCCTTGTGTTGCAATCTAGGGCAAGAAGAATAATTTGACAACCTTTGAAAAACTCATAGGTATCCATATCCGTTGCCTTTCTTCATTCTCTCTGCATGTAGCAGATACAGGGGAACCAGCTAAATGGGTTTTATTTGTTCACATGTTCACTTCTCTTTCCAAAAAGCTAATCTCAGGTCAGTAACACCCCTTGACATTTTTTTGTTGGACAAAACACATAAGAAACGGCCACAAATTTGATATCTGAAAGGACTACATCCAAACATCAATGGAGGAATATTTATGTTCTCCAAGACATTCTCTTATTTAGGATGCTAGTGAGGCCACACTACATCCACTTCTGGTTACCCTGATGCGAAAAAAAAAGATGTGGAGACTCTAGAAAATGTGCAGAGAAGAGCAACAAAAATGACAAAGGTTCTGAAGGGCAGGACAAGAATTAACAGGTGGAGGATTATTAAAGAGAGATCCAACTTAGAACCCAGGAGAAGTTTCCTGACAGTGAAAACAATCAATCTGGAACTCCAGAAGTTGTAGCTGCTCCATTCCTGGAGGTTTTGAAGAACAGACTGGACAGCCGTTTGTCCAGATTGCTGTAGTGTCTCCTGCTTGAGCAGGGGATTGGACCAGAAGACCTCCACCACGGTCCCTTCCAATCCTATTGTTCTGTGTTCTGTGCAATCCTTGAAAAGAGATGCCCCCAAAATACCATTCTCTGGGAGACAGCTGGATTTAAATTCATCAGGGGATTCACCTCCATGTGTCCCAAAGAATGAAGTTTCTTAACATGCATGTATCAACTCGCACTTTTATTCAAGGGTTATATTATATTAAGGTGAATTCTCACTTCTTCTTTTATCATTACCTTTCTCCACTTTTCAATAAAAACTTTATGAATGGGTTATCATACACAACCAGACACAGGGAGCCCCACAGATTCTCCTTAGGATTATATACTCCAGGAATGTTCATTGCCACTTTCTAAAATTAGTTTAAAATAAAATATCTGTAACTTAGGGTTGAATGGAATTGCATTCAGAAATCCAATAAAAGAGAATATCTATCAGGGTTCAACTGGTTTCTGAGCTTTTTTTTTTTTTTTTTTACAGACATTTCATTACCCAACTAAGCAACATCATCAGTGCTGGAAGAGTCTGTAACAGCCACTATGTAGGAGAGACAGGCAGGAGACTAGCATTTTATTTCCTTTTTATCCTTTCATTTTGTTTGTTGTTCCCTCTGCTCTGTTTTGCTGGTTTCTCTTCTGTTTAACTCCTTCTCCTGCGTTTCTTGTTTTCTTTCTGTAGTTTCCATCTCCATTTCTAGGTTTTCTTCCATGCGCTGTATTTTACTCAAAATGTCCTTAAGGCTTCTGTTCATCATTTCTTTTATGGCTTGAAGTTCCAGCACCACTTCACTTCTCTTTATTTTTTATGTCCAATTATCCAATTGTCCCGCAGTCTTTGTTTGAACCAGTGTCCTTTTTCAATCTATAAGTCCAATATCCTGAAATCTTTATGTCCCAAAGTCAATCAATCTATTCCTTTTCAATAATCCAAGGGGCATCTTCATACATTCCTCCACCAATTTAAGTTTAATGTTCCAGTTTTCTGGAGTCTTTTAACAATACAGTTCCTTTTATTTTTCCTTTAAGTTCCTCTTTAAATAGGTCACGCAAGGCTTTAGGGATCTACACAATTTTTCTTTAAGCAGCAGGTGGCGCTCTCTTCACTTTCCACCTTTTTTTTCTGTTCCTTTTGTCTTTAGTCAAATTTGCCAATATTTCCAAATATTAATTATATATTCTTTTCTTTTCTCAGTCAGTTACAGCATTTTAAATAATGCCTATCCAGTGCCAAATCCTGTGCAATCACCAGTTCCAATTTTCAAATATTCTTTTAAGAAATTATCTTCCTTTAATTTATTTCCCTTCCATTTGTTTTTTTTAATTAGTTCTTTGTATTCTTTTCTAATTCTAGGTCGTTGCCAATTCCCAATCCTTGTGAGTTCTCTTTCCTGATATTTTAATCGGTGTTATCTTTTGAAGTTCAGAAATATTTTCACCCAGTTCATACACCATCAACTCTTCACTCCTGCACAGTCTTAGGTTTCAGTCTGACCCTATTTTCATGGCAGCCATTTTGACTGCTGCTACATTGTCTTCAGATGAGGGGGCTTTCCATGCCAGGGAGGAGAGATGCAGCTCTCTCTACCTGTCAGGAGATCCCCGGTTCTTCACCATCCCTTTAGGGTGGTTCTGGCCTTGATTGCAGCCCTCCAACGAGGAGAGCTCGAAGCAAAGCCGTGGACGATCACAGACCTCGTCCAAAGGTGGAGGAAGTTCAGCTGGAAGTCCATCCTTGTTTTCTTCTTACGAAGC
This sequence comes from Hydrophis major, assembly GCA_033807585.1. Classification (NCBI taxonomy): domain Eukaryota; kingdom Metazoa; phylum Chordata; class Lepidosauria; order Squamata; family Elapidae; genus Hydrophis; species Hydrophis major. Next base: position 257,582,051 of record CM066330.1, read on the forward strand.
CCATGGCTGAGCTACCAGTACTATATATCATCAGGCCTTTCTTCTCCACGTTGAAGCAGGCCATTGCTTCCATCCTCTGGATGAACATATATGAATTGTTTCCCACTTTTAAGAGACCAAGGGCAGGACCCCAGAAACAGTGGATGCTGGTAACAGATCATTCTTTATGTAACAATCTCTGCCCCCCTCGTATCTCCCAAGCTAATTGAGGAATAAAATGTGTGCAAGAAAACAATCAAAACTCAAAAAACACCAGGGAACCCACAGTCCTCCCCCTCCCACAAACCCCATTCCCTTGCAGCCCTGCTGCTGTTAAGGCTTCCTGGATAATGAAAGGTCTGCAAGAAAATAACCAAAGTCAGAGAGCATCCAGAACCTCACAAAATTAGCTTTTTTTAAAAAAATGGTTTTAGCTTGACAAGGCACTTTTTGGACCTATTCCAGCAAAGTGTCACCTCGCTGGGATTTCTTCACCTTCACAGCAGTCTTTCCACAAGCGCAGATCCACCTGAGGAATCTCACTGCAGTCCACCATGCCTTGAGGGTAGGAGGCTACCTGGAAGACATCCCTCTGGAGATGCTGGATGTGGTCGCTGTTGTCACAGATGATGCGGGCCAGGGACCCCTGCTTGATTTGTGTGAGCTGGGCTGAAGTGAACACACCTGGATTTTCATACCAAAATCTAGTGGAGAGAAGCAAAAAGGTGAGGATATGGAACATCTGGAGAACTTCAGGCCAAGTTTGAAATAACAGAAGGAGAGGCAACATTTCCCCCTATTTGCCAGTGATAGTTAACATCCCTAGAGGGGGCTGAGCTAAAATGTTTAAAAAGAATTAATCAATCAGCTATAAGATGTTACTATCCCTTCTCCATCAGCCTTCACCTATTTGGATGGATAGCAATGTCTGCCTTTTAATTTTCTTTAAATGCTCCCTACCCTGCAGGGGCCCTGATGTAGTATAATCTATTTTGCCACTGCTCACAAGTATGGTGAACTACCTGTTGTGTAACATCTTTATTTTGAGGGTTTATTTACTAAGAAGAAGATAATACAATGTCAAAATTCTGTTCTTGAATAATTCTGGAGGTCGTAGATGGAGGTTGTAGATGGGGGTCATAGATGGGGGTCATAGATGGGGGTCATAGATGGGGGTCATAGATGGAGGTCATAGATGGGGGTCATAGATGGAGGTCATAGATAGAGGTCATAGATGGGGGTCATAGATGGAGGTCATAGATGGGGGTCATAGATGGAGGTCACAGATGGGGGTCATAGATGGAGGTCATAGATGGAGGTCACAGATGGGGGTCATAGATGGAGGTCATAGATGGAGGTCGTAGATGGGGGTTATAGATGGGGGTCATAGATGGAGGTCACAGATGGGGGTCATAGATGGAGGTCATAGATGGAGGTCACAGATGGGGGTTATAGATGGGGGTCATAGATGGGGGTCATAGATGGAGGTCATAGATGGGGGTCATAGATGGAGGTCACAGATGGGGGTCATAGATGGAGGTCATAGATGGAGGTCACAGATGGGGGTCATAGATGGAGGTCATAGATGGAGGTCGTAGATGGGAGTTATAGATGGGGGTCATAGATGAAGGTCATAGATGGGGGTCATAGATGGGGGTCATAGATGGAGGTCATAGATGGGGGTTATAGATGGGGGTCATAGATGGAGGACATAGATGGGGGTCATAGATGGAGGTCACAGATGGAGGTCGTAGATGGGGATCATAGATGGGGGTCATAGATGGAGGTCATAGATGGGGGTCATAGATGGGGGTTATAGACGGGGGTCATAGATGGAGGTCATAGATGGGGGTCATAGATGGGGGTCATAGATGGAGGTCATAGATGGGGGTCATAGATGGAGGTCACAGATGGGGGTCATAGATGGTGGTTATAGATGGGGGTCATAGATGGAGGTCATAGATGGGGGTCATAGATGGGGGTCATAGATGGAGGTCATAGATGGGGATCATAGATGGGGGTTATAGACGGGGGTCATAGATGGAGGTCATAGATGGGGGTCATAGATGGGGGTCATAGATTGAGGTCATAGATGGGGGTCATAGATGGAGGTCACAGATGGGGGTCATAGATGGGGGTTATAGATGGGGGTCATAGATGGAGGTCATAGATGGGGGTCATAGATGGGGATCATAGATGGGGGTTATAGACGGGGGTCATAGATGGAAATCATAGATGGGGGTCATAGATTGAGGTCATAGATGGGGGTCATAGATGGAGGTCATAGATGGGGATCATAGATGGGGGTTATAGATGGGGGTCATAGATGGAGGTCATAGATGGGGGTCATAGATGGGGATCATAGATGGGGGTTATAGATGGGGGTCATAGATGGAAATCATAGATGGGGGTCATAGATGGGGGTCATAGATGGAGGTCATAGATGGGGGTCATAGATGGGGGTCATAGATGGAGGTCGTAGATGGGGGTCATAGATGGAGGTCATAGATGGGGGTCATAGATGGGGATCATAGATGGGGGTTATAGATGGGGGTCATAGATGGAAATCATAGATGGGGGTCATAGATGGGGGTCATAGATGGAGGTCATAGATGGGGGTTATAGATGGGGGTCATAGATGGAGGTCGTAGATGGGGGTCATAGATGGAGGTCATAGATGGGGGTCATAGATGGGGGTCATAGATGGGGGTGGAGTTTCTGTAGTCACAAAGGAGAGAGGGTGTCTATCTGAGGGTGTCAGTTAATTTTGGGCCTAAAGGAGCACCGTTTTCCTCCACTAGATATGCTAGGCTATATATTGCCAAGAAGAAATGGAATCTCATCAAATAGGAGATGACGAATGTAAAACATGCTCTTTGCCAGGGCTGGTGAGCCTCAATCAAAGCAACAGATTTTCCAAGGAAATGGGGGAAAGACAATCTGGTATAAGGGATTTAACAATAAATAAAATCACCAAATCCTGTGTTTTGTTTATAATTGTTATTCTGGATTGAAAGCCAACTAGCATGATCTTTCTGGCAAGGTTAATGGAGATTGACTTCTCGTTCATCTGCTGCCTGCAAGCCTGAAGAAGCTGGCAGAGGGACTTGTTTCTGAGGAAAAAATGAGAATTACCTGTCTCCATCTCGGAGTCTTCTGAACTGGGTCACCAATAAACACATGAGTGTTGGCCCTACTCTGGTTCCTGGGATAAGATCTTCTACCATCAAGGCTGGAAAGAGGTCGATATTCTTTGTAATTCCATATAAACTGCAGGAGTGAAGGAGAAAATAGATTAAGAGACATGGTGCAGATTCAGTGGAGAACAGCAAGGATTTTCATGGGGGTGAAATTTGTATCTTTCAAGAAGAGACAAGAGAAGGGAAGGTTTCAGCTTTAAGAAGTCATAACAGGTAAACCTAGCACAATATTGGAAAGATATCTTGCTTGGGATATTAGGCTGGGAGACTGACATTGAAAAAGCATTGACACAACAAGTTGAATGGAGAAGGAGGAGGAGAAGAGATAGAGAGGGAGGAGGAGAAGGAGAAGAAAGGAGATGGAGACACAGAGTAAGAAGGAGAAGAAAGGGAGATGGAGACTTCATTGTCCATGCTCCCATACCTCCGGAGTTTCTCCCTGATCTCCAGATTTTTAATTTCATTCCTGAGGTCATCAAACTCTTGAGCAGAGGTGAGGTTGCAAAAGACCCGGAAGTCATTATAGGGAGGGATACCATGATCGCGTCCTCTCTGGATATTGATGGCTGCCAGGTCCAGGGATATTGAGTGCACCATTGAAAACAGCTTCTCAGTCAGCTCCATATTGAGGAGTTCAGAAGGCACCCGCATTTTCCCAGGCACCCCAAAAAGCCCACGCAGAAGGGGATCAATGCCACCCTCCTGGGTGATCCTGAATGGGGAGAAGAACGCCTTGTGAAGTGGGACATGGCCTTGCCGGATGGGCTTGAACGTTTCATTCAATCGGTAGAGTTGCGGATGGATGAGGGTATGGCCGAAGCGAAAAGCTGCGGTGGCAAAAACATTCAAGATGCCAGCATTGGTGGTGGGATCGTAGCCTTTGTAATCTCCCATGACCTTCATCCCAGCTTCTCCAAGAATCTTGGGAAGCCAGTGGGAGTAGGTGATGTGCTGCATCAGGGCTCCCACAATCTTGCGAGCCTCATGATAGGTAGTGTCCCCATCCCAGTGAGGGTTCAAAGACTGGAGCTCCGTGGCCAGCCGATTATGCTCACGGAACCACAAGGTGTGCATGGAAGTCAATCCCAGTTGCTCGTTGGCCCGATGATCCCCAGCCAAGAAACACGGCACGGGACTTTCACTTTCATCCCGCATACACTCAGTCGGTGGCCCAGTGGCAAAAGGCAGGAGAGGTTTTCCTGAACTCAGAGCCACCTGGCCTGACTTCAGAAGCCCGTTGTGGTTACTGAGATCCCGCAGTTCGAGAGACTCCTGTTCAGTGCTGCCATAGACATTGGAACCATCGATGAAGGAGGTGAGGTGGTTGATCTGCTCCCGGGGGTAGACTGAGTTCAACAGCAGGGAGGTCATCCCACTGCCACACACGGGGCTGGAACGCACAAAGAACATGCACCGTCCTCGGCGTACCCGGGGGTCATTCTTGGGGATCATAATGGAGAAGCAAGGGGGATCATTGGTGCACACTTGACTGCATGACGCCCCATCCGAGAAACGCGCCATGCTGATCGCGGCCACTGTCTGGTCCAAGTCGTGATCCAGAAACTGCCCCCACTGCATAAGCATGTGAGTGAACTGGTCATCCGGGGTGATGGTTTCCGTGCCAATCAAGGCGGTCGAGACCAAGCGAGGCAGAGGAAGGGGGAGATCCCTGGAATCTTCTGCCAAGGAGAAACCCCGAGGGAGGTTGAAGCCGTTTTGGTAAGCGGGCTTCAGGAGCCGTTGGAAGGCTGTGAGGGATGCACCCCACATGGGGTACTGGAGGTTATTGCAAGACCCATCATGGGTTCTGTACTTCTTGTGGAAGCAGATGTCGGAGCAGTTGGGGGTGCGGCGGTGGGCGGAGCAGCCTGATAAGTTGGCAATCATATTCAGGTAGTGTGGGGAAACTAGGTCATTGTAGCGATAGCCTGCAAGCCAAAGTTAAAATGTTCAATTGGAGTTAGAATTAGAATCAAAGGGGATGAACTACATTTGTAATAAACAATAAATGTAATAATATAATAAATGTAATAATATAATAAATAATAAATGTTTCCTGCCTTCATTATTTTTTACAAATAACTCACTCAAGGTGGCGAACATATTTAACACACCTTCTTCATCTTATTGTCCCCACAACAACAACCCCATGAGATGAACTGGGCTGGCCCAAAGTTAGTCAGCTGGCTTTCAAGGCGGGACTAGAACTCACCATCTCTTTGTGATTGGCTCAAAGTCACCCATTTGGCTTTCATTTTTAGGCTTGAACTCATGGACTCCCACTTTCTAGCCTTCTACATTCTGCAATCTGCTTAACTTTACTGCCAAGTCCAGCATTGTTCCTTATCTGGCGAAGGGGGTGAGCCAGGATGACACTAAGGAAGATAATTTCTCACACTCATTAAGAGTAAGTTCATGAAGGCAGCATCTCTTTCAGTGGTTCGCGGTATTTCTTCCCAGCTTCTGGGCTGTGTGAGTGTATGAGATGCAGAGGTGGCATTCAGCAGGTTCTGGACCAATTCTGGAGAACTGCTAGCGGAAATTTTGAGTAGTTCGGAGAACCGGAAGCAGAAATTTTGAGTAGTTCAGAATACCACCTCTCACTGTCCCTGCCCCCATCTATTCTCTTTCTCCCGAGTTCCAGCTAATCAGCTGGATCTTCTTTTGTTGCCCTGCACAGGAGAACGGAGCTGAAAAGCAGGTTAGTGGGGTGGGGAGGGAATGGGGATTTTACAGTATATGTATATCCTTCCCCCCTGGAATGGGGTAGAAATGGGCATTTTACAGTATCCTTCCCCTGCCTCGCCCACCAAGCCACGCCCACAGAACCGGTAGTAAAAAAAAATTGAATCCCACCACTGATGAGATGCTACCAACAGATCCATCTTTGTCTATCCCAGGCATAATTTATCAGTTTATGACCACAATTGAGCCAAACATTTCTGTAGCTAAGCAAGACAGTTAAGTGAGCTTTGCTCCACTTTACCACCTTTCCAGCCACAGCAGTTAAATGAATCACTGCAGTTGTTAAGTTACATGGGTGTTAAGGGAATCCGCTTACCCTAATGGCGTTGCTTGCCGGAAGATTGCAAAAATTGATTACATGACACTGCAAAAGTCATAAACTTGAGTCAGTTGCCAAGCTTCCAAATTTTGATCATGTGACCATGGGGATGTTGCAATGGTTATGTGAAAAATGGTCATAAGTCATTATTTTTCAGGGCTGTTGTAACTTTGAACAGTCACTAAATGAAAGGTTTGTAAGTCGAGGACTACCTGTACTAGGTCCCTAGAGGTTTGGAACTCAGCCATTCAATATTGAATGATGTAATTTATTTTTTTTTTTAAACGGCTTTCCAGATTTCATAATGGGATAATTTTAACAGCCTAAGACTCCAATGAAGGGTGCCTAGAATATAGGAAATGCCTGCTAAATTTTGCAGGAAGCAAAATTCTTCCACCACTTTGCAAGAAAAAAATAAATCAGTTTTTTTCTGTCCTGGAACTAAAAGAATGCAGGGGCAATATTCCACATTATACCTGTTCCATTCATGTCCACGAATAATCCTTGCTGCACGTGATCCTGAATGAGCTGCAGGGTTCTTTCAAAGATTTCCCCAGCCCGAGCGGTCTCGATGGTATAGGGGTCCCGTGGATATCTGAAAAGGGCCAGCAATTCATTCGGTGTTTTGGGTCTCCTGTTTGGGGAGGGACAGAACGTGATTCTTTCAGTCATATCTTGCAAACTTTGGTTTCTGAATTGTTATATTTTTTCCCCAATTACATTCCCGATTGGTTGAATAGAATAGTATTCTCTATTGGCCAAGTGTGATTGGACACACAAGGAATTTGTCTTGGTGCAAATGCTCTCAGTGTGCCTAAAAGAAAAGATACATTCGTCAAGAGTCAAGAATCATCAGGTCCTTCATAATACTCATAGGGCACATAAGAATAGAATAGGATAGGATAGGATAGGATAGGATAGGGTAGGGTAGGGTAGGGTAGGGTAGGGTAGAGTAGAGTAGAGTAGAGTAGAGTAGAATAGAATAGAATAGAATAGAATAGAATTCTTTTATTGGCCAAGTGTGATTGGACACACAAGGAATTTGTCTTGGTGCAAATGCCCTCAGTGTGCCTAAAAGAAAAGATACATTCATTAAGAGTCAAGAATCATCAGGTCCTTCATGATACTCATAGGGTACATAAGAATAGGATAGGATAGGATAGGATAGGATAGGGTAGGGTAGGGTAGGGTAGGGTAGGGTAGGGTAGGGTAGGGTAGGGTAGGGTAGGGTAGGGTAGAGTAGAGTAGAGTAGAGTAGAGTAGAGTAGAGTAGAGTAGAGTAGAGTAGAATAGAATAGAATAGAATTCTTTTATTGGCCAAGTGTGATTGGACACACAAGGAATTTGTCTTGGTGCAAATGCTCTCAGTGTGCCTAAAAGAAAAGATACATTCGTCAAGAGTCAAGAATCATCAGGTCCTTCATGATACTCATAGGGTACATAAGAATAGAATAGGATAGGATAGGATAGGATAGGATAGGATAGGATAGGATAGGATAGGGTAGGGTAGGGTAGGGTAGGGTAGAGTAGAGTAGAGTAGAGTAGAGTAGAGTAGAGTAGAGTAGAGTAGAATAGAATAGAATAGAATAGAATAGAATTCTTTTATTGGCCAAGTGTGATTGGACACACAAGGAATTTGTCTTGGTGCAAATGCTCTCAGTGTGCCTAAAAGAAAAGATACATTCGTCAAGAGTCAAGAATCATCAGGTCCTTCATAATACTCATAGGGCACATAAGAATAGAATAGGATAGGATAGGATAGGATAGGATAGGATAGGATAGGATAGGGTAGGGTAGGGTAGGGTAGGGTAGGGTAGAGTAGAGTAGAGTAGAGTAGAGTAGAGTAGAGTAGAGTAGAGTAGAGTAGAATAGAATAGAATAGAATAGAATAGAATAGAATAGAATAGAATAGAATAGAATAGAATTCTTTTATTGGCCAAGTGTGATTGGACACACAAGGAATTTGTCTTGGTGCAAATGCTCTCAGTGTGCCTAAAAGAAAAGATACATTCGTTAAGAGTCAAGAATCATCAGGTCCTTCATGATACTCATAGGGTACATAAGAATAGGATAGGATAGGATAGGATAGGATAGGATAGGGTAGGGTACGGTAGGGTAGGGTAGGGTAGGGTAGAGTAGAGTAGAGTAGAGTAGAGTAGAGTAGAGTAGAGTAGAGTAGAGTAGAGTAGAATAGAATAGAATAGAATAGAATTCTTTTATTGGCCAAGTGTGATTGGACACACAAGGAATTTTCTTGGTGCAAATGCTCTCAGTGTGCCTAAAAGAAAAGATACATTCGTCAAGAGTCAAGAATCATCAGGTCCTTCATGATACTCATAGGGTACATAAGAATAGAATAGGATAGGATAGGATAGGATAGGATAGGATAGGATAGGATAGGATAGGATAGGGTAGGGTAGGGTAGGGTAGGGTAGGGTAGAGTAGAGTAGAGTAGAGTAGAGTAAAGTAGAGTAGAGTAGAGTAGAGTAGAATAGAATAGAATAGAATAGAATAGAATAGAATAGAATAGAATAGAATAGAATTCTTTTATTGGCCAAGTGTGATTGGACACACAAGGAATTTGTCTTGGTGCAAATGCTCTCAGTGTGCCTAAAAGAAAAGATACATTCGTCAAGAGTCAAGAATCATCAGGTCCTTCATGATACTCATAGGGTACATAAGAATAGAATAGGATAGGATAGGATAGGATAGGATAGGATAGGATAGGATAGGATAGGATAGGGTAGGGTAGGGTAGAGTAGAGTAGAGTAGAGTAGAGTAGAGTAGAATAGAATAGAATAGAATAGAATAGAATAGAATAGAATAGAATAGAATAGAATAGAATTCTTTTATTGGCCAAGTGTAATTGGACACGCAAGGAATTTGTCTTGGTGCAAGTGCTGTCCGTTTACATAGAAGAAAAGATACATTCGTCAAGAGTCAAGAATCATCAGGTCCAACACTTAATGATAGTCATAGGGTACAATAAGAATAGAATAGAATAGAATAGAATAGAATAGAATAGAATAGAATAGAATAGAATAGAATAGAATAGAATAGAACAGAACAGAGTAGAGTAGAGTAGAGTAGAGTAGAGTTAGGGTAGGGTAGGGTAGGGTAGGGCAGGGTAGGGCAGGGTAGGGTAGGGTAGGATAGAATAGGATAGAATTCTTTATTGTCCAAGTGTGATTGAACACAAACTTTGCAAACTATCTTGCAAACTTTGGTTTCTGAATTGTTATATTTTTTTCCCCAATTACATTCCTGATTGGTTGAATAGAATTCTCTATTGGCCAAGTGTGATTGGACACACAAGGAATTTGTCTTGGTGCAAATGCTCTCAGTGTACATAAAAGAAAATATACATTCGTCAAGAATCAAGAATCATAAGGTACAACAATGATAGTCATAAAGTACAATAAGCAATCAAATCATACTAGGAAACAGTCAGTATAAATCGTAAGGATACAAGTGACAAGGTTACAGTCATACAGTCACAAGTGGGAGGGGATGGGTGATAAGGAGTGATGAGAAAATTAATAGTAATAGTAGTGCAGACTTTGTTCATAGTTGGACAGTTACCAATAGAAGAGAATATCCAGTCGACACACTGTTTAAATGAAAGATGGATTTATTGTAAATATAAAATAAAAAACATGGGAAAAAAAGAGAATATCTGTAGTTCAGTGTTCAACGGTGGGGTTCTTGGTGCTCTCTGAACTTGGTTTTTTTTCTTGTAGATGTTTCCCAACTATATAACTTCATAAGTGCTGGAAGGGGGGGTATTTGCAAAGATAATGAGAAAAAGAAGGAAGAGGAGAGGAGGAGGAGGACTGTGGTGTCTTTGGTGCTCTCTGAGCTTGGTTATTTGCCTGCAGAAGTTTCATTACCCAACTAGATGAACCTTCAGTGCTTAGAAGATGCTTAGAAGGGATTGTAACAAGCTCTATGTAGGACAGGCAAGAAAAACACTAACAACACATTGACGAACACCAATTAGCAGTCAGAAGACATGATGAAAGCTCCTTAATTGCACAACAATGGACAGACTTGAGCGGGCAACCTAGATCAAATCAAGTTCAATGTGAATGAAATTCCCAATGGTCTTACTTGCTGAACAGTTCAGTGCGTGTCGAATTGATGGCAAAATCCACACTGCTGATGGCTTCCTGGATGGAGGTGGCTACAAAGGTATCCCCGCTCCTTCTGATGTTCGTGGCTTTGTTTTCCCGGTGAGAAAAAGAAAAAAATAAGACCGTAATTAGTTTAATGGGTTCATTAAAATTAAGGAAGGGCTCGTTTGACTAGCATCTCAACAACTTCAACTCCTAGAATTCCTGAATTAACATGACTGGAGGAGGAATTCTGGGAGTTGAAGTCCACAAGTCTTAAAGCTGTCAAGTTTGAAGATCCCTGTTGTAGGTAAAGCAGGTACACCTTGCTTACTGAATGCTTGGTGCAATGGCTGTTCAACGTTGCAACCGTTAAATAAAAAACAACTTGGCAACCAATTCTTACATTTATAGCCAACCTAGCATCTCATGGTCATGTGATCTCCCTTTGCGACAAACAGTTAATGGAGAAGACCACGGCAAAATTGTAATTCGTGTTCACGTGATCTTAATGTGAAAGATAACCACAATCATACAATCAAAGCACTGCCTCTTTTTGTGCACAATCACTTACAATGCAGGTTTTTTAAAAAGGGCAAGTCTTCAGTTACCTTGTTGGCCACGCTCTTAACATATTTTTTTCCCAAATTTTATTAGATTTTTATTATTTTTAAGTATGCATATATATGGGTGTAATTCATTCTGATACAAACATCAATAAAGCTAATCATAATAGTTATATTAATCAAACATATAATCCTAGTATTAATAATATACATGGGGTATTTTTGAAGTCATTCAATATTTCAATGTTCCATTTTAATGCCAACAATATAAGCACACGTGGTAATACTGTCTTTCAACCTCTGATCTTTTCTATCAAATTATTACTTATATTCTGTTACACAAAAATTATAACTGCTAATATTCTCCCTGTTTCTTATTTCTACCTCTATTCTAGCTCCTAATCAGGTCCATTGCTAATCCTAGTATTAATACACATGTTTACATTAAGACATAGTCCTTCATTATTTGGTTGTTCAAAGTCACAATACGTCGTTCAAGTATCACTCTTCCTATTATTTAAACATACCTAATAATACAGTACCATCTTTCAACAGTGTTGAGATAATTCCCCGTTAGGAGAATGAGTGCATGCAGGGAGATGTAGTGAGAGAAGTGTCTGAATAATACACACACAGCACACGGATACACTGTGCAGTTAATGTAGGTTTTTACTTTCAATAAACATTTAAGCAAAGTCAACACAGTCCAGGTCAGTCACCGGTAAAGCAGCAGTCAGTGTTCAGTCCAGGGATAAATCCAATATCAAAGTCCAGTATCAAAAACAGTTCAGTAACAGACTTACATCAAATCCAGGAATAACAGTCAATTAGGGAAAAATGGAGGAACGGCAAAACTCTCTCCAGCAGAAGGAAACAGAGACTCACTCACACTCTCTTCCCAGGTTTCTGGCTCCGTCTTATGGCCATTTGCAGAACCACACCAATTGCAAAGTTTTTGCAATCTCTTAAAGACATAGTACTAAAATGTCTATCCTGGTTTATATATTTCCAACCCAAATAGCTGTGAGGTGACTTATATTCCTAACAAATGTCCAATCTTTTCATCTAACTATTGCTTTATATAAAAGTGTGCATTCCTATTTCTAGCTCCATTTGCCATGCTCTTAACATTTTGATGCTCCCTCTCCTTGGCAGGATGTTACAAGGGCTCTAGAAATCTCCTTCCTACCTTCCCTTCTAGGCAAAAATGAAATAAAATCAGTTTTGAAGGAAGGAGGCTTACCGATGATGGTTAGCTGCATGGCCCTGGCAGCTAACCCAGAGCTACTCCTGGCTATACATTCGTATTGTCCTTGATCTGCCAGCCCCAAATCTCGGATGGATAAAGTACCTTCCTGGCTGATGTGGAACTTGCCACTCTCTGTGATCTGAATCCTGTCCTGGGGTAGAAAAAAAGGAAAGAATCTGGAGCATGAATAGAATTTGGTCTGGTAGGGAGACCACGATCTGGTTCATAGTCATCCACCAAGGTCAAAAAAGTCAAAACGGCACCCGCAAGTAGAGCCACAAGCTCAGTTTAATGTATTACATCAACCAAGTATAAATATAAGTAGCCCTCGACTTACAATCACAGTTGAGCCCAAGATTTCTCTGGCTAAACGAGACACTTGTTAAGGTGAGTTTTGTCCCAATTTATGACCTTCCTTGCCACAGTTGTTAAGTGAATCACTGCAGTGAATAGTAATCCAGTTGTTAAGTGAATCTGGCTTCTCCACTGACTTTGCTTGTGAGAAGGTCGCCAAAGGGGATCACATGACCCTAGGACACAGCAATGGTCATAAGTGTTAGGGATAACATTGTTTTACCCTAACTGGTTTAGGTAAATAATAATATGTAATCATAGTTTGTAAGTTAAAGTGTCTGCAACTTTAACTGTGGGATAGTAATTAAGGGAGTGGTTGTGAAAGCACTTTAAAAGAAGCAAGGCTGCAGCTTGCTCACTCTCTGGCTTTGATGATCCCTGATTACTGCAAGGAAACAAGTCTGCATTGCTCGAACGGGAGAGAAAACAAAGGACTGGCTTGTAAGTGAATTGACAAAGGATATTCAAAACAGACTTTGCTAACTGAATATCCCTGAATGGACTGACTAAATGATACATGACTATTGGACTGTTATTTTGACTATGCTATGAACTCATAATGGAATAAACTATATATTTGATAGCACAAGCGTATCTGTCATTTTTACTGTATGTTAATAAACATACAAGCTTAGCTCACTCATTTATCTGTGTGCCTATCTAACTAAGCTGCACATTCTGTTTAGCTTGTCTCCCTAACCCTGGTTGGGGAAACCAGGCTTAACACTGGTTATGGGCCCAGAGGCTGCAAAGTCAGTTTAACTAGGATAAAACAGATTTATGTAAAAGTGAGAGTTTGTGTTGTTATACATTACAGTAAACAGACAGCTGTGTTTTATTAATTATATTTTTATATCCATATAAGAAAACATGGCACAAGTCAATCTACAAAGTTTGTCCCTGATATCCAAGCTGGATGGAACAAACTATGTATCATGGTCTATGAAATGTAGTCTGCTTCTACGAAGGGAAGGTTTGTGGAACATAATTGAAAATCCACCAAACGTAGAAAAATGGGATCCAGAGGATGAGGAAGATAAATTAAAGATAGAAGAATTTATGCATAAAAATGAACAAGCAATTTGCATTATTGCTTTAACCTTAACTGATATGCAACTTGTTTATATCCACGGAGAGAATACAGCTGTTGGGTGTTGGCAGAAGCTGAAGAGGATTTATGTTCGAGATAATGTTGGTGCTCACATAAATCTAACACGGAAACTTTTCAGTACACATCTCCATAAGAATGGTGATATGCTGAGTCATTTAAAAACTATGCAAAGCATTTTTCAAGAACTGCATGAGAAAGAGCTTATTTTCTCTGAACTATACCAAGTCTATATAATTCTATCTTCCCTTGACGAAAGCTATGATAACTACGTAACTTCCCTTGAAATATTGCCAAAGGAAAGCCTAACTTTAACTGACATAACTGGCAGATTGATTGAAGAGGCCAGAAGAAGGTTTGAAAGAGACGAATTAAGGAGGCAGCAACCTCAAAAAGAAGATAATGAAACTCCTACTGCATATGCAATTAAAAAGTGCTTTAATTGTGGAGGAAGAGGACATTTGGCAAGATTTTGTAAAAAGGCAAAATGCCAGAACGCTGGCCAGAATACAAAAAGTCATCAAAAGATAAATAAAAATTTAGAGTTAGCCATGTATACTAACGGAGCTGTAAAAAATAATTTATGGGTGGTTGATAGTGGAGCATCACATTGTATAACAAATGATAAGAAAAATTTTATTAAAATGTCCAAGAGTACACAGCAGATATCGTTAGCCAATGGCTGGAAATTGAAAGCTAAAGGTCAAGGTATAGCATATTGTTCTTTTATAAAAGAGAATGTAAAAATGTTATATGTACCACAACTTAAGTTTAATTTAATTTCAGTAAGAATTTTGGTTAAACTAGGATATGTAGTTACTTTTAAAGGAGATAACTGCATAATTGAGAAAGAAGATAAGAAAATTACTGCATCTTTAAGAGGTGAATTATATGTGTTAAATGATAATGGTTTAAAGGTGGCTAACACAGTTTATGAAAATAAGAAACCTCATGATGAATGTATTCACTTGTTACATCGAAGGCTAGGGCATTTAAATTTTAAAATACTTAAGAAAACTGTTGAATTATCTAAGGGAATAAGTTTGAAACCTTGTAATAAGTATTTGCAATGTAATGCCTGTAATCATAGCAAAGCCAGGGTCACATCTGCTAATAGAGTTGATGGATTTACTACCAAAGAACCTTTAGAAGTAGTATTTGCTGATTTAATAGGTCCTAAAAAACCAAGTGTAGGAGGAGCTCGTTACATATTAAGTATAATGGATCATTATTCTAGATATGGGTTTTGCTATTTAATGAAAAGCAAAACTGAAACGTATCAAAATCTCTTTAATTGGATTAAATTTGCTAAAAGAAAAACTAAAAAGAAATTAGTAACTCTTATAACAGATAATGGTACAGAATTTACAAATAATAAATTCCAGAACAGACTAAGATTGTTAGGTATTCAACATAAAAAGTCTGCACCATACAGGCCACAACATAATGCCTTTATAGAGAGAAGAGGCCAAACATTACAATCAATGACACGAACTATGATGTCTGATTCAGGATTACCTGACAATTTGTGGGGAGAAGCAATAATGTGTGGTAATCATATATTAAATAATGTTAATTCAACAACAGGTGAATTACCATTCACATTGTGGCATGGTACAAAACCTGATATAAGTTACATGCACACATTTTGAGCACCAGCATGGGTGCATATCCCAGGGCTGCCAACCTTGAGTGATAGTTCGGAGTGAGACACTGCGAGGGAGCGGAGCGACTGAGGGGGGGATGGTGTGGAAGGGGGGTGTCCCCCCTTCCACGGTAGGGAGCTTTGACAATTTTACATTTTAAATGGTGCAATCTGATGCATACTTTAGTCATGATTTGGACATATACATACATACATACATGCAAGCAGCACCCATGTACTTGAACCGGATTTGTAAGATATTAATAATGCAGTTCACTGACCATGAATAATTGAAGTTCCTGACTTGTAACTGCAGTATTCTACCTCAACTGACTTTATTAGCTTAGTGATGTACTATAGACCACTATAGGATGAATTCAATGTGCAACAAAAAGACAAAAACCCGAAACAACTACAGAGATAATGCAAATACATCAATGGGTATTCTTCTTTCTGTATCAAATACCATACTACATGCCAATATCAAATGCTATAGTCTCAGTCTTTAATTATATACTAACTTGTTGACTGAAATAGGGGTTCATAATTTCAGACATGTATAAACTAAACATTTAATCAAATAATGAGTGCTTCATATAAATATACATATTGTTAACTGTAAAACTCATCTACTGTATTCTGAAGCTTGAGCACAGTGAGGAAACAGTATATTATTTATTGGGTAAGTTTAGATTCTGAACTTAATGGTCTTACTGCTCTTTGGATGGTAAATTGTGTTAAGATTAGAATATGTTCTAGTTGAGTCAGGGCTATCCCAATTTGGGGCTGAGAAGCCTACTGGCATCAAAAAAAGTCCTTATTGAGTCCTTATCTAAGGGTTTGAAAATATGATAATAATGTAGTACAGTCCTGTCGATCTGGTGCATGGAGACCTAGGATTTAAACTCAAAGGAGAAAGAGGAAAAAGTGATTCCTTCATCCACTGCCAGAGATGTAATCCTGTCAGTCCTCCAACCTTTCTATTTTGCAAAAAAGCTGCCCAGCCCCTTTATAGATCAGCCTGGCGCGCTTCTCGCCTTGCTGGTTTGGGAAGACTCTTTTGGATCAGCTAAAAGAGAGCATAAGGCGTGTAAAGGGGTGGTAATAATAATTATAATAATAATAAAATTTAAAATAATAATAATTTTATTCAGAGTTGTGTTGGATCTCTTTTTTGGGGGGGGGTTGTCCCATTCTTTCTTGGTGTTCTTTCTGTCCTTTTTGCTTTTTTAAATGGTCTTTCTCCCCTGAGTCAGAAATCCAGCCAGAGAAAATAAAGAAACATCACCAAAGATTTAAACACCAAAGGGTTAAATGGAAGCCACTCCGTTGGCTTTGCTTACCATTGTTATTACTGGACGAGGCTGTAAAGAGGCTTTGCCAGCCCCCTCGTGTCCTTCTTTGGAAAGCCTAGGGCAGCTGGCTTGTCCCAGAGGACATTGCAGAGAGGGAGAGGGCGGGGCAAAGTGGCTGCGAGCGCCCCGGGCAGCGAAGAAGCCTCCTGCTCTTCGCTTTCCTGAAGCGATAATGATCGGCATCGTGACAGTTACGGGACGCCGGCAGAAGGATTAAGGCGGGAAAAGAGGCGCGGTGGGGTGGCTGGGCAGGGCGGGGCGGCGCTGGGAGCTCATCCTTCTCCTAAGCTAAGGGGAATATTCGGAATATAATCAGAGAATGTAGGGATATTTTTGTACATTCCATGATTTTGGGGGTTTAGCGTGAGATTTTGTTTATCAGAGTGAGACAGTCAAAACTGATTGAATTGCGTGAGTCTCACGCTGATTGCGTGAGAGTTGGCAGCCCTGATATCCCTACACAACTTAGACACAAAGGACAGCATAGAGCTAAAAGATTATATTTTGTAGGATATACATCTAATCATAGATCTTATAGATTCTGGGAACAAGGTACATCTAGAGTTTACACCAGTGCTAGTGCAAAATTCCTAGAACATGTAGGATGGAATAGATTAGAGCAAGATTTAAATAATGAAGTAATTATTGAACCCTACAAAAGGCAGAAAGATCAGATTAGTTATAAGAAGAGTCCAATTAAAGAAGAAGTCCATGAAGAACAAATAGGACCAGAACAAGAGGAAACAGTTGATCAGGAAGAGTTAGATAATCAAGAAGAGTTAGTTAATGAAAGTCCACCTGTAAGTCCTGTAATACCTAGAGGTACTACACGTATAACTAGACCACCTGATAGATATCAAGCAAGTATAGTTTGCCAAGTAACTAAAGTTCCAACTAGTGTAGATGAACTTAAGATGTATCCTGCTAAGGATCAGGAGAATTGGCAAAAGGCAATGGAAAAGGAATTAAATTCATTAAAGGTAATGAAAGTTTATGAAGATGCTAAATTACCTCCAGGAGAAAAATCCATTGGGTGCAAATGGATATTTAAAGTAAAAACTGGAAATGATGGGACTGTTACCCATAAGGCTAGGTTAGTAGCTCAAGGATTTAATCAAACTGCATCTGATTATGATGAAGTTTTTGCACCAAGTCTTAAAGCAACATCTTTAAGAGTAGCATTAGTGTGGGCAGCTAAGAAAAACTATGTCATTAACCATTTAGATGTAGAAACTGATTATCTACATGCACCATTGCAGCACACTATATATTTAAGAAAACCAGTAGGTATAAAAGAAAATAAAGTAAATAGTAATGATTGTTGGAAATTCAAAAAGAGTCTTCACGGGTTGAAACAATCTGGCTTTGAGTGGAACCAATATATTGTGAAAGAGTTAAACAATATAGGTTTTAAATCTGGTTTAGCAGATCCATGTGTGTTTAAAAGAGAAAATAATGGAACGGTGTCATTATTGTTATTATTTACAGATGATATTGCTTTGATAACTAAGACTAATAATGAAGCTAATGAGATTATATCATTATTAGCCAAAAAGATAAAATTAAAGCATTTAGGTGAAATTAAAAAGTATCTAGGATTGACAATTAACAAAACAAAAAATGGATTTAAGATATCTCAAGAAGATAAAATTTGCCAATTAATTAAAACGTTTAAAATGGAACTTTGTAAACTGGCAAAGACTCCAATGAGTCAGGAAGTTTGCCAAACTAATGATCAAAGTCCCAAATTTGATAAGTCAATGTATCAATCTTTGATTGGAAGCTTATCATATATCAGCAATTGGTCAAGGCCTGATATAGCTTATAGTGTAAATCAGCTGGCACGTTTTAATTCAGATCCACATCAATGTCATTGGCAATCATTGAAGAGAATTTTAAGATATCTTAAAGGAACAATGAACCATGCATTGTATATAGAACCAAAGGGTGATTTAAGTCTTAGTGCCTATGCAGATGCAAGTTTTGCAACTGATATAAACACTAGAAAATCAACATCTGGGATGGCTATATTATTTGGTAAGACACTAATAGGGTGGAGGTCAATCAGACAACAGCATATCAGTTTGTCCACGATGGAAGCGGAATTTTCATGTCTGTCATTATTATGCACTGACTTGATTTTGTACAAACAGTTATTATTAGACATGGGTGTAACTGTAAAAGATTCCATTATTGTGTTCAAGGATAACCAAGCAGCTATAAAGTTAGCTACTAGTATTGCTGTAAAAACTAGATCAAAACATACTGATTTAAATGTTAGAGAATCTGTAAAGAATGGGCTAATTAAATTGGAATACTGCATGACAGAAGAAAACATTGCAGACCAATTTACAAAAGCTCAAGGAGTAACTAAGTTTCAAGAGAGTTGTAACAAATATGATTTAAAGATGTAAATAGTTATATTTATTATTATTTTCCTAAAAGGGGAGAATGTTAGGGATAACATTGTTTTACCCTAACTGGTTTAGGTAAATAATAATATGTAATCATAGTTTGTAAGTTAAAGTGTCTGCAACTTTAACTGTGGGATAGTAATTAAGGGAGTGGTTGTGAAAGCACTTTAAAAGAAGCAAGGCTGCAGCTTGCTCACTCTCTGGCTTTGATGATCCCTGATTACTGCAAGGAAACAAGTCTGCATTGCTCGAACGGGAGAGAAAACAAAGGACTGATTTATAAGTGAACTGACATAGGATATTCTACACGGACTTTGCTAACTGGATATCCCTGAATGGACTGACTAAATGATACATGACTATTGGACTGTTATTTTGACTATGCTATGAACTCATAATGGAATAAACTATATATTTGATAGCACAAGCGTATCTGTCATTTTTACTGTATGTTAATAAACATACAAGCTTAGCTCACTCATTTATCTGTGTGCCTATCTGACTAAGCTGCACATTCTGTTTAGCTTGTCTCCCTAACCCTGGTTGGGGAAACCAGGCTTAACAATAAGTATGAGTCACTTGCCAAGCATCTGAATATTGATAACAGGGGGTGGGGTGCTACAAAGTGTGAAAAATGGTCAAAAGCCACTTTTTTCAGTGCCGTTGTAACTTTGAACGGTCACTAAATGAATTGTTGTAAGTCAAGGACTACCTGTATAAAATGGGTGGCCATATAAATGTTTCAAAAATAAATCCACTATAATTATTTTTGGGACCCTCCTGGCTCCAATCTTGAGATAATATGGAGCCTTGAACTGATAACTCTGACCAGACCTGTCTTCCTTTGAGCCAAACACAACTGACAGGGATACTTTTAAAATTTAATTATATAGATATTTTCATTTTCTTGCAGATCAATGCTTATCTTCCTCTTCCCTGTCTAAAAAGCAGCCGCAGGATTTCCTGTGGGTGTCCTATCCAGGTTTAATGTGCAATCCTGCCAGACTTTTTGCAAAATCAGTCCAGGATGGCAAGGGACTAGCCCTCACTGAATTCAGCTTGCATAAGTGTGTCCCAAGTCATGAAAGTGAAAGAGCTTAGGGTTAGGGCCTGGGCGGGATGCAAATATTTTTGATACTGGTTCTGTGGGTGTGGCTAGGTGGGCATGGCCACGGGACTGGGTGGGCGTGGCTTCTTTTTTTGTGTGTGTGCAGCACCCCTTCCCCAGTGGTCCATTTTTTTCTTTTGCTTCCTGGGCCTCAGGAAGCTTTCCAGGGGGAGCGTTTTTGCTCCCAAGAGCAACACCTGGACGTAGCAGTAAGACAACAAGGGGGAATCCCGGCATAGCTGATCCCTGGAACAGCTGTGTGTCAGCACAGAAAGAAATACCTAATCATAGGTATTAGTCTAATCATAGACTAAACATGTTTTACTACCGGTTCGTGGGAACCGGGCTGAACCAGTAGAATCCCACCCCTGGGTGAGAGCTAGGGGTTAACAGCAGCAACTTTAAAACACCCAGGTTGTGCAGCTCTGACACACCGGCAACTGTGTTTCCTGAATGTGACCAGTAAATGTCACTAAAGGTACTGTATATTCAAGAAGCACAAAAAATACTATGCATTACAGATAGTCCTCGATTTACAACCGTTTGTTTAGTGGCCGTTTAAGGTTATAATGGCACTGGAAAAAAGTGACTTATGACCATTTTTCACATTTATGACCATTGCAGCATCCTCATTGGTCACGTGATCAAAACTCAGAGGTTGGCAACTGACCGATTGCATTGCCCCGGGCTCAAGCGATCCCCTTTTGTGTCCTTCTGACAAGCAAAGTCAATGGGGGGAGCCGGATTCACTTAACAATGGTGTCACTAACTTAATAGCTACAGTGATTCACTTAACAACCATGGCAAGAAATGTCATAACATAGAGCAAAACTCACTTAACAAATGACTCACTTAACAACAACAAATTTTGGGTCTTCCTCTGAGGCAAACTTAACTTACATGGACACTTTTTAATATTTAATTATATAGATGTCCTCATGCCCCTGGTGAAGATTGACTCTGAGGGAGAAGAGGAACAGGCAACAGGGAGTGGAAGTGTGGCTCTGGAGGTTGTGGAGGAGGCTGGGGAAGGGCAGAGGCTGGCTGGGCAGTCAGAGGAGGACCCAGGCCCATCCCCTCTCCAACCTAGGGCATGCAGGGAGGAGAGGATAAAGGAGAGACATGGTCTATGGGGGAGGAAAGGGCCTTGATCCTCTTCATGGGCTGCAGCTGTGACAACTGGATAAGAGGATGGACATGCATACGGACTAGTGCTGGAAACAAAGCATGGAAATATCTCTAGTTTATTGTTCCTCTCTGAGTTTGGCGTCTTCCCCAGTGTGTTCTGATATCTGTGGACATCTTCAAGCCTTTATCTTGCTTAGTTTGTGTTGTTTTTTACTCTATAATTTACAGGCATTTTTAGTTTAAACAGCATTTCCTCCTTCTTGTAACTGCTCGTATGGGAATTTTTTTTTTGTCTCCAATCAAGGATATTTGGAGCTTGGAAGCAAAGTGAAGGAATAAAAGGGGCTTTACCTGTTTTTCATGACTGTTTATTTTGTATCCCACCCTGGGTCATCACAGACACTTTCATTTTCTTGACAAAAATGAAATAAACTATATTGCATATCTCCCACACCCTTCTTTCTCTTCCCTATCTAAAAAAACAGCCCCAGGATTTCCTGGTGGTATCCTATCCAGATTTAATGTGCAATCCTGTCAGACTTTTTGCAATATCAGTCAAGGCAAGAACTGTCATAAAATGGCCCCAAATTTGCTTAACAGTTGTCTGGTTTAGCTACAGAAATGTTGGCTCAACTGGGGTCATAAGTCAAAGATTACCTCTATATCAGTATTTCTTAACCTCTATAGCTTTAAGATGGGTGGACTTCAACTCTCAGAATTCCCCAGCTAGCATTTCTGAAGGCACCAGTCTAGAAACCAGGAGAATGTGAGTTCTAGTCCCACCTTAGGCATGAAAGCTGATGGAGTGACTCTAAGCCAATCACAGAAGACTTGTGAGTTCTGGTCCTGCCTCTGGCACCAAAACTGGCTAGATGACTTTAGGCCAGTCCCTCTCTCTCAGCCCAACCCACCTCACAGGATTGTTGTGGCAACAATAGGACGAAGGAAGAGGATCAGATATGTTTGCTGCCTTGAGTTGTTTATAAAAGCAATCAACGGCGGGATATAATTTAAATAAATAAAATAGAGAGGCAAACAGAATTTGCTCCTCCTTCAAACTAAGACATCCCCATTTAACATCAGAAGCCCACGCACTCGATGTCCCCCAGCCCTACATGAAAAGCGATCCTGCTTGTGTGAAGTGATAAACCATCTGACCTTTGCCCATGTTATCGTTGGCTGTGGGTTTCCTTGGGCGGTACAAGGGATCTCAATGTCTTGGCCGACTTCTGCAACCGTATCTTGAGGCGGATGAAGAAATACAGGCATAACTGTTTTGGAAAAACAGAGCGGGGAGTGAAACCACAGAGTCAGGTTTAACCGGTGGAATGGCTGGTCTCCAGAAGTTGGGGGTGCTCCATCACTGGAGGCTTTTAAGAAGAGACTGGACAGCCATTTGTCTGGAATGGTGTAGGTGAGGTCTCCTGCTAGAGCAGGGGGTTGGACTAGAAGATCTCCGAGGTCCCTTCCAACTCTGTTATACTGTATTCTGCATTGAATTGGGGAATAGAAGTGAAGGGAAGACTTGTCTTCCAGATGGGTTGGCTATGACTGTTGTTGAACTACAAACCCTCTGGAGAACTCTAGGTTAGGGAAGACCAATTTCAAGGCTGACTCGCATTCTATCAGTACCTGCAATTCTTCTCGCCGCTTGACGACAGGAACAGAAGGGAGAGGGTGCGATTCTCAGGGGAGTTGGGAGGGACTGGGGGAATTCAAGTGAGCCTGGGAAAGTTCCTACACTTCAAGGTCACGTTCTGATTACTTTTCGAACTGGTGTGGACTGTTTCTCAAAACACAAAGAACGTGTTGGATCGGTGGACAATGGATAGTGGGTGGGTAGGAGAGCTAATGGGGAAAAGGGGAATTTTCCTAGGCGGTTTTCCACGGGAACTTTTAGAACTGGCTTTGCTTCTTCTGTGCCGATATGGATCGATCAGTAAAGGGTAGAAGGAAACCAACTGGCTGGGGAAGATGAGATCAGGAAGACACTTACCACGTGGGGTGACCTTGAGGCTCGCAGAAAATCTCTGGGCTCCAACTGCATTGATAGCATGGCACTCATAGTAGCCTTGCTCATGAGGGGACACTTCGACCATCCGCAGGGTTCCCGTGGAGAGGATGCTGTATCTCCAACTGTTTGGTAGTGGACCACCTATGAACAAGAGTGACCAACACGGTGTTGCTGAAGAAATTCTCCCATAAACTTTGACCTTCGCAAAGGGATGGACAAGTCGCAAAGGTGCTTTTTCGAAAGGCAACTGGACTTCGTTTTTTTTTTTTTTTCGTGAAGACGTTTCGCTTCTCATCCAAGAAGTCTCTTTGGTTCCGACAGTCAGAACCGAAGAAGCTTCTTGGATGAGAAGCGAAACGTCTTCAAGGAGAAACAAAGTCCACTTGCCTTTTGAAAAAGCATCTTTAACCTGGGTGACTGAGAATCTCCATAAGATGGGCAAGCTTTCCTAGAAACCAGTTGGGTCCAGTTGATGAGAATGGATTGTTAATTTTAAGGTGTTCACCCTGGATTTCTTTTAATGTGAGGAACATCACATTGGGCCTTGATGATGTGCCTGCAAGTCCAACTGTAACTCTCCTTTGATCTTCTTCTCCAAGAAGCAATGGTGCTCTTCCAAGGTTGCAAGCAGAGGTGGTGAATTCAGCAGGTTCTGACTAGTTCTGAAGAACCAGTAGCAGAAATTTTGAGTAGTCCAGAGAACCGGCAAATGACACCTCTGACTGGAGATTTTACAGCATCCTTCCCCTGCCAGGCCCACCAAGCCACGCCCACAGAACCAGTAGTAAAAAAAAAATGAATCCCACCACTGGTTGCAAAGTATTTTCTAGGTAAATATGGGTTAATTGGGGGGGGGGTGAAAAGGGAAAAATACTGCAGATGGTCTTCTGAACTTGAGATAGGGGAAAGAAAAGCAGGAGTGGACTAACCAGTTATTGGAACTAGCTACTCGAAATGCCTACTTTAGATCAGGAGTCTCTAAGCTTGGCAACTTTAAGACTTGTGGACTTCAACTCCCAGAATTCCTCAGCCCGCTTTGTTGGCTGAGGAATTCTGGGAATTGAAGTCCACAAGTCTTAAAGCGCACAAGTCTTAAAGTTGCCAAGGTTGGAGACCCCTGCTTTAGATGATGCCCTTGTTTGAAAGTTAGGAGGATGGACAAAATTCTTTGGAGATGCTGGTGGAAATTAAGAGGAGAGGTGAAAGACCTGGAAACCTGAAATCAAGTCCTATAAGGAATAGTTAAAAAGATTATATTAAGTAAAAGGGTATATACAACACTTATAGTAGGGTTTCTAAAGTGTATACTAGAAGTGTCTAACCTTAGCAAGTTTAAGACTTGTGGACTTCAAATTTAAGATTTATGGACTGCAACTTTAAGACTTAGAGACTTCAGCTCTCAGAATTCTTCAACTAGCATGGTTGACTGAGGGATTCTGAGAATTGAAGTCCAGAAGTCTTTAAAAATGTCCAAGGTTGGACACCCTTGGTTTATCTTACCTCATTGAGTGTGTAGATCTTTCTTTGAAGTGTGCCTGCTTGTTAATTTTGGACCCCCACCCACGTGTGCTCAGAAAAGTTTGTCTTTTAAAATTTTCCTGATTTGCTACTTATTTGTGTGGTTTAATTAGTTTAGCCTAGTTGCCAATTATCAGCTGAAAGAAGTTAAGTGATCTTTACAAAATTGTATTTGTTTAGTTTGTAATGTAGGGTAGTTTCCTGGTTTTGGTTGCTTGCACCTCAATTAAAAGGAGAGTCAAAGACAGTTCAGGCCTAAAATTAGTCTGGGATCTAATTTCTTCCCACACCTTTCCTTAGAACAGCATTTCTCAACCTCAGCATCCTTAACATGCTGACAAGGGAATTCTAGAAGCTGAAGTCCTTCGTGATATAAAAAAGATATGGAGACTCTAGAAAAATGCAGAGAAGAGCAACCAGGATGATTAGGGGACTGGAGGCTCAAACATATGAAGAATGGTTAGAGGAACTGGGCTTGGCTAGTCTAGTGAAGAGAAGGACCAGGGGAGACAGGATAGCAGTCTTCCAATATCTGTGGGGCTGCCACAGGGAGGAGGAAGGGGTCAAGCTATTTTCTAAAGCACCTGAAGGCCAGACAAGGAATAATGGATGGAAACTGAACAAGGAGAGATTCAACCTGGAAATAAGGAGAAACTTTCTGACAGTGAGAACAATCAACCCGTGGAACAGCTTTGCCATTTGAAGTTGTGGGAGCACCATCACTTGGGACTTTCAAGAAGAGATTGGACTGCCTTTTGTCAGAAATGGTGTAGGGTCTCCCACTTGGGTGGGTGGTTGGACTAGATGACCTACAAGGTCCTTTCCAATTCTGATTATCTGTTAACTGTTACACAAAAAAGGTGGGAAGGTTCAACATATTCTCCAAAACACCTGAAGGCAGGGCAAGAAGCAATAGATGGAAACTAAGGAGGGAAGCAACCTAGAACGAAGGAGAAATGTCCTAACAGAGAGAACCATTAATCAGTAGCCCATCACTGAAGGCTTTCAAGAAGAGATTGGACAACCACTTGTCTGGAATGGTATAAGGCCAAGAACCGGAAGAGCAGGCTCCCCAGTGCGCTTCCGGTTTCCCACGTGTGAATGCATGCTGACCACCTGGTCTTCCAGTTTCTGGCACGAAGAAGAGCAATGGGCAAGAGCTGGTGTGCCCAAAGAGATGGCTCTGCATGCCACTTCCGGCACGCATGCTGTAGGTTTGCCATTATGGATATAGGGTCTCCTAGTTTAGCAGGGGGGTTGGACTAGAAGACCTCCAAGGTCCCCAACTCTGTTATTCTGTTAAAGTTGCTGAAGTTGAGAAACACAGTTTCTAGCCCAATCTTGGTGGTCTCTTTCAGCTCATGATTCGATGACTCTAAATCCTTACAGAAGACAGCAATGCCAAGAAAATACCTTCTTTTGTCCAAGATATGACTGGGCGAGGATGTCCATCTGCAGAGCAGGGCAGATCCACATTTTGACCCTCAGTCACGGTCTGATCATTCGGAGCTATCAAAAATCTGGGGGTATCTGCAGGAGGAAAAGAAGGAAAAGAGACATTTTCTACAAGATGCGTGGGAATGTGCAACCTCCTTTTCACCAAGCATCACATTAAAACCCCGGAGAAAGATTGAGAAGACCTGACTGGCTGGGGAATTCTGGGAGTTGTGAATGCCACACCTCTTCTCAGGGCTGAGGTTGACAAACATTAAATTATATTTGAAAATTAGCAGGAGGGGGTATTCTAGTTGAGGTAAGTCTCAGGTTGTGGGTTGCATTCACACAATCAAGGGTCCATCCCTTTTATACTACACAGGGTGGGCGTTTATTGCCCTCATCCTGGCCACCATCTTGATTTTTCTCAACTTCCTCTGGTGTCACCCCTGTTCTCTGTGGCAATTTTGCCAGTTGTGTTGAAACGAGATGTGCTACGGATTGAATCTTTATATGAACAATCAGGTCATGGATGGGCAAGATTTGGAACTAATTCACTACTGTTCTTTGTCCCCTATCAGCATTTGAATAGCAATAGCCCTTAGACTTATATACCACTTTATAGTGCTATATAGCCCTCTCTAAGCAGTTTACAGAGTCAGCCTCTTGTCCCCAGTAATCTGTGTCCTCCTTTTACCCACCTCGGAAAGATGAAAGGCTGAGTCAATCTTGAGCAGGTCAGGATCAAATTGCTGGCAGTTGGCAGACTTAACCTGCAATGCTACATTGTAAGCACTGTACCACCATGGCTCTTCCTTCCTTCCTTCCTTCCTTCCTTCCTTCCTTCCTTCCTTCCTTCCTTCCCACTTAGCAATAGCACTGAGACTTATATGCCACTTATATACCGCTGAGGACTATATACTGCTTTATAGTGCTTTTACAGCCCTCTCTAAGCGGTTTAAAGACTCAGCCTATGGCCCCCAACAATTTTGGGTCCTCATTTTACCCACCTCGGAAGGACGAAAGGCTGAATCAGCCTTGAGCCTAGTGAGATTTGAACTGCCAAATTGCAGGCAGCCGGCAGTCAGCAGAAGTAGCCTGCAGTAATGCACTGTACCACCAAATCGTCTTTTTTTGATAAGGACCCAAGGGGGGGAGATTTTTAAAAATTCTTTAAATAATTTCAGGTACCCCTGGATTTACACCCATTTGTTTAGAAATCTTTTGAAGTTACATCGGCACTGAAAAACATGACTTACCACTGGTCCTCCCACTTTCATCCTGCAGCATTTCCACAGCATTTCAAACTCTAGTCCATTGGCAAACTATGTATATTTACAACGGTTTCAGTGTCCTGAGGTCATATAATCGCCATTTGGGACCTTCCCAGCTGGCTTCCAACAAGCAAAATCAATGGGGGAGGGGAGCAGAGTTCACTTAATAACCGTATGATTCACTTAACAGCTGCAGTGATTTGCTTAACAACCCGTGAGAAAATAAGTAGTAAAAGCAGGCACAATTCACTTAAGAAGCATTGTGTTTAGCAATGGAAATGCTAGTCCCAGTTATGTTCTAAATCAAGGATTACTTGCAGAATCTATAAATGAACTAAGTGAACAGAACTAGCTTACATCTTAGCGGTGCAACTTTCAAGTTCATCTTTTTTTTTCTTTTCACGCTCAACTACAGGTTGTCCTCGACTTACAACCATGATTGACCTCAAAATTTCTATTGCTAAGCAAGACAGTAGTGAAGTGAGTTTTGCCCAGGGCTGGGCTGCTGGGGGTTCGCAGAGGTTTGGGGGAGCCCCTAGCTAAGATTCTGTGCAGTTTGGAGAACCCCCAAATCCCACTCCTGGCTGGCCCCACCCACTCTGCCCGTCCCCTCCCAGGAGTCCCCATGTAACCCGTTTTGGATGCAGGGAAGTGCAGGGCACGTGAGGAGACTCGGCGAGGGCGAAAAATGGGCCTCCCGGAAGTTTGGGAAGCCTGGAAATAGGCCCGTTTCTGGCTTCCAAAGAGCCTCTGGAGCCCGGGGGGCTGTTTTCGCCCTCCCAGAGTCTCAAGGAAAGCCTCTGGAGGCCAGGGAGGGCGAAAACGGCCCCCTCCCTGCTGTGGTGCAGGAGGCCGACTAAGCCACTCCCACCATGGCCACGTCTACCCAACAACCAGCCAGGGAACCCCTGGCTGATATTTTTGAAGTGCACCCCTGGTTTTGTCCATTTTACAACCTTTCTTGCTACCGTTGTTAATGCAGTTGTTCAGTTAGTAACCCGGTTGTTGAGCGATTCTGGCTTCCCCGTTGACTTTGCCATGACCCCAGGACACTGCGTCTGTCATAAATATGAGTCAACGTCCAAGCGTCTGAATTTTGCTCACATGACCACGGGGACGCTACAACGGTCGTGTGGAAAACGGGTCGTGTCACTTTTTTTTCAAGGGCCTTTGCAGCTTTGAAATGGTCGCTAAACGAGGACTATCTGTACCAGGCTTTGGTCTAATTCATCACCTAAATTTGGCTGATAATAGTCTCACAGCTACCTTGCACGATGATGTTTGCTGTTGCCATAATGGATCCTTCTCTGTTGGAGGCTTTGCAGCTGTATTTGCCTTCATCCGACAAAGTGACATTTTGGATATAGAGGCCGCCCGAGCTGGTGATGTTGAAGCGCGGATTTTGGGGCAGGGGCGACCCTGAGCTCAGCATCCAGACAACACGAGGCAGAGGGTGTCCAGACACCCCACACTCCAGAGTCACGCTTTCCCCCACCAGGACCTCTGTGTTTTGGGGATGGATGACAAAACTAGGTTTGGCTGAAAACATAAAGGACAGAAAAGGGCTCGGTTAATAAACAAACTCAAACCATTTCACAATATTCCAACTGAGTATAGCAGGGGTCTTGAAACTTGGCCACTTTTAAGACGGGTGGACTTCAACTCCCAGAATTCTCCCGCCAGCATAGCGGGAGTTGAAGTCCACCAGTCTTAAAGTGGCCAAGTTTCAAGACCTCTGCAGTATAGAATAACAGAGTTAGAAGGGATCTTGGAGGTCTTCTAGTCCAACCCCCTCTGCTCAAGCAGGAGAACCTACATTAGTGATTCTCAATCTTTTCTTCAGCTTGGGCCCCCTCCCTTAAATATCTTTTGTGGCCATGGACCATAGCCATGCCCCCCCCTCCAAAAAAACCTAACTCAAGATTTAAATCATAACATTTTTTAAAGCCTTGATGGACCCTCGGTGACGACTTCATGGGCCCCCAGACCACATGTTGAGAACAACTGGCCTCTACCATTCCAGACCACCTCAAGGGATGGAACACCCACAAATTCTGGAGGCAAGCTGTTCCATTGATGAATTGTTCTCATCTCACGGTCGGGAAATTTCTCCTTAATTCTAGGTTGAATCTCCCTTTGATAAGTTTCCATCCATGATTTCTTGTCCTGCCTTCAGCAGGAGCTTTGGAGAATAGGTTGATGCCCTCCTCTTTGTGACAGCCCGTCCAACATTGGAAGACTGCTATCATGCCACCCCAACCCTTCTCTTGGATAGGCTAGGCATCCCTAGTTCCTTCCTAACCCTCAAAACGACGCTATAGAGCCCTGCACACCAGAACAATTAGACACAAGGACAATTTTTTCCTGAACGCCATCACTCTGCTAAACAAATAATTCCCTCAACATTGTTCAACTATTTACTAAGTCTGCACTACTATTACTGTTAATCTTCCCATCACTCCTTATCACTCATCCCCGCCCTCTTGTGACTGTATGACTGTAACTTTGTCGCTTGTATGCTTACGATTTATATTGACTGTTTCCTAGTATGATTTGATTGCTTATTGTACCCTATGACTATTATTGTCGTACTTTGATTCTCGACTCTTGATGAATGTATCTTTTCTTTTACGCACACTGAGTATTTACACCGACAAATTCCTTGTGTGTCTAATCACACTTGGCCAATAAAAGTATTCTGTTCTACTCTTTCACTCCTTATCATCCATCCTCTCCCACTTGTAACTGTATGACTGGAACTTTGTTGCTTGTATCCTTACAATTTATATTGACTGTTTCCTAGTATGATTTGATTGCTTATTGTACCCTATGACTATTATTAAGCGTTGGACCTGATGATTCTTGACTCTTGACGAATGTATCTTTTCTTTTATGTACACTGAGAGCATTTGCACCAAGACAAATTCCTTGTGTGTCCAATCACACTTGGCCAATAAAGAACTCATTCATCAATTCATTCATTCATTCAATCAATCAATCGATCGATCGATCGATCATTGTATGATTTAGTCTCCAGGCCCGATAATCTTTGTCGCTCTTCTCTGCACTCTTTCTCAACATCTTTTTTGTATCATGGTGACCACAAGTGGATGCAGTATTCCAAGTGTGGCCTTACCAAGGCGTTATTAAGTGATATTAGCTCTTCACTTGATTCTGTCCCTGTATTAATGCAGGCTATAACTGTGTTGGCTTTTTGGGCAGCTGCAGCACACGGCTGGCTCATATTTAAGTGGCTGTTCACCAGGACTTCTAGATCCCTCTCACAAGTTGCTGCTATTGAACCAGGTGTCCCCTATTCTATATCTGTGCTGTGCATTTGGTTTCCCTTGCCTGAAAATGAAGCAAAAAGCACTGTATTAAAGTGTTTTATTAGAGCGCCAGTTTAGGGTGGGAGATGGTGAGTTCTAGTCCTTTTTTGGGCATGGAGTCATTTGGGTGACTTTGGGTCAGTTCTCCTCTCTCAACCTTAGGAACTAGACAGCTATGGCAAACCACTTTTGAAAATTTTGTTGAGAAAACTTGGATGGGATTATTTTGAGCTTGGTTATAACATGACATACAAATATCGCACCTGTGTTTTCTTAGTTCAAGTTTAGGATTTTGGCATATCTATGTGAATCTAGCTTGACACCACCACTTGTAGCATGAGTCAAAGCAGTGGTGGGATTCAAATTTTTTTACTATTGGCTCTGTGAGCGTGGTGGGTGTGCCCTGGCCTGGTGGGCGTGGCAGAGAAAGGATACTGCAAAATCCCCATTCCCTCTCCACCCCACTAACCTGCTTTCCAGCTCCGTTCTCCTGTGCAGGGCAACCAAAGAAGATCCAGCTGATCAGCTGGGACTCAATGGGAGGCAGAGAATAACTTATTAATATTCTTATTCTTCTTCTTGTTCTTTGTCTTATTGACAAACCAAATAAAATAAATAAATAAATAGAACAGATGGGGGCAGGGCCAGTCAGAGGTGGGATTTGCCAGTTCTCCGAACTATTCAAAATTTCTGCTACTGGTTCTCCAGAACTGGTCAGAACCTGCTGAATACCATCTCGGAATCAAAGGCCATGTTGGTTCTTTAAAATCATCCTGAAGGCCACATTTGTAGGAAACAGTGAGTCTTTGGCAGGGAAGGATCGAGCAGGGGTATCCAGAATGAGGGGGTCAAAATAGCCAAGGGGCCAATCACAATGTGTGCAATCAAACCCACGTTCCTTTTCAAAAATGTGTCATTAATTGATTTGTTGGTGCAGTTGTGGTTGCCCTCTTGGCTTTCTTAAGCAGCCCCCCACGGATGAGCCTGAGACAAAGTTCTCCTTGCCACATCATTCACTCACTCCAAACCCTTTTGGTTTTTCACTCATTTGCATTTTATGGGATGGCCAAGCCCACTCACAACATCGGTGAGTTTGCAAACTTTCCCAAATTGGTCCTGCTTCATCAGTCAATACAGGTAAGACAGGTGAGACGCTACTTCCAGGATTTCATGGCCCCATCCTAAAACCAGCACAGAAAGATTATCCATGTGATTCCTATAGGCCTAGGGGGGGAAAGATCTTCATTTATTTGGAGGACATTACAAGGAATGCCGAAGTAGCGCAGGGCAACCTCAGGGGTCTTCGCTTCGCCCACAATGTTCTTGGCCAGGCACTGATAGATTCCCTTGTCAGATTCTTTAGTGTCTTGGATCATCAATGTGCCATCTTGTAGCAGGTTCAGCCGCCCATCATCCTTCATGTCAATCTCGTTGCTGTAATGCAAAAAAAGGAAGATGGAAGCCAGCTTCATTCCTCCTTTGATCTAGGGAAGGATTGGACTACAATTAGTGTTGCTCTTAGATAATGAACAATCCAAACGATTTCTACGTCATGCCCCCATGATTCTATGGGGGAAGAGGAGCTGGAACCTGAACCAACACAGATTGAGGGTGTGGCTTCATTGGAAAATGGGGAAGGGCAGGGCCAGTCAGGCCAGGGGCTTTCAGGATTAGGACAGCTTTTAGACAGGGAGGAATGGGACAGGATGAACGTGAAAGACAGAGCTCAGGCAAGAAGCAAGGACCATCCCCTCCTGATCCAAGAGCACGGAGAGTGGAGAGAAGGCGAGAACAGAGCAGACTGAGCCAGCTACTCAGGAGAAGAGCGTCCCGCCCCTCTTCACAAGGCACACCTGGGAAATGAGGCTTAAGGCGATGCCGTGGGGAGAGGCATTTGTCAGGAACAAGCTCTGAGTTCCTGAAGTGTTGTGTGCTGACGTTTGATGAGCTTTCTTGGAATCCTTGCATCCTTTCTGGCTTTCTGGACTAATCACCTGGATCGTCTGCTTCCTGAACTCCTTGATTTGCCCTGCTGGATTTATTGCTCTGCAGCCATGGTGTACACAGTGCTGGGCTGGACTATTTGCAGCCAGAGGCTGTTTGAGGAGCGTGTGTGTGTGTGGGGGGGGGAGTTGTCATCACTTTGCTCTGGGACTTGCCAGAAATGTGGGAGTATTTGGGGACGTTTGGAGCAATAAAGGGGCGGTTTGAATTGCCAGCTGCTTGTGTTGTCTCTGTGCCATGCCTGGGTAATCACACTCTACCTGAGGTGGGGAAAAGGGTTGCTGTCAAATTATCCAAGGGTGACATATGGTCATCTTAATCAGCATGAACCAAGACAATTTAAGACTGTCAAACAAGTGCACAAACTCCGGAGTATAAATAGCCCTTGACTTACGACCAATTAGCATGAGAAGTTCCATTGCTAAGCAAGGCAGGGGTTAAATGGATCATGCCCGATTTTGCAACCTCTCTGTCGCAGATCTTGAATAATGTCAGATGAGGCTCCATTCAAAATCCAAGAAAGACACCCTAAACTCCATTGTTATAGAGAAAAGGACTTTTACTGGGAATCAAGTGAATTCAAAAGAATTCTAGATCTGATCTGTGAAAATCACATACACAAATTTATGGCAACCTTCCCACCCCCACTAGTTCAAACTGGCCATCCAATCTGTGATGTGTATGTCATGTGGGGCATCTTCAGGTAGTGTTTCAGACATCTGGTTGGCCAGGACGGTTGGCCTTGGCCCACTTAGATAAGAAGTTACAGTTGTGCAGTAAGCAAGTGTGAAAGTTTTAAAATTCACCATCTCAAGCCTCCAGCCCTCTTCCACCTCCCACAAAGCCCAAATAATTTTCCCTCCCCCCATTTCTATGGCAGCTGGAAAAACGAGCAGAAGAAGGGTTCTTGAAGGCTGACACAGTCATTAAATGAATCCCTGCAGTTGTCAAGTGGATCATGTGGGTTGTTAAGTGAATCCAGCTTCCCCGATTGACTGTGCTTGTTGGAAGCCAGCTGGGAAGGTCAGGTCAATTGACTGTGTAAAGGTATGTGTGAGAAAGACCTTGAGGGACTGAGCAAAGAGAATGATCAGATGAGAGACAGCACAGCTTGCAGCTGAATAATGGGCCAGGTTAGAAGCTCAGAAGAGATTTTCCCTAGGAACTCAGGCTGTAAAGGAGACCAAGAAGGAGAATTCCACTTTCATACAGGCAAGATTCTGTCAATGTAGCTTAATAATTCAGTAGAACAAATGCATCTGGTTGTGATTTATACCTCTGGTTGTGCTTTACCCTGGTAAGCTGACACCAATCTTGTAACTCTGAAAGCACAATCCTCCCACCACTTTACATCTCAAGAAACTAGGGAGGGTCTCTATTGAGCCTCTTGCCCCTATTACTATCCATCTGTGGGCTAAGCTATCTCTTTTCTGACCTTTCCCTTGGTATTGTCTCTTGGCTCCACCTTCCAAGATCTTTCTGACACAGACTGGCACGCTGCTTCTGCCATCTTGCCCTTTGGTCCATCTTACTTACTTGTTGTGAAGCCAGATAATCTTAGGTTTCGGATTCCCCTCTGCCCGGCAGATGAAATAGACGGTGTTGCCCAGAGTAACATCGATATCTTGCGGTTTGGTTGTGATGCGAGGACTCTCTGAAACCGACAAACAGAGGGTGATTCCTCAAAGGCTGAGGGACCCCATACATGACTTTGGTGTTTCAGTGAATGTTCCTAATTGTCTCTTCTTGAGCCAAAATTCAGAGTGACTCCTTAAAGCCCTTAGGGTGGTACATTAAGCTGAGCTTAAATTGAGCTCTGATCTGATCCAGATCGGATTTAATTCAGCTCCTATTTTAATTTTCTGTAGCCAGCTTCTGCTCATGAAGAATATCAGAATTGGAAGGGACCTTGGAGGTCTTCTAGTCCAGCCCCCTGCTCAAGCAGGAGACGCTATACCATTTCAGACAAAGGTCTGTCCAAACTCTTCTTAAAAATCTCCAGTGATGGAGCACCCACAACTTCTGGTGGCAAGCAGTTCCATAGATTAATTATTCTGTTGGGAAATTTCTCTTTAGTTCTAGGCTGGTTCTCTCCTTGATCGATTCCCATCCTTTGCTTCTGGTCCTGCCTTCTGGTGCTTTGGAGAATAGCTTGACTCCCTATTCTATGTAGCAGCCCCTGAAATATTGGAAGGCTGCTATCATGTCTCATTAGACTAGACATACCCACTTCCTACAACTGTTCTTCATATGATTTCGCCTATTCTATTCTATTCTATTCTATTCTATTCTATTCTATTCTATTCCATATATTCTATTCTATTCTGTTCTGTTCTGTTCTGTTCTATTCCATTCCATTCCCATTCCATATTTTCTATTTTATTCCATTCCATTCCATATATTCTATTCTATTCTATTCTATTCTATTCTATTCTGTTCTGTTCTATTCTATTCCATATATTCTATTTTATTCTATTCTGTTCTGTTCTATTCCATTCCATTCCCATTCCATATTTTCTATTTTATTCTATTTTATTCTATTTTATTCTATTTTATTCTATTTTATTCTATTCCATTCCATTCCATTCCATTCCATATATTCTATTCTATTCTATTCTATTCTATTTCTTTCTATACCATTTCATATTCTTATTTCTCTATTCTATTCCACTCCACTCCACTCCACTCCTTTCCTTTCCATTCCATTCCATTCCCTTAACTTGCAAGATTCTGTTATTGTAGCCAATCTCAATAAAAGTTAGTTTTGGCTTCCTAGGCAATTGATTTCCCCCATCTGATATACCTGGTGTAGCTGACATCAGTCTTGTAAGTACCATAACTTTTCTCTAGATGGTACTGTTTCCCAACAATTATTCTACTCTCACTGGTTCCCGAGTCAGCCATTCAATAAGAGGAGCCTATGTGAGCCCAGAAAGTGCTAATTAAGGGTCAGAGTCAGCCAAGTGTCTGAACCCAGCCCAGAAACCGAGGTCAGTATCTTTGCTGATTTGCTTAACGGCTTCCAGAGATTGTTGGGACATGAATCGAGACAGGTAGTCCTCGACTTATGACCACAATTAGGATCAGAATTCCTGTTACAAAGCAAGATGGTTGTTAAGTGAGTCATACCCTATTTTACATCCTTTTTTTGCCACGGTTGTTGAGAGAAATACTGCATCCCGCACGGACTTGGCCTGCTGGAAGCTGGCTGGGAAGGTCACATCCGGTGATCACATGACCCCAGGACGTTGCAATCGTTATAAATACATGCCAGTTGCCAAATGTCTGAATTTTGACCACATGATCATGGGGATGCAGGGGTGGTTATTGTGTGTAGGTCAATCATAAGTCATATTTTTCAGGGCTATTGTCACTCTGAACTGTCACTAAGTGAATGTGTAAATCAATAATTATCTGTGGGGTCCTTGGTGCTCTCTGAGCTGGGTTGTTTTCTTACAGACCTTTCATTACCCAAATAGGTAACATCATCAGTGCTAAAAGGGAAAGGAGGAGGAGGACTGTGGAGTCCTTGGCTCTCTCTCTCTCTGAACGTGCTTGTTTTCTTGCAGA
The DNA here is from genome assembly GCA_033807585.1 of Hydrophis major. Lineage (NCBI taxonomy): Eukaryota > Metazoa > Chordata > Lepidosauria > Squamata > Elapidae > Hydrophis > Hydrophis major. Next base: position 257,618,476 of record CM066330.1, read on the forward strand.
CCTTTCATTACCAAACTAGGTAACAACATCAGTGCTAGTAAGGAGTGCAGTTATCTGTACAGTCAGAGGGATACAATCAAGATCAAGTGAGGTACTAATACCACTCTATAAAGCTTTAGTAAGACCACACCTGGAGTATTGCATCCAGTTTGGTCACCACATTATAAAAAAAGATGTTGAGACTCTAGAAAAAGTGCAGAGAAGAGCAACCAGGATGATTAGGGGATTGGAGACTAAAACATATGAAGAACGGTTACAGGAACTGGGCTTGGCTAGTCTAGTGAAAAGATGAATCAGAGGAGACAGGATAGCCATCTTCCAATACTTGAGGGGCTGCCACAGAGAGGAGTACGGGGTCAAGCTATTTTCTAAAGCCCCTAAAGGCCAGACAAGGAACAATGGATGGAAACTGAACAAGGAGAGATTCAACCTGGAAATAAGGAGAAACTTTCTGACAGTGAGAACAATCAACTAATGGAACAGAAGTTGCCTTCAGAGGTTGTGGGAGCATCATCACTTGAGACTTTCAAGAAGTGATTGGACTGCCATTTGTCAGAAATGGTGTAGGGTCTCCCGCATGGACATCGGTTTGGACTAGATGACCTACAAGATCCCTTCCAACTCTGATTATCTGTTATCTTATCAGTCTGGAAAAATAAGTGAATAAAATAGATAATGGATCAGATGGTATCACTCACCACAGTTAAATTCTCGGGTGGTCAAGGTGATGACCGAACGACCGAACAGCTCAGGCGGGCTCTCACAAGTGGCAGCCGCTTGTGTGTTGCCCTGTATGGTGTATTTCCTCAGCAGCTCTGCCAGCCACATCAGGTCACAGTCACAGAGCAAAGCATTGGAATCCAGCCGGCTGGGAGGAACCAGGTGGGGAAGAAAAAAAGTTGACTTTATGAGTTGAACAGTCCTTCCTGTTTAACCACAGATACAGGAATGTCATCTGCCAGACAAGCTAAGAGTAAGCTACAGGCCAATCAGGGAAACACCAAGGCCACTCCCACCAACACTGTTAGGGCAAGCCACTACTAGTACATTACTAGTAAAATGAGAGCAAACCCCACTTCCTACTAGCACTGATGAAGTTATGTAGTTGGGTTATGAAACATCTACAAGAAAAACCCAGCTCAGAGAAGAGTTCCTTCCAACTCTGTTATTTTATGAATTCTCTTTACTAGACTAGCCATGCCCAGTTCCTGTAACGGTTCATCATTCCTTTGTTTCCCCAATATGTTCTCCTCCTTGGGAGAAAAAAAGCATTCCAAATTTCCAATATCTTTCTTCATGAAATCAAAACAAATAGCTGTGGGGGGGGGGGAGGACAAAATTGGCACAGCACTAGTCGTCTGATCAATGGCTGGATCAGATTGTTTGAGATAGTCAATGTTTCTCTGCAATTAGTCTCTGAGGACATTGCCTGCACAAATATTTATTTTTAAACAATCCTCTGATGCAAACATGCCATTTTCTGCTCTTTTTATTAAAGCACAATTCTTTTCCAAATCCAAAAAGCGTTTCAAAGAGGATTTGGCTAAGCAGCCACACAGCTCAACCAGCCATGTGTTTCCACATCAGAGTTTCTATAGATTGCTTCACGGATCAAGCTGGATCACGTAAATAAATGAGGAGGAATGTGCTTTTGAACAGCTGAAGGGTCTGACACAAGATCACGTTTTATATGCTTCCTAATCTGAGGCTTACAGATAGTCCTCGATTTATGACTAAAATAGAGCCCTCAATGTCCATCCTAAGTCATGATGGTCATAAATTGAGGCAGCCACATGTTTGACTTAGTTTTATGATTTTTTTTTGTGGCGGTTCTGAAGCAAACAGCACAGTTGTAAAGCGAATATGGTGGTCATTAAATAAATCAGTGCATGCCAAGCGGCGGGGTAGGTGGAAAAAATGGCCAGTTTCCAGCAAAAAAGCATTGCAAATCCTGTCATGCCACCGCAGAATGCTGCAACCGGCCATCAAGGTGAGCTGGTTGCCAAGCAACCAAAATATGGTCATGTGACCATGGGGGCAGGTACTGTCATTGGAACTCCGGAATTGGGTCATATCAGTATCTTTTTTTGGGGGGTGGGGTGTCCATTGTAACTTTGAACGGTCATTAATGACTGGTGAGGACTAAGTCAGGACTATTATAACTTAATAACTTAAAGAAAAATAATTTCCTATTTGTTGGATAATCATTAAGGGTGTGTGAGTTCAGTTTCAGTCTGGGGAATTCTGGGAGTTGAACTCCACACAGGTTCATGTATGTGGACTTCATTGAAGACATGATAGCAGAATTCCAGTATTTTAGGGGCTGCCCCAAAGAAGAAGGGATCAAACTTATCTTCCAAAGCACAAGAAGTCAAGAGTAGAAGCAATGGATGGAAATTAATTAAGGAGAGAAGCAACCTAGCATTGAGGAGAAACTTCCTAACAATGAGGACAATTAACCGGTGGAACAGCTTGCCACCAGAAGTTGTAGGTGCTCTAACCCTGGAGGTTTTTAAGAAGAGACTGGACTATCACTTGACTGAAATGATATAGGGTCTCCTGTTTGAGCAATGGACTGGACTAGAAGACCTCCAAGGTCCCTTCCAGCTCTATTCTGATTCCGATTAAAGTTGCCAAGATAGAGAAACAGAGATTTTTCTTGCCTCTATTATACACTGAGTTAAAAATATAGGGCTCATTGTGACTTTCTTATAACCTCAAGGAGCAAAATCCAACAGCCTCAAATGGGCACTTCTCCTGAACAAAATAATGTTATTTTCCAACTGTCCAACTCAGATCAGGGGGTGAGAACACTTAAGAAAGGTTTGTTGGAAAAGGACAGTGGGGTACCCAATGACCTGGGTTTTTGGAGGTGAATGGCCAGTCATATTTATTGAGGACCAAACCACTGGATTGCTGAAGAAGGATTTGTCCTGGTCCTTAGATTAGAAAAAAACACAAGATTTCCTGTAAAGGTAGTCCTCAACTTACAGCCATTCATTTAGTGACTGTTTGAACAGCACTGGAAAAAAGCGTGACCCCGTTTCACACTTATGACTATTGCAGCATCCCCAATGGTCACATGCTCAAAATTCAGATGCTTGGTAACTGACTCGTATTTATGATGGTTACATTGTCCTGGGACCATGCGATCACCTTTTGCGACTCTCTGACAATCAAAGTCAATAGGGAAGCCAGATTCACTTAACAACCATGTTACTAACTGAAGCATTCACTGTGGCCAAGAAAGGGAATGAAATGGGGTAAAACTCACTTCACCACTTCCTTGCCTGAGGATAGAAATTTTGCGAGTCGTAAGTGGAAGGCTACCTAGAATGCGTGCTGTCTACTTACAGGCGTTTGAGAGATTCCAGTTGGGCCATAGCTCCTGGCTGGATCTGTGAAATTCGGTTGTTGTTCAAAAATCTGTGTTGGAGACAACAAAGAGAACATGCTTGAGTGACCATCAAAGACTTGGGAATTGAAGGTAGGCCCACATAGGTGAGAGTTTACCATTGGTGGGTCTTCTCCAGGGGTGGGATTCTACCAGTTCACACCTATTCACTAGAACTGGTTGTTAACATTCTAAGCAGTTTGGAGAACCGGTTGTTAGAAGAAATGACTGGCCTAGTCCTGTAAGGAAGGCAGGAAGGAAACATTCTGGTGTTGCTTACAGAAACTGCCTCTCCATTAACCCTTATTACATTCTTGGCAGGACTAGACTTCCTGTCTCAGGAACTTCTATGGAGTTTTTTTCCCCTCCTTTGCTGTACTTTGCTTGTATGGAGTGACCAATCAAAGTTACAATGGCACTGAAAAAAGTGACTTATGGCCATTTTTCACATTTATGACTATTGCAGAATCCCCTCAATCATGAGAGGCCAGGCGAGGAGGTGCGTGCATCGATGTGAATGATGTTGAGTTGGCCACGCCCAGCCAGTCACATGACCACCAAGCCATGCCCATCAACTAAGCCACACCCATAGAACCGGCTGTTAAAAAAATTCAATCCCACCCCTGGTCTTCTCTAACCACGATCTCAAACTATGTACGGAGCTCTGACATTAATGCTGCAAAACGTTCTCACAATAGTGGCTCCTACATACAAAAACCACAAATGAAGTGCGGAGGTTGTCTTGGGATTCCAAGCTTCTCCAAAAGAGAAGGTCAAAGAACACCAGGCACACCCAGAAGAAGAGGGAAAGACAACATCAAAGAACACACCATAGCAACATCAATTAACAATGGTTGAGGCTGCCAGAAGAGCACAAACCAGAATTCTGTATTTCCCTCAACAGGAGGAGGAGGAGGAGGAGGAGAAGGAAGAAAAAACAGGAAGGAAGAAGGAACAGGAGGAAGAAAAGGAAGAGGAGGAGGAAGAAGGAAGAGAAGGAGAAAGGAAGAGAAGGGAAAAGGAAGGTAGAAGGAACAGGAGGAGGAGGAGGGAGAAGAGACAAGGAGAAAGGAAGAAGCAACAGGAACAGGAAGAGGAAGAAGAAAAGAAACAGGAAGAGAAGAAGGAAAAAGAAAGGTAAGAGGAGGACGGAGAAGAGGAGAAATAAGAGGAAGAAGAGGATGAGGAAAAAGAAAACTTGCTCCTGTTCCAAGCTGACCCAAAAATGGTCTCAGCTGCAGAAGGGCTATAAAAGATCCTGGGCTTATGGGTGATCCTGAAGTGGTACCACCACCATTAACAGAAAGTCCCTCACACATATGATTGTAAAATAAGAACCACACTGTGGTTTATTCCATTTTTGACATTGTGGGCTGTATGAAACTAAAGCTTCCTGTTGTAAAATATTATTCCAATCCAGTTGGTTGGGCTTTACTGTATAAATCATTATTCATAATCTAGATCTCAGGGCACCTGGTAAACCCAGTTCCTCTGGCTGCCTTGTTAAAAATCAGAATCCCTTTGGAGTCTACATGAAATATGGATGAGGAAAAGTTACTACCAATCTGATGTCCATCACCTCACGACTTACAGTCTTTCCAGCTTGGGGAGGTCATTAAAAGTTCCCACTTCCAAACTTTCCAGGTTGTTAAAATGCAGGTAGCTGGTATGAAAAGGGATAAAAACAAAGAATCAAAAGAGGTAAGTCATTTCCAAAGTTAGGCTGCCTATTAAACCGCAAGCTATTTATTTATTTACATTTCATCTTTCTTAACCACCCCTCTCCCTCGGTGTGGGGATCTGGAGTGGTGTATAATATATAGATAGTCCTCGAGTTACAACAGTTCATTTAGTGACCATTTGAAGTTGCAACGGCACTGAAAATGTATGACTGTTTTCACACTTTTTAAAAATTGTTGCAGCATCCCCACAGTCCCGTGAACGAAATTCAGCCATTTGGCAACTGGCTCCTCTTTACAACTGTTGCAATATCTCAGGGTCAAGTGATCCCGTTTTGTGACCTTCTGATAAGCATTCACTTAACAATGGTGCTGCTAACTGAATAATTCGCTTAACAACTGTGGCAAGAAAGGTCGTAAAATGGGGCAAAATTCACTTAATAGTTGTCTCACTTAGCAACGGTAATTTTGGGCTCAGCTATAGTTGTAAGTCAAGGACTACTTGTATATGGTGGGTTTTTGGAAACTTAGTTGGCAACAAGAGAGTCAGAAATTTGGGGGAGTTCCAGTTTGTCAGGCTTCGGCGGCGGCAGGAATTCACGTTCGTGCGTGATCCCTGCTGCGTTTGCTGCTGGAGTGCCTCTGATCCAATTGGATCTGGAGGCTATAGTTATCCTGTAGGGATATCTGAAGACAGGGGAGATCCAGACAGGGCTCTGGGGACATCGCAATCCCCTTCCTCAGCCGGCTAAACACCCTTTTCCAAAGGCGGTGGAGTGGTGGTCAGCAATGGCCGCCACAAAGAATCTCTCAGCCGGACAAATTTTGTGCAGGAGGAAGTGGAGAAAGTGAAAGTCTTTGGCTGAACCGGGACAGTAAGTAATATCTGAACACCCTGGAAATATAGCTCTCTATAGGATACATTGTTTCCCAAGAAGTTCGTAAAAAGCTGCGGATGAAAGTGAAAAGGGAAAGTTTTTTCTGCTTCACTCTCCTTCCCTATGGAGATAGCAATGGAAATCGGAAACACCCGCTTTGGCAACAGAAGGTAACTAATTTTGAAAATTAAAGCCAAGGGGACATCAAAGATTTCTGAATATTGACATTTTAAAATCATTTTTTTTTTTTTGCTTTAAGTGGGAAGGGAGAGGCAAATGATTTATATTAAAATTCTGCTGGAGGAGACTGCTTGGAGTTTATAAGATCAGAGATTAAACTGTAATAAGACTTCTAAGAAATCATTTTGGAATTGTGTAATTGAACTCTACTCCAGGAAGAGAAACTATTAAAAGAAGAAAGTGCTAAATGAAACAGTTTGGATTGATTTGGATTGCTTGATGACTTTGGAACTTTTGCAAACTATTTTTTGAAAGTCTAAAAACACTTGGATTGTTTAAAAAATAAAAATAATACAATGGCATTATCTGTGGAAGAATTGAAAATGGAATTTAAAAAGCTAAAAAAAGAGGAACAAGAAGGCAAGGGCTTTTTTGGATCTGTTTTCCACTTCTTAGAAATGGCGATTTCTACCTATCAGGAAATACAACAATCAGAAAGCTGGGATGAAGAAGGAGAAGCCATCTTTAATGGACAAACTATTTTAGTTGATGAAGAAAAGAGAAAAGGCGGAAAGAAAATAGAGAATTCAAGATCTAAAAAAACAACCAAGAAAGGGAAAAATAAGGTGAAAAATCGATATAATGTCAGAAAGCAACAAAAAAGAGAAATACAACAGAGAGGGGAGACTAAAAGGGTGGAGATTGAGAGATGGGGGGGTAAAAAGGTTAGATTTGACAAGAAAGGAAGGGAAAAAGGATAAAGAAGTTATAAAGGCTTTAAACAAGATGCTAAAAAACAGGGTTTCTTTTAGAGATAAAGGGTAAAATACGATTTAAAGAGATTCTGCAAAAGTACACAAGATTGTATTGTAGTATTTGTATTTGAAATAGAGTTAGAAAACTGGAATATTATATGTGTTAATAGAATATTGTAGGCAATGTGAAAATATCTAAGATTTAATATTATCTAATATTTATGTGTAAATAAAATAGAATTAAGAGAGTGAAAAGAGGGGAGAAGACATATAGAAAGTATAGGATGTTAAATAAGATTGAAATAGTATATAAGGTGAGCATGAATTTGATTTATGTCTGCACAAAAAGATGTAACCCAGGGCTAAGCCGCTTTCTAAAAAGAAGTTTTATGTTTTTATGTTATGTGTTTTGTTTGTTTATGTTTGCTTATTGGTAGAATTAAAATTGTTGGATGAGAACATATAAAATTGTAAATAAGATAGATGAAAGTATAAGTTTAATGAATAAAATTGAATAGAAGTAAAGGGAAAAATAGTGAGAAACTGGAAAAAGAGTAATAAGATATGAAGTTGAATATGTAAGATGCATATTAAATTGTATTTGTATGGAAATTTGTATGGGATAATTTGGAACTATGCTGTACTTAAACAAGATGTTGTATTTGTCTTCTTAAAAGATGTTCTATGTTCTTACATTTTATGTTTTGTTGGTTTGTGCATTGTTTTTGAAAATTAATAAAATTTGTTTAAAAAAAAAGAGAGTCAGAAATTCAAAGTTTTCTCTATTGGCGTAAGAATCACTTCCTCAAAACAACTCCTCCATCACGTTGCTACTACAGACCCTGGGAAAAAAAACACCAGTTGTTATCCAGCCTGCAATAACAAGTACAAACTGTCATCTCTTATTCTTTCTCTCCTTCCCTATTGCCTGATTATTCTGGAGAGACGCTTCGATTCCAACCCAATTGTTTAGTTTGTCTAGCCAGGAATGTAACACATTCAGCACTCTGGAGTTTTCTCAACCCTCCCGATGCATTATGACATGTGGTAAAGTATTTTAAATGGGATGAGATCGAGTAGAATGACTATTCATTGCACGTTGAGTGGGATATGTGCAGGGGCGGGATTTAAAATTTTTTAGCAACCATTTCTCTACCCGGTTGCTGGGTGGGTGTGGCCTAGTTGGCCTCCTGCACCATGGCAGCCGGGCGGGGGGGGGGGTTGTTGCCTTTGGGAGAGCGAAAATGGCCTCCCCAGGCTCCAGAGGCCCCGTGGAAGCCCAAAATGGACCCACTTCTGGCCTTCACAAACTTCCGGGAGGCCCATTTCCCCACTCCTCAGGCTCTGGGGGCTCTCTGGAGGCCCAAAACGGGCCCATTTCCGGCCTTCCAGAAGGCCCGTTTTTCACACTCCCCGAGCCTCTGCACAGGCCCTGCACTCTCCTGGGAACCAAAACAGGCCGCGTGGAGTGGCGGGGCGGGGTCAGCGGGGCCAGCCAGTAGTTGTAACTACCAGTTTGGCAAACCAGATGTAAAATTAGCATCCAGTTCACGCGAACCAGTGTGAACCGGTTAGCAGCCCACCCCTGGATATGTGATAAGAGAGCTGCAGAGCCTGACTCACAAAAGGGTGGAGGGATTAAGGGAAAACAGCGAGATTGGTGCAAGCATTTTTCCAGAATCTGATCATAGTCCAAAAAGATATTTGAGGCTCCCATTAAGTGGCTCAGTTTTTACAAGATGGATTTAAGCAAAGGGAAGGAGAGTCTTTTTAAGATCCACAAAGAGCTTTTAGGAATCAAAAGCTGTTCCTACAACCAAAACCCAAAATAACAGAATAAAATAAGAGAGTTGGAAGGCACCCTCGATTGTTAAGGGAATCCGGCTTCCCCACTGACTCATTGAAGGTCACAAAAAGGGGATCACGTCACTCCAGGACACTGCAACCGTCGTAAATACGAGCTAGTTGCCAAGCATTCAAATTCTGATCACATGACCACGGGGATGCTGCAACGGTCCTAAGTGGAAAAAACGGTCCTAAGTCCCTTTTTTCAGTGCGGCATAACTTTGAACGGTCGCTAAATGAATTTAAGAGTCGCTAAATGGTTGTAAGGTGAGAACTACCTGTAGATGTTTATAAGTACATCTAAACCAGGGTGGGCTTCAAAAATTTTGGCAAAGGGTTGTTCTCTGCTCAGTGGCTGGATGGGCATGGCCTAGTCAGCCTCCTGCACCATGGTGGGGGAGGGGCATTTTTGCCCTCCCCAGGCTCCGGAGGCTTTCCTTGCGCCTCCGGGAGGGTGAAAACAGCCTCCCCAGGATCCGGAGGCGCTCTGGAACTTGGAAACGGGCCTATTTCTGGCCTTCCCAAACTTCCGGGAGGCCTGTTTTTTGCCCTCCCTGAGCCTCCGCGCGCATCCTGCACTTCTCTGCATCCAAAACAGGCTGTGTCCTGGGGGGGAGGGGTGGGGGGGCAGCCAGGAGTGGGATTTGGGGGGGGGGTTCTCCAAACTGCACAGAATGTTAGTTACAATGAATGGTTGCAGGAACTGGGCCTGGCTAGTCTAGGGAAGAGAAGGACCAGGGGAGACCAATAATAGTATTCCAATATTTGAGGGGCTACCACAGAGAGGAAGAGGTCAAGCTATTTTCTAAAGGCCAGACAAGGAATAATGGATGGAAACTGAACAAGGAGAAATTTAACCTGGAAATAAGGAGAAATTTTCTGACAGTGAGAACAATCAACCAATGGAACAGCTTTGCCCTCGGAAGTTATGGGAGCTTCATCAGTTGAGACTTTCAAGAAGAGATTGGACTGCCATTTGTCAGAAATAGTGTAGGGTCTCCCGCTTGGGCAAGGGGTTGGACTAGATGACCTACAAGGTCCCTTCCAACTCTGATTATCTGTTATCTGTTACCTCTCCCAAACTCCTGTGTACCCCCAGCAGCCCAGCCCTGCATCTAAAGATATACCGATATACAACCCATTATATACAATTAAGGAAGACACAGCATGTCTCTAAAGCAGGAGGTGTCAAACTCAAGGCCTGCAGGCTGGATCTGGCTCATGGGGTGTTTAGACCTGGCCCATGGGGCCAGCCTGGAAACAGCAAAAGACCGGCCCACGGTGCCTCTGCCAGCAAAAATGGAGCTCAGGGGGGCCTATCGCAGCTTTCCCTGCACCCCGTTTTTGGCCATGACAGCCTTCTGCAGCCCCCCCCTCCCATGACAACCCTCCCCCCCAGCTCTGTTTTCGCTGGCAGAGAGCTATCAAGACAAACTAAAAACAAAACGAAAGGAGAAATGTTTCCCCTTTTGCATTTGAGCATAGCACTAGCACTTAGACTTATATGCCGCTTTACAGTGCTTTATAGCCGTCTCTGAATGGTTTACAGAGAAAGCATGCAAGAAGGAACAGGAAAAGAGAAAGGGGAAGAGGAAAGACGAAGAAAAAGAAGGGAAGAGAGCAAGGAAGGAAGGAAGGAAGGAAGGAAAGTGGATAAGCAGGAGGGAAAGAGGAAAAAGGCAGATAGGAAGGAGACAGGAGGAAGGGTGGGAGGGTGGTGGAAGGAAGGAAGGAAGGAAGGAAGGAAGGAAGGAAGGAAGGAAGGAAGGAAGGAAGGAAGGAAGGAAGGAAGGGCAATAGCACTTAGACTTATATGCTGCTTTACAATGCTTTACAGCCTTCCCTAAGCGGTTTACAGAGTCAGTATGCAAGAAGGGAGAGGAACAGATCAAGGGACAGAGGAAAGACAAAGAAAAAGAAGGGAAGATGGGAAAAGAGCAAGGAAGGAAAAATAAAGAAAGAGGGGAAGGAAGAAGGAAGGAGAAGGAAGAAGGAAGGAAGGAAGATTACAATGAGAGTGAGAGAGGGTCTCACGGAAGTCCTGCCTTAGCACTTGGCCACCACAGGTGCCCGTCTTCCTCCCAACATGAGTGACATCGAACAGGCCACGCCTTCTCTGCCCCCTCCACCCAGGTCAAACACCACCCTGATGCGGCCCTCAATGAAATCCAGTTTGACACCCCTGCTCTAAAGAGAGGACACGAGATGAGGGATCTTTCTGCACACACAAAAGGCGCCTTTGGTCTCCCATTTGTCAGAAATGGTGTAGGGTCTCCCGCTTGGGCGGGGGGTTGGTCCAGATGACCTACAAGGTCCCTTCCAACTCTGACTATCTGTAATCTGTTTTATCTTCTTGCAACTAACTCTTGGCAAGACTCACACGGTCATCTTGGCAAGCCAAACAGGGTTTTTTTTAAAGAACAACTTGCATTTGTAATTTTTGGGAGGAAGGGAGGGAGGCAGGAGAGGTGGGGGTTTTGCGTAGCTAAAATCCAGAGAGGAAATTCCATCGGTCTCTGTGCAATTTCTAACCAAAAGTTTGGCCCCAACTTACAGCTGTTCCAGAGAATGCAGCCCCTTGAAAGCCTGGCTCTGGATGCTTTGGATTTCATTCTTGTAAAGGTAACTTGGAAAAGAGAGAGAGAGAAAAAAAAATTCAGAAAAATTAGGATGGGGAAATCTTTGGCAGTGTAAACAATATTGTCTGGGTGTATGCAAGTCTTTTTAACAACAAACAAAATAACTCAAAGTTCATGTACCATTATACATGTAATTCTCGACTTATGACCAATAGCTTAGCAAACGTTTGATGTTCCTACAGCCATTGGCAGTCATGTGGCTGTTTTACGACTGCCAAAAACTGGGATATACTTCCCGTTTTCAGCAAAACCACCAGCCTATAACAAACCACTGCAGTCTTTGTTTAATGACCACTGAGAAAAAAGGGGTCGGTCCTATATATGTGCGATCCACTTTACTGCCATCACAACTTACAATTGTGATGGCAGGCTCCATTAGAGTCATAAGACAAGGACTACAGCATTTCAGATAGCAATAGCAATAGCACTTAAGACTTATAATTTAATACATATGGAGTATGCTTTAATCATGCATTTGGGTGTGAAGGTTAGTTTGAACAAACATGCTATACTAGAATATATATTTTGAGCCTTTGAGTTAGTCTTGACTCCTCCTGACTGCCTAGACCAGTTTGTTTATTTATTTTTATCCCAACTTTATAAATAACTCAGGGCAGCAAACAGGCTTAATACTCCTTCCTCCTTCTATGTCCCCCAACAACAACCCTGTGAGGTGGGTTGGGCTGAGTGAGAGCAACTGGCCCAAAGTCACTCAACTCGCTTTCCTGCCTACGGTGGAACTAATACTCACCATCACTTGGGGTTTGGCCCAAAGTCACCCAGCCAGCTTCCATGTCTAAGGTGGAACTAGAACTCACAGTCTCCTGGTGACTGGCTCAAAGTCACCCATGTGGTTTTCATGTCTAAGGTAGAACTAGAACTCACAGTCTCCTGGTGGCTGGCTCAAAGTCACCCATGTGGTTTTCATGTCTAAGGTGGAACTAGAACTCACAGTCTCCTGGTGGCTGGCTCAAAGTCACTCATATGGTTTTCGTGTCTAAGGTGGAACTAGAACTCACAGTCTCCTGGTGGCTGGCTCAAAGTCACTCATATGGTTTTCGTGTCTAAGGTAGAACTAGAACTCACAGTCTCCTGGTGACTGGCTCAAAGTCACCCATGTGGTTTTCATGTCTAAGGTGGAACTAGAACTCACAGTCTCCTGGTGACTGGCTCAAAGTTACCCATGCAGTTGTCATGTCTAATGTGGAACTAGAACTCACAGTCTCCTGGTGGCTGGCTCAAAGTCACCCATGTGGTTTTCATGTCTAAGGTGGAACTAGAACTCACAGTCTCCTGGTGGCTGGCTCAAAGTCACCCATGTGGTTTTCATGTCTAAGGTGGAACTAGAACTCACAGTCTCCTGGTGGCTGGCTCAAAGTCACTCATATGGTTTTCGTGTCTAAGGTGGAACTAGAACTCACAGTCTCCTGGTGGCTGGCTCAAAGTCACCCATGTGGTTTTCGTGTCTAAGGTGGAACTAGAACTCACAGTCTCCTGGTGACTGGCTCAAAGTCACCCATGTGGTTTTCGTGTCTAAGGTGGAACTAGAACTCACAGTCTCCTGGTGGCTGGCTCAAAGTCACTCATATGGTTTTCGTGTCTAAGGTGGAACTAGAATTCACAGTCTCCTGGTGACTGGCTCAAAGTCACCCATGTGGTTTTCATGTCTAAGGTGGAACGAGAACTCACAGTCTCCTGGTGACTGGCTCAAAGTCACCCATGTGGTTTTCATGTCTAAGGTGGAACTAGAACTCACAGTCTCCTGGTGGCTGGCTCAAAGTCACTCATATGGTTTTCGTGTCTAAGGTGGAACTAGAACTCACAGTCTCCTGGTGGCTGGCTCAAAGTCACCCATGTGGTTTTCATGTCTAAGGTGGAACTAGAACTCACAGTCTCCTGGTGACTGGCTCAAAGTCACTCATATGGTTTTCATGTCTAAGGTGGAACTAGAACTCACAGTCTCCTGGTGACTGGCTCAAAGTCACCCATGTGGTTTTCGTGTCTAAGGTGGAACTAGAACTCACAGTCTCCTGGTGACTGTCTCAAAGTCACCCATGTGGTTTTCATGTCTAAGGTGGAACTAGAACTCACAGTCTCCTGGTGGCTGGCTCAAAGTCACCCATGTGGTTTTCATGTCTAAGGTGGAACTAGAACTCACAGTCTCCTGGTGGCTGGCTCAAAGTCACCCATGTGGTTTTCGTGTCTAAGGTGGAACTAGAGCTCACAGTCTCCTGGTGGCTGGCTCAAAGTCACCCATGTGGTTTTCGTGTCTAAGGTGGAACTAGAACTCACAGTCTCCTGGTGGCTGGCTCAAAGTCACTCATGTGGTTTTCGTGTCTAAGGTGGAACTAGAACTCACAGTCTCCTGGTGACTGGCTCAAAGTCACCCATGTGGTTTTCATGTCTAAGGTGGAACTAGAACTCACAGTCTCCTGGTGACTGGCTCAAAGTCACTCATATGGTTTTCATGTCTAAGGTGGAACTAGAACTCACAGTCTCCTGGTGACTGGCTCAAAGTCACTCATATGGTTTTCATGTCTAAGGTGGAACTAGAACTCACAGTCTCCTGGTGACTGGCTCAAAGTCACCCATGTGGTTTTCATGTCTAAGGTGGAACTAGAACTCACAGTCTCCTGGTGACTGGCTCAAAGTCACCCATGTGGTTTTCATGTCTAAGGTGGAACTAGAACTCACAGTCTCCTGGTGACTGGCTCAAAGTCACCCATGTGGTTTTCATGTCTAAGGTGGAACTAGAACTCACAGTCTCCTGATGATTGGCCCAGTTGGCTGGGGAATTCTGGGACTTGGTCCACCCATCTTAAAGCTACCACGTTTGAGAAACACTGGCTTAGAGACTCTCAAAAGCTGTGGAGAGGTCAATACTCACAGGTATTTCAACTTCTTAAGCCCTTCAAAGGAGTTTTGTGCTATGTACTTCAGTAAGTTGTTGTTCAAAAGCCTGGAAGGGGGAAAAAGAGATAGATTAAAGCAGTGGATGAATCCATTATCTGGAGATTTCCAGCTGAGTTCTGATGTTTTCCTTGTGAACCGATTATCATCCATTGCTCATCCAAGGATTATTCGAAGACTTCAGAAGTAACACAATCAACTGTGAGGACCTAGCAGATTGATGGATATTTAACAACATGCCCCCCCCCCTCCCCCAATTTACTGGGAATAGAAGCAAAAAAAATCAAGAGGTTTGTGAAAATCTCTTCACCTCCTGGAGGAAAAACAGGACATAAATCTTCACAAAACCGCTGCAGTTAAGTCTGGAATTAACTCCACTCATCAGGCAGCATAGCTCTAGGCCACCTGGCAGGGATGTGGTCTGTGGAGTCCTTGGTGGCCTCTGAGCTTGGTTGCATTCAGACATTCTATTACCCAACTAGGTAACATCATCGGTGCTAGAAGGGACTGTGGTTTGCTCTTTCGTAGTTTTAAACATCCTTTCTGCCAGCCAACACCCAGATGAGCAGGGATTAACATCAGATGAAGAATTGGGCAGAAAACAATACCCTAGTCAAGGAACACCAAGGAGAAAGCCACAGCCTTAACCAAGAATGCCACGGCAAGTTGCTGCATGCAAACAGGGAAGAAACTTCATTCCCTACTAGCACTGATGCCATTACCTAGGTTGGGTGATGAAATGTCTGCTCAAAAGACAACCAAGCTCAGAGAGCACCCCGTCCTCCTCCTCCTCCTCCTCCCCACAATCCAGGGGTGGGATTCTACTAGTTCGGACCGGTTCCATAGAACCGGTGGTTATAATTCTGCGCAGTTTGGAGAACCGGCAAATCGTGGCCCCCTCCCCTCTCCGCCCAGTCAGTCCTTATAGCGCATGCACAATGTTGCACGCATGCTGGACGTCGCTGACAGCGTTCTTCCCTGCCCAGTCACTCCTTACCGTATTTCTTTTTTTCCCCTCCTGACAATCAGCTCTTCTGATGGGATTTGCTTACATACTGCTTCACCCAGGAGGCTTCCCTGAGGCCCAGAAGGCCAAAAAGGGGGGGGGGAGGGTGCAAAAAAAAAGAAGCCACACCCACCCAGTCACATGGCCATGCCCACCTAGCCACGCCCACAGAACTGGTTGTTTCAAAATTTGAATCCCACCCTGCCACAATCCCACTAACTTCCAGCACTGACAATGTTATCCATTTGGGTAATACAAGGTCTCTCTTCTACCATTGATGATGTTCCTAGTTGGGTAATAAAACCAGGGCTGGGATTCTACCGGTTTGCACCTATTCGCTAGAAGCAGTTGTTAACATTCTAAGCAGTTCGGAGAACCGGTTGTTAGAAGAAATGACTGGGCTAATCCTGTAAGGAAGGCAGGAAAGAAACATTCTGGTGTTGCTTACAGAAACTGCCTCTCCGTTAACCCTGATTACATTCTTGGCAGGACTAGACTTCCTGTTTCAGGAACTTCTCTGGAGTTTTTTTTTCCCCTCCTTTGCTGGTACTTTGCTTGTTTGGAGTGACCATTCAAAGTTACAATGGCACTGAAAAAAGAGACTTATGACCGTTTTTCACGCTTACGACTGTTGCAGCATCCCCACAGTCATGAGAGGCCAGGTGATGTGCGTGCCTCGATGTGAGTGATATTGAGTTGGTCACGCCCAGCCAGTCACATGACCACCAAGTCACACCCACCACCTAAGCCACGTCCACAGAACTGGTTGTTAAAAAATTTGAATCCCACCCCTGAATAAAATGTAAGAAAATAACCCAGAGCACCCAGGACCCCACAGTCTTCTTTTCTTCTCCTTCTCCCTGCAAACCCCCCTCTCTTCTAGCACTGCTGATGTTACCCATAATGTAATGTCTGCAAGACAACAACCAAGCTCCGAGACAGCCAAGAATCACACAGTCCTCCTCTTCTTCCTCCTCAGTGATGATGTCACTTATTGGGAAAGAAAGTGTCTGCAAAAAACAACCAAGCTCGGAGACCCCCAATTCCTGGTCAACTCTGAGCTATAGAAATTCTCTTCTAGCTGCTTTGGAGTGAGGTGTCTTTTGTCTGGAGAGGCAAACCTATTTTTTCAGGAAGACTGAACGTTTGACGCAAAAGCCTTCTCCTCCCTCTGTGGCTGGGACAGGAAGAAGTCTCCGGCTCCAGACAAAGGAAGTTCTCCTCTAGTGGCGATCTTCAAGGGATATATGTTGGCTTCCTGTGCAGATAGTCCTCGACTTACAACAGCTCATTAAGTCACCGTGCAAAGTTACAACGGGCACTGGAAAAAAAAAGTGACTTATAACCATGTTTCATGCTTACGAACATTGCAGCCTCTCCATGGTCACGTGATGAATTCAGATGCTTGACAACTGACTTGCATTATTTATGACGGTTGCAGCATCCCGATCACCCTTTTGCGACCTTTGGGCAAGCAAAGTCAGTGAGGAAGCCAGATTCGCTTAGCAACCCTGCTACTAAACAACGGCAGTGATTCCCTTAACAACGGTGGCAAGAAAGGATGTAAAACGGGGCAAGACTTGTTTAACAGCTATCTCACTTAGGAATGGAAATTTGGGGCTCCACTGTGGTCACTAGTCGAGGACTACCTGTATTTTGAACAATGTTTCCAGACGGCGAACAAGCAGTTAGCCAGCCCTACCCCAATGATTCATAAGAAATCCTCAAAGGGCAGGAAAGGAGAGGCTGGAGGTGAAGTTTCCACAATCTGCAACTTTTAGAATAGAACGGAATTCTTTATTGGCCAAGTGTGATTGGACACACAAGGAATTTGTCTTGGTGCAAATACTCTCAGTGTACATGAAAGAAAAGATGCATTCATCAAGAGTCAGGAATCATCAGGTACAACACTTAATGATAGTCATGGAGTACAAAAAAATAGAATGGAATAAATAGAATAGAATAGAGTGGAATGGAATGGAATAGAATAGAATAGAATAAAATAAAATTAGAATAGAATAAAATGGAGTAGGATAGAATAGAATAGAATATAACAGAACAGAACAGAACAGAACAGAACAGAATAGAATTCTTTATTGGCCAAGTGTGACTTGACATACAAGGAATTTGTCTTGGTGCAAATATTTTCAGTGTACATGAAAGAAAAGATGCATTCATCAAGAGTCAGGAATCATCAGGTACAACACTTAATGATAGTCATGGAGTACAAAAGAATAGAATGAAATAAATAGAATAGAATAGAATAGAGTGGAATGGAATAGAATAGAATAAAATTAGAATAGAATAGAATAGAATGGAGTAGGATAGAATAGAATAGAATAGAATAGAATAGAATAGAATTCTTTATTGGCCAAGTGTGATTGGACACAGAAGGAATTTGTCTTGGTGCAAATACTCTCAGTGTACATGAAAGAAAAGATACATTCGTCAAGAGTCAGGAATCATCAGGTACAACACTTAATGATAGTCATGGGGTACAAAAGAATAGAATGGAATAAATAGAATAGAATAGAATAGAATAGAATAGAATAGAATAGAATAGAATAGAATAGAATGGAATGGAATAGAATAGAATAAAATTAGAATAGAATAGAATGGAGTAGGATAGAATAGAATAGAATAGAATAGAATAGAACAGAACAGAACAGAACAGAATAGAATTCTTTATTGGCCAAGTGTGACTTGACATACAAGGAATTTGTCTTGGTGCAAATATTCTCAGTGTACATGAAAGAAAAGATGCATTCGTCAAGAGTCAGGAATCATCAGGTACAGCACTTAATGATAGTCATGGGGTACAAAAGAATAGAATGGAATGGAATGGAATAGAATAGAATAAAATTAGAACAGAATAGAATGGAGAATAGGATAGGATAGGATAGGATAGGATAGGATAGGATAGGATAGGACAGGACAGAACAGAAGAGAATTCTTTATTGGCCAGGTGTGATTGGACACACAAGGAATTTGTCTTGGTGCAAATGCTCTCAGTGTACATAAAAGAAAAGATACATTTGTCAAGAGTCAAGAATCATCAGGTACAACACTTAATAATCGTCATAGGGTACAATAAGCAATCAAATCATACTAGGAAACAGTCAATATAAACCATAAGGATACCAGCAACAAAGTTACTGTCATACAATCACAAGCGGGCGGGGATGGATGATAAGGAGTGGTGAGAAGATTAATAGATTAGTAGTGCACACTTTGTGAATAATTGGACAGTGTTGAGGGAATTATTTGTTTTGCAGTGATGGTGTTAGGGGGAAAAACTGTCCTTGTGTCTATTTGTTCTGATGTGCAGTGCTCTATAGCGTCCTCTTGAGGGTAGGAGTTGAAACAGTTTATGTCTGGGATGTGAGGGGTTTGTAAATATTTTCACAGCCCTCTTTTTGTCTCATGCAGTATACAGGTCCTCCATGGAAGGCAGGTTGGTAGTAATTGTGTTTTCTGCAGTCCTAATTATCAACTGAAGTCTGTGTCTGTCCTGTTGGGTTGCAGAACCAAACCAGACAGTTATAGAGGTGCAGATAACAGACTTAATAATTCCTCTGTAGCACTGGATCAGCAGCTCCTTCATGAGAGTTTGTTTTAGGTCTCCACTTGAAACATCTGCTGATGGTTGCCATGGCCTCCAAAACAGCACTGGTCAAACACTTCTGGACAAGCGGCCAAAAGATTTGACTGTATTTTGGCTCTGGGGAGAACAAGCTGTGGTCTGTTTCTATGGAAGGATTTGCGTCCAACAGCATCTGTCGATATCGCCAATGTTTGCAAAGCAGAGTTGGTGATAAGCTTCTTGGCTAAACATTTTGGCCTGGATTTCCTTGAACCAATCCAGGTTTTTTTTCCCCCTTCTCACTTTCCTCAGTTCTAATCAGGCTTGGATCCTGGGGTTGGAATCTGCTCCCTTTTTTTTTTTTTTTGTAAAAAATAAATTGCTCGGCTGTATTTTGCTGCTTCAGAAAAAATCATCTCGGTGCACCAGTAGGAAAAGGAACCTGGAATTTCCATCCTATGTTGTGACGGCAATAAGCGAGGCACCCTCAAAACAAACTTGTTTTTACAGCATTTTTGCAATGGTCATTAAGCGAGCATGGGACTTTTTTTGCAAGAAAACGGAAGTCCACTTCTATTGGCGCTGGCAGTGAAGCACATATTGCGCTGTTTCTTTGAGCTGTTCTAGGTTTGGATTGATGTCAGCTTTGATAGTGTCTATCCACCATGTTCTTTGTTAACGTGGTTTCCTTTTACTACTAACTCTTCCAAACACAAATGTCTTTCTCCAGTAGATTTGATACAGCCAAAGAAAGTAAGACACAATTTCATGATTTTGCCTTCTAGTGAGTATTGGGTGCTTTGTGCTCCAATGCCTACTTGTTAGTCATTTTTATTGTCCAAGGATGAACAGTGAACAGTGATTAAGAAGGTATGCCCCTTGGTCGGCCCTGCAAAGTCAATATGGATGCGCAACCAAGGGCCTCTGGGTGTCTCCCATTCTAATGGTGGTGCTTTTGGGGGAGCCGAGCGAGTTTCTCGGCATCTGATACAAACGGCGACCCAGGCTTCAATTTGCTTGTCCATGCCTGGCCACCAAGCATAGTTCCTGGCCAGGGCTTTCATACGTACAATACCAGGGTGCCCGTCATGCAGCAATTCTAAAACTTTTTTCTGTAGTTTCTCTGGTATTACTACCCGATCTCCCCACAACATGCAACCCCTTTGTGAAAAGAGTTCAGTTTGTTGGTTTTTAAATGGTTTAAAAAGTTCATTTGGCTTGTTTTCTGGCCATCCCCCCTCCACCCAGCTGAGAACTCGCGCCAAGCGTTTGTCCTTTCTAGTTTCGTGGGCGATGTCTTGTGCGGTTACTGGTGGCATGGTTATCGTTTCAATTTGCAAAATTGGTAATGTGGGTGCTGGGTCATCCTGCAAGTCTGGCAAGGGGGAGCAGCTTAACGCATCAGCATGCGAGATAGTCTTGCCTGGGCGATGTATCAATTGGTAATTATAAGCGGCAAGAAATTCAGACCATCTTGTCATTCTAGGTGACGGGATGTGTGGAGTGGGTTTGTTACCTGCCAAGATGCCAAGTAGGGGCTTATGGTCAGTAATAATGGAAAATGTCCTACCATAAATGTATTCGTGGAATCTCTTTACTGTGGAAACGATGGCGAGGGCTTCTTTGTCCAGCTGGCTGTAGTTCCTCTCTGGCTTGGACAAGGTTCTGGAAAAGAATGCAATGGGAGCTTCTGTTCCATTCGGCAAAATGTGGCTCAGGATGGCACCAACCCCAAAGGGTGATGCGTCGCAAGTGACAGTCAGTGGTAGTGTTTCATTATATTGAATGAGGACTGCGTCTGAAATCAAAAGGTTTTTTATTTGCTGAAATGCGTGCTCTTCTCGTCGTCCCCATATCCAGGAAGCCTTTTTATCAAGGAGTCCACGCAGGGGTTCTGAGACAGTTGCTTTCTGGGGTAGGAAAATGTTATAGAAATTAATGAACCTGAGGAAAGCTTGGAGGTCCATTTTGTTGTTTGGTCTGGGGGCGTCTTCGATGGCTTTTAATTTTTTGTCAGTAGGGTGAATTCCTTGTTTGTCAAGGAGGTATCCAAGAAATTCAACCTTTTCAGTACATAATTGGCACTTCTCCTTTTTTACCTTGAGGCCAGTGTCTTTGAATTTCTGTAGGACCGCCCTCAGTCGTTTTTCCAATTGTTTTTTAGTGGGGGCTGCTACTAAAACATCATCAAAATAGGGCACGACTCCTTTAATTCCCTGCAGTAATCTCTCCATTAGGTTTTGAAAAAACCCCAGGGCGCCGCTGATCCCAAATTGGAGCCAGTTACATTTGAATGCCCCTCTATGTGTCATGATTGTCTGGGCTTCGGCAGTTTCAGCATCGACCAGTAGTTGTTGATAGGCTTGTGCCAGGTCAAGCTTTGCAAAGATTCTGCCACCTCCCAGTGAGTATAGGAGGTGCTGGACTACTGGCACAGGGTAGGCACTTTGCTGCAGGGCATGATTGAGGGTGGCCTTGTAGTCTCCACAAATTCTCAGGGAACCATCTGGCTTGATGGGGATGACAATTGGCGTTTCCCATCGGGCATGATCGATAGGTTCTAATACACCTTGCGTTATGAGCTTATTTAATTGCTCATCTATCTTAGGCTTGAGCGCGAATGGCACTCGGTGCGGTTTGAGGCGGTTGGGAGTGATGTCAGGGCTAAGATTAAAGGAGATTGGGGACCCCTTGTACTTGCCTAAGGTGTCATTAAAGACCTCTTGGAAGTCCTGAACGAGTGCTGCCTCCCAGTCTTCATCTTCTGTGTGGTTGATGCCAGCCATTTCAATTCCCAGCGGTGCAAACCATTGCAACCCGAGTAGGCTGGGTCAGTCTCTATCAATGATTGTGAGTGGTAGGATGGTGGTGTGGTCTTTGAAGGAGACTTTAAAATGTCCAGTGTCAGCGATCGGAATGCGGTTACCTTGATAGTCTCTTAATATTAGTTTCTGGTCACTTAGCTCTTGGCGGCGTATGCTGGGAATTAGTCATTTTATGGTCTTCCAGGAGACCATAGAGAGGGAGGAGCCAGAGTTGACTTCCATGGTGAAAGGTTGATTCTCGATGGTGACCTTCACATGTATCTTTCGTGTGTCTATCGATGAAGCGTGGCCGATGATGACTGGTGCGTTTCTTCCCTTCTTGGTGCGTCGATGAATCTCTTGGGTCAGCTGTCTCGGCTCCATTGGCTGTCATTTGGGCGGTCCCGGTTTATGGTAGGGCTGCCATCTATTCTTCTCGGGCTGTTTCCCCGGCGTCGGGGGCTGGAGTTTCGTTTGTTGCGGCATACTTTGGCAATATGCCCTCATTTTTCATAAAAACGGCAAACAGCGTCCAAGAACTTGCATTCAGAATGCGGGTGATTTCCTCCGCAGCCGGCACATTGGTATCCCGACTTACGACCGTGCCGGTCTCGCCGCTCGCATTCCAATTGAAGCCTGTGGATTTCTTCCTCTTCACTGTCAGAAGGGGATTCGATGTCGCCGTGGTGGGTGGATGCTGTGTGTTTTTCTGATGTAGTTGTCATCTCGCTGGTGGATTGGCGGTTGGTTCCATTTGAATGCCGCATTTGCGCCGCTGACTTACGGGTGGCTTCGGCTGCGGCGTAGGCGAGGGAGATGTCTCCTTTTGCCATCAACCTGCTTTGGAGTGTTGGTTCTTTCAGGCCAAGGACAACTCAGTCGTGCATGGCCTCATCTAGATTGGTGAATCCACACAAGCCTCCTAGTCCCTCAGGTCAGCTATGAACTCACCGATGCTCTCACCCTCGTGCTGGTCACGCTGGTAAAAATCATGCCTTCTGATAAGAATCGGTACAGCCGGAGCATAGTGGTTCCGGAGGATGGGAGCTAGGTTGTCCCAGTCCATGGTCTTGACATTGGCCGGCTTCGCAAGCGCCTTGGCCATTTTAAAAACAGCGGGTCCGCAGTGTGTCAGAAAGACCACTCGCTTCTTGCTGCCGGTGGCGTCTTTCAGGTTGTTTGATTCCAGGAACATTTGGAAATGATCAATATAGGACTCCCAGTCCTCGCTGGTCGGATTGAACGGTGCGGGTGGCACGGCGCTGCTGGCCATCTTGCTGGTCGTCTTCGCGCTGACTGCCATGTGCTGGTCAGCTCTGTTGTCTTAGTATCCCACCTTCGTTGCCAGTGTTCTATTCGGGCGGTGGGTCCCAAGGAGAGACAAGACTCGTAGTAGTGAACAACAGCTCTTTATTAAGCAACCAGATATTGAGACAAAAACCCTAGCCGCAGCAGCTCTTTTTATAGAGCTGGCTGCGGCTAGGCAGTCTATGACAGACATTTGAGCTTGCCGCGCTTGGTTTTACCCAATTGCGGCAAACCTTATGCGAACCAATCAGGATTGCTTTATGTTGTCCAATCACAGCCCGGCTCTTCCGGACCAATAGGAATGCAGGCCTACAAGCCTGCTAGTATGGAACAAAAACAACTAAGTTCAGAGAGCACCAAGGCCCCCCCCACAATGCTTTTCCTCCTCCTCTCTGAAAATCCCATTCTATTCTACCACTGATGATGTCCCTAGTTGGGTAATAAAACGTCTGTAAGAAAACAACCAAGCTCAGGGGCACACCAAGGGCCTTTCTTGATTTGGCCCTCTAGAACAGCCCCGTCCTACATAAAACAAGGCTTCCTAGAAACCTATGTTTTAGAAGAGAAAGTTGGAAGGCGCCTCTGAGTTCCCGAAGCCCAACTCATGAGCTAAGACCTCCTGGAATGCAGTAAAACACAGGTCTTTCCAAACAAAATAGAGCAGGTAGTTCTGCTTGCCCAGCCTGAGCCAACAAATCAAGCAACCTTGAAGCTCATCCAGCAGACCGTGACCTAACTTAAGCATCGTGCCCCAGCCAAGAAAATCAAAACCGTTCAAAGCTCAATGGGGTTATTTCTGTGAGGTTAGGCCAAAAAAGAAAAAAACAAAACCACAGCTTGTGGCTTTCCATCAGTCCATCTTAGGTAAGGTGGGGAGAAACGAGCAGGGAGCACACAAGAACTTACAGTGTGTCAAGATTCTTCAGATTCCTGAAGACACCTGGCTCGATGCTTTTGATGTGGTTGAAACGCAAATCCCTGTAAAGAATGAGAAAAGAGGTTAGTCCATCCCACCCGTGCGTGCTTGGCTCCCCGCCCCTCCCCAGATCATCATGATAATCGACTTTATGGTAGGTCTGTAGATCATGCTGAGCTAAGAAGTTCAGCTAACAATTGCACACCTCTGTCTTATTCCCCTAAGGCCATGAGGGCAAACCTATGGCACACGTGCCACAGGTGGGACGCAGAGACATTTGTGTGGGCATGCGAGTCCTAGCCAAACTTAACGGCATTGAGCATGCGTGCGCTTCCCAGTTGATTTTCGGCCTGTTTGAGGCCATTTTCGCCCTCCCAGAGACTCAAGGAAGCCTCTGCAGCCTCCGGAGGCTGAAAAATGGGCATTCTAGAAATACCAGAAATACTGAAACGGGCCCATTTTTCGGCCTCCCGAGGCTGCAGAGGCTTCCCTTGAGCCTCCAGGAAGGTGAGAACGGCCTCCCCCCGGGCTCCAGAGGCCCACCGGAGGCTGAAAACAGGCACTTCTGGTATTTCCGGAAGGCCTGTTTTTTGGCCTCCCGAGGATGCAGAGGTTTCCCTCGAGCCTCCAGGAGGGTGAAAACAGCTTCATAAAGGCTGAAAATCAGCTGGGAGGCACGTGCATGCACAGTGCAGGTAAGGGGGCGGGGCGGGGGTGTTGCACACGCATATGCAGGAGTTGGGGCACATTGCATTGTGGGTACTGGCACACGTGCATGCGCTTTCGGCACACCACAACCAAAAAGGTTCACCATCACTGCCTAAGGCACCCACTTTCATAGATTAAACACAGCTCTGGTGCTATATAATATCTAGAGCTTTTTCAGGTGTTCTTGACGGATGAGCAAATTTCAATCCATGCAATATGATTGTGCATGCCATCCTACGATCTGGGTGTCTATTTTAACTTGGCACTCCAAGCGCCGGTGAGTTAGAGCCTAAAGCGTTTACAAAAGTTCTTGGTGGAAATAAAAGTCAGCACCACCGCGACGTCTTAAATGGAAGCAGGAGTCGCCTGCAGGTAAATGCAAAACCACATATTAGAAAGAGAAGAATTCCTTCTGCATTTCCTCAAGTAACAACATGAGGTTGCAAAGCTTTGGAAGTGTTTTTTTAAAAAAAAATAAAATAAGGGAATTTAAGGACCAGGCATTTTTAAAAACACATACTTTTCTGTCAAACTGGAGGAGAACTTGTAAAAGGGGGAAAGAGCCAGACGACAACACTAGGACAGTGTTTGTCTCTTGGCAACTTGAAAACTTTTGGACTTCAGCTCCCAGAATTCTCCATGCTGCCTGGGGAATTCTGGGGGCTGAAGTCCACAGATTTTAAAGTTGCCAAGGTTAAAAAACACTGCAGTAGATTCCATACTGAGCAGGGAGAAAACTTCCAAATCTATAACATCTGACAGGCCTGAAATGGATTTTTGCATCCAAGGTTCTTATTTCAGAACAAGGAAAATGTGAGCTGAAAACTCATCTGTATCCAGCTGTATTTTTTCCCAAAATTAATGAGTCATTGACAATTTGATCTGTTTTCTTTCTGGAGGCACACAGTACATGGCACCACAGAAGTGAAGTGGAATCCTAATGCAATCCTTGGTTGCATAAACAGAGGGATAGCGTCAAGATCATACGAAGAATTAGCATTGCTTTATAACAAGCTTAGTAAGATCACATTTGAAATACTGCATCCAGTTTTGGTCACAACATTATAAAAAAGATGGTTGACACTCTGGAAAGAATGCAGAGAAGACCAACTAAGATGGCAAAGGGCAGAGGTGATATTCAGCAGGTTCTGAACACTTCTGGAGAACCGGTAGCGGAAATTTTATGTAGTTCGGAGAACCGGCAAATACCATCTCTGACTGGAGATTTTATAGTATCCTTCCGGGGGTGGGATGCTATTGGATCTGCCCGGCTCTGTAGAACCGGTAGCTCTGAAGAACAGCAGATACAGAACCGGTTCTGTGTCTGCTGCTCTTTGGCCCACCCACCCACCTGGGCTCTTACTTGACCTTTGTTTTCTGCTTTTTCCACCTCAGATGCTTCGTGTGGAACAGCTGAAGCTGAAAAATCAGCAAAAAAGGCTTTTTTTCAAATGCTGTACACCAGCGTAGTGCTTATCAGCTGCCCAGAAAGCATCTATGTATTGTATATAATCTAAGTATGGTATATAAAATCATACATTGCAACGTCCTGCCTGTCAACGAATACTTTAGCTTCAACCATAACAACACAAGAGCAAACAATAGATACAAACTCAAAGTTAATCGCACCCAACTTGATTTCAGGAAATACGACTTCAGCAACAGAGTGGTCAATGTCTGGAATCCTCTACCTGACTCTGTGGTTTCTTCCCCAAACCCCAAATACTTTAACCTTAGACTGTCTACTATTGACCTCACCCCTTTCCTAAGAGATCTGTAGGGGGTGTGCATAAGCGCACCAACGTGCCTGCCGTCCCTGTCCTATAGTTTCTTTTTTTATTCGTATCCATTTTAGGTATTCATAACTTTGTATATGCTTATAGCTATTATCTTGTAAGGCGATTGACAAATCAAAATAAATAAATCAAAATAAAAAACTTTCTTTATATTTCACGCACTGAACCGGTAGCAACACTGATTGAATCCCCTGTATCCTTCCCCTGCCACACCCACTGAGCCATGCCTACAGAACAGATAGTAAAAAAAAAAAATTGAATCCCACCACTGGCTAAGGGCCTGGAGACTAAAACATAGGAAGAACGGTTGCAAGATTTGGGTATGATTAGTCCAGACTCTAGAGTAGGGGTCTCCAACCTTGGCTCCTGGAAGCCTGGTGGACTTCAACTCCCAGAGTTCCACAGCCAGCTGGCTGTGGAATTCTGGGAGTTGAAGTCCGCCAGGCTTCCAGGGGCCAAGGTTGGAGACCCCTGCTCTAGAGGAAAGAAGGCCTAGGGAATGACAAGACAGCAGTCTTCCAGTATTTGAGGGGCCGCCACAAAGAAATGGGAGAGTCAACCTATTCTTCAAAAACACTAGAAGGAAAAACAAGTAACAATGGGTGGAAAATAATCAAGAAGGGGAGCAACCTAGAAGTAAGGAGAAATTTCCTGACCGTTAGAACAATTAACAACTTGCCTCCAAAAGTTGTGAATGCCCCAACACTGGAAGTTTTTAAGAAGAGATTGGATAACTATTCATCTGAAGTGGCATAGGGTTTCCTGCCTAAGCAAGGGGGTTAGACTAGAAGACCTCCAAGGTCCCTTCCAACTCTATTATCATGTGTTCTGTTTTCTAAAGTGCGATCCTGAAAACATTTCAGAGGAAGCACAAAGAACAGTAAGCTGGTAGGATAAAGATAGTGTAGGAAGTCCTCATTTAGTGACTACAATTGGGACCAGCAATTTGGTCATTAAACAAAGCCCCTGCTAAGTAAAATGAGTTTCTGATCTTTTTTTTTTTTTTTTCAGCTTTCCATTCTTTTACAGACCTGCAAAGGTCGTGGAAGAGTAGACTGGTTGCAAAGTTGCTTTTTCATCGCTAACTGCAAATTGTCGCTAAACGAGATAGTCGCTCAATGACTACAGGTAGTCCTTGGGTTATAAAGGCAATTTCTGATATCCCAATCTTTGTCAGTAAGTGATTGTGGTCATATCATGTGACCACATCATTTAGTGACAGCAATCCCACAGTTCCAGTTGCTGTCATAACTCCAGGGCCACACAAGTCATTAAACAGGAAGAGGTCGGTGGGAGCAGGAGTGGGATTCTACTGGTTTGGACCAGTGCTATAGAAAGTGGTTGTTATGATTCTGTGCAGTTCAGAGAACCGGCAAATCGTGGCCCTGGCTGGGCCTGCCCCTCTCTGCCCAGTTGACTGCATTCTTCCCTGCCCAATCACTCCTTAAATTATTTCTTCCCCCCCCCCACTCCCAACGATCAGCTGTTCTGACAATCAGCTGTGCCGGGATCCCCCTCTCTGTCTTACTGCTTTGCCCAAGAGGCTTCCCTGAGGCCCAGGAAGGCAAAAAAATGGAGGGGGGGGGCTCAGCACCAACCCTCTCCCATTTTTTGCCTTCCTAGGCCCCAGGGGAAGCTTCCTGGGAGCAAAAACACCTCCCCAGAAGGCCCCAAAATGGAGCATAGGGGGTTGCTGTGCACCCCCCATTCAGTTTTTTTTTCCTTCCTGAGCCTGAGGGAAGCCTTCTGGGAGCAAACATCCCCCCAGGAGGCCCCAAAATGGAGCATGGGGAGGGGGTTGCTACATGCCCCCCCCAAGGCTCCATTGTTTTTCATTCCTAGGCCTCAGAGAAGCCTTCTGGGAGCAAAAAGGCCCCCCCGGGAGGCTTCCCTGAGGCCCAAGAGGCCCCAAAATGGAGCATGGGGGAGGGGGTTCCTGCATGCCCCCCCCAAGGCTCCATTTTTTTTCATTCCTAGGCCTCAGAGAAGCCTTCTGGGATCAAAAAGCCCCCCCCCCCCCCAGGAGGCTTCCCTGAGGCCCAGGAGGCCCCAAAATGGAGCATGGGAGAGGGGGTTCCTGCATGCCCCCCCCCACAAGGCTTCATTTTTTTTCATTCCTAGGCCTCAGAGGAGCCTTCTGGGATCAAAAAGCCCCCCCCCCCCCCCAGGAGGCTTCCCTGAGGCCCAGGAGGCCCCAAAATGGAGCATGGGAGAGGGGGTTCCTGCATGCCCCCCCCCACAAGGCTTCATTTTTTTTCATTCCTAGGCCTCAGAGGAGCCTTCTGGGATCAAAAACACCCCCCCCCAGGAGACTTCTGTCGTGTCCGAAAAGAAGCTCAGAGTCGGTGACTTTCAGTAAAAGCTCTTTATTTTTAATAGTTGAACCGAACCGGCAAAAGGCAAAAAGCCTGCGGCTTTTATACCTTTTTGCCGCGGCGGCCGCGGCCAATGGCAGCGATTCAAGTCTCCCGCTCTTGGTTTGCACCAATCACGGGAGACTTCAATCGGGCCAATCGGCGCGGCTCGCCTGGCCAATCAGAAATCCCCGCGCCTTAGCCAATCAAGGCACGGGGATTTCGAGTAGTCCATTTTAATACATAACACCCCTCCCCTCTTGGTATGGTCCCTCACGTGGTGTAGTCACGCAGGTAGGCGGGGCTCCGTCGGGTCCTAGTTGACCTGCGCAACTCACTTTCTTGTTGTAACTCGGCCGGAGCGGTCATCTTTCTGGCTGCTCCTGCCTCTGTGAGAACCGGCTGGATGATCGGGCCGGTTCTCTCGCCGTGGCTCCCGCCTGGGCCTACCGGGTCGGTTGAGTCACGGATTTCGCCGCTCCCGCTTGGCTTCTCCGAGTCGGTAGAGTTGGCCAGACGGCTCTTCTCCGGATGGGACTCGCGAAGGCTGCGTTCCGGTGAGTTTTTCAGTTTTATTTTTTCTTGCGGTTGTTTTACCGGGTATTCCCTCCCCCCTTGGTTCGTGTCTTGGGGGTTGAGGTCAGTCATTGCTCGTGACCTTAGCTGGTCGATATGTCGTTTCCAGGCTCGCCCATCGATGGTTTGGAGCCGGTACGACCGAGGACCAGTGACTTGCGTTATGACGGCTGGGATCCATAGGGGGTCCCCCGTCATGTTTTTGGCGTAGACTAAGTCGCCTGGTTCGAAAGTCCGGTACCTGGAGCTGGAGTCTGGTGGCCACTCCGGGTTATAGGTCGGGTGTAGACGGTCGAGTGGGGACCGCAGCTTCCTGCCCATCAGGAGCTCTGCAGGGCTTTTGTTAGTTGTGGTATTTGGCGTGATGTGCTGTATGAAGAGTAGTTTGTTGATTTTATCGTTGATCTCCCCGTGGTCCATTTTCCGGAGGGTCTTTTTTGTAAACTGGACCATCCGTTCCGCCCTACCGTTCGCCGCCGGATGCGCCGGTGCTGTCAATGCGTGGCGGATGCCCTTCTCTGCCAGGAACCGTTCGAAGTCGATGGAGGTGAATTGGGGCCCATTATCTGAGACGATGACGTCTGGGAGGCCGTGTGTGGAAAACAGTTTACACAGTTCTTTTATGACAGCCTCTGTGGTGGTGGATTTCATGTCAGCCACCTCCAACCAATTTGAGTATGCGTCGACTGTGATTAGAAAAGTGTGTCCATTTGTGGGGCCAGCAAAGTCTAAATGGATTCTGGACCAGGGTCCCCGTGGTGTTTCCCAGTCCCGGATAGGTGCTGCGGGTGGGCTGGATCTGGTCTCCTGGCACCGGTGGCATTTGGCGACCCACGCTTCAATTTGTTTGTCCATCCCTGGCCACCAAGCATAACTCCTGGCCAGGGCTTTAGTCCTGACGATGCCAGGATGACCCTCATGTAACATCTCTAGGACCCTGTTTTGCAATTTGTCCGGAATTACCACCCGATCACCCCACAGGATACATCCTCTTAACAGTGAAAGTTCAGTCTGGCGCTGCCGGAATGTTTTAAAAGTCTCGTCTTTGTCTTTTTCCGGCCAGCCTTTTTCTAACCAATGTAAGATTTGTGCCAAATGCCTGTCCTTAATGGTTTCTCTGGCAATGTCAGATGCGGTTATGGGCAAATTCTCAATACTCAGGGTGTTTGTTGTTGGTGCAGGGTCAGGGTCAGAGTCCGGCAAGGGCGAGCGGCTTAAGGCGTCCGCGTGCGAAATTTTCTTACCTGGCTTGTGCAGCAGTTCGTAGCTGTAGGCTGCCAGGAATTCAGACCATCTTGTCATGCGGGGCGACAAGATGTTTGGCGTGGCACGGTTTCCAGCGAGGATGCCCAGCAACGGTTTATGATCAGTCACTATTTTGAATGGGCGGCCGTATAGGTACTCATGGAAACGCTTAACGGCGGCAACTATAGCCAAAGCTTCTTTGTCCAGCTGGCTATAGTTCCGTTCCGGTTTAGTCAGAGTTCTGGAGAAAAATGCGATAGGTGCTTCTCTCTGGTCTGGGAGGGTATGGCTGAGGACAGCGCCGACGCCGAAAGGTGATGCGTCGCAAGTGACAGCTAAGGGCAAGGTTTCACTGAATTGCATCAGAACGGCGTCGGAGGTGAGGAGGTCCTTGGTTTTTTGAAAGGCGGCTTGCTCTCGTCTCCCCCAAGTCCAGGATGCCTTCTTGTCCAGGAGTCTATGTAAAGGTTCCGCCGCCGTTGCCTTTTGAGGTAGGAAGACATTATAAAAGTTAAGTAAGCCTAGGAACGCTTGTAGATCTGTTTTGGACTTCGGGGTGGGGGCTTCCTTGATGGCTTTCACCTTTTTAGTTGTAGGATGGATGCCCTGCCGGTCTAGGAGGTAGCCCAAAAATTCTATTTGCTCTGTACAAAGTTGGCATTTTTCGCGTTTGACTTTAAGTCCTGTTTCTTTAAATTTTGTTAAGACTTGTCTTAGTCGGTTTTCTAATTCTGCTTCGTTTGGCGCCGCCACTAACACGTCATCGAAATAGGGCACCACCCCCTTGATGCCTTGTAGTAAACGTTCCATCAGGCTCTGGAAGATGCCTGGTGCCACGCTGACTCCAAATTGGAGTCTGTTACACTTGAAGGCCCCCCGGTGTGTCACAATTGTTTGGGCTTCCGCCGTTTTCTCGTCCACCGGTAGTTGTTGGTATGCTTGGGCGAGGTCGAGTTTGGCAAAAAAATTTCCCCCTCCCAGTGAGTGCAGTAAATGTTGCACTATTGGGACTGGGTAGGCACTTTGCTGTAGCGCGCTGTTTAAGGTGGCCTTATAGTCCCCGCAGATTCTCACGGACCCGTCTGGTTTTATTGGGGTCACTATAGGGGTCTCCCATCTGGCGTGGTCTATCGGTTGTAATACCCCTTGTTTGACGAGTTTGTCGATCTGCTCGTCAATTTTTGGCTTTAACGCGAAAGGTACCCTTCTAGGTTTAAGCCGCTTAGGGGGAACCCTTGGGTCTAAATCAAACGAGATAAGGGGCCCCTGATACTTGCCCAAGCCTCCATCGAAGACCTCCTGGAACTCCTGGACTAGCCGCTGTTCCCAAGCTTCAATGGAGACGTGGTTGACACCTGTCAGCGCGATGTTAAGCGGGGCGAACCATTGTAGACCCAGCAGGCTCGGGCGGTCGTGGTCGACTATTGTGAGTGGTAGTTGTTCGGTGTGGCCTTTGTAGGTTATACTGAAGTTCTTGGTGCCCACTACCGGAACGCGATTACCTTGATAGTCTTTTATGATGATCTTTTGGGCATGCACGTTTCTTCTTTGTAGTGTAGGCACTAGTTTTTTTATTTCGCGCCATGCAATCATGGAAAGGTAGGATCCGGAATCCACTTCCATTTTGCATGGCCGGCCTTCGATGTGGACTTCTACGTGTACTTTTCTGGCGCCGTCGGAGATGGCGTGGCCGATGGTCACCGTCTGGTGGGTTTCTTCTTTTCGCCGACCTTCGCCGCTTCTTTGAGATCGTTGCTTCTGGTCCCACCGACCTGCTGGTTGGCGCTCTCTGGCTCTGGGCGGGGAGCTTTCTCTTCTTCTGTCTTGCTGTTCCCATTTGGGCGGGCTGCGGGTCTTCCTCTGGCGGCAGACTCGAGCGATGTGGCCCCTTCGGTCACAATGCCTGCAGATAGTGTCAAAGAATCGGCATTCTGACCTGGGGTGGTCGCCGCCGCACCCGGCGCAGCTGGTCCTCGACCTACGACCTTTCCGGCTTCTTTGGTCTCCGCGTCCCGTCTGCACGCGATGTATGTCCTCCTCGTCATCTGACGTGCTGGAGGTTGACTGGTAATCGCCGTAGTGTGCGGTTGTTTCGTTTCTTGTGTCGGCCGACCTCGCGGGGTTGTTGTTTCCGCCCTTCGCGTCAGATCTTCGCATGGTGTCTGCTGACGTGCGGGTTGCTTCTGCGGCTGCTGCCGCGGTGAGGGCATCGGCCAGGCTGATGTCGCCTTTGGCCATAAGTCGGCTCTGGAGTATCGAATCCCATAAGCCTAGTACGAAGCGGTCTCTTATGAGACTGTTCAAACCTTCAAACTCGCAGAGTCCTCCTAGGCGCCGTAACTCTGCGATGAAATCGCTCAATTTTTCGTCTGGCTTCTGGTTTCGGCGGTAAAATTCGTTGCGCCGTATTAGAATGGGGACCTCGGGGGCGTAATGGCGCCGCAGTATTGGTTCAAGGACGTCCCAGTCCATGGCGGTTGCGTCTGCCGGCTTGGCTAATGCCTTAGCCATCTGGAAGACCTCTGGTCCGCAGTGTGTAAGGAAGACAGCGCGTTTTAGCGGGCCCGGGGCGTCCTTCATGCCGGCACATTCTAGGTACATCCGGAACCGATCCGAATACGATTCCCAGTCCTCGGCGGCGGGGTTGAAGGGAGCGGGCGGTGCTATCTTTGCCATCTTAGTGTTGTCGCTGGTTCTTAGGTGGACACGGGGTTCGGTTCAGGGGCGAGATCCCATCCTCGTCGCCAGTGTCGTGTCCGAAAAGAAGCTCAGAGTCGGTGACTTTCAGTAAAAGCTCTTTATTTTTAATAGTTGAACCGAACCGGCAAAAGGCAAAAAGCCTGCGGCTTTTATACCTTTTTGCCGCGGCGGCCGCAGCCAATGGCAGCAATTCAAGTCTCCCGCTCTTGGTTTGCACCAATCACGGGAGACTTCAATCGGGCCAATCGGCGCGGCTCGCCTGGCCAATCAGAAATCCCCGCGCCTTAGCCAATCAAGGCACGGGAATTTCGAGTAGTCCATTTTAATACATAACAACTTCCCTGAGGCCCAGAAGGCCCCACAATGGGGGAGGAGAAGGGGGTTGCTGCAAAAAAAGAAGCCATGCCCACCCAGTCACATGGCCATGCCCACCTAGCCCCGTCCACAGAACTGTCTGTTACAAAATTTGAATCCCACTCCTGGGTGGGAGCCCCAGGCAAGCTCACTGATTGGTGCACAGGTGCCATAGGCAGGTGGCTTTAGAGCAGGGACAGGTGAACAGGTTCCACACTGGAGTAAGGGGATTCTGACAACAGTCGGTTCGGAGCGCTACTGGGTGAAAAAAAGTTGATTAGGAGTAACTTCTGACTTCCTGCTGGCTTTCCCGTTGATTTTGCTTGTGGAAGCCTGCAGGAAACATTGGAAATTGTGATCACGTGAAGGCAAATTGTGGGAAAATTGTGATAATGAAGCAGGCACCAAGTCCCCGGATCACGATTATCTGACCAGTGAGACCATTGTAAAAGCTGCAATTTTATGGACTGATTGTAAATTCCACTCGTTCCATACCATTGTAACTTTGAACTGTCACTGAATGAGTGATCATAACTCAAGGACTCTCTGTGCCTGTATTAAAATAGGATTAATGAACACCATCACCCAAATACGGAAGTTGCGCTACAGCCGGGTAGATTTGCCAAGTGAAACATTGATAACTGGAAAGAAATATTCCCAGGGCCAGTTGGATTATATATGGTACATCCTAAGCTGCATTCTTGTTAAAACAATTAACCTGGTTATTGAATAAACTCCTTTTCTAGGTTTGGACAACCCACTCTCCTTAAATTGAATTAGCAGGCTAGATATGCATGACTCTGTCTGCTTCAGATGTCGATCCAGGTTAATCCTAGGACCTAGCCAAGCTCAATCCTGTGAAAATATAGCTGTGAGAAATGAATCATGCTGTTGGAACACAACTGTAAGACTGAGATTTAAATAATAATAAAAACCTTCCACTTTGATCCTTTTTTGTCCCATTGCTGACCATAAAATCTCACGGCTAGGCAGATTTTTTGCCTGACACAACAGGTGCTGCAGAGTTTTTATTTATCCACCATTCTGTGACATGAATACCACACAAGTATAAACCTGTAAAATGTACTCAAAGGGATTGTTGGGAGAAATATCCTTCTGGGTTCAGTTCCAGGTGGGGAAAAAAGACACTGGAATCATGGAAGTTGCTTGGAAAGAAGGTTTTAATGGTGATTCGGACTTTATGGCTTGGAGATCCTGGGTGAAAAGGGTGATCGAATGCTTCAAAGATGTTGGGTGAAGGAAAAAAGGGCCGAGATGTGGAGGGTGCTGAATTTCATAACCTCTCCTGGGCTCCACCATAGTGTGTCCTGTTCTTCTGTAAGAAATCCAGATGGATCTTGACAGTCTAGAACGCTGAGCTAACAAAATGAAATTCAATGTAGAGAAAAAAGTAAAGTCCTACACTTAGGCAAGAAATACCCAAAGGACACATACAGACTGGGTGAAACCAGGCTCAATAGCAGGAACTGGGAGAGGAATCTTGGAGTCTTAGTGGACAACCAGCTAAATAGGAGCCAGCTGTGTGCAGCAGCAGCCAAAAAAGCTAGTGCAATCCTAAATTACATTAACAGAGGGATACAATCAAGATCAAGGGAGGTACTAATATCATTCTATAAAGCCTTTGTAAGACCACACCTAGAATACTGCATCCAGTTTTGGTCACCACATGTTTCTCTTAATATAGTATGTTTATTTTAATATTATTCATTGGGTGGTATCCAAGTCTGTGCATAAGGAATCTCAAGCAAGTATTGGACAAAGAGTTATGTCCAGGGTTTCTTATGAATTTCCCTTATGCAATTTCCATGTGTTTTATTTTTGCAAATTTTTGACATTCCAATCATTTATTCTTAACAATGGATCAACAGAAATTGGCAACCACACCCTTCTGGTACTTTTGCTGTTCTTTTTCTTTAAATGTCCCTCCCTCCTTGAGTAGTTCCGATCCATCAAAAGTCACTCATCCCCACAACATCCTATTTTTCTTGCTAGTCATTTGTGTTTTGATAATTCTTGAAGTAGAAGTTCAAGAGAGCTCTTCCATGGAGGCTGGCTGGCTGGCTGGCCTTTGGATGACATTGCCCTGAGGCCCTTTGTAAAGGACCTGTTTTATAATTTGATAAAAGCAAATAGGGATCTGTGATTTTCCATGAAATGGGCACTGCTCAGTGCTGAGAAAAGAACATTTAGGCAAGAAAAACCAAGTGCAGGGGTCCAGAATTAGGTGGTAATTAGCTGGCTCAACCGCAGCAACTGTGAATGGGATTTAACAGGAGAAGCATTTTATGAGCCAGCCGTGTGCTGCAGCTGCCAAAAAAGCCAATGCGCTCTCAGGCTGCATCAACAGATGATCCCATGAAGCGCTTGTACCACTTTATAATGCCTCAGGAGGACCATACTTGAAATACTGCATCCATGGTTGCCATGATGTAAAAAGGATTAATGTAGTAATTAGAGAACAATTAGGACCGCAGAAAAAATCATTACTACCAACCTGCCTTCCATTACGGACCTGTATACTGCAGGAGTCAAAAAGAGGGCTGTGAAAATATTTACAGACCCCTCACATCCCGGACATAAACTGTTTCAACTCCTTCCCTCAAAACAACACTATAGAGCACTGCACACCAGAACAACTAGACACAAGAACAGTTTTTTTTTCTGGAATGCCATCACTCTGCTAAACAAATAATTCCCTCAACACTGTTCAACTATTTACAAAGTCTGCACTACTATTACCATTAATCTTCTCATCGCTCCTTATCACTCATCCCCTTCCACTTGTGACTGTCTGACTGTAACTTTGTCGCTTGTATCCTTATGATTTATATTGACTGTTTCCTAGTATGATTTGATTGTTTATTTGTACCCTATGATTATCATTAAGTGTTGTACTTGATGACTCTTGACCAAGACATAATTGGAATAAAAATGAAACAGGAAGATATGAAAGTACTATGAAAATTGTTATAAAAACTAAATTAAATTAACACAAGAATTCTGTTCTATGATGTTGACACTCTAGTGCAGAGAAGATCAAGGATGATGATTCGAGTCTGCAGGATAAATTGTATGATGAATGGTTAAAAGAGGTTATGTCTAGCCTAACAAAGAAAAGGATTAGGAGTGACAGGATAACTGTCTTCCAGTATTTGAGGGGATGCCACAAGGAAGAAGGGGTCAACCTATTTCCCAAAGAACCTAAAACAGGGCTCTTCAAACTTGACAGCTTCAAGACTTGCAGACTTGAACTCCCAGCATTCCTCCTCCAGTCATGTTAGCTCAGGAATGCTGGGAGTTGAAGTTCACAAGTCTGAAACTTGCCAAGTTGGAAGACCCTTGACCTAAAGGCAGGACAAGAAGCAAGAGACGGAAATTAATCAAGGAGAGATCCAACTGATAAACCAGGAGAAATTTGCAAACAGTGAGAATAATTAACCAGTGGAACCACTTGAATATAGAACAGAATAACAAGAGTTGGAAGGAACCTTGGATATCTTCTAGTCCAACTTCCTGCTTAGGCAGTAATACCCATACAGTTTGAGACAAATCGTTATCCACTTTCCTCTTAAAAACTTCCACTGTTGGAGCATTCACAACATCTTTGAGGCAAGTTGTTCCACTGGTTAATTGTTTTCATTGTCAGGAAATTTCTCCTTAGTTTCAACATTGCTTCTCTCCTTGGATAGTTTTCATCTATTGCTTCTTGTCCTGCCTTCAGGCACTCTTGACTCCCTTCCTTGTGGCAGCCCCTCAGATATTGGAACCCTGCTGTCATGTCACTTCTAGTCCTTTTCATCAAAACGGGCATATCCAATTCCAATATGCATGCCATGGTCCTGTGCCCTGGAGATGCAGCTGATCGTGCAAAGTGGTGTTCAATGATCTGAAAAGCAGTTCCTACACCTGCAATAATAGAGAGGAAGAGGAGGAGGAGGAAGAAGAGGAGGACATACTCTTCTCTGCACTCTTTCTAGTGTTAAATTTTTTTTTTTATAGTGCTGTGACCAAAATTGGATGCAGCACAGCAAGGGTCCCCAACATTGGCAACTTTAAGACTTGTGGACTTCAACTCCCAGAATTCCTCAGCCAGCAAAGCTGCCTGAGGAATTCTGGGAGCTGAAGTCCACAAGTCTTAAAGTTACTAAGGTTGAAGGCCCCCTAGTCTAAGGCTTCACAGCAGCGGTCCCAGGCGTTCCAGCTTTCATGGTGGGCAGTAGGGGTTTTGTCCCCTACTTTATAAATCACCATTACTGTGAAACCTGTGGGTGGTTAGATAAAACTTGACTACTAACAGACATACAAAAGTGGGCAATAGGTATAAAATGGTTAACTACCGCTGCTTTATAGAGTGATATTAGTACACTTGATATGTACCACCCACAAGCCATGATAAAAAAAAAATATTTGCACCCATTAAGAAACATGGAAGCACTGCATAAAAAAGGAAAGTTTACAGCCCATTCAGAAAAAAAAACAATTCCTCTATTTTTAGAAACAGGTAAAAGTGGCCCTACTGAAGCAGGGCCTCAAAAATAAGAAAATAATGGAAGCACTGTTCCATTGAGAAACCCATCGATCGATCCCTCCCTCTTTGGGATCCAGCCAAACGCCAAGATGCAGAACAATCCATAGATTGTTATACCATAGGTCAGTTTAGAGCAGTGATCCTCAACCTTTTGGGCACCAGGCACAGTTTGTGGACCAGAAGAGGGTGTGGTTTTTCTGTGCATCCCACATGTCTTGGTGTCTGCCAGGTTGGGGACCCCAAGCCATAAGAATAAACTGCCAAAAGAAAACATTCTTCCTCTGCCATCCAGATTAACAGATCAACAGAGGTTGAAGGGACCTTGAAGGTCATCTAGGCAAACCTCCCTTCCCCCCCTACACCATTTTTGACAGATGGCAGTCCAGTCTCTTCTTGAAAATCTCAAGTGATGAAGTTCTCACAACTTCTGAAGGCAATTTCTGTTCCATGGGCTGATTTGATTGTTCTCCCTGTCATAAAATTTCTCCTTATTTCCAGAGGTTGAATCTTTCCTTGTTCAGTTTCCATCCATTATTCCTTGTCTGGCCTTCAGGTACTTTAGAAAATAGGTTGACTCCACTCACTCTCTGCAGCAGCCCCTCAGATATTGGGTCACTGCTATCCTGTCTCCCCAGGCCTATTTCCTGCAACTATTCTTCATATGTTTTAGTCTCCAGTCCCCACAATCATCTTGCTTGCTCTTCTTCGTACTTTTTCTAGAGTCTCAACTTCATTTGCATATTCATGCATGATATCGACAGGAAACTTTAGGACGCATTCATACATCTCTTTCTCTATTTTTAGAACCAAGTAAAGGTAGCCCTACCGAAGCAGAGCCTCAAAAAATTAATCGAAACTCATAAATGTTCCTCTCCACGG
The DNA here is from genome assembly GCA_033807585.1 of Hydrophis major. Lineage (NCBI taxonomy): Eukaryota > Metazoa > Chordata > Lepidosauria > Squamata > Elapidae > Hydrophis > Hydrophis major. Next base: position 257,657,534 of record CM066330.1, read on the forward strand.
AAATCTTTAGTAAAAGGCGAAAGATTTATACGATCTGAAGAGAAACCAGAGTATAACATTAAATGCTTTCGGCAACAAGGCCCTACCGCAGCAATAGACACTGAGGTTACGGCGCCAAACGCGAGACCATGCAAAAACACGTGTCCCTGGGTGAACAAGAAGCCGCCGGTTCCAGAACCGAGTCTTTCGCACGAAGCGAAATGTTGCATCCACCACAGGAGAGTCGCGGGTCCTTTTGTCCTCGCAAAGCATCATGGTTGAAGCCAATGCAAATGAGGCTACTCCTCTCCCCGCCTCCCCGCTCAGTTCGTTTTCTGTTGGCTGCGATGCTAGCGATGAGAAACCTGGAGGCTTCAATCGGAGCCACGCCTAAAGTTACAATCAGGATGCCAAACGGATGTCAGTTACATGAGGTCTTCTTTTTTCAGAAGTGGGTGTAATTTTCCCTCTGTATCGTTATCAAAGGCTTCGACGCCTCTTTTAGCTGACGGTCAGTTTTTGCACCTTTTAGGCAGGACTCCGATCTGAGCACCGATCTTTCTGCGACAACAAAGCGTTAAACCTAATCCAAATTGAGCGGGGAGGCGGTGAAGGGAATAGCCTCGTTTGCATTGGCTTCAACCATGATGCTTTGCGAGGAGAAAGGATCCGCGACTCTTCCCTTGATGGATGCAATGTTTCACTAAGTGCGAAAGTCTAACTTCTGGAACTGGCGAAAATGTTCGAGAAAGCCTGCCTGTTCACCCACAAACACGTGTTTGTGCGCGATGGCGCGCGGGACGCCGTAACCTCAGTGTCCATGGCCGCCGTAGGGCTCGGTGTCTGTGAGAAACGAAGTTATACGTGCTTTTCTCGTTACGTCGATTGGAGAATCCAGGAATGGGTTAATTTAATTTTTGGAGGCCCTGACACGATAGGGCTATCTTCGCTTGGTTTAAAAAAAAACAAGCGGGTTTGTTAATGGATTATGGAGTTTTTCACTTTCCTTTTAATATCTGGATGGTTGGAGGTGAACGTGCGATTATTCTTATGGCTTGTCGGTTTATCGGGCGACGCTGCATCATGCCCAGAAGGTTGAGGGGCCGCTGCTGTACCTGATCTGAAGTAGGGGTTTCCAACCATTTACATTTTAACCTTGGAAGACTTCAACTCCCAGAATTCCCCAAAAGGGCAAAGTAGGCTGGGGAATTCTGGGGGGTTGAAGTCAGTCAGACTTTGAGGTTGGAGACCCCCTGGCCTGCAGGATAATCTATGGATTGTCCTGGGTTTTTTTGCGTTTGGCTGGATCCCAAATGGGGTGGAGGCTATGTTTCTCAGTGCTTCAATACCCTCAGTTCGTTTTCCCATTGGTTCAAGGAATATTGGTGGGTTGGTTGGTATTCTCCAACCTTGGTCACATTTTAAAACTTGACTTCAACTCCCAGAATCCCTTAGCTAGCAAAGCTAGCTTTCTGGGAGTTGAAGTCCACAAGTCTTAAAGTTGCCAAGGTTGAAGACCCCTGCAGGACCATAGAGCTGCAAGGGACCTTGGAGATTTTCCAATCCAGTGGTCTCCAGCCCGGCTGTTCCAGCTCTGTGGACTGGGGGGGGGGGGAAGAGTGTGAGAGTAGAAGGGATGGTTGAAGGCACAAACCTGCTGTTTACACAAATGGAGCTTCACAGGTTTGCCTGCAGCTTGTAAACTCTGGTTCCTAAGGGGGTTGGGGGACCCCTGTTCTAGTCCCAAGGCAGGAGGGACCATGCCATCCCAGACACATGGATGCCCAATCTTTTCTTGAAAATCTGCAGCAACAGAGCACCCCAACTTCTGAAAACAAGAGGGTGCCACTGGTTAATTGTTCTCACTGGCAGCAAATTTCTCCTTAATTCCAGCTTGCTTCAGTTCCCATCCCTTGGTTCTTGTCCTGCCTTCAGGTGCTTTGGGAAATGGGTTGACCCACCCTTCTTTGTGGCATCCCTTCCAATACTGGAAAACAGCATGTTAGCATTCCTGATCCTTTTCTTTATTAGGCTGGAGAGTAGCTAAGTCCTTTGAACCATTCATCGTGCCATTTGTCCTGCAGATCCCTTCATGATCTTTTCTGCACTTCTCTGCACTCTTTTGGTGTCCCCAATTTGGGTGTGAGCCTGGTGCCCAAGCCAATGGGGGATGCCAGACAGGAGGTGCAGGATTTTCCAATGGCTTTTTATTGGAGTACTCCCAAGGAAAAGGGCCAAAAAGCCAAGAACAAAGGTTTAACCTTTATAAAGGAAAAGGCAGGATAATAAGAAATATCATCTAATATCCAAAACTGGAGACAATATTCTCTATTTGCTCCAGGCCATCTCTATGCCTGACTTGTATCTGAGGTCTGCAAATTGCCTAACTCTTTACTACCCAGTGGGAAATTCAGATTCACTTCACAACTGTGTTAACTAATTTAAGAACTGCAGTGATTCACTTAATAACTGTGGCCAGATAGGTTGTAAAATGGGGCAAAACTCGCTTAATTGACTTGCTTAGCGACTGAAACGTTGGGCTCAATCGTAGTCGTCAATCAAGGACTACCCGTAGAGGTAGTAAGTAGCCTTCAAGGCAGGAGACAAACTTCCTGCATTTGAAAGAGCTGATTTCTGCAAAATGAGCCACCCCCACTGCTTTTCTCTTCAACCCACTTTTATTTCCCCAAGGAGCATCTTCTTTGGGCCTCATCTCTTCCTGGTTCCAGACTCCATGTTTGCAAACTGGCACTGGGTTTCTTTCAAGATCTGGCCCCTTGTTTATCTTGGAGACAGGACTGGATTCAAGGTTCTTCCCTGCTGTGCAATCTGAGTATTAAACCGAGTCCGATCAAGATAAAAGCATTTCTGAGGGAGAGGCGAGGAAGAAACATCCCCGAGGCCTTTTAGCAAAAGACTGAGCTCCCTTAACCATCCCACCAGATGTTCAGGACAGATGGTGCAAAGCAGCAGAAGAAACAGTAGATCATAGACTCAGCTCATGCAAAAAGATCCCAAAAGCCGATTACAAAACGACACCTAACACAGAGGCCCAAATGAGTCACTCGAACATCTGTAAAAAATGGTCCTGCGCCAGTCCTGAAAACGGGTGGGAACGCTAAGAGGTGAAAGTAGCAGGTTAAAAGGTTTTCAAACACAGGTAGGTCCTCGACTTACGACCACAACTGAGCCCAAAATGTATGTTGCCAAGGGAGACATCGGTTGGGTGAACTTTGCCCCGTTTTCATGACTTTCCTTGTCACGTTGTTAAGCGAATCGCTGCGACGTTAAACAAATAACACCGCTGTAAAATGGAATCCGGCTTCCCCATTGATTTCGTTTGACAGGAGGTCACAAAAAGGATCATGTCATGTGACCCTGGGAGGCGGCAGCCCCCGCCATAAATATGAACCGCTTGAATTTGGATCCCGTGGCCACTGGGTTGTTGCAATGGCCACGAAGGGTGAGGAACGGTCACAAGTCACTTGCAGACCCTTGGCTCACCAGGCAGCATCCTGAACTGCTTTTGGGCAGAGGAAAGTGAGTAATTGCCGGGGGCAATATTAGGAGATGGTACAGCTGGTCCTCGACTTACAACGCTTCATTTAGAGGCCGTTCAAAGTTACAGCGGCACCGAACAAAGTGGCTTAGAATTGGGTTGCACACTTAAATACCACTGCAGCATCCCTATGGTTCAGGCGGTTAGCAACTGACTCGTGCCTATGACGGTGGCAACGTCCCTGGGGGAGACTATGGGATCCCCTTTTTGCAACCTTCTGGCAAGCAGATTCAACGGAGAAGCCCAGATTAATTTAACAACCACATTCCTTACTTAACAACCGCCATGATTCCCTGAACACACGTGGCCCTAAAATGCGGCAAAATTCACTTAACAGCTCAGCAAAAAGAAATTGGGGGCTCCGCTCCGGTCGTAAATGGAGGATTACCGGTAGCCAAATGCAAAAGGCAACTTTGTGGGCCAGGATCCCTTCAATCTCATCCACCCACCACATCCAAGGTCCCTGGGCAGAACTCGGTAGATAGGCAGACAAAAGCGCCAAGTCCAGCTGACTGTGGGATCCACCATAATAACCCATTAGACTGATACGCTACTCCACCCTCAGCAAAACAGAAGGGTCTGAATTGGGGGAGGGGGTAAAGAGGTGGGAGGAACCTTTGGGAGGGGCACCTCCAAGCTTTGGTCTGCATCAGAGAAGCAGCAACACTTCCCCAAAAACAAGATCAGAGGCACAGCTGAGCTTATAAAGAGAGACTGCCTGCATTCAGTCCCACCAGGAACCTGGAAATACCCCTCCCTCCCAGTCCTCCCTCTTTCCTTTCTCCTTCCATCTTTTCTCCTCCTTTCCTTCCTTCCTTCCTTCCCTCCCTCCCTCCATTCTTTTTCCTTCCTTCCATCCTCTTTCCTCCCTCCCTCTTCTTTCTTCCTCCCTTTCCTCCCTTCTTCCTTCCATCTTTTCTCCTTCCATCCTCTTTTCTCCCTCCCCTTTCTTCTCTACCTCCCTTCCATTCTTTCTCCTTCCTTCCTTTTCTCCTTCCATCCTCTCTTCTTTCCTCCTTCCCTCCCTTTTCCTTCCTTCCATTTTTTCTCATTCCTTCCTTCCCTCCTCCCTCCCTTCCCTTCATTTTCTTCCTTCTTCCTTTCCCTGCACCCTTCTTTCCATTTCTTCCTTTTCTCCTATCCTCTTCCTCCCGCCCTCCCCTTTTTCTTTCTTCCCCCTATCTTTTCTCCTTTCCTTCCATCCTCTTCTTTCCTCCCTCCCTTTTCTTCCTCCCTTTCCTTCCACTTCCTTCCTCCCTTCTATCTTTTCTCCTTCCATCCACTTTTCTCCCTCCCTTCTTTCTTCTCTCCTTCCCTCCCTCCCATTCTTTCTTTCCTTCCTTTTCTTCCTTCCTCTTTCCTCCTTCCTTCCCTTTTCTTTCTTCCTTCCATCTTTTCTTATTCCTTCCTTCCTTCTTCCTTTCTTCTTCCTTTGCCCTTCTTTCCATTTCTTCCTCTTTTCTCCTTCTATCCTCTTCTTCCTCCCGCCCTCCCCTTTTCCTTTCCTCCCCCTCCTTCCATTCCTTCCTCTTTTCTCCCTCCCTTCTTTCTTCTCTCCTTCCCTCCCTCCCATTTCTTCCTTCCATTCTTTCTTTCCATCTTTTCTCATTCCTTCCTTCCTTCCCTTCCCTTCTTTCCTCTTCCTCCACCCTTCTTTCTATTTCTTCCTCTTTTCTCCTACCTCTTCTTCCTCCCGCCCTCCCCTTTTCCTTTCCTCCCCCTCCTTCCTCCCTTCCTTCTTCCATTCTCCTTCCTTTTCTCCTTCCATCCTCTTCTCTTCTTTCCTCCCTCCCTCCCTCCTTTCCTTCCTTCCTTCCTTCCTCCCTTCCTCCGACTTGGGAGGGGGCAGGGCAGCCGAGGCCATCTTTTCTCCTTTCATCTTTTCTCATTCCTTCCTTCCCTCCTCCCTCCCTCCCTTCCCTTCATTCTTTCTTCCTTCTTTCCTCTTCCTTTCCCTGCACCCTTCTTTCCATTTCTTCCTCTTTTCTCCTATCCTCTTCCTCCCGCCCTCCCCGTTTTCTTTCCTCCCCCTTCCTTTCTCCTTCCATCTTTTCTCCTTTCCCTCCCTCCATTCTTTTTCCTTCCTTCCATCCTCTTTCCTCTCCCTCCTTTTCCTTTCTTCCTCCCTTTCCTTTCTTCCTCCTTCCTTCTCTCCTTCCATCTTTTCTCCTTTCATCCTCTTTTCTCCCTCCCTTCTTTCTTCTCTCCTTCCCTCCCTCCCTCCCATTCCTTCCTTCCATTCTTTCTTTCCTTTTCTTCCTTCCTCTTTCCTCCTTCCTTCCCTTTTCTTCCATCTTTTCTCATTCCTTCCTTCCCTCCTCCCTCCCTTCCCTTCTTTCTTCCTTCTTTTCCATTTCTTCCTCTTTTCTCCTTCTATCCTCTTCTTCCTCCCGCCCTCCCCTTTTCCTTTCCTCCCCCTCCTTCCATCCCTTCCTTCCTTTTCTCCTTCCATCCTCTCCTCTTCTTCCCTCCCTCCCTCCCTCCCTCCCACTTGGGAGGGGACAACACCCAAGGGCTAACGGGGAGGAGGGGGCAGGGCAGCCGAGGCCAAGGAAAGGCAGGAGAGGATCGAATGAAAACTTCCCTGTTCCTTGGACCGCCTTACACACCAACTCAGAACCGGTGGAAACTGCGCCGGAGGAAAAGGAACCCGGCTTACGGCAGGGCCGGAGGGGAGAGAAACGCCGGGTCCCCCTTTCTTCCCTCCCCCCGAGTTCCCAGCACAAATTGGGCTTGGTGAAATCTGGACTGCTTCCCTTGGCTGCGCCCGCCCGCCCACCCGCCCCTCTCGCTAGCACGGGCAGCGGGGCGATTCAGCCGAGACTCTCCGGAGAAAGCGAGTCGTTTCCTTTATCGTCCGTATTTCCTTGCTCGGGGCAAAGCTGGAGTGAAGACACGGAAACTTTGCACAACTGAAGCCTCGCCGGCCGTTTCCGTTGAGAGGCAGATCCACTTAATCCGAATCGGGTCTCCTTCAGGCTTGGAGGCTCTTTTTGCTTGAACCTGGCCTTGCAATTTAGGCGGCAAGGGGGCCTCAGAGCATGGGCTGAGTGCTGCACTTGCGCCTGAGATTTCCCCCACTACGGACGGTCCTGCCGTTTCCCCAGTTTTGCAGGAAATGAGCAACGGCGCTTTAATCCGAAGCAAACGAGGGTTGCAATCGTTAACATCAGAGAGGGAAAGAAGAGCCTTCCAGTGCAAAACCCACGTTTGCAAGGTTGTGAGAAGAAGAGTAACAAAAACAAGCACAACGCCCTCCTGAAACGGCGTTGACGCAACGTCACCCTGCACCCTGCACGTGGCTCGGCGTGACTCCGGTTTGAATACGATCCAACTGACCTGGGCGGGGAGCTCATCAGCTTCATTTGCATTCATGGCGACCGTGAGGCTTTGCGAGGATCAACCACGCCCCCTCCCCGCCTCCCGTGTCTGCCCCGTGACTTTTTTTGCAATTTTTCCTTACGTGCGAAAGGCACCGTTCTTTAAACCGACGGGAAAAGTCGTAGAAATATTTGTCTCTTCGGGATGACACGTGTTTTGATACATTCTCTTCGGACGCCGTAACTTTGGTCGCCCTGGCCACTGTAGCGGTTCGTGTCAGGGAAAGTAAAAAATTATACTCGGGTTTCTTTTCAGATCGTATAAATCTTTCGCCTTTTACTAAAGATTTCCGTGGAGAGGAACATTTATGAGTTTCGATTAATTTTTTGAGGCCCTGCTTCGGTAGGGCTACCTTTATCTAGTTCTAAAAATAGCAGAAGAGGTTTATGAATGGGTTCTAAAATTTCCTGTCAACATCTTTCGTGAATATGTAAATGAAGTTGAGAATATAGATAAAATACAGGGAAACGCAACCAACATGATTTAGGGCAGTGGTCCCCAACCATTTTTGTACCGGGGCCAGTTTCAAGCACAAACACTTTTTCAAGGACCGGGGAGGAATCCTGGTTTGCTGGCAGACGTTTCATTACCTGACTAAGTAACATCTGATGTTGTTACCTAGTCGGGTAATAAAACGTCTGCCAGCAAACCACCAAGTTCAGGGAGTGCCAATGCTTCGTCATTGCAACCCTGAGCGACAGATATTCTCTTCTATTGGGACATTTAAAACGGAGGGTTTCAGCTGCAGATTCAGGAACTGCGCCGGGCTGAGGAGCGCCTTCAAAACTGAGCGCTGGGTGGCGACGGCTCTCGGCCCTGCCTTCCTCACCCATCCCTCAGGTGTCTCCCTCCCTCCCGCAGGTGTCTGCCTCGTTCCTCTCACAGTCGCTTTCTCGCTCCTCCACCAGCCCAGGAAGAAACTGCTTCAAAGAAGCCGGCAGCGTGGCTTTTCCTGTCACCGCAGCTCCTCCGAAGCGCCCGTTCACCCCCACCCTGCCGCCCACCCGCAGTTCAATCCAGTGCTCCGTTCTGCCTGCCTGCCTCAGCTTCGGCTGAGAATAATAACTATTCCCCTTTTTTTCAGCCGAAGCTGCTCCGAAACAACCAGGCAGGCAGGCAGGCAGAACGGAGCACTGGATTGAACCGCGGGCGGCTGTGGGTGGGGGTGAACAGGCGCTTCGGAGGAGCCGCGCCGACAGGAAAAGCTACCCTGCCGGCTTCTTTGAAGCAGTTTCTTCCTGGGCTGGTGGAGGAGCGAGAGCGCGACTGAGAGAGGAACGAGCCGCTGAACCAGAGAGCAGGACAGGCTTTGGTTGCTTCCTCCCTCCCCTTCTCTCCTTTGTGTCCTTGATCCCTGATCCCAGCAGCATTCACCGAAGGCGAAGAAAGCCGCCATTTTTTTTTTCTTTGCGGCCCGGTACAAAGTGCTCCAGAGACCGGTACCGATCCGCGGCCAGGTGGTTGGGGACCCCTGATTTAGAGGACTGGAGACTAAAACGTATGAAGAATGGTTGCAGGAACTGGGCCTGGCTAGTCTAGGGAAGAGAAGGATCAGGGGACACAGGATAGCAGTGCCCCAATATTTGTCGGGCTGCCACAGAGAGGAGGGGTTGAAGCTATTTTCCAAGGCACTTGTAGGCCAGACAAGGAACAATGGATGGAAACTGATTCAACCTGGAAATAAGGAGAAATTTTCTGACAGGGAGTACTGTTAAGCCTGTGTTCCCCAACCAGGGTTAAGGAGACAAGCTAAACAGAATGTGCAGCATTTGTCAAATAGGCACACAGATAAATGAGTGAGATAAGTTTGTTAACATACAGTAAAAATAACAGATACACTTGTGTTATCAAAAATATAGTTTATTCCATTTAGAGTTTATAGCATAGTCAAAATAACAGTCCATTAGTCATGTATCATTTAGTCAGTCCATTCAAGGATATTCAGTTAGCAAAGTCCGTGTAGAATATCCAATGTCAGTTCACTTACAATAAATCAACAGTCCTTTCTCTCTCCCGTTCGAGTAAGGAAAAACTCAGTCTTCATCCAGTAATTAGGGATCATCAAGTCAGAGAGAGCAAGCTGCCCTTGTCTTGCTTCTTTTATGGTGCTATTTCAACCACTCCCTTAATTACATTCCTACAGTTAAAGTTGCAGACACTTTAACTAACAAACCATGATTACATATTTATTATTTTACCTAAACCAGTTACAATCAACCCATGGAACAGAAGTTGCTTTTACAAGTTGTGGGAGCTTCATCACTTGAGGCTTTCAAGAAGAAACTAGACTGCCATCTGTCAGAAATGGTGTAGGGTCTCCTGCTTGGGGGGGGGGGTTTGCCTAGATGACCTTCAAGGTCCCTACCAACTCTGTTGATCTGTTAATCTGGATGGCAGAGGAAGAATGTTTTCTTTTGGCTGTTTATTCTCATGGCTTGGGGTCCCCAACCCCCATCTAGGGGCTGACACCAAAACATGTGGGATGCAGGCAGCACAGAAAAACCACACCCTCGCCTGGTGCCCAAAAGGTTGAGGATCACTGCTGTAGCTGACCTAGGTATAACAATCTATGGATTGTCCTGCATCTTTGCATTTGGCTGGATCCCAAAGGGGGGGTGGGAGGGAGGGATCGGTTTCTCAATGGAACACGTGCTTAACTACCTCTCAATTAGTTTTCATATGGGTTCAAAGAATTATAATTTATATTTGTTGCTTGGTATATAGCAGGGGTCTCCAACCTTGGCCACTTTAAGACTTGTGGACTTCAACTCCCAGAATAACCTCGGCCAGCTTTGCTTTGCTTAACTTTGCTGGCTGAGGAATTCTCGACCATAGGGGAGCTGCAAGGGACCTTGGGGAAGATCCTTCTCGTCCATCGATCTCCAAAACCCTTTCTGGCAGCAGTAGGGGTGGGGGAGATGGGGTGGTTTCGGGCACACGGCTGCTGTTTACACAAACAGAACTCCACAGGTTTGCCTGCAGCTTGTGAAGTCTGGTTCCCAATGACCCAGGGGTTGGGGGGGGGGACCCCTGTTCTAGTTCCAAGGCAGGAGGGGCCATACCAACCCAGACATGGATCTCCAATGTTTTCTAGAAAATCTGCAGCAATGGAGCACCCCAACTTCTGAAGACAAAGAAGCTCCAGTGGTTAATTGTTCTCATTGGCAGCAAATTTCTCCTTAATTCCAGGTTGCTTCTCTCCTTGATCAGTTTCCATCCACTGGTTCTTGTCCTGCCTTCAGGTGCTTTGGGAAATGGGTTGATCCATCCTTCCAATACTGGAAAACAGTTAGCATGTCATTCCTGATCCGTTTCTTTATTAGGCTGGAGACGTAGCTAAGTCCTCATCGTGCAATTTATCCTGCAGATCCCTTCATGATCTTCCTTGCGCTTCTCTGCACTCTTTTGGTGTCCCCAATTCGGGTCTGAGCCTGGTGCCCAGGCCAATGAGGGATGCCAGACAGGAGGTGCAGGATTTTCCAATTGCTTTTTATTGGAGTATTACCAAGGAAAAGGGCTCCGGGCCAAAATGCGAAGAACAAAAGATTAAGGTTTAGCCTTTATAAAGGGGAAGGCAGGATAAGAAATATCGTCTAATATCCAAAACTGGAGACAATATTCCCTATTTGCTCCAGGCCATCTCTTCCTAAGTCCTAGCTAAGGTCTGCATGTTGCCTAACTCTTTACTACCCAGAATTGTGACAAGCTTTACAAATGCATATTTCCTCAGAATAAACATTCTTTGTTCTTGCTAGGCAGATTCCCCAGTTACAGGCTCCCTGATTTACTTTCCAGGGTGTATCATGACCTGGCTTTATTTTAGTAGGCTTTCTAGGGTCTCCGCATCCTTTTTTACAATCGTGGCAACCAAAACTGGAGGCAAATATTCTACATGTGCCCTTCCCAAGGCATTATAAAGTGGTACCGATCAAACCTTCATGGGATCATCTGTTGATGCAGCCTTAGGACCGCATTGGCTTTTTTGGCAGCTGCAGCACACTGCTGGCTCCACCAGAAATGCAAGGCATCTCACAAACACGTGTCCCTGGGTGAACAAGAATCCTTTATCCGAACATTCCCGCCGGTTCCATAAGCGGGACTTTCGCACTAAGCGAAACTCTTCATGCATCACGGGAGAGTCGCAGATCCTTTCTCCTCGCAAAGCATCACGGTTGAAGCCAATGCAAATGAGGCTTACTCCTCTCCCCGCCCAGTTCGTTTCCCGTTGGCTGCTATGCTAGCGATGAGAAACCTGGACGCTCCAATCGGAGTCTCGCCTAAACGGATGTCAGCTACATGAGGTCTTTTTTTTTTTTCAGAAGCGGGTGTAACTCTTCCTTATCAAAGGCTTGGAAGCCTCGTTCAGCTGACGGTCAGTTTTTGCACCCTTTAGGCAGGACTCCGATCTGAGCACCGATCTTTCCTCGCCAGCCAAAGCGTGAAATCTAATCCAAATTGAGCGTGGGGGGGCGGGGGCGGGAGAGGAGTAGCCTCATTTGCATTGGCTTCAACCATGATGCTTTGCGAGGAGAAAGGACCCGCAGCTCTCCCGTGATGGATGCACCGTTTTGCTTCGTGCGAAAGACCCGGTTTTGAAACCGGCGAGAATGTTTGAGGAAACCAATTCCTGTTCAGCCACGGACACGTGTTTGTCCATGGTCGCGCGCGGGGCGCCCTAACCTTAGTGTCTATTGTCGCTGTAGGGCACCGTGTCGGTGGCAGAGCAAAGCAACGCTCTTCTCCTTGTACGTGGACGACAGGTCAGACGATTGGGTAACTCGTCTTAATTTTTGGAAGCCCTGATATGAGAGGGCTGCCTTTGCATTGGTTTAAAAGTAGATGCTTGTAGAGCTGGGCGTACTGTAAAGGAATTTTATCATTCCCCCAAACCACTGATTTGTTCTGTGGGATTGTTTGGATTCTTCACCCATGGACACGTGTTTGTGGGATGCCTTTTATTTACCGTGTAGAAAGCTAATGTAGTCCTAAAGCTGCATCAACAGATTTATCACATGAAGAAGTTAGTAGGTATGCCTTCGCTTTATAATGCATTGTATGCCATAGTAGAATATTTATTGAATTTATATTGCTGCCTATTCGACCATGGCAACTGGAGGCAGATTACAGAATGTAAAAACCATATTTAAAATAAACAAAAAGCCAATAAAAAGAATCAAATAAAATTAAAGTACAATAGAACAAAATCTGGGGAGGATCACCCCCAATTTCTCCTGCCCCAAGGATAGCAGATAACAGGAGCCATATGGTGGGCTCCATCCTGCTCTGGGCTCTGGTTACCATGATATAAGAAGCATGGGCTGCCTGCTAAAATAAAGCCAGGTTGAAAGTGAATCAGGGAGCCTGTAACTGGGGGGTCTGTTTAGCAAGAACAAAGAATGTTTATTCTAAGGAAATATGCTTGTGTAAAGTTTGTAACAATTCTGGGTAGTAAAGACTTGCAAATAGAGACGCAACAGAACAAATTCTATAATTGTCTCCAGTTTTGGGTATTAGATGAAGGATGAAGCTTGTTCTTGGCAATTTGGCCCAGAGCTCCTTTCCTTGGGAATACTCCAATAAAGAGCAATTGGTTCTGCATCCCAACAGGACAAAGACTTCAGAGTAATTAGGACAGCAGAAAAAACAATGGCTACTAACCTGCCTTCAATCAAGGACCTGTATACTACACAGAGGGCTGTGACAATACAGACCCCTCACATCCCAGACAAACTGTTTCAACTCCTTCCCTCAAAAACGACGCTATAGATCCCTGCACATCAGAACAACTAGACACAATGTTTTTTTTTCCCTGATCAGCATCACTCTGCTAAACAAATAATAAGTCTGCACTATTAATCTTCTCATCACTCCGTATCACCCACCCCCTCCCACTTGTGATTGTAGGACTGTAACGGTTGCAGCCCTATGGTCCTACATAGCAGGGGGCTCTGACCAACCTTGGCCACTTTAAGACTTGTGGACTTCAACTCCCAGAATTCCTCAGCCAACTTTACTTTGCTTAGCTTAGCTTTGCTGGCTGAGGAATTCTGGGAGTTAAAAGTTGCCAAGGTTGGAGACCCCTGCTATATACCAACCAACCAATATCAATTATGCCTTGAACCTATAGGAAAATCAATTGAGAGGTAGTTAAGCACGTGTTCCATTGAGAAACCCCCTTTTGGATCGAGCCAAATGAAAAGATGCAGGACAACCGTGAGATTATTGTTCAGTAGGTCAGCTACAGCAGCGGACCTCAATCTTTTGGGCACCAAGCACATGGGATCCTGGACCAGAGGAAGGTGCGGGTTTTTGTGTGCTTCTTGCATCCTGCATGTTTATACAGCCAGGTGTTGGCCTATGGGTTGGGAACCCAGAAGCCATGAGAATAAACGGGGAAAGAAAACATTATCCTTCCCCAGACATACAGATTAACCTGAAGGGACCATGTAGGTCATCTAGTACTCCAACACCCTACACGCACACCATTTATGACAAATGGCAGTCCGATCTCTTCTTGAAACACTCCCACAACTTCTGCTGTTGAATTGGTTGGTTGTTGTCACTGTCAGAAAATTTCTTATTTCCAGGATTAAGCCATTATTTCTTCCTTGTCTGGCCTACCAGGTGCTTTAGGAAATAGCTTGACCCCTTCCTCCTCTCTGGGGCAGCCCCTCAAATATTTCGAAGACCTCCATCCTGTCTCTCCTGGTCCTCTTCCCTAGACTAGTCAGGCCCAGTTCCTGCAACTGTTCCTGCAACTGTTCATTGTATGTTTTAGTCTCCAGTCCCCTAATCACCCTGGTTGCTCCCTCTCTGTATTCTTTGTCTCTCAACTTCATTTACATGCTACAAGGTAAACGACCACCCAAGTAGCATGAAAACAACTTCAGAAGGGAAAGGTTGCAGCCCATTTATTAAAATGCATTCTCTATTCTTAAAACCAGATAAAGGTAGCCCTACCGAAGCAGGGCCTCAAAAAATTAATCGAAACTCATAAATGTTCCTCTCCACGGAAATCTTTAGTAAAAGGCGAAAGATTTATACGATCTGAAGAGAAACCAGAGTATGCTTTCTTTTGGCACCGACACCCATCCCTACGGCGGCGATGGACACTTAGGTTATGGCATCCCACAAGATCGCGCCTAAACTCGTGTCCCTGAGTGAACAAGAATCTTTTTTCGAACATTCCCGCAGGTTCCAGAAGCGGGACTTTCACATGAAGCAAAACGCTTCATCCCTCACGGCAGAATCACAGCCTTTCCTGCTCGCAAAGCACCACGGTTGAAATCAATGCAAATGAGGCTCCTCCTCTCAGGTTGGATTAGGTTTAACGCTTTGTTAGCGGAACGGGCGGGAATGTCCGCAAAAGGATTCTTGTTCACTCATGTGTTTGTGCGCGATCACGGGGATGCCTTGCCTTTATAGTAGAGTCAGCAAGTGTATTGCAGCTGCTGCCAATAATTGAAAGTAAATCAGGAATGTTTTATAGATGACGTGAAATGTTGGAAATCCCGCCAAACACCTGACACATATTACCATATGTGGTGGACATGTGATGAAGCTAAAAAATATTAGACAAATATACGCTCATGGCTGGAAGAGATGATACAAACAACATACTGATTTAAAACCCGAAATATTCCTGTTGGAGATCCTACCTGAAACTTATAGCAAAGAAAATGTATATTTCATTATTCATGTGATAACTGCAGGGAGAATAGTATTTGCTCAAAATTGGAAAAAGAAACAGACTCCCACGGAAGAAAATGTGATTAGGAAAATATTAGAATGTGCAGAAATGAATACATTAACACTTGGAATTAAAGTGAGTAAATTGACTATTAGGTATGGGAACTATTCTATCAATGGTTAGAGAAAAATATGAAAGCTAGATATAACTAATGGATTAGTTTAGAAGGACAAAAGATATATATTTTTAACAGAAATAAATAAGCTAAGAAGATAAATAGTGATATTAAGTGAAATAAGTACAATAAGATAAGACTAGAGAATAATACTATGTAATGAATATGATTGTAAACATTAACTGTATTGCACAAGATATTTGTAACCAGACGATAATAAATAAAATTAAAATTTTATTTAAAAAAAGATAAAGTAAAAGAGGAAGCTTATAAGGAACCACTCCTTTATGGGGGATGTCTTGCTACCTGCCTATGCTTTTCACCTGTTGTCTATTCCATTTGCACAACAGCATGTGAAAATGAATGTCAATCAGTGTTGCTACCTAAGTGGACAGTTTGATTTCACAGAAGTGTGATTGACTTGGAGTTACATTGTGTTGTTTAAGTGTTCCCTTTATTTTCATTATATCAAAATCGTAAATGTTTAATCATAACTGGGGCAGAGCGGAAGGAAGGGAGGGGTCTCTCTTGTCCTTTAGGGGGTAAAAAGGGAGGTAGGGGGCCTGGAGGCTCTGGACAGGAGAGGAAGGGGGGGAACCACCTCCCTCCCAAACGGAAGGAAAGCAGAGCCTGCCCCACCATGGGGTCTCCTGTCATTTCATATCTCCCCCAAGTCAGAGGAAACCTTTCCCTCTTTTACCAGGTGTGGCTTCCTGGAGTTGGGGGAGAGTAG
This sequence comes from Hydrophis major, assembly GCA_033807585.1. Lineage (NCBI taxonomy): Eukaryota > Metazoa > Chordata > Lepidosauria > Squamata > Elapidae > Hydrophis > Hydrophis major. Next base: position 257,673,051 of record CM066330.1, read on the forward strand.
GAGGGCCGGGCTGGAAGTGCTGAGGATGATAGGCTCCTAATAACCAGGCAACACCCCCTCACTTCAGCCTCCCTGTGTGGAGGTGGAAGGGTGTGTGTGTGTGTGTGTGTGGAGTCCAGAAAGGCTCCAGTTCTCACCTGCACAAACAGGCTGGTGATTAGGAGCCGGTCTTCCCTTGGTGCTGTTTTGGTCTGGGCATTTAGTCTCCCCCATGCCAAAGGAAAGCCAGCGGAGCTTCTCCTTTCCCCTGCTCTCTTCCTGAGTGAACAAGAATCCTACTTTGGAACAGAGGAGACCGTGCTGGAAACATGTCTTGTTGGCCTTTCCGACACGCGTTTCTCCAGTGCTCGACCCGCAATTCTTTGCGTTCCTTGCTGAGGAGGGGGAGAGCAGCTCTGATATCTCTGCGGCTCCCCACTCCCACGGCCCCAGCCATCGGCACAGGAGAAGAAAGTGAGCAGAAGCCCAGCTCTCACTGGGGTGAAAGAACTGAGACCGGGGAAGGCACAGGCAGCAGAAAGCAGTGCTTTTCAAAGGCTTCTGTCTTCTTCTCATTCCCTGGGCAGCGATGGGATGGGGTGGGGGGCCAGCAGAGCAGAGGGACGAGAGAACTGACAATGATCATGATGAGGCCCCATTCCAGACCTCTGAACCGGAGGGTGAGCACAGACTTCCCCACTCTGTCTCCTCTCACCCCCATCTCCAGCTGGTACTTTTCCTGTCCCAGGCCGTCCCTACAGCCCACGGCCATCGAGGAACAAACAACCCTTGGCCAGGAGAGGCGAGCTGGAAGGTGCGGGAGTGCCCTTCCAATGCAAGTAGCGCGGTGCTCCTGCACCATCTCCATCGGCACTTCAGCCTGCTTGTGCCGCCAGCCCGCTCTTGGCTGCAACAGCACCATCACCTCATCCTGGTTGGCGAGGGCTGCACTGCTTTTGGCAGTTTGCGCTGGGCCGAAGGGTGGGGGCCAGCGGGTGGGCAGGCCATGTGGGTGGCACAGCCATGTGTTCCAACGCAGCCTGGATTAATTGCTTTTGGGGGGGGGAAAATGATTTTTCTGCGGCCCACCCCACTCACAGACCAGTAGGCCACGGCCCACCGGTTGGCCATCACTGGTATATAGGACCATTGGTCTCCAACCTTTTCTGACTCCTTGGACTGGCGGCAGGAGCCACCGTGGTGGTGATGGGGAAGGGTAGGACTAGAACAGGAGTCCCCCAACCCCTGGGCCTGTTGGCAACCCAGACTTCACAAGCTGCAGGCAAACCTGTGAAGCTCCATTTGTGTAAGCAGCAGGTGTGTGCCCACAACCACCCGTTCTCCCACTCCCTCACCACTGCTGCTGCCAGTCCACAGAGCCAGAAAAGGTTGGAAACCTCTGGAGTGGAAGATCTTTGCCAAGGTCCCTTGCAGCCTTACAGTCCTATATACCAACAAATATCAATTATTATTCCTTGAACCAATAGGAAAATGAAGAGGTATTGAAGCACTGAGAAACATAGCTCCCACCCTGTTTGGGATCCAGCCAAATGCAAAGATGCAGGACAAGCCACAGATTATCCCGTAGGTCAGGGGTCTCCAACCTTGTCCATTTAAGTTTGACAGACTTCAAGTCCCAGAATTCCCCATCCTGCTTTGCCCTGCTGGGGAATTCTGGGACTTCAAGTCCTCCAGGGTTAAAGTGGGCAAGGTTAGAAACCCTTGCCCTAGGTCACCTACAGCAGCGGCTCCTCAACCTTTTGGGCATGATGTGGTGTTGGCCTTGTTAAGCCTGGTCCCCCAACCAATGTTAAGGAAACACGCTAAACAGAATGTGCAGCGTTAGTCAGTTAGGCAGACATTCAGTAAAAAGCAGATACGCTTGTGCGATCAAAATATAGTTTATTCCATTTAAGAGTGCATAGTCAAAAACAGTCCATTAGTCATGTTTCATTTCAGTCAGTCCATTCGGGGATACTCAATTTGCAAAGTCAATTTGCAAATATCAGTTCACTTACAATAAATCAGTCCGTATTATCTCTTCTCATCCTTGAGAAAAATCAACAATCCTTTCTCCCGTTCCAGTAGGAAAAAATGCAGTCATTAATCCATCCAGTAACTAGGGATCATTAAGCCAGAGAGTGAGCTGCCTTTGTCTTGCTCCTTTTATGGTGCTTTTACAACCACACCCTTAATTACATTCTTGCAATTAAAGTTACACACACTTTAACCAACAAACCATGATAACTTATTTATTTTACCTAAACCAGTTAGGGTAAACAATGTTATCCCTAATAGGCCTATAAATCAGAGTTGGACACCCACAAGCCATGAGAATAAACGCAGGTTCTCCTTCCTCAGCCATCCAGATATTAAAATGAAACAGCAACAATTGGCTGGCAAGCACACTGTTTTTCAAAGGACAGAGAGAAAAACATTCATATCCAATTTCTCCACTTTTAGAACCAGGTAAAAGTTGCCTTATTGTTTCAAGGCCTACAAAAATTAGTTTCTAGACTCTCCCCAGACTCTGGACTCACTTCACTGCAGACCTCACCGATACCGAGCTTTATGGCGGTGATGGACACTGAAGTTACGGCGTCCTGCACAAACACATTCCCACCAATTCCAGAACCGGGACTTTCACAATAAGCAAAATGGTGCATCCATCACAGGAGAGTCACGGCTCTGATTATGTGTTAAATGTATCCCATTGGCTGTCAGACTCCATGTGGTGAGATGTGTAAGAAAGCTAATCCTGTTTTTGTTATATAGAATAGACTGGCTCAGAGGGAGATGTGGGAAGGGAGGGAGACAAACATTTACCTCCATCTAGTGTAGGGGTTTCCAACCTTGGTAACTTTAAGCCTTCAAGCTCCCAGCTGGCTGGGGAATTGTGGGAGTTGAAGTCCTCCAGGTTTTTAAGTTACCAAGGTTGGAGACCCCTGATCCAGTGGGCAATTTAAAAAAAAGAAAGAAAATGTAACCAATTAAAATCATCCATATTTGGCACCATTTCACACAAAAATTGGGAGATTAGAAAAAAAAATTAAGTTTTGATCACCAAATGAACTCACATAACAGTGAACTACAGCTAATCCTTCACTCGTGACACAATAGAGGCGCAAATTTAGGTTGCTCAGCATGACAGCTGATCTATTGAACGCTGTTGCATTTTGACAACTCTCTGTGGTTATTCCATTATCACAACTGGCAAATTCTCATCTTACATTTATAACAAGGTAATAGTAGCCCTATCGTTTCAGGGCCTCCAAAAATTAAATTAACCCATTCATGGACAATCCTCACAGCAAAAAGAGAATGGTGCCTTTACTCCCTCACCGACACCAAGGCCTACGGCGGCCATGGACACTGAGGTTATGGCGTACCGCGTGTGATCGCGAACAAACACGTGTTCGTGGGTGGCTAGGCAGGCTTTCTCGAACATTTTCGCCAGTTCCAGAAGTTAGATTTTCGCAGGAGGCGAAACAGTGCATCCATCAATGGGAGAGTCGCGGGTCCTTTCTCCTCGCAAAGCATCACGGTTGAAGCCAATGCAAATGAAGCTATTCTTTTCCCCGCCCCCTCCCGCTCAGTTGGAATTAAACTTAACGCTTTGGCTGGCGAGGAAAGATCGGCGCTCAGATCGAAGTCCCACCTAAAGGGTGCAAAAACTGACCGTCAGCTAAAAGAGGCTTCCAAGCCTTTGGTAACGATGCGGAGGAAAGGTTACACCCACTTCTGAAAAAAAAAAGACCTCATTTAGCTGACATCCGTTTGGCATCCTGATTGTAACTTTAGGCGTGGCTCCGATTGGAGCGTCTAGGTTTCACATCGCTCGCATCGCAGCCAACGGGAAACGAACTGGGCGGGGAGAGGAGTAGTCTCATTTGCATTGGCTTCAACCATGATGCTTTGCAAAGAGAAAGGACCCGTGATGGATGAAGCGTTTCGCTTAGTGCTAAAGTCCCGCTTGTGGAACCGGCGGGAATGTTCGGAAAAGGGTTCTTGTTCACCCAGGGACACGTGTTTGTGCGCGATCTCGCGGGATGCCTTGCATTTCTGGTGGAGCCAGCAGTGTGCTGCAGCTGCCAAAAAAGCCAATGCGGTCCTAAGGCTGCATCAACAGATGATCCCATGAAGGGTTGATAGGTCCCACTTTATAATGCCTTGGGAAGGGCACACGTAGAATACTTATTTATGTATTAAATGTATATTGCCGCCTATTCGCCCATGGCAACTCGAGGCAGTTTACAGAATGTAAAACCATATTTCAAACAAAAAAACAATAAAAAGCCAATAAAAAGAATCAAAATAAAATTAATAAAAGTACTATAGAACAAAATGGGGGGAATCACCCCCAATTCCTCCCTCCCCCCCCCCCCAACAGCAAATCACACAAGCCATTTGATGGGTTCCATCCCCCTCTGGCTTCCCAGATTACTTGGATATTAGATGATATTTCTTATTATCCCGCCTTCCCCTTTATAAAGGTTAAACCTTTGTTCTTCGCATTTTGGCCTGGAGCCCTTTTCCTTGGGAATATGCCAATAAAAGGCCATTGGAAAATCCTGCACCTCCTGTGTGGGGTCCCCCATTGGCACCAGGCTCAGACCCAAATTGGGAGAAGCGCAAGAAAGATTGTTAAAGGATCTGCAGCATAAATTGCAGGACTTAGAGCAAAGGATCAGGAATGACACGCTAACTGTTTTCAAGTATTGGAAGGGACGCCACAAAGAAGGATGGTTCAACCCATTTCCCAAAGCACCTGAAGGCAGGACAAGAAGCAACGGATGCAAACTGATCAAGGAGAGAAGCAACCTGGAATTAAGGAGAAATTTGCTGACAGCGAGAACAATTAACCAGTGGAACTTCTTTGTCTTTGGAAGTTGGGGGATGCTCCGTTGCTGCAGTTTTTCTAGAAAACTTTGGGCATCCTTATGTCTGGGATGGTATGGCCCCTCCTGTCTTGGGACTAGAACTGGGGTCCGCCAGCCCCCGGTTGGAACTGGAGTTCACAAGCTGCAGGCAAACCTGTGGAGCTCCATTTGTGTAAGCAGCAGCCCCAAAACTATCCAGTCTCCCACTCCCTCACCACTGCTGCTGCCAGTCCACAGAGCCGGAAAGGGTTGGAGCACCTCTGGAGTGGAAGATCTTCTCCAAGGTCCCTTGCAGCCTTGTGGTCCTATATAGCAGGTGTCTCCAACCTTGGCTACTTTAAGACTTGTCGACTTCAACTCCCATCATTCCTCAGGCAGCAAAATTAAGGAAAGCAAAGCTGGCTGCGGAATTATGGGAGTTGAAGTCCACAAGTCTTAAAGTGGCCAAGGTTGGAGACCCCCTGCTATATACCAACAAATATCAATTATTATTCTTTGAATCTATAGGAAAATCCATGGAGAGGTCATTAAGCACGTGTTCCATTGAGAAACCTAACCCTCCCACCCCCTTTGGGATCCAGCCAAATGGAAAGATGCAGCACAACCCATAGATTACTCAGGGGTCTCCCACGTTGCATATTATGTGTGTTAGAATTCAATTCCCAGAATTCCGCAGTCAGCTTTGTCCTGCTGTGGAATTCTGGGAGTTGAGGTCTGCCTAGCCTAAAAGTTGGCAACGTTGGTGTCCGCTGCCATAGGTCAGCTACAGCAGCCGTGATGGCATAAGGTGCCCCCTTAGACCACAGGTTGAAAACCTACAAGCAATGAAAACAAACGCCTACAGAAACATTCTCCTTGATCCGCTTTAAACATACCACAATAAAAAGCAACAATTCACACGAATGTACAAAATCACCCTTTCAGAGGACAGAGAAGCTCAAAATTCACAGGCTTCTCACGAAAACTTAAGTATATTTTCACACCAAAGAAGAAAAAAACCCTATCAATGCAGGGTCTCCAAAAATTGAGGATAGAGTCAACCCAGAGCGGACTCAGTTCAGCACGACAAGATAAGGTAACTCGTTTTGCCGCAGACACCGAACCCTGCAGCGACGATGGACACTTGAGATTACGGTATCCCGCGCGCAACTGAGCACTAAGCCGTGTCCGTGGGTGAACGGGAGGTTTTCTTGAATACTCCCACCGGTTGCAGAAGCGGGACTTCGCACAAAGCAAAATGGTACATCCATCACGGGAGAGCCGCGGGTCCTTCCTCCTCGTAAAGCATCATGGTTGAAGCCAATGCAAATGAGGCTACTCCTCTCCCCGCCTCCTCACTCAGCTTGGATTAGATTTAACGCTTTGTTGGCGGAACCCAACATGCAGGATGAAGGGTTCAAAGGATTTGGCTATGTCTCCAGCCTAATAAAGAAGAGGATCAAGAATGACATGCTGTTTTCCAGTATTGGAAGGGATGCCACAAAGAAGGATGGGTCAACCCATTTCCCAAAGCACCTGAAGGCAGGACAAGAACCAGTGGATGGAAACTGATCAAGGAGAGAAGCAACCTGGAATTAAGGAGAAATTTGCTGCCAGTGAGAACAATTAACCAGTGGAACTTCTTTGTCTTCGGAAGTTGGGGGTGCTCCGTTGCTGCAGTTTTTCAAGAAAAGATTGAGCATCCATAGGTCTGGGAGGGTATGACCTCTCCTGCCTTGGACAAGGATTGGACTAGAACAGGGGTCCCCCAACCCCTGGGCCCATTGGGAACCGGACTTCACAAGCTGCAGGCAAAGCTGTGAAACCTCCATTTGTGTAAGTACCGTAGCGTGTGCCCAAAGCATTCCTTCTCCTGCTGCCCCACCACTGCTGCTGCTGTTGCCAGAAAGGGTCGGAGACCTCTGGAGTGGAAGATCTCCTCCAAAGTCCCTTGCAGCCCTATGGTCTTATGTTCTATAACATAACATATAATATATATATACACACACATACATATACATTACATATATATACATATATATATACATATACATATATACATATATATTATAATATATTATAATATATAACATAGGTCCTATGGTCTTATGTCTTATATTTTTATGGTCAACCAACAATATCCATTATTATTCCTTGAACCAGGAGGAAAATCAATTGAGAGATATTGAAGCATTGAGAAACCTAAACCCACCCCGATCCAACCAAATGCAAAGATGCAGCAGGTCAGGGGTTTCCAATCTGTCTGGCGGACTTCTACTCCCAGAATTCACCAGCTGGCTTTGCCCTGCTGGGGAATTCTGAGAGTTGAAGTTTGACAGGTTTAAACGTGTCAAGATTGGAGATCCCTGGAAGAGAATCGGCCTTTAATCTTTTGGGCATCAGGCACGTGAGACACAAGCGGCGTGGCGGTCAGCTTGTAGATGGGGGCAGGGGACTCGCAAAGCAGGAGAATAAAGTCCGACAAGAACACGTCCTCTTTCCTCAGCCTTCTGAAAGAAAATGAGCAACCATTGCCCTAAACCCGCAGAAACACTCGTTCAAACAACGACACTGGGAAAAGGAGAAAACCGTAACTATTCACAGGTTTTTCTTCTACTTTTAGAACCAGGTAAAAGTAGCCCTATCGTTTCAGGGCCTCCAAAAATTGAAGAGTCATAACCCAGACTCTGGACTCACTTCGCCACAGAAGAAAAGGCAATTTTATTTCTTTACCGAAACCGAGCCCTACGGCAGCGATGGACACTGAAGTTATGGCGTCCCGCGCGCAACTGTACACAAACACGTGTCCGTGGGTGAACAGAAAGGCTTTATCGAACATTCCCGCCGATCCCAGAACCGAGACTTTTGCACTAAGCGAAACGGTGTCATCCATCAATGGGAGAGTCGCGGGTCCTTTCTCCTCGCAAAGCATCACGGTTGAAGCCAATGCAAATGAGGCTATTCCTCGCCCCGCCTCCCCGCTCAATTTGTGTTATATTTAACGCTGTGTTGTAAGGAAAGATCCGCGCTTAGATCGGAGTTCCGCCTAAAGGGTGCAAAAACCGACCGTCGGCGAAAAGAGGCTTCCAAGTCTGATAACGGTGCGGAGGAAAAATTACACCCACTTCTGAAAAAAAAAGACCTCATGTAGCTGACATCCGTTTGGCATTCTGCTTGTAAATTTAGGCGTGGCTCCGATTACTGTTGATCTCATCGCTCCTTATCTCTCATCCCCTCCCACTTGTGACTGTATGACTGTAACTTTGTCACTTATATCCTTACAATTTATATTGTTTCCTAGTATGATTCATTGCTTATTGTATATGACTATCATTAAGTGTTGTACCTTATGATTCACGACTCCTGTCGAATGTATCCTTTCTTTTAGGTATAGACAAATTCCTTGTGTGTCCAATCACACTTGGCCAATAAAGAATTCTATTCTATTCTATTCCATTCCACTCCACTCCACTCCACTCCACTCCCATTCTATTCTATTCTATTCTATTCTATTCTATTCTACTCTATTCTATTCCATTCCACTCCTTTTTCTATTCTATTCAATTCCATTCCATTCCATTCCACTCCACTCTTATTCTTATTCCATTCCACTCCATTGTTTTTCTATCCTATCCTATCCTATCCTATCCTATCCTATTCCATTCCACTCTTTATCTATTCTTTTCTGTTCCATTCCATTCCATTCCACTCCACTCCACTCTTTTTCTTTTTTCCATTCTATTCTATTCTATTCTATTCTATTCTATTCTATTCTATTCTATTCTATTCTATTCCATTCCACTCCCTTTTCTATTCTATTCCATTCCATTCCACTCCACTCTTATTCTTATTCCATTCCACTCCACTCCATTGTTTTTCTATCCTATCCTATCCTATCCTATTCCACTCTTTTTCTATTCTGTTCTGTTCCATTCCACTCCACTCCACTCTTTTTCTTTTTTCTATTCTATTCTATTCTATTCTATTCCATTCCATTCCACTCCTTTTTCTATTCTATTCAATTCCATTCCATTCCACTCCACTCTTATTCTTATTCCATTCCACTCCATTGTTTTTCTATCCTATCCTATCCTATCCTATCCTATCCTATCCTATCCTATTCCATTCCATTCTTTATCGATTCTGTTCTGTTCCATTCCATTCCATTCCACTCCACTCTTTTTCTTTTTTCTATTCTATTCTATTCTATTCTATTCTATTCTATTCTATTCTATTCTATTCTATTCTATTCTATTCCATTCCACTCCCTTTTCCATTCCATTCCATTCCATTCCATTCCACTCCACTCTTATTCTTATTCCATTCCACTCCACTGTTTTTCTATCCTATCCTATCCTATCCTATTCCATTCCACTCTTTATCTATTCTGTTCTGTTCCATTCCATTCCACTCCACTTTTTTTCTTTTTTCTATTCTATTCTATCCTATTCTATTCCATTCTACTCTTTATCTATTCTGTTCTGTTCCATTCCATTCCATTCCACTCCACTCTTTTTCTTTTTTCTATTCTATTCTATTCTATTCTATTCTATTCTATTCTATTCTATTCTATTCTATTCCATTCCACTCCCTTTTCTATTCTATTCCATTCCATTCCACTCCACTCTTATTCTTATTCCATTCCACTCCACTCCATTGTTTTTCTATCCTATCCTATCCTATTCCATTCCACTCTTCTATTCTGTTCTGTTCCATTCCATTCCACTCCACTCTTTTTCTTTTTTCTATTCTATTCTATTCTATTCCATTCCATTCCACTCCTTTTTCTATTCTATTCAATTCAATTCCATTCCACTCCACTCCACTCTTATTCTTTTTTCCATTCTATTCTATTCTATTCTATTCTATTCTATTCTATTCTATTCCATTCCACTCCCTTTTCTATTCTATTCCATTCCATTCCATTCCATTCCACTCCACTCTTATTCTTATTCCATTCCACTCCACTCCATTGTTTTTCTATCCTATCCTATCCTATCCTATTCCATTCCACTCTTTTTCTATTCTGTTCTGTTCCATTCCACTCCACTCCACTCTTTTTCTTTTTTCTATTCTATTCTATTCTATTCTATTCTATTCTATTCCATTCCATTCCATTCCATTCCACTCCTTTTTCTATTCTATTCAATTCCATTCCATTCCACTCCACTCTTATTCTTATTCCATTCCACTCCATTGTTTTTCTATCCTATCCTATCCTATCCTATCCTATCCTATTCCATTCCACTCTTTATCTATTCTGTTCCGTTCCATTCCATTCCATTCCATTCCACTCCACTCTTTTTCTTTTTTCTATTCTATTCTATTCTATTCTATTCCATTCCACTCCCTTTTCTATTCTATTCCATTCCATTCCATTCCACTCCACTCTTATTCTTATTCCATTCCACTCCACTCCATTGTTTTTCTATCCTATCCTATCCTATCCTATTCCACTCTTTTTCTATTCTGTTCTGTTCCATTCCACTCCACTCCACTCTTTTTCTTTTTTCTATTCTATTCTATTCTATTCTATTCCATTCCATTCCACTCCTTTTTCTATTCTATTCAATTCCATTCCATTCCACTCCACTCTTATTCTTATTCCATTCCACTCCATTGTTTTTCTATCCTATCCTATCCTATCCTATCCTATCCTATCCTATTCCATTCCATTCTTTATCGATTCTGTTCTGTTCCATTCCATTCCATTCCATTCCATTCCACTCCACTCTTTTTCTTTTTTCTATTCTATTCTATTCTATTCTATTCTATTCTATTCTATTCTATTCTATTCTATTCTATTCTATTCCATTCCACTCCCTTTTCCATTCCATTCCATTCCATTCCACTCCACTCTTATTCTTATTCCATTCCACTCCACTGTTTTTCTATCCTATCCTATCCTATCCTATTCCATTCCACTCTTTATCTATTCTGTTCTGTTCCATTCCATTCCACTCCACTTTTTTTCTTTTTTCTATTCTATTCTATCCTATTCTATTCCATTCTACTCTTTATCTATTCTGTTCTGTTCCATTCCATTCCATTCCACTCCACTCTTTTTCTTTTTTCTATTCTATTCTATTCTATTCTATTCTATTCCATTCCACTCCCTTTTCTATTCTATTCCATTCCATTCCACTCCACTCTTATTCTTATTCCATTCCACTCCACTCCATTGTTTTTCTATCCTATCCTATCCTATTCCATTCCACTCTTCTATTCTGTTCTGTTCCATTCCATTCCACTCCACTCTTTTTCTTTTTTCTATTCTATTCTATTCCATTCCATTCCACTCCTTTTTCTATTCTATTCAATTCCATTCCATTCCATTCCATTCCACTCCACTCTTATTCTTTTTTCCATTCTATTCTATTCTATTCTATTCTATTCTATTCTATTCCATTCCACTCCCTTTTCTATTCTATTCCATTCCATTCCATTCCACTCCACTCTTATTCTTATTCCATTCCACTCCACTCCATTGTTTTTCTATCCTATCCTATCCTATCCTATTCCATTCCACTCTTTTTCTATTCTGTTCTGTTCCATTCCACTCCACTCCACTCTTTTTCTTTTTTCTATTCTATTCTATTCTATTCTATTCTATTCTATTCCATTCCATTCCATTCCACTCCTTTTTCTATTCTATTCAATTCCATTCCATTCCACTCCACTCTTATTCTTATTCCATTCCACTCCATTGTTTTTCTATCCTATCCTATCCTATCCTATCCTATCCTATCCTATTCCATTCCACTCTTTATCTATTCTGTTCCGTTCCATTCCATTCCATTCCATTCCACTCCACTCTTTTTCTTTTTTCTATTCTATTCTATTCTATTCTATTCCATTCCACTCCCTTTTCTATTCTATTCCATTCCATTCCATTCCACTCCACTCTTATTCTTATTCCATTCCACTCCACTCTTATTCTTATTCCATTCCACTCCATTGTTTTTCTATCCTATCCTATCCTATCCTATTCCATTCCACTCTTTATCTATTCTGTTCTGTTCCATTCCATTCCACTCCACTTTTTTTCTTTTTTCTATTCTATTCTATCCTATTCTATTCCATTCTACTCTTTATCTATTCTGTTCTGTTCCATTCCATTCCATTCCACTCCACTCTTTTTCTTTTTTCTATTCTATTCTATCCTATTCTATTCCATTCTACTCTTTATCTATTCTGTTCTGTTCCATTCCATTCCATTCCACTCCACTCTTTTTCTTTTTTCTATTCTATTCTATTCTATTCTATTCTATTCTATTCTATTCTATTCTATTCTATTCCATTCCACTCCCTTTTCTATTCTATTCCATTCCATTCCATTCCACTCCACTCTTATTCTTATTCCATTCCACTCCACTCCATTGTTTTTCTATCCTATCCTATCCTATCCTATCCTATTCCATTCCACTCTTTTTCTATTCTGTTCTGTTCCATTCCACTCCACTCCACTCTTTTTCTTTTTTCTATTCTATTCTATTCTATTCTATTCCATTCCATTCCACTCCTTTTTCTATTCTATTCAATTCCATTCCATTCCACTCCACTCTTATTCTTATTCCATTCCACTCCATTGTTTTTCTATCCTATCCTATCCTATCCTATCCTATCCTATCCTATCCTATCCTATCCTATCCTATTCCATTCCATTCTTTATCTATTCTGTTCTGTTCCATTCCATTCCATTCCACTCCACTCTTTTTCTTTTTTCTATTCTATTCTATTCTATCCTATTCCATTCCACTCCCTTTTCTATTCTATTCCATTCCATTCCATTCCACTCCACTCTTATTCTTATTCCATTCCACTCCACTCTTATTCTTATTCCATTCCACTCCATTGTTTTTCTATCCTATCCTATCCTATCCTATTCCATTCCACTCTTTATCTATTCTGTTCTGTTCCATTCCACTCCACTTTTTTTCTTTTTTCTATTCTATTCTATCCTATTCTATTCCATTCTACTCTTTATCTATTCTGTTCTGTTCCATTCCATTCCATTCCACTCCACTCTTTTTCTTTTTTCTATTCTATTCTATTCTATTCTATTCTATTCTATTCCATTCCACTCCCTTTTCTATTCTATTCCATTCCATTCCACTCCACTCTTATTCTTATTCTTATTCCATTCCACTCCACTCCATTGTTTTTCTATCCTATCCTATCCTATTCCATTCCACTCTTCTATTCTGTTCTGTTCCATTCCACTCCACTCTTTTTCTTTTTTCTATTCTATTCTATTCTATTCCATTCCATTCCACTCCTTTTTCTATTCTATTCAATTCCATTCCATTCCACTCCACTCTTATTCTTATTCCATTCCACTCCATTGTTTTTCTATCCTATCCTATCCTATTCCATTCCACTCTTCTATTCTGTTCTGTTCCATTCCACTCCACTCTTTTTCTTTTTTCTATTCTATTCTATTCTATTCCATTCCATTCCACTCCTTTTTCTATTCTATTCAATTCCATTCCATTCCACTCCACTCTTATTCTTATTCCATTCCACTCCATTGTTTTTCTATCCTATCCTATCCTATTCCATTCCACTCTTTATCTATTCTGTTCTGTTCCATTCCATTCCATTCCACTCCACTCTTTTTCTTTTTTCTATTCTATTCTATTCTATCCTATTCTATTCTATTCCATTCCACTCTTTATCTATTCTGTTCTGTTCCATTCCATTCCACTCCACTCCACTTTTTCTTTTTTCTATTCTATTCTATTCCATTCCACTCCACTCTTATTCTTATTCCATTCCACTCCACTCTTATTCTTATTCCATTCCACTCCACTGTTTTTCTATCCTATCCTATCCTATCCTATCCTATTCCATTCCACTCTTTATCTATTCTGTTCTGTTCCATTCAATTCCACTCCACTCTTTTTCTTTTTTCTATTCTATTCTATCCTATTCTATTCCATTCTACTCTTTATCTATTCTGTTCTGTTCCATTCCATTCCACTCCACTCCACTCTTTTTCTTTTTTCTATTCTATTCTATTCTATTCTATTCTATTCTATTCTATTCCATTCCATTCCACTCCTTTTTCTATTCTATTCAATTCCATTCCATTCCACTCCACTCTTATTCTTATTCCATTCCACTCCATTGTTTTTCTATCCTATCCTATCCTATTCCATTCCACTCTTCTATTCTGGTTCCATTCCACTCCACTCTTTTTCTTTTTTCTATTCTATTCTATTCTATTCCATTCCATTCCACTCCTTTTTCTATTCTATTCAATTCCATTCCATTCCACTCCACTCTTATTCTTATTCCATTCCACTCCATTGTTTTTCTATCCTATCCTATCCTATTCCATTCCACTCTTTATCTATTCTGTTCTGTTCCATTCCATTCCATTCCACTCCACTCTTTTTCTTTTTTCTATTCTATTCTATTCCATTCCACTCCACTCTTATTCTTATTCCATTCCACTCCACTCTTATTCTTATTCCATTCCACTCCACTGTTTTTCTATCCTATCCTATCCTATCCTATCCTATTCCATTCCACTCTTTATCTATTCTGTTCTGTTCCATTCCATTCTACTCCACTCTTTTTCTTTTTTCTATTCTATTCTATCCTATTCTATTCTATTCCATTCTACTCTTTATCTATTCTGTTCTGTTCCATTCCATTCCACTCCACTCTTTTTCTTTTTTCTATTCTATTCTATTCTATTCTATTCTATTCTATTCTATTCTATTCTATTCTATTCTATTCTATTCCATTCCATTCCATTCCTTTTTCTATTCTATTCCATTCCATTCCATTCCACTCTTATTCTTATTCCATTCCACTCCACTCCATTGTTTTTCTATCCTATCCTATCCTATTCCATTCCACTCTTTATCTATTCCATTCCATTCCATTCCACTCTTTTTCTTTTTTCTATCCTATCCTATCCTATCCTATTCCATTCCACTCTTTTTCTATTCTGTTCTGTTCCATTCCATTCCATTCCACTCCACTCTTTTTCTTTTTTCTATTCTATTCTACTCTATTCTATTCTATTCCATTCCATTCCATTCCATTCCACTCCTTTTCTATTCTATTCAATTCCATTCCATTCCACTCCACTCTTATTCTTATTCCATTCCACTCCATTGTTTTTCTATCCTATCCTATCCTATCCTATCCTATCCTATCCTATCCTATTCCATTCCACTCTTTATCTATTCTGTTCTGTTCCATTCCATTCCATTCCACTCCACTTTTTCTTTTTTCTATTCTATTCTATTCTATTCTATTCCATTCCATTCCTTTTTCTATTCTATTCCATTCCATTCCATTCCACTCCACTCTTATTCTTATTCCATTCCACTCCACTCCATTGTTTTTCTACCCTATCCTATCCTATTCCATTCCACTCTTTATCTATTCCATTCCTGTTCCATTCCATTGCACTCTTTTTCTTTTTTCTATCCTATCCTATCCTATTCCATTCCACTCTTTTTCTATTCTGTTCTGTTCCATTCCATTCCACTCCACTCTTTTTCTTTTTTCTATTCTACTCTATTCTATTCCATTCCATTCCATTCCACTCCTTTTTCTATTCTATTCAATTCCATTCCATTCCACTCCACTCTTATTCTTATTCCATTCCACTCCATTGTTTTTCTATCCTATCCTATCCTATCCTATCCTATTCCATTCCACTCTTTATCTATTCTGTTCTGTTCCATTCCATTCCATTCCATTCCACTCCACTCCACTCTTTTTCTTTTTTCTATTCTATTCTATTCTATTCTATTCTATTCTATTCTATTCTATTCTATTCTATTCTATTCTATTCCATTCCACTCCCTTTTCTATTCTATTCCATTCCATTCCATTCCACTCTTATTCTTATTCCATTCCACTCCACTCCATTGTTTTTCTATCCTATCCTATCCTATTCCATTCCACTCTTTATCTATTCCATTCCTGTTCCATTCCATTCCACTCTTTTTCTTTTTTCTATCCTATCCTATCCTATCCTATTCCATTCCACTCTTTTTCTATTCTGTTCTGTTCCATTCCATTCCATTCCACTCCACTCTTTTTCTTTTTTCTATTCTACTCTATTCTATTTTATTCCATTCCACTCCTTTTTCTATTCTATTCAATTCAATTCCATTCCACTCCACTCCTATTCTTATTCCATTCCACTCCATTGTTTTTCTATCCTATCCTATCCTATCCTATCCTATTCCATTCCACTCTTTTTCTATTCTGTTCTGTTCCATTCCATTCCACTCCACTCTTTTTCTTTTTTCTATTCTACTCTATTCTATTCTATTCCATTCCACTCCTTTTTCTATTCTATTCAATTCCATTCCATTCCACTCCACTCTTATTCTTATTCCATTCCACTCCATTGTTTTTCTATCCTATCCTATCCTATCCTATCCTATCCTATCCTATCCTATCCTATCCTATTCCATTCCACTCTTTATCTGTTCTGTTCTGTTCTGTTCCATTCCATTCCATTCCACTCCACTCCACTCTTTTTCTTTTTTCTATTCTATTCTATTCTATTCCATTCCACTCCCTTTTCTATTCTATTCCATTCCATTCCATTCCACTCCACTCTTATTCTTATTCCATTCCACTCCACTCCATAGTTTTTCTATCCTATCCTATCCTATTCCATTCCATTCCACTCTTCTATTCTGTTCTGTTCCATTCCACTCCACTCTTTTTCTTTTTTCTATTCTATTCTATTCCATTCCATTCCACTCCTTTTTCTATTCTATTCAATTCCATTCCATTCCACTCTTATTCTTATTCCATTCCACTCCATTGTTTTTCTATCCTATCCTATCCTATTCCATTCCACTCTTTATCTATTCTGTTCTGTTCCATTCCATTCCATTCCACTCCACTCTTTTTCTTTTTTCTATTCTATTCTATTCTATCCTATTCTATTCCATTCCACTCTTTATCTATTCTGTTCTGTTCCATTCCATTCTATTCCACTCCACTCTTTTTCTTTTTTCTATTCTATTCTATCCTATTCTATTCCATTCTACTCTTTATCTATTCTGTTCTGTTCCATTCCATTCCACTCCACTGCACTCTTTTTCTTTTTTCTATTCTATTCTATTCTATTCTATTCTATTCTATTCTATTCTATTCTATTCCATTCCATTCCTTTTTCTATTCCATTCCATTCCATTCCACTCCACTCTTATTCTTATTCCATTCCACTCCACTCCATTGTTTTTCTATCCTATCCTATCCTATTCCATTCCACTCTTTATCTATTCCATTCCTGTTCCATTCCATTCCATTCCACTCTTTTTCTTTTTTCTATCCTATCCTATCCTATCCTATCCTATCCTATCCTATCCTATTCCATTCCACTCTTTTTCTATTCTGTTCTGTTCCATTCCATTCCACTCCACTCTTTTTCTTTTTTCTATTCTACTCTATTCTATTCTATTCCATTCCATTCCATTCCACTCCTTTTTCTATTCTATTCAATTCAATTCCATTCCACTCCACTCCTATTCTTATTCCATTCCACTCCATTGTTTTTCTATCCTATCCTATCCTATCCTATCCTATTCCATTCCACTCTTTTTCTATTCTGTTCTGTTCCATTCCATTCCACTCCACTCTTTTTCTTTTTTCTATTCTACTCTATTCTATTCTATTCCATTCCATTCCACTCCTTTTTCTATTCTATTCAATTCCATTCCATTCCACTCCACTCTTATTCTTATTCCATTCCACTCCATTGTTTTTCTATCCTATCCTATCCTATCCTATCCTATTCCATTCCACTCTTTATCTATTCTGTTCTGTTCCATTCCATTCCACTCCACTCTTTTTCTTTTTTCTATTCTATTCTATTCTATCCTATTCTATTCCATTCCACTCTTTATTCTGTTCTGTTCTATTCCATTCCACTCCACTCTTTTTCTTTTTTCTATTCTATTCTATTCCATTCCATTCCATTCCACTCTTATTCTTATTCCATTCCACTCCACTGTTTTTCTATCCTATCCTATCCTATCCTATCCTATCCTATCCTATCCTATCCTATCCCATTCCACTCTTTATCTATTCTGTTCTGTTCCATTCCATTCCACTCCACTCTTTTTCTTTTTTCTATTCTATTCTATCCTATTCTATTCCATTCCACTCTTTATCTATTCTGTTCTGTTCCATTCCATTCCATTCCACTCCACTCTTTTTCTTTTTTCTATTCTATTCCATTCTATTCCATTCCATTCCACTCCACTCTTATTCTTATTCCATTCCACTCCACTGTTTTTCTATCCTATCCTATCCTATCCTATCCTATCCTATCCTATCCTATCCTATTCCATTCCACTCTTTATCTATTCTGTTCTGTTCCATTCCATTCCACTCCACTCTTTTTCTTTTTTCTATTCTATTCTATCCTATTCTATTCCATTCTACTCTTTATCTATTCTGTTCTGTTCCATTCCATTCCACTCCACTCCACTCTTTTTCTTTTTTCTATTCTATTCTATTCTATTCTATTCTATTCTATTCTATTCTATTCTATTCCATTCCTTTTTCTATTCTATTCCATTCCATTCCATTCCACTCCACTCTTATTCTTATTCCATTCCACTCCACTCCATTGTTTTTCTATCCTATCCTATCCTATTCCATTCCACTCTTTATCTATTCCATTCCTGTTCCATTCCATTCCATTCCACTCTTTTTCTTTTTTCTATCCTATCCTATCCTATTCCATTCCACTCTTTTTCTATTCTGTTCTGTTCCATTCCATTCCATTCCACTCCACTCTTTTTCTTTTTTCTATTCTATTCTATTCTACTCTATTCTATTCTATTCCATTCCATTCCACTCCACTCCTTTTTCTATTCTATTCAATTCCATTCCATTCCACTCCACTCTTATTCTTATTCCATTCCACTCCATTGTTTTTCTATCCTATCCTATCCTATCCTATCTTATCCTATCCTATCCTATTCCATTCCATTCCACTCTTTTTCTATTCTGTTCTGTTCCATTCCATTCCATTCCACTCCACTCTTTTTCTTTTTTCTATTCTATTCTACTCTATTCTATTCTATTCCATTCCATTCCACTCCTTTTTCTATTCTATTCAATTCCATTCCATTCCACTCCACTCTTATTCTTATTCCATTCCACTCCGTTGTTTTTCTATCCTATCCTATCCCATCCCACTCTTTATCTATTCTGTTCTGTTCCATTCCATTCCATTCCATTCCATTCCACTCCACTCCACTCTTTTTCTTTTTTCTATTCTATTCTATTCCATTCCATTCCATTCCTTTTTCTATTCTATTCAATTCCATTCCATTCCATTCCACTCTTATTCTTATTCCATTCCACTCCATTGTTTTTCTATCCTATCCTATCCTATTCCATTCCACTCTTTATCTATTCTGTTCTGTTCCATTCCATTCCACTCCACTCTTTTTCTTTATTCTATTCTATTCTATTCTATTCTATTCTATTCTATTCTATTCTAGCATCCAGGTTTCTCATCGGTAGCATCGCAGCCAACAGGAAATGAACTGGGCAGGGGAAGCGGGGTGAGGAGTAAGCCTCATCTGCATTGGCTCCAACCGTGATGCATTGTGAGGAGGAAAGGCTGCGACTCTCCCGTGATGCATGAAGAGTTTCGCTTAGTGCGAAAGTCCCGCTTATGGAACCGGCGGGAATGTTCGGATAAAGGATTCTTGTTCACCCAGGGACACGTGTTTGTGAGATGCCTTGCATTTCTGGTGGAGCCAGCAGTGCCTTGCAGCTGCCAAAAAAGCCAATGCGGTCCTAAGGCTGCATCAACAGATGATCCCATGAAGGGTTGATCGGTACCACTTTATAATGCCTTGGGAAGGCCACACGTAGAATATTTGCCTCCAGTTTTGGTTGCCACGATTTATAAAGGATGCCGAGACCCTAGAAAGCCTACTAAAATAAAGCCAGCTCATGACATACCCTGGAAAATAAATCAGGGAGCCTGTAACTGGGGAATCTGTCTAGCAAGAACAAAGAATGTTTATTCTGAGGAAATATGCATTTATAAAGCTTGTCACAATTCTGGGTAGTAAAGAGTTAGGCAACTTGCAGACCTCAGCTAGGAGTTAAGCAGAGAGATGGCCTGGAGCAAATCGAGACCAACTGAACAAATTGTACATTTATTGCCTCCAGTTTTGGATATTAGATGACATTTCTTATTATCTCGCCTTCTCCTTTATAGAGAATAAAGCTTTATTAATCCTTTGTTCTTGGCATTTTGGGCAGGAGCCAGGGGTGGGATTCTCTGTTCTATCTGGCTCTTTAGAACCGGTAGCTTTGAAGAGATTCAGACATAGAACCAGTTCTATGTCTGCTGTTGTTTTGGCCCACCCGCCCACCTGGGCTCTTACCTGTCCTTTATTTCCTGCTTTTTCAACCTCAGTTGCTATGCACGGCACAGCTGAGGTTGACAAAGCAGGAAAAAAAATGCTTTTTCAAACGCGCATCCGCATGCAGTGCTGCTCACCTGTCCAGGCAACAAGCTGACCACGATTCACATGCACATGCAGCAAATTGAAATTCACCGAACCGGTAGTGACACCGGTTGGATCCCACCCCTGCCCAGAGCCCTTTTCCTTGGTAATACTCCAATAAGAAGCAATTGGAAAATCCTGCACTTCCTGTCTGGTGTCCCTCATTGGCCTGGGCACCAGGCTCAGACCCGAATCGGGGACACCAAAAGAGTGCAGAGAAGTGCAAGGAAGATCATGAAGGGATCTGCAGGATAAATTGCATGATGAGGACTTAGCTACGTCTCCAGCCTAATAAAGGATCAGGAATGACATGCTAACTGTTTTCCAGTATTGGAAGGATGGATCAACCCATTTCCCAAAGCACCTGAAGGCAGGATAAGAAGCAACAGATGCAAATTGATCAAGGAGAAAAGCAACCTGGAATTAAGGAGAAATTTACTGCCAGTGAGAACAATTAACCAGTGGAACTTCTTTGTCTTCAGAAGTTGGGGGATGCTCCGTTGCTGCAGTTTTTCAAGAAAAGATTGAGCATCCATATGTCTGGGAGGCTATGGCCCCCTCCTGTCTTGGAGAGGGATTGGACTAGAACAGGGGTCCCTCAACTCCCGGGGGACTGGACTTCACAAGCTGCAGGCAAACCTGTGAAGCTCCATTTGTGTAAGCAGCAGCTGTGTGCCTGCAACCACCCCTTCTCCCCCTCCCCCTCTGCTGCTGCTCCTGCCAATCCACAGAGCCGGAAAAGATTTGAGACCTCTGGAGTGGAAGATCTTCCCCAAAATCCCTTGCAGCCTTGTGGTCCCCCCAGAATTCCTCAGCCAGCAAAATTAAGCAAAGCAAAAGCTGGCTGAGGAATTCTGGGAGTTGAAGTCCACAAGTCTTTCAGTGGCCAAGGTTGGAGACCCCCTGCTATATACCAACAAATATCAATTATTATTCTTTGAATCTATAGGAAAATCCATGGAGAGGTTGTTAAGCACCTGTTCCATTGAGAAACCTAACCCTCCCACCCACTTTGGGATCCAGCCAAATGCAAAGATGCAGGACAATCCCATGATTGTTCCATAGGTCAACCTTTTGGGCATCCAGGCACGGATTTGTGGACCAGAGGAGGGTGTGGTTTTTGTGTGCTGCCTGCATTCTGCATGTTTGTGCAGGCCCATAGATTAGGGGTTGGGGACCCCAAGCCATGAGCATAAACACCAAAAGAAAACATTCTTCCTCTGCCATCCAGATTAACAAAGTCGGAAGGGACCTATATAGGTCATCTAGTCCAACCCCTCCCAAGCAGGAGATCCTATGTCACAACTTCCTTTCTCGCTGTCAGAAAGTTTCTTTTTATTTCCAGGTTAAGTCTCTCCTTCAATTTTCATCCATTGTTCCTTCTACAGGCGCTTTGCAAAATAGCTTGACACCCCCCCTCCGTGGCAGATCCCCAAATATTGGAAGACTGCTATCCTGTCTCCTCTGTTTACTAGACTAGCCATACTCACGTTGCAACTTCCAGTTGCCGGTTACTCTCCTCAGCACCTTTCGTACGCTCTCTAACATCTACGTAACTACGTAAACCACTACCACGCAGAAAGGTAAAGTTCGCAAGCCACGAATAAACCATTTTTCTCTATTTTTAGAACTAGATAAAGGTAGCCCTACCGAAGCAGGGCCTCAAAAAATTAATCGAAACTCATAAATGTTCCTCTCCACGGAAATCTTTAGTAAAAGGCGAAAGATTTATACGATCTGAAGAGAAACCAGAGTATGCGCTCCTCAGCCAACGACACCCACCCCTGGGGCAGCGATGGACACTGAGATTAGGGCGTCCCGCGCAATGGCGGCCAAACACGTGTCCGTGGGTTTTAGAAACAACTTTTTCGAACACTCCCACCGGTCCCATAATCGACACTTGCGCACGAAGGGAAAAAATTGCAAAAATGTCACGGGGCAGACACGGGAGGCGGGGAGGGGGCGTGGTTGATCCTCGCAAAGCCTCACGGTCGCCATGAATGCAAATGAAGCTGATGAGCTCCCCGCCCAGGTCAGTTGGATCGTATTCAAACCGGAGTCACGCCGAGCCACGTGCAGGGTGCAGGGTGACGTTGCGTCAACGCCGTTTCAGGAGGGCGTTGTGCTTGTTTTTGTTACTCTTCTTCTCACAACCTTGCAAACGTGGGTTTTGCACTGGAAGGCTCTTCTTTCCCTCTCTGATGTTAACGATTGCAACCCTCGTTTGCTTCGGATTAAAGCGCCGTTGCTCATTTCCTGCAAAACTGGGGAAACGGCAGGACCGTCCGTAGTGGGGGAAATCTCAGGCGCAAGTGCAGCACTCAGCCCATGCTCTGAGGCCCCCTTGCCGCCTAAATTGCAAGGCCAGGTTCAAGCAAAAAGAGCCTCCAAGCCTGAAGGAGACCCGATTCGGATTAAGTGGATCTGCCTCTCAACGGAAACGGCCGGCGAGGCTTCAGTTGTGCAAAGTTTCCGTGTCTTCACTCCAGCTTTGCCCCGAGCAAGGAAATACGGACGATAAAGGAAACGACTCGCTTTCTCCGGAGAGTCTCGGCTGAATCGCCCCGCTGCCCGTGCTAGCGAGAGGGGCGGGTGGGCGGGCGGGCGCAGCCAAGGGAAGCAGTCCAGATTTCACCAAGCCCAATTTGTGCTGGGAACTCGGGGGGAGGGAAGAAAGGGGGACCCGGCGTTTCTCTCCCCTCCCGCCCTGCCGTAAGCCGGGTTCCTTTTCCTCCGGCGCAGTTTCCACCGGTTCTGCTGATTTGGTGTGTAAGGCGGTCCAAGGAACAGGGAAGTTTTCATTCGATCCTCTCCTGCCTTTCCTTGGCCTCGGCTGCCCTGCCCCCTCCCCGTTAGCCCTTGGGTGTTGTCCCCTCCCAAGTCGGAGGGAGGGAGGGAGGGAGGGAAGAAGAGGAGAGGATGGAAGGAGAAAAGGAAGGAAGGGAGAAAGGAGGAAGGAATGGAAGGAGGGGGAGGAAAGGAAAAGGGGAGGGCGGGAGGAAGAAGAGGATAGAAGGAGAAAAGAGGAAGAAATGGAAAGAAGGGTGCAGGAAGAGGAAAGAAGGAAGAAAGAAGGGAAGGGAGGGAGGAGGAAGGAAGGAATGAGAAAAGATGGAAGAAAAGGGAAGGAAGGAGGAAAGAGGAAGGAAGAAAAGGAAAGAAAGAATGGAAGGAAGGAAGGGGAGGGAGGGAAGGAGAGAATAAAGAAGGGAGGGAGAAAAGAGGATGAAAGGAGAAAAGATGGAAGGAGAGAAGGAAGGAGGAAGAAAGGAAAGGGAGGAAGAAAGGAATGGGAGGGAAAGGAAAGAGGATGGAAGGAAGGAAAAAGAATGGAGGGAGGGAAAGGAGAAAAGATGGAAGGAGAAAGGAAGGGGGAGGAAAGAAAACGGGGAGGGCGGGAGGAAGAGGATAGGAGAAAAGAGAAAGAAATGGAAAGAAGGGTGCAGGGAAAGGAAGAGGAAAGAAGGAAGAAAGAATGAAGGGAAGGGAGGGAGGAGGGAAGGAAGGAATGAGAAAAGATGGAAGGAGAAAAGATGGCCTCGGCTGCCCTGCCCCCTCCCCATTAGCCCTTGGGTGTTGTCCCCTGCCAAGTGGGAGGGAGGGAGGGAGGGAGGAAGGGAGGAGGGAGGAATGAAGAGGAGAGGATGGAAGGAGAATGGAAGAAGGAAGGGAGAAAGGAGGAAGGAATGGAAGGAGGGGGAGGAAAGGAAAAGGGGAGGGCGGGAGGAAGAAGAGGATAGAAGGAGAAAAGAGGAAGAAATGGAAAGAAGGGTGGAGGAAGAGGAAAGAAGGAAGAAAGAAGGGAAGGGAGGGAGGAGGGAAGGAAGGAATGAGAAAAGATGGAAGGAAGGAAGGAAGAAAAGGGAAGGAAAGAGGAAGGAAGAAAAGGAAGGAAAGAAAGAATGGAAGGAAGAAATGGGAGGGAGGGAAGGTGAGAAGAAAGAAGGGAGGGAGAAAAGTGGATGGAAGGAGAAAAGATAGAAGGGAGGAAGGAAGTGGAAGGAAAGGGAGGAAGAAAGAAAAGGGAGGGAGGAAAGAAGAGGATGGAAGGAAGGAAGAATGGAGGGAAGGAGAGGAGAAAAGATGGGAGGAAAGAAAAAGGGGAGGGCGGGAGGAAGAGGATAGGAGAAAAGAGGAAGAAATTGAAAGGGTGCAGGGAAAGGAAGAAGGAAGAAAGAATGAAGGGAAGGGAGGGAGGAGGGAAGGAAGGAATGAGAAAAGATGGAAGGAAGGAAAAGGGAGGGAAGGAGGAAAGAAGAGAGGATGGAAGGAGAAAAGGAAGGAAGGAGAAAGAATGGAAGGGAGGTAGAGAAGAAAAGGGAGGGAGAAAAGAGGATGGAAGGAGAAAAGATGGAAGGAAGAAGGGAGGAAAGGGAGGAAGAAAGAAGAGGGAGGGAGGAAAGAGGATGGAAGGAAGGAAAAAGAATGGAGGGAGGGAAGGAAGGAAGGAAAGGAGGAGAAAAGATGGAAGGAGAAAGGAAAGAGGGAGGACTGGGAGGGAGGGGTATTTCCAGGTTCCTGGTGGGACTGAATGCAGGCAGTCTCTCTTTATAAGCTCAGCTGCGCCTCTGATCTTGTTTTTGGGGAAGTGTTGCTGCTTCTCTGATGCAGACCAAAGCTTGGAGGTGCCCCTCCCAAAGGTTCCTCCCACCTCTTTACCCCCTCCCCCAATTCAGACCCTTCTGTTTTGCTGAGGGTGGAGTAGCGTATCAGTCTAATGAGTTATTATGGTGGATCCCACAGTCAGCTGGACTTGGCGCTTTTGTCTGCCTATCTACCGAGTTCTGCCCAGGGACCTCGGATGTGGTGGGTGGATGAGATTGAAGGGATCCTGGCCCACAAAGTTGCCTTTTGCATTTGGCTACCGGTAATCCTCCATTTACGACCGGAGCGGAGCCCCCAATTTCTTTTTGCTGAGCTGTTAAGTGAATTTTGCCGCATTTTAGGGCCACGTGTGTTCAGGGAATCATGGCGGTTGTTAAGTAAGGAATGTGGTTGTTAAATTAATCTGGGCTTCTCCGTTGAATCTGCTTGCCAGAAGGTTGCAAAAAGGGGATCCCATAGTCTCCCCCAGGGACGTTGCCACCGTCATAGGCACGAGTCAGTTGCTAACCGCCTGAACCATAGGGATGCTGCAGTGGTATTTAAGTGTGCAACCCAATCCTAAGCCACTTTGTTCGGTGCCGCTGTAACTTTGAACGGCCTCTAAATGAAGCGTTGTAAGTCGAGGACCAGCTGTACCATCTCCTAATATTGCCCCCGGCAATTACTCACTTTCCTCTGCCCAAAAGCAGTTCAGGATGCTGCCTGGTGAGCCAAGGGTCTGCAAGTGACTTGTGACCGTTCCTCACCCTTCGTGGCCATTGCAACAACCCAGTGGCCACGGGATCCAAATTCAAGCGGTTCATATTTATGGCGGGGGCTGCCGCCTCCCAGGGTCACATGACATGATCCTTTTTGTGACCTCCTGTCAAACGAAATCAATGGGGAAGCCGGATTCCATTTTACAGCGGTGTTATTTGTTTAACGTCGCAGCGATTCGCTTAACAACGTGACAAGGAAAGTCATGAAAACGGGGCAAAGTTCACCCAACCGATGTCTCCCTTGGCAACATACATTTTGGGCTCAGTTGTGGTCGTAAGTCGAGGACCTACCTGTGTTTGAAAACCTTTTAACCTGCTACTTTCACCTCTTAGCGTTCCCACCCGTTTTCAGGACTGGCGCAGGACCATTTTTTACAGATGTTCGAGTGACTCATTTGGGCCTCTGTGTTAGGTGTCGTTTTGTAATCGGCTTTTGGGATCTTTTTGCATGAGCTGAGTCTATGATCTACTGTTTCTTCTGCTGCTTTGCACCATCTGTCCTGAACATCTGGTGGGATGGTTAAGGGAGCTCAGTCTTTTGCTAAAAGGCCTCGGGGATGTTTCTTCCTCGCCTCTCCCTCAGAAATGCTTTTATCTTGATCGGACTCGGTTTAATACTCAGATTGCACAGCCGGGAAGAACCTTGAATCCAGTCCTGTCTCCAAGATAAACAAGGGGCCAGATCTTGAAAGAAACCCAGTGCCAGTTTGCAAACATGGAGTCTGGAACCAGGAAGAGATGAGGCCCAAAGAAGATGCTCCTTGGGGAAATAAAAGTGGGTTGAAGAGAAAAGCAGTGGGGGTGGCTCATTTTGCAGAAATCAGCTCTTTCAAATGCAGGAAGTTTGTCTCCTGCCTTGAAGGCTACTTACTACCTCTACGGGTAGTCCTTGATTGACGACTACGATTGAGCCCAACGTTTCAGTCGCTAAGCAAGTCAATTAAGCGAATTTTGCCCCATTTTACAACCTATCTGGCCACAGTTATTAAGTGAATCGCTGCAGTTCTTAAGATAGTAAACAGTCGTTAAGTGAATCTGGCTTCAGCCATTGACTTGGCCTGTCAGAAGATCGTAAAAGTTGATCACATGATCCTGGCAGGCTGCAACCGTCATAAATATGAGTCAGTTGCCAAGCCTCTTGAGTTTTGATCACGGGACCACGGGGATGCCTGCAATGGTCATAAGTGTGAAAAATGGTCATAAATCACTTTTTTCTGTGCTGTTGTAACTTTGGTCACTAAACAAATGGTTGTAAGTTGAGGACAACCTGTATTGAAAAGGCTGTAAGAAGAAGATGAATCTATAACCTGGGAATACAGGTAATCCTCTTGTTATGACCATAATGGAGCCTGCCCATTAATGGTCATAAATTGTAAAGGTCCAAACACAAACCTGATTTTATGACCTTTTGCAATGGTCATTAAGTGGAAACCATGGTTGTTAACCGGCATGGTTTTGCCAAAAAGAGGAAGTATATGCCAGTTTTCACCAAAACCATGGTAAGGTAATCTCAGGTGACAATGGGCAAATGAGCTATAAATAAGGCCTGTTACGGAGTTACCAAAATGTGGTCATGTGATCTAGTTCTGCCTTAGGCAAGAAAGGCAGCTGGGTGACTTTGAGCCAATCACCAGGAGATGGTGAGTTCTAGTCCCGCTCTAGGCACAAAAGATTGGCCAGCCAATCTCTAAGCCCAACTTACCTCACAGGGTTATTGTCAGGAAAATAGGAGGAGGAAGGAATACGAAGTATGTTTACGGCCTGCAGTTATTTATAAAAAAAATAATAAAAACAAGATAAAAAAGAAAAAGAAAAGGAAGAAAGAAAAGAAAAGGAAGAAGGTATGAAAATAGGAAAAAAGGAAGAAGAAAGAAAAGAGAAAGGAAAGGAAGGAAGAAGGTAGGAAAAAGGGAAGAAAGAAAAAGAATGAAGGAGGGAAGAAAGGAAGGTAAAAAGGAAAGAAAAAAGCAAAGAGGAAAGGAAGAAGAAGAAGGAAAAGGAAAGGAAAGTAGGGAAGAAAGAAGAAAGGGAAGGAAAGAAAAGAGAAAAGGGAAGAAAGGAGTGCAACATGCTCTACTTTGAAATCCACATCTTGGCCAGACAATGTTTGGGTCAATTAGTTGACCACACCTGTAGGTTCTGTCAAATTGAGACCCCAAAGTCTCTCAAGCCAACCGTAAGCCCCTTTTCCACAAAACCCAGGCATAAGCCAGTGTCCACCCCCTGCAAGCTGCAATGCTGATTTTTCTGGACAGATGCTGGGTTCCTTTCCATGCAGTTGACCCTGGGTTTCAAACAGACCCCGTGGAACAAACAGCCACTGATCGAATGGGGTTTGAAAATTTGCAGAGCACAAATGGCCCACAGCTGTTGCTCGCCTTGGAACCAGTTCAGCCCTTCGCATTTGGGGCCCCTCCAGCTCCAGCCAGCAGCAGAAGAAATGCCAAAATACAGTTTTTTTGGTCGTTCATCCAGCAGGCTTTTTTTTTTTTTTTTTTTCCCCAGAGATGAGTTTCCTGTGCATTTGCTCTCTCGAATTTGGGGAGAAGCAGGAGGGTGGTGGAGGGAAATGCATGGCTTATGCTTTAGGGAAAATTAGGATAACCTAAGGTATTTTCTGCTAGGAATGTTAAGACAGCAAGGTGGCCTTTGATTAAAAACCCTGTGCCGCATTACGAGACAAAAATGGTTCAAGGAGCACATGTTTAAAACAGATAAAACTACATTTAAATGGGATTTTTGGTTATCGGAATATTAGGTGAGGTTGTTGAGGCTTTTTAAAATATACAAATGGTGGGCCCGAGGCAAGGTTTCTGAAATTTGACCGCTTTAAGATGGGTGGACTTCAACCCCCAGAATTCCCCAGCCAGCATGGCTAGCTAGGGAATTCTGGAAATTGAAGTCCACCCATCTTAAAAGCGATCAAGTTTCAGAAACACTGAAACCTACTTATTTATCTTTGATGGCTATCAGCGGAGGGGGGGGGGTATCATTTTCTCTCTCTACTTTCATTTTTTTCCCTTTACATCTCAGCTGCATAATGGCTAGCTAACTTCCTCTTTTAAGTTCTCCCATAGAGGCAAGCAACAAATCATATATTTTCCACTACATGTCTCTCCTCGGTTCCTCCAAAGACTCAGATCGCAGCCAACTCAGCAAACCTTGAGAAATATTTTAAATCTAGGCAACCTGATATATCTCTGGTGGATATTTTTTTCTAACAAAGATTATTTGTTTTGTCCTGATGTTCTCAAAATGCTCTCTTTAGAAATGCAGCCATGTTTCTCATACTTTTAATTATCTTAATTATCTTCATATACAGGCAATCCTCGAAATTACGACCACCAATGAGCCCAAAAATTTCTATTGCTGTGAGGTGTTAATCAGTTTTGTTCCATTTTGCAACATTCACTGCAGTTCTTAAGTTAGTATATATTTATGACGGTTGCAACATGATCCCCTTTTGCGACCTTCTGACAAGCAAAGTCAATGGGAAAGGCAGATTCATTTAACAACCGTGTTACTCACTTAACTGCACTTGATTCACTAAACGGTCGAAAGAAAGGTCATAAAATGGAGCGAAACTCACTTCACAATAGGTCTCACTTAGCAACATAAATTTTGGGCTCAATTTTGGCGTAAGTCAAGGACTATCTGGACAGAGTCCCTATAAAAGTGCTTCTCCAGCCCAGTCAGGTGGAAAGTGTGTGAAAATTATATTCCAACAGGCACAGATAGAGAACATGTAGCCCACCTGTCCAAAGCAGGTGGGAATCCTATTTACTTTTTCTACCAGTTGCACACTTGATGCTGCTTGCTCTTTTTCACTTCCAATCTGAGCAGAAAAGTTTGCACAAAGCACAAATGTAGGAGGAATGCCACAAATCTGCATGTTTCAATCAATCAAAACAGAGCTAGAAAGGAGCATGGAGGTCTTCTACTCCAGGGGTCTCCAACCTTGGCAACTTTAAGTCTGGTGGACTTCAATTCCCAGAATTCCCCAGCCAGGTTGGCTTTGCTGACTGGGGAATTCTGGGAGTTGAAGTCCTCCAGGCTTAAAGTTGCCAAGCTTGGATTCCCCTGTTCTCGTCCAACCCCCTGCTCAAGTAGGAAAATACCATTTCAGACAGGTGGCTGTCCAGCCTCCAGTGATGGAACACCCACAACTTCTGAAAGTAACTTCTGTTCCACTGGTTGACTGTCCTGAGTGTTACGAAGTTTCTCCTTGATTCCGGGGTGCTTCTCTGCTTGATTAGTTTCCATCCATTGATTCTTGTCCTGCCTTCTGGTGCTTTGGAGAATAGCTTGACCCCCTCCTCTTTGTAGCCCCTCAAATACTGGAAGACTGCTACCCCCCAATTACTTCTTTTCTCTAGACTAGACATACCCAATTCCTGCAACCGTTCTTCATATGTTTTAGCCTCCAGGCCCTGAATGTACATACAGAAAAAAAGCACAACAAAGAATGTTCTTTCTGCACCAACTTAGAAAACTCAAACTGCTCAAGGAGCTGCTGATCCAATTCTACAGAGGAACTATTTAGTCTGTCGTCTGGTCACTGTCTGGTCTAGTTCTGCAACCCAACAGGACAGACACAGACTCCAGAGAGTAATCAGGACTACAGAAAAATCAATTACTACCCACCTGTCTTCCACTGAGGATCTGTATACTGCAAGAGTCAAAAAGAGGGCTGTGAAAATATTTGCAGACCCCTCACATCCCAGAAATAAACTGATTCAACTCCTTCCCTCAAAACGACACCATAGAGCACTGCACACCAGAACAACTAGACAGTTTTCCCCCAAACGCCATCACTCTGCTAAACAAATAATTCCCTCAATACTATTCTATTCTATTCTATTCTATTCTATTCTATTCTATTCTATTCTATTCTATTCTATTCTATTCTATTCTATTCACGCAATTCCCTAATTCACACAAAATCAGAGGGTTTGATACTACAGAACGAGGTTCGGAGGTGATGCTAGGTGAGCTGCCTCAGCCAACAGTGCAAAAATCATATTTCCACCTCATTTGGGGAACTGCCCCAAAACCCTGTGAACTGTAAGAACAGTTCGAAAAGGAATGCATCCTATGTGCTCTCCCGCGTACTTAAATCTCCCTCCCAGCTGTTTTGCGAAATCTCTACTCCCAGATCACCAATTTTCCAATGCACAAAGATTTCATTCATCCCTCCTGGCTTTTGCAAGATGCTGTCAGCCACAAGGAAGCACATCTGTGCACATTCTTTTAAAACAAGCTTGTTGTGTTTCTAGAAGATAAGAGTTGGAAGGGACCTTGGAGGTCTACTAGTCCAACCCCTCGCTCGAGCGGAGAGACCTATACCAGAGGTCTCCAACTATACCAAGGTTTTCCAAACTTGGCAACTTTTAAGACTTGAGGATTTCAACTCCCAGAATTCCCCAGCCAGCCATGCTGTGCCATATTCCAATTTGTCTTTGCATGGAAATTTCTTGCCATACATGGTCTTCCTTCTACTGCTCCAAAGTACAACCAAATCCCCCAAAATATGTTTTAATTTAATGCCAAGATTTTCAATTCTTTTCCTTGCATATCACCCAAATTGGCATCCAGTGAAAATTCAAAAATGACCTTCTCCATATAATCTACATGAAAGCAAATCCCAAGAAAGTGGTATGCACAATGGGTAAAATGCCTCTGATCCTCACTCTTTGACATTAGGGCAATCTTCAAAGGTAGGTGGTTATTATTCTGTGGTGCCAGAGCCATGGTGTCGCAGTGATTAGAATGCAGTAGTGCAGGTTAATTCACTGCTCACTCTAGGAGTTCGATCCTGACCGGCTCAAGGTGGATTCAACCTTCCGTCTTGCCGAGGTTGGTAAAATGAAGACCCAGATTGTTGCGGGCAATAGGCTGGCTTTATAAACTGCTTAGAGAGGGCTGTAAAGCATTGAAGTGGTATAGAAGTCTAAGTGCTATTGCTATTCTGTTCTGTTCTAGTTTATTCTTTCTATTTCTTATTCTATTCTATTCTTCTCTAACTCTGCCAACTGCCAGGAGTTAGATTCTGACTGGCTCAAGACTTCCATCTTTCTGAGGCGGGTGAAATGACCCAGATTGTTGGGGGCAAGTGGCTGACTTTGTAACCCACATAGGGCTGTAAAAGCACTGTGAAGGGTTATACAAGGTCTAAGTGCTATTGCTATTCCTCTACAATTAAAAAAAGCAGAAAATCAGAGGGTCGCTCATTTTTGCAAGCCTCACTGCTGCATCTGTGACAGGGGCCTACTGAAAACTAACCTAGGCTGGCTCTCTAAGCTAAACCAGATTCAAAGAAGTTTGCATGCCATGCCATGCTTTGGAGAACAGACAACAAAGATGATAATCCCAAATATACGTCGTCTTCAACTTATAACCAAAACAGCCCAAAATTTCCATTGCTAAGTGAGACGGTTGTTAAGTGAGTTTTGGCCTAGTTTACAATCCCTTTTGCCACAGTTGTTAAGTGAATCACTGCAGTTGTTAAATTAGTAACCCGGTTGTTTAAGTGAATCTGGCTTCCCCGTTGACTTTGATTGTCAGAAGGTGGTAAAAGGGGGATTGCATGACCCAGGGATATAGCCATGGTCATAAATATGAGTCAGTTGCCAAGCATTTGAATTTTGATCATGTGACTATGGGGATGTTGCAAAAGTCGTGTGAAAAATGAACATGTCCCTTTTTTCAGTGCTGTAACTTCAAATGGTCATAAGTCAAGGACTACCTGTAAATTGTTAATGATTCTCTTATTTACAGTTATTAGAAAGATTTAAACTAAAGAAAAATGGTCACGGTTGCATTTGTCAGTGCTATGTAACTTCAGTCACTAAATGAACTGTTGTAAGTCAAGGATTAATTGGAGTTATCAGTTTTCTTATTTACAATTATTAGAATGATTAAAAGTAAAGAAAAATGGTCAAAGTCACTTTTTTCAGGGCTGTTGTAACTGAATGGTCACTGGTTGTAAGTCGAGGATTACCTGTAAAACTATTACAATTGGACTTAAAGAGTATTCCTTTATTGTCCTCCAAGGTTTCCATTTTTCCCCCTGCAAAGCACCCAAAATGGCAGGCAATCAAAGCGTGAAAAT
This sequence comes from Hydrophis major, assembly GCA_033807585.1. Lineage (NCBI taxonomy): Eukaryota > Metazoa > Chordata > Lepidosauria > Squamata > Elapidae > Hydrophis > Hydrophis major. The sequence goes on from CM066330.1 coordinate 257,705,893, forward strand.
AATACACTTCGTATTATCTGTATCAATGTTCACATCCAAAATCCTTCTGCATGCAGAATGGGTGAAATGCCTCTGTGTTTTAAGTATATATATTTATTTGGTTTTACCATAAAGGATTAAAAAAACAAAACGGAAAAACAAACAAAGCGCAAAACAAGCCATCAAAACAAACCATACATCGAGCAATACCATCATCAGCCCCAACAAAATTGGTATATACAAAAGGAAAAAAGGTGTCCCAAATATCAAATAAATTTAGCATTAAACATATATAATCCACCCGGGCTGGATGCTGAAAAAAAGAGAAAACAATAAATTCTCCCCATCATTTAGAAATATATTTATATATCTACATTTATATACTTTCCCCCCACACACACACACATCTGTCTATCTCTATTTATCATCTATCTATGCCTATATATCATCTCTCTCTCTCTATCATCTATCTATATCATCTCTCTCTCTCATCTGCCTGCCTGCCTGCCTGCCTGCCTGCCTGCCTGCCTGCCTGCCTGCCTGCCTGCCTGCCTGCCTATCTATCTATCTATCTATCTATCTATCTATCTATCTATCTATCTATCTATCTATCTATCTATCTATCTATCTATCTATCCTATCTATCTATCTTCTCTCTCTCTCCCTCCCTGTCTGCCTAGCTATGTATCTAGCTAGCCATCTAGCTATCTATCTGGGTAAAACACTTCTAAGTTTGGTGTTAGAACAGCCTTGAAAAGTATCTTGCTATTAATCCCCTGCTATTAAAAAGAACCAAACCACTCATTTTTGCAAGCCTATCTCATCCATGACAGGAAGCCTGTTGAAGACCAGCCAGGTTAGCTTTCTAGGCTAAACTGGCTCGGAAAAGCTTTACGTGCCATGGTTTGATCCAAGAAGCGAATCCCGGATGATAAGAACCCCGAGTAAAACCATTACTTACAGGACGTTTGTCTGCGGTGAAACTTCGGGAACGCTCTCCAGCATCAAATGCATACATCTGACTGTTGTCCTGAAGCACAAACATCGGCTGGGACAGAAACTAGCCAGGAGAGGTGTGGATAGGACAAGCCAAATACTGGAAAAGGCTAGAATTGTGCTCAGCATGGTATTTACTGGGAAGGGGACGCTCACTGTGATTTTTGATCTGCAAAAAAAAAAAAAAAAAAGAGGCAGGCAGGCAGGCAGGAATTTCCCAGCTTTAAGAGCGAACAGGAAGGAGGAGGAGATCACACACACACAACACACACACACACACACACACGTACACAAACATATGTTTCCTGTTAAGTTTGACAAGCCCCCCTCCCACCCTCCAGGCTTAAGATGCTGGCATAACATCTGAGAATGCAACGGGCAACCCTATTCGGCCTTCGCAGTTGGTGGTTAATTTCGCCCTCGGCTCTCTGCCATGACACCAGCAGGGGGAGGGGGGAGATTCACAGTCTCTTGGTCACTGGGAGATGTTGACTCTCCATTACAATCAAACAATGGTGCGTTGCAAAGAGATGTCGTTTGCAGAATTTGGGCATGGCTAGTCTAGAGAAAAGAAAGAATTGGGGTGACAGCGTTCCAGTATTGGAGGGGATGCCACGAAGAAGAGCGGGGGTCAAATTATTTTCCAAAGCACCAAAAGGAAAAAAAAAAAAAACAAGAAACAACAGATGGAAGCTAACGAAGGGAAGAAGCAACCTGGAATTAAGGGGAAACTTCCTAATAGTGAGAATAATTCACCACTGGAACAGCTTGCCTTCAGAAGTTGTGAATGCTCCAATATTGGAGGCAACAGTTGGAATTATTTCAACTCCTTCCCTCAAAACGACACTATACAGCACTGCACACCAGAACAACTAGACACAAGGGCAGATTTTCCCCAAATGCCATCACTCTGCTAAACAAATAATTCCCTCAAGGCTGTCCAACTATTTACAAAGTCTGCACTACTCTTACTGTTAATCTTCTCGTCACTCCTTATCACCCATCCCCTCCCACTTGTGACTGTATGATTGTGACTTTGTCGCTTGCATCCTTATGATCTACATGGACTGTTTCCTAGTATGATGTGATTGCTTATTGTACCCCATGACTATCATTAAGTGTTGCACCTTATAATGGGGTGTAACTCTCTCGCCATCCACAGTTGCTTAGCAACAGAAACTAGGATCCCAATTGTCGTTATAAATCAAGGTGTATTAGGTACCAACAAAGATGTTACGTTATCCTTGGATGTTCTGCAGAGTTTCTCTGCCCTTGTTTATCCATTCTTCACTTCTGACTGGATGGTGAGGAAGGGAAGGATTTATACTCCTTGCAGACAGCTGGTCATTTGCATCCTTTTTTAGAGAGTTGTTGAGGCCATTTGGAGGACTGTCTGTGTCCTCAGGGTCATCTGAGTGATGCAAATAGGTGTGGAGCCTTCTTGGAACTGCTGAAAGGACAGCATTGTAGACAAGAGTTAGGGGGTGTCAATATCCCTCCCCCTCTGTTGTTGTTCAATTTTGACCTAGATGGCCTCTTTGACCCCTCTTCCAAACCAGCAGTCTCCTCTGTCCAAAATATGTGGACTTTGCTGTCTTCAAAAGAGTGGCTAGAACAGATTGCCCTTCGGAAGTTGTAAGTGCTCCAACCCTGGAAGTTTTCAAGAAGAGATTGGGCAATTGTTATTCTGTTATTCTTTCCCTCTGCAGTGCCCCAAAGCAGAAGAATCCTTCCAAGCAGAGGCTCAACTGATGCCAGATCAGACAACCATCCATCCTAAATGAAAGGGATTATATACTCTTGGCCAATTTTTAGACATTAACTCGAATTAAAACTAAATTGTCAAGAACCTAGCAGGTTGTAGAAGAAGGGTTAGATGCCTTTTCAATGTGTCTTTTCATCTGGGCTTCAGAGCACACAGTGGAAGAACGTAAGGGCCAGGGGAGTGAAAAAGAGAAGTTGAATTTCTACATGGAGTTTTTTTTTTTTAAATGTCGTCCAATGAATTGCTAGCTCCTTTGAGTCTTGATAAATGAACTTGATTAAATCAACTGCCAGTTCTCTGATGCTATAATTAACACTAAGACTTTCAGGGACATCCATTCCCTGGATATTTGTTCCTGAGAAGAGTTAATTCAGGGTTTTTTTAATTTTAAAGGGTGGGGACTTCCACTCCCAGAATTCCCCAGCCAGCGTGGCTGACTGGGGAATTCTGGAAGTGGAAGTCTGCACATCTGAAACATTTGCATTTACCCCTTTGTATGCAATGTGACGGCCAGCTGCCTAACAGAATAAATTTAAATAGCATCCCCTACTTGTGTTCACTCAACATGCTGAAGTTGGTTAAAGCCTGGTTGGATTTTGTTTGAGGTTTAATGTGTTGTAGGTGCTGGCCTGGAAACCTAGAGTGAGTTCTAGTCCTGCATTAGGCATGAAACTCACAGGCTAGGTGAGTTCTAGTCCTGCATGAAAGCTGGCAAGGTGACTTTGGACCAATCACCAGGAGACTGTGAGTTCTAGTCCTACCTTAGGCATGAAAGCCGGCTGGGTGACCTTATCTCTTAGCCCAACACCCCTCACAGGGTTGTTGTTGTAGGGGGAAATAGGAGGAGGAAGGAGTATTTTATGTTCACTGTCTTGAGTAACTTATGAAGTAATAAAAACGGGATTCAAAAAGTCTAATAAAAAATAGACTGACATTATACCAGCTGGAAAAAAACGTCTCCTTTGTGAGGTTGGGCCCTGAATGTGTCATCCTGGGCTGCTCCAGAGGGTCAAAACAGGGTAGGGAAGAAGAGGTGAGAGTTAAGATTTAAAACATCTGGATGGAAAGCCTGGCCAATTCCCTCCCACTGAGTCATTTAATTTATTCCACTGGAAAAAGGTTTGTAATGCAAAATCAGTCCTCAGAGGAACCAAGGAATAGCATTCAGTTGATAGCAACTTTTGCATTCTAATTCAACAGATTCAAAGAAAGGGGGGGAGGGAGAGAGAGGGAAGGAGGGAGGGAGAGGGAGGGAGAGAGAGGGGGAGGAAGAGAGAGGGAAGGAGGGAGGGAGAGAGAGAGGGGGGAGAGAGAGAGGAGAAAGGGAGGGAGGGAGAGAAAGGGGAAGGGAGGGAGAGAGAGAAAGGGAGAGAGGGAGAGAGAGAGAGGGAGGGAGGGAGGGAGGGAGAGAGAGGGGAGAGAGAGGAGAAAGGGAAGGAGGGAGGGAGGGAGAGAGGGAAGGAGTGAGAGAGGGAGGGAGAGATAAAAAGGGAGAGAGGGAGAGAGAGAGAGGGAAGGAGGGAGAGAGGGAGGGAGAGAGGGGGAGGAAGAGAGAGGGAAGGAGGGACGGAGGGAGGGAGAGGGGGAGGGAGGGAGAGAGAGAAAGGGAGAGAGGGAGAGAGAGAGAGGGAAGGAGGGAGGGAGAGGGAGGGAGAGAGAGAGAGGGGAGAGAGAGGAGAAAGGGAGGGGGGAGGGAGAGAGAGAGGGAAGGAGGGAGGGAGGAAGGGAGAGAGAGAGGTGATTTTGCAAATATCGCAGGAAATAAATACATAAATACATAAATACATACAGGTAGTCCTCGCCTTATGACCACAACTGAGCCAAAATTTCTGTTGCTAAGTGAGACGGGTACTGAGTTTTACAACCTTTCCGGGCGCAGTTCTTAAAGGAATCACTGCAGTGGTGAAATTAGTCACATGGTTGTTAAGCGAATCGGGTTTTCCCCAGGTTGACTTTGGTTTAAAGGTCGCAAAAAGAGGATCGCTTGACCCCGGGACATTGCAACCCTCGTTAAAGAGGAGCCAGTTGCCAAGCGGCTGGATTTTGTTCACGTGGCCCATGGGAATGCTGCCACAGTTTTGAGTGTGAGAAACGGCCATACATTTCCAGCCCTGTTGCAACTTCAAATGGTCACTAAAAGAACTGTTGTAAGTCGAGGACTATCTGTGTCTTGTATACCACACCAGATCCAGAAAGATGAAATGTAAATAAATGCATACCTTGTGATTTAATAAGCAGCCTAACTTTGGGAATGACTTACCTCTTCTGTTTTTATCCCGTTCCCAGGAGTGGGATGCAAATATTTTTACAACCATTTTGGTGGGCGTGGCTAAGGGGCATGGCCACATGACTGGGTGAGTGCAGGTTCTTCTACTTCTTTTGGGCAGCACTCCGCATGCTCCGGGTTTTTTTGGCCTCTCAGGCCTCGGGAAAGCCTCCTGGGGGAGGCCCAGGAAGGCACAAAAACGGAGTGCGGTGGGGTGCAAAGCGGTAAGACAGGGGAATCTCGGCACAGCTGATCATCGGAACAGCTGATCGTCGGGAGGAAAAAAAAACAACAGAAAAATACCTTAAGGAGTGACTGGGCGGAGGAGAATGCAGTCAGTGATGTTGGGCATGCGTGCGATGTCGCTCATGCACGACAAGGACTGACACGGCGGGTGCACAGAATCATAACAGCCGGTTCTATAGAACCGGTAGAATCCCATCCCTGCCCTTTTCTTACCAACTACCTGCATTTTTAACCACCTTGAACGTTTTGGGAGTGGGAACTTTCAATGACCTCCCCAAGCTGGAAGTAGACTGTAAGTCGTGAGGTGATGGACATCAGATGGGGAGCAACTTTTTGCTCATCCGTATTTCATGTGGACTCCAAAAGGGATTCTGATTTTTAACAAGGCAGCCAGTGGCACTGGGTTCACCAGGTGCCCTGAAATCTAGATTATTGTGAAAAACGGTTCTAAGCAGAGGTGGTGAATTCTGATCGGTTCTGGAGAACCGGTAGCAGACATTTTGAGTAGTTCAGAGAACCGGCCAATCCCACCTCTGACTGGCTCCGCCAAACCCCTCTATTCTCTGCCTCCCATTGAATCCCAGCTGTTTGGCTGGGTCTTCTTTGGCTGCCCTGCACAGGAGAACGGAGCTGGAAAGCAGGTTAGTGGGGTGGGGAGGGAATGGGGATTTTGCAATATCCTTCCCCTGCCATGCCCACCAAGCCATGCCCACAGAACCAGTAGTAAAAATTTTTGAATCCCACCACTGGTCCTAAAGTCCCTTTTTTCAGCGCCGTTGTAACTTCAAATGGTCACTAAATGAACACTGTTGCATGTGGAGGGCTACCTGTAATCTCCCTTTTCCAGTGATTTTGGGAATTCGGCAGGGGTTGTTTTTCTTGGAAAAGCCTCCGGTGGTGTGTATGTGTGTTTTGCAAAGAAACGAGGCTAGGGTATTTAGTCATCCTCTTGAGACAGAGCCCAGGAGAGAAAATCAGAGTCTTTTCAGAAAAAAAAAGGAGAGAAGGGTAGATGGGTGAGATAAGGCTCTTTGGCTCTTCTGCTGAGAAAATAAACTTTCGGCTGAGGTCAGGATGGGACGCCTGTCACCAGCCCGACATTTCCTTTCTCGAATTCAGGCATTCAAATCTGGCCAAGTTCCAGGACTGACTTCATCAGTTTCCGTGCGTGTCTTTGTGTGTGTGTGTGTGTGTGTTTGTGTGTAATGTTGCCCCAAGCTGGCTTTGCAGGAATATCCAATTACAGATAAGTCCTCGGCTTACAACCAATTCGCTTAGTGGCCATTCAAAGTTAGGGACTTATGACCATTTTTCACACTTTAAGACCGTGATGCACTTTGCAGTTATGGGTAAGGAACATATCGTAACTGGGGCAAAATGGGGCAAAGCTCACTTGAACCTATGTCTCGCTTAGTAACAGAAAGGTTGGGCTCAATTGAGGCCGTAAGTCGAGGACTATCGGTGTTACCAGGACTAATGGAGTCCCAAATTTCCGTTGCTAAGCCAGGCAGGTCGGTTTGTTCCTGTTTTACGACTTTTTTTTTTTGGCTGGTTAAGCAAATCCCTGCAGTTGCAAGTGAATCGTGCGGTCATTAAGCAAATCTGGCTTTCCCGCCTCCATTGATTTTGTCGGAAGCTGCTGGGAAGGTTACACATGGGGATCACAGGACCCCTGGGAGGCTACAACCGTCATAAACACATGCCAGTTGCTGAGCATCTGGATTTTGATCACATGACCATGGGGTGCTCCAATAGTGGAGTGAAAAAGCCGCCGTAATTTCAGGGTCCCCAACCTTTGGGCCGTGGCTGGCTACCCAGCCATGTTCTGACCTTGTTCCAAGTAAACAAACACCAAACAGAGATAAAAGCAAAACCTTTTAATGCCTGTCTGCGAATTCCGTTCATTCACGGTTAAAAGACTATTAAAATTAATGGTCTCTGATAAGAACGAGCCTTGCCAAGGTGGTGCAAGGCTGCCAAGAACACTAGATAAAGTTACTAAGAAATATTTCAAACACAAAGAATCTCCAAACACCAACCAAGATATTCTGAACATCCACAAGGCTTGAGTAGAAAAACTTCTTTGCTTCCTGCAAAGAACTCTGGTTTCTCAGCTGGCTTTTATTTTTTTTAAGGGAGGGGCCATTACCTTGCAGCCTTACTCCCTAGTCGCCTGTGCTGCTGTAGCTGCTCTTTCCTTCGAGCAGCCCTGCATGCACATATACTCGGCACAGGCTCCTCAGGGGCCTATTCATCACTGCTGCCAGCCTCCACAATCTCTGAAGGCAGCACTCCACTCCCTGATGGTCCTGGCCCCATCCCTGCATCCCACGCAGGTCCTTCACCTGAGTCCTTGCTCTCCGAGACCTCAGCCGTCCACACCTGCTGCTGGCGAACCACAACAGGCCATTGTCTGTTCGAAACTGCGCCACCCGAGTGTCTGGATGGCATGTGTTCAAGCATGTGGAACTTAACTTGTGCGAGCAGTGGGCCGGTGTGCATGTGTGCAGTTCGACTTATGCAAAGTTGGGGATTGTTATCCTAAGTCACTGTTTTGTGAAAAAGGCTATTAATTTAATCTAAACTATAAACTTCTGGCTGCAGGGATCAGATTGCACCACTTTCTTTCCACAATAATAAAGAGATAATTTTTTTGACCTTTTGTGAGATTATCCGTTTTTTGGAGGGGATCAGAGGAAAGCGATGGAGAAGGCACAAATTATTCAGGATGCGGGAAGAAGGCAGGAACAGATATTGCTAAATGATGCTGTGATGTGACATCTTATTTGATCCCCTTGCTTTAGTACAGAAAGTACAGAAAGTTCCAAATGTCTTTTTTAACTACTTGTACTCCTAATGGAATATTCTCAATATTCACACCTAATTTTCTGCTTTACAAACTTTTGCTGAAATTTCCTTTTCTGATTGAATCAAATATGGCCATCAGTTACGTGATTCATTTTAACATGCTTCAGGTGCTTCCCAGGAGCAAAGCATAGAAGAAAATGATGTAAATTTATTTTCAGTGCCATTGTAACTTTGGTCACTAAATTCTACTCATCCTTCCTACTACCTAGCTCCTTCTACTTATGACTATAACCTTGTTGCTCATATCTTTATGATTTATATTATTTTATTTAGTTTCTTAGTATGATTTTGATTTATTTAGTATTCTATGACAAATCAGTAAGTGTTGTATCTTATGATTCTTGATGTATATTTTTTTATATAGAGCTTATGTACCAAAGACAAATTCCTTGTATGTCCAATTACACGTGGCCAATAAAGAATTCTATTCTATTCTATTCTATTCTATTCTATTCTATTCTATTCTATTCTATTCTATTCTATTCTATTCCTATTTATTTCTATTTCTATTTCTATTCTATTCTATTCTATTTTATTCTGCATTCTATTCTATTCTATTCTAATTCTATTTATTTCTATTTCTATTCTATTTCTATTTTAATTAATTCAATTCTATCCCATCCCCTATTCTATTTTATTCTGCATTTTATTCCTATTCCTACCTATTCCATTCTAATTCTATTCCATTCCATTTCTTTTCCTTTCCTTTCCTATCCTACCCTACCCTACCCTATCCTATTGGTTGTAAGTCAAGGCATGCAATTTGTTTTGTATTCCTGGACAAACTTTGCTGATGTTTTAGCAAGCTGCAAGCATTTCTAGCAAGGCCAGGACAAGGACAACATCTAGTGGCAAAAATATGTTATTTCTGCTGATTTGCTCTCGAATGGTGGATTCCGGGAGGGAGAGCTGAGAGGCAGTTTATTTTCTCTTGATTGGCTGCGCTTTCAAGAGCTCATTCCTGGGTTGCTGTAGGCATTTTAGCAATTCTGTGGTGGTTACATACTCTTTGTCCTCATGTTATGACCACTGAACGGTTGTTCAAAGTTATGACACTCTTGAAAAAAGCGATTTAACCAATGGTTGTTGCACTTACGACCACTGTAGTTCCCTATTTGTGACCTTCCCAGGGGACGCCCAACAAGCAAAGTCCATGCAGGGATTCCCTTAATGATCAGGTGTTTCATTTAACAACTGTAGTGATTTTTTTCTTTTTTTTGCAGTACCAGTTAAGGTTGCCAGATTGGGCGCAGCTTGCTTAATGAACTCCCCATAAACCAGTGTTTTCGCAACTGCAGCCATTGTTTTGCGGACTTCAACTCTCAGAATTCTCCAGCCAGCCTGTGTGCTGGCTGGGGAATTCTGGGAGTTGAAGTCCACACACACCAGTTGCCAAGTTTTGAGAAATACCGACATAAAGGTTGAACAGCACAGGGGCTAATTTGCATCCCTGCCTGAGCCCTATATGGGTGGAAAGAGTTTCTGTTAGGTCTCCACCGCTGTTATCCTGGACCGCTGACGGTGCCTTTGTGTGATCAGACAATTGTTTGCGGAGGCTGCTCGTTTTCTCCAGAGCTTCTCGGTGGGCGGAGAATCAAATACCACCCTTAGATTCACTCTGTACATGATGATAATCAGAATCATAACCCCAGCGACTAGAAAGTTCGATGCCCTGCCCGATGAGATCAGAGGTGGCATTTCTAATCTATTGTTTTGGCTTATAGCAGGGGTCTCCAACCTTGGCTCCTGGAAGCCTGGCGGACTTCAACTCCCAGAATTCCACAGCCAGCTTTGCTGGCTGTGGAACTCTGGGAGTTGAAGTCCGCCAGGCTTCCAGGAGCCAAGGTTGGAGACCCCTGGCTTATAGGAATGGGCGGATGCTTTTATCGCAGCTTTGTTTTGGGTTTCTCTGCTAGATAGATAACAGAACAACGGCGCTAGTAGAAAGGGACCTTGGAGGTCTTGTAATCCCTGCTGAAGCATGGCTGTCCAAACGCTTTGTAAAACTTCTGGAGGCTAGGTAGGCAGGTAAATAGATAGGTAGACGATAGAGACAAAGGGATAGAATAGAGTGGCATGGTGGCCTAGTAGTGAAGATGCTCATCTCCTACTCGGAAGATTGAGGGTTCAATCCTAGGTAGCAGCAGATGTTTCCGAGAGCACAAAGAAAAAAATATCTGTTGCAAACTCTGTATGGTGTCAGGAAGGGCATCCGGCTAATAAATGCTCAGCTCCATTCAGTTGCCCCGACTCTACCCCGAATTAAGAGATTACTGAGTCATATAAAGGGAGTGTTTCAAACAGATAGCCAGAATTATATAAAGAGATACAGGTAGGTAGAGATAGATAGATAAAATGATATATTTAGAATAACAAAGTTGGAAGGGAGCTTGGAGGTCTTCTAGCCCAGGGGTTGCCAACCTTTTGGACCTCAGGGACCACCAAACTCATAATTTTAAATCCCAGGGATCACTAACCGATTCCGTGGGTGTGGCCTGATTTGTGGGTGTGGCTGAGTCATGTGATTAGCTGGGCATGGCTTGTATGTAAATATTTATATAAATATTTATTTTTTTTATAAAAAAAGAGAGCAACTTTTACCCAAAATCAGGCAAAGCAGGCAGACAGAATCACAGAATCATTCAGTGATCTATCTATCTGCCATCAGCTAGCTCAGTCTGTCAGATAAAATTTGCTTGCCATGAGCCTGAACTAAATAATAGAACCTTCAGTCCTAAGGGAGGTTCAGCTGTGCTTAAAAGCAGAGCTGAAGATCTAAAGACTAGCTAGAAAGCAAGAAATCCAACCATTTCCTGCTTCCTATCTAATCTGAATCTCCCGGCACAGCAGAACACCTGATGGTCGGAAAAATAGCAATTTAGCAGGCAAGTTTGCCGAGTAAGGAGTGAGTGGGTGGGGAGGGTTCCTGCAGGCCATGTGGGCAGCACAGCCTGGATAAATTGCTTTTGGGGGGCAGTTGCTCTGGGGGTGAGATTTCTCTGTAGCCCACCAAAATTTTCTCACGGCCCACCTGGTTAGCGACCACGGTTCTAGCCCAACCCCCAGTTGTTCTAACTGTCGGGAAATTTCTCCTTAGTTCTAAGTTGCTTCTGTTCTTGATTAGTTTCCACCCATTGCTTCTTTGTCCTGCCTTCTGGTGCTTTGCAGAATAGCTGGACACCCTCTTCTTTGGGGCAGCCCCTGAGATATTGGAATACTGCCATCATGTCCTTCTTTTCATCAGACTAGATATACCCAATTCCAGCAACTGTTCTTCATATATTTTAGGCTCCAGTGCCCTAATCTTCTTCATTACTCTTCTTTGCAATCTTTCTAGAGTCTCAACATCTTTTTTATATCATGGCAACCAAAACTGGATGCAGTATTCCAAGTGTGGCCTTACCAAAGCATTATAAAGTGAGATGGATGGATGGATGGATGGATAGATGGATAGATAGATAGATAGAAAGATAGATGGATGATGAATGGATGGATGGACAGATAGAACAGATTTAATATTTGTTGATTTGCTCTTGGAGTATAATATTAAATAAATGTGTGTGGTGTCCTTTCTTCGACCAAGAAACAGAAGGAGATCTTTCAACTGGGAGCTCTAAGCTTTCTCAACATAACCAGGCCATCCCCCCACGGACATTGAAGGTCCATTCGGAAAGTGACTGTGAGAACGATGGAAGAAACATGCAGCACTGAATGGATTCCCAGGATAAAGCACCAACACTACCCCTTCAGGTGGAACCAGTTTTTTTTTATTTGAAACAGACATGTATTTTGATAAAAATCTGTATTTTTGAAACCACTTTTTTCCAAACGGTTTCCATGCTCCAGAAGTAACTTTTCTTTTCCAATCTTAATCTCTATGCTATTTACATCTTTTAACTTCCTTAGGAAAGCAAAACCTTTTGTTAAGGGTACAACTTGGCGATTTTATCTGAAGCTAACAAAAAAGGATGCTTATGTGAAACTGGAAACAATAAACATTGGCAGATGTCACAGGCCACGTTAGTTTGCTAAAACACAGCGACCGGATTAACCAGTGTGCGTGTATATGCTGGTGTGTAGGAATACCACACTGACAATTCCTCTTCTGTTACAATGTTAAAGCCTATGTTATTTCACAGTTATGCTGTCACCCAAACACACATTTTTCTACCTTTGTATATTGATAAAACAACAACTGAACAAAATCACAACGGCTTGCAAATCTTGTTATCTTTCACCCCAAACAAGAGAAAAGGCTCCATAAGATCCTTGCTGTTTTTGTTTTGTTTTTCTATGCTCTGGGGAAAAAAAAAGAATTCTAGATCGTTTTTAACAAAGGAGAAGGTGAAGAAAAACCTTCATACAATAACTCTGATTGTTCTTCTTTGAGAAAACACAAGTGGAAAGAACTAAAGCTTATAAAAAGAATGGGCAGAATTTATTAATACCAAAAGAAGAATGTTTACTGAACTAAAATGTGAAGATTAAACCCAAGTTGCAGAGAAGAACGTCGTAGGTTCTTTGATAAAACAGCTTTCTGGACAATTAAAACTTGAGCCTGCCACAGGGAAGACACTGATGATGTCAAACTTGATGGGCCAAGATGACAACAGCCCAAAAGGCCCAACAGACAGACTAGTGATACAGAGCATTGAACAATTAACAGCATTGTTCAGAGCAGAAGGAAAGATACCGAAGGAATTCAGCACATAACTGTATCATCAAGCACACAGCTCTACAAATGATCCTTTGCTATTGCTGACACAGCTTCAGATGACACAACATGAAAGGCAACGTTGCGCATGCAGTGCCTAAGACTAGGGTCGGGGTTTCCCCTGCGGGGGATTCACACAGCACAGATTTATTCATCTCCTGGACCTTGTCACTATATTTCAGAATTAGGAGAGTTGCTTGCCGGAGCTAAAAATGGTTTTTGCCTGCATTTCAACTTAAAAAAAAAAAATCAACCTCTGGTTCACTCTTTTCTCACTTAAAGCAGCCAAACCACAAATATTGAGAAGTTAAATGAAGTTAAAATGTTCCACAGGAAATCTAAAGCAAACGGAAAAACTATCTTCGGTCCCCTTGGGGAATATCGTATGATTCTGTCCAATATTTCAGTTGAAGGGGGGGGGGGGAAACTAAAATTGTAATGAGAGTTTTTACTGCTGCTGCAAACTCTAAATCAGAGGTCTCCAAACTTGGCAACTTTAAGACTTGTGGACTCCATCATAGCTGGCTGGAGAATTCTGGGAGTTGAAGTCCACAAGTCTTAAAGTTGCCAAGTTCGGGGACCCTTACTCTCAATTCCAACCCAAGAACCAATCTACTTTCCAGAGTAAGGATTTATGTCTTACAGGGCATTTTAAGAAATCTTGTGCCATGTTTTCAAATTAAGCTTTAGCATAGCTGCTATAAAAAAGAGGGGGAGGGAGTGAATCTAACGTGTGTTTTTAGCCTTTCTGTTAAAATAGAGGACCCGGGGGGGGGGGAGCTGAAGGTGGGGGTTAAAGATACAAGAACCGCCTCCCCCCCCACTCCATTGGTAGTTTTCTCCAGGCGCTTCCTGTCTGGACAACTAACTACCTGAATGCAAACAAGGTGCCCGATTTTCTCTCCGTGACATACTTGATTCAACCCCCTTGATAACAGACCTTCGAGAAGGCCCAGCGGGTTTGGAGGCAGGACTTTCTTTCTTTCATCTCCTTCTTCATCACCTAAAATCCGTGTGGGGAACGATAATTTTCAGGAGAGCAAATGCGGAAAAAAAAAGGCAGACTTCTGCAGTGTTAACGTGTCGTGATTGGACTGTCCCTGCTTCAAGCCGCACGCAATCTCCTTTGCTCTCTTTTTAATCTTACCGGAAAATCTCTTCTCAGGTCTTTCCGGATGGTCGTCTCTGGGAAATCTTGCAAAAAGCTCTGCCTAAACATCCGATGGAAAGGCAGCTCTAGGGTGTTCAGCTGAGGCCAGCCTCCCAGCCCACTCACCAATAAGATATACTTTATTTATTTATTTTTTTTTCCAGTGGGTTGTTGTAGATACTAGGCGGAGCGGGTCCAATTCAATGCAACAATTTGCTGGGGGGTTTTTTTTGCAGGCCAATCGAGGCATTTGAGGTCCTGCCAAACGAATTCCTGAAAGAGAGGAATGAACAAACAAACAAACAAACAGTGGAGATATTCACAGATATTTCAGCAAATGTGTGATTTTTTTCCTTTCAGGGTTTTTTTTTTTTTTTTTCCTTTTCAAAACCGGCACAACATTCATCAGTTATAAGGGATTGGCTTGCCACATTCTCTTCCCCATCAAACCGGAGCGCACAAATCAAAGGAAAGGATCTTGGGGAGGGTGGGGAATAAAAGAGGCTATCCCATTTTTAAATTCCTGGCAGCCATGTCCCCCAGTTTAGCTCTCACCCCATGCGGGGGGGTTGTGTGAAAAGGTGAGCGAGGGGCCTTGCGTTTGTCAGCCCCGCTGAGCGTTTCATTGTCCTGCCTCCCTCCCTGACGATTATCACTGCTTCCCAAGGCTCCTATTTCTCTCTATAATATAGCAGGTAATATTTCAAAGGATCGGGGAGAGGCAGGGTAAGAATCTTTTCTCTCAAGGTGTTTGTCGCCGGTTCGGGCTTCAGTTCTGGCACAGGTTTTTCCACCTCTTCCCGGCAATCTTCTTCCAATTCCTCACAATTATTATCCTCCAAAGGGTTGGAGATCCGGCTGGCAAAGACCTCTTTGTCCAAGAAGACGATGGTTTCCATGCGGCGGTGCCGGATGCGCCGCCGTTTAAACCTCGGCGGGTTCCGGAGGCCGTTCCCATTTTTGCTGGTTTCTTGATGGATCAGCTTTTTAATGGTGCCGCGGATGGCAATGCGAGACAGGTCCTGTAGGCTGCGAACCGTCACCGGGGCTGGGAAATGAGAAAGAGGAAAAGGGAACAGGTGAGGGAATCCCCGTAGGATGGCAGGGAATGGAAGGATTTATATTCCTTGCAGACCGCTGGCCGTTTGCGTACTTTTAGTGAGTTGTTGAGGCCGCTTGGAGGTCTGCAAGGAGTATAAATCCTTCCACTCCACACCATCCAGTGAGAACTAAAGAAGCTTCTTGGAGGAGAAGCAAAACATCTTCAAAGAAAAACCAGAAAGTCCAGTTTGCCTCTTGAAAAAAAAAAAAGAAAAAAGAAAAAAGAAAAAAGAAAAAAAAAGCACCTTTGGGATGACAAGCAGGAGTAAAATCTGCAGGGGTTGCTAATCTGTTTCAGACTAAAGGCTTCCTTTTGTATCCCAATGGGCCCAGAGCATATTAAGCAAATAGTCAAGGCAGGCATTCCTTTCCATATTCCCTATCGTGTGCTTGCTTACTCTCCTGTAATCCTTTCCTTTCCGATAAGCAAACGTTGGTTTCCTGCTTGCTAAAGATCCCAGAACAGAGGTGAGGATTCCTAAGGGTGAGGGGGATGTGGAGAAAAGGGACTGTTAAAAGATTTACACACACACACACCCTCCCCGGCTCCCTTATGTGTCATATTCAGGAATGTGAACTTTCCCTGCCATTAGGGCTCATGGGGGTTGTATCCTCCTGATGTTATACTTGCGGGCAATTACTTCATAAACCCTTTACAAAGATTTATTACGGTACAAGCCCAGGCGTCTCCCTTGGTGTTCTCCTTCTTTGATATCTGTACTGGAAATTCTAAATCAAGTGTTGACATGCAGCCTAACGGAAAGATGGGCTAAACTGGTTCAGACTAGGTCCTGGGGATGAGGGCATTAGGGCCTCTTGCTATCGCTCATCTTAGCCTGCTTTACTAGGGCGTGTTAAAAAGGGGGGAGGCCTTGGTTCTGGTGAGCTAAACCAGGGGACTCCAACCTTGGCAACTTTAAGACCCGTGGACTTCAATTCCCAGCTTTGCTGGCTGAGGAATTCTGGGAGTTGAAGTCCCAGAAGTCTTAAAGTTGCCAAGGTTGGAGACCCCTGAGCTAAACAATCCAGCTCATCATAGCAATGGAACAAGTGGTACACTCTGTATTTATTTATATACTTGTTTATAACCTGCCTTTATTATTTTTATAAATAATTCAATGCAGCAAACATTGTTAATACTCCTCCCTCCTCTTATTTTTTCCCCCACAACCCTGTGAGGTGGGTTAGGCTGATGGACTGTGAGACAAAGTCACCTAGATGTCTTTCATGCCTAAGTAGGACTAGAATTCACAGGTTTCTGGGGATTGGCCCAAAATCCCACAGCCACTTTTGATACTTAAGGAGGAATTAGAATTCACAGATTCCTGGGGATTGACCTCGTCACCCAGCCATCTTTCATGCCTAAGGTGGGACTAGAATTCAGAGATTCCTGGTGATTGACTCAAAATCCTCCAGCCACCTTTCATGCTTAAGGCAGGACTCGATCTCACAGTCACCTGGTGATTGGCCCAAAGTCACCCAGCTGTCTTTCATGCCTAAGGCGGGACTAGAACTCCCAATCTCCTGGTTTCTAGGTTAAGCACTAGACCCTATCTTCAAAATGGAACGAACTGAACACATAAACAGAGATGGGTAAGGGTGGCTGACTTACGCAAATGAACCAGTCTTGACTTCCCTGAATCTAAATGGTTCGGTTGGATGAGAGGAGCAAAGGAAACAGCCAAGATTTTCTTGGTCTCCCAGGCGGAAGGGCCTGTTCGAGTAATCTTCGTCAACTGTACGGAACGACGAAAGCAGAAGGTGAAACGTGTGCTACAGCAGAAGTCACCAAACACTCCCATCCCCCCATCCCCCAAAACACACAGACTTCTCTGCCTCAGATGTTGCAAATGTGTCCCTGGCTAAACCTAAAACCCAGCAGTTGTACTGGTCGCAATAAACTCCAGCTGCCAGAAGTCTTAGCCATGGCCTTGTTGCCCAAGGAATCCTGGGAGTTGCTCTATGTACCTGGAAGTTGCGAAGGTTGGTTATGGTGGGCTGTATACTACACTTTGTCAAACTCAACAGTTCAAAGTTGGGTGGACTTCAACTCCCAGACTGCTCTAGACAGCATGCTGGCTGGGGGAATTCTGGGAGTTCAAGTTCCGTATCTTAAAAGGTTGTGGAGGTTGAGATACACTGCACCATACCAACACTTCTCAGCAAGCTACGCCTGCCCAGTGACGTCAGCTAGCTTAGGGAATGGGAATGATGGCCCCTTTATGACTTGTGGACTTCAACTCCCAGAATTCCCCAGCCAGCAAGGCTGGCTCAGGAATTCTGGGAGCTGCAGTCCACCAGGCATATAAAGAGGCCATCGTCCCCCAATCCTGAGCTAAAATTTAGTGCAAAGGTGTTTCCCCTCTACTATTACAGGCAGTCCTCAATTTACAACCATTCGTTTAGTGATTGTTCCAAGTTACAACGGCACTGAAAAAAGCGACTTGCAACTTGGTTCCTGTCATGGTGCTATTCAACTGGGGTAACATCCGGTTTGGTGAGCGCACACTTCTGCCGTGTGAATTAGCTGTGCTCTAAAACAACCAAATAAAACAATAGAAAAGAGCAGGGGTGGGTGGGTGGGGCCAAATGCTCACTGGAACTACTGGTTCACCCGAACTGGTCCAAACTGGTAGAATCCCACCCCTGGTCTCTGTACTCACGACTGTCACAGCATCCCCCATTACTGAGTCTGTCATCTGCACCTCTATCACTGTCTGGTTTGGTTCTGCAACCCAAGAGGACAGACACAGACTTCAGAGGATAATTAGGACTGCAGAAAAAAACAATTACTGCCCACCTGCCTTCAATGGAGGACCTGTCTACTGCAGGAGTCAAAAAGAGAGCTGTGAAAATATTTACAGACCCTTCACATCCCGGACATAAACTGTTTCAACTCCTACCCTCAAAACGATACTATAGAGCACTGCACAACAGAACAACTAGACACAAGGACAGTTTTTCCCCAAAAACCTGCTAAACAAATAATTCCCACAACAGTGTCCAACTATTTACAAAGTCTGCACTACTATTACTGTTAATCTTCTCATCACTCCTTATCACCCATCCCCTCCCACTTGTGACTGTATGACTGTAACTTTGTTGCTTGTATCCTTATGATTTATATTGAATGTTTCCTAGTATTATTGGATTGCTTATTGTACCCTATGACTATCATTAAGTGTTGTACCTGATGATTCCTGACTCTTGATGAATGTATCTTTTGTTTTATGTACACTGAGAGCATTTGCACCAAGACAAATTCCTTGTGTGTCCAATCACACTTGGCAAATAAAGAATTATTTATTCTATTCTATTCTATTCTATTCTATTCTATTCTATTCTATTCTATTCTATTCTATTCTATTCTATTCTATTCTCCATTCCATTCCATTCCACTCCACTCCACTCCACTCCATTCCATATTCTATTCTATTCTAATTTTATTCTATTCCATTCCATTCCATTCCATTCTATTCTTTTGTACCCCACGACTATCATTAAGTGTTGTACCTGATGATTCCTGACTCCTGACGAATGTATCTTTTCTTTTATGTACACTGAGAGCATTTGCACCAAGACAAATTCCCTTGTGTGTCCAATCACACTTGGCCAATAAAGAATTCTATTCTATTCTATTCTATTCTATTCTATTCTATTCTATTCTATTCTATTCTATTCTATTCTATTCTATTCTATTCTACTCTACTCTACTCCATTCCATTCCACTCCATCACATATTCTATTCTATTCCATTCCATTCCATTCTTTTGTACCCCACGACTATCATTAAGTGTTGTACCTGATGATTCCTGACTCTTGATGAATGTATCTTTTCTTTTATGTACACTGAGAGCATTTGCACCAAGACAAATTCCCTTGTGTGTCCAATCACACTTGGCCAATAAAGAATTCTACTTCTATTCTATTCTATTCTATTCTATTCTATTCTCCATTCCATTCCATTCCACTCCACTCCACTCCACTCCACTCCATTCCATATTCTATTCTATTCTAATTTTATTCTATTCCATTCCATTCCATTCCATTCTATTCTTTTGTACCCTACGACTATCATTAAGTGTTGTACCTGATGATTCCTGACTCCTGACGAATGTATCTTTTCTTTTATGTACACTGAGAGCATTTGCACCAAGACAAATTCCCTTGTGTGTCCAAGCCCACTTGGCCAATAAAGAATTCTATTCTATTCTATTCTATTCTATTCTATTCTATTCTATTCTATTCTATTCTATTCTACTCTACTCTACTCCATTCCATTCCACTCCATCACATATTCTATTCTATTCCATTCCATTCCATTCTTTTGTACCCCACGACTATCATTAAGTGTTGTACCTGATGATTCCTGACTCTTGATGAATGTATCTTTTCTTTTATGTACACTGAGAGCATTTGCACCAAGACAAATTCCCTTGTGTGTCCAATCACACTTGGCCAATAAAGAATTCTACTTCTATTCTATTCTATTCTATTCTATTCTATTCTATTCTATTCTATTCTATTCTATTCTATTCTTTTGTACCCCATGACTATCATTAAGTGTTGTACTTGATGATTCCTGACTCCTGACGAATGTATCTTTTCTTTTATGTACACTGAGAGCATTTGCACCAAGACAAATTCCCTTGTGTGTCCAAGCCCACTTGGCCAATAAAGAATTCTATTCTATTCTATTCTATTCTATTCTATTCTATTCTATTCTTTTGTACCCCATGACTATCATTAAGTGTTGTACTTGATGATTCCTGACTCTTGATGAATGTATCTTTTCTTTTTATGTATACTGAGAGCATTTGCACCAAGACAAATTCCTTGTGTGTCCAATCACACTTGGCAAATAAAGAATTATTTATTCTATTCTATTCTATTCTATTCTATTCTATTCTATTCTATTCTATTCTATTCTATTCTATTCTATTCTATTCTCCATTCCATTCCATTCCACTCCACTCCACTCCACTCCACTCCATTCCATATTCTATTCTATTCTAATTTTATTCCATTCCATTCCATTCCATTCCATTCTATTCTTTTGTACCCCACGACTATCATTAAGTGTTGTACCTGATGATTCCTGACTCCTGACGAATGTATCTTTTCTTTTATGTACACTGAGAGCATTTGCACCAAGACAAATTCCCTTGTGTGTCCAAGCCCACTTGGCCAATAAAGAATTCTATTCTATTCTATTCTATTCTATTCTATTCTATTCTATTCTATTCTATTCTATTCTATTCTATTCTATTCTACTCTACTCTACTCCATTCCATTCCACTCCATCACATATTCTATTCTATTCCATTCCATTCCATTCTTTTGTACCCCACGACTATCATTAAGTGTTGTACCTGATGATTCCTGACTCTTGATGAATGTATCTTTTCTTTTATGTACACTGAGAGCATTTGCACCAAGACAAATTCCCTTGTGTGTCCAATCACACTTGGCCAATAAAGAATTCTACTTCTATTCTATTCTATTCTATTCTATTCTATTCTATTCTATTCTATTCTATTCTATTCTTTTGTACCCCATGACTATCATTAAGTGTTGTACTTGATGATTCCTGACTCCTGACGAATGTATCTTTTCTTTTATGTACACTGAGAGCATTTGCACCAAGACAAATTCCCTTGTGTGTCCAAGCCCACTTGGCCAATAAAGAATTCTATTCTATTCTATTCTATTCTATTCTATTCTATTCTATTCTTTTGTACCCCATGACTATCATTAAGTGTTGTACTTGATGATTCCTGACTCTTGATGAATGTATCTTTTCTTTTTATGTATACTGAGAGCATTTGCACCAAGACAAATTCCTTGTGTGTCCAATCACACTTGGCAAATAAAGAATTATTTATTCTATTCTATTCTATTCTATTCTATTCTATTCTATTCTATTCTATTCTATTCTATTCTATTCTATTCTATTCTATTCTCCATTCCATTCCATTCCACTCCACTCCACTCCACTCCACTCCATTCCATATTCTATTCTATTCTAATTTTATTCTATTCCATTCCATTCCATTCCATTCTATTCTTTTGTACCCCACGACTATCATTAAGTGTTGTACCTGATGATTCCTGACTCCTGACGAATGTATCTTTTCTTTTATGTACACTGAGAGCATTTGCACCAAGACAAATTCCCTTGTGTGTCCAAGCCCACTTGGCCAATAAAGAATTCTATTCTATTCTATTCTATTCTATTCTATTCTATTCTATTCTATTCTATTCTATTCTACTCTACTCTACTCCATTCCATTCCACTCCATCACATATTCTATTCTATTCCATTCCATTCCATTCTTTTGTACCCCACGACTATCATTAAGTGTTGTACCTGATGATTCCTGACTCTTGATGAATGTATCTTTTGTTTTATGTACACTGAGAGCATTTGCACCAAGACAAATTCCCTTGTGTGTCCAATCACACTTGGCCAATAAAGAATTCTAATTCTATTCTATTCTATTCTATTCTATTCTATTCTATTCTATTCTATTCTATTCTTTTGTACCCCATGACTATCATTAAGTGTTGTACTTGATGATTCCTGACTCCTGACGAATGTATCTTTTCTTTTATGTACACTGAGAGCATTTGCACCAAGACAAATTCCCTTGTGTGTCCAAGCCCACTTGGCCAATAAAGAATTCTATTCTATTCTATTCTATTCTATTCTATTCTATTCTATTCTATTCTATTCTATTCTATTCTACTCTACTCTACTCCATTCCATTCCACTCCATCACATATTCTATTCTATTCCATTCCATTCCATTCCATTCTTTTGTACCCCACGACTATCATTAAGTGTTGTACCTGATGATTCCTGACTCTTGATGAATGTATCTTTTGTTTTATGTACACTGAGAGCATTTGCACCAAGACAAATTCCCTTGTGTGTCCAATCACACTTGGCCAATAAAGAATTCTACTTCTATTCGTGTGAGCAAAATTCAGGCACCTGGCAACCTTCTTGTATTTATAACAGTTGCAGTGTCCCAGGTAACCTTCCCAGCTGGCTTCTGACAAGCAAGTCAATGAAGAAGCCAGATTCACTTCACAACTGCCTGATTTAGAAAGTGAAATTCTATTCCCAATTATGGCTCTAAGTCAAGGACTACCTGATGACTACAACTGAGCCCAAAATTTATGTTATTAAGTGAAAAAAAAAGATGTGAATTTGTCCCATTTTGCAGATTTTCCTTGCCATCTTTGTTAAGGGAATCACCGCCATTGTTGAATTAGTAACCCAGTTGTGAAGTGAATCTGGCTTCCCCATTGACTTGGCTTGTCGGAAGGTTGCAAAATGACTCCTGAGCATGGCAACTGTCAGAAATACGAGTCACTTTGTCAAGGACCTGGATGCAAATCGCGTGACCCTTGGGATGTTGTAATGGCTATAAGGGTGGAAAACAGTCCATGAGCAGGGGATGCGCTGCTACCCATAGCTAATGTTATGGCCAGTTCAGTGAACCGCCAAATCCCAACCCCGTCTGGCTCTGGCCACCCCTCCCAAAAGTCTCCCCCTGGCCCATTTTGGATGCGAGGTAAATGCAGGACATGCGTGGAGGCTCGGGGAGGGCAAAAAACCAGACTTCCTGGAAGTTCTGGCCCGTTTCCGGCCTCTATAGGTCCCCTGGAGCCCGGGGGAGGCTGTTTTCGCCCTCCAAGAGGCTCGAGGGAAGCCTCTGGAGCCTGGGAAGGGCAAAAAATGCCCCCCCTTCCTGCTGTGGTGCAGGAGGCTGACTAGGCCACGCCCACCATGGCCACGCCCACCCAGTTCTCTGGGCAGAGAACCGGTTGCTGAAATTTTTGAAGCCCACTCCTGGCCATGTCACTATGTGCAGTGCCGTTGTAGCTTCAAACGGTCACTAAATGAACTGCTGTAAGTTGAGGACTACCTGTACCGCATTATCCCAATTTATACTGTACCTCAATCCTACTCTGAACAATTGACTCCTCCCTATCAAACGAAAGGTCCCATAATTTCAGCTTCATCTCTCTCCCTCTCTCTCACTTGGCTTACTCCTTCTCTAGGTCTCACCCTCTCCCTCCGCCAAGCCATCTTAGATCTGTTGTTTAATCTCTCCGGGGCTCTTTCGTTTGTTTCTTGGCAGCCGGGACAGCAAAGCTCACTCTTTATGAAATTGACCGGACTCAAAAACAGTTATCGGAGACGGCCGAAGGCACCCATCCCACCAGCAAACCTTCTCCTCCAGGGGCATGACGAGAATCCCGCCGACTTTCAGCAAGTTCTTCATGTAATCTTCGTGCTCCTTCTGGACGCCGGCTCCGCAGTAGACGCGGTCGTATTGAGAGCACTCTGGAGAGATTTCTAAGCAGTTTCCAGAGACGAAGGACGGCTCGCAGAACTCAAACCTCAGAAAGAAGGAAGGAAGGAAGGAAGGAAGGTAGGTTGTGAACGAGACTTTCAACTCAGCACGAGAATTCAACGGCGACAGCAGTTTATTTTAGATTTTTTTTAAAAAATCTCACCTTTTACAAATAACTCAAGATGGCAAACATACCTAATACTCCTTTCTTTTCCTGTTTTTTTCCCCAACAACAACCCTGTGAGGATGGATGGGCTGAGAGAGAGGGGGGGGCTGGTCCACAGTCATCCAGCTGGGCTTTCGTGCCTAAGGTGGAACTAGAACTCAGAGTCTCCTGGTGATTGGCCCAAAGTTACCCAGCTGGGCCCCATACCTATGGAAGGACTAGAACTCACAGTCTCTTGGTTTCTAAGCCTGATGCCTTAGCCAGTATATCAAACTGGTTCATTTGTAATATACACGGGGTTAGAGTAAAAAGAAAAAATAAATAAACATATTACATTAAACATAACCCTGGGAACATAGCAGATCTTAACCTCTCAGAACCCCAAAGACAGTGGGTTTTTTTTTTTTTTTTTTTTTGCTTAATTGGGTTGCTCAACAAGAGTTTGCTGAAAGAGGACAACTTGGACCTGTTTTGAGTTCACTTCCTTCTGAAACTAGGAATTACTATCTGAAGGGTAGGACTTTTTCTGAAAATCTGCTTTAATGCAACCTAAGTGACCCCCTCATCTTACTTGTCAAAGCTGTCACTTGTTCTGATGAAGAATTCCAGTTTCTGCTTTGCATATTCTATAACATCAGTGTGAAGCTCTATGCCATGATTTATTCCAAAAGGACCTAGAGGTTTAAGGAATGAAAAGAGACAGTTACAAAAGGCAAGAAATATACAGACTGAGTTCAACCAGCTTGAAAAACAAACTAAGGCAGAATGATTGCAATTGCATTGGCCTATAATGGGCAGGTACTCATTTAAAGCCACATATAAATAAATTCTTTAGTTTTATTTACTAGTAGAATTGAATTATGTAGTGGATAAAAAGAGTACCTGGGAAGATTCTGGAAAAGTAATTAAAAAAACAAACAAACAAGAGATCTGCAAACAACTAGAAGCAAACAAAGTTATATCTAGTAGCCAGCATGGGTTTGTTAAAAACAGATCATGCCAAACCAATCTTATTTCATTCTTTGATAAAGTCACTAAATTAGTAGACCGGGAAATGCTGTGGACCTAGTATAACTTAGATCTCAGTAAGGCATTGGACAAAGTAGACCACAATCTGCTTCTGGGTAAGCTAAAAAAAATGTGGAATAAGCAACATCACCATCAGATGGATTTGTAGCTGGCTGACAAACTGTACTCAACGAGTAGCCCTGAAGGGTACTAAATCCACATGGAGAGAAGTAAGCAGTGGGGTACCGCAAGGCTCCCTCTTAGGCCCAGTGACTCTTCAACATCTCTATAAGTGACTTAGATGAGGAAATGGAAGGGGAACTCATGATCCAAAAAGAAGCTTCTTGGATGAGAAGAGAAACGTTTTCAGAGGAAAACAAAAAAAACAAGAAAGTCCAGTTGCCTTTTGGAAAAGCATCTTTGGGGATAGTACAGGTAGCCCTCAACTTATAACCAAAATGTCCACTGCAAAGCAAGGTGGTGGTGAATTGAGGTGCCTCCGATTTTACGACCTGCAGTTGCTAAGTGAATGACATGGTTGTGAAGAGACACAATGGTCACAAGTTAAGGACTACCTATATGGAATAACTAATGAGGACATGGAAAAATTCTTTGTATTTCACCAGTGAGGAAATGTAAGAAGATGACACATGGGGGGGGGGAGAGAGAGAGAAAAGACAGATGCAGAAAATGTAATTTTGATATTTTTCCTCTCATTTTTTATAGTTTCACATTTTATTAGTTTCTCAAAATATAAAATACCAAAGAAAATAAAACCAATGAGAAAAGTGGATTTGAACTGTTAGCTTTTCTTTACTTTTCTCTCTCACTTTGCTAATCCTGAACAGAGAGACTGAAACTTGTTGGCTTTTTTCGTACAGCACAGACAACATTCTTAGGTTTTGAACTTGCTGTTATTCTGTTCGTAATAATCTCTGCAGGTGTTTGTGTGCAGGGAGGATCCACACAGGTCACCTAGACCTGTTTTGCTCTGCTGTGCTGACGTACAAAGTAGGGAAAAACAACAATTAATGATTCAGACTAGGAATGGCTGCAGTTTTTCTCAGCTTTTCTGAACCTAAGTGGGATAATACCTTGAATCCACAGAATGAACATCTGTTAAGAGGCAAATTAAATGAGACATCCAGGCATCCAGCTAACACAATGCCTGCGATCCCCTCATTTCTGCAATAAGCGAAGAAAATGATGTATTTCTGCAAGACGGAGAAATTCACTTTAGCCTAGCCTGTGAAAGGAACTTAAAACCATAAAAAGCATATATGCATCTACTCACTTGTTAGATTAATCTCAGGAATGCTGTAGGGTTTATTCTTTATTTGCCTTCCTATTAATAAACCGATTCTGGCTTCCGATGCAGCTGATCAAATGATTTTTCAGTAAAATCTCTCAGCCGGGAAATTTGAATCCACAAAGGAAAGAACTTTGCCTTTTTCCTTAAAGGGCAAGGCTTCCTTTTTCTTTCCTCACATATACATTTATATTCACAGGAGAGAATATTTGTAGCTTGGGGTTGAAGTGTGGGGTCCTTGGTGCTCTCTGAGTTTGGCTGTTTTCTGGCAGACAAACAAGCTAACCATAAACAACAGCCAATTAAGGAACCACCAAGAAAAACTCTCATCATCCTTGATAGGGATGCCTGCTATTTGTCATTTTAGACTGCTGTTTTCACCTTTATGTCGATGAAGATTCTCAGCCCTCCAGGTCACGGTTGTCCCAAAGGTGCTTTTGAACAGAGGCAACTGGACTTTCTGGTTTTTCTTTGAAGTTGTTTCGCTTCTCATCCAAAAGGCTTCTTCAGCTCTGACTGAAGAAGCTTCTTGGATGAGAAGCGAAACGTCTTAAAAAAAAAAACTAGAAAGTCCAGCTGCCTCTTTTAAAAAGCACCTTTAGGTTCTCACCTTTAGCAACTTTTAAGAGGTCAAAGGCTGGAGAGATTACAAACAGTAATTTTAAAATTGCTAAGGTTGGGAAACATGATTGTAGACAAAGGCTTATTTTTCAGTTCCACCAGTTTGCCATTTGGCGAAACAAGCGGTGTTTGGTTTGTAATCATGTCCACAGAAGCCGTCATTTGATGAGAGTACCAGCAACTTCCAAATGGAGTTACCTATCTGAATCAATAGGGCTGTGGGTACGAATGCACACACAATCAATAGGGCTGTGGGTACGAATGCACACACAGACGCAGAGGTGGTGAATTCAGCAGGTTCTGACCAGTTCTGGAGAACCAGTAGCAGAAATTTCGATCAGTTTGGAGAACCGGCAAATCCCACCTCTGACTGGAGATTTTACAGTCTCCTTCCCCTGCCATGCCCACCCAGCCAGGCCCACAGAACCTGTAGTAAAAAAATTTGAATCCCACCACTGCACAGATGTAAAC
The DNA here is from genome assembly GCA_033807585.1 of Hydrophis major. Lineage (NCBI taxonomy): Eukaryota > Metazoa > Chordata > Lepidosauria > Squamata > Elapidae > Hydrophis > Hydrophis major. The sequence goes on from CM066330.1 coordinate 257,732,922, forward strand.
TGAAACAGAAAAAACAGCCGCCGCCTTCAAAATAAAAGCAACCCATGCAGGAAAAACAGGGACAGCCAAAAGGCCGAACCAAGTTGCAAGAGGCCTTGACCCTAGCCTAGATTAAACCAAGAAATAAACCAATAAACCCTTAAGGGGCAGAATATGGGGAAGGGGGCAAAGGACCCCCCATCGAAGCTAACTAGGAAATATTCCCGAGTAGTTATTTTCAGGACCTAAAAGCCAATTCAAACTGGGGGGGGGGGGGGGGAAGGGAACCAACGTCTCACGGCCTTTCCTAGCTCCTCAAAGGACAAGAACGGTAAAATACTTTCACAGTGAATTGAGAGCGCTATAAAATACAGCGGGGCTGAACAGCCCATCCGCAGGATGCTAATCCAGCATAGCGCTGAGTACTCATTTTGTTCCAAAGTGGGTGGAAGGCCACACAGAGACGCCTGTTCATGCTAGAAACGTCCCTGGCTTCAACGGGCAACGGAAGCAAGGCAGGGAGGATGAGAGGGAAGACCTGGAGAGGAACTGTAATTCCCCCACAGGGGGAATCCCTCTGTGGATAACGCCACAAAAGCATATTTGGCAGAAAAGCTCCCAGGGTGGGGAAAAAACCCTCCCCCTGTTTTGTGGAAATCAACGATAGCACTTTGCATCCTGGCGGTGCCCACTCTATTCCAGGCAGTCCTCGACTTACAACTGAGCCCTGAATTTCTGTTGCTAAGGGACACAATGAAGTGAATTTTGCCCCAGCTGTTAAATGAATCACTACAATTATTAAATTAGTAACAAGGTTGTTAAGTGAATCTGTCTGTTTGTCAGAGGGTCGCAAAAGGGGATCAGTGACCCCCCCACCCCCCTGAACATGGCAACCGTCATAAATATGAGTCAGTTGCCAAGCATCCGAATTACGATCCCATGGCCACGGGGATGCTGCAATGGTCGTAAGTAGGATAAGCAGTGATACCTCACTTTTTTCAGTGCCATTGTCACTTCAGTGCCAACAGTCACTAAATGAATTGTTGTAAGTCGAGGACTATCTGTATTAACGTTCAGAAGAAAAGAGTATTTTGCTTTCATGAGGCAAGAAACAGGATTTACAGGTGAAATTTGGCAGAATACAGGTAGTCCTCGACTTACAACAGTTCACTTAACAACCATTCGAAGTTACGGTGACACTAAAAAAAAGTGACTTACGACTGTTTTTTCATGCTTATGACCAAATAAGTTAAAATGCCTTTTGGTCAAGTAGTCAAAATTCAGAAATTTGGCAACTGACTCGTATTTATTTCAGGCGCAGTGTCCCTGGGTCAAGGGATCCCCTTTTGCGACCTTCTGACAAGCAGTCAACAGGGAAGTCGGATTCACTTAACGACCGTGTTACTAACTTCGTAACTGCAGTGATTCATTTAACAACTCTGGGCAAGAAAATAGGACAAAATTCACTTAGCAACTCTTTCACGGTGTCACATGATCCCCTTTTGTGACCTTTGTATGAGCCAAGTCGATGGGGGGGGGAGCCAGACTCACTTAACAACTGTGTTACTAACTTAACAGCTGCCAGGATTCGCTTAACAACGGTGGCAAGGAAGGAGGTAAAACGGAGCAAGTCTCGTGTCAACTCATAAAACATTCCTATGCCTGTTTTAGTAGCTGTCATTAAAAAAAAAGGGGGGGGGAGGAGGAGAAAGGAAATCTGGAAGAGCAGTTGAAAGCGAAAGTACATCCCAACTCTTATCTTTAAAAGATTGTAACTAAAATACCGGAGCTTTTGCCCACGAATATATTTCATTGGAGAACGTGAATGATGACACCCAGCCCGTGAATGGACTCGATGGGAGAATCTGGTTTAGGAGACACTCAGGGGGGAAAACAGATCCACAGGGGACTGTCAATGACGTAGGCCAGAGTTGGCTTCACACAGGGCAGGGCCAGTGTGTCGCCTCTAATGAGACCTTTGAAGTTTTTTGAAGTTTGGCTCAAGAATCATGATTTGATTAGAGCGATTGCTGGAATCCTGACAACTCGCTTAACAAATGCCTCACACAGCCACATATATTTTGGGCTCCGTTGCTGTCATAGGTTGAGGACTACCTGCACAAGACAGTCAAAAACAAGAAGAAATTCCGCTTGGAAATCAGGAGAAATTTCCTGACAGTGAGAACGATCAACCCATGGAACAGAAGTGGCCCTCGGAAGTGGTGGGAGCGCCATCACTTGAGACCTTCAAGAAGAGACCAGACTGGCCTCTGTCAAAGATGGGGTAGGGTCTCCCACTTGGGCTGGGGGTTGGACCAGGTGACCTACAAGGTCCCTTCCAACTCTATTAATCTGTATCTGCGTCTAAGGCAACTCACCCAAGATGAGCCCGACCATGGAGCTCAGATATCCGGTGCCGCTTCCTAGGTTTAAGAAAGAAAGTCCAGGCTGCAGATCCAGGGCTTCCATGACTTCGGAGTAAATGCAGGGAGCAGAGAGATGGATGTTGCCATGTTTCCAGGCCAAATCTTTATAGGCGTTCTCCTTGAATTCCTCCAGGTAGTAGTCAGCCCGGTCGACCGCCCTGAAGGCCTGTTCTACCAGCTCCGACCGGATGTACTGAGCCTCCTTCAGGTTGTCGATCAACTCGTCGTTGTCTTCTCCTGCGCTCACTGCGCCTCCCATCGTCCACGCCGGTTGCAAAAAAAATAAAAAATCAAACCTGGATTACAGAAGAAGCAGAAAAAGTATTCTAAGCAATAAAGTCTGCAGAGCAGAGGTCCCCAAACTTGAATTCTGGGAATTGAAGTCCACAGGTCTTAAAGTTGCCCAGTTTGGGGACCCCGACTGTAGAGATTCTCAAATCATCCAGGTCATGGTTGTCCTAAAGGTCCTTTTTTTCAAGAGGCAACTGGACTTTCTGGTTTTTGTCTTTTGAAGATGTTTTGCTTCTCATCCAAGAAGCTTCTTCCACTCTGACAGGACAGTGAGTAGGATGACGAGCGAAACATCTTCAAAAGAAAAAAAAAAAATCCTTCGGTTCCCACCCATCCAGTCACAGTGGAAGAAGCTTCTTGCAGGTGAAGTGAAATGTCTTCAAAAGAAAAAAATCAGAAAGTCCAGTTGCCTCCTGAAAAAAGGACCTTTGGGACCAGGGGTGGGATTCAAATCGTTTTACTCCCGGTTCTGTGGGCGTGGCTTGGTGGGCGTGGCAGGGAAAGGAGACTGTAAAATCTCCAGTCAGAGATGGGATTGGACGGTTCTCTGAACTACTCAAAATTTCCGCTACTGATTTTCCAGAACTGGTCAGAACCTGCTGAATCCCACCTCTGTTTGAGACATATTATTAGCAACCATCTGGAGGAAGAGTTAAGTAGATACCAGGGGCATGTACAGGGAGTTCTCGACTTACAACATTTCATTTAGTGACCATCGGTTATTGGAATCAGTTTGAAGTAGTTTCTCTGAATGTGCCCAAATTCTGCTATGCTGCATTAGGCAAACTTTAATTGCCCCACTGTTAAACCATCATTGCATTATTCTTTATGATTCTTATATTTTTGTTTACAATTATTGTTGTTTTAGTGCTTCTATGTGCTGATCTGTGACTGTAATAAAAATTGATTGACCAACGGCATCAAAAAAAGAGACTTGTGACTGTTTTTCACACTTACGACCGTTGCAGCTTCCCTGTGATCAAAATTAGGACGCTTGGCAACTGACTCACATTTATGACAGCTGCAATGTCCTGGGGGGGGGGGTCACGTGATCCCCTTTTGCGACCTTCTGACAAGCAAAGTCACTGGGGAAGCTGTGTTACGAACTTAACAACTGCAGTGACTCACTTAGCAACGGTGGCAAGAAAGGTCCTAAAATGGGATAAAACAACTGCAATGATTCACTTAACAACATTTCACTTAGCAACACAAAATTTGGGGCTCAATTGTGGTCATTAAGGCGAGGACTCCCTGTATGTACAAAACATACACCCAAGCCTTGTCAATTAGAGGTAGTCCTTGACTTATAGTAGCTCATTTAACGACTGTTCAAAGTTACAACAGCGCTAAAAGAAGTTAAAAGACTTATGACCGTTTTTCACACTTCCGACCTTTGTAGCAGCTCCATGATTGGGTGATCACAACTCAAGATGCTTGGCAACTGTTTCATACTTATGACCGCAGCTGTGTCCCAAGGTCACGTGGGACACAGCCAAGTCAATGGAGAAGCCCAATTCACTTAACAGCCATGTTACGAACCTAACAACTGCAGTGAGTCGCTTAACAACGGTGCCAAGAAAGGTCATAAAATGGGGCAAAAATCACTTAACAAATGACTTGTTTAGCAACAGAAATTTGGGGCTCAATTTTGGTCATAAGTCGAGGACTCCCTGTACTTACAAAACACACACACACACACACAAATCTTGTCAGTTACAGCCCTCTTTTTCTCACCAGAGATTTCCTCTTAAAAATCTCACAAATACAGAAAAATGAATTCCGCTTGACTTTTGGTCCTGCATTTTTCTCCCACAAGAGCCTGGGAGTTTGTGGGGATCGTACGTAGTCCTCAACTTACAAGCACAATCAAGCCCAACATTTCTGTTGCTACACGAGACATTTGTTAAGTGAGCCTTGCCCCGTTTTATACGCTTTCTTGCCACTGTTGTTAAGTGAATCACTACAGTTGTTAAGTTAGTAACATGGTTGTTAAGCGAATCCGGGTTTCCCCATTGACTTTGCTCGTCACAAGGTCACCAAAGGGGAATCTCATGATCCCCAGGACACTGCAACCGTCATAAATAGGAGTGTGTTGTCAACTGTGTGATTGTTGATTGTGTGACCAAGGGGATGGCTTCAAGGGTCGTCGGTCTGAAAAATGCTCATGTCCCTTTTTTTTTCCAGTGATGTTGTGATTTTGAATGGTCACTAAATGAACCGTTGTAAGCTGAGGACTACCTGTAACAAGTTGTGCTCTGAAGCCTGGTTCTTTCCTAAATGCAGCCGCTCTGTTGGCTCAAGTATGGTACGTTGGAGATGAAGCTGACCGAGGAATGACTCGCCAGGGTCCTGTCTAATTCTGCAGTTGATGAACTCTTGAGCAAAACAATACTGATCCATACTGGGACTGTACTGGGAGGTAGAAAACCACCATTCCTTGTTTCTGTGGTTACCTAAACAAACAACCCCCTACAGTGCAGAATTCTCCACTACACTACCTCGACTTACGACCATAATTGAGCCTGGAATTGATCAGTCTGAAAATAGTAATTGGGCAACAGAGGTCAAAGAGGGGTACACAATTCTACTGTCATGCCCCTGTCGGAAACTGATTTGGAGGGGAGGCCAAGCATCTGACAGGGAGTGGGAGTGGGGCTCCCTTGGCTGTGGAAGAAACTGGGGAAGGGCAAAGTCCGGTTGGGCAGAGCAGGGGGGAGGTAGAGCAAGGGAAAGGGAATTTGGAGGAAGATCCAGGCCCACCCCTCTCCATCCTAGGGCACGCAGGGAGGAACAGAGAAGGGAGCAACGTGAGTTGTATGACTTACGGGGGAGAAAAGGGCCCTGACTCCTTTCATTAGCTGCAGCTGGGAACACAGTGTTTAAAAAGGGAAGGTGCACGCAGCAAACTGTTGGGAGCAAATCGGGAATTATCTGGTATCGTCAGGCTTATCTGTGTTCCTGGCGTCTTCCCAACTGTGTGTGTTTTGCTGGCTTTTCAAGTCTGCAATTCCTTCTCCTGCCCTATCAAATTAATTACTGCAGCGTGGTTTATTTGGATTTTTAGTTACAGTTTGTATGTACTTTGTTTTCGGACTGAATTTCCTCCACTTAAAGACTGTTCTCCTGAGAGAGTTTTTGTAAGGGTCATTGTAAGTATCACAAAAATCTTACATACTTTTTTTCATGCCAGTTCTTCTCAGAAAACAACAACTGAATGAAAAACTGCTGGTGACCTTCTACCGCTGTACCAGAGAGAGTATCTTAACTTACTGCACCTCTGTATGGTTTGCCAATTGCACAGTGGCAGATAGGACAGCGCTCCAGAGGGTTAGCGTCATTGCCCAGAAGATCATGGGTTGCCCTCTCCCCTCTTTGGAAGAGCTTTATAGCTCCCGCTGCCTTATGAAAGTTCAAAACATTCTCAAAGATCCATCTCATCTCGGGCACCCCTTTTTTGAATTATTACCATCTGGCAAACGGTACAGGATAATAAAAACAAGGACAAATAGGCTGAAAAACAGCTTCTATCCCAGGGCAGTAGCTCTGCTGAATTCTACTGTATAGTACACTGAAGATGTATTTAATTTTGTTGTACAATTTGCAATGACAATAAACTAAACTAATGATATTGCATTCAGGTGGATTTTGGATAATCTGCAAAACAACAACTACAAAAAAACAACCATGCATGAAGATATCCATTTGTTTAGATTTATACACCAACCTTTCTGCAGGAGATCAGATTTAACTGTTTCTTATCATAACAACCTTAAGAGGTAGGATAAACTGAAAGTGTAGGATTGGTCCAAAGTCACCAAGAGAGTTTCTACAGATGGAGTTGAATCTGAACTATAGGTGGTCCTTGACCTACGACCGGTTGTAAGCCATGATGGTCATAAAACCTGACCGCATATCACATGGCTGGCTTGATTTTATGACCTTTTTACAGAGGTAGTTAAGCAAATCCATAGCCCACCCCAGTCATTAAGCAAATCCACAGCCATTAAGTTAAGCCTTGACTGTTAAGTGAACAAAGGTTCGCTCTGTAAGTGCCAGTTTTCAGCAAAACCATCATAAAACATGGTCACGTGACCACAGGACACTGTACATGGCCCTAAAGGCAGCCATGTTGCCAAGCATGTGCCATTTGGTGGAGGGGTGACTGTTGGATCTTTGAATCGGCGGGAGGGGAGGGGGCAAGCAGCCCTGAGGTAGCTTTGTCATAACTTTGAGCATAGGCAGTCCTCAACTTACGATACCAATTGGGCCCAAAATTTATGCTGAAGTGAGTGAGCTTTGCTCCATTTTACGCCACATGTATCAAGTGAATCATTGTAGTTCTTAAATTAAGTGACACGGTTGTTAAGTGAATCTGGCTTCCTCACCGACTTTGCTTGTCAGAAGGTCGCCAAAGAGGATCACGTGACCCCTGGACACTGCAACCTGTCATAAATGTGAGTAAGTTTTCAAGCATCTGAATATAAAGCACGAGACCACAGTGAATGTGTGTGTGTATGTGTGTGCGTGCGTGCGTGCTGACAGTCATAAGTGTGAAAAACAGCCATAAGTCACTTGTTTCGGTGCTGTTGAAACTTCGAACAGCCACTAAATGGACTGTTGTAAGTCGAGGACTACCCGTAGTTGCTAAACAACTGGTCGTAAGTAGAAGACCACCGATACTGGTGGCAGACTTAAAAGGCAGGCAGTAGGCTTGGTTTGTAACAGAAGAGTGTAAAAGAGTTGGAAGGGACCCGGTTTCTAAGCTGTGAGATAAACCTCCATTTTGGGGACCTGACCTCCCCGTCTGAGCATGAGCAGATGCAGAGCTCAGACGAGGGATAATCATGGCTTGAAATGCGGAGGCTGTGAAGGATTTGTGGCTCTGACAGAACCTGCCCCAGGAGCTCTACCTGCCCCAGAGATAATCATATAAGCATATAACCTACACGCTTCTGATAATACCTAAATTCAACATTCAGGCCCAGAAAAGTATCTCGGACCGTCTTTAGGGATGGGTCTGCCCAGGCCAGAAATGCTGCGCTTCTCCAGCTTTTCATGAGAAAAACCTTGCCCTCTTCTGTACACAATAGAATTCTTTACGCTACCTGGCTCAAAATTCTCGGTTTGGGTCATTTAGAATTGGGTCGCTTGCAGTCAGACGTAGATATTGCATACAAAATTATACGTAGTCATGTTTTACCTGGAAATGGCTTTTTCTGCTTTAATTGCATTAACACACACACGAACAAACCGCTTTAAACTCAATGTCAATCGTTCTAAACTTGACAGTAAAAAATATAGTTTCTGTAATAGAGTTGTCAAAATCTGAATCAGTTGTCTCAAGCTACAAATTTTCAGTTTCAGTCACAAATTGACCTCCATAGTTCTTACTTCATACTTAATTGGTCAGTAGAGGGGGCATAAATGCACTAATGTGCCTATCACCCCTGTCATTGTATTTTTATTCTTTTATTCTTGTTCTTGTTTTTGTTTGACAAATTCCAATAAATAAATTAAATAAAATCTGGTCCTTGATTTGATTTGATTTGATCATCCAACTGGATGGGTGCCGGCTACAAGGCTCCCTTGATGGATCAATTCAGCAGTCTGTCTGGCTTAAATATTGTTTTTGTCACCGATGCCAGTTGGATGCCCTGGAACACTGGCCAGATACGCAAAAAGGGTGATTTATTTATTATTCCATCTTTATTTCTATAAACAACTCAAGGCAGTGAACACACCCAAGACTCCTTCCTTCTCCTATTTTCTCCAGAACACCAACTCTGTGAGGTGGCTTGGGATGAGAAAGAGCAATTGGCTCAAGGTCACCCAGCTGGCTTTCATGGCTAAGGCGGGACTAGAACTCACCATCTCCTGGTGATATGCTCAAAGTCACCCAGCTGATTTTGAGACTAAAACTCACTCTCACTTTCAAGCTTGGTGACCTAACCACTAGACCAAGAGTCTTCAGACTTGAGAGCTTTAAGACTTGTGGATTTCAACTCCCAGAATTCCTGAGCTAACATGACTGGAAGAGGAATTCTGGGAGTTGAAGTCCACAAGTCTTAAAGCTCTCAAGTTTGAAGACCCTTGCACTAGACCAAACTGATAATTGCTCTTTCCTTCCCTCATGAACTATTATCTATTATAATATACCTTCAAGTCTACCTTTCCCCACCAAGACTTGATTCTGACCGCGAATTGAAAAGATCCTGAATTGAAAACCTTTCCCCTCCCTTCCATCTGTCTCTACTCTCTTTTTTTGAATAACAGAATAACATCATTGGAAGGGACCTTGTGGATCATCCAGTCCAAACCTCTCCCCACCGCTTTGTTATCGAACGATGGTTTCTAGAAGTGAAAATAAAAAGGATCGCTTTCAAAGATCAAACAAAGAATGGATATCGATAAAGGAGAATATTTATAGCTCGAGGAATGGATGGTCCCAGTATTTCTACTCAGCTTCTGATGGATCCTACAAAACTCGGACGAAAACCAAGAATCCGAAATGGGATTTAAGTAGAAATGCACCTCTTTCTAGCATTCAACTGCTGGTGCTTCCTATGGCTTAATGCTTACTGTCAGCACATACATTTGGAATAGTCGAGTGCCTTCATTTTTAATGAACAACATATTCAAAGTCACAAAGGTCCTCCATGCAAAAGAACATGTGCTCTCTGACCTGGCTGGTTCTCTTGTTACAGGGGCTATTAGCATGCTTCTATATGCTTTGTTCAGCCACAACAAGAGATAATGGGCTTGCTGCCAACCCAAGGCACACTTAGTGAAAACAAGGACTCCTGCCTACGTTGCCCTATCGCTGAAGGACTGTGTATCCCAGGGGAAAGAGGGTGTGGAGGGATAATGAATAGCTTTCTTCTGACAACAACACACTCATGTTGCAGCCCAGGTCTGCAGCAGACAGCCTGGTTTCCAAATGCAAAAAAAAAAAAAAAAGAAAAGAAAAGAAAAAGAGAGAACCTTTTTTTAAAAAAGTGTGTGTTGTGTTTTTTTTCCTGCTATATGACCATCACAACCCTGGCATTTGCTCCACACAGACCGACAAGAGTGTCAAAACTCTATTCCTTGGATTGGCAGCCCAGATGTTCCTTCTATTTACAGAAATGAAGCTTGTGGGCAGAACTTCATGTATATTCGCAGGACGCAACCTGAAACAACGGAAGTGATTTTCGCCTGAAAGGAAACGCTTAGTTTTCAAAGCGAACAGCAGCAGAGAAATCAAAGAAATCCTTTCAAAAGGAAATTCCTAGCACAAACACTCAAAAGATACCACATAGCCATTCTGAACAGGTCTGTGGGCATACAGGTTTTCTTAACTTGACAACAGTTCATTCAGTGACCAAAGTTACGACACTACTGAAAAAAAAAACTTATGACCATTTTTTACACTTAATGACCACTGCAAACACCCCCATGGTCAGACCTGGGATCGTATGATGACTTTTTGTGACCTTCTGACAAGCAATGTCGATGGAGAAACCAGATTCACTTAACAAAAGTGTTACTAATTTAACAACTGCAGTCATTCACATCAGTGGAAACCTTAAGAAAGGTCGGAAAACGAGGCAAAATTCAGTTAACAACTGTCTTGCTTAGCCAGATAAATTTTGGGCTCAGTTGTGATTGTAAGTCAAGGATTACTTGTACAGGAATGCACCTTATCAGGCATTGTGAGAAAACGTATAATCTTCAAATGCCCTGTAAAATTTCAGGGTTTTCTTTTTTTAGAAATGGCAGAGAAACAGCACCACAAGACAAAATCTGCAAAAGTTGCTAGACTGTACAACAGCAGCTTCCACCGGGACAAACAGCCAGAAGGACTTTTAAGGATTAAAAACCAGGATAAATATTTACCTATCTCCAGTACGCAAGTTGGGGTGGTGGTGGTATTATAAATATAGGGGCAGAAAGCCAATCCTTTCTCCATAAGGCAAGCAACACATCGCCAAGAAACTAAGGCCAAGGCCTACTTACGAGGAGCCTCTGTGGCGCAGTGGTTAGAGTGCAGTACTGCAAACTACTTCTGCAGCCAGCTGCCTACAATTTGGCAGTTCAAATCCCACCAGGCTCAAGGCTGACTCGGCCTTCCATCTTTCCTTAGGCGGGTAAAATGAGGATCCAGATTGTTGGGGGCGATATGCTGACTCTGTAAACCGCTTAGAGAGGGCTGTAAAGCACTATAAAGTGGTATAGAAGTCTAAGTGTTATTGCTACTTCAAGAAAGATAAATGGGACAATAATTTTGGTATGTGTGCTTGATGTTGCTCTACACTACCGAAATGGGTGTTAGCCAGACTTCCCCAGTCTCCAACTATGTGGGAACAGCTCCCAGACTCCTCAGCAAAGGCTGGTTGCCAAATTCCACACATCTGGAAAGGCTCTCAGGTTGATAAACATCTGTTTATCAACATTTTGATATTTTTTGATATTTATTTTGGCAAAGAAATGCCAAAGTCCCATTCACTGCCAGCCATTTATTAGCCCAATAAAATAAGCTTGCTTTGATGAAGATGTTACACAGAAAAACAACCCAACCAGCCGTCAAACTTTATACCAAAAGGGCTGCAAGGCGAGCCACAAAAAAACCCCAGCAGGGCTATTATTTCCAGATGAATCTTTTCAAGTGCCCTTTGAAGGGTTCACCAGAGTGAGGGGAGATTTCCAAATATGGGGGCTACTCCCCCCACAGTCAGTATGGCAATCTAGGCTCTGTGGGAATCCCTAGTAGGGAATCCACTCCTCCCATGATGCACAGCCAGAATAGCAAGCTGGGCTCTATGGGAATCCTTGGCAGGGAATCCCACCCTGGCAGTCAGAATGGGAAGCTGGGCACTGTGGGAATCCCTAGCAGGGAATCCCTTCCCCATAATGCACAGCCAATATGGGAGTCTGGGGCACTAAAGGAATCCCTAGCAGGGAATCCTTCCACCCATGGTGCACAGCCAGTGTGGCATGCAGGACAACATGGGATTCCCCAGCAGACGAGAGGCTCTTCTGCTTCCTGGCCTTGGGCCCAGCACCCCTCTGGAGTGCATCTCCCTTCCTAGCATGCCCACCGACCCTGGCCATGGATGATGGGTCCTGTGGTCCAATCAAGCGCCAGAGCGGTTCTACCCCCTCCCCTCCCGGAGGAAAAGGGAAGAGAGGGCTCACATCGCAGAAGCTGGGGCACGAGGGGGGGAGGTTATTGCTGGGGGGGGAGAAAGGGGCGGGGGAGGCTGTTGCTAGGGGGGCAGAAAGGGGAGGGGCCTGGCTGCCAGGAGCGAGGGGGGCTCTCCCCCCTCCCTCGGCCTGCCATAACTTGAGGACGGAGGGAGCCCCGAGGAACAACAGCCGGCGCAGCTCTACCTGTTCCTCCAGCGCCACAGCCACCTCCGCCGGCCCTCCGAGCCGCCAACTCTCCCCCCGCCCAGCCACACGCCGCGTCCCACGGCTGTAAACAGAAGCCCAGCTGGCCAACAGCCCCCTCAGGGCAAGCGCTACTGCGCAGGCGCCGCCGCAAGAGCGCTTCTGACGTCACACGCTGGACGAGGCAGGAGGGAGGGAGGGAGAGAGAGAGAGAGGGAGGCCAGCAAGGGAACATACCATGCGGGCCGAAAGGGAAGGGGGGCGAAGAGAAGGGTCCACCGTGGTCTTCCGCGGGGGTGTCTGTGCGACCACATTTTTAGCAGAGAAGGTGGGGGAAGCGTCTGGATGCCAAGTGGGAAGAAGGCTGTGACTAGGATTGATGAATAAATAAGAACAATTACTCTCAGTCTTCCGATACTTGAGGGGCTTCCACAGAGAGGAGAGAGGGTGGGTCAAGCCATTTCCAAAGCACTTGAAGGCCAGACAAGGAACAATGGATGGAAACTGATCAAGGAGAGAAGCAACCTGGAATTAAGGAGAAATTTCTTGACAGTGACGACAATTATTCAGTGTAACAACTTGCCTCCAGAGGTTGTGGATGCTCCAACACTGGAAGTTTTTAAGAAGAGATTGGATAACCGTGTGTCTGAAATGATAGTTTCCTGCCTAAGCAGGGGGTTAGACTAGAAGACCTCCAAGATCCCTTCCAACTCTGTTATTCTATTCTAAACACTGTATTATTCGATCTCTCCTCTGCTCCCTTTCATTGTTCAATCCCTGGAGATCTGCAATACTTCACACCTCTTTTCTAAAGGTTAGAGATGAATGAACAGCTCCACAAACGTCATTGCTTTGGCAGTTGTTCTGACAAACAAAGATCAATTATAAAGTTCCCATTTCTTGGTGTTCGTTTTAAAAACAATGGATTATTGAGGATTTGAAGAGGCTGGAAGGATGTTTATGATAACCTGGCAGCATGGTGTGTATTTGAAGCATGAGGGCTTCGGGCTTTTCTTCCTGAGTTCACTACAGGTAGTCCTCGACTTACAACCACAGACGGGAGCAGAAGTTCTATTGTTAACCAAGGCAGCCACAGGTTAACCCTCAATTTACAATAGTTTGCTTAGTGACCGTTTGAAGTTACAACAGCACTGGAAAAGTGACACGACTTTTTCACACAACCATTGCAGCCTCTTCAGGGACACGTGATCAAAATTCAGACGCTTGGCAACTGACTCATATTTATGACAGTGGCAGTGTCCTGGGGTCCTGTGATCACATTCTGTGACCTTCTGATAAGCAAACTCAATGGGGAAGCCAGATTCACTTAACAACCATGTTACTAATTAAACCACTACAGTGATTCACTGAACAAGCATGGAAAGAAGGGTCATAAAACGAGGCAAAACTCACTCAGCAAATATTCTCACTTCACAACAGACATTTTGGGCTCGGGGTCGTACGTTGAGGACTCCCTGTATTAAGTCACACACACTTTGGAGAGCTGCATGCAATGAAATTTCATTTTAATGTATGTGAATTAGTGTACATTCAAAGTGACAGTAAAGTTATTCTAAGCCATGTGCGAGTAGGCGGCAACATAAATTTTCTAAAATAAATAAAGAGCTACTGCTCTCTAAGCAAACACAAGGTGGAGCTCGTGGAAAGGATAAAGATATTTAAAATTCATAGGGAGCCTGCTGGGTAAGTAAAAACTTTTTTGTTGTGTGTGAGGTAACATTCCAAAGAGAAGGCTTGACATCTTTTCAAATAGGGAACCCACATTTCTTCTGGTTGTGCTTGTTTGTTTTTTTGCATATAGGTCTTGGAGAGCACTTGATGAAAAGAAGGACCAGAGGTGACATGATAGCAGTGTTCCAATATCTCAGAAACTGCCAGAGGGAAGAGGGAGTCAAGCAATTCTCCAAAGCACTTGAAGCAGAGGTGGCATTCAGCAGGTTCTGACCAGTTCTGGAGAGCCGGTAGCGGAAATTTTGAGTAGTTCAGAGATCCGGCAAATCCCACCTCTGCCTGGCTCCACTCCCACCTATTCTCTGCCTCCCAAGTCCCAGCTGATTGGCTGGATCTTCTTTGGTTGCCCTGCACAGGAGAACGGAGCTGGAAAGCAGACTAGTGGGGTGGGGAGGGAATGGGGATTTTGCAGAAACCTTCCCCCAGGAGTGGGAGGGAATGGGATTTGCTGTATATCTTTCCCCTGGAGTAGGGAGGGAACGGAGATCTTGCAATATCCTTCCCCTGCCATGCCCACCAAGCCACACCCACAGAACTGGCAGCAAAACATTTTGAATCCCACCACTGACCTGAAGGCAGGACAAGAAGCAACTGATGGACATTACTAATCTAGAATTAAGGAGGAATTTCCTCACAGAAGAACCAGTGGAACAGTTTTCCTCCTGGAGTTGTGAATGCTCCAACACTGGAGGTTTTTAAGAAGAGATTGAATAACTAATTGTCTGAAGTGGTGTAAGGTTTCCTGCCTAAGCAGCGGGTTGGACTAGAAGACCCCCAAGTCCCTTCCAACTCTCTTATTCTATTCTCCCTGACATTCTATCATTTATGAGGCTAAAAGACTGAGTAGATTGCAAAACAACAACAACAGTATCTGTAACACCATCCAGATCTGCCTATCCCAGGTCCTTGGTAAGGACTCGATAGGTAGACAAAAATGCCAAACCCAATCTGAACATCTGGCTGACTGCGATGAATAAAAAATAAAGTTATTTAGAACGCTTGTGAAGGCTGCTGCTGAAGACAGCTCAGAGTAATAAGGCTACCTTGACGTGAACACCAAAGCTACTGGAAATCAGAAACAACATTTGAAGAAATACAGATAGTCCTCGACTTAAAACCATTCGCTTAGTGACCATTCAAAGTTACAACAACAGTGCTAAAAAAAAGGGACGTGAGACCAGTTTTCACAGTTAACGACCATTGCAGCATCCTCATGGGTCACGTGATCAAAATTCAAGTGCTTGTCAATTGGCTCATATTTATGACCTTTGCTGAGTCCCGGGGTCATGTAATCCCTTTTTGCGCCCCTCTGGCAAGCAAAATCAATGGGGAAGCCGGATTCACGGGAAGACTGTGTAACTATGTTAAGAACTGCAGTGTTTCACTTAACAAATGTTTTGAGAAAAGTCATAAAATGACAAACTCATTTATCTTGCCTAGCAACCAAAATTTTGAGCTTAATTATGGTTATAAGTCAAGGTCTCTCTACATTCCTGTGCCTGAATGTTCTCCTGGATTGCCCTTATCATAAACAAGCTTGTGCAGTGAATCTAGGATTTGTAATGCAAGCAACCAGAAATCCAGTGTGGGTCATTTTGTCCTCTTAGTAATCAGAGAATGACTTCCCTGGCTGTTCTTGTGAACTGATGTACAAGTTAACTGAGCCTGAAGGAAGGATCTTCTGAGAGGTAGGATTTGTAGCGGAACTAATTGGTTGGTTTTGGTTAATTAGCCAGCCAAAGGCATTCTTCTAAGAGAATTAGAAGAATTTAGATTAGACAGATTAACAGAGTTGGAAGGGATCTTGTAGGTCATCTAGTCCAACCCCTGCCCAAGCAGGAGACCTACACCATTTCTTGAAAGCCTCCAGAGATGAAGCTCCCACAACTTCCGAAGGCAACTTCTGTTCCATTGGTGGATTGTTCTCATTGTCAGAAAATTTCTCCTGATTTCCAGGTTGAATCTCTTATTGACCAATCCTTATCATTTAAGTTGGGCAGCCATATAAGTGCATAAGTAAATAAATAAAACCAGAACTTTACCAAACCACTCACATTTGTGTTGGACATCAAATGCAAACAAATTCCTAATGGAGCGCTGTCTACCTGCCCACTACCCAAACCTACCTGTGTGTTTCAGTAATCTCTAGATCTTTAATTGATCTGGTTAAATGTAATGTATGGACACACAGCCAACGTTCAAGTTCAAAGACCAGTTTGGTTTAGTGGTTAAGACATCAGGCTACCAAGTGGGAGATGGCAAGTTCAAGTTCTACTTAAGCTATGAACACCCATTGGATGACTTTGGACCAATCACCAAGAGACAGTGAGTTCTAGTCCTGCCTTAGGCATGAAAGCCAATACGGTGACTTTGGGCCAATCACCCGGAGATGGGAGTTCAACTTGGACCAGTCACTCTCTCTCAGCCCAATCCACCTCACAGGGTTGTTTGTCCTGGAGGAAATAGGAGGAGAAAGTTATGTTGGGTATGTTCACTACCTTAAGGTATTTGCGTTTGCATTTTTAAAAAATAATAAAGGGTTATAAATAATTATCAATAATTAACAAAGTACAACACTGGAATTATACTTATCTCCATAACAGAATAACAGAGTTGGAAGGGACCTTGGAGGTCTTCTAGTCCAACCCACTGCTCAAACAGGAGACCCATTTCTTAAACTCAAACTTTGAAAATCAAAGGACAAGAACTAAAAAGAATAAAGAAAGTGGAATTTTATGTCCCATCTCATCCATCAAGAAGTCCATCTGACAATATACACAAGGGAACCTTCATACAACAGCTTTTATCTGCCTTATAAACCGGCTTTCAGGATTTGTGAAGCAGGCTGAGTGCAAACTCATCCAACCTGCTAAGTTTGCACAGTTTATTAGGATTTTAAGATGTAACCAATGTTAACAAGATTTATTATACTGTGCAGGAAGCTACTGTACTTTTAATTGAGCAGGTTGAGTATATTAACATGGTGATGTATTGCATCCATGAATTTTTGCAATACAGGTGAGCCTTGAGTTACAACCATTTTTTTAGTCATAGTACAGTTACAACAGCACTGAAAAAAGGGACGTGACACTTACGTGCAACTCATCATACTTACAACCATTGCAGCATCCTCGGGGTCATGTGAAAAAAATTTGCGTGCCTGGCGACTGGCATGCATTTATGATGATTGCAGTGTCACATGACCACTCTTGCAAACTCCTGACAAGCAAAATCAATGGGGAAGCCAGGCTCACTTAACAACTGCAGTGATTTACTTAACAATGGTGGGAAGAAAGGTCGTAAAATGGGGCAAAATTCACTCATCACTTAACAACTGTTTTGCTTGGCAATGGAAATTTTAATCTCAGTAAGTCGAGGACTGCTTGTAGTTCATGCAACTCTGATTTAGGGTAACCAAAGATCAATGAGTCAACACATTATCATCAACGATGAAATATGCAATATATGAAATATGGTGCATAAGCGCACCAACTTGCCTGCCATCCCTATCCTATTGTTTCTTTTTATTTTTCTTATATGTATCCATTTCATGTATTCATAACTATGTTTATACCTGTTATCTTATAATCGCTTGACAAAATAAAACAAAATAAATGCTGGTGGAAAAATTGTCTTTTTAGCATCTCAGAAGATTTTGTCCTCATCCAGGGAGATGGAATTCTACAGTTTGGACCAGTTCAGGTGAACCGGATGTTAAAGTTACATCTGGTTCGCCAAACTGGTATTTCAACCAACCTGCCGGCCCTACCCAACCCTTCCCACCCCTCTCCTCCCAGGAGTATCCACGCATCTCATTTTCAATGGAGGTTAAATGTAGAGACCCTGCATGGAGACAAATGCATGGAGGCTCTGGGAGGGAGAAAACGGGCCTTCTGGAAGTCTGGAAATGGGCCTGTTTCTGGCTTCCAGAGATCCTCCGGAGCCTGGGGAAGACGTTTTTGCCCTCCCAGAGGCCCGAAGGCCTCCAGGCCCTTGGAAGGGTGAAAACAGCCTCAACCCCCCCCCCCGGGGTCTGGAGGCCCACCGGAAGCCGAAAAAAGGAAGTTCCTCTAGGCCATGACCACCATGGCCATGCCTACCCAGCAACCGGACAGCAAACCGGTTTCTGAGATTTTTTGAATCTGCCCTCATCCCATTCCTGATTTTTCTATTTCTTTTTCCCCAAGGAGGAATCGGAAGTTGATGGTCATGAATTTCTGGATATTTGCAATGTGTTTATTTTCTGAAAAACCTGGAAATGGGTGGCCGTAGGGGAGAATCCAAAAACTCAAAATGGTGGAATGGCTGCCATTTTGACTGTTTTGATCCCTCAAGAGATATCTCTGGTTACTACCTCCATGTTTCATGTACAGGTGGTTCTTGATATACGACCATAATGGAACCTGCCCATCACAGTTGTATGTTGTGACCATCCTAAATGGGGTCAGTCATGTGACTGACCCGATTTTACGGCCTTTTTTTGCAGCGCTAGTTGCAGAGCAGCATGCCTGAGAAATAAACATGTTGGTTGTTAAACAAGCACCATGGTTGTTAAAGGAGCACTGTGGTCATTAAACAAATGCTGTGTTTGCTAAGCGAATTCATTGTTTGTTATGGCAGCGTTTTGCTGAAAACTGGAAAAAACTTTCAGTTTTTGGGCCAAACTGTCGTAAAATAAAATGTGGTCATGTGACCACAGGACACTGCAAATAGCAGCCATGTTGGCACGTGTCTGGAATATGGTCACATGACCAGTGGGGAGGGGGCGCGATCATCAGAACTTCGATACTGGTTCATAACTCCATCTTTCCCAGGTAGTTCATAATTTTGAACAGTTGCTGATGATAAATCGAGGCCTACAACATCCACAAACTATGACATTCACACTTAACTCTCAAAAATAAATGAGGATTGTTTCATACAATGCATCCTATGTTTCTTTAAAAAAAAATTCCATAGATGAACATACAGTCTCTGGTTCATTTCCAATGTGATTCTTTATTATTTAAATAGGAAGAGTATTCACATAAACAAGTACTCAGCCATCACATAACCAACACACAAACATGACAAAATAAATATACAAGAGCACAGATCAATTTTTTGTTTAATTTAAATATTAAATAAATAAGAAATGACAGGGTTTTAAATTTTTTTTATCCTTTTCAGTGCCTGAAACAATAGGAACGCCGAGACAAAATAAAAAATAAAAAAGAACACAAAACAAACAACGAAAAGGAGTTAATTTTTTTTTCTTTCTCTCTCTCTCTCTTTCTCTCTCTCTGCATTTTGTCCCCACGCAAAAAAAAAACTCAAAACAAAAAATCTTTTTTTCTTAAAAAAGCACTTCAGTTATAAAATATCTTTAAAAAAATTCCCCATTGGTAAAAGAATAAATAACAAAAATATATAAAAAAACTTGGTTGCATCAAAATTACACGCAAAAGTTAGAC
The DNA here is from genome assembly GCA_033807585.1 of Hydrophis major. Taxonomy (NCBI): domain Eukaryota; kingdom Metazoa; phylum Chordata; class Lepidosauria; order Squamata; family Elapidae; genus Hydrophis; species Hydrophis major. The sequence continues at coordinate 257,752,192 of CM066330.1, forward strand.
TTTTTTTTTCTTACTTAGAGGGAATATTGTTTTATTGATCAAAAAGTTCTATTTTCTTCCAGGAATTATTATCTGCTTTTCCCCCCCTTTCCTCTTGATGTGATGTCCAGCTTTAAAAGAAGTATAAATTTAATAAATAAACATTTCAATAAATAGCAGAAAAAACCCCTTCAACATAAGGTGTTGGAAATATATTATCTCCTCCCAAAGTAGGATTACAGGGTGCCTATGGGAAAAATAAACAAAAAAGATACTGGGTTTTCTCTCCAAATCTTTTCCGCAGAATGAAACAAGTTTCCTACTTTTTTTTTGCAGACACAGTTATTGATGAATTAAATACTCAAACGTGCCGTCTGCCTTAAAAGCACCATTTGCAATGGAATCAGATTTAATGTTTGATTAGTACTTTAACAAAATCTATACACACTGTTTGAAAAGTAGAGTAAAAGAGCGCAGAGAATGGAATCCACATCGCAGATTCTTGACCATCCCTCCTGAATCCACCAAGCCCCTGTAGCACATGGGTAGGAAAATTGCAGGTAGTCCTCGCCCTACAACCACAATTGAGCACAACATTTATGTTGCTAAGGGAGAAAAATGTGTGAAGTGAATTTCAGCCCTGTTTTCCAACTTTTCTTGCCATATTTGTTAAGTGGATTGCTGCAGTTGTTAAATAAGTAATCCCGTTACTAAGTGAACTGTCATAAATATGAACCAGTTGTCAAGCATTGCAGTGAGGATGGGCATATGTGTGAAATATGGGGATAAGTCACTTTTTTCAGTTCCGTTGTAACTTCGGTCACTAAATGAGCTGTTTTAAGTCCAGGATGACTTACAGGTAATTCTTGACTTATAACCATTCATTTAGTGACTGTTCAATGTTACAATGGCACTGGCAAGTGACTTACAACCGGTCCTCATACTTACAACCGACACAGCGTTCTCATGGTCACATGATCAAAATTTGGGTGCTTGGCAACTGATATGTAAAGCGTCCCCAGGTCATGAAATCCGGATTTACAACCATCCTGAAGCTGGCTTCAGGCAAGCAAAGTCAATGGGGGAAGCCAGATTCGCTTAATGACCACATGATTTACGGCAGTGATTTGCTTCACAACCATGGCAAAAAAAAAAGGTCTTAAAATTGGGCAAGATTCACTTAACAAAACTGGCTTGCTTAATAAGAGAAATTCTGCTCTCAATTGCGGTCGTAAGTCGAGGACTACTTGTACGTAGGTTGTATGTATGAACCAAACACAATGAAGAACCTCAGGACTGTTCACCACTTTGAGTATGGGCAATGAGTGCACTCTTAAATAATTTACAGTATTGTTCAACTATTTTTTCCCTCAAGAAAAAACCCTTCGAAGTGCAATTTCTCTATTTTTAAGTACTAAATGATCTGCCAGTTACCATCCCATTCGACTTTATTTACACACTGAATACCATATTAATACTTCACCTCCGTCACGTTTCCCTTATTTTATTTGCTTTTCGCTCTTGCTACAGGTTGTAAGCCAAAGCTAAATGTTAATTATCCTATTTGGCGCCACCAGCCAGTTTACCTCAGGTGGGCAACTTCAGGAGTCTACTACAACCGTTGGGCCTTTGGTAAAGTTGCCCATCTGTGCATTTGTGTGTGTTCGCTTTCTGTCTCCATCTTCGTAATGGCATCGAAATATTTTAGCTTATATAGCCCAAGTGGGTTGAAGACTACGGCTTTTAAGGCATTCTCACACTGAAGCTTGAAGGGACTCCAGGGTTCAGTCAGATTTGCAACGTGAATACAGGCCCCACCTGGCAATCTAAATTGTGATTTATGCATTATGAATGCACTTCCTCCACTGGGCCTCTGTGAGAGCGAAGATCGGACCCTCAGAGGAACGGGAAAGGAAACTATTTTGCACGTGCACTTCATTTACTGATGATGTTGCCTAGTTTGGTAATTAAACGTCTGCAAGAAAACTACCAAGCTCAGAAAGCACCAAAGACCTCATAGTCTCCCTCCTCCTCCTTTGCAAGCTCCATTCCCTTCTAGCACTGACTATGTTACCTAGTTTGTAATTAAATGTCTGCAAGAAAACTACCTAGCTCAGAGAGCACCAAAGACCTCACAGTCTCCCCCCTCCTCCTCCTCTGCAAACTCCATTCCCATCTAGCATGAATGATGTTACCCAGTTGGGTCATGAAATGTCTGCAAGAAAACAGCCAAGCTCAGAGACCATCAAGGACCCCACAGCCCTTCTCTTCTTTCTCCTCCCTCCTCTCTGCGCTCCCTTCTAGCCCTGATGATGTTACCTAGTTGGGTAATGAAAGGTCTGGAGCAGCCTTCTGATGTGGTATGAAGGGCCATATCTGAAAGAAAAAGAATCACACTTGCACACACCAAAAACCTGAGACCAGAATGACAGCACAATCCTGTACATGACTGTGATTTTGGAGTGGACTTCCCTGATTTCAAAAATGCTAAAGGCCCTGTGTGAATTGAGAACTAGCGACTTAGAAGCTTTCGTGTTGGAGGAGAAGGGTAGAATTACAGGTAGTCCTTGACTTACAAATATTTGTTTAGTGACTAAGTGACACTTGAAAAGTGACTTTTGCCCTTTTTTCCACAATTACGACTGTTGCAACATCCCCATGGTCACATGATCAAAATTCAGACTCCTGGCAACTGGCTGGCAACTCTAAAAAGACCATAGAAATAAATCCTAATAAATCTTTTTTTAAGTTTTGGAAGTTCAGCTTGAGACTCATGATTTAAATGGGGGGTAACTGCTGGAGCCCTGATAGCGGCTCCTATTTATGACGGTTGCAGTGTCCTGGGGTCACGTGATCTCTCTTTTGTGACCTTCTGACAAAGCAAAGTCCATGGGGAAGCCAGAGGCACTTTTACAACCGTGTCACTAACTGAACGACTGCCGTGATTCGCATAACAACCGGTGACCGGAAAGGTGGTAAAACGGGGCAAAAAACAGCACCTACCTGGAAGTGAATTGAGGACTGCAACTTAGAAGCTTGGAAGAGAGGGGAGAATTCGCTTTGAAAACCACGCGATTGCCAGGAAAAAGGGAGGTTTAAGCACAGTGAAAAGAATCTTACGAAGTAGCTGGTACCTTATTCCAGGGGTGGGTTGCTGGGGGTTTGCAGGGGTTTGGGAGAACCCCTAGCTAAGATTATGCACAGTTCGGACAACCCCCCCCCATCCCACTCCAGGTTGGCCCCACCTATCCCACCCCTCCCCTCCCAGGAATCCCCACGTGGTCCATTTTGGATGCAGGTAAGTGCAGGGTGTGCACGGAGGCTCGGGGAGGGCAAAAAAATGGACCTCCCGGAAGTTTGGGAAGGCCGGAAATGGGCCCATTTCCAGCTTCCAGAGCGCCTCCGGAGCCTAGGGAGGCTGTTTTCACCCTCCTGGAGGCGCAAGGAAAGCCTCTGGAGCCCTGGGAGGGCAAAATTGCCTTCCTTCCCACAGTGGTGCAGGAGATCGACTGGGCCACACCCGTCCAGCAACAGGGCAGAGAACCTTTTGCTAACATTTTTGAAGTCCACCCCTGCCTTATTCTTCGAATTGTATCTAACTCAAAAGCCAGAATTGTCTGCATTTTGGATTTGCTGAGACTCACAATTCATCAAGTGTGAGAAGCATCAATCTCAGGAGAGAACTGTGAGTTCTAGAGAAGATTCCCCTGCCTTCCCCTGCTCCACATCTCTTAGTTTATGCTTTAGGTATCTCAAAATGGTAGCAATGTCCCTCTAGCCAATTACAGGTAGTCCTCGACTTACAGCCATTCATTTAGTGACCATTCAAAATTACAACGGCACTGGAGGAAAAAAAAAAAGACTTGTGACCAGTGGTAGGTTTCGAAACTTTTTCCTACGATTCGGTGTGAGTGCGTGCTTTGCGTGCACACGCAGCGTGTACAACTTACCTTCCGCTGCAAGCCCTGCGTGTAAAACAGCCGATGCGCGGCAATCGGCTGTGCTATGTGAAGCAGCTGAGGTTGCAAAGCAGGAAATGTCAGCTTTGGAAGCCACGTTAGTACCAGAAGCTTCCATGCTGCCACATTCCTGTGCCTGGGAAAGTAGGAGTGGGTGGGTGGGGGGCATTTTTAGTGTGTTGGGAGTTAAGACATAATAGCATTCTTTTCTTCGGTCAAGGTCATGTTATTGCTGTACCTGGAGGAGGAGTGGTGGAAGGGCTGTCTCAAGTTGGGACGGTTGGTGTTTGGACTAGGTGGTGGACTGGTGGGTGCAGGGCTTGGGTTTTGACTTTGGAATTACTAAGGGAAAACCTGGAACTCTCAGATTTAGGTTTTTCCAGATGTGCCAGTATAACTATTCTAATAAAAGGAAACTTTGTGAAGATGCCTGTCTCGGACTTTTTAATTGGAGGTGAGGTTTCCTGGAACGCTGACATGAAATACAGAGCCGGGGTGGTGGGAGGGCCCAGCAGCTGATGATTGGAGCAAAACGGTTGGCTGACAGATGATTGTCGGAGCTACTGGTTTGGCCGAACCAGACTGAACCAAGTCTAACCAGTAGAATACCGGGGCTGAACTGGTAGAATACCACCACTGCTTATAACTGGTTTTAAAACTTGCGCCCAGTACAGACAAATGATCAAAATTTGGGAACTGGACAACCAGCGTGTATTTATGATGATTGCATTGTCCTGGTGTTGCGTGATCATTATTTGTAATCTTCCCCACCAGTGTCTGACAAGCAGCATCCATTGCGGAAGCCAGATTCACTTAAACAACAAATTAACTGGCAAAAAAAAAAAAACCTCCTTAAAAAGGACAAAACTCCCTTAACAACTGCCTTGCTTGGCCAAATAAATTTTGGGCTCATTTGTGGCCACAGGTCGAGGACTACAGTACTTGGTAAGGCATGTGAAATTTTTCAACTTTTGATTTGCAAACATTAGGGATGGTCAAAAGTTGTGGCATGCCTTGGGGATTGTAAAGATATTTTGGTTACTTAATATAATTTAGACATGCTTGGTAAGTAACTACATAAATATTATAACTTTTTGACATTTTATTTGCTTCAGTGCCCCATCCAGATCTTTCTCGCTAGCATGGCTGGGTTCAAACTAAGGATTTATTCTCTTGATAAGGGGTGGAACAAACCATTGTTTCTGTCCTATTTTCATCTTTCCCCCAGCACCCTTATCTCCCTCTGAAACATCTAACCATATCTCCTTGAATTTAGGAGATGCTGAATCAATTTGCTTTGCAAGAGACATTCACTTCCTTGGAATTCTTTTAAGTGCACAGTGGACTTACGTATACTGGAGGGTGAACCCCAAAACCAAATTAGATTGGTTCTTTGGAAGAGCTTTACCCAACACTTCCTGAAGGACAATCCCTTTGTTTTTGTGAAACACGGGGGATGGAGGGAAATGTAGAAAACAAAGCTGAGAACCAATAAGCATTGCCATGAAATGTTTCAGCCAAAGTCCAGAAGGAAGAGTAACTAGTAGGTTAGCCCTTTGTTCCTAGTTATGCCTGAAATATATCTCTGGCATTGATGTCTGCAGTGCTACTGAAGGATGATGACCATAACGATGTACAAAAACCAGAACAGTCAGCAAAAAATGACTTTCCAAAACTGATGGACCATATGACCATGATAACACACTTAAGAATTCTCCCCTATAAAATGTCCCCTAGATTGGTCTGTCCGTTAATCTCTTTTTCTTAAAAAAAAAAAAAAAAAAAAAAGACAGACAAAGGAATACTGTAGTTGCAAACTCCAAAAAGCTTCCCTGAGAACCTTTGCTTTGTTTTGTTTTGTTTTCATTTCCTGTTGCGTTTTCCACTGGAGATCCGGAGCTGCTTTATTTTTGGAAAATAAAAAATAATGTGACTCTGTAATACTTTTGTGAGTTCTCATGTCCAGCGGCTTTGGACTCCTTAGTTGAGTCAGAATCCTGGCCCAGTGTCTATGGAGATTCTCAGTCATCCAGGTCATGGTTGGTTCTCAAAAGTGCTTTTTTTCAAGAGCAACTGGACTTTCTCAGAGCTGAAGAAGCTCCTTGGATGAGAAGCAAAACGTCTTCAAAAAAAACAAACAAACGAAGTCCAGTTGCCTCTTAGAAAAAAAACACCTTTGGGACAATCCAGGCCCAGATTTCAACAGAGGGACCGCAGTTCCAGATTCTCCTGAACAACAGATGATACAGAATTGATCTTGAGACGTGACCAAAAGCAACACATGATTGTGGAACCTCCTGTGATGGATGTAGAGAAAAATCCCTGTTCCTTGAATGATCTAAATCTTGGAATAACTCCATTATGAAGTGTAGGAAGATCCAACATCTCTACCGACTTCCAAGCCCAGCTTTGAATCTACCGCCAAAAATAAAACAGATTCCCTGCTGTTTGCTGAAGTGATGGACTCAAGTCAACAAAACAAAACAAAACGGAAAAAAAATTGAGTTCATTTCTTCCTTTGTGAATGGCCTCTTGGTTAAATTTTGGTCCTTTGATTCATTCATTCAACAAATAAACCTGAGTGAAGGTCTTCTAAAGTCTTCCAGATATCCTAACGTCTTCTTTCTCTCTCTCTCTCTCTCTTTCTCTCTCTCACTCTCTTTCTTTCTTTTCCTGGTCCTACCTATTAGACCTGAATTCCTTTAATGGCCTGTTTGATGCTTTCCAGCAGATCCTTGTTTTCAGGATTCTGGTAGCATTCTTGATTGGTATACATGTCGGTAAGAGTGTTCACGTAGGCATCAAAGTTCTGTTCACTGATTGGCTCCTGGATTCCAAAACAGACAAACAGACAAAGAGAAAAAAACATCATTACCATCACCGTACATCCTAACTGGGAAACAGGGAAGTTATAAACATAAAAGACTCATAAAGGCATCTAAAATCAGAAAGAGTAAGACAATAACAGGTTTGGAAGGGACTGCCTGCCCAAGCAGGAGACCCCATACCGTTCCATACCACCAGGAGGCATGGTGGCGCAGTGGTTAGAATGCGGTATTGCAGGCTAGCTCTGCTCACTGCCAGGAGTTTGGTCCTGACCAGCTCAAGGTTGACTTCAGCCCTCCATCCTTCCAAGGTAGGTAAAATGAGGACCCAGATTGTTGGGGGAAAGAGGCTGACTCTATAAACCGCTTAGAGAGGACTGTTATTTCATTGAGGGCTGCATCAGGGCTGTGGTTGAACTGGTGGGGGGCAATTGGTTGGGCGTGGCCAGCTTGATGCTACTCAATGGGCATGGCTGACTGGTTGGGTATGGCCAGCTTGACGTCACTCCCCAAACAGCTGGCTTAATGTGTCATGACCCTATTAGAATTGACTCCGGGAGAGGTGGAACAGGGAGTGGGAGTGTAGCTCCGAAGGTTGTGGAGGAAATTGGGGAAGGGCATAGGCCAGTCGGGCATTCAGAGGAAGACCCAGGCCCATCCCCTCTTCATCCTAGGGCACGCAGGAAGGAGCGGATATGGGAGAAACATGAATGGTGTGGTCTATGGGGGAGGAAAGGGCCTTGATCCCCTTCATGGGCTGCAGCTGTAAGGACTCTTTAAAAGGACAAACTGCACATGGGCCAGTGCTGGAAGCAAAGTGTGAAATAATTCTAGTCTTTCAGTTCTTATCTGAGTTCTGGCATCCTTCCCAGTGTGTGTTATTTTAATATCTGTAGACATCTTCAAGCCCTTATCCTGCCTTGTCTCATTAATTGCTTCAGTGTGGTTTGTGTTGCTTTTTATTATTTATAATTTATATGTATTTTGAGTTTGAACGAAAGTTCTTCCTTTTTCGCAACTATTTGTGGGGGAGTTTTTTCTCCACTCAAAGATAATTGGACCTTTGAAGCCAAGTTGAAGGAATTAAATGGACTTCACCTGTTTCTGTGACTTTGTTGCTTTTGTATCCCACCCTGGCTCATCACATGATGTTTCCTCTTCACACTGGGTAGACCAGGCTGAAGGGATGCGAGCCAGCTCGTTACATTTTCCAGGACGGCCCCACAGGCTGGATTGGACCCCATCGTGGGCCACATCCGGTCTGCAGATCTTATAGTTTGATACTCCTGTACTAGTGCTATTGCTGTTCCAGACTAATGGCCGCCCAATCTCTTCATGATCTTGTCACACTTGCCACCACTTAAACCTCTAAATAGAAATGATCCTTGGCTCTTTTTGTTGAGACAGATATCATTGTTTTAGAAGTCAAGGGTATTGCAGTAATGCACAGCCGGAACAGAGCATTGCACACCAAAATCCCCAAGGCCAACTTTTCCCTCCTTTAATTGCCTCCCATTGCTGACCCCCACCCACCCCATGTGACCAATCAGGTTCAAGCAAGATTGCACACTGCTATCATGTCACCCCTGGTCTTTCTTTTCATCAAACTAGACATGTCCAATTCCAGCAACGGTTCCTGTATATGTTTTAACCTCCAGTCCCCCAGCCAGCAAAGATGATTAGGGGACTGGAGGTTGGACTAGAAGTCCTCCGAGGTCCCTTCCAATGCTGCTATTCTATGTTTTGTGTTAACCTTTGGCTGTTTGGGCCTGGTTTCAAACCAGGGACTTTTTAGGTGTATTAACTGCTATGTTACAGAAACCCAACTCAAAGCCCTGATAAAGGGTTGTCCCAAAGGTGCTTTTTTCAGGAGGCAACTGGACGTTCTTGTTTTTTCTTTGAAGATGTTTCCCTTCTCATCCAAGATGAGAAGGAATATCATTCCTTCCACCCCCACCCCACCCCCCATCCAGTCAGAGCTGGAGAAGCTTCTTGGGTGAGAAGGGAAACCTCTTCAAAGAAGAAAAACCCAAGGAAGTCCAGTTGCCTCCTGAAAAAGCACCTTTGGGACAACCATGACCTGGAGGACTGAGAAACTTTACAGACTTTTAGCTACACAATTTGGGATGAACCCCCCCTGGGAATGGTGTGGGAGTAAGAATGGATTTCCAGAGGAAAACAATTCAGACTACCGGAACCATTTGCACCACTTAGGTAACCCTGAGGATACAGATAAAGCTCCGTGCTCCAAAGACCCTCCAAAAGCATGCAAATGACCAGCTGTCTGCAAGGAGTATAAATCCTTCCATTCCTCTCCATTCAGTCAGAGCTGAAGAAGCTTCTTGGAGGAGAAGCAAAACGTCTTCAAAAGAAAAACCAAGAAGTCCAGTTGCCTCTTGAAAAAAGCACCTTTGGGACAACCTGTCAGGCCCCTGGTGGAGAATGACTCTGAGGGAGAAGAGGAACAGCCAACAGGGAATGGAAGTGTGGCTTCAGAGGTTGTGGAGGAGGCTGGGGAAGGGCAGAGGCCGGCTGAGCAGTCAGAGGAGGACCCAGGCCCATCTCCTCTCCATCCCAGGGCACGCAGGGAGGAGAGGATAAGGGAGAAACACGGTCTACGGGGGAGGAAAGGGCCTTGATCCTCTTCATGGGCTGCAGCTGTGACAACTGAGTAAGAGGTCGGACATGCGTACGGGCAAGTGCTGGAAACAAAGCATGGAAATATCTCTAGTGTATTGTTCCTCTCTAAGTTTGGCGTCCTTCCCAGTGTGTATTCTGTTATCTGTGTACATCTTCCAGCCCTGATCTTGCCTGGTTTGTGTTGTTACTTTTTATAATTTGTGTTGTTACTCTTTATAATTTAAAAGGACATTTTCTCCTTCTTGTAGCTGCTTGTGTGGGAGTTTTTTGTCTCTAGTCAAAGATATTTGGAGCTTGGAAGCAAAGTGAAGGAATTCAAGCGGCTTCACCTGTTTTTTGTGACTGTGTTTATTTTGTATCCCACCCTGGGTCATCACACAACCATGACCTAGATGATTGAGAATCTCTATAAGCTCTGATTACAGATGGTTACAATCCCCTTCCTGAATGGCGTTCTTACAGCTTACAGTTCTGCCTAGGAGAATTTAAGAGCTGTTGAAGCAAAGCAGCAGAAGAAATGTTCACCCTGAACACCAGAGCTACCCAGATCTCGGTCCCAACCCAGTTGCACAATGTTGTGTCTTTGAACTTGGAAGAAATGAATAACACACTGAACGTATATGAAATGGATACAAGCAGCAGGAGGTCTGCTACTCTTGTTAAGCACACCGTAAATAATGGCTAATGAGGTTCTCTCACCGTTAATCACAGTCCAGAGTGCAGGGACACAGATCCCATATGCTGGCTGAGGGGAAGGGCCGGCATTTTGTGCAAGCAGTACTGGAAAAAGAAGGCAACTTTGCAGAAGATTTATGCTAGCATAAAAATGCCCAAAGGAACATAGGATATAAGACAAACGGGGCATTCGTTATAGTATAAGGAACGCCAATATAAAAACAACACCCGAAGAACCCCAGAAAATAGATATTGTTCTGTACCTTCATTTGAATTCTTGAGATCCCCGTGCTTTGATTGGCCAAAGCGCGGGGCGATCGGATTGGCTAGGCGAGCCGCGCCGATTGGCTCGCTGAGAATCTCCTGCGATTGGTAGATTCGAATCGCGGGAGATTCAAAGTGGTGCCATTGGCTGCGGCCGCCGCGGCTTGGAAATAAAAAGCCGCAAAGTTTTTCTAAGAGCCAGTTCGGTTCCCGACTACAATAAAGAGCTTGATACAAAGTCACCGACTCCTGGCTTCCTTCCACGCGGACATAACAGATATCATGCATTAGATTGCACTTGGTGGATGGTTCCTGGTGAGGAACAAAACATGAACAAGAGAACTAAACAGTGATTGCTTGGTGGGACATGCCAAATTGTTCAACAATCCCCTTTGAAGCTTCTACAAAAAATGCAAGAGTAGAACATTCCACTGAACTTTCTACTCCTAGCCATCTAGGTCAACGTATTATTATTTTTTGTATCATGAAGCTTGGTTATTTGCACACAGATGTTTCATTACCAAACTAGGTAACATCATCAGTGCTGGGAAGGAGTAGAGTTTGCAGAGATAAGGAGAAAGAGGAGGAGGAGGACTGCAGGATCCTTAGTGCTCTCTGAATTTGATTATTTGCATGCAGTTTTATTACCCAACTAGGTAAAATTATCAGTGGTGGAAGAAGGTGGGGTTAGCAGAGATAAGGAGAAGGAGAAAGAGGAGCAGAATGGGAGGAGGAGGAAGAAGAGGAGAAAGAGGAGGAGGAAAAGTGAAGGGTCCTTGGTGCTCTCTGAGTTTGATTATTTGCATGCAGATGTTTCATTACCCAACTAGGTAAAATCATCAGTGTTGGAAGGGATTTTTTTTTTCTCTCTCTCTCTCTGGCAGTTCATTGTTTGGAATATTGTCTACTGCTTAAAACAATAACAATACCTGAGTAAATAATAGTACTGAGCAGAAAGCAATGCTCCAAATCAAGGGACTACCAAGAATACTCCCACCAACCCTGAGAGAGTAAGCCACTGGTATATAAACAGAAAGCAAACCAACTCCTTTCTAGCCCCGAAGGTTGTACATTGAGGACTACCCGTCTTCTAGAGTAGATTTAGCAATAAAGGAGAATATTTGTAGCTCAGAATTGCAATGAGGAGTCCTTGGAGCTTAGTCCTTGGTGCTCTTTGAGCTTGGTTGTTTTCTTGCAAACATTTCATTCCCCAAACTAAATAACATCATCAGCGCTAACTAGATGTTATTTAGTTTGGGTAATGAAACGTCTGCAAGAAAACAACCAAATTCAGAGATCACCAAGGACCCCATAGTCGTCCTCCTCTTCCTCCTCCTCTCCACAAACACCCCTCCCTTCTAGCATTGATGATATTACCTAGTTGGGTAATGAAATGTCTACAAGAAAACAACCAAGCTCTTCCAGTTTGAGCCTCTTCAGTGACATACCGAAACCTCGTTTCTGTGAGGCTTCGGTCCCTGCTCGCCGCTGGAGCGCCCTGAGCCAGCTGGTTTCGGGGCTAAGCCACCCCGTAGAGGTGGTGAAGAGGGGGGAGACTGCCTGTAGGGTTGAGGAGAGCTGCATCTCTCCTCCCCAGCTGGCCATTACTCCCTTTCCCGAAGGCAGTTGCAGCAGTGGGTCAGAAATGGCCACCACAAAGAAGAACTCAACCGGAAAAGAATGTGCAGGAGGAAGATAAGAAGAGAAAGTTTTGCTTGACCAGGTCAAACAGCAAAAGCAACAAATAAGGTACCCTGGAATTGAAACTATTAAAAAACAATAACATTGTTCCCTAAGAAGATTTTTAAGCTGCGAAGGAGAGAGAAAAGGGAAAAGATTTCGATTTTTTTCTCCTTTTACTATACTGACAGCTTAAGAGACTTGAGCAAGAAATTGGAAAAAAATCCACTTTGACATCAATAGGCATTTAATGCTGAAAATAAAAAGTCAAAGGGATAATAAAGATTTCTGGATAATTAAAAGCTTTTGAAAACAGGAAAGGAGAGAAAAAGAATAAAAGGGCAGGATCTGGAAGGGAGGAGACTGTCTGGAATTAAAAAAGAACTTACAGCAAAATCTCAACAAGACTTCCAAAAGATACATTCTAACTGAAATATTTCAACAAAAACCCCAGGAAGAGAAAGTCGAAAAAGAAATAAGAAGATATAACTCGGGACTATCTGGATTACTTGATGATTCCTGGATTCTTGGTTATTGTTTTGAATGACTAAAATCAATCGGGTGGTTGTTTAAAACTGTTTAAAATGGCTCCACTCTTAGAAGAACTGAAAATGGAACTTAAAAAGTACAAAGAAGATGCACAAGAAGGGAGAGGTTCTTTTGGCTTTGTATTTCAGTTTTTAGAAATGGAGATTTGGAATTATGAGAAACAACACAAGAAATGCCTGCAGAACAAGAAGATTGCGACAAAGAAGAAGCCATCTTTAATGAACAGGTAATCTTAGATGGGGGGGAGGAAAGGGGGGAAAAGAGAATGGAAAGTTTAAGATTGGGAAAAACAACTCCCCCCCAAAAATAGAGTGAAAAATAAGTATAAAATAAGAAAGCAACAGAAGAGGGAAATGCAGAAGAGAGAATTAGAAGTAGAAAGACAAGGGGGTAAAAAGAGGAGGGAGAAGATGAGAGGGAAGAAAAAAAGGAAAAGAAGTTATAAAGGACAGAAGCAAAATATAGAGAAACAGCCTATTTAGAGATAATGGGTAAAAATTTCATGGAAAAGGGGATTCTGCAAAGGTACATAGATAGTATGGTTATATTAGAAACAGAAATAATTTTAGAAAATATGAAACAATGTATGATTAAAATGTCTGATAAAATAGCTATCGTAATTCAGTGGAATGCTTGTCAATAAATAAATGTAACAAAAGGTATATTTAATGATTTATAAAACGTATGTGAAGAGAAATAAGGGAAAAATTAATTATGGAGATTATATGTGTTTTAAGGAAGTATGACATTTAATTGAAAAGAAGTGTGAAAGATGTTAAGATTTTAATGATTATTAATGATAGAACTGAACTGGAATGGAATGAGAGTTTATAATTACATATATTTACAATCTATTTTTTTAAAAAAGAATATACTGTGTATTATAAGAATGTACCAAGCAGAATTTGATTGGAAGCTATCTATTATGTATTATATTGAAGGTCATAACCTTAAGGTATATATTGAAGTTTAAATAAGAGTTGAATGGATGTAATTAAAAGATATAAAGGTGTCATTCTCCAATTAGTAACCACAGGAGAAAATTTGTTTAATGAGAAAAGATAATATGAAATTGAAACAGAACAGACAAAGTATAAATATAATGATTTGAATTGAGATGAGATAATCAAAATAAAATTGAGAAAATTAAAAGAGGGGAAAAACTATATAGAAAATGTAAAATAGTATAAGATATGGAATAGAAAAAAGGAGCATGAAATTGAGTTTTGTGTCTGTATAAAGAAGTTCAACCTGGGACCATGCTATTTTCAAAAAAGATGTTTTACTTGTATTTTGTATGTGTGAAAACCCAAATAAAACTATTTAAAAAAAGAAAAGAAAACAACCAAGCTCACAGAGCACACAGCACTCTTCATTTCTTTTTCTATCTGTCTCTGGTGTCCTACAAGACATTAATTCTTCCTCATTAATGATTGCCTGCCACAGGATAAAATTAATTTCTGGAAAATAGAGAAGGTAATTAATAGTCATTTTCTGTTGTTCTAGTTCAACGAAGCTTAGGAAAAAAAAAATCCTCAGCAGTAATTTGGCAGCTGGATACTGGTTTGTTAAATATAATATATTCTCTTTGTGGCCAGGATTGTTCAGATGACAGAAATTGGGATAGAAAAATGAAGATTGTACTGAATTACAATAGGTGGTGCAACCTCTATTAAATTTGATTCCTTTCCTAGCTTTGCTCAGTGCATAGTCTTGATAAAGCTTTTATCATTTTCTTTTAAGTTGGGTTCTGAGATCCAATGAGTGACAATTCAAAAACACACAAAGAAGATCATGCTAGCTGGGGAATTCTGGGAGTTGAAGTCCACAGGTCTTATCGTTGCCAAGGTTGAGAAACACTGATATATCGAGACTATAGGAGAGGCCCCAGAAGGATTGGGCTGGATTTCCTATCACTCATTTTCTTGATGGGAAAGTTAGAGCCTCAAGCGTAGCTGACTTCCCTCTTCCCTAACCTTCTGCACAGCATTGCAAATAAGCTGCTTTCCAATTAAATCTGGCTACAAGCTGGGCTACCAGCCATATTGAGCTAACCTGAAACTGTCTGGTCTAATTTATGTCACAACTGGATGGTTTTATAAACAATTTTAATCAGTTTTACACCCAGGCTAGACCATTTTCTCCTTTCCTTTCCTTTCCTTTCCTTTCCTTTCCTTTCCTTTCCTTTCCTTTCCTTTCCTTTCCTTTCCTTTCCTTTCCTTTCCTTTCCTTTCCTCTCCTCTCCTCTCCTATTTTTCTTCCTTTCCTTTCCTTTCCTTTCCTTTCCTTTCCTTTCCTTTCCTTTCCTTTCCTCTCCTCTCCTCTCCTTTTTTTATTTTCCTTTCCTTTCCTTTCCTTTCCTTTCCTTTCCTTTCCTTTCCTTTCCTTTCCTTTCCTTTCCTTTCCTTTCCTTTCCTCTCCTCTCCTATTTTTCTTCCTTTCGTCCTTTCCTTTCCTTTCCTTTCCTTTCCTTTCCTTTCCTTTCCTTTCCTTTCCTTTCCTCTCCTCTCCTATTTTTCTTCCTTTCCTTTCCTTTCCTCTCCTCTCCTCTCCTCTCCTCCCCCTTGAATGACCAACCAACAATAGAACCAATCAGCTGCTCAGAATTTAAATATACCTCCAAATGAACAACCAATACCACGGTCAACTGGTCGCACTGGCCCACAAGACATGTATAAGCTAAAGAGGAATAGGAGAGGAACATCCTGATGATGTTACCAAGCCTGGTAATAAAAACACTCAGAAACTAAACTGAAACAAGCTCGGAGAGCAAACCACTGTCAAAAATGGTGTTCTTTTTCCACACTCACCGTTCTACTAGGTTAAAAAAAGGGAACGAGCCAATGATTCAAAAGCATCTTCTCTTCTACTTAAGGAAAGGCCAACCCCCCCCCCCCAAAACCCAACCCCCCTCATACAATAATGGCTTACAGAAACCGGGATATGATGGTTCAGCAAATGCTGAGTTTCCAGGGCCATCTCCTTACCATATGCGGAAGGCGGATATTGGCAAGACTTTGGATAAGGGTCTGGCTCAGCCCTGACAGCTCAAGGAAGAGGGATTCGTTCTGTTCCTCGATCATCTTGTTTTCCTCTTCGATGTTCTTGAGGTTCTTCTCCATGCTGGAGATCTGCCGGATATGAAAAGGAGAAGGGTTACAGGCAACACGGCCAGTTCTTGGAGCTTTTTGAAAGCTCACTGAAGGATCAATTTACCTCAAAGGCGAATGTCTATGGCAGGGGCCCCCAAACTTGGCAACTTGAAGGCTTGTGGACTTCAACTCCCAGAATTCCTCAGCCAGCAGAAGCTGGGAGTTGAAGTCCACAGGTCTTAAAGTTGCCAAGTTTGGAGACCTCTGGTCTATGGAGATTCTCAGGACCCCAAATTGGGTTTTTTTTTTTTTAAAGGCAATTGGACTTTGATTTTCTCTGAAAACATTTCGCTTGTCATCCAAGAAGCTTCTTTAATTCTGAATGAATGGAGGAGGATGGGAGGATTTATATTCTTTGCAGTCATCTGGCCTTTAGTACTCTCTCTGAGAGTGGTTGAGGCCGCTTGGAGGTTTATCTGTGCCCTCAGGGCCACCTGAATAGTGCAAATGGGAGTGGAATTTTCTTGGAACTGTTGAAGGGACCGTGTTGTAGACAAAAAATTGGTGGGGGACGTATCCCTCCCCCTCTGTTGAGAGAGAGCGAGCGATTCAATCTTCATGTAGATGGCCTCTTTGACCCCTCTTTCACATCCGTTTGCAGAGAGAGAGTACTAACGACCAGAGGACTGCGAGGAATATAAGTCCTTCCATTCTCCAACATTCAGTCAGAATTGAAGAAGCTTCTTGGATGAGAAGCGAAATGTCTTCAAGGAAAAACAAAGTCCAGTTGCCTTTTGAAAAAAGCACTTTTGGGACAACCATGAACTGGCTGATGGAAAATCTGCATAGACACATAGCGATTTACGGTATGTGGACTTCAGCTCTGGCTGTGGAATTCTGGGAGTTGAAGTTCACACATGGTAAATTTTAGTTGCTAAGGTTGGGAAAATACTGCTCTATTCTAAACCCTTTCAGCCACTTTTTTCTTCTTGCCATCAGCCTGTGTTTTGATGGTCCATCAGAACGACAACACGCAAACACACCTGCGACTGCAGCTTCACCATTGCTGCCTCCATCTCAGTGTTGGATTCATTCAGCTCACTGATTTCTTTGTTTAACTGTTTAATTTCTTCGTCGTTCTCTAGAACTTGAAGACACAAGAAGGGAAGAAAAATTGAATCAACAATAACATGTTAGTTTTTTTTTTTTTTAACCCAACCCCAATGTGTATTCAAATAACATTACCCAATTTGTTATTGGGAAATGATGATGAATCGTAAAAGGCAACAAATTAAACTCATCAGCCCCAACCTATTAAGGTTGGCCAATAGAGGTAGTCCTTGATTTACGACTGCAATGGAGCTCCACATTTCCATTGCTAAGTGAGTTTTGCCTCGTTTTATCGTTTTTGCCTCAGTTGAGTCACTGCATTGATTAAGTGAATCCTTTCATCGTTAAGCAAATCTGACTTCCCCCATTAACTCTGCTTGCCGACTGAAGCCAGCTGGGAAGGTCACAAATGGTGATCACATGACCAAGGGCAGTGCAACTGTCATACATACGTGCCAGTTGCCGAGTGGTCGAGTTTTGATCACGTGACCATATGTTGTAAGTGTGAACGCCGGTCATAAATCACTGTTTTCAGCGCTGTTAAAACTTCAAATGACTACTAAACGAATGGTGTAAGGAGAGAATTACCTGTAGGTACAGGTAGTCCTTGCTTAATGACTGGTTGCCTAGCAACTGTTTGAAGTAAAGATCGAGTCCCCAAAAGTTAATGGTGACCAGACTTCAACATTCTGATGGCTCCATCCCCTCCTTGCATTCTGGGTGCTTGGCAACCATTTTGCATTTACAACTTCTGTGTGGCATCCCGCGGTCACATGACCAGATTTTTTAATGAGTGTTTTTTGCCAGTTTTTGGTGTCCTGATTTCTGGCAAAACCCCAGTCATTACGTATAATGGTTTCATTTAACCACCGTCTTGTTCATTTAATGACCATTGCAAAAAAGGTGTAAAATCCGGTGTGGTTATGGGACAATCCATTTAATGACTGCCATGATGTACAGCCGTTAATGATAAATTATAAAATTCATAATTATAAAATTACACTCAATAAAAATTGCTCAAAAAATGGTAGCAAATCGAGAACTACTGGTATTCCTGATCAAAAATAGATTTCTTGGACAAAATTTCCTTTGAAAGATCATACATTTTGTTGATATATTAGAGAGATTGGAAAGAGAAGCAGAATCTGTTCATAACTGTGAACAGTGAAGCTCATCCAAAGTGCAAAGAATATCTTGCTGAAATTGTAGTGCACGTTTAAAGCGAATTGGCTAGCTCTAATTCAACTTGCATTGGTCATCCTGATCAGTGAATAATATTAATACGGCGGATACAGGGGTGGGATTCTACCAGTTCACACCTATTCGCTAGAACCGGTTGTTAACACTCTAACCGGTTGTTAGAAGAAATTACTGGCCTAATCCTGTAAGGAAGGCAGGAAGGAAACATTCTGGTGTTGCTTACAGAAACTGCCTCTCCGTTAACCCTTATTACATTCTTGGCAGGACTAGATTTCCTGTCTCTGGAACTTCTCTGGAGTTTTTTCCCTCCTTTGCTGGTACTTTACTTGTGTGGAGTGATCACTCAAAATTACAATGGCATTGAAAAAAGTGACCATTTTTCACACTTACAACAGTTGCAGCATCCCCAGTCATGAGAGGCCAGGCAAGGAGATGTGTGCCTCGATGATATTGAGTTGGCCATGCCCAGCCAATAACATGACCACCAAGTCACGTCCACTCAGTCACATGACCACCAAGCCATGCTCACCAACTAAGCCACGCCCATAGAACCAATTGTTAAAAAATTTGAATCCCACCCCTGGGCGGATATATACAATGTATAAAACAAAGTTACATGGACTGATGATATTAGCTAGTTGGGTAGTGAAATGTCTGCAAGAAAATAATGAGGCTCAGAGAGAGCTCCAAGCACTCCAATGTTAAATTGCTTTACTCCCCAAATTACAAAACTAGTCAAATAATAAATCGTCTTATTTTACCATCGCTGGTCTTGAATTTAGTGTTGAGAATATCATCCCCTGAGATTTTCCCTTTCTTTCCAGCAAAAGTAGCTCTTGGACATCCCGATAAGCTGAAAGAAAAATGAAAGAAATTAGAACTTACAGAAAGAAGCTAGACAATACTTCAAGTTGAATTGACTTGATGCAGTATATGTTGCAAAAACTTGTCCTAACTTGTTCCCCTTCCTTCCTTCCTTCCTTCCTTCCTTCCTTCCTTCCTTCCTTCCTTCCTTCCTTCCTTCCTTCCTTTTCAACTCCCATCTTTCCTTCCTTTCTTTCTACCTCTCTCCCTCCTTCCCTCGGTTCCTCTCCCTCCCTCCCTCCCTCCCTCTCCCCTTTCCTTCCTTTTCCACTCCCTTCCTTCCTTCATTTCTTTTTCCCTCTCTCCCTCCTTCCCTCAGTTCTTCTCCCTCCCTCCTTTGCTCCTTTCCTCCCTTTTCCCTTCTTTCCTCCCTCCCTCCTTCCCGGCAGCACGCAACAAATAAAACAGAAGATATGAAAATGTCAGTTAGAAATATAAAAGCCACATTAATGTGGGTAGTTAAATCTAATTCCTTACAACAACCCCAAAGACTTCTGTTATTGATGTTCATTAATATTAAATCTGGCATAGCTCAGAGAATTCATTACATGATCGTTGATTGGGTAGATTGATTCAGGAAGTATTAGGGATGGAGTAGGAGTCAGTCTGAAATCCCAGAATATTGCTGATTGATGAAGGCAAGTATAAATTAGGTAGGGAGATGATTTTATTATGCAGATAGTCATTGACCTGCAACCAGAATTTCTGGGGCTGAGCAAGATGATCTAATGACCTTTTCCCTATAGTTGTTAAGCAAATCGTTCTGGTTGTTAAATGAATCATACAGTCATTAATCAAATCTGGCTTCCCCCATTGACTTTGTTTGTCAGAAGCCAGCTGGGAAGGTTGCAAAATGTGATCATGTGACCTGAGGACGTTGCAAGCATTCTAAATGCAGGTAGCCCTCGGCTTACGACTGCAACTGAGCCCAAAATTGCTGTTGTTAAATGAGACACTTGTTTCAGTGACTTTGGTGCTAGTTTACAACCTTTCTGGCTACTGTTGTTAAATGAATCACCGAAGTTATTAAAGTAGTAACTGGGGGAAATCTGATTTCCCTATTGATTTTGTTTGTCAGAAGGTTGCAAAGGGGGAACCGTTGTAAATACGAACCAGTGGCCAAGTGTCTGAATTTTGATCACATAGTCATGGGGAAGCCACAAAGACTGTAACAGTGAAAAACGATCATAGGTCACGTTTTTCCAGTGCCGTTGTAAGTTTGAATGGTCATTAAGTGAACTGCTGTATGTCAAGGACTACCTGGACATGCCAAATGCCCAGATTTTGATCACACGACTCTGGGGATGATGTGACAGTTGTAAGCGCAAGAACCGGTTCTGGGTCATTTTTTCCCCCAAAGCCATTGTGATGAATGGTTGCTGAATGGTTGCTAAATGGTTTTACGTCAATGACGACTTACATCACCCACCAGAGCAATTGCAGAAAAAATACTATACGTGCTACAAAATTCTTGCAGCAATAATCAATTTAATTTCTCTGTGCTCTGTCCACTGACGGTTATGCAACACTATTTGAGCAATGAGCAACGAATGAATCCTTGGACTGATAGCAACTGATAAGTTGCTCTCTCATTTTATTGTTGTTGCATCCGCTGTACAAGAAAATATTTTCTTCAGAATCAGAATAGAGCTGGAAGGGACCTTGGAGATCTTCTAGTCCAACCTCCCCTATTCAATTTCGGACAGGTGGCTGTCCAGTCTTTTCTTAAAAACCTCCAGTGATGAAGCACCCACAACATCTGAGGGCAAGCTGTTCCACTGGTTGATTGTCTTCACTGCTAGGAAGTTTATCCTTAATTCCAGCTTGCTTCTCTCTTTCATTATTTTCTACCCATTGTTTCTTGTCTGGCCTTCTGGTGCTTTGGAAAATAAACTGACCCTCTCAACACTGTCCAACTGTTTACAAAGTCTGCATTACTATTACTATTAATCTTCTCATCACTCCTTATCGCCCTTCCTCTTCCACTTGTGACTGTATGACTATAACTTTGTCTGTTGTAACTTTATGATTTATATTGACTGTTTCCTAGTATGATTTGATTGCTTATTGTACCCTATGACTATCATTAAGTGTTGTACCTAATGATTCTTGACTCTTGACGAATGAATCTTTTCTTTTATGTACACTGAGAGCATTTGCACCAAGACAAATTCCTTGTGTGTCCAATCACACTTGGCCAATAAAAAATTCTATTCTGTTCTGTCCTATCCTATCCTATCCTATCCTATTCCTCTTTATGGCAGCCCCTCAAATACTGGAAGACTGTTATCATGTCCTTCCTAATCATTCTTTTCATTAAACTGGACACACCTAGGGGTGGGATCAGGCGTGGGATTCAAATTTTTTAACAACCAGTTCTGTGGGCATGGCTTAGTTGGTGGGTGTGGCTTGGGGGTCATGTGACTGGGTGGACATAGTTTGGTGGCCATGTTATTGGCTGGGCGTGGCCAACTCAGTATCACTCACATCGAGGCACGCATCTCCTCGCCTGGCCTCTCATGATTATGGGGATGCTGAAACAGTCGCAAGTGTGAAAAATGGTCATGTCACTTTTCTCAGAGCCATTGTAACTTTGAATGGTCACTCCACACAAGCAAAGTACCAGCAAAGGAGGGGGAAAAAACTCCAGAGAAGTTCCTGAGACAGGAAGTCTTGTCCTGCCAAGAATGTAATAAGGGTTAATGGAGAAGCAGTTTCTGTAAGCAACACCAGAATGTTTCCTTCCTGCCTTCCTTACAGGATTAGGCCAGTCATTTCTTCTAACAACCGGTTCTCCGAACTGCTTAGAACATTAACAACCGGTTCTAGCGAATAGGTGTGAATTGATAGAATCCCAGTCCTGGGTGGGATTCAGCCGGTACAGACTGGTTCGAGACGGTACAGACTGGTAGTTCTGGTAATTAGTTGGCTCCACCCACCTGCCCCTGCCCTAGTCTGTTCTATGTTTCTGTGTTTTGCAGCCAAGCTGTGCCACGCATCAGCTGTTTCACTCACCGGGGCCTGCAGCAGAAGGTAAGTTTTGGAGCTGAAAATGGGTGCTTTTCAAATGCTGTTCCCCTTGTAGCACACACTCACCGAACCGGTTGTTACACCAGTTGAATCCCACTACTGCATATACCCAATTCCTGGAACCAGTTTTAGCATCCAGTTAAGTAGTAGTATTCTACTGGTTCGGCTGCCAGGCTGGTAGCGGCAACGAGCAGCGAAGACTGAACTGGTTCTCTCCAATGCTGTGCTGTTGTGCCCATTTGCCCGCCTGCCTGGGCTCCCATTCTAACCTTTATGTCCTGCTTTTGAAGTACAGGTGCTTTGTGTGCGCATCAATTGCTGCGCAGCTGCTGCTGAAGAGTCAGGGAGAGTGCAGAATTGCAGGACGTGACTCAATATGCCTCTGTGCCTGTGCAAAGTGCATATTTGGCGTGCATCCATGCAAAGCGCGCCCACCAAGCCACGCCCACCGAACCGGTGGTAAAGATATTTGAAACACACCACTGCTCCAGTTCCCTAAACATCTTCATTGCTCTTCTCCGCCCTTGAAGGAAACTTAAAGAAAACATGCTTGAAACCAGTTGCCTTTTTAAACAAAATAGATTTGCCTTCTTTGCGAGAAGGAAGATTGATTTCTCTAATTTCTGCTTTTTATTATTTTTCTCCTTTGTCAGGAGAGGAAAATTAGAAAATGAAAACATCTATTTTATGTGTGATGTAAATTTGTTTCTCATCTTCTCCCTCGAGTTTACAAGCAGTATTTTTTTTATACATCCATTACAAATTCATTATGATTTGAACAGCCATATGTTTGGGAAATAATTTATATATTAGAGAAACTCGGTTGCAGATTGGCCCATAAAAAGATACAATCAGACAACGTGACCATAAAATGAAGTTTTTCATGGAAATGAATGCTTGATGCCTCCTAAATTTGCATTCTGGAACTTGCTATGCAGATAGTCCTTGACGTACAACAGTTCCTTGAGTGTCTGTTCAAAGTTACAGTGGCACTGAAAAATGTGACATGACCATTTTTCACAGCTACGACTGTTGCAGCATCTCCATGGTCACGTGATCCAAATTCAGACACTTGGCAACCGACTCATATTTATGACGGCTGCAATGTCCCGGGATCATGTGATCATCTATTGTGAACTTCGGACCAGCGAAAGCAATGGGGAAGCCAGATTCACTTAACAATCATATGATTAGCTTAACATCTGCAGTGATTCACTTAACAACTGTGGCAGGAAAGCTCGTAAAATGGGGCTTAAGAACTGTCTGCTGTGGCCTGTCAGCCACCCGCCCCTCCAGTAGCTGAAACAGATGAGGCGTTGTCGTGGGAGTTGGGGTTAACATCAAGGCAACCTGAGAGCTCCGAGTGGGAAGAGGGAATGGAGCTGTCAGAGAGAGAGAGAGAGAGAGAGGGAGGGAGGGAGGGAGGGAGGGAGAGAGAGAGAGAGAGAGAGAGAGAGAGAGAGAGATGGAGGCAGAGCCTGGGCTGTCCATCAGTCCTCAGGTGGAGAATCAACAGCCCCAGGTCTGGAAGTGGCTGATGAGGAAGAGGAGGAACAGCCAGGCCCAGAGCGTGATGTGTGGATGCACAGAAGGCAGGGGAGAGGAGAGCAGTGGAAATCTATGGGCTGGTCCTTGGGACAGAAGAGCCACCGCTGCTAGCGAAGCCCCACCCTAGCTCTGGGGATAAAAGGCAGAAATGAATAGATGTAGGAAACCACTATTCATTTCCCTGCTGGATGGATTTGTTTGCTTGCAGAGAGAGAGAGAGAGAGAGAGAGAGAGAGAGAAAGGGAGGGAGGGAGGGAAGGAGGGAGAGAGAGAGAGAGAGAGAGAGAGATATTTTTTGCCAGGGCTGCTGGCGCTCCTAATAAAGGGAACATTTATTTAACTACAGAGGGTTTGTTGTGTTTGGGAGCTGAGTCAGAACACTGTCTTACTTAGCCACGGAAATTATGGGCTCAATTGTGGTCGCAATCTGAGGAATACCCATCTTAAAAATTGGCACGCACACACACAAAAAGTGGGATTTTGAACCTTTACAGAGAAAAGAGTCATGCTAGATGCTTGAAATTTACCTTCTGTGAGTGAGGAAGCTTCCGTTGGCGTGACCTGAACCATCACAGCCTGGAGTTGGGCAGGTAGGACCTTCGTTCTTGAGCGACTTCCATGAAAAGGTGGAGCCGTTGAGAGAGCCTTCCTTCTGCCTCCGGGCTGCAAGGGGGCAACCTGAGGCACTGCGATGGGAGGCGTATTTGCCACTAATGTGTCCGAGTCCAACACAGCCAGGAACAGGGCACCTAGAGAATGACAAAGGAAACATTAAGGAAGGAAACTCAGAATTGGAACTGTCATGCCCCTGGTGGAGACTGACTCTGAGGGAGAGGAGGAACAGCCAACAGGGAGTGGAAGGTGTGGCTCCGGAGGCTTTGGAGGAGGCTGGGGAAGGGCAGAGGCTGGCTGAGCCATCAGAGGAGGACCCAGGCCCATCCCCTATCCATCCTAGGGCACGCAGGGAGGGGAGGATAAGGGAGAGACGTAGTCTACTGGGGAAGAGAGGGCCTTGATCCCGTTCATGGGCTGCAGCTGTGACAACTGAATAAGAGTTCGGACCTGTGTAGTGCCAAACGCTGGAAACAAAGCATGTTTTATTTTGGTCTGAAGTTATCTTGGTTGGTGTCCTTCCCACAGACTGTGCCTTGTTATCTCCTTGAATTTGGTAAATACTTCTCTTGTTCCGTTGTGGAAATTTTGTCATTCTAGCTTGTTTGGTTTTTTTTATTTCACCCCTATCTGCTCATTAAATTTGGACTGTATTGCTTTCTTTTGAAGACTATTTTTGAGTATGTTTTATCTCCAACTGAGTATTATTGAACAGTGGGGCCAAGTTGGAGGCATTAAAGGACATTTATTTACATTTTAGATTTTGTTACATTTGTGTTACACTCTGGGTCATCACAGGAACCCTCCGATCTTGATGTTCCATCTTTTCTATCCTATATCTATGGAGCGGAGAGTTGGTCTCAGACTGAAAGCCCCTTGAAGAGGCTAGAAGCATTTGAAAGGTGGATTTACAGGTGGCTATTATTTATAATTGAGTGTCCAGGTTTCGCAGGCATATAAAAAGGCAATAGGACCACACGACAACCTTCTTACTGTCGTCAAGAAACGGAAATTGAGATGGTACGGACACGTGTCTCACTCTACTGGCCTCGCAAAGACCATCATGCAAGGGACGGTAAGAAGAAGCCGCAAACGGGGAAGACAACGAAGGAGATGGGAGGATGATATCCATGATTGGACAGGCTTGAACCTGGCAGCATCCCAGAGAGCAGTGGAGGACAGAGACGGATGGAGAAGCGTGGTGGTTAAATCTTCGCAGGCGCCCTAACGACCTCAAAAGAGGTCACGGGATAGGTGAGGTGAGGTGAGGATTATTTATAATAATAGGGACGAATGAAGGGACGCGGTGGCTCAGTGGCTAAGATGCTGAGCTTGTTGCTCAGAAAGGTTGGCAGTTCGAATCCCGAGTGCCGCGTAATGGAGTGAGCTCCTGTTCTTTGTCCCAGTTCCTGCCAACCTAGCAGTTCAAAAGTATGTAAAAAATGCAAGTAGAAAAACTGGGATGCCTTTGGTGGGGAGGTCCCAGGCGCCTTTGAAGGCATTTAGTCACGCCAGCCACATGACCACGGAGACGTCTTTGGACAGCGCTGGCTCTTTGCCTTTTGTAACGGAGATGAGCACTGCCCTCTAGAGCCAGAAACGACTAGCATGTATGTGAACCTTTACCTTTACTTTACCTTTATTATGTATAAGCTGGGTGGACAAAATCAGAAATGAGGAGGTGAAAAGCCGCCTGGAAAAGCCAAGAGAAATCATCAAAACCATAAAAAAGCGAAAATTAGACTATTTCGGACGTGGGATGCAGCACCTGGAAAAATATGGCATCCTTCACTTAATTCTCCAAGGAAAAATAGAAGGCAAATGAGGTCCAGGCTGAAGAAGAACATCAGGGCTTCAAAATCTGGTTTGGACAAAACTCAGCAACCCTTTTTTTCGTGTGGCTGTTGATAAAAATAGGATTGCCAACATGATCGCCAACGTCCATTGAGGGATATGGCACAACAACAAGAAGAATCTTTATGGCTGATTTGCTCAGATGTGGTAGAATTCCAGGTAACTGACTCATATTTATGATAGGTTGCGGTGTCCTAGGGTTCATGTGATCCCCTTTTGTACAAGCGTCCTCGATTTGTGACCATAATTGAGCCCAACATTTCTGTGGCGAAGCGAAACATTCATTTGGTGAATTTTCCCCCATTTTATGACCTTAACAGAAAATGGATAATCAGAGTTGGAAGGGACCTTATAGGTCATCCAATCCAGAGGTGGTCCGCCAATCTTTTGGACCTCAGGGACCACCAAACTCATAATTTTGAATCCCTGGGAAAATCCCCCCAAAAGTCTGCAGGAAAATTCCCCACCCCATTTTCCTACCAATCGATCGTTCTTTACTGCCTCCAGCTCTGTTCTCAGGGGGAGAGAGGGAGAGAGAGAGAGACTTTTGGCTTCATGCAAGGAAAGCAGCAGAAGCAGCAGAAGTCTTTCTTTCTCTCCCCCAAACTCTGCCAGAAATGCCTTGTGTTCCCATGCAGCCTGGATTAATTGCTTTGGAGGGGACATTTCTCTGCAGACCATCAGTGGTCCCCAGCCCACTGGTTGGTGACCATTGATCCAGTCCAACCCCTCCCACCCAAGCAGGAGACCCTACCTTCCTTGCCACTGTCGTGGAGTGCAGCACATAATAACACAGTTGTTCAGTGAATCTGCTTTCCCCCGTATTGACTCTGCTTGTCAGAAGGTCACAAAAGGGGATCGCGTAAACCCCAGGACACTGCAACCGTCATAAATATGAGTCAGCAGCCAAGCATCTGAATTTTGATCACATGGCCACGGGGATGCTACGAATGGCTGTAAAGTGTGAAAAACCTCCCCTAAGCCTCTTCTTTCAGCGTCATTGTGACTTTGAATGGACATTAAGTGGACTGTAAAGCGAGGACCAACTAACTGGTTGCCAGAAATGGATAGGTAAGGCCAGGCTTAGGAATATACTGTGGTGTGGGATCATCTTCTAGATCAGAATTTCTCAAGCTTGGAAATTTTTAAGAGGTGTGGACTCCAACTTTCTGAATTCTGGCCAGAGGATTCTGGGAGTAGAAGTCCACATCTCTTAAAGTGCAATAAACAAACGCCACAGTCATTATGGGAACACCGTGATCATTAAATGAACCCATTTTAGCCAATGGGTTGTTTCTGGAAGTAACTGCTGAAAAACCATGGTTACGTGACCACGAGGGATGCAGCAAATGTGGGCTGATTGCCAAGCGGCCAAAATGTGATCATGTGATGCAAGTTAGAACTTCAAAACTGGGTCATAAGTAGCTCTAAGGAGGTCTGTCATGACTTCAAAAAGTCAGTAAGCGACCCATCGTAAGTGCAGGGATACCTGTAGCCACCCATTGAATGGTTCCCAAGGACCAGTTATTATTATCAATATAACATATGTCATTCAAAAGCATACATCAATGTTCGCTACAGGGTGGTGCTGTTAAGAAAAGGGAATGTATAGAGGAGAATATGTGTAGCTCAGGGCTGAACTGTGAGGTCCTTGGTGCTCTCTGAGCTTGACTGTTTTCTTGCAGACGTTTCGCTGCCCAACTAGTTAATATCATCAGTGCACGGATGGTGTTACCTAGTTTGGAATTAAAACATCTGCAAAAAACCCCACCAAACTCAGAAAGCACCAAGGACCCCACAGTTCTCTCTGCATCCACCTGTTCCTTCTAGCACTAGTTTGCTAATGAAACATCTGCAAGAAAACTACCACATTCAGTTAGCATCAAGGAACCTACAGTCCTCCTCCTTCTCCTCCTCCTCCTCCTCCTCCTCTTCACAACGTCACTCCCTTCTAGTCCTAATGATATCTATCTGCAAGAAAACATCCAGGTCAGAGAGCACC
Source organism: Hydrophis major (assembly GCA_033807585.1). Classification (NCBI taxonomy): domain Eukaryota; kingdom Metazoa; phylum Chordata; class Lepidosauria; order Squamata; family Elapidae; genus Hydrophis; species Hydrophis major. Next base: position 257,780,075 of record CM066330.1, read on the forward strand.
AAGGACCCCACAGTTCCTTCCTTCCTTCCTTCCTTCCTTCCTTCCTTCCTTCCTTCCTTCCTTCCTTCCTTCCTTCCTTCCTTCCTTCCTTCCTTCCTTCCCTCCCTTCTTCCCTCCTTCTTTCTTTCTTTCTTTCCTTCCCTCCCTCCTTCCTTCCTTCCTTCCCTCCCTCCCTCCCTCCCTCCCTCCTTCCCTCCTTCCTTCTTTCCTTCCTTCCTTCCCTCCTTCCTTTCTTCCCTTCTTCCTTCCTCCTCCTCCTCCTCCAACCCCACTGTTTTTTAGCACTGATGATGAAACCTAGATTGGTAATGAAACGTCTGCAAGAAAACCAATCTCAGAGAGTACCAAGGACCCCAGAAAAGGAATATTTTTTGGCGGGGGCACTAACACACTAGAGGTAGCAACTAGATTGACAGCAGATCTCACCTTCACTTCTTGCTTCCATCCCCGCCCATCTTTCATTGTTATATCGCTCTATTCTCATTGTTTTTCTTGGTCATTGTTTATTCTATTGTACCATTACTTTGCCACTGTTAACGCTGAGCCTTCTTTTCATTTTTCCTTTTTTATTGTTGTAAGCTGCCTAGAGTTAGCCCCAGGGCGAGAAATAAATTAACAAATAAAATACATCTGATGAAATAAAAGTTGAGCTACCCCTTTACACAGAGAAACCATCAGGAATCTCAAAGGCAATTGTCAAAAAATATACCGCGGTTTTGTTTGAGTTTCATTATCCTATGTTTCATTGTTATCTCCATCAGCATTTTAATTTTATTCCACTAGAAAAAAAGAAAGCAGAGGAGTTGACGATTGAGAAGCCCATTATGGCTATTTCCTTCCCCCGCTCTGATATAATTTGGAAACCTTGGACCTGTTTTAAATCATGTGCAAATGTGGCACAATTCCACCTATAATATCCTTGCTAGCACATTCATAACAGCCTTGCTGTTTATGTGGTCATAAGGAAACGACCGAAAAACTTGAGAGAAAGAGGGAAGGAGAGGCAGAAAGGTGAAGGAGGCAATTTGAATCGGCATTTACCACACAACCATTTCATATTTGACGTTGCTAATTTAACTCCCATTGCATTTTTATTATAAAAAAATAACCCAGCATCTCATCAGCGCCAATAGCCACCCTTGAGAACGACTGAGGGAGTCTGCATGAGGGTTTGGCAGAGATTTTCAAAAGGTTTTACGGCTGTTTCAAGGAACAGATAGCCAGGGATGGTCCATTAAATACGGGCAGTCCTCGATGTATGACCAAAATCAAGGCCAACGTTTTTGTTGCTAAAGCGAGGAAATTGTTAAGTGAGTTTTGCCCCATTTTACGACCTTTCTTGCCACCCTGGTTAAGTGGATCAGTTGTTAAAATTAGGTACACGGTTCTGAAGTGAATCTGGCTTTCCCATCAGAACTTTGCCTGTCAGAAGGTCGCCATGGTTAGAACCACGTGAGTGTGGGACAACGTGACAGTCATAGATATGAGACAGCTGCCAAGCGGTAGACTTCTGATCACGTGACCATGTTGCAACAGTCGTAAGTGTGAAACTGGTCATAAGCAGAGTTGGTAATCGACCGGTTCAGACTGGTTCTATAGAACCGCTTGTTATGATTCTGCACAGTTTAGAGAATCGGCAAATCATTCCCCTGGCTGGCCCCCTTCTCTCCCTGCCCAGTCAGTCCTTAAGGTATTTCTTCCCCCTCCCTCCCGACGATCAGCTGTTCCGATGATCAGCTGTGCCCGGATCCTCCTCGCTTTCTTACTGCTTACTACCCAGGAGGCCCAAAAATGGAGTGCTGCAAAAACATATGTGTGTGTACATAGGCTGCAAAACAAAAAACAAAAAAAGAAGCCACGCCCACCCAGTCACATGGCCCCATAGCCACGCCCACAGAACCGGTTGTTTAAAAAAAATTTGAATCCCACCCCTGGTTATAAGTCACTTTTTTTCAGTATCCTTGTAACTGAACAATCCCTAAACAAAGGCTTGTAAGTCAAGGATAACTTATAAGTCAGGAAAAGAAATATAGCTAATGCCAAATTGTTCTTCCAATAGAGATGTGGAATTAGGTGCAATGGGGAATTAATTAGGATTGTGGTCCTTGCAAGAGTTCTTTAAACCCTCCCTTTCCTTGTGATGCGGCTCGGATGCTATTGGGGACCATAGCAGAGTGCGGTTGTTCACAACAACCACTACATGCCATAAATTTGAGCCAGAAGAGTTTGTTACCATGGGAAGACGGAGAGAAGCTAAGCACCTGGGGCTGGTGTTTTTAGTTTAAGAAAGAATCCTACAAAAGCTGCAGGGTTCTGTGTCTCCTATAGCAGGGCTTGAAATAATGAAGGACAGTGAACCCATTCCAAATCTGATGTAAATGCCGTGTGTGACGATTCTAATGATGGCTTGGAGGTAATTAATTGACCCGTGTGGTTGAACCATGGTAGCATGGACAATTTCCTAGACAGTGGCCTAATTTTAAAAGCCCTCTCCCTGCAGGAATTCTGGGGAATGTAATTTATTTCTTTCTTTCTTTCTTTCTTTCTTTCTTTCTTTCTTTCTTTCTTTCTTTCTTTCTTTCTTTCTTTCTTTCTTTCTTTCTTTCTTTCTTTCTTCTTCCTTCCTTCCTTCCTTCCTTCCTTCCTTCCTCTTTGCTTCCTCCCTCCTCTTGCTCTCTCTCTTTCTTTCCTCTCTCCCTTTCTTTCTTTTGTCTCTCTCTTTCTTTGCTTCATCCCTCCCTCCTCTTTCTTTCTCTCTTTCTTCCCTCCTTCCTTGCTCCTTTTCTTTCTTTCTCTCTATCTCTCTCTTTCCCCCCCTCCCTCCCTTTCATTTTTCTTTCTTTCTCTCTTTCCTCCCTCCTTCCTTCCTTCCTTTCCTTCTTTCTTTCTTTCCTTCCTTCCTTTCTCTTTCCTCCCTCCCTCCTCTTGCTCTTTCTCTCTTTCTTTCCTCCCTCCCTCCTTTCTTTCTTTTGTCTCTCTCTCTCTCTCTCTTTGCTTCATCCCTCCCTCCTCTCTTTATTTCTCTCTTTCTTCCCTCCTTCCTTCTCTCCTTCCTTGCTTCCTTTTTTCTTTCTTTCTCTCTATCTCTCTCTTTCCTCCTTCCCTCCCTCTTTCTTTCTTTCTTTCTTTCTTTCTTTCTTTCTTTCTTTCTTTCTTTCTTTCTTTCTTTCTTTCTTTCTTTCTTTCTCTTTGCTTCCTCTCACTTTCCTCTCTTTCTCTCTCTCTCTCTCTCTTTCCTTCCTTCCTTCCTTCCTTCCTTCCTTCCTTCCTTCCTTCCTTCCTTCCTTCCTTCCTTCCTTCCTTCCTTCCTTGTATCCTGCTTTGGGGAAAACAGGCAGGAAAAGTGGAGAAACAAAGAGATGGAGGGTGACATGGTATGATCTCAACTGCCCTGACATACAGGTAATCTTTGACCTACAACCATCTGTTTAATGACCCTTTGAACTTACATCAGGCACTGACAAAAGCGACTTACAACTAGTTTTCACACCAATGACCGTTGCAGCATCCCCAAAGTCATGGGATCAAAATTCAGGCGTTTGGCAACTGGCATGGATTTATGATGGTTGCATTTTCCTGGGGTGGGGGATGTCATGGGAAGCACCACTTGTCCCCTTGCCAGCCGGCTTCAGACAAGCAAACTCAATGCGAGAAGCCACATTCACTTAACAACTGTGATTCCCTTCACAACTATGGCAAAAAATGGGACACAGCTGACTTAACAACTGTCTTGCTTAGCAGGGGAAATGCTGGGCTCAGTTGTGGTTGTAAGTCGAGGACTTCCTGTAATATATTACCCACAGAGGCAACCGACTTTCAGAAATATGCAACAGACCCTGGTTTTTCAAGAAGCAAAAAAGTTTACACAAAATCCATAGACTGTATTAGGTTCCCTTTGCACATCCGTGCTATCGTTTCCGGCTCTAGGTGGTGGTGCTCATCTCTGTGACAAAGCCAAAAAGCCAGCGTTGTCCGAAGATGTCTCCGTGGTCATGTGGCCGGCAAGACTAAATGCCTTCGAAGGCGCACGGAGTGCTGCTACCTTCCCACCAAAGGGGTCCCTATTTTTCTACTTGCAATTTTTATTTGCTTTTGAGCTGCTAGGTTGGCAGAAGCCGGGACAAGGAATGGGAGCTCACTCCGTTACACGGCACTAGGTATTCGAACCGCCGAACTGCCAACATTTCTCATCAACAAGCTCAGCGTCTTAGCTCCCGAGCCACTCGGTGTCCCATCTACTGTATAAGTCTGATGCAATGCAATGTTTGCATTGTGAAAATGCGTCCACATGCCGACGTGCCCAGGCTGAAAATTATAGGTAGGTAGTCCTTGACTTACAACAATTGAACCCAAAATTTATCTTGCTTAGCAAAACATTTGTTAAGTCAGTTTTACAACCTTTCTTGCCAAGTGGTTAAGTGAATCACTGCAGTTCTTAAATTAGTAACCCGGTTGTTAAGTGAATCTGGCTTCCCCATTGACATTGCTTGTCAGCAGGTCACAAAAGGGGATCATGTGGTTCCAGAATCCTGCAACCATCATAAATATGAACCAGTGGCCAAGGGTCTGAATTTTGATCACACAGATAACAGATAATCAGAGTTGGAAGGGACCTTATAGGTCATCTAGTCCAACCCCCTACACCATTTCTGACAAATGGCAGTCCAATCAAGGGGATGCTACAAAGCTGTGAAAAACAGTCATAAGTCACATTTTCAGTGCCGTTGTAACTTTGAACTTTGTCGCTAAATGAATTGTTGTAAGTCAAGGACTACCTCTATTAGATTCACTTGCTTTGTTGTGACAAGATATGGGGCTGGGTTCACAGTGGTGGTATGTTACTGGTTTGGCCCAGTTTAGACAAACCAGTAGTAAAAATCACTACCAGTTCCAGAACTGGTACTAAAAAAAAGCCTCCAATCAGCTGAGAGGAGGGGAAAAAAGCCTCCAATCAGCTGAGAGGAGAGGAAAAAAGCCTCCAATCAGCTGAGAGGAGGGGAAAAAAGCCTCCAATCAGCTGAGAAGAGGGGAAAAAAGCTGACAATCAGCTGAGAGGAGGGGAAAAAGCCTACAATCAGCTGAGAGGAGGGGAAAAAAGCCTCCCATCAGCTGAGAGGAGGAGGGGAAGAAAGCTGACAATCAGCTGAGAGGAGGGGAAAAAAGCCTCCAATCAGCTGAGAGGAGGGGAAAAAAGCCTCCAATCCGCTGAGAGGAGGAAAAAAAGGCCTCAGCTGAGAGGATAAAAGACTGAAAAGCGCATGGGAGGATGGGAGCTTCTAGCTTTTGGTTTCTTCATCCTTTCAGCTGATTGGCTTGTTAGGTTCACATGCGCGATCACCCACCAAACCAGTAGCGACTAAGATAGGATTCCACTACTGGTTCACATAACATGTTGAATCAGAATAGTAGAAGGTTTAGTAGCGATATTGGTGCAATATATTAAGCTTGCTAAGTGTTCACTTTGTTGTGGGTGTGTTAGAAAGTCGCAGGATGGTTGGTGTGGGGCTTAATCATATAGTGTTAACCCCTGAAAGGGGTTAATGGTGTGGTTCTCAGATTTAAAGGTCCAAAACAGGAGACATATTTTCAAATAAGCGTGCATATTAACTTGTGTGACATTTGCATTGTTTGCATCTTATTATCCATGACGTTTTGAGTCACTTGACCCCAGAACCTCACAGGAGAAAAATCTTTGTAGACTGTATCACTGTATCACTGATAATACTTCATTTTTAAGTGATCCTGTTGAAAATGACAGACTCTCTCAATTCACGATTGAAGGCGAATCTATGTCTAATCTATATATACTATAAAAGCAAAATACCACTCACGCATCATCACAAAATCTCCAGAAACGTCAAGCCTACAAACTTGAAATTTGGCACGTATGTTCCTCTTGGCTACTATTATTATTGTTATTGTTATTGTTATCATTATTATCATTATTATTATCATCATCATCATTATTATTATTATTATTATTATTATTATTATTATCATTATCATCATTATCATTATTATCATTATCATTATTATTATTATCATTATTATTATTATTATTATTATTATTATTATTATTAACACACTCTGATGCTAAGGGGTTCTATTCCCCCTCCCCAACTGAAAATAAATCTGTTCCAAATGCAAAACACAAGCAGAGGAGAGGAGTTTCAGTTTCAGAACAGCAACCAGCTTTAGTACAGAACAGTTGAGCTAAGCCACACCCAGTCTCCTTGCTGTCTCCTTCTTGCTCACACAGCAAATATTTTTTCAGTTTCCAAACAGCCCTCAACTCTCTCACGCACTGATAGGATGCTAGCCAGATGAATATTGATGCATGCTGGTAGGCAAAGGCACAATTCCACCCCCTCTTATTTTCCTCCCCAAAAACTAAGCCTGAATATATAGTTTCATAGCTAAGCCTGGGAATCGAGCTAGTAGTAGAAAATAGATAATGTTGTAGGATCCAATCTGAGTCATTCACTGGGACCAAAGATTTTGTCTTCTGAGCTTTTGGACTTGTGCTGGAGTCCATCTTCAGGGAACTTCTCTGTACTCTAGAGAAGAAGAAAAAAAACCTCTGGTCCTATGGATCAACCCATATTGGATCTCTCAGTTCAACACCATTTCAACTAATTCCGTCACCTAATAATCCTCATATATATGCCTTTCATTTGAAAGCAAATTAATTGACATGTTTCTCTTCTTGGATTATTTGATTTTTTTTCCATCCTGCCTTTATTGTTTATAAATAACTCAAGGTGGCAAACATGCCTAATACAACCTTCCTCCTCCTATTTCCCCCACAACAACAACCCTGTGAGGTGGGTTGGGCTGAGAAAGAGACTGGCCCATAGTCACTCAGTTGGTTTTCATGCCTAAGGCAGGAGTAGAACTCAATGGTCTCCTGATGATTGGCCCAAAGTCACCCAGCCAGCTTTCTTGTTTAAGGTGGGACTAGAACTCACCATCTCCTGGTGATTGGCCCAAACTTACCAGCCAATATTCATGCCTAAAGCAAGACTAGAACTCACTGTCTCCTGGTGATTGACCCAAAGTCACCCAGCTGGCTTTCATGCCTTAGGTGGGACTAGAATTCACAGTCTCCTGGTTTCTAGTCTGATGCCTTACTAGACCAAACGGGCAGCTCAATGACATTATACATGGCTTTGCCTTCTGATTTTGAGCATTCAAGAAAAATTATGTGGATTTTAAATTGACCGCTTTTAATAAACCCTCCTTACAGACCCCTCACATCCCAGACATAAACTGTTTCAACTCCTACCCTCAGAACGACGCTATGCACTGCACATCAGAACAACTAGACACAAGGACATTTTTTCTAGAAAGCCATCACTCTGCTAAACAAATAATTCCCTCGACACTGTCCAACTTGTCATGTCCGTTCGGCAAGGAGACCAGGAGGCAGTGACTGTGGTTTCAGCTCTTTATTAGGCCCCCGGAACCAATCTGGTTCCAAGGGAAAACTTGCGGCTTTTTATTCTCAAGCCGCGGTGGCCGCGGCCAATGGCACCGCTTTGAATCTCCTGCGATTCGTATCCGCCAATCGCAGGAGATTCTCAGCGGGCCAATTGGCTCGCTAAACCAATCAGATCACCCCGCGCTTTGACCAATCAAAACGCGGGGTTTCAAGAATGCAAATGAAGGTACAGAACACAACTATTTACAAAGTCTGCACTACTATTACTGTTAATTTTCTCATCACTCCTTATTACCCCCCCCCCCACTTGTGACTGTATGACTGGAACTTTGTCGCTTGTATCCTTATGATTTATATGGACTTTTTCCTAGTATTGTTTGATTGCTTATTGTACCCTCTGATTAAGATTAAGTAAGCGTTGTACCTGATGATTCTTGACTCTTGACGAATGTCTCTTTTCTTTTTATGTATACTGAGAGCATTGGCACCAAGACAAATTCCTTGTCTGTCCAATAACACTTGGCGAATAAAGAATTCTATTCTATTCTATTCTATTCTATTCTATTCTATTCTATTCTATTCTATTCTATTCTATTCTATTCTATTCTATTCTATTCTACTCTACTCCATTCCATTCCATTCCATTCCACTCCATTCCATATTCTATTCCAATTTTATTCTATTCTATTCCATTCCATTCCATTCTATTGTTTTGTACCTCACGACTATCATTAAGTGTTGTACCTGATGATTCCTGACTCTTGACGAATGTATCTTTTCTTTTATGTACACTGAGAGCATTTGCACCAAGACAAATTCCTTGTGTGTCCAATCACACTTGGCAAATAAAGAATTATTTATTCTATTCTATTCTATTCTATTCTATTCTATTCTATTCTATTCTATTCTATTCTATTCTATTCTATTCTACTCCATTCCATATTCTATTCTAATTTTATTCTATTCTATTCCATTCCATTCTATTGTTTTGTACCCCACGACTATCATTAAGTGTTGTACCTGATGATTCCTGACTCTTGATGGATGTCTCTTTTCTTTTATGTACACTGAAAGCATTTGCACCAAGACAAATCCCTTGCGTGTCCAGTCACACTTGGCCAATAAAGATTTCTATTTCTATTCTATTCTTACTCTGCTAATTGTGAACATGGCTCACTGGATACAAATGCCCTGGTTTCTGGCTCTAAAGGGATGGAGCAGATGGCTTCAAAAGACCTTTGGACCACTTACATGTTTTCCATGGAAGCTTCAGGGTGCATAATTTTTGCAACCCTGCTCTGCTTTTTTAAAATGCGTCAGTCTTAAAGAGGTAGAAGGTTACGACCGTTGCAGCATCCCCGTGGTCATGCAATCAGAATCCAGACTGGCTGGCTCAGGAATTCTGGGAGTTGAAGTCCATAAGGGCCATGGTTCCTCCCCCTCCCCCCCCCCGCCTTCAAGTGAGCCAGCCAAGGCACAATTTTCCTGAGAATTCATTTAATCAATGTACATCCTGGGCTTAACTTTTATGCAATGCTGACAGTTTGCTACATTAACTCCAGGCATGTTTTCAATAAAAGAAAATGATGTACGGTATAGCCTGTAAAACAGGTGGAGCTGTTTTTCCACCTTGGTAGTTGATGCAATAAAATAGCTTTTGTGAATGGTTGAAACATTTCCATCCCATCTCCCCCCTCACTTACTTCATCAGTTCAGGATCCTCCTTATCATCCTTCGTGGGTGGGATTTTCATTCCGCTTTTCTTGGCACGAGGGCAACCTGATAAACTGTAGGAGTTTTTAAAAAACAGAAGGGGGAAAAAACACACAAGGATATCACACTTCATTTGGCAAATTCCTTCCTGCCCTGATGCTAGTCGCCTTAACAGGTAATCCTTGGCTTACAACCATTCGTTTGACACTGGTTTGAAGTCACAACTGCTCTAAACAAAACATTTGCTAGACCAATTCTTGAATACAGCTCATCTGTCTGGAACCCACATTGCATATCAGACATTAACACAATCGAGAGATATTTCACAAAAAGAGTCCTTCACTCTTCCACTCGAAACAGAATTACCTTATGCCACCAGACTTGAAATTTTAGGCTTAGACAACTTAGAACTACACTGACTTCAGTCCAACCTAAGCGTAGTACAAAAAAATTATCCATTGCAACACCCTACCTGTCAATGACTACTTCAACTTCAACCACAATAATACACGGGCACACAATAGATACAAACTCAAGGTAAACCGCTCCAAACTCGATTGCCAAAAATATGACTTCAGCAACAGAGTGAGTGGTCAATGCCTGGAACACACTATTTGACTCTTCCCCAAACCCCAAAAACTTTAACCTTAGACTGTCTACTGTTGACTTCAACCCATTCCTAAGAGTCTTTAAGAGGCATGCATGTGCACCAACCTATCTACTGTCCCTGACCCAATGTCCCTTTTATTCATACTTTTCATGTATTAATAATCATGTTTGTACATTATCTAATACATGCTCGACAAATAGAAAGAAAGAAAGAAAGAAAGAAAGAAAGAAAGAAAGAAAGAAAGAAAGAAAGAAAGAAAGAAAGTGACTTCAAACTGGTCTTTGACTATTCTGGCTGGGTGACTCTGGGACAATTACCAGGAGATTGTAACTTCTAGTCCTCCCTTAGCATGAAATCCACTTGTGTAACTTTGGGATAATTACCAGGACATGGTGAGTTCTAGTGCTGCCTTAGGCATGATAGCTGACTGGGAGACTTTGGATTAATCACCAGGAGATGTTGAATTCTAGTCCTACGTTAGATGTGAAAGCTGTTTGATTGATTTTGGAACAATCACCAGGACACTGTGAGTTCTAGTCCCACTTTAGGTATGAAAGCCAGCTGGAATTTTGTGGGGAAAACAGGAGGAGTAATGTGTATTAAATATGTCTGCTGCCTTGAGTTATTTTTAACAAAAACAATAAAGGCAGGATATAAGTAAATACAGATAGTCCTTAATTTACAACAACTCATTTAGGGAGTGTTTGAACTTACAGTGAGGCTGAAAACGTTTTTTCACTATTTTTCACACTAATGACCATTGTGGCATCTCCCTGGTCATGTGATCAACTGACTCGCATTTATGACAGTTGCAGTATCCCGGGATCATATGATCCCCTTTTGTAACCTTCTGACAAGAAAAGTCAGTGGGAAAGCTGCAAAATATATTCATGAACTGGAAAAGAGCTTAGTAACAAGGTCAGCCAATGAATAGGCATAGCAACTAAATCAGCCAATGAGGACTGTTTGGAAACTGAAATTAGAACTAGCCTAGGCGTGGCTCTATATTAAGCTCTGAAGCTCTGCAGCTATGATAAGCTCTGAGTCTGTCTGTTGAAAATGAAACTGCTTCTCTCCTCCGCTTGCTTGCTGAACTAAAGTGAAACTGGAAGTTCCTCTGTTCTCTGTGCTATTGAAGTTACTTGCAACCTGTTTCTGTCTGAGTTTGCTCCATGTTGGAGAAATCTACAACTGGTTTGTAAAATCTACTTATTATGTTTATAAAGAGGTTAAATGAAGCATCAGCCATCTATGTTTATTTTTCTGGCACTCAAGTAATGCTGCCAAACTCTGAACAGAAGCCAGATTCATTTAACAACCAGGTTACTAACTTAACGACTGCAGTGAGTCACTCAACATCTGTGGCAAGAAAGGTTGCAAAATGGCGCAAAATTCACCTAACAAATTTCCCACTTAGCAACATAAATTCTGGGCTCAATTGTGGTTCGTAAGTTGAAGACTACCTATAAATATTTAACGAACTCTGGTTGAGATGGATGTGACTAAAGAAAGAGGAATTTGTACTATCTAAATAATTTATTGGCTGCGCCTCAAGTTGGGGAAATCTTCCTTACACGCCCCTCCCCCCCCCATTCCTTGCTCCCAGGAAAGTATTAATTTTTCATTTCCCCCCTGAAAATGAACATCTCATTTTCATCCTAACACTGAAAAGGAACCATTCTTCCCTTTGATATTTCCACATGTGCAGTGATTTGATAATTTCCATTTCCACACCTCAGAAGGGAGGCAAGCGGTGGTGAAAATTAAAAAGAAAATGGGGGAGAAAAAAAAGACAGCCATTTGCTTTAAGGGGAGCAGCTTTTGCAATTAATAGTGTCTGGCCAGGAAGGTATTTGCTAGCAGATGGCAGATGTTAATGGAGCTGTTCAAATGGGAGACTGCCAGGGCCCTCATTAATGTTTGAAAAAGATAATAGGAGTCATCAATACAGTGGTGTTATTAACAGGAATTTTGCATCAGCTAAAATCTGAGCCTTTTATCTTTATACCCACTGCAGAAAAGGTAAGTAATCTGATTCTGGAAAGTTTAGCTTTTTTTTTTTTTTTTTTGAAAAGCAGATTCGAGAGATGAAAATTGGATTCGTCTTCTGCTAACTTTTCCAAATATATTGCAATTTGTCTATTGCGCCAAGAAAAAAATAAAAGATGTTGAGAATTTGGAAAGAGAGCAGAGAAGAGCAACTTAAGATGATGAAAGGCCTAGGGACTAAAACATATGATGAACGGTTGCAAGATTTGGGTATGCCCAATCTACAGAAAAGAAGGACTAGGCAGGACAGGATAGCAGTGTTCTAGTATTTGAGGGGCAGGCACAAAAGAAGACTCTGTGTGTGTGTGTGTGTGTGTGTGTGTGTGTGTGTGTGTGTGTGTGTGAATTTATTTTCCAAAGCACCAGAGGACAAGACAAGAAACAATGGAGGGAAACTATTCAAGGAAAGAAGCAACCTGGAATTAAGGAGAAACTTCCTAACAGTGAGGACAATTAACCAGTGGGACACTTTGCCTTCAGAAGTTGTAGGAGCTTCATCACTGAAGATGTTTAAGAAGAGATTGGGTAACCATTTGTCTGAAATGGTATAGTGTCTCCCGCTTGAGCAGGAGGTTGGACTAGAAGACCTCTAAGGTCCCTTCCAGCTCTCTTCTGAAATTAATTGAAAGAGAAACTAGAAATGACTTCAGAATTGAAACTAAATTATTTTTTTCGAGGAATGCATATATAATATGTATTTTAATCACATTCTATCCAGTCCTCTAAGGCTCAAGATAGGAAGTTGGAAAATTGAAGAGGGGAGGAGGAGATTATTATTACATTTATTGCATGAGAAAGTTCCTTAGCTTCATTCTTTTTTTTTTTTTTTACTTAAATTTTACTGGTTCTCTTTAACAGCTCTTTTAGACTGTTCATGCCAATAAGAGGGGAATATTGGTAGCTGGGGATTGAACTGCGGTGTCCTTAGTGCTCTCTGAGCTTGATGGTTTTCTTGCAGGCGTAACATCATCAGTGCGAGCAAGAAAATAACCAAGATCAGAGAGGACTGTTCATGGTTATGCAGATGAGTGGGGGAACAGGTATAAGTACTCAATAGTAGTGTTGAAAGGCTGTCAAAATGCCTTTCTTCTGAGGATTCGATTTTCCCACTGGGAGAACTCCGGTGCAAGGATACAGACAACTGCTTGAAAGCTGGATCTTTTTATTTTTCAGGAAGGCGAGAGATAGCAAGAAGTCTGCGTTCCTGGGCTAGCTACCTTTGTATGGTAAGTCCCTGATTTTTATACCTTTTTCTCATTTTGTGTGTGTGTGCTTGTGTTTGTATTTCTTAATGTTTTAAATCCTGTCAGGGGTTGTCTTCATTTCCGCCGGAGGGTAAACTCCGAGGGGTGCAGAAGGCAAACTTTGCGGGGTGGTTTGATTGGATTATCGGTTTCATCCTAATCTTTTTTTTGCTTAATGGTTTCTTATATTTGTTTTGTGGCAATCTCCTGTCTGTCTCCTTTGCAATATATTTTGTGTCTTTTGTCTGTTTGTTTTGCTGATTTGGCATGTCTTGTGTTTGTAAGGGTTTTCTTTTCTTGTTTCCTTAGTTTTCTTAATTATTTGGGCTTGTGTCTTCTTCAGTACCTTTTATTTTATTTCTTTTCCTATGCAAGTTTGTTTTATGGCTGGCTTGATGTTCCCTTTGGGCTTTTCCTGCTTGGGTGACACCACTGTCCTCGTGAAGTTTCCTTTCCACAGTAGTAACTGTGAGAGGAATCTTGGAGTTCTAGTGGACAATTACTTAAATGTGAGCCAGCAGTGTGCAGCAGTTGCTCAAAAAAACCAACACAGTCTTGGGCTGCATTAACAGAGGGAAACTATATGCACTTTAATCTTGTGCTTTTAAACTTTAGTTGACTGCCCAGAGACAGATTAGTGAGATGGATGGCTCAATAAATCATTCTTAAAAGAATGCATAAACAAGTGGGATGGGATGGAGCGAAAAAATCAAGATGGTGGCCATGACCAATGAATTGTGTGGTTGCAGCCATCATCTTGGCTTTCTTGACTTCCTTGAAAAGAGGCCTGGGCTTATCAGTTCCCCAAATACACTAATTCACTTCCTCTCTTTCTGCCGTCGATCTCTTTTTTTGGTAGAAGCATTTTCAACTTACCTCCTATGTGATGCGTAATTTCCTGTTATATGACCGGACCCATCACAGCCAGGAGTTGGGCACCTGGGAGGAAGAAGATGCAGGAGGAAGAGGGAGGGAGGGAGGAAGGAGAGGGGAGGGATAGAGAAGGAAGGAAGGAAGAAAAAAAGGAGGAGTAGACAGAGGAGGAAGAGGGAGAGAAAGGAATAGAGAAGAGAAGTAGGTAGGAAGGAAAGAAGTAAGGAAGAAGGAGAAGGAAGAGGAGAAGGAGAAGAAAAGAAAGAAAAGAAATAATTGTCATCCTTATCTCAGATGGGAAACTGTTTTTTCTTTTCTTTTTTGATGTAGGTAAATTTTGATGAAGGAAATTCCAGATGGGCATAAACATGATAGTAAAACTGCTTCCCTACAATTTACACATTAGAGTAAGGCAAACCTAGTCCATAACTTCAGAGTCAATTGTTTTCATCACAGAAGTTTGAGGATTGTGGGTTTTTTATCTCTCTCTCTTTCTTTTATCTCTTTTATCATTTGTCGTTGTAGACCTCTTGTCTCCTCGGATTCTCAGAGCACAGAAAAGAGAAATAAAACCATAAAACCAAGGGGATGCATGGACCTATCAAATTGATTACTATTGAATGGAGATTGGAAGCTGGATGAAGATGAGAACAAAAATCTGGGCTGGAATCAAGACTCAAATGATTTTCCCACATTCAGAGGAGCTTAGTTTTGAAAGAGGGGCCAAACCAACAAATTCAACCCTGCTCTCTTCAGGAACTGAAATAGATAGTCCTCATTTAGCGACTGCCTTGTACAGAAACCATTCAATTACATCAATAACTTTATGACCAAACATCACTCTTACAACCTTTGCAAGTCTGTAAAGCAGAGGAAAGCTGAAGACAGATCAGAAGCACAGCTGTAGTTTCAATTAGTGACTACTTTGCTTAATGACTGCATTGCCAATCCCGGTAGCCACTAAACAAGAACCACTTCCATATTATTTCCAATCATTGGGGGACCGGTTTGTGCTTGAAGACATCCAAGAAAGAGAGACCGCCAATTCCTGTGGTTATTAATTCTACTATTGAGTGGAATTTTACTATTGAGCACTCCTTTATAATTACCTACAAGTAGTCCTCGACTTGCAACTGCAATAAGGTTGCTGTCATGCACCTGTTGGAATCTGATTCCGAGGGGGAGGTTGAACAGCTGACAGGGTATTGGGAATGTGGCTTTGGTGGCTGCGGAGGAAACTGGGGAAGGAAGACCCAGGTCCATTCAGAAGAAGACCCAGGCCCACCCCCTCTTCATCCTAGGTCATGCAGGGAAGAACAGATAAGGGAGCAACATGGGTTATGGGGAAGAAAAAGGTCCTGATTCCCTTCATTAGCTGCAGCTGGGAAAACAGGATATAAAGGATGCTTGGACACAGCACCTTGCTGGAAGCAAAGCGTGCATTATCTTTGTTTGTCACAACTAATCTGGGTTCTGGTGTCCTCCCAACTGTGTGTGTTTCGTTATCTTTTGAGTTCTGCAATTCCTTATCCTGCCCTGTCTTATTAATTGCTGCAGTGTGGTTTGTGTTGGTTTTTGTTTATAATTTATATGTACTTTGGATTTGGACTGAATTTTTTCCCTTTAAAAACTGTTCTTGGGAGAGTTTTTTTTCTCCAGCCGATGATAACTGGACATTGGGGGCCAAGTTGGAGGAATTAAAGGGACTTTACATACTTTTGTGACTTTGTTGCTTTTATGCCACACCCCAGGTCATCATAGTTACCCATTACAGTTGTTAGTTCAGTCATAAAGCAGGTCACTCTGGTGACCAATCTGATTTTATGAACTTTTTTGCGGTGGTGGTTGTTTGCCTTGGGCTGTTTTGGCAGAAATCCGGAAATAAATGTTGTTGTTTTTTAATCAAAAACATTGCAAAATGTAGTCATGTGACCATGGAATGCTACAAATGGCTGTAAATGCAGGCTGGTTGCCAAGCAACCCACATGCAGTCATGTGACCATGGTGGGGAGGGCTGTTGGAACTCCAGAAGTGAGCCCTATAAGTAGGGGAGGCCCATCATAACTTTAAATAGTCACTAAGCAACCTGACGTAAATTGAGGACTATCTGTATAACAGTGGGCATGAGTACAGGCAGTCCTTGACTTACAACAGTTCGCTTAGTGACTGTTTGAAGTTACAACGGCACCAAAAAAAGTGACTTAGGACCGTTTTTCACACTTATGACCATTTCCAGCATTCCTATGCTCATGTGATTTACATTCAGATGCTTGACAACTGACTTACATTTACGATGGCTGCAGTGTCCCGGGGTTATGTTATTCCCTTTTGCAACCTTTTGTTGTGGTTAGCCAGCAGCAGGTGCAGATGGCTGAGGAGAGCGAGGACTCTGATGAAGGGCCAGGTCCATCAGGGAGTGGGCTGCTGCCTTCAGAGATTGTGGGGGCTGGCAGCAGTGATGAGGAGTTTCCCGAGGAGCCTGTGCCAAGTGCACGTGCATGAAGGATTGCTCCCAGGAAAGAGCAGCTGCAGCAGCACAGGCGACTCGGGAGTGAGGTTGCAAGGTAATGGCCCCTCCCTCAAGAGGATAAAAGCTAGGTTTGGAAAAGCGTTCTTTGCAGACGGCAAAGAAGCTCTTAAGCTCGACGGGTGGACATTTTAATTTGTGTTTGGAGAATCTTGTAAATTAGTTCTTAATCTCTGGGTTTTTGGCAGCCTTGACAAACAACTTGGCAAGGCTCTTTCTTGTCGGAGCTAATTCGTGGAAAGCAGCCTTCAGAACAGAATTCGTTATTAAACCTTAAAAGGTGGGGGGGCTGCTGCCTTTGTCTGTGTTTGCTCTTTGGAAACCTGGTTGGGTCAGAACACCTTTTGACAAGCAAAGTCCATGGGGGAATCCAGTTTTACTTAGCAACTGTGTTAGTAACTTAACAACTGCAGTGATTTACTTAACAAAGGTGGCGCGTAACAAAAATTTTGCACTCAGTTGCAGTTGTATGTCGAGGACTATCTGTATTGGGAAAAACTTCTGGTTCTGAAATTGTTACAATAGTATGTTATAAGCCACCCAGAGTCACTTTGTAGCAAAACAGGCCGCAAAATAAATTTAATTAATAAAAACAAAATAAAATATTCTTTATAGATAGCCCCCAGGGGCTTTTAAGCAGAAGAAAGGAATGGTGTCGCGTCGGTCATGAAGATTTTTGAGGACTTCAGAGCTCCAAAAGTTTCTTTTTTGTTTACCGTCTATACTTGTGGATAAGTCAAGAATTTTAGCTTCTAAAATTGGGTTTGACTTGTCTATGAACCAGAGCTCTGCTTTTTAAAAGCCGGTCACAACCTTAAAATGGTGCAGTTTTATAAATGACAACGCAACAGTTTACAGTTTCGTTGTTGGTATGGTTAAATTTTTGAGGATCAGTGGTGCACTTTTCATGATAATTTGTTTGAAATTTGGCAGGTCGGATTATCTGCAGAAAGGCTGATCTACAATTATATGTGGTTTTTTTTTTTTAATATACAGGTAGTCCTCAACTTACAGCCATTCGTTTAGTGACTGTTCAAAGTTACAAAAATACTGAAATGGTGACTTACGACTGGTCCTTGCGCTGACGAGCATCACAGCATCCCACGGTCACATGATCAAAATCTGGACAGTTGGCAACCAATCTGTTTTTAAAATGGTTGCGGTGTCCTGATATCACATGACCACCATTTAGGAGCCTCTGTGGCGCAGTGGTTAGAGTGCAGTACTGCAAGTTACTTCTGCAGCCAGCTGCCTACAATTTGGCAGATCGAATCCCACCAAGCTCAAGGTTGACTCCGCCTTCCATCCTTCCGAGGTGGGTACAATGAGGGCCCAGATTGTTGGGGGTGATATGCTGACTTTGTAAACCGCTTAGAGAGGGCTCTAAAGCACTTAAAGCAGTACATAAGTCTAATAAGGGCTATTGCTATTTAAGACCTTCCCAGCCAGCTCCTAGAAAGCAAAGTAAGTGTGAGAAAACCAGATTTGCTTAATGACCATCTGATTCATTTATCCATGGCAGTGTTTCATTTAACAAACGTGGCAAAGAAGTCATAACATTGATGTGGTGGGATTCAATTGGTTAACAACTGGCCAGGGGCAAGTGGGCGGGGCAACTAATCACCAGAACTATCAGTTTGGGTGAACTGGTCCAAACTGGGTGAATCCCACCCCTGCACGGCTTTCATAACCACAGAAATCCTGCCCCCAGTTGCAGTTGTAAATTGAGGACTACCTATAATCAATTATCTGCCTCAATTTCTCATTATATGTTATAATTTTTTTTAAAAAAATGCCCAACTATCAGAAAAATGCAGTTAAATCTGTGCTTTGAAAGACTTAAATGGGCTGGAAATAATTTTCTTTTTCTGGCATGGGGGAACATGGGAATTTTCATGACTTCTAAATGGATTAGTAATGGCAATCCTCGACTTACGACATTTGACCCCAACATTTCTGAGACATTTGTTAAGTGAATGTTGTCCCATTTTACGACATTTCTTCCCACAGTTGCTAAGTGAACCCTTGCAGTTGTTAAGTTAGGAATACGGTCCTTAAGTGAACCTGGCTTCCCCATTGACTTTGCTTGTCAGAAGGTCACAAAAGTTGATTACATGACCCCAGGACACACCATCATAAATATGAGTCAATTGTCAAATGTCTGAATTTTGATCACATGACCATTGGGATGCTACAATGCTGATATGAAAAATGACCATAAGTCACTTTTTTTCAGTGCTGTTGTAACTATGAATGGTCACTAAATGAACTGTTGCAAGTTGAGGACTACCTGCTGACTCCTATTTTTTTTTAAAAAAAAAAAATTGCACAGGGATGCAAAGGATAGCGCATCGTGTTAGCAATGTGGAAATATACTCTCTGGAAGTGTAATAAAAATAGTTATCACTTCACCAGTGTTGCAAAAGCTCATTCAGAATCAAAGAAGAGAGTGTAAGATTAAAAGGGACAGGCGTCATGAAGGTAATTATTCTTTCCAACACAACAAGTTGATGTTCTCCATAAGTGCAGGAACTAAATTCCACCCCCTTTGAGCATTGCAAATCTTGAAAAATAATTCTCTTGGAACTCCTCATAACAATCATTCACAACTTTGCCAGTGTAATTAGCACCTTATTAAGACACCTAGCAACCTCCGGATCAAGATATAGGTAATGCTCGGCTTATGACCACAATCGAGCCCAAAATTTCTGAGCCATTTGTTAAGTGAGTTTTGCCCCATTTTACGATCTTTTTTGCCACATTTGTTAAGTGAATCATTGCAGTTGTTAAGGTAGAAACGGTTGTTAAGTGAATCTGGCTTCCCCATTGACTTGGCTGGTTGGAAGGTCGCAAAAGGGGATCACAGGACCCCGAGACTCTGCAACCATCATAAATATGAGACAGTTCCCAAGCATCTCCTCCCATTTATGACTATAACCTTGTTGCTTGAATGTCTACGATTTATATTATTTTATTTATTTCCTGGTATGATTTGATTGCTTATTTAGTAATCTATGACTATCACTAAGTCTTGTTCCAGATGATTCTTGATGTATTTTTTTCTTTTTATGTACACTGAGAGCTAATGCACCAAAGACAAATTCCTTGTGTGTCCAATCTTACTTGGGCAATAAAGAATTCTAATTCTATTCTATTCTATTCTATTCTATTCTATTCTATTCTCTATTCTATTCTATTGTATTCCAATTCTCTATTCTGTTCTGTTCTTTTCTATTCCATTGCACTCCACTCCATGTTTTCTATTCTATTCTATTCTATTCTATTCTATTCTATTCTATTCTATATACTATTCTATTCTATTTCTATTCTATATTCTATTCTATTCTATTCTATATTCTATATTCTATATTCTATATTCTATATTCTATATTCTATATTCTATTCTACTCCACTCCATATTTTCTTTTCTATTCTATATTCTTTTCTTTTCTTTTCTTTTCTTTTCTTTTCTTTTCTTTTCTTTTCTTTTCTTTTCTTTTCTTTTCTATTCTATTCTTTTCTATTCTATTTCTATTCTTTTTCTATTCTAATCTATTCTATTCTATCTGAATTTCGATCATGTGAGCATGAGGATGTCGCAAAGATTGCTAAGTGTTGAAGAATGGTCATGTCACTTTTTTCAGTGGCATTGTAACTTCTAACCGTCATTAAGTGAACTGTTGTAAGTTAATGTATTCCATTCTCCCTGTGAAGGAAGATCTTGGTTAGGGCAATTCAAAGGGTATGCAACCTTTGATAACTCTCAGCTTGGTTTACCAATTTTTGGTGCAGGAATGTGTAGATCTTAGGGAAAATGTTTGTGATATATGACACAACGTGAATTGATCTGCTGACAATGCACAATGACACAATGATGTCCCCGGTACTCTGAGCTTGGTTGCTTTCTTGCAGACGTTTCATTGCACAACTAGTTGATGAGAAGCTAGAGATATCTGGAAGTTGAATTATGCCAACTGGAATTCTTTTCTTGTTGGTGTGAAGTTGGCTTGATTGCTTATTGTACCCTATAACTATCATTAAGTGTTGTACCTTATAATTCTTGACAAAAGTATCTTTTCTTTTTTATGTACACTGAGAGCATTTGCACCAAGACAAATTCCTTGTGTGTCCAATCACACTTGGCCAATAAAGAATTCTATTCTATTCTATTCTATTCTATTCTATTCTATTCTATTCTATTCAGTGTTTTGCTGCATAACCAAGTAGGTGGATAATACAGGTAGTCCTCAACTTGTGACCACAATCGAACCCAACATTTACATTGCTAAATGAGACAATTGTTCACTGAGTTTTGCCCCATTTTTACAACTTTTCTTGCCACGTTTGTTAAGTGAATCACTGCAGGAATTCTCTTATCTCCTCCTCTTCCCTGCCAATCTCACTCCCTTCTAGCAGTGATGATGATACCCAGTTCAGGAGTGGGATTCTACGGGTTCGGACTGGTTCGGGCAAACCAGATGTTAAAGTTTTATAGCTGGCTCGCCGAATCAGTATTTCAAACAACTGTCTGGGCACGCCCTCCCCTCCCAGGAGTTTCCACGTGGCCCATTTTCGATGGAGGTAAGTACAGGCTCCCATGTGGAGGCTCTGGGAGGGTGAAAAATGGGCCTTCTGGAAGTCCTGAAACAGGCCTATTTCCAGTTTCTGGAGGGCCTCCAAAGGCTGAGGGAGGCTGTTTTTGCCCTCCCAAAGGCCCAGGAGAGTCCTCTGGACCCTTGGGAGGGTGAAAATGGCCTCCCCGGGCTCTGGAGGCCCACTGGAAGCTGGAAACAAGAAGTTCCAGTAGGCCATGCCCACCATGGCCTGCCTACACAGCAGCCGGGCAGTGAACCGGTTGCTGAGATGTTTGAATCCCAGCCCTGACCGAGTTGGCTCTTGAAACATTTACAGAGGGCACCAAGGACCCCACAGTCCTCATCCTACTTCCCCTCTTCCTCTCCACTCCTCCACCTCCACCACAAACACCATTCCCTTCTAGCACTGATGACGTTACCTAGTTGAGCAATGGAACATCTGCAAGAAAACAATGCAGCTTCACAGTCGTCTTCCTCCTCCTCCTCCCCCCCCCCCGGCAAATCCTGGGGTCACGTGAACCTCTTTTTGTAACCTTCTGAAAGTTCACTTAACAACCGTGTGACTAACTTCACAACTGTGGTGGTTCGCTTAATGGGGGCAGCCAGGAAGGTCATAGAAAGGGCAAAACTCACATGGTTCATTTGCCGCGTACATTTTGGGCTGAATTGTGGTTGCGTGTGTTCTTCATAAATCCAAAAAGGAATGGGTGTATGGGTGACATCTAGTTATCTGGTGATATCTTACAGATGATTTTTATGGGAAATAAATAAGTCTTGCCTTCCATGGGGCTGTAAGGTCCTTGCTTGCAATTCTTGGTTCATTTTTGTGACTAATCTATTTATCTCCTCCTTTTTTTCTTGTTTTTTTGCTTAGGGTTCTGTTCCAACCTCTGACCAGCTCAAAAAAAAATATTGCCAAATGTAAGTTCCTTGGGCTTTTGGGGTGGTGTTGCTAAGCTGCACAAGAAGTCATCCTCGGGAGTGTGAACATTTTCTCTTTGTTGGAGTAGATGAGATGTTATCTGGGCAGACACTGATCTGATCTGAGCCAGGATTCCTGAAGCAGAAGTTATTTCTAGAACAAGGAGTGGGTTACCTTTATGGGAAATATAGAGATAGATAGAAGTTTCTTCTCGAGTCATGACTCAGGACAAGGAGGAGGAGAAAGAGGAGGAGGATGACTGTGAAGTTTGGGTGTTTTCTTGCAAATGTTTCATTGCCCAACTAGGTAACAAAATCAGTGCTAGAAGGGGTGGGATTTGCAGGGGGCAGGAGGAAGAGGAGGAGGAGACTGTGTCATCCTTGGTGCTCTGAGCCCACCTAGCAACTTTTTGCTAAAATTTTGAAAGCCCACCCCTGTTTAAGAACCAATGTAAAAAGGATTGTAAAATCATTTGCAGTCCTGCTTAATCACCGCTGTGACTTACGACCATAATTCCGGGTTCAATTTTGGTCCCAAGTTGAGGATTACCTGTAGTAACTCTAAATGCAATGATGCATAGAGAAAACTTAATTAATCGAGTTTTAATTGAAGGAGGAAAAACAATGCCATCATTGGGAGAAAGAACTGATAGACATTCTCGAGTTCCACAAAGGGAGAAGCTAGTTAGATTGTTGTTTGATCAACTTTGGACATTTTTTTTCCCATAGTAGGCCAGGCATTTTGCTGTCTTCGTAGTTTGCGGTCCATAAATTGTCAACTCTGTTAACAAAACCAGTGCTATTAGGCAGAAGGAGGACGGCTGATATTGCATTGTTTACTAGAAAATCATTAAGAGGTTTAGGGGAAAAATAGGGTTGCATAAGTCAAGGATGGTCCATCAAAATCTGCCTGAGATTCAAATATATACAGATTAAATCAGTGGGAATGTATACAAATTTCAGGCCACTTTTTCCGACTGTCATCCAATGCCTGAGTCCCTTCCCAATCCAGTACAAGTAGTCTTTGACTTACGACCACAATGGAATTCAAAACTTCTCTGGCTAAGTAAGGCAGCTGTTAAGTGAGTGTTGCCCCGTTTTTACGACCTTTCTTGCCACAGTTGCTAAGTGAATCACTGCAACTGGTAAGTGAGTAACCCAGTTGTTAAGTGAATCTTTCTTCCCCATAGATTTTGCTTATCAGAAGATCGCAAAATGGGGATTACATGACTCCAGGACACGGCAATTGTCATAAATGCGAGCCGGTAGGCAAAGCGGCCGAATTTTGATCACGTGATTGTGGGGAGGGGGGGTGCTATGACAGTCGTAAGTGTGAAAAATGGTCATCGGCTCTCTTTTTTCATTACTGTTGTAACTTTGTTTGCTAAACGAATGGCTGTAAGTCGGGAACTACCTGTACATGTTGTGAATCGGTATCGCAAGTCAGTTCTCAGGCAGATTTTGACTTTAAAGGGAAATTTGCAAGCCAAAGAATAAGAAGCAAGAGGAATAGGGGAAAAAAAGAAACAAGAGTTGAGCGCAAACATACTTGAGGTCAGCAGAGTGGGCAGCCATGAGGTTTCTGAGACTCTTGTCAGCAAGAGGACAACCAGAAAGGCTGAAAAAGAAGAGATGGAATATTTGGGTAAGCTAAAAAAAAAAAAAAAAGTTGGGAAGATCAAAGCAAGGGGGAGAGGAAATAGAAGAAGGGCGAGCAATTAGAGCCACTTTATCACCGTTGGACTTCAATTCCCAGAATTCCTGAGCCAGCCATTCATGGCTGGCTCAGGAATTCTGGGAGTTGAAGTCCATCGGTCATAAAGTTGCCATATTTGCCCACCCCTGGAATAGAACCAAAGAATCCACACTTATAATTAAAAAAAAAAAGATATTTTTTTTTTTAAAGAGACGGTCACAATCCAAAAGAGTAAGGGTAGGTAAGGTCAACTAACCTGCGGTGAGAAGCATAATTTCCCGTGATGTGTCCGCTCCCATCACAGCCTGGGGTAGGGCAACTGAACGAAAATAATTATGGGGAAAAGAAAATGTGAGTGGCCAAAAAATATAAAGAAATCAGTAAAATTTGTGCATATGTGAAAAAAAGAAAATCTAAAACTATAAAAAAAAGAAGGAGGAGATCATCTCTCTCTCTCTCTCTCTCTCTTTGTCATAGAAATTCGAGGAAGGGGGAATTATCAAAGAGTTTTAGGGGTTTTTAGGTGTCCAGTCACCTCCCAATGACCTTCAGACTGTTTCCTAGTATGATTTGATTGCTTATTGTACTTATGACTATTATTCAGTGTTGTACCTGATGATTCTTGATGAATGTATCTTTTCTTTTATGTATACTGAGAGCATTTGCACCAAGACAAATTCCTTGTGTGTCCAATCACACTTGGCCAATGAAACATTCTATTCTATTCTATTCTATTCTATTCTATTCTATTCTATTCTATTCTATTCTATTCTATTCTTATTGTACCCTATGACTATCATTAAGTGTTGTACCTGATGGTTCTTGACTCTTGATGGATGTCTCTTTTCTTTTATGTATACTGAGAGCATTTGCACCAAGACAAATTCCCTTGTGTGTCCAATCACACTTGGCCAATAAAGAATTCTGTTCTATTCTATTCTATTCTATTCTATTCTATTCTATTCTATTCTATTCTATTCCATATTTTCTATTCTATTCTATTCTATTCTACTCTACTCTAATCTACTCTATTCTATTCTACTTCATTATATTCTACTCCATTCCATTCTATTCTATTCTATTCTATTCTATTCTATTCTATTCTATTCTATTCTATTCTATTCTATTCTATTCTATTCTTTTGTACCCCATGACTATCATTAAGTGTTGTACCTGATGATTCCTGACTCTTGATGAATGTATCTTTTCTTTTTATGTATACTGAGAGCATTTGCACCAAGACAAATTCCTTGTGTGTCCAATCACACTTGGCCAATGAAACATTCTATTCTATTCTATTCTATTCTATTCTATTCTATTCTATTCTATTCTACTATACCCTATTCTATTCTATTCTATTCTATTCTATTCTACTCTACTCTACTCTACTCTACTCTACTCTACTCTACTCTATTGTATAAGTTGTGGGAGCTTCCTCAGTGGAAGCTTTCAAGCTTTCTTCACCTGAAGGCCAGATAAGAAGCCATGGATAGAAACTAATCAAGGAGAAAAAGCAATCTAGAACTCAGGAGGAATTTCCTGACAATGAGAACAATTAATCAGTGGATCAGTTTGCCTTCAAAAGTTGTGAATGCTCCATCATTGGAGGTCTTCAAGAAAACATTGTCTGGGATGGTGTAAGGATTCCTGCCTCGGACAGGAGGTTTCACTCGATAGAAGACCTTCTATGAGTCTATGTTTTACCCTGTTGCATGAATCATGCCTTCTCATTAAACCATAGTTTATTTGTTTGTCGTATACAACGTCATACGAACTCAACCACTGGATTCCGTTAACCAGCCTTTTTTTTTTTTTTAAGCTCTTCTGCTATCCAGTATGGCTATGTTAAGCAACTGGAAATTTCCTTTAAACTTTAAACGAAATAAATGTTCCAAAAAAGATTTAAACATCTTGAGTCTTGTACCATGGATTCTCTCAGGCTGGTCAACTTTTTAATTTAAATAGTGAGAATCGTGCCAAATCCTTTAATATTGTTCACTAAGCAGCTGAATCCTCCCAACGATTTAACCAGAGACTGAAGTTTATCTCAGCTCCCTGGAATATTAAGTTGAGAGGCCAAATGAGTTGAAGAGTAGATTTCAAAGGAAAAAAAAGGGAGATTTTTTTTTCAGAGAATATACAACCCCAGGGAAACATTGCCGATAAAAGTGTTCCTGTAAATATAAACTCTTATCCTTTTTTCCCACCTTTTGACATTCCTAGGCATTAAAACACGCCTGCTGATGATTTTTACCTTGCCATTTGTTGTGTATTTATTCCAATAGACCCATCACATCCATTGCGTGCGTGCACACCCACACCTACACACCTCCCCTTTTCTATTCTAAAGATGTTTCAAAGTGGGGAAGACATTTCGGAAAGGGTAGTTTTCAGGGAATGTTGTGACAGCGTGCA
This sequence comes from Hydrophis major, assembly GCA_033807585.1. Lineage (NCBI taxonomy): Eukaryota > Metazoa > Chordata > Lepidosauria > Squamata > Elapidae > Hydrophis > Hydrophis major. The sequence continues at coordinate 257,806,159 of CM066330.1, forward strand.
AACAAGGAAGCGAAGCAATCTGTTTATCTAAAGTTGTTTCTCTGCTCCCACCACATCCCCAAACATTTCTAGCATGAATGTAAATAAAATGCATTTATCACCACTTCAAGCAGACGTTAAGATTGGGGTGGTTTGGATGAACCATTCCACACACCCCCATTCTTAAATCGTGGCAAAGCTTCAAGAGACCATATGGAATGGCTCTTCATATCAACAGCTTTTGGGTCAAATTAAAATCTTTCCTGTTATGAAATATGAATGAATCTTGGGTGGGATTTTTAATGCAGAAGCACAGACGGCAGAAAAAAGAGATTAGCAATTCATGGAATTTTCTTTTTAATATAAGATGCTCTCTGAGCATGATTGCTTGTGAATGCAAGATGTTTCATTACCCAACTAGGCAATATCATCAGTGCTGGAAGAGAGTGGGGTTTATGGAGAAGAGTAGGAGTAGGGAGAGGAGAAGGACAACAACTTTGAAGTCCTTGGTGCTCTCTGAGCTGCGTTGTTTTCTTGCAGACATTTCATTACCCAGCTAGGCAACTTCATCAATGCTAGAAGGGAGTGGGGAGGAGGAGGAGGAGGAGAAGGAGATCCTTGGTGCCCTCTTTGCTGGGTTGTTTTCTTGCAGACGTGTCATTACCTAAACTAGCTAACATCATCAGTGCTAGTCATTTTTGATACATTTGTTTATTGTTTTTAAATTATTTTAAATTTTATAATATTTGCCGGGTGATGGACATGTGTTTATCCCAAGCATGTTTAAATTCAGTTATTGATGACTGACCCACCACCTCCCCTGGAAGTTGGTTCCAAATTTCCACTCCTCTTTCTGTGAAATCATACTTTTTCACATGACATTTGAACTTTCCATGTCTGCCCCATTCGCCCAGCAAAGTTATCTCTTCTTCCATAGAATTGCATCACAGAAGCCAATGGTGGGAAGGATGGAGTCCACCCCCTGCTAAACACAGGAATCCAAATGCCAAAGCAAGCTAGAGAGAGATGGAGGGGGATCTGTTGCAGTAGCTTTATGGTAGACTAGAAGCTGTTTTGGACCTTCTGTTAGTTGAATAAAATTAACAGAGGTCTTCAAACTTGACAGCTTCAAGACTTGTGGACTTCAGCTCCCAGAATTCCTCCTCCAGTCCTGTTAGCTCAGGAATGCTGGGAGTTGAAGTCCGCAAGTCCTAAACTTGCCAAGTTTGAAGAACCCTTGCAATAACAGATCGTTAATAGAACAGTTACTGTTGAAGTCTAGCTTTCTTTTGGGATCACCCGTTAACAGCAGAGTGGTGGTAGGTCAAACTGGTAGACTGATAATAGATTTTCATATTTTAAATATTTTTTTAATGCCATATAGTAGTTCAATAGAGATCTAGAAGTTCATATATTGTGGGCCTATTTTGCAACGGCGGGGGGAACTATTGAAATATATATATCTGTATTCAACCAGAGACATACAATTATGTGAACAGATAGTCCTTGACTTACAACAGTTCGTTTAGTGAATATTTCAAGTTACAACGGCCCTGAAAAAAGTGACCATTACAACCATTTTTCTCACGACCGTTGCCGCATCTCCAGGGTCACATGATCAAAATCCAGACGCTTGGCAACCGATTCATATTTATGACGGTTGGAGCATGTGATCCCCTTTTGCGACCTTCTGAAAAGCAAAGTCAAGAGGGAAGCCAGATTCACTTAACAACCGGGTTACTCACTTACCAACTACAGTGATTCACTAAATAACTGTGGCAAGAAAAGTCATAAAATGGGGCAAAACCCACTTGACAAGCGTCTCACTTAGCAACATAAATTTTGGGCTCAATTGTGGACGTAAATCGAGGACTACCTGTATTGTTGTTACTCTGTTTTTACGCACATTTTTCTGGTTTTGTTTTGTTATCTTTCTGTCTTTCCCCCTTTGTCTTTTCTTCTTTTTACATTTTTGTTCTATTTTTTTGTCTTTTTCTCTCTTTTTTTTGCATTTTAAGTTTGGAAATAAAATAAAATAAAAAAATTATAAAGGGAGTTTGTCCCCTCTCGGATCTTTTATGGCACAACTGCTTAGCCAAGTGAGCAGACTCACGTGAGCAACTCTTTCTTGATTTCCTTGGAAAGGAACTTCAGCTTGAAGTTGGTTAAGGTGATTTCCCCCGGATATTTTCTTTCTTCAAAGTTTTCTTCTGGGACTTCTTGTTCGTCGGCTTCTGAGGAGGCAAATGAACAGGCAGCGGGCTCCGACTGCAAAAAAGCAAACCCAGAAAATATTCTGGAAGGAGTAGAGGTAACTTTGCAAAACCAGCCACAACACTATATCTATGGAGATTCTCAGTCATCCAGGTCATGGTTGTCCCCAAAATGCTTTTTTCAGGAGGCAACTGGACTTTCTGGTTTTTCTTTGAAGACATTTCGCTTCTCATCCAAGAAGCTTCTTCAGCTCTGACAGAATGGTGGGGAAGGGAAGGATTTATACTTCTTTGCAGACAGCTGGTCATTTGCATCCTTTTTGTGATGACCCGTGGCGTCACAAAGGCAACACAATCAAATAAGCAAGAAGAGTCCTTTTATTATTTCCAATTTTGCCCCCAATGTCCAGGTTACCTTTGGCTGGAGAAAAACTCTCCCAGGAACAGTCATTAAGTGGAGGAAATTCAATCGAAAACAAAGTACGTACAAACTATAACAAAAAATCCGAACAAACTGTTAGGGATAACATTGTTTACCCTAACTGGTTTAGGTAAAATAATAAATAAGTTATCATGGTTTGTTGGTTAAAGTGTCTGTAACTTTAACTGCAAGAATGTAATTAAGGGTGTGGTTGTAAAAGCACCATAAAAGAAGCAAGACAACGGCAGCTCACTCTCTGGCTTAATGATCCCTAATTACTGGATGGATTGATGACTGCGTTTTTCTCCTACTGGAACGGGAGAGAGAAAGGAGTGTTGATTTTTCTCAACGGTGAAAAGAGATAATACGGACTGATTTATTGTAAGTGAACTGACACTGAATATTCAACACGGACTTTGTGAATTGAGTATCCCCGAATGGACTGACTGAAATGATACATGACTAATGGACTGTTATTTGACTATGCTATGAATTATAATGGAATAAACTATATTTTTGATAGCACAAGCGTATCTGTTTTTTTTACTGAATGTTAACTAACTTATCTCACACATTTATCTGTCTGCCTAACTGACTAACGCTGCACATTCTGTTTAGCATTTTTCCTTAACATTGATTGGGGGACCAGGCTTAACACAAACCACGCTGTAGTAATTAACTTGATGGGGCAGGAGATGGAATTGCAGACTTGAAAGCACAGCAAAACACACAAAGTTGGGAAGACGCCAGGAGCATAAATAAGTCTCCACAATATCAGATAATTCACAATTTGCTCCCCAAAACTTGCTGTGCGCAGCTTCCCCTTTTTAAACACTCTGTTCCCAGCTGCAGCTAATGAAGGGAATCAGGGCACTTTCCTCCCCTGTAAGCCATGCAACTCACGTTGCTCCCTTCTCCATTTCTCCCTGCGTGCCCTAGGATGAAGAAGGGGTAGGCCTGGGTCTTCCTCTGAATTCCCTCTCCCTTGCTCTACCTCTCCCCTGTTCTGCCCAGCTGGATTTTGTCCTTCCTCAGTTTCTTCCTTAGCCACACACTCCCACTCCTTGTCAGCTGCTCGGCCTCCCCCTCCGAATCAGATTCCGACAGGGGCATGACACTTTTAGAGAGACGTTGAGGACGCTTGGAGATCTGTGTCCTCAGGGTTGCCTGAGTGGTGGAAATGGGAGTGGAGCCTTCGTGGAACTGCTGAAAGGACTGTTTTGTAGACCGGAGACAGATGATGTCGTTTCCCTCCCACTCTGTTGAGGGAGACATATGTGCACACTTCAAAGCCAAGAATATACTTTAGGCACCCCAAGGATAAAACACCCAGGCATAAACTGAGCAACGTGGTAGATGCAGTACAGTGCAGTGAGCCATGTGCAGATCTATACATTGGGGAAACAAAACAACCACTTCAGAGCTGAGGAAGCTTCTTGGATGAGAAGCGAAATGTCTTCAAAGAAAAACTGGAAAGTCCAGTTGCCTCTTGAAAAAAAGAACCCTTTGATCAAAGTGTAGAGAATTCCTGAATAGGATTAAAACATGGAAGCAAAAGAGTAAAGTCAGCAGGGTAGATTCTGGCTTATCAAGGCCGTGATGAGTTTTACCCTGAGTATCAGAGGACACTTAGGTAAAGCTATGCAGATCCATGGCAAGGATAAAGCGACTGAAGTACAGACTCAAAGTCCATCCCACCCCTGATAGGACCTAATGGTAAAGACTGCAACGACGACACTATTAAAACCAACCCCTTTAACACATTCTTTGGCTCAGTATTTGTAAACAGCAATGGGTCATGCCCAGTATTTCCTAGCCGAACCACAGAAAACTACAATGATCTAATACATATCGATTTCACAGAAGACAATGTTGAGAAAGCACTACGCAATCTAAAACCATCTCTATCTATTGGACCGGACGGAATATGTGCCTACTTCTTAAAAAAGCTATCCACTGCCATAGCTGAACCTCTAAGCATAATCTAAGCTCAATAGTCAAGACCTTGTTGATGATCCAAACTCTGTCAAGGACTTTGGAATACTCATCTCTAATGATCTAAGTGCTAGAGCCCACTGTAACTACACAGCCAAAAAGGCATTAAGAGTTGTTAACCTAATCCTACGTAGCTTTTTCTCTGGTAATATCACACTACTAACTAGGGCATACAAAACATTTGCTAGATCAATACTCGAAAACAGCTCATCAGTCTGGAACCCACATTACATATCTGATATTAGCACAGTTGAGAAAGTCCAGAAATATTTCACAGGAAGAGTTCTCCACTCCTCTACTCATAGAATATCTTATGCCACCAGACTTGAAATTCTAGACCTAGAAAACCTTGAATTACGCCGTCTTCGGTCTGATCTATATGGTATATAAAATCATACATTGAAATGTTCTACCTGTCAATGAACACTTCAGCTTCAACCATAATAACAACACAAGAGCACACAATAGATACAAACTCAAGGTTAACCGCACCAAACTTGATTGCAGGAAATACGACTTCAGCAACAGAGTGGTCAATGTCTGGAATACTCTCCCTGACTCTGTGGTTTCTTCCCCAAACCCCCAAAACTTTAACCTTAGACTTTCTACTATTGACCTCACCCCTTTCCTAAGAGGTCTGTAGGGGGTGTGCATAAGCGCACCAACGTGCCTACTGTCCCTGTCCTATTGTTTCTTTTATTTTTCTTATTTGTACCCATTTCATGCATTCATAACTATGTATAGACTTATACCTATTATTTTGTAAGCGATTGACAAATAAATAAATCAATAAACAAACAAATGAATAAATGAATAAATAAAACAGAAGAAGAGAGAAAAGTTGTGTTTGTCTACAGCAGCAGAAATCAACAGGGGTTTGGTAAGACCCAATTTGGTCTAGTAGTTAAGGGATTGGCCTAGGAACCAGGAGACTGTGAGTTCTAGTCCTGCCTTGGGCATGAAAGCTGGCTGGGTGACTTTGGGCCAATCACCAAGGTATTGGCCCAAATTATTTGTGAGTTCCAGTCCCTCTTTAAGCATGAAAGTTGACTGACTGTCTTTGGATAAATTACTAGGAGATGGTGAGTTCTAGTCCCACCTTAGGCATGAAAGTCAGCTGGATGACTTTGGGCCAGTCATCAGGAGATGGAGAATTCTAGTCCTGCCTTGGGCATGAAGGCTGGCTTGGTAAAAAGATGCTGTTTAGAGACTAGTCAGATAAGAGGCAGCTTAACCTGCAGCTGAATAATGGTCCGGATAAGAAGCTTGGAAGAAACTTTCCCTAGTTTCTCAGGCTATAAAGGCGATGCGGGGGAGAATTATACTTTCAGTCTTGCAAGATTCTATTAATGTAGCTTTACAGTAAAGTAGAAATACTTTATTGAGTTGCTTTTTGCCGGGTCCTCCCGTTAAGAATCATAACTATCAGACTCCTAGTTCACCCCAAAAAACCCCGATCCCTTTGCCTGGATATAATATCGTTCATCATAAGTGATTAAATACCTGATAACCACAATTCATTTACTACAGAAATATACCAAACAAATTATCTTTCCTCCCGCACCTCGAATTATTTTATTAGTAGATGCAAAAAAGACATTATGCAATGCACATATTAGCTGGGTACAATGGTACTTATGCAATATAAATTAGAAATTGTGGATACTAAGAGGATTCAGACCTTCAAAGATAAAAGTTTATATCAGTGTTAAATATAATTTCTGAAATGTTAGTAAATGTAACATTGTACGTTGGAGTGTACAATTAAAGCTAAGCGGGGTATTGACCGACCATTGCAAAAGCACATTCAATGATTTTTATGATATGAAAGAAAGGTTTCCGTCTTGGGTGCAGTGCTTAATACAAAGGTCTCAGCTAGATTGTTGTACATTATTACTTATCAATGTTAAGTGACCTTTTCTTCCAATGGGTAAAAAAGCCCTATTCTCTGGAAAAAAAACCTGCTTGCATTTTGAGGGATACAAGTAAACATGACGCAAATGTCAAATAATTATATTATATATTCACTTGTAGATTGTGTCTTTAGATTGCGATGCTGGCATAATAGGTATAAGTCCAGGCAGACAGTACTTGGCTAATCTTGAGAAAGTTAAGCAAGATGAGAGTTTGCAAGGAAATTCCAAGCAAAACCGGAAAGAAAAATATTCCAGAAGACAGGAAAGTACCTTGAGCTGTTCACTACATCAGCTGGAACTGAGTAACCACTGAGCTTTCCTCTATGAACACACTTATAAGTAGATCACAAGCTTCCTGACAGACAGGAAGCAGCAGGTGAAGCTAGGCAGAATCACATCTGATACCTGTACAATTAGCACAGGAGCCCCCCAAGGCAGTGTACTTTCTCCACTTCTCTTCTTCCTATATATCAATGACTGCATCACAAACGATCCATCTGTTAAAATACTGGTTTGCAGATGACACTACAGTGCTTGGTCTCATTCAAGGCAATGATGAATCCACATACAGACAGGATGTTGTACAACTTGCCTCGTGGTGTAACCAGAACAATCTGGAACTGAACACACTCTAAACCGTAGAAATGGTGGTAGACTTTAGAAGAAACCCTCCCATACTACCACCTCTTACAATACTAGACAACACAGTATCAACAGTAGAGACCTTCAAATTTCTAGGTTCTATTATATATGACCTAAAATGGACACCTAACATCAAAAACGTCATCAAAAAAGCACAACAAAGAATGTTCTTTCTACACCAACTCAGAAAGCTCAAACTGCCCAAGGAGCTGCGGATCCAGTTCTACAGAGGAATTATTGAGTCTGTCCTCTGCACCTCTATAACTTTCTGGTTCGGTTCTGCAACCCAAGAGGACAGACACAGACTTCAGAGGATAATTAGGACTGCAGAAAAAAACAATTACTACCCACCTGCCTTCAATGGAGGACCTGTCTACTGCAGGAGTCAAAAAGAGGGCTGTGAAAATATTTACAGACCCCTCACATCCCGGACATAAACTGTTTCAACTCCCATCCTCAAAACAACACTATAGAGCACTGCACAACAGAACAACTAGACCCAAGGACAGTTTTTCCCCAAAAACCTGCTAAACAAATAATTCCCACAACACTGTCCAACTATTTACAAAGTCTGCACTACTATTACGATTAATCTTCTCATCACTCCTTATCACCCATCCCCTCCCACTTGTGACTGTATGACTGTAACTTTGTTGCTTGTATCCTTATGATTTATATTGAATGTTTCCTAGATTTGATTGCTTATTGCGCCCTATGACTATTATTAAATGTTATTAAATCTTCTCTGTAGCTAGAGAGAAATTCCTTAAGCATGGGCTCCAGCATGATGTTTCTGACCCAGCTCCCCAAACAGCTCCGGTAAAAAGTTTCTCTCACCGTAAGCTAACAAGCCTGTCCGTCAGGGAGATGAATAGTTGTCTGCCACATCTATTCATCTCCACCCCCTGCCTTTTATCCCCAGAGCTAGGATGGGACTTTGCTAGCAGAGGTAGCTCTTCTGTCCCGAAGATCGGCTCATAGATTTCCACTGCTCTCCTCTCCTCTGCCTTCTGTGCATCTGCACGTCAGGCACTGGGCCCAGCTGCTCCTCCTCTTCCTCATCAGCTACCTCCAGACCTGGGGGCTGTTGACTCTCCACCTGAGGGCTGATGGATGTCCCAGGCTCCCTCTCTGTCTGTCTCATTCTCTCTCTCTCTCTCTCTGACAGCTCCATTCCCTCATCCCCCTTGGTGCTCTCAGGTTGCCTTGATGCTGACCCCAATTCCCACGCTCCCTTCTCCTCCTCCTCCTCCTCCTCCTCTGATTCGGCTGCTGGAGGGGCCGGTGGCTGACAGGCCCACAACACACGAATCCAAAAGCTTGGAAGACAAAAACTCTGATCCCAGTGACCGACCCAGATTGGATCCTACATCAGCCTTGGTAGCCTGAAAGCCTATCTTCCCACGCCCTCGCCTTAACAGACCAAGAAACTAAGGAAGGCCCCTTTTCCTTTTGAGGTGCTTTCTCCACTTCCTACCCCCTCTCTTCCTCCTGCCTCCCATCCCCACCACCTATGACACTCCGGCAGGGATGGGATTCAAAAATCCCAGCAACTGGTTCTCTGCCTGGTTGCTGGGTGGGCGTGGCCTACTGGAACTTCTGGAAGGGCCATTTTTCGCCTTCTCAAGAGTCCAGAGGCTTCCCTCGGGCCTCTGGGAGAGTGAAAAATGGCCTCCCCCAGGCTCGGGAGGCCCTCCAGAAATCGGAAACAGGCCCGTTTTGCAACTTCCAGTAGAGCTATTTTCCCCCGTCCCAGAGTGTCACGTGGGCCACACGTGGGAGACTTTTGGGAGGGGGAGGGACAGGGTGGGTGGGGGCCAGCCAGTCATTTCAAATACTGATTCACTGAACCAGATGTAAATTTAACATCCGGTTCGCCCAAGCTGGTCCGAACCGGTAGAATCCGAACCCTGCACTCAGGGTATGGTGCTGAATCTTCTGACCACCCTAAGAAACGAAGCAACGCCGGAGTAGCTTGGCTCCTCTTTACCTCCTCCAGTTCCTCTTCTCGTTGCCGATTTGGTTTGGTGTAGTCGATGGGCCCATCCCAATCATCCTGGCGAGAGGTGTGGCTGGACTGGGGTGAGGTCATGGTGCTGCTCGTGGCACTGGTGCAGTTTTGGCGTTGGGACACGTCGGGGTATTTGATGCTGGGACTGCTGCTGCAGCTGCTGCTGCTGGGGAAGGCGTTTTCACGTTTGCGATGCTTGTTCATGCTTAAATCCAGAGTCCCGTTTTCATCCACTTCGATGTCCATGGACTGCAAGGTGGAAACCGCAAGAACAAATTCACAACACTTTTTTGTAAGGCGCTTGTGATTCTGGAGGAACGTGTGAGAAACAACTCGGCTAAAAGGAAATGCATGAGTCATCTTTTCAACAAGAGGAGAATATTCCTGGCTCAGGGTTGAAATGAGGGGGTCCTTGGTGCTCTCTGAGCTTGGTGGTTTTCCTGCAGACGTTTCATGACCCAGCTAGGTAATACAATCAGTGTTAGAAGAGAATGAGGTTTGTGAAAAAGAGGGGAGGAGGAGCAGGACTGTGAGAAGGAGAAGGAGGATGGTGGGTTCCTTGGTGCCCTCTGAGCTTGGTGGTTTTCCTGCAGACGTTTCATGACCCAGCTAGGTAATACAATCAGTGTTAGAAGGGAATGAGGTTTGTGAAAAAGAGGGGAGGAGGAGCAGGACTGTGAGAAGGAGAAGGAGGATGGTGGGTTCCTTGGTGCCCTCTGAGCTTGGTGGTTTTCCTGCAGACGTTTCATTACCAAACTAGGTAATATCATCAGTGCTAAAAGGGCCTTTTATATAAACAGAGAGAAAACCTCATCCCTTTTTAGCATTGATGATGCTATCTAGGTAGTATCATCAGTGCTAAAAGGAAATGTGGTTTGCGGAGTAGAGGAACAGGGAAAGAAGAGAAGAAGGAAGAATAGGAAGGAGAGATGAAGAGTCCTATGGGGTCCTTAGTGCTCTCTGACTTGGCTGTTTTCTTGCAGATACTTTATTACTTAACTAGGTAATGTTATCAGGGCGAGAAGGTAGAGAGGAGGAGGAGGAGGAGGAGGAGGAGGAGGAGGAGGAGGAGGAGGAGGAGGAGGAGGAGGAGGAGGAGGAGGAGGAGAACTGTGGGGTCCTTAGTGCTCTCTGAGCTTGGTTGTTTTCTTGCAGATTTCTTTACCAAATTAAGTCACATCATCATTGCTAGAAGGGCTTTATATACAAATAGAGAGCAAACCTCATCCCTTTTAGTATTGATGATGTTACCTAGTTTGGTAATGAAGCGTCGGCAAGAAAACAGCCAAACTCAGAGAGCACTAAGGACCCCTCCTATTCATCTATTAAAAATAAACATAGGAAGGATCCCATCCCATCCCAGTGTTTTATTATGATCGTAGAATAGAATATGAAGAAAGAATTATTTGGAATCATTTTCTGAGAAAATTAGGAATTGAGAGTGTGGATACCGTTTGTGTTCAAATTCTTTTTTTCTCTGGAGTAGAACCCATTTATAAACACGTAGTATAAAGTATAATGATGGAATGTATATAGCAAAATGGGAGAGATATTAAAAATAGGCTTTTAGGAAACAAACCCAATATATTTGAACCATACACTTCTCCCTTTATTAAAGATCTTCTCACCTTGTACCTACAGGAGACCTACCTTATGCCTGAATAAAAAGAGATTAATCTAGCTGTCCAGCTTGGATCCTATTTAGCAAAGAGTACACCAGGCTAAGGACCTTATTGTGATTTATGGCTTGCATTTTTGCATTGTAAGTTGCCCTGAGTTGCTGTATCAGTGAGGTGGGTGGCATACAAATTAAATAAACAAACAAATAAATGACAAATACATAAATAAATAAATACAGGTAGTCCTCAATGTACGACCACAACTGAGCCCAGAATTTCTGTTGCTAAGTGGGACATTTGTTTAAGTGATTTTTGCCTCATTTTACAACCTTTCTTGCCACAGGTGTTAAGTTAATCCTTGCAGTCGTTAAGGGAGGAACACGGTGGTTAAGTGAATCTGGCTTCCCCACTGACTTTGCTTGTCAGAAGGTTGCAAAAAGGGACTCTGGGACACGGCCGCAATGGTCATAAATGTGAATCACTTGCCCAGCATCTAACTTTGGATCACTGCCGTGGTTCTGTAAAAAATTGTCACCGGTCCCTTTTTTTTTTTTCAGTTGCAATTTCAAAAGAGCCACTAAACAAACTGTCGTAAGTCGAGGACTACCTGCCATCGATCCACGGGGCTGCCACCTCTTGCCCGCTCACCTTGCTGGAAAGATCTTGCTGTTTGGTGCTGAGGTTTTCGGGCATTTCCCAACAGCGGGTGGAGAGGTTCAAAATGGCCGTGGCGGCCATGTGGGCAGCTTCGGCGTCGTGGGAGTAGTCGAAGCCTGTGGATGAAGACGAAGCGTTCTTCACGTAACTGCTGGAAGGGCTGTGGCTGGGGGAAGTGGAAACCTTTGGGAAAGGTTTGCCTGCAAAAGGGGAGCAAGAGAGGCAGAAAGATAGGCATGGTGCTGGGGTTCGGCCATCTTATTTCTCTCTCCCTTGTCCTTCCTGCAGGAATTCAACACAGCATGTTGAAAGCTCCCTCCTCTATTTTTCGTACAACAGGAAGCCAGTTTGGTTTAGTGGTTAAGGCACCGATATAGAAAGTGGGAGGCTGTGAGTTCTAGTCCTGCTTTAGGCATGAAAGCCAGCTGGGTGACTTTGGGCCAATCACCAGGGGATTGTGAGTTCTAGTCCCACTTTAGGCATGAAAGTCGGCTGGGTGACTTTGGGCCAATCACCAGGGGATTATAAGTTCTAGTCCCACTTTAGGCATAAAAGCCGGCTGGGTGACTTTGGGCCAATCACCAGGGGATTGTGAGTTCTAGTCCCACTTTAGGCATGAAAGCCGGCTGGGTGACTTTGGGCCAATCACCAGGGAACTGTGAGTTCTACTCCTGCCTTAGACAAGAAACTCCTCTGGTCTATATTGGTGTAATTGACTAGAGTATATCATAAATAAATAACCACAAAACTCCCCATAAATTCATTCCCACAAGGACTATCCGTATCCAGACCCCACTTACATTTAAAGGCTTTAGGTGAGGTTTCGCTAGACTGAATCTTTGGGGCAAGCATGCGTTTGCCAAAAACCTGAGCGTCGAAACTTGCATAATCGAAGGTGACTTTGGAGTACTTCTCCAGCTCCTTGGCCAAGTTGGCCCTTGGCGTGGAAGGAACCATGTTGGGCCTGTAACTTCCATACTGAGGCACCTCGAGTTGCTTCACAAAACACATAGGCCTGAAGGAAAGAGGAAAGGGAGGGAAGGCACTTTTGTAAGGCGCTTATGATTCTGGGGGGAACGTTTGAGAAACAACTTGGCTAAAAGGAAATGCAAGCGTCGTCCTTCCGATAAGAGGAGAATATTCGTAGCTCAGGGTTGAAATGAGGGGTCCTTTGTGCTCTCTGAGCTTGGTGGTTTTTCTGCAGATGTTTCATTACCCAACTAGGTAATATTATCAGTGCTATAAGGAAATGTGGTTTGCGGAGTAGAGGAAGAGGGAAAGAAGAGAAGGAAGAAGAATAGGAAGGAGAGATGAAGAGTCCTATGGGGTCCTTAGTGCTCTCTGACTTGGCTGTTTTCTTGCAGATACTTTATTACTTAACTAGGTAATATTATCAGGGTGAGGAGGAAGAGGAGGAGGAGGAGGAAGAGAACTGTGGGGTTCTTAGTGCTCTCTGAGCTTGGTTGTTTTCTTGCAGATTTCTTTTCCAAATTAAGTAACATCATCATTGCTTGAAGGGCTTTATATACAAATAGAGAGCAAAGCTCATCCCTTTTAGTATGATGATGTTACCTAGTTTGGTAATGAAACAGCCAAACTGAGAGAGCACCAAGGACCCCTCATATTCATCTATTAAAAACAAACCTAGGAAGAAACCAATCCAATCCAGTCCCAGTATTTTATTATGATCGTAGAATAGAATACAAAGAAAGAATCATTTGGAATTATTTTCTGAGCAAATTAGGAATTGAGGGTGTAGAGACTGTTTGTGTTCAAATTCTTTTCTTCCTCTGGAGTAGAACCCATTTATAAACACCTGGTATGAAGTATAACGGGGAAATGTATATAGCAAAATGGGAAAGATAGTGGAAATATGCTTTTAGGAAACAATGATTCTAAGTGTTATCAGTTTTCATATCTGATAGAAAAAATATGTCTTAAGAGTGATAGTAAAATCCTATACTACAGACTTAATTCAATAGGATGAAAAAGCTTATACCAGTTCACAAACAGTCCAGGTATTATTAGATGTCATGACCTCATCTGTTTTGGGAGTTTGCTTTGATTAGTCCTGATTTATTTCTGGCTCTGTGCTTTCGATCTGAAGGAGTAACAAAGTTGGAAGTATCCACTGATAGATTTTTAGACTGGCAGGAATACTTGCTCAACTCAGTTACCGGTTCCTGGACTTAAGTTTTTATTTCCCCCAACCCTGAAAGTTAATGCTCTGTTATTGAACTTTTAAAAAATATTATTCAAGCTTTAACATATTCAGATTACAGAAGATAACAGAATAATTATTCTGATTAATTGTTCTCACTGTCAGGAAATTTCTCCATAGTTCTAAGTTGCTTCTCTCCTTGATTCGTTTCCATTCATTGTTTCTTGTCCTGCCTTCAGGGGGCTTTGGAGAATAGGTTGACCCCCTCTTCTCTGTGACAGCCCCTCGAATATTGGAAGACTTCTACTGTGTCACTCATACTCCTTCTCTTTGTTAGACTAGAGCTGTTCCCTTAATTGTTAATCAGAGCTGAAGAAGCTTCTTGGATGAGAAGCGAAACGTCTTAAAAGAAAAACCACAAAGTCCAGTTGTCTCTTGAAAAAACAACCACCTTTGTTAATCATATGGTTTAGCCTGAGATGCAGAGATCTCAATCAATGGCACTGTGGTTCTAAGTCAAGGGATCTCTGGAATTAAAACCTGGTCCTTCTTTTGCAATCTAGCCCTGCAGCAGCTACAATAGGTGGCACATGGATGCAGTCTCTAATCAGCTCATCACTTGAAGTGCAGAGAGCAAGTTTATTAACTCATCAGATAATTAATTAGCACCCAATGTCCCTTCCACCCAGCTGTGAAACCGAGAGGCATGGAGAAATGTTAACACACCACACAAAATGAAAAACAGGATGGGGGCTTTCTGTCCTTTCCATCTTCATAATGTCATAATCAATGTGATTTTGGGGCCATCTGCACTGCTGTGTACACAGTAAGACGTAGTTTGGGACTTTGTTAAAAACCCTTTTCGCCCGTCAACTTAGAATTAATGGATGCTACAGAAGACATTCCTGCCCTAATTGGGAATACTACTTTTTTTTTTTCATCGTTTAAAGAAAAATATTTGACAGTCACAAATCAGATTAGTGGGAAGGAAGGATCTTTCCACTTCCCTAAACCAGGTGTGGCCAACCTTGCCCATTTTAAGACCTGTGGACTTCAACTCCCAGAATTTCCCAGCCAGCTGTGCACAGAATTCTGGGAGTTGAAGTCCACAGGTCTTAAAGTGGCCAAGATTGGACAGACATGCCCTAAAGCTGTAACTGGGTTTTGTGTTTTTTTTGAGAGCAGAAGGAGAAACAGAGGCTAGGCTCCATTTGGCTGTGGATTACCTGAGGATCCGATCTGAATTTGAGTGATTTTTCGAAGGGTCGCTGGATGGAGGCTGTTGCTTCTCGTGAGTTTTGGCTAATTTTTCAGCAGCTGCAATGGGACAGCCAGATAAGCTATTGGAAGAAAGCAGGGAAGAAGCAGGAAGAAAAGAAAAGAAAGAACAGGGAAGAGGAATGCAGGGATTAAATAAAATCAACACAATAAAATGAGATAGAACCATTATAAGAAGGCGTGCAGCGCCCTGGAGATTTCAAAATATTTTACAAAGAAAAGAGGTATGCCAACAAAATTGTAAATCCTTCACGATAGATACATTGGGGAAAAACAATTCTAGTTTGAAATAAAACCAGCATAGAATGGATGCAGAAATTAAATGGAAAATTTAGTCACCACAAAAAAAGGACAACTTTGACGTGGTTTTTTGAGGGGGGGCAATTTCTCGGATACTTTCTCAGTGGTGACATAATCCCTGCTTTTAAAAATGCAGTACAGATAGTCCTCAACCTATAACAGTTCATTTAGTGACCGTTCAAAGTTACAATGGCCCTGACCAGTTTTCACACTTAAGGACCATTGCCAACATCCCTGATCAAAATTCAGACCGTTGCCAATTGACTCATATCTACAATGGTTGGAGCATCCCAGAGTCATGCAATCCCCTTTGGCGACCTTCTGACAAGCAATGGAGAAGCCAGATTCACTTAACAGCCATCTTACTAATTCAACAACCACAGTGATTCACTTAACGAATGGGACAAACTCACTTAACAAATGTTTCACTTAGCGACAGATGTTTTGGGCTCAACAGTGACCATAAGTCAAGGACTGCCTGTATCCCATTTGTGTGTGTGTGTGTGTGCAAATTAATGCAAAATAGACAAGACAAATATGCAACACCATTTCTGATGCCACCCACTGTTTCCAGTCCTTTTCTGAAATCTCCTTCCTCTAGTTCGATTGCTGTCCCAATCGGATAATCATTTTTATTAAACCTACAGCTGCCTGATTCATTATTTTGAATACCTCGGATACGGCAGAAAAATCACGTACCTTCGGTGAGTATTGCGGTTGCTATTTACATGGCCCTGTCCGGTGCATCCAGGTGTTGGGCATTTTAATACATTCTCGTGCATGGCCAGGACTTGAGAATGAAGAAGAAAATGAGGAGAAAGGTGAGAATCATAGTAATAATAAAAGTAACAGAATAACAGAGTCAGAAGGGACTTCGGAGGTCTTCTACTCCAACCCCCTGCTCAAACAGGAAACCCTATATACCATTTCAGACAAATGATTTTCCAATCTCTTTTTAAAACCCACAACTTCTGGAAACAAGAGACACACACACACCCCCCAGCCAAAAAAACCCCCAAGAGAAAGGAGCATTGGTTAATTATTTCCTCATGGGTAAATGAAAAACAAAAATAAGGGTAAGTGCTGTTCTTTTTTCTTTATTTTAAGGTTATCTTCACAAAAGGCGAGAAGAGATTGGACTGCCATTTGTCAGAAATGGTGTAGGGTCTCCCACTTGGGTGGGGGGTTGGACTAGATGACCTATAAGGTTCCTTCCAACTTTGATTGTCTGTTAAGGCAGGGAGGTTAAAATATATATGTTGGTTTTTAAAGAATCAGAGGTTTGAGATAGATATACAGTATGGAAAGCCAATCCCTTGAACCAGGTGTATGTCCATTGGAACTTCGGCACTACATTATAAGTTTCTTTCATGGAGCCCAATTGTAACTTCAAAGTGACTGGTCGTAAGGTAAGGACTACCTGTGCATAATGGTTAAGGATATAGCCTTTGAACCTGCAGTTCCTAGATTAACTTTTCAGTTGGTTTCTTTTGGATCAAAGCAATGTGTTTCCCAAAGCACCTGAAGGCCAGGCAAGAAACAATCGATGGCAACTGATCAAGGAGAGATTCAATCTAGAAATAAGGAGAATTTTTCTGACAGTGAGAACAATCAACCCATGGAACAGAAGTTGCCTTCAGAAGTTGTGGGAGCTTCATCCCTGGAAGCTTTCAAGAAGAGACTGGACTGCCATCTGTCAGAAATGGTGTAGGGTCTCCTTCTTGGGCGGGGGCTTGGACTAGATGACCTACAAAGTCCCTTCCAACTCTGTTATTCTATTCTTATTTGTAAAAGATAGATAGATAGATAGATAGATAGATAGATAGATAGATAGAGAGAGAGAGAGAGAGAGAGAGAGAGAGAGAGAGAGAGAGAGAGAGAGAGATGGACAGACAGGATGGCAGGTAGGGACAGAGATAAGATAGATGATATAGAGAGAAATGATACATATGAGATGATAGAGAGGATGAGATGATAGATAGATGACAGAGAGATAGATAAATATTAGATAGATGATTGATGATCGAGGGAGAAATGATAGATATAAGAAAAGATTATAGAGATAGAGAGGATGAGATGATATAGATAGATGGATGATAGATAGATGATAGATAGATGATAGATACATAGATGAGGGATGATAGAGGGAGAAATGAGAGATATGAGAAGAGATGATAGAGAGGATGATAGATATAGATCGATAGTTGATAGATAGATAGATGATGGATAGATAGATAGATAGATAGATAGATAGATAGATAGATAGATAGACAGATGAGAGATGATAGAGAGAGAAATGATAGATATAAGAAAAGATTATAGAGATAGAGAGGATGAGATGATATAGATAGATGGATGATAGATAGATGATAGATAGATGATAGATAGATGATAGATACATAGATGAGGGATGATAGAGGGAGAAATGATAGATATGAGAAGAGATGATAGAG
Source organism: Hydrophis major (assembly GCA_033807585.1). NCBI lineage: Eukaryota > Metazoa > Chordata > Lepidosauria > Squamata > Elapidae > Hydrophis > Hydrophis major. The sequence continues at coordinate 257,823,804 of CM066330.1, forward strand.
AGGATGATAGATATAGATCGATAGTTGATAGATAGATAGATGATGGATAGATAGATAGATAGATAGATAGATAGATAGATAGATAGATAGATAGATAGACAGATGAGAGATGATAGAGGGAGAAATGATAGATATGAGAAGAGATAATATATATATATATATATATAGAGAGAGAGGATGAGATGACAGGCAGACAGACAGACAGACTATCCAGTTCTCTTTGTGCAATGGAGCCAGATTGGTTCTCTGGTTCAAGGGGTTTCCATATATTTATGTCAAATCTCTGATTCTTTAATACAAACACACATATTTTCTTCTTACTGCCTTTTGTGAAGATAACCTTGGAAGTAAAGAAAAATGTCTTTCAAAAGAGCAGCACTTCCTCATGTTTTTGTTTTTCATTTCCCCATGAGGAAATAGACAACCAATGTTCCTTTCTTTCTCTCTCTCTCTTTTGTGTGGATCTGCAGCCTTTGAAATGAACTGATAAGATAGATTGTGTTTTTTTATTGTTATTTTTCATAAGTTCACACCTTCTTTCTTGAGAGAGAATTATAAAAGAAATTATTTTAGACTCAGAAATAGCAAATATTTCTCCTTTGGGGAAAAAGTTAATGAAACTGTTCCACACCACATTGTCTTATTAAAATTTAAAACCTCCCAGCACTGGCCTATTCAACTTTCTCTCCAAATAGGTTGAGATGGAGAGAAATATCACTTTTTTTCTTCATCTTGTATTGCGTTTTATAGGCATCAGTACAGATGAAGCTGCTGATTTATCCCAAGGCAAGAGCCTATTGGGGTTTGGCGGCTGTAATAAATTTAAATAATAAATAAAATATATAAATTAGGATACCCCAGGCACTTTTGCTAGAGGATTCTTCATCCAGGCTCAGTAATCAGCCTCTGCTATTCTCCATTCATCCTTTTATGAGGTAAATCCACAATTTTTCTAAAAGTAGGCCTAGACTCACATTCTACCTAACTACCACAGGTAGTCCTCGATTTATAACCGTTCAATTAATGACCATTCATCAAAGTTACAATGGCACTGGCTTATGGCTATTTTTCACACTTAACGACCTTTGAAGGATTCCCACCTGATCAAAATCCAGATGCTTAGCAACTAACTGACTCATATTTTTACAGTGACCTGGGGTCATGGGATCCCCTTTTGTGACCTTCTGACAAGCAAAGGCAATGGGGAAACCAGATTCACTTAACAACCGGGTCACTAATTTAAGAATGGCACTGATTCACTTAACAATCATAGCAAGAAAGGACATAAAACGGCAAAATTCATTGTCCTGCTTAGCAAGAGAAATTTGGGGCTCAGTTGTGGTTGTAATTTCAAGGATATATACTTTAATCTCAGAGTCTTCTCTGAGGATCAACTTGAAAGAAAATAAATAAAATTACAAGGGTTCTTCCACTTATGCTGAAAAAAATGGCTTACAACAGGTCCTCACACTTACAACCCTTGGAGCATCTCCACAGTCACATGGCCAGAATTGAGGGGGCTTCTCAATCGGCATGTACAGGTGGTCTTGAACTGACAACAGTTCATTTTAGTGGCTGTTCGAAGTTACGACGTCACTGAAAAAAGTGACTTACGATCGTTTTTCACACTGAATGACTACTGCAGCATCCTCATGGCCACACGATTCACATTCAGATGGTTGTCAACTGGTTCATATCTATGACAGTTAAATTCCCAAGGTCACATGATCCTCTTTTGTGACCTTCTGATCAGCCAAGCCAAGGGGAAAGCTGGATTCACTTAACAACCATGCCGCTAATTGAACAACAGCAGCGATTCACTTAACAAACGTGGCAAGAAAAGTTGTAAAATGGGAGCCAAACTTAACAAATTTCTCACTGAACATCTTAATGTCTGGTCTCAATTATGGTTGTAAGTTGAGGATCACCTGTATTTATAACATTTCAGTGCTCCAGGGTTATGCGATCTCTTTTTTGTGGCCTTCCCAACTGGCTTCCAACAATCCAAGTCAATAGGGGAAGCAGATTCATTTAAGGACCATGTGATTCACTTCAGAACTGCAGTGATCCACTTAACAACCATGGCACAAAAAAACCCCCACCAAAAGCTTGGCCACTAGATGAATGGTTGTACTTCGAGGATTTATCTGTAAACAGCTGTTTTATAAGAATTCCACTAACATTAACAATATCTTCAGCATATAAAGAAAATCTGTACAAAATGTTTTACAGATGGTATCTGGTCCCAACAAGATTGGCAAAAATATACCCCAATGTAAGCCCAAAATGTTGGAAATGCAAAAAAGTTGACGGTACATTTTACCATATCAGATCAGGACATTCTGGATCCAAATTAAAAATTGGCTACAGGAGATCACTGGCTATCAAATTGAACTCAAACCCAAAACTTTTCTCTTAGGAATTATTAAAGACCAACTTCCAAAAAAAGTAAAATATCTAATGTTACATATCATAACAGCCACCAGAATAGCCTATGCACAAGTATGGAAAACTTCTAATATTCCTAGAAAAAACTAATATTACAAAAAATACTGGAAAGTGCTGAAATGAATATGTTTATTTTGAAATTGAAAGAGAAAGAAGACTTTTTATTTTTTAATTTTGAATAAATGGTATGATTGGATAACAAACAGAAATAAGATAGGAAATTAACCTGTAAGAGACCTTAAAAAAATGAATTGTAAATGTTAGACCTGGAGCATGGGCACAAAGAATGGAGACGAGGCATCGAATAGTGACTCCAACTCTTTATTAGTGACTTCAGAACAGAGCGAAATACTGGGGCAGCAGCAGCTCCTTTTATAGAGCTGGCTGCTGTCACAATAACCAATGATTTGAGTTTGCCGCGCTGGGAGCGTCCAATCAGTGGCGACCCACTAGCAACCAATCAGATCAGCCAGAAACAACCAATCATGATCCGCTGTTCGCGGGCCAATCAGAAGTGCAGGATTACGAGCCTGCTGTGGAAGCAAAACTATTAGGATTTTAAAATAACGTGTTTGCTTAGTTCGTAACACCCCTTCCCCCTAGGTTCTGTTTGAGGGGTGGGGTGATGTATTCTCGCAGGTAGGCAGGTCGTTTCACCTGTCTACCTGATCTACGTTGCTCCACCAGTCCTTGCCCTGACTCTGGTCCCGGTGGGCTGCTTGCTGAGCTCGGCGGAGCAGATGGTCCAACCTCTCCGTTGGGTGACTCGGGGTTGTTATCTCTGCTTCCATCACAGCTGTCATCCGGGACCCTTGAATTTGCTGCTGTCGCAGTGCTGCTTTGTGGTGAGGTGATCGTCTGACTGGGCTCTCCTTCGGAAGGTGAATATCCCCGGGTTGGTTGTGCTGATTGTTGGTTTCCAAGTACTGGGTCATGTGCTAGTTCTTGTCCGGGCCCCTCGATTTCCCTTCCCCCCCAGGTTTGAGGTTCGGGGTTTGTGACGGGGGTAGGTGCCAGTCTGGAGCGCAGTTGGTCGATGTGGCGCTTCCACATTTTCCCATCAGTAGTTTGTAAACGGTAGGAACGTGGACCCCTTAGTTGAGTTATGGTGGCGGGGACCCACAATGGGTCACCGGAAAAGTTTTTTGCAAACACTGGGTTGCCTACCTTGAAAGTGCGATACCTGCTGCTGGATCCCAAGGGTTTTTCCGGTGTGTAGGCAGGGTGCAGGTGGTCAAGACGTGAGCGAAGTTTCCGGCCCATCAGGAGTTCGGCCGGGGTTCTGTTTGGGGTGCTGTTTGGGGTAATATGTTGGAGGAGAAGCATCCTGGTCACCTTGTCGTCGATGTCCCCTTGCTCCATCTCGTGTAAAGTTTTCTTTATGAATTGGACCATTCGCTCAGCCCTACCATTGGCCGCAGGGTGAGCTGGCGAGGTCAAGGCATGGCGTATCCCCCGATCTGCGAGGTACTGTTCAAATGCCAGAGCAGTGAATTGCGGGCCATTATCTGAAACCAGGACATCTGGCAACCCGTGCGTAGCGAATAGTCTATTTAGTTTTTTAAAGACAGCTTCTGTGGTGGTGCTCTTCATTTTGTGGACCTCCAGCCAGTTGGAGTAGGCATCCACTGTTATAAGAAACGTATGCCCCTTGGTAGGTCCCGCAAAATCGATGTGAATACGGGACCAGGGACCTCGGGGTGCTTCCCATTCAGTTGGTGTTGCTTTTGGTGGAGCTGAACGAGTTTCCTGACACTTGCTGCAAGTGGCCACCCAGGTTTCTATCTGCTTATCTATGCCTGGCCACCGAGCATAGCTCCTCGCTAGTGCCTTCATTCTCACGATGCCTGGATGTCCATCGTGCAATAGTTTTAGAACTTTATGCTGTAGTCTCTCTGGGATGATGCTTTGTCTCCCCACAAGATGCATCCCTTTTGGGAGAAAAGTTCTGTCTGCTGGTTTTTGAAGGGCTTGCTGGTGTCGTTTGGTTCGTTGTCAGACCAACCTCTTTCCACCCAGCTGAGGACTCATGCCAAACAGGGATCCTTTCTTGTTTCTGAGGCGATGTCTTGTGCAGTCAGCGGTGGTGAAGGAAGAGTTTCAATTTGTAGCGTAGTGATGATTGGAGCTGGGTCATCTATGACTTCGGGTAGTGGAGAGCGGCTTAACGCATCAGCGTGGGGAATGGCTTTTCCCGGGCAGTGTAGCAGTTGGTAATCATATGCGGCTAGAAACTCTGACCAACATGTCATTCTTGGTGATAATATGTTGAGGAGTGGGTTTATCTCCCACTAAAATGCCAAGTAATGGTTTGTGGTCGGTTATTATGGAGAAGGATCTTCCATATACATACTCATGGAATCGTTTGATCACAGACACAGTAACGAGAGACTCTTTATCAAGTTGGCTATAGTTTCTCTCAGTTTTAGATAGAGTTCTTGAAAAAAACGCAATAGGTGCCTCAGTACCGTTTGGTAGGACGTGGCTCAGGATGGCTCCCATTCCAAACGGTGAGGCGTCGCAGGTGACAGTTAAAGGCAAAGTCTTATTATATTGTATCAATACAGCATCTGAAGTTAACAGGTCTTTTACTTGCTGAAAGGCTCACTCTTTATGATGTCCCCAGACCCAGGAAGCCTTCTTATTGAGGAGCCTATGCAGGGGTTCAGCAACAGTCGCCTTCTGGGGCAAGAAGATGTTATAAAAGTTAATGAGTCCCAGGAAGGCTTGGAGATCTGTTTTATTCCTAGGTCTTGGGGCGTTTTTTTATTGCGGTCAGTTTTTTCTCCATCGGGTGAATTCCCTATTTGTCCAGAAGGTACCCAAGGAACTCAACCCGCTCAGTACATCGTTGACATTTGTCTTTCTTGACCTTCAGGCCAGCGTCTTTAAATTTCTGGAGGACCATTCTGAGTTGTTTTTCTAGTATGCTTCTAGTGGGGGCAGCTATTAAGACATCATCGAAGTAGGGCACGACCCCTTTTATGCCTTGAAGCAATCTTTCCATCAGACTTTGGAAAATGCCAGGTACTACTACACTCACTCCGAATTGGAGTCTATTACACTTGAAGGCACCTCTGTGCATGACTATAGTTTGGGCTTCTGCAGTCTCTGCATCTACGGGCAGCTGCTGGTATGCCTGAGCTAGATCCAATTTTGCAAATATTTTCCCACTTCCCAGGGAATGAAGAAGGTGCTGGACCACAGGTACAGGGTAAGCACTCTGCTGAAGTGCGTGGTTTAGGGTGGCCTTGTAATCCCCACAAATTCTCAAAGACCCATCAGGTTTTATGGGGGTTACAATTGGGTTTTCCCATCGGGTGTGGTCAATCGGTTCCAACACTCCCTGGGCTATTAATTTGTCCAATTGTTCATCAATCTTTGGCTTGAGTGCAAAGGGCACTCGACGAGGCTTAAGGCGAATGGGCGCAACATCAGGGCTGAGATTAAACGATATGGGGATCCCTTGTACTTGCCTAGCTTCTCGGTGAAAACGTCCTGGAATTCCTGGACGAGGGCCGCTTCCCAGTCATCGCTTCCAGTTTGATTGATGCCTGCTAGTTCAATTCCTAGCGGCGCAAACCACTGCAAACCCAGCAAGCTGGCCCGATCTCGATCACGACGGTAAGAGTTGCGGTGTGGTCTTTGAAAGATACTTGGACATGGCTGGAACCGGCAACTGGGATTCTGTTTCCTTGGTAGTCCTTTAATATGATTTTTTGAGTGCTGAGGTCCTGGCGATGGATGTCAGGGATCAGCTGTTTTAAGGTTTTCCAGGAGACCATCGATAGGGATGACCCGGAGTCGACCTCCATAACACATGGTCGATTCTCAATTGTGACCTTCACTCGGATTTTCCTTGCATCAGGGATGAAACATGGCCGATGGTGATGGTTTGATGGGTCTCTTCCTGTCTGGTTGAAGTGGCGGGTGCTCGATTTCTGTAGTAGTGGTTCCATTGGCGGTCCCGGTTTAATGGTGGGGTGCCCCTTGTATGGCGGAAATTTTCTCTTTGTGTTGGGCTGGACCCTCACTGGCTTCTGCAGATCTTTGCGATGTGGCCCCTCTTTCCGCAGGAACGGCAGAGTGCGTCTAGGAATTTGCAGTCTGATCGCGGGTGATTTCCCCTGCATCCAGCGCATTGGTACGAAGGCTTACGATTTCGCTGGTCTCGCTGGCCGCATTCTGACCTGAGTCTGTTGACCTCTTCTACCTCGCTTTCTGATGAAGATTCGAGGTCTTCATGGTGGGTGGTACCATGTTTCTCATATAATAAGGCTGTGTCTTATTTTTTTTGACCCCTGAAAAAATGGCTAGGACATCTTTTTGGGGGTGACTTAATTCCCACCCTTGCATCCTCGCTACCAGCCACTCCTAATGGGTGATCATGGCGAAGCTCCAAACGGCGGCGGAAGCTCCAAATGCGGAAGCTCCAAACATGACAGTGGGTGATCTTTTTATTTTGATCTGCGCAAAGTTCAGAGCGAGCATGAGAGGGAGACCGCGATGCCTTGCTAAAGAGCCAGAAAGCAGCAAGGGCGCCAGGTGGAAAGGATAGGGTCGCGATCACACGGAGATGCCCAAAGCGCGGAGCGCACATAACTAAAGGCGGCGCATGCAGTTGGCTTGGGGACTACAAGGCAGCATCTGCGCCTCTTCCCGGGCGCATCTCTAGGCTGCTTCCGGAGCTACAGGACGCTCTCTGTTGCCTACCGGCTCTTCTTCCTTGGGCTCCCTGCTGTGGGATACACCCACTTCCTCCTGCAAATTACGCCTCGCAACTCTTCTCTCCCTTTCCTCTCGCTCCAAAAAGATCACCATCATTTCCTGTCGATTCGGGCTTCCAGCCACTTTGTGATCCACTAGTGAGGTTGCCATCTCGGATGGAGGCATCGCAGTCTCCCTCTCTTGCTCACTCTGAACTTCACGCGGACCAAAATAAAAAGATCGCCCGCTGTCATGTTTGGAGCTGGCACTTCCGCATTTGGAGCTCCGAATGGCGGCGGCACTCCAAACATGGAAGCGGCAGCTCCAAACTTGGCGGAATGGGCAGAAGGGAAAGCAACAGTGGCGGGTGCCAAAGGCGTCCGCAGCAAAGGTGGGAGTAGGGAGCTTCGCGCTTCGCCATGATCACCCATTAGGAGCGGCTGGTGGCGAGGAATTGCTGCCCGGGGGCGCTCCTAACGGCAAGTCCCCCGCCCTTCCCCCTTATTTTGCTTGTTTTAAAATAGGCCTAAATTTGGGAGGAGGGGCTTAATTTGATTTTATGCCAAAGAAACATGGTGGGGCTTCCTATTGGTGGAGGCCGTATTGTTGGAGAAACACGGTAGTTGTGTGCCTTTCGGATAAAGGCGTAGTGTCACTGGCAAGTGGGCGGTGTGGTGCGTTCACTCGGCGCATTCGAGCGGCTGACTTCCTGGTTGCTTCTGCTACAGTAGCATCGGCGATGACATCTGCGAGGCCAATGTCCCCTTTTGCCATAATCTTGCTCTGGGTCGTAGGGTCTTTGAGGCCCAGAACAATTCGATCTCTCATGGCTTCCTCGAGGTTTGCGAAGCCACAGAGTCCTCCAAGGTTCCTGAGGTCAGCGATGAAGTCTCCAACATTCTCGCCTTCCTGTTGGTCCCTCTGGTAAAACTCGTGTCTCCTGATGAGTGTTGGCACCGCGGGTGCATAATGAGCCCGTAGGATTGGGGCGAGGTTGTCCCAGTCCATTGTCTTGACTTCTGCTGGTTTCGCAAGTGCCTTTGCCATTTTGAAAATGGCAGGCCCGCAATGGGTCAGGAATACAGCTCATTTCTTGCCAGGCGTAGCATCTTCAAATTGTTGGTCTCCAGGAACATCTGGAACCTGTCCATATACGAGTCCCAGTCTTCGTTAGCCGGGTCAAATGGAGCGGGTGTTATAGCGCTGCTGGTCATTCTTCTGCTTCTTGGTGTGCTCTCAGCCATGTGCTCTGCTAGCGTTCAGTGAGTATTCAGTCAGCTCTATCGTCTCCGCATCCCACCTTCGTCGCCAGTGTTAGATCTGGAGCGTGGGCGCAAAGAACAGAGACGAGGCATCGAATAGTGACTCCAACTCTTCATTAGTGACTTCAGAACAGAGCGAAATACTGGGGCAGCAGCAGCTCCTTTTATAGAGCTGGCTGCTGTCACAATAACCAATGGTTTGAGTTTGCTGTGCTGGGAGCATCCAATCAGCGGCGACCCGCTAGCAGCTAATCAGATCAGCCAGAAACGACCAATCACGATCCACTGTTCGCGGGCCAATCAGAAGTGCAGGATTACGAGCCTGCTGTGGAAGCAAAACTATTAGGATTTTAAAATAACGTGTTTGCTTAGTTTGTAACAGTAAATATGTAGAATATATAACAATATAAGAATAATAATTATAGCTAAAATTAATCATCAATGTTACATAAATATAAATATGTGTTAAGTTATATAAGATAAGAACCTGTGTAGATGTCAAACATGCTGTTGAAACCATGATGTTTTGAGTTGTAATAATAGAAACTTAATAAAAATGTATCTTAAAAAAAAAAGAATTCCACTAAAGGTGTAGTGGATTTTAAGATGCACTTACTCTCCGGAGGAATCCTGTCTTTGTGTGGGCAACCAGACAAGCTGCGATGATGAGGATAGAGTCCAGTGACGTGACCGGTGCCATCACAGCCTGGAGTGGGACATTTGATTTCACGCTTCTCAGGTCTTGAAGAATCTAGAAAATGAATGAAGAGGGTGTATAAAGGACCTTACGACAAGATTTAGATGGGTAGGGTTGCTCCAAGAAACCTATCCCGTCATCTACAATAGTTTTTTCCCCTGAAAAAAAGAAAAAGAGAGAGGGGGCGAGAGGGAAGGAAGGGGAGAGGGAGAAACAGAGAGAGAGAATTTGGTCAAATGGTAAAGATAAGATAAAGGTCAAGGTTCCCCTCACACATCCGTGCTGGTCATTTCTGGCAGTGCTCATCTCCGTTACAAAGCCGAAGAGCCAGTGCTGTCTGAAGACGTCTCCGTGGTCATGTGGCCAGCATGACTAAATGCCAAAGGCGCACGGAATGCTGTTACCATCCCACCAAAGGGGTCCCTGTTTCTCTACTGGCATTTTTTTTTTTTTTTTAACGTGCTTTCGAACTGCTAGGTTAGTAGAAGCTGGGACAAGTAACGGGAGCTCACTCCATTACAGGGCGCTAGGGATTTGAACCGCCAAACTGCTGACCTTTCCGATCGAGAAGGTCAGTGTTTTAGCCACTGAGCCACTCTGCGTCCCTCTAAATGGTAAAAGGTACCGAGCTAGAAAGCAGACCATGAGTTCTAGCCCTGCCTTAGGCATGAAAGCCAGGTCAGTGACTTTAGGTCAATCACCAGCTGGCTATGAATTCTAGTCCGCCTTAGACATGAAAGGCAGCTGGGTGATTTAGGGCCAATCACCAGGAGCCTGTGAGTTCTAGTCCTGCTTTAGACATGAAAGGCGGCTGGGTGACTTTGGATCAACGATTAAGGAGACTGTGAGTTCTAGTTCTGCCTTAGGTGCGAAACCTGCCTGGGTGATTTAGGGCCAATTACAAGCAGACTGTCAGTTTTAGTCCTGCCTAAAACATAAAAGGCAGCTGGGTGACTTTAAGCCAATTATCAAGAGATTCTGCATTCTAATCTGGTCTTAGGGATGAAGCCTAATTGGATGACTTTGGGAAAAATCACTACGAGATGGTGTTGTTCTAAACCCACCTTAGGTGTGGAAGCGAGCTGAGTGACTTAGGACCAGTCATTCTCTTTCATCCCAGCCCATCTCACAGGGGGGCTGTTGAAGGAGAAATAGAAGAAGGAAGGCGTGTTGGATATATGTTTGCCTGCCTTGAGTTATTTGTAAAAATAATAAAGGTGGGATATAAATGGAAATGGAAAGAAGGAAAGAAGGAAGGAAGAAAAAGGAAGGAAGGAAGGAAGGAAGGAAGGAAGGAAGGAAGGAAGGAAGGAAGGAAGGAAGGAAGGAAGGAAGGAAGGGAAAAATAGATGAGGGAATGACGGAGGTGAGAAGAAGGAAAGAAGGGAGGGAGGAAGGAAAGGAGATAGATAGATAGATAGATAGATAGATAGATAGATAGATAGATAGATAGATAGATACAGACAGACAGTCACACAGACAGACAGACAGAGAGAGATGGAGATAGATAGATAGATAGATAGATAGATAGATAGATAGATAGATAGATAGATAGATAGATAGATAGATAGATAGAGAAATAGACAGATATTAGATATAGATAGATAGATAGATAGATAGATAGATAGATAGATAGATAGATAGATAGATAGATAGATAGATAGATAGATAGATACAGACAGACAGACAGACAGTCACACAGACAGACACACACACACACAGAGATGGAGATAGATAGATAGATAGATAGATAGATAGATAGATAGACAGACAGACAGATGATAGATAGATCGATAGATGATGATGATGATGATAGATAGATAGATAGATAGATAGATAGATAGATAGATAGATAATAAATAATGTTCCTATGCAGATCAGATCTACATTCTGCCCCTAAGGGAACAATATTTTAGCTCAGCAAGACACAAAATGGTGGGGAAGTCCCATTATTTGCCTCCTCAAGATGGCAGCGATGATAAAAATTGCCTTCCTGGGACACTTTTCATCAATTCTGGGGTTTCCTCCACTTCTTGTGTTCAGAAAAGGCCTCTGTCCACACTTTCTTGGTTCCTGAACGTGTCGGGGATTCCCTGAGAAGTTGTGCCAAATGAACCCACCCAGCCGTCTCCTCTATCCTTTAAGTAGAGCCTTCTTTCATTTACTTTCCTTAACTTCTCAAAGCAGCTTTGAAGCTGGGCTGCCTGCAGTGATGAAGTGAAACCTCCTTTCAATGCTTTTGCGCTGCTCTACAAGCTCTCGCCTTCTGTGGCCCGGAAGAGTTTATGCGAAGGAACCCTACAGACATCAAACTGCAAAGGTTGCCTCTCGTTATTAACTCAAATGTCTACTTAACTCCGGTCTCCGGTCTCCGGCAGGGATCAGAAAAAAAAATATACCCCTGGGAATCAAGATATAATAAGTAAAACTCTGGAGGCTTGCTCTTGGTCAGAATAACAGAATAACAGAGCTGGAAGGGACTTTGGAGGTCTTCTAGTCCAGCTCTCTGCCCAAGCAGGAGACCAGTGTCATCTTAATAACCTCCAGTGATGGAGCACCCACAACTTCTGGTGGCAAACTGTTCCACTGGTTTATTCTTCTCACTACCTGAAAATAAAACCCTGTCTTACTTTTTTTTTTTTTGCCACCAAAAAAGACACCAGGCCTTATTTTTGGGAGGGGATGTCATCCACTGACTAACCTCACTTGCATGCATCAGCCCCGGCCTCCTTTTCATTGTCAGAGGCCTTCAGGAACTACTACTTCTGGGGCCGGTAAGGCTTTCCTGAAGGCCTCTGCACCTGGTAACAGAGCTCTGGATCGATCCAGAGCTTTGTTATCAGCTACAGAGGCCTTCAGGGAAAGCTTTGCCAGCCTTGCCGGCTGCAGAAGAAATGGGCCGGCAAGGCAGGTGTCAGGGTGTGTGTGAGGCCTGGCTACAACTATACAAAGGTAAATAGTAGGACATCTACACCCCCACACTCTCACCCTAGCTTAATTTTTACCCGTCTACTCTGGTTGGGATCTTAATTGGGGCTTATTTTGGGAGGAGTAGGGCTTATATTGAGTGCACATATAAAAATCAAGCTAGGACTTACTTTCAGGGCAGGTCGTATTTTGGGGGAAACAGGGTATTGGGAAATAGGGTTAATTGGCAGTGTCTAAAAAGTTATTACTCAGGCTGATATACTCGAGTTTTACTAGGCTACAGGTAATCCTCAATTTACAACCATAATGGAGCCTGCCCATCACAGACATAAGTTGTAATGGTTGTAAAATGAGCAGATCACGTGATTTACAAAGTTTTTCCACTTTATTAGTATTTATTAGAATAGGAAAAAAAAAAAAAAAAAGAGCCATGGAGGCGCAGCGGTGAGAAAATAGCAGGCTGTTTCCGATTAATATTGCAGGCTATTTCTGCTGACTGCCAACAGTTCAGCAGTTCGAATCACACCGGCTCAGGGTTGACTCAGTCTTCCGTCCTTCCGAGGTGGGTAAAATGAGGACCCAGATTGTTGGGGAAAATAGGCTGACTTTGTAAACCGCTTAGAGAGGGCTGTAAAGCACAGTGAAGTGGTATATAGGTCTTAAGTGCTATTGCTACAAAAAAAAAATTAAAGGGAAAACAAAGTTGGAAAAGAAGAAGCAAAACAGAAAGAAAACACAGAATTATGATTTTAGCCCTTCTTCCTATTGAATAATTGCTATCTTATTCTTTCCCCTTCCTTCTTAATCCCCAAATCCATAAATCGTATAATACATTTCTTTTCCAACTGAGGAAGGCTAACTTTTAGGCCAAAGGAATCTCAACCTGTCAGCAGTAGCGTAGCTAGATAATTTTACACCAGTGATAGTGAAACTTTGAAGCTCAGAGGGTCAAAAATTTGGAAAATGTGTAACTTGACCCTGCTTACAGGTCATCCCTAGTATAGGGGTTCCTGCTTGAGCAGTGGGTTGGACTAGAAATCTTCCAAGGTCCTTTCAAACTCTGTTATGACTATACGCCACGGTGCACAGCTCACAGTTACTTTCCCCCCAAAGTGATACCTATTTATCTATTTGCATTTGCATGCTTTCAAACTGCTAGGAGGAGCTGAGGCAAGAATGGGAGCTCATCTCGTCTTGCGTGCCCGGGTCTCAAATCCAGCCTGCCAGTTTTCCAGCTGGAAAGCTCAACATCTTTAACTGCTGAGCCATCGCGCAGAGCCGTCTCTTCTTACCTTTGCTGTAATAGTTCTTCCTGATGGAGTCCAAGGTCTTGTTCTGCTTGTCCTCTGCTTGGAAATGTTTCGCGTGCTCTCCCGTCGCTGGCTGCCCGGGGTCCCTCACCACCTTGACCTGTTCCGCTTTCAGGGCAATGGCCTGCTCCAACAGGCCCAGGTTCCCCCGCGTCATCATATCGTACATCTCAGATTCATCGGTCACAGTGGACTTCTGAGAGTGAGTGTCGTCATCCTTTTCATCGTCCGACCTGACCTCCACAATGACAGAATATTCCGGCTTGGGGTTGACCGCCTGTCTTTCACAGTGAGTTTGGGGGCTATCCTGAGAAGTGTGAGGCACTTCTTGACAGAGGACATCAGCCATCACTTCCTCTTCTTCCTCCTCTTCGTATTCTTCTTCTTCCTCTTCCTCCTCCTCTTCTTCCTCCCCTTCTTCTTCTTCTTCTTCATCATCATCATCATGGTCTTCTTCTTCTTCCTCCTCCTCCTCCTCATCTTCTTCCTCCTCTTTTTGGAGCTTGCACGAGTCCTCACAGCTCGCCTCATCCTCCTGGTGTTCTAGGCACAAATCACTGCTCCTTTCACTGGTGACCTCAATCACTTCTTCTGCATCTTCTGTATGGATGATGATCTCCTTTTCACATTCCTCCTCAACTGCTTCTTCCTCTTCTTCTTCTTCTTCTTCTTCCTCCTCCTCCTCCTCCTCTTCTTCCTCTTCCTCCTCTTCCTCTTCTTCTTCTGTTGCTCCTTCGCAGAGCAAGTGCATGGTGTTTCCTCCGCTGCTGGAGACCTCGCCTTCGCTTTCCGACACAGGCCGTTTAGAGATGACAGTTTCTTCCGTTCTTTGGCCTGGATTGAAAAAGAGCGCGATTTCTTGAAAATGGTTGTGGGTACAATTGGGGGTGGGGGGATGGGGGAGAGGTAAGCGTGTCTCTACTTTTGTATCTGTTGTGTAGCGTGTGAGGCTTTTGCATGACAAGGGGGATAGCAAGCAGAGGGACAGGCTGGGACATCCTTGGTGCACACTGAGCTTGGGTATTTTTTTTTTTTGCAGTTGTTTCATGACCCAACTAGGTAACATCATCATTGCTAGAAGGGAGGGGTGTTTGTGGAGTGGAGGGGGGGAGGAGAAGGAGGAGGAGGATGACAATGGGGTCCACGGTGCTCTCTGAACTTGGTGGTTTTCTTGCAAACGTTTCATGACTCAACTAGGTAACATCATCAGTGCTAGAAGGGAGGGTGTTTGTGGAATGGAGCAGGGAGGAGGAGGAGGAGGAGGAGAGTGGGATCTTTGGTGCTCTCTGAGATTGGTGATTTTCTTACAGACATTTCATGACCCAACTAGGTAACATCATCAGTGCTAGAAAGGAGGAGTATTTGTGGAGGGAGAAGGAGGAAGAGGAGGAGGAGGAGGAGGAAGGAGGAGGAAGAGGAGGAAGAGGAGGAGGAAGAGAACGACAGTGGAATCTTTCATGCTCTCTGAGATTGGTGATTTGTTACAGACATTTCATGACCCAACTAGGTAACATCATCAGTGCTAGAAAGGAGGAGTATTTGTGGAGGGAGAAGGAGGAAGAGGAAGAGGAGGAGGAGGAGGAGGAGGAGGAGGAAGGAGGAGGAAGAGGAGGAGGAAGAGAACGACAGTGGGATCTTTCATGCTCTCTGAGATTGGTGATTTGTTACAGACATTTCATGACCCAACTAGGTAACATCATCAGTGCTAAAAGGGAGGGGTGTTTGTGGAGTGGAGGGAGGAGGAGGACAGTGGGGTCCCCAATGCTCTCTGAACTTGGTTTTCTTGCAAACGTTTCATGGCCCAACTAGGTAACATCATCAGTGCTAGAAAGGAGGAGTATTTGTGGAGGGAGAAGGAGGAAGAGGAAGAGGAGGAGGAGGAGGAGGAGGAGGAAGAGGAGGAAGAGGAGGAGGAAGAGAACGACAGTGGGATCTTTCATGCTCTCTGAGATTGGTGATTTTCTTACAGACATTTCATGACCCAACTAGGTAACATCATCAGTGCTAGAAAGGAGGAGTATTTGTGGAGGGAGAAGGAGGAAGAGGAGGAGGAGGAGGAGGAAGGAGGAGGAAGAGGAGGAAGAGGAGGAGGAAGAGAACGACAGTGGAATCTTTCATGCTCTCTGAGATTGGTGATTTGTTACAGACATTTCATGACCCAACTAGGTAACATCATCAGTGCTAGAAAGGAGGAGTATTTGTGGAGGGAGAAGGAGGAAGAGGAAGAGGAGGAGGAGGAGGAGGAGGAGGAGGAAGGAGGAGGAAGAGGAGGAAGAGGAGGAAGAGGAGGAAGAGGAGGAGGAAGAGAACGACAGTGGGATCTTTCATGCTCTCTGAGATTGGTGATTTGTTACAGACATTTCATGACCCAACTAGGTAATATCATCAGTGCTAAAAGGGAGGGGTGTTTGTGGAGTGGAGGGAGGAGGAGGACAGTGGGGTCCCCAATGCTCTCTGAACTTGGTTTTCTTGCAAACGTTTCATGGCCCAACAAGGTAACATCATCAGTGCTAGAAGGGAAGGACAGTGAGTCCCCACTGCTCTCTGAACTTGGTGGTTTTCTTGCAGATGTTTCATGACCCAACTAGGTAACATCATCAGTGCTAGAAGGGAGGGTGTTTGTGGAATGGAGCAGGGAGGAGGAGGAGGAGGAGGAGAGTGGGATCTTTGGTGCTCTCTGAGATTGGTGATTTTCTTACAGACATTTCATGACCCAACTAGGTAACATCATCAGTGCTAGAAAGGAGGAGTATTTGTGGAGGGAGAAGGAGGAAGAGGAGGAGGAGGAGGAGGAAGGAGGAGGAAGAGGAGGAAGAGGAGGAGGAAGAGAACGACAGTGGAATCTTTCATGCTCTCTGAGATTGGTGATTTGTTACAGACATTTCATGACCCAACTAGGTAACATCATCAGTGCTAGAAAGGAGGAGTATTTGTGGAGGGAGAAGGAGGAAGAGGAAGAGGAGGAGGAGGAGGAGGAAGGAGGAGGAAGAGGAGGAAGAGGAGGAAGAGGAGGAGGAAGAGAACGACAGTGGGATCTTTCATGCTCTCTGAGATTGGTGATTTGTTACAGACATTTCATGACCCAACTAGGTAATATCATCAGTGCTAAAAGGGAGGGGTGTTTGTGGAGTGGAGGGAGGAGGAGGACAGTGGGGTCCCCAATGCTCTCTGAACTTGGTTTTCTTGCAAACGTTTCATGGCCCAACTAGGTAACATCATCAGTGCTAGAAGGGAAGGACAGTGGGTCCCCACTGCTCTCTGAACTTGGTGGTTTTCTTGCAGATGTTTCATGACCCAACTAGGTAACATCATCACTGCTAGAAGTGGGTAGGGCTTGCTCCCACTTGATATTCTAGTGGCTTGCCCGATCAGTGTTGGTGGAAGTAAGTGGTTTAGGAGCCCAATTGAAGAACCTTCAAGACCACTCCCAACAATATAGTACGATCTTCTAGAATTCAGGTAATCCTTGAGTTAACAACTGTTCATTTAGTAACTGTTCAAAGTTAGAAGGGCACTTGAAAAAGTGACTGGTGACCGTTTTTCACCCATGGTCACATGATTTACATTCAAATGCTTGCAAATGACTCATATTTATGACGGTTACAGTGTCCCAGGGTCATGGTTTTCCCCTTTTGCGACCATCTGACAAGAAAGGTCCATGGGGAAACCAGATGCACTTCATGTTGCTAACTTAATAACTTACACTGATTGACTTAACAACTGTGGGAAGAAAAGTCGTAAAATGAGGCAAATTTCACTTAAAAAATTTCTCACTTAGCAATACAACTTTTTGGCTCAATTGTGGTCGTATGCTGAGGACTACCTGCATAAATTGAGAGCAAACCCCATTCCTTACCGGCACTGATGATGTTACGTAGTTGGGTCATGAAACATCTGCAAGAAAACAACCAAGCTCAGAGGGCACCAAAGACCAAAATGTAGCTCCTTTCTTAATTTTCTGAATGAAGAACTTATGGACGTATTATTTAGAGAAGGGGTCTCCAACCTTGGCAACTTTAAGCCTGGAGGACTTCAACTCCCAGAATTCCCTAGCCAGCAAAGCAAAGTTGGCTGGGGAATTCTGGGAGTTGAAGTCCTCCAGGCTTAAAGTTGCCAAGGTTGGAGACCCCTGATTTAGAGGAGCCATTGCAGCTCGTCCTAGACTTAACAACTGTTAGTTTAGTGACTTTTTGAAGTTACAATGGCATTGAAAAAACTGACTTACGACTAGTCTTCACACTTACGACCGTTGCAGCATCCCCTCAGTCATGTGATCAAAGTTCAGGTACACCTGGCAACTGGCATGTTCTTAGCAGTTTCCAATCAAGCAAAGTCAATGGGGGAAGCTGGATTTGTTTAACAACCATGTGATTCACTTAACAACTGCAGTGATTCGTTTAACAATGGTGGCCCAAAAGGGTCCTTTAAACAAGGCACAAGTCCCCTTAACAACTGCCTCGCTTAGCAATGGAAATGCTTGTTTCCTGGGACTCACTTAAAAACCATCTTGTTTTTTTGCGATGGACATGCTGGGTCCACTTCTGGTTGTTACGTCAAGGATTACCAGTACAGTGCTGAGATTATCAGAAGGAACTAGGGGTGGGATTCTACCGGTTTGGACCAGTTCAGGAGAACCGGTTGTTAAAGTTACAGGCAAACCGGTATTTCAACTGACCAGCTGTCCCCTCCCCTCCCAGGAATCTCCACACAGCCCATTTCCAATAGAGGTAAGTGCAGGGTCCAACGAAGGCTCGGGGGGGGGGGCTTCTGGAAGACCAGAAATGGGCCTGTTTCCAGCTCCCGGAGGGTCTCCAGAGGCGGGGAGGCTGTTTTCTCCCTCCCAGGGGCCCAGGGGAAGCCTCTGTGCCCTTGGGAGAGCAAAAACATCCTCCCCCCGGGCTCTGGAGGCCCACCAGAAGCCAGAAATCGGAAGTTTCAGTAGGTCCTGCCCATCATGGCCCCAGTCACCCAGCAACTGGGCAGTGAATGGGTTGCTGGGATTTTTGAACCCCAGCTCTGGAAGGAGGGACCCCGCACCTTCTTCCGAGGGAGGGCTGCTGGACACCTCCTTTTGCATCAGGGCTCCTTCCTCGTCTTCCTCTTCCAGGGTGCCTTCTGAATCATCCGTCACAGAGTCCTGCTTGGCTTCGGCCTCTTCGCTCCCATCACTGTCCACATTGTAGCCCTCATCCAGGGTGAGCTTCAAGGGATGGGATTTCCTCTTGGGCTCCAGGTGCCCTCCTTCTAAGTGCTGAAGTTTCCTTTTCTTCGCCAGTGGGCAGCTTTGTAAACTAGGAGGAAAGCCAAGAGAAAAGAGAAAGAAGAGAGAAAGGGAAAGAGAGACAGAAAGAGAGGGGAAGAGAAAGAGAGACAGTGAGAGAAAAACAGAAGCAGAAAGAAAGAAAGAGGAAAAAGAGAAAGAGAGAAAGAAAAAGAGAGAAACAGAAACAACAGAGAGAAACAGAAAGAGAGGAAGAAAGCAAAAGAGAAAGAGAAAGAAAGAAAGAAAAAGAGAGAAACAGAAACAGAAAGAGAGGAAGAGAGAGAGAGAGAGAGAAACAGAAACAGAAACAAAAAGTGAGAGAAAGAGAGACAGAGAAACAGAAACAGAAAGAGAGGAAGAGAAAGAGAGAGAAAGAGAAAAAGAAAAGGAGAGAAAAAGAGGGAAACAGAGAAACAGAAACAGAGGGGAAGAGAAAGAGAAAAGGAGAGAGAAAGAGAAAGAAAAGAAATAAAGAGAAAGAAGAGAATGAGAGAAAGAACGAAAGAAAGAGAGAGAGAGAGAAAGAGAGCATAAGAGAAGCAACTCAACACAATGTGATAGAAGCAGGTGTCTACATAACCATATGACCATTTCCTAGTGCTATTATTTGGATGGAAGCTCAGAATTATAACAACTGTATATAAATAGCATTTAAGAGTTCATATTATCCCATAATATTCTCAGGATGATTTGGTTGATGACCAACTGAATATTCAAGGTATGCATTTTCCACAGGATAAAGAGTTTTCAGGTTATATATTATAATTCAACTTTCTGGCCGGGCCATCCTCATCTGTGGCCATCTTGAATCAGTTCTTATGAGAATGCAGATTCTTCCAAGAAACTGGAAGCATCAATCAAAGGCACTCTTATAACTGAAAACAGATATTCAAGGAGGCCCCTTTTCTGCTGATCATAACAAGTTATAAGGTTATGACAAGTTATACAAGTTATACAGCTCGCTATCTCCTGGTGATTGGCTCAAAGCTGACTTTTATGCCTAAGGTGGGACTAAATCTCACAGTCACCTGGTTGTTGGCTCAAAGTCACCCAGCCAACATTCATGCCTAAGGTGGACTAGAATTCACATTCTCCTGGTGATTGGACCAAAGTCACCCAATGGCTTGCATACCTAAGGTGGGACTAGAACTCACAGTCTCCTGGTGATTGGCCCAAAGTCACCCAATGGCTTTCATGCCTAAGGTGGGACTAGAACTCACAGTCTCCTGGTGATTGGCCCAAAGTCATCCAATGGCTTTCATGCCTAAGGCGGGACTAGAATTGACAATCATTCAGTGATTGACCCAAAGTCACCTAACTGAACACAAAAATTGGCCACCAATTCAGAAGATGGTTTGGTGTTCTGAGCCTCCTTGCTGAAGAATTCAGTGAAGATGACTGAGATGGCAATGGAATTAGAGATGCCAAACGGACAACCCAAACTCACCTCCTGTGTCTCGCGTACTTTCCTCGAATGTGTCCTGATCCATTGCATCCTGGAGTGGGACAGCTGTGTGAAGAGAGTGACACACACAAGCCAGAAATAAAAGCGGGTATAATTTCCAAGGGAGGGGGTGGGTGGGGGAGGAAGAAGAGGGAGAAGCAACCAAATCAACTCAACCTCAAGTAGTCCTCGACTTAAAAAAGTTGAGTGACCTTTCAAAGTTGCAAAGGCACTGGAAAAAAGTGAATTACGAGTGTTTTTCACGCTTACAACCTTTCTCGGATCCCCATGGACATGTGATCACAATTGGGATAACAATAGTAACCATATAGTAGGATAATATTTTGAACGAATTATAACTTTTGTTATTCATATATATAAGGTAACAAGGTTATAATGTTATAAGTGATATTATTGGCTAAAAGAAAATATATTTGTGTAAAAATGAGATGTTAGAGGGAAGAGAATATACAGAAAATAAAATAGATGCAACAGTGGCAAATGTAATATTGGGGAGGTATAATAGGGGAAATATAAATTAAGATGAAATCTTGAATGGTCAATGAATGGTACGAATAGATTAAATTGTAAACATGGTGAGCATAAGAAATATATGATCAAGGAAGTTAGAGATTGATTAGAATGATTTTAATGAATTAAATATTTTGTTATCCACTTGTGTAAGGTAATCAGGATATATTGTTATATTGTTGGCTAAAGAAAATAAGATGGAAAATATATTTGTGTAAAAATATAGACAGAGGAAATACACAGAAAATAAAATATATGTAATAATATTGGAAAGGGGATTTGATGGTGGATGGTATAAATTAAGATGAAATTTTGATTGATTAATGAAATGTATGAATAGATTAAACTGTAATGTTGAATTTAAGTATACGATCAAGAAAGATAGAGATTGATCGATATAAAATAATTTATGAGAATATAAAGAAGAAAATTTGGTAATAGATAATGATGTGATCTTAGAAAGCTGTATTTGTGACTATGGATATGACTGATTTAAAATGTAAAACACCTGGAACCACGCTGTTCTCGCAAAGATGTATTTAAATCATTAAAAACTAAAAAACTTTTTTTTTAAAAAAAGAGATAACAATAGCACCAAACTTATATACCGCTTTATAGCCCCCTCGAAGCGGTTTACAGAGTCAGCCTATTGTCCCCAACAATCTGGGTCCTCGTTTTACTGACCTCGGAAGGAAGGAAGGCTGAGTCAACCTTGAGCTGGTCAGGATCAAACTGCTGGCAGTCGGCAGAGTCAGCCTACAATACTGCATTCTAACCACTGTGCCACCTCGGCTCTATACAGATGTGTGGCAATTGGCCTGACTTACAACAGTTCGTTTAGCGACCGTTCAAAGTTACAATGGCACTGAAAAAAGTGAATTGTGACCATTTTTTCACACTTACAACCTTTGAAGCATCCACACCCAATCAAAATTCAGAACGCTTGGCAACTAACTGACTCATATTTATGACGGTTGGCAGTTATGACCTCTGCAGCATCGCCATAATCATGTGATCAAAATTCAAATTCTTGGCAGTTGGTTCGTAATTATGACCATTCTTGGGTCCCAAGGTCACGTGATCCCGTTTTGAGACCTTCTGATAAGCTAAGTCAATTGGGGAAACCAGATTCACTTAACAACCGGGCTATTAACTTAACCGATGCAATGATTCACTTCACAACAGTGGCAAAAAAAGTCGGGCAGAACTCATTTCACAAATCATCTCATGTAGGGACATAAATTTTGGGCTCAATTGGAGTCCCTTTTTGCAATCTTCTGATAAGCCAAACCAATGGGGAAGCCAGATCCACTTAACAACCATGTTTCTAACTTAACTACAGTGGTGGTTCACTTAAGAACTCTGGCAAGAAAGGTTGGTAAAACGGGGCAAAACTCAACCACCGTCTTGCTTAGCAACAGAAATGTTGAGCTCAGTTGTGGTCGTAAGCCGAGGACTACCTGTACATGGATGATGGAGAGCACCTGAAGGCGCCAGGTGCTTCGGAAAGTCAAGTGACACCTAGAAGCATCTTGGAGAAGAGAACAAATTCCCTTTCGACATTTCCTCGGCTGCTTTCAATTTCAAAAGAGGGAAGGCAGCGGCTTTGTGATTTGCTAAAAAATAATGAAATGAGTCACCCTATTTAATTAAATGAAGGGCTCATTATAGTTTTATGAGTGTGTTTAATTAAAGATTTGCATATGTAAGAGCAGGCCTTTTAAAAGGAAGCAATTCCCACACTTAGGCTCTTATAGCCGGGGAATTTTATTTTATTTATGTTATAGTTTCTCTCTCTCTCTTTCACACACACACACACAACCACACAGACACACATACATACACACAAAACCACACACACACACATACAGCCATGTCATATTACTCAATCACATGGATTTTCTACGCCTTCCTACGATCAATAATGGTGAAATAACAGATAACATCATCAGAGTTGTAGGTCATCTAGTCCAACCCCCCGCCCAAGCAGGAGACCCTACACCATTTCTGACAGGTGGGAGTCCAATCTCTTCTTGAAAGTCCCAAGTGATGGTGCTCCCACAACTTCCAAGGGCAAAGCTGTTCCATTGGTTGATTGTTCTCACTGTCAGAAAGTTTCTCCTTATTTCCAGGTTAAATCTCTCCTTGTTCAGTTTCCATCCATTATTCATTGTCTGGTCTTGGAAAACAGCTTGACCCCCTTCCTCCTCTCTGTGGCAGCCTCTCAAATATTGGAAGACTGCTATCCTGTCTCCCCTGGTCCTTTTCTTCCCTAGACTAGCCAGGCTCAGTTCCTGCAACCGTTCTTCATAGGTTTTAGTCTCCAGTCCCCTAATCATCCTGGTTGCTCTTCTCTGCACTTTTTCTAGAGGCTCAACATCTTTTTTATAGTCTGGTGACCAAAACTGGATGCAGTACTTTAGGTGTGGTCTTACTAAGGCTTTATAGAGTGGTATTAGTACTTCCCTTGATCTCAACTGTATCCCTCTGTTAATGAATAAATTGCATGCTTTGCTTAACTTCTAATTTTTGGGGGGGATGGATTTCCGTGAATGTAGTTTTGAGATTGTCAACTCTGCAGATTGTCCTGGACTTATGACTGTTCATTTGGCCTGTTTGAAGTGACGACAGCCATGGGAAACTCACAGTTATGACCTTTGTACTATCCTCACCAGTGGTGGAATTCAAAAATTCCCACCACTGGTTCTGTGGGCGTGACTTGGTGGGCGTGGCTGCAGGGGTGGGATCGCATACCTCGCACAATCATGCACATGCATGTGCCAAATGCATGCTTTGCCCATGCGTTAAAACAGTAAAAACTAAGCTACTGCGCCTCTCAGCTGTTTAGCATAGGAATCTGCTCTGCCATGGCAAACAGCTGAGAGGTTAAAAAAGGACGAAGGAGCAGAGGCGGGCAGGTGGGCCCAACTGCAGAGTGTCGGAGAGACTCTGAGTGAACCAGTTCTCTGCCAGCTGATTTTTGGCACTACTGGTATGCCAGAATTGGGCCGAACCGGTAGAATACCACCACTGATCCCCTCAATCATGTGATCCACAATTCAGGCCCTTGGCATTGTTGTGGTTCATTGGCAGCTGGTGCAGACGGCAGCAGAATTGGACAGTGGAGAAGAACAGGGAGTCTGGGGAGGACTTGGATGAGGGTCCTGCATCCGATGCAGAGATGGGGCCAGGACCATCTGGGAGTGGGGTGCTGCCTCTGGAGTCTGGCAGCAGTGAGGCAGAGGACCCAGGCGAGCCTGTTTCCAGTACGCGTGTGCGCAGAGCTGCTAGAAGGTGAGAGCAGCTGAAGCAGCAGGGGTGACTCGGGAGTAAGGCTGGGAGGTGATTGCTCCTCCCATAAAGGATAAAAGTCAGACCTCAATGACGAAACCTTTGCAGGAAGCAAAGTAGTTCCATCGGTTCCGAGTCCTCCTTGAAGCTCTGTGTACTTCGGTTGGTTTCTTTTATAGTTAATTGGATATTTCTGTTTTTGGCAGCATTCCACAGAACTGAAAGGTGTGTGCTTATCTTGGGGGGACTGTTTATAATGAGTTCTGGCTGGGAATGAAAGCAATTCGCAGCGTTGCAATAAAATAGGTTTTGCTTTTAAAACAAGTTTGGGAATAACTACGATTGACAAAGCCTGGGTCAGAACAGGCACCTGGTTTGTATTTAGGACTGGTTCCAACTTCTTGTGATCAGGATTTGCAACTTTTTTTTATCAGTTCCTGGGAAAGGTGAATTTGCATAACGATGGCTGTATAAAAAAACAGTCCTAAACAGGGTCCCACTTGAATTAACAATGGCAACTGCTTGCCATGAAAATTCCAATGTCAATGGTAACTGTAAGTTGAGGACTGTCTATACCACCAGTCCTCACACTTGCGACCATGGCAGCATCCCCACAGTCACGGGATCAAACTTCAGGCGCTCGGCAACCAACATGTACAGGTGGTCCTCGACTTACAACGGTTCCCTTAGCGACTGTTTGAAGTTACAACGGCATGGGAAAAAAGAGAGTTATGACTGTTTTTCACACTTATGACCATTTCAGCATCCCCGTGTGGTGATGTGATTTACATTTGGATGCTTGGCAACTGACTCACAATTATGACAGGTGCAATAACCTGGCACCATGTGATCTCCTTTTGCGGGCTTCTGACAAGCAAAGTCAATGGGGAAGCCAGATTCACTTAACAACTGGGTGACTAACTTAACAACTGCAATGATTCACCAATGGTGGCAAGAAAAGTTGTAAAAAACTCACTTAACGAATGTCTCACTTAGCAATACAAATTTTGGGCTCAATTGGGGTCATAAGTCGAGGACTACCTGTTGCAGCTTTGGGTCATGGGATCACCCTTTGCCACCTTCCCAGCTGTTTTCCCACAAGCAAAGTCAATGGGGGAAACTGGACTCACTTCATGAACCCCTGATTCTCTTAACAACTGCAGTGAGCCACCACAATCGTTGGGAGAAAAAAATAATAAAATCAGGGATGACTCACTTAACAACTGCCTGGCTTCGCAATGGAAGCATTGGGAACCATCGTCCTAATGGTCATAAGGTGAGGACTACCTGTTTTCTAGAGGAAGCCATGAGCGAATGGATGCCAGATGAAACCACAACATCCAACTGTTTGGAATTTGGCACAGATGGTCCTCGACTTACGGTCACAATTGAGCCCAAAATGTATGTTGCTAAGCGAGAAACTTAGGTGAGTTTTACCCCACTTTATTCCTTCCTTCCTTCCTTCCTTCCTTCCTTCCTTCCTTCCTTCCTTCCTTCCTTCCTTCCTCCCTCCCTCCCTCCCTCCCTCTCTCTTTCCTTCCTTCATCCCACCCTTTTCCTCCCTCCCTCCCTCCCTTCCACTAAACCAGTGGTTCCCAGGCTTTTTTTCGCCCCGCACCCCTAAAGAAATTTCACTCGAACCTCGCACCCCCTGAAATTTAGACTTTAGGAACTACTGAACGCGTTAAATATATGGTAGGATTGAATCTTTTCAGCTATGTATGTGACGGCCACTAAATAACGATACTTAACTCTAAAATAAAAACAAAGTTAATCCATTGCATAATAAATAAAAATGCCAACATATCCTGTGATTTACATGGACTTTTCTCGCACCCCCTGGAATATTCTCGCACCCCCAGGGCACGCGAGTACCCCAGGTTGGGAACCTCTGCACTAAATGGATTGTTGTAAGTCAAGAACTCCCAGTAACATCTAAATTGCAGATTTCAATCAATCAGTCAGAACAGAACTGGAGGGGCCTTGGAGGGGTCTTCTACTCCAAACCCCTATTCAAGCAAGACACCCCATACCATTCCAGACAAGTGACTGTCCAATCTCTTCTTTAAAAACTCCAATGATGGGGCATCTGGAGCCAAGCTGTTCCACTAATTATCCTCAAGGTTAAGACGTTTCTCCTTAACTCCTTAATTTAAGAATCCACCAGGTATTCCTGAAAACACCCCCGCTTCTCAGGGTTCATGGAGCATGTTCAAATCCTGTGGGTCGAATAAGCGAGATTATTTTCCTTCCTCATTAGAAAACTCCAGGAGTCAAAGAGCAATTGGAAGCTCCCTGGTCCAACTTCCTATGGTGTTTCTACTTTGAGGAACAGGGTGTTATGGAGATTACCGGGTGCACGACCTGGCCTGCCTTTTATTGTCGAATACATCAGCAGAGGTGGCAATTGATGCCAATGACATATTTCAGGGGCAGCCTGGTTACGCACAGCCATTGCTGCAGCTGTCCCCTAACTGCCTGATTAGCTGGACAATTAATCGACTAATTGAAGCCCAGGCTGTGCCCGTGACAAAAGCGGAGGAGGAGGCGATGGAGAAAGACATGAACCATTTACGAGAAAGGGACAGGGGGGGAGGAGGGCGCCTGCGTTCCAAGCATGCCGAGAAATTGGCGGTGGCTACACTTGTAAACACAGCGGGGTGTGGAGGAGAGAGTAGGATCTGGAAGCAGGCAAGCAGATGGAGTCACCTCTGTAGCCAGGTGCCACGTCGAAAAGTCTGCCCTGCTTTGCAAAGAAACCAGTCTCTCTTGGGTGGAGGGTGAGACAATTTTGGAATTGAAGGAGCCCCTCTTCTTTTGAGGGGTTGCCACAAAGAAGAGGGGAGGGCAGCCTATTTTCTAAAGCACCAGAAGGCAGGATGAGAAAAAATGGAATACAGCTATCGTGTCACTTCTGATCCTTCTTCTACTTTTTGTGCCATATCCATCATCAGACATTGGTGATCATGTTGGCGATCCTATTTTTATCAACAGCGGCATGAAAAAGTGCTGCTGAGTTTTGTCCAGACTGGTCCCTTTAGATTTTAAAGCCACAATGTTCTTCTTCTTCCTGGACCTTATTTGCCTTCAATCTTTCCCTGGAGGATTAAGCGAAGGACGCCATATTTTTCCGAATGTCGCATCCCATGTCCGAAATATTCTAACTTTCACTTTTGAAATGGTTTTGATGATTTCCCTTGGTTTTCCCAGGCGGCTTATCACCTCATTTCTGATTTTGTCAACCCAACTTATATGTAACAGCTGTACGTAAATCCACATTTCAAATGTTTCTGGTCCCTTCAAGAGGCTTTCTGTCAGAGACCAACCCTGTTTTTCAGGCTGTTTTGGGCCCAATAAATGGCCCAAAAATGGCCTAATAAACATCCTGCAAATGGCCTGAAAAGCAAGCCAAAAAATAAGCCAGGGCAGAGTCAGCCAGTGGTGGGATTTACTGCTTCACCAAACTGCACAGAATCTTAACTACCAGTTGGCCCAAACCAGTGCAGCCCACCTCTGCATCACACGTCTGAAATATTTAAACTTTTGCTTTTTAATTGTTTTAATGATTTTCCTTGGCTTTTCCCAGGTAGCTTATCACCTCCTCATTTCTGATTTTGTCAGCCCAGCTTCTACATAACAACTGCCTGTAAATCCACATTTCAAATGCTTCTGGTCTCTTCAAGGGGCTTTCTGTCAGAGACCAACTCTCCACTCCATAGAGCAGGATGGAAAAGATGTAGCATCCGACAAGCCTGATTTTCAACCTTAGGCTTATGCCGTGTCTGCAGAAGACCTTTTTCATTTTGAAGAATGCTGTTCGAGCTTTCTCTATCCTCATCTTTCGTTCTGTGGTCATGTTCCAGTTTTCATGTAAATTAGAACCGAGTTATGTGATCCTTTCAACTTTTTCTAGTGGTATTCCTTCCAAAATTATCGGTGGTAAATTAATGGGTTGTTTGATGATGATGACCATAATCTTGGCTTTTGAGGTGTTAAGCTTCAAGCCGTATTTTTCAGATATTTTTGTGACTCTTTTCTCTAGACTAGCCAAACCCTTGGTTCAAAAGAAGATCAACTCAGATGATTAAAGGCCTGGAGACAAAAAATTGATGAAGAACGGTTGCAAGAATTGGGTATGGCCAGTCTAGAGAAAAGAAGAACTAGGGGTGACATGATAGCAGTCTTCCAGTATTTATCGGGCCACCACAAAGAAGGGAGGGAGGTCAACTTATTTTCCAAAGCAGGACAAGAAACAATGGGTAGAAATTAATCAAAGAGAAGCAACGTGGAATTAAGGAGAAACTTCCTAATAGTGAAGACAGTTAACGACTTGCCTTGAGAAGTTTGGGTGCTCCATCACTGGAGGCTTTTAAGAAGAGACTGGACAGTCATTTGTGTGAAATGGTAAGGGGTTGGATTAGAAGACCTCCAAGGTCCCTTCCAAATCCTGTTATTCTGGATCTGTGTCACAGAAGGTCCTTCAAAGGGATGGTGAAAGGCCTCAAGCCACAACCCAAGCTAAGAAAACTGTGGACAGTACAGTAGCCTTCAGAAATGTGGCATTTTTAGTTTCTTTATTGTCATTCCACCTCGTACAACCAAATCAAACACCATCTTCAGTGCACATCACGACCATGAAAATAAATACAAACACACATCCTTCAAACTCCACACATTGAATTGAAAATCCTCCGACACCACACCAACACTGCACTATACAACAGAATTCAAAAGAGCCCTGGGATAGAAGCTGTTTTTTCAGCCTATTTGTCCTTGTTTTTATTATTCCGTACCATCTGCCAGATGGTAATAATTCAAAAAAGGGGGTGCCCAGGATAAGATGGATCTTTAAGGATGTTTTGAACTTTCTTAAGGCAGTGGGAGCTATAAAGCTCTTCCAAAGAGGGGAGAGGGCAACCCATGATCCTCTGGGCAATGACATTAACCCTCTGGGATGCTTTCTTATCTGCCACAGTGCAATTGGCAAACCATATAGAGGTGCAATAAGTTAAGATACTCTCTATGGTGCAGCGGTAGAAGGTCACCAGCAATTTCCAGGTGTGTTCAGTCTCTGCAGGTCATACTCAATCTACAACTATTCATTTAGTGACCGTTCAAAGTTACACTGAAAAAACACTGACTTAACTGTTCGCACACTGGCCCCCATGGCAACTTTCCCACAGTCTCATTATCAAAATTCAGGCAACATTGGCAAACGGCATGTATTTAATATTTGCATCATCCCAGGGCTGCATGATCGCCATTTGCCTCCTCCCCAGCTGGCTTCTGAACACAAAGCCAATGGAGGAAGCTGGATTCACTTAATGACTTCATGATTCATTTAACAACGGTAGCGATTTGCTTAAGAAATGTGACAAGAACTGTCACATCCCTTACCAGGTCTAATGGAGATCAGATCTAAGATATTGTTCCTTACCTCAATTCCTGCCCGATGAGTTCTGTTGGTACTGCAGGGGCAACAAGGAAGAAGAGAAGAAAACAGGGTCAAAGAGAAAGAAGATTAAGGCAGGTTTGGAGGAAAAAAATCACTCAGTGTAAATTGCAAACATAACCTACTGCACACACAAAATAGAAACCACAATCGGTCTATGTCAGGGCTCTTCAAACTTGACAGCTTTTAGACTTGTGGACTTCAACTCCCAGAATTCCTCCTCCAGTCATGTTAGCTCAGGAATTCTGGGAGTTGAAGTCCACTAGTCTTAAACTTGCCAAATTTGAAGAGCCTTGCTCTATATCCGTGATGGTGAACCTATGACACGTGTATCGGAAGCGGCATGCAGAGAGGTCGCCCGGAAGAGCCTCACTGTGCATGCATGCGCCCCCCCCGGCAGCCAGCTGATTGTCGGGTATCTGCCATGCATACGCAGGGGGAGACATGCGTGCATTGCATTATGGGTGCAGGTACCCTAGCACGCACTTTTGGCACACAACGTGGAAAAGTTCGCCATCAAGGGGTCTATATTCTAATTTGAATCCTTTGATTGTGGTTAATTATTGTCCAGTTGGTCGAAATTCACATCTCATTCCATAAATCCAACCTATACAGGTAGTCCTTGACTTACAACAGTTCATTTAGCAATCATTCAAAGTTTACAACGGCCCTGGAAAAAGGGAGTTTACGACTGTTTTTCACACTTACGACTGTTGTGGCATCCCCGTGGTCATGTGATCAAAATTCGAATGCTGGGCAACTGGTTCCCATTTAGGATGGGTTGCAGTGTCCCGGGGTCATGGGATCGCCTTTAGCGACTTTCAAGCAAAGTCAATGGGGAAACCAGGTCCCCTTAACAGCCATGTTGCTAACTTAACAAATGCAGTGATTCACTTAACAACGGAGCCAAGAATGGTCGTAAAATGGGGCAAATGTCTCCCGTAGCAATATAGATTTTGGTTGAGGACTACCTGCACTGAGGCAGCATTTTTTGCAAATCTTACAGTCTGAACACTCTGTTCCGCTTTCCTCCCCCAGTTGAATAATTAACAATTAACATTTCTGGAAAATGCCGTCCCTGCCTTTATGGTTTAGGAGCATGGTAATTGGACCAACAAAGGGATCATGCCCTTCTTCTGGCAACAGGATTCAACTACTTATTTAGATGAATGACCCTCTATAGCTACTATGGATTTGGGGTTAATTTGTGGCAGCTTCTAGGACAGCAAACTGAAATATTTTCAGGCTCTCTTGCCTGATCTGTTTGAATTAGATAATTGATTCCAAATGGGATAGGAGAGGCCTTGATAATGGCGTTTTGATCCTGGGCCTATTTTATTTCATATATTGTCACTGCAATTCTGCAATGATGAATCTCTCTCTCTCTCTCTTTCTTTCTCTCTCTCTTTCTCTCTCTCTCTCTCTGTCTCTCTCTCTCTCATCTCTCTCTCTCTCATCTCTTCATCTCTCTCTATTTATCTACCTACCTACCTATCTCCCTTCTTTCTTCCCATCTCCTTCCTTCCTTTTGTCACCTATTCCTTCCTTCCTTCCTTCCTTCCTTCCTTCCTTCCTTCCTTCCTTCCTTCCTTCCTTCCTTCCTTCCCATTTCCTTCCTTTTTTCTTTTAATTTCATTTCCTTCCTTCCTTCTTCCCATTTGCTTCCTTCTTTCTTTTAATTTCATTTCCTTCCTTCCCATTTCCTTCCTCCTTTCTTTTCATTTCCTTCCTTTCCTTCCTTCTTCCCATTTTCTTGTTTCTTTCTTTTAATTTCATTTCCTTCCTTCCTTCCTTCCCATTTCCTTCCTTCTTTCAATTCCATTTCCTTCCTTCCTTCCCATTTCCTTCTTTCTTTCATTTCCTCCCTCCCTCCCTCCTTCCCTTTTGCTTTCAAAGCCTGAAAATAAATAGACATCCAACTCAGAGTTAACAACTTATTTCTCCTCCACCCCCTACACCCATCAGCCTTCCGTTCTTCCATGCCATGCCCAGCACTTACTTCCCTTTCAAGCCAAATTCAAAGTCTCAGGCTGTGATAAAAGCAGCCTGTAGTTGTGTAGCAAATCAGGCGTTTATGGCTGGTTTTTAAAGAAGAGAAAAGGAGCGAGGGAGGAATTAGAAAGCCAACTGGAGAGCTGTCTGTCTGTGTTGAATGGCCATTTGAGTCATTTGCCAAAGCAGTCTGTTGGGCATAATTGGGAAGGGGATGTGGCTGTGCACAAACTACACACAAAAACACACAAGGTCTTATCCTCCGGCAGGATAATTCCATTCAGGCAAAACGTGTTTGAACCATCTGCACCCCTGATCCCACATGGAGAGTCAAACAAAACGCTTACCTCTAATTGCCTTTGACCTTGTTCGTGCTCGTTTATCATCATTCTCTAAACTCATCTGGAATTCAACAATAACAGGATTCAACATTTTGTTCAATAAAAAGCATTATACAGTCAAAGTCACAGTGTTTCTCTAAAATTGGGACGGCCCAAAGAAAGTGGGAAAGGCTCTAAGCCAAGGGTCTTCAAACTTGGCAAGTGTAAGACTTGTGGACTTCAACTCCCAGAATTCCTGACCTGAGCTGGGGAATTCTGGGAGTTGAAGTCCACAGGTCTTAAAGCAACCAAGGTTGGATGCCCCTTGAAGTCCACAAACCTTAAAAGGGTCCAATGTTGAACACCACAAGTCTTAAAATCACCAAGGTTTGGACACTTCTGATCCAAGCAATAACGTTCTCAGAGATCATCTCCACATATGGCTGATAAATTTGGAAATTTTGGAAAAAGTGCAAAGAAACTTTGGAAAAAGTGCAGAGAAGAGCAACTAAGATGATCAGGGGACTGGAGGTTAAAGCATAGGAAGAACAGTTGCAGGAATTGGGTATGTCTAATCTAGTGAAAAGAAGGAGTAGGGATAACATGATAGCAGTGGTCCAGTATTTGAGGGGCTACCACAAAGAGAAGGGGCCAACTTATTTGCCAAAGCACCAGAAGGCAAGACAAGAAAGATACAACAGCCCTGAAAAAAAGAGACTTTTGACTATTTTTCACACTTATGACCGCTGCAGCATCCCCATGGTCATGTCATCAAAATTCAGATGCTTGGCAATGGACTCCCCATCAATGGACTTTTTATGACGGTTGCAGTATCATCTGGTCTCCTTTTGTGACCTTCTGACATGCAAAGTCAATGGCGAAGCCAGATTTACTTTAAAAACATGTTACTAACTTAACTACTGCAGTGATTCACTTAACAACTGTGGCAAGAGAGAGAAAATTCACTTAAACATGTCCCACTTAGAAATTTGGGGATGCAATGTAGTTATAAATCGAACTATATACCTGTATATAGTTTGTATACACCTCAGTTTTAAATGATGGGAGCCTTCATTGTGATTGTAACTCTGTATTCCTAGCTGAGATTTAAATAGATTCCTTGCAGAATTGAAAGGTTGATTTACTCCCCAAAAGCAAGGAGAAGCTTATATAGCTAGTCCTCGACTAACGACTGTAACGGAGCCCAAAATTTATGTTGCTAAGTGAGATATTTGTTAAGTGAGTTTTTCCTCATTTTGCGATTTTTCTTGCCACCATTTGTTAAGTGAATCATTATAGTTCATAAGCCGGTTGTTAAGCAAATCTGACTTTGCTTGTCCAAAGGTCGCAAAAAGGAATCACATGACCCTCAGACTCTGCAACCGTCATAAATATGAACCAGTTGCCAAGCTTCCAAATCTTAGGTCACATGTCCATGAGGATGTTGGAATGGTCATAAGTGTGAACAATGGTCATAAGTCACTTTTTTCAGTGACATTGTAACTTCGAATGGTCACTAAATGAATTGTTGTAAGTCTGTAGCAACCCTCCCTCCCTTCAACATATGGATGTCAGCAATAGCTGGAATAAATTTATTCCTCAAATATGCAGATATTTGCAGAATGCTCATCAAACATGTTAGGGATAACATTGTTTTACCCTAACTGGTTTAGGTAAATAATAATATGTAATCATAGTTTGTATGTTAAAGTGTCTGCAACTTTAACTGTGGGATAGTAATTAAGGGAGTGGTTGTGAAAGCACTTTAAAAGAAGCAAGGCTGCAGCTTGCTATCTCTCTGGCTTTGATGATTCCTGATTACTGCAAGGAAACAAGTCTGCATTGCTCGAACGGGAGAGAAAACAAAGGACTGACTTGTAAGTGAATTGACATAGGATATTCTAACACGGACTTTGCTAACTGAATATCCCTGAATGGACTGACTAAATGATACATGACTATTGGACTGTTATTTTGACTATGCTATGAACTCATAATGGAATAAACTATATTTTTGATAGCACAAGCATATCTGTTATTTTTACTGTATGTTAATAAACATACAAGCTTAGCTCACTCATTTATCTGTCTGCCTATCTGACTAACGCTGCACATTCTGTTTAGCTTGTCTCCCTAACCCTGGTTGGGGAAACCAGGCTTAACAAAACATTTGACTTGTACCTGCCACCCTCCTCATCCCCGAGATCTAATTTCAACACTTCGTGGTTAATTTTGATATTTGATTTCCACTTTTGATAGCTGGTTGTACTTGACAGCAGCTGTGTCATAAGTTTTGTCTTTCACAATTGGATGGCTTATTAGAGTTCACCTTGTCACGCTTCCAGAAGGAAATTAATCACAAAAATAATCCAAGGAACCTAACAAAATAATTCTTTGTTTATTCTTTTTTAAATGTCCACATAAAAGGTTTTTGACAATCAAAAAGCAAATTTGAATGTTAAACCTCTTGTAAAAACTTGACAAGGATTAGAAGGTTTAAGGATATACTTTTGATTCTTGTGGGGCTATTTAGACCAGGCGTCTCCAACCTTGGCTACTTTAAGACTTGTGGACTTCAACTCCCAGAATCCCTCAGCGAGCAAAGCTAGTTGAGGAATTTTGGGAGTTGAAGTCCACAAGTCTTAAAGTGGCCAAGGTTGGAGACCCCTGATTTAGACAGTTCTAAAGTCTGGTCTTGCTGATTTATTTTAGATGTTTTGTTGTCCTCTTTAGTGGAATGTTCACATATACGTTCATGCCTGCAGGAATATTCACATATAGTACAGAGGTAATGCATTTGATCCACAGCTTAAACAATAGAACAAGGAATAATAGAGTTGGAAGGTACCTTGGAGGGTCTTCTAGATCTAGGCCAACCCCCTGCTCAAGCAGGAAACCCTATAACAGGGGTCTCCAACCTTGGCTCCTGGAAGCCTGGCGGACTTCAACTCCCAGAATTCCACAGCCCTGTGGAACTCTGGGAGTTGAAGTCCGCCAGGCTTCCAGGAGCCAAGGTTGGAGACCCCTGCCCTATAACATTTCAGTCTGTCCAATCTCTTAAAAGCCTCCAGTGATGAAGCACCCACAACTTCCTTACTTTCAGGAAATTTCTCCTTAGTTCCAGGTTGCTTCTCTTCTTGATTAGTGTTAAGTTTGAGAATGAGTGAGGAGGAATCGAGACAAGCCTCTGAACGGTGAACTTCAGCTCTTTATTTACATGGTGACTTCTCAATAAAACAACAGTAACCGTCGCCTTATATAGGCAACCCTTGTAACGTTTTAATCAATAACAGGCTAGGAACGCTAGCTTTTATAACCAATTGGAACTCTCTGTTAAGGGCCAATCGGATTCCCCGGAATGGGCCAATCCGGTACGGCCGCTTAACAGCCAATCAGAAGTGCGGGGCCAGAACCCCGCACCTACTCCAAGCTCACACTTTATTACTTATATACATACACAACAATTAGTTTCCATCCATTGCTTCTTGTCCTGCTTTCTGGTGCTTTCAAAAATAAGTTGAACACCCCCCTGTCCTCTTTGTGGCAGCCTCTCAAATACTGGAAGACTGCTATCATGTTCCCCCCAGTCTATCATTAAGTGTCCTACCTGATGATTCCCAACTCCTGGCGAATGTATCTTTTCTTTTAGGTATACTGAGAGTATTTACACCAAGACAAATTCCTTGTGTGTCCAATCACACTTGGCCAATAAAGAATTCTATTCTATTCTATTCTATTCTATTCTATTCTATTCTATTCTATTCTATTCTATTCTATTCTTATTGTACCCTATGACTATCATTAAGTGTTGTACCTTATGATTCTTGACTCTTGATGATTGTATCTTTTCTTTTAGGTACACTGAGAGCATTTGCACCAAGACAAATTCCTTGTGTGTCCAATCACACTTGGACAATAAAGAATTCTATTCTATTTCTATTTCTATTTCTATTTCTATTTCTATTTCTATTTCTATTTCTATTTCTATTTCTATTTCTATTTCTATTTCTATTTCTATTTCTATTTCTATTCTAATTCTATTCTATTCTGTTTCTACTCTACTCTACTCTACTCTACTCTACTCTATTCTATTCTATTCTATTCTATTCTATTCTTATTGTACCCTATGACTATCATTAAGTGTTGTACCTGATGGTTCTTGACTCTTGATGAATGTATCTTTTCTTTTAGGTATACTGAGAGTATTTACACCAAGACAAATTCCTTGTGTGTCCAATCACACTTGGCCAATAAAGAATTCTATTCTATTCTATTCTATTCTATTCTATTCTATTCTATTCTATTCTATTCTATTCTTATTGTACCCTATGACTATCATTAAGTGTTGTACCTTATGATTCTTGACTCTTGATGATTGTATCTTTTCTTTTAGGTACACTGAGAGCATTTGCACCAAGACAAATTCCTTGTGTGTCCAATCACACTTGGACAATAAAGAATTCTATTCTATTTCTATTTCTATTTCTATTTCTATTTCTATTTCTATTTCTATTTCTATTTCTATTTCTATTTCTATTTCTATTTCTATTTCTATTTCTATTTCTATTTCTATTTCTATTTCTATTTCTATTTCTATTCTAATTCTATTCTATTCTGTTTCTACTCTACTCTACTCTACTCTACTCTACTCTACTCTACTCTACTCTACTCTACTCTACTCTACTCTACTCTATTCTATTCTATTCTATTCTATTCTATTCTATTCTTATTGTACCCTATGACTATCATTAAGTGTTGTACCTGATGGTTCTTGACTCTTGATGAATGTATCTTTTCTTTTAGGTATACTGAGAGTATTTACACCAAGACAAATTCCTTGTGTGTCCAATCACACTTGGCCAATAAAGAATTCTATTCTATTCTATTCTATTCTATTCTATTCTATTCTATTCTATTCTATTCTATTCTATTCTATTCTATTCTAGTCTAGTCTAGTCTATTTCTATTCTATTGTTATTGTACCCTATGACTATCATTAAGTGTTGTACCTGATGATTCCTGACTCTTGATGAATGTATCTTTTCTTTTATGTACACTGAGAGTATTTGCACCAAGACAAATTCGTTCTGTGTCCAATCACACTTGGCCAATAAAGAATTCTCTTCTCTTCTCTTCTCTTCTCTTCTCTTCTCTTCTCTTCTCTTCTCTTCTCTTCTCTTCTCTTCTCTTCTCTTCTCTTCTCCCTAATTCTAATTCTATTCTTATTGTACCCTATGACTATCATTAAGTGTTGTACCTTATGATTCTTGACTCTTGACGAAT
Source organism: Hydrophis major (assembly GCA_033807585.1). Classification (NCBI taxonomy): domain Eukaryota; kingdom Metazoa; phylum Chordata; class Lepidosauria; order Squamata; family Elapidae; genus Hydrophis; species Hydrophis major. The sequence goes on from CM066330.1 coordinate 257,860,732, forward strand.
GTATCTTTTCTTTCATGTACACTGAGAGCATTTGCACCAAGACAAATTCCTTCTGTGTCTAATCACACTTGGCCAATAAAGAATTCTATTCTATTCTATTCTATTCTATTCTATTCTATTCTATTCTATTCTATTCTATTCTATTCTACTCCATTCCATTCTATTCTATTCTTTTGTACCCCATGACTATCATTAAGTGTTGTACCTGATGATTCCTGACTCTTGACGAATGTGTCTTTTCTTTCATGTACACTGAGAGTATTTGCACCAAGACAAATTCGTTCTGTGTCCAATCACACTTGGCCAATAAAGAATTCTATTCTATTCTATTCTATTCTATTCTATTCTATTCTATTCTATTCTATTCTATTCTATTCATCAAACTAAACAAGCCCAATTCCAGCCACCGTTCTTCATAGGTTTAGCCTCCAGTCCCCTAAATCATCTTTGTTGCTCTTCTCTGCACTCTTTCAACATCTTTTTTTATATCGTGGTGATCAAAACTGGATATTCCAAGTTTGATTTTACCAAGGCATTATAAAGCGGTATTAAGTCTTGAATACCAAAGTATTCAAGATACATAGAAATATGGACCACAGATCATACTACTGTTAGGTGGATTCTCAGTTGGCTGAAGGATTATTCCCAATAATCCTTAACTTCAGTTTGGAGGAAAGTGTTTATTAGTGACTAGGAGTTGAGATGGTAGTTATCCAGTCTGCAGAGGAGACAAGGATGGTAGGTTTGGCTAATACTTTAAATAAAAGAATGGAGGTTCAGAAAAAAACTAAATTGGGTTTAGTGGTTCAACAGGCAAAACATAAAGCTGTGAGCCAGGAATGAGGATACAAGCATTTGGAAGATAGTGCATGTTTTTATTTTCTTCTTTTATTTGTCAATATGTATGCTGCCTCAGTTCCTGGAGTAACTCCAGGTTGCTGACATGTTAGCATGAAAACAATCAGAGTAGTAAAACACAAAGATAGGGAAAGAGTGCACACATTGGGTAGCAATTCAAAACACCTCCTCACCAGCAATCCACAATGAAGTAAACAAAGATTAACCTCAAGATTAATTCCAGATCAACAAACAGTAAACAAAATCCCAGTCAAGAAATTGCCAATTCAGACAAACAACCAAACAATAAACAACAGCCTACTCATCTATAAACAGAGACCAAACCCTACTGCTTTCTAGCCCTGACGATGTTACCTAGTTGGGTAAGGAAATGTCCACAGGGCATCAAGCACACAATTCGAAATAGGAATAAAGTAGCAGGGAGAAGATCTCTGAATCTTACTGAGTGGTTGCTGGAAAGGTAAAATATTCACAGCTTTACAAAAGGTTATCAGGTCGGGTTATATGAACCTTAGAGGGATATGCTCTTTCATAGAACAGCCACATGTATTTTAAACAAGGTATCCTAGTTGATTGCCAGGTAAGTATGAGTTAGCAGTGTTATGCAGCTGGTAAACTGGCAAATGCTGTCTTGAAATGAATTCATTCAAGCAGAGTCCAAATTTGGCAATAATTGCCCTGAACAGATCCCATTTGAAACACAATGGTGTCCTCTTATTATTCTTTATTTAAATATGTTCTGCCTTTATTATTTTTACAAACAACTGAACTTTTAATTTTAGGTAGCACTCTTTTCTTTTCTTGTTTTCCTCACAATAACCCTGTGAGGTGAGTTGGACTAAGAGGGAGGGACTGGCCCAAAGCCGTCAAGCTGGCTTTCATACCTAAGGCGGGATTAGACCTCACAGTCTCCTGGTGATTGGCCCAAAGCTACCTGGTGAGCTTTCATACCTAAGACAAGACTAGAACTCACAGCCTCCCAGTTTCCAGCCTGATGCCTCAACCACTATGGCTCTTGCTGTTACCTGAGCAGAAAGTTAACTTACTTTAGACCCGTTTTCCAAAGGCTGCAGTGCCTGGGGAAGAATAGAAGACCCTAGCATTCCCTTTTAACTCTTTTTCAAGCTTATTTATTTATTTATTTATTTATTTATTTATTTATGCAATTATAAGATAACAGGTATAAGTATAAACATAGTTATGAATCCATGAAATGGATACATATGAGAAAAATAAAAGAAACAATAGGACAGGGACAGTAGGCACATTGGTGTGCTTATGCACACCTCCTACAGGCCTCTTAGGAAAGGGGTGAGGTCAATAGTAGACAGTCTAAGGTTAAAGTTTTTGGGGTTTGGGGAAGAAACCACAGAGTTAGGTAAAGTATTCCAGACATTGACCACTCTGTTGCTGAAGTCGTATTTCCTGCAATCAAGTTTGGTGCGGTTAACCTTGAGTTTGTATCTATTGTGTGCTCTTGTGTTGTTATAGTTGAAGCTGAAGTATTCATTGACAGGTAAGTCATTGCAATGTATGATTTTATACACCATACTTAGATCAGACCGAAAATGGCGTAATTCAAGGTTTTCTAGGTCTAGAATTTCAAGTCTGGTGGCATAAGATATTCTACAACGAGTAGAGGAGTGGAGAACTCTTCTTGTGAAATATTTCTGGACTTTCTCCACTGTATTAATATCAGATACGTAATACGGGTTCCAGACTGATGAGACTTGTATTCAAGTATTGGTCTAGCAAATATTTTGTATGCTATAGTTAGTAGTGTGATATTATTATAGAGATATTATATGGAGATATGTGATATTATTACAGAGATATTATATGGAGATATTATATGGAGAATTCTTTATATGGAGAAGCCACGGTTATTATTTCTCTACTGAGGGGCAATCAATGTCCTGGCTGTTTGCAAATGTCTTTCCAGGAACACCCCCCACCCGTCTTTTTCTCTCCTTGCAGAAGGATGACGGGCCACATTTTCCTCCAGAGCATCATTACCAGCGGAGGTTGATAGATGTCACACGTATCACCCTCCATTGTTTGGTTTAAAATGCTGAAGGGTGAACAAAGTGCCTTGAGAGCAGCTCCACCAATCAAGTGGCTGGGATGAAATTTCCATGCATATTATCCTCTCTCGTATGGTAATCTTGCACGAATCCACCATGATGCACCCTTTGTGAATTTGCTGATGGGGTTGAGGGTGAGGCGTAAGGAAATAAAAACACATCTGTAATTTATGCATCCTGCCAGGCCCGGCCAGGCCAAAACTACCCCTTCTGAGCCCCTACGTTTATTACAATCTCTCCAATAATCCAAGAAGACAATTACTATAATTTTTATTTTTAAAGGCTCGATTCCCTCTGGACCAATGGCTTCCATTTAAAGTGTGGAGAGGAGCAGGTGTCAAAAGGACTTCATTACATTTACGAGCCTTTCAAATATGCCATTCCTGGCATTTGCCAGAGTTCATGCCTTCCGATGCACGCCTCACAATAGAATTAATATTTTTGATTGCTGGGTGGCTGGGCATGTGATTCCTTCCCCTCTTCTCTCCCCCCCCCTCCTTAAATGAAATCTAACTTGATTTTCCTTTGTTTTGTCAGTTTGTCATGGAAATTGGCAAACATTCCGCTGCCTTTCATGCATGCTTTGGCAATTTGCTCCTTAGGCAGATAAAGGAAAGGGAAGGAAAGGAAGAAAAATAGGAAAGGAAAGGAAAGGAAAGGAAAAAAAAAGGGGGGGGGGGAAGGAGGAAGAAAGGAAAGGGAAGGAAGGAAGGAAAACAGGGAGGGAGTGAAGAAGAAAATAAGCAAGCAAGAAAAGGAAGGAAGGAAGAAGGAAGGAAGAAAAGAAAACAGGAGGGAAAGAAGGAGGAAGAAGAGAATGAAAAAGAAAACACAGTAAGCAAGCAAGCAAACAAAATAAGGAAGAGAGGAGGAAGGAAGGAAGGGAAGAAGGAAGGAGAGAGTGAAGAAGAAAATGTAAGAAAAAAAGGAAAGGAGGAAGGAAGGAAGGAAGGAAGATGTTCATATCCATCCAGAGAAGTTAGCACTCTGAAGGTACTCTTGGACTTTCTGCAAACCTCTTCTTTTCACTGATCCTTCCTTCCTCCCCCTCCCTTCCTCCCCCTCTTTCCTTCCTTCCTTCCTTCCTTCCTTCCTTCCTTCCTTCCTTCCTTCCTTCCTTCCTTCCTTCCTTCCTTCCTTCCCCCTCCCCTCTTTTCCTTCTTTCCTTTCTTCTTTCTTTCCCTTCCCACTATTTTGGAAGTGCATTTTATAAGCCACCAAAACAACAGCCCACACAGAATGTGTTCCTTGTCAAAGCACGCTCCCTGCACATGGCTCTGTAGCTTGCACATTTGTTCCTGTGGCTCCCAGCTGTGGTTTCATAGATCTCTTCTGCCTTTTTTCCTTTCTGCTGTGTTTCTCCCCCCCTGCCCCCCTCTCTCTTGAGGGCCTTCCAGCTGCTTGATTTAAATTCTCCTGACATTCCTCCCTTGGTGAGTTTTGTTCACAGCTGAATTAACTAGCAGTTGGCTTACTTAACCTACTCCACCTCGTTTTATCCTCCCAGTTTCTCTGCCAAAGTCAACCCCCTCACGCCCGTGTGACAAGAACGGTGGTGGTCCCTGTTTGGAATCTGGAGAGAGCATCCATTAGAAACCACTCTCCAGTCCTCTCAAGGCCTCAAATGAAAATTTACTGCTGTGTAATAAACAGCCTAACAAGGCTTGGCTGTCAGTTTTCATTTGCATAAACAAACGGTGCAAAAAAAAAAACATTTAACTGCGAACCATCCAAAGTGCTCCCCTTGATGGGGAGGAAGGAGATGGGGAAAACTGGCCAGGGACAGAGAGGGGAGGAAGGGATCCTAATTTAGATGGTGGTGGTGGTGGCATTGTGAAGTCCTCAGGGTCACCTGAGTGCTGCAAATGGGTGTGGAGCCTTTTTTGGAACTACTGAAAGGATTGTGTTGTAGACTGGAGACGGATGATGTCGTATCCTTCCCTTTCTGTTGAGAGAGGGCTGTTCAATCAATTAATCAATCAATCAGACTAGAGCTGGAAGTGACCTTGGAGGTCTTCTAGTCCAACCCCCTGCTCAAGCAGGACACCCTATATGTGGTGTAGCGATTAGAATATAAACAGGGGTTTAAAATCTGCTATTTGTCAGAACAGCTCACCGGGTCATTTTAGACCAATCAAGGTGTAGGTGAGAGGAACCTACTTCACAAAATTGCTTCTCAGATAAAATTGGAAGAGTGGGAAAGAGGAATCCTCGGTAATTTTGACATCGATGGCCTCTTGGACCTCTCTTTCAAACCAGCGGTCCTTTCTGTCCAAAATATATGGAGTTTGCTGTCTTCAAAAGAGTGGCCTTTGTCTTTAAATGCAGGTGGGATGAAGTAGCTTCTTGGATGAGAAGTGAAACATACATTCAAAGAAAAACGAGAAAGTCCAGTTGCCTCTTTAAAAGAAGCACCTTTGAGACAACCATGAGTGGATGACTGAGAATCTACATAGATAAGAGGAGGGGAGGTCAGTTGGTCAAGGCTAGCCTCCTGCCACCTGCCAAAAATCTGAGCCAGGCTAGATTACTATGGATTTCTAAAATCACTTCAATAAAAGAGAATATTTATAGTTCGGGGTTAAAATGAGATGGGCAGCAAGTACATTTAAAACAAATTAATATGCAAATAAATCAATTGAACGGTGTTTTAAAACTCTCTTATTCTGTTAAAAGCCTGATTCCCATATTAACTCATTTTCCCCAGTCGTACAATCTATCGAGCAGTAAACTTCGTAGCTGGATGAACTGGGTGTGCATCCTACACCGAGGCCCCTCACACACAAAGGTCTCTAATCAACATCAAAGCTAAATAAGAAAACCATGATGCCACAATGCAGTTGCTCAGATTGGTAACTGATCTGGGCACGGGTGTTGGCAAAACAGCCAAAAGATCTTTGGTGAACTTGCTGGTGTGTCACTGTGCAACGTGATTGGCCTCAAACACTCAAAACCCAGCTGATGGAAGTCTACTATCAACTCCACTGTAACAAATGACTTCATCCAGCAATTCAGAGCAGCATTTGAATGAATCGTAGAATAACAGAGTTGGAAGGGACCTTGGAGGTCTTCTAGTCCAACCCACTGCTCAAGCAGGAGACCCTATATTATTTCAGATAAAGGGCTGTCCAATCTCTTCTGAAAAACCTCCAGTGATGGACCATCTACAACTTCTAAAAGCAAACTGTTTCATTGATTATGTCATGCCCTTGGTAGAGTCAGACTCTGAGGGGCAGGAGGAACAACCGACAGGGAGTGGAGGTGTAGCTCCTGAGGATGTGGAGGAGGCTGGGGAAGGGCAGAGGCCGACTGGGCAGTCAGAGGAAAAACCAGGCCCATCCCCTCTTCATCCTAGGATATGCAGAGAGGAATGGAGAAGGAAACAAATTGGCTTACGAGAGAGGAAGTGGCCATGATCCCCCTCATTGGTTGCAGCTGGGGAGAATAGTATATAAGAGAGACGGTTGAAACACAGCATTGCCAGAAGCAAAGTGTGTTTTATTTTGGTCTGAAGTTATCTTGGTTGGCGTCCTTCCAACAGACTGTGCCTTGTTATCTCCTTGAATTTGGTAATTACTTATCCTGGTCCGTTGTGGAATTTCCTTCATTGTAGTTTGTTTTGGTTTTTTATTTCACCTCTATCTGTTCATTAAATTCAGACAGTATTGCTTTCTTTTGAAGACTATTTTTGAGTAAGTTTTATCTCCAACTGAGAATTATTGAACAGTGGGGCCAAGTTGGAGGCATTAAAAGATATTTATTTACACTTTGGATTTTGTTACATTTGTGTTACGCTCTGGGTCATCACAGATTAATTGTTCCAACTGTTAGGAAATTTCTCCTTAGTTCTAGGTTGCTTCTCTCTTTGGTTAGTTTCCATCCATTGCTTCTCATCTTCCTTTTTGGTGCTTTGGAAAATAGGTTGACCCACTCTTCTTTGTGACAGCCCCTCAAATATTGAAACATCATGTCTCCCATAGTCTTTCTTTTCACTAGATTAAATATACCTGATTCCTACAACCATTCTTCCTTATGTTTAGGCTCCTCATCTGGGTTGCTCTTCTCTGTGCTCTTTCCAGAGTCCCAACATCATTTTTATAGCGTGGTGACCCAAACTGGATGCAGTATTCTAGGTGTGGCCTTCTAAAGGCTTTATAGAGCAGTACTACAGTAATACCTCATGTGATCTTGATTTCATCCCCCTGCTAATGCAATTTAGGATTGCATTGGCTTCAATAATAGCTTTAATAAGAAATAAAGAATATATAAAACAGCCTCGGAGAAGTTCCTTCTTCATCATCCTTGCAAGGACAGGACGACTCTTTCAGGGCTTAAAGCCAGAAGGAACTTTCTTTTCAGCCAGCTGAGCCTCTGGCAACAGGACCTGAGATGCCAACTGGCCCAGCTGTCTTCCACTAACTTTGTTTTGCCCGTCACAAGTCAATGCCTTGTTTCTTGGGGGGGACACAGGCCGCCGTGTTTGCCTGGACACCGCTAAGAGTGGACCGATCTCTGCACAAAAGCCCCCAATTCTTGCTTGGCAAGATAATTCAGCCTGAACTTTTAACAGTTCTGCTGTTGCTTTCCCCTCCTTTTCAGAAAGTTGCAGCTGGATCTGTTTATCTCTCTCTCTCTTTTAAAGGCCTTCTTGTCTGCAAACAACAAACCTCCACTTTTCTTTTGGCAAATTTCTTCCTTCCCGTTAAAAGAGTTCCATTGAAGGGTTTGCAAGAAGGAAGGCTCATTCACAGAGCGTGTGCAAAGAGCCATTTCAATTTTTTTTTTCACCTGGCCTTTTTAGCAACTTCTCCCCACGTGCCTATCTCTTAAGAAGGAGTCATTTTAATTCAGGGTTTGTTTGGTTTTCTTTTTTGCAATCCAGAGTTTGTGGGTTTGCTGGTATGCAGTGGCCTTTTTGTTCTCACTTATTTATTTTTTAATAGCAAAGGAATTGGAAGCAAAAAGCCATTTCCTTAAGTTGCTAGGTAGGTGGCTTTCCAAGCAGGAAAGTTTAAATTGGGAATTAAATCATGTTTCAGGCAGAACCTCTGCTGCTTCAAGTAAAATACTCATGTTACATTTATATATACTGTGTGTGTGTGTTTGTGTGTGTGTGTGTGTGTGTGTGTGTGTGTGAGAGAGAGAGAGAGAGAGAGAGAGAGAGAGAGAGAGAGAGAAATGTTTTTTTTAATATTAATTAAATTAAATTAAATTGGGAGCAGCCTCGTGCCTGGGAACGCAAAGGAATAATGATCATGTGCTTTCTTAGTTTTGTTATTTATTCTGACCCAACTAGCTCTCCTTAGCCAGAAGTTTTTATTTTTTAAAAAAGTATAACACACAGATCCTTGTAGGCTGACATAACATTGGCCTCTGTAACACATTCTGAAATTGCTGCTGCAGACTTTTGCATTATTTTTCCAAGAATTTTAGTAAAATTTCTCATAAGATAGAAATACTAAAAGAAACATGAGAGAGAGCTAAGAAAAAACCAGCTAGCAGTATAAAGAAGAAAGAAGGAAGGGGGAAAGGGAAGCGGGGAGGGGGAAGGAAAGAAGTAAGAAAGAAGGGAAGGGGGAGAGAAGGAAGGAAGGAAGGAAGGAAGGGAAAGGAGAGAGGAAGGAAGGAAGGAAAAGAGATGTGAGGAAGAGGAGGAGAGGAGAATAGGAAGGAAGGAAGGAAGAAAGGAAGGAGGAAAGGGGGAGGGAAGGAAGGTAGGAAAAGAGATGTGAAGGAAGAGGAGAGGAGAATAGGAAGGAAGGAAGGAAGACTTCCAACATATATATATAGAGAGAAGCCATAGAGATTGAAAAAAGACCAGAAAGCATGAATAGAAGAGATGATTCCACCAGGCTGTCAATCATTTGGAAGCCTGCACTCACAAACAAAAAAATCTCCACACCACAAGTCAGTCAAACACCTGGGCACAAAAAGATCCCCCCTAATACCTCCAGCTCAAACACACCCCAACTAGGCACCCAGATGAAACCCAGCTTCCTAACTAATGATAGCCGTCCATTTACCCGGAGCCAAGCTGCACTAAAGACCTCCAATAAAGTAACACAATGCTGCCAGCCAATCAAGATACAAAAAGAGCCAAAAAAAAGACAGAAGATATCATAAACACCAATCAAGCAGAACACAGCAAACTCCAAGACCAATAAACACAGACCAAGACTCCCAACCAATCAGGAGGAAGAAAAAACCATTGTGGCACAGCAGTAGGCTAGCCCCAAATTTAAAACTCAAACGGCTGTGAAAGTCTGACTCACAGATGAACACAATACAGAAGCCTGATGATGGCAGATGAGATTCTGCCGAAACGTTGCTACAACTTTAAAAGCACAACTATAATGACGTGGGAAAATACCCGAACAAACCTGAATACCATACATGTAAGTACCCGCGAAAACTTAACACACACACACACACACACACACACACATATTCAATATTTTGCTTACAATCTTTCAACATTTCCAGCCATTTCTAGAACAACCCAAATTCAACCATCAAAAGGATGACTTTTATTCTCTGTAACACTTATGCGCCCCCTTTCCAAACCTCTTTATTTTTAAAGAGCCCTGAAGGAAAAGCGTAGCAACGTGGTGCCAAAAACATAAAAAGCTGAGTGTACTTCTGGAGAACTCTTTTGGTTTTTTTTTGCCTAAAAAAGGGAGGAATCACAACAGATCTTTACAATGGCAGCCTAAGCCGCCTTGTGATTTGGCTTCAAAATGAGGTTGGTGCTGAGAAAAACTTTTTTATTATTATTATGGAAAGGAAACAAGCACTGATTAGCCATTATCACTGGCTCATAATACTTCAAGAGGCTATTAAAGGTATGGAAAAAGCAGCTCATTAAAAACAATAGCAGCCTCCGGGCTGACCGATTATAAACAGGCTGGATAATTCTCTCTTGGCTCATACACCTTGCATTGCCTCCATTTCAGTTTTAATCACTTTCATCTAACGAGAAAAACTTTTCTTTTTGAACCAGGAAGAGCTTGGTAGGTACAAACAGTGCCGGCAGGTAAAAATGTTGTATGACCACTTCCTCGTTGCAAAGGGAAGCTGTGCAAAAATTCAGTTGCACAAATTAATTACAAAAATTCAGTTGCATAAATCAATTACAAAACGTTAAGCTTGGGGAAAGAACTTATGCACCAACGGGCCTCTTAGGAAAGGGGTGAGGTCAATAGTAGACAGTCTAAGGTTAAAGTTTTGGGGGTTTGGGGAAGAAACCACAGAGTCAGGTAGAGTATTCCAGACATTGACCACTCTGTTGCTCAAGTCGTATTTCCGGCAATCAAGTTTGGTGCGGTTAACCTTGAGTTTGTATCTATTGTGTGCTCTTGTGTTATTATGGTTGAAGCTGAAGTATTCATTGACAGGTAGGACATTGCAATGTATGATTTTATATACTGTACTATGCTTAGATCTGACCGAAGGTGGCATAGTTGTAGGTTTTCTAGGTCTAGAATTTCGAGTCTGGCATCATAAGGTATTCTGCAACGAGTAGAGGAGTGGAGAACTCTTCTTGTGAAATATTTCTGGACTTTCTCAACTGTGTTAATATCAGATACGTAATGTGGGTTCCAGACTGATGAGCTGTATTCAAGTATTGGTCTAGCAAATGTTTTGTATGCTCTAGTTATTGGTGTAATATTACCAGAGAAAAAACTATGTAAGATTAGGTTAACGCCTTAATGCCTTTTTGGCTATGTAGTTACAGTGGGCTCTAGCACTTAGATCATTAGAGATGAGTATTCCAAAGTCCTTGACAGAGTTTGGATCATCAACAAGGTCTTGACTATTCAGCCTGTATTTTATTTTCTGATTTTTTTTGCCAATATGTAGGACAGAGCATTTATTTGTTGAGATTTGAAGTTGCCATTTGTTTGACCATTCTGATACATAGTCAAGGTCTTTTTGAAGGGTAGCAGTATTGTCTGTGATATTTTTAGATTTACATCATCAGTGAAGAGAACGCAGTTGCTCTTGATATGATCACAGAGGTCATTTATGTAGAGTATGAAGAGAGTTGGTCCTAGAATACTGCCTTGGGGGACACCCCTATTGACAGGTACAGAATTTGATAGGAAGCTCCAAATTTTGACCATTTGTTGTCTGTTTGACAGGAATGCTTCTATCCAGTTATGCAGTTGTCCAGAGATACCATAAGATTTTAGTTTTAGTGGTAGTTTGTCATGTACCACTGAATCAAAGGCTTTACAAAAGTCTATGTAGATTGCTTCTATTGCTTTGCCCTGATTGAGTTGTGTAGTCCATATGTTTTTGCAGTGTAAGAGTTGCAGTTGACATGATAGTTCTGGGAACTGTAGTCTCAACAGATTTTGGAAGGCAGATGGATGAGAAGTCTACCTTAGAAGATAATATTTGTAGTTCAGAGTTGGACTGTGGGAGGCCTTGATGCTCTCTCAACTTGGTTGCTTTCTTGCAGACTGTCATGCCCCTGTTAGAATCTGATTCTGAGGGGGAGGTCAAACAGCTGATAGGGAGTGGGAGTGTGGCTCCAGTGGCTGTGGAGGAAACTGGGGAAGGGCACAGTCCGGCTGGGCATTCAGAGGAAGACCCAGGCCCACCCCCTCTTCATCCTAGGTCATGCAGGGAGGAACAGAGAAGGGAGCAATGTGGGTTACGAGGGAGAACAAGGCCCTGATTCCTTTCATTAGCTCCAGCTGGGAAAACAGGATAAAAAGAGGGTGTTTGAGCACAGAACCTTGCTGGAAGCAAAGCATGCATTATCTTTGTTTGTCAAGTCTTATGTGGGTTCCGGCATCCTCCCAACTGTGTGTGTTTCATTATCTTTTGAGTTCTGCAATTCCTTATCCTGCCCTGTCTTGTTAATTGCTGCAGCATGGTTTGTGTTGGTTTTTATTTATAATTTATATGTACTTTGGATTCGGACTGAATTTCTTCCCTTTAAAAACTGTTCTTGGGAGAGTTTTTTCTCCAGCTGATGATAACTGGACATTGGAAGCCAAGTTGGAGGAATTAAAGGAACTTTACCTACTTTTGTGACTTCATTGCTTTTGTGCCATGTCCTAGGTCATCACACAGACATTTCATTGCCAAACTAGATAGCATCATCAGTGCTAACATGAGGGGGGAGTCAGGGTTCCGGCGATTGCCCTAATGAAATCATGAGCCTCAAGACAAGCTTTAAAAGAATCCAAAAGATTTATTAGGAGCAACATGTTGACATTGAGCCATATGAAGCCAACTCTGCCTCACATAATTTACAGTCATTTGTGACCTGTTTCCTCCCCTCCCCCCTGGGTGTGTCATAAATCAGATTCTCCAATGAAGCAGGTTCACGGGCTGGATGTCATCAATCACATTCTACAATAAAGGATTTTCAGGGTCAGAAGATCCAGTAGCCTAGGCTACAATCTTTGTGAGATAAGCATGGAATGTACTTCTGGTTTTAATTGCCATATTGCTCCTTCAGGTTCCCCCCCCCCACCTGCTTATGGCAACTTGAAAACAGGCATAGCTTTATGAGTTGACATTGGATTTGAAGAGGAGGAGGAGGAGGACGATGACCATGGGGTTCTTGATGCTGTTGTTTTCTTGCAGATATTTCATCCCCCAACGAGGTAACATCATCAATGCTAGAAGGGAGTGGGGTTTGCTCTCTGTTTATATACCAGTGACCTGTAAGTGTTGGTGGGACAATCAAGGAACTACCAACTCAGACAAAGAAACAATTAAACCATATAGCCTAATCAAGGAACCCACCAAGAACACTCCCACTAACACTGACAGGGCAACCACATCCGTATAAACAGAGGACACACCCTACTTTCTTCTAGCCCTAATGATGTTACCTAGCTGGGTAATGAAATGTCTGCAAGAAAATCACCAAGCTAAGACCCTACAAGTCTCCCTTAGCCACAGTCTTCATGGATTCCTTCCACCAACTTTGGAAGTTAGCTGAAGGTCAAGAGATCTTCAAACTGACCCATCAAAACATGGGCCTACCGTCCCAACTCAAGCATTGTTTCCACAACTTAGGTCTGGAGAATGGTTTTCTCACCTTGATGTGTCTCTTATGGAGGTTTGGGGCTGACTCACAACTGTTGATTTTCTCCCCCTGGGTCCACCTTTGACTCAGCAGTTTGCCTCGGAACTCATTTTCTAAGGAGAAAAGAAGAAAGTGCATGGAATCAGAAAGGAATATTTGTAGCTCAGGGTTGAAGTACGAGGTCCTTGGTGCTCTCTAAGTTTACTTGCAGACATATCACTAACCAACTAGATAACATCACCAGTGTTAGAAGCAGGGTGGAGTAAAGGAGGAAGAGGAGGAGGAGGAGGAGGAGTGCCGGATTCTTTGTATTCTCTGAGGTTGGTTATTTTGTTGAAGATGTTTCATTACACAACTAGGTAATATCACCAGTGCTAGAAAAGAGGGAGGAGGAGAAGGAGAACAACTGTGGGGTCCTTGGTGCTCTCTGTCATGCCCCTGTCGGAGTCTGAATCTGAGGAGGAAGAAGAACAGCTGACAGGGAGTGGGAGTGTAGCTCTGTTGGTTGTGGAAGAAACTGGGGAAGGGCAAAGTTCGGCTGGGCAGAGCAGGGAAGAGGTAGAACAAGGGAGAGGGAGTTCAGAGGAAGACCCAGGCCCACTCCCTCTTCATCCTAGGGCACGCAGGGAGGAATGGAGAAGAGAGCAACATGGGTTGTGTGGCTTATGGAGGAGGAAAGGGTCCTGATTTCCTTCATTCGCCACAGCTGGGAAGAGAGTTTAAAATAAATGCATGCTGCATGCAAAAGCCACTGGGAGCAAATGTGAATTTATCTTGTGTTGATTTTGCTTATCTGTGTTCCCAACCATGTTGAGTTATTGTCATGCCTATACTGTCTGGAATTCCTTCTCTTGCTCTGCCGGACTAATTACCTCATCTTGCCTTGATTGGACTTATAGTTACAGTTTGTGTTGACCACGTTTTGGACTTGATTCTCTGCAGTCAAAGGCTGTTCCTGGGAGAGTTTTTTTCCCCAGCCAGAAGGTAACTTGAACATTGGGGGCAAAGTTGGAGCTAATGAAGGGACTCCCACTTGATTATCGGACTACGTTGCCTTTGTGACACGCTCCTTTGGGTCATCACACTCTCTGAGCTTGGTTGTTTTCTTGCAGACCTTTTATTACCCAACTAGGTAACAACATCTGTTTTAGAAGGGAATGGGGTTTGCACTGATGATGTTACCTAATTGGGCAATGAAACTTCTGCAAGAAAACAGCCAAGTTCAGAGAGCACCAAGGAACCCACGCATATCATCAGTAAGAGAAGCCAGGCTATTTTTAAATTTCTACGTCGCTCATCTCATCTACCGTAAGTGACGCTAGGCAATTTATAGCAGCACAATAAAACCATATAAATACATGGATAACAGCATAGCTTAAAAACAAGAGTTAAAACCAACTTAGAAGATGACATAAATCAGGTTAAAATTCAAAAGTTAGGAGGTTAACAAGGCAGCAAGAAGGTTTTCAGGCCACCAGCCATCGCTAAGGCTGCAGTCGGACTTTGAGATTGGCCAAGTCATGTCTTAAGACTCATCCAGTAAGTTAGAAGAGGGGGGGCTCACATCACCTTGTGGAGGGGAAGCTAAGAGTTTCCATAGGGTGGAGGCAGAAGCTGGGAAGACCCTCCTCCTAGATCCCTCCAGTCCAAATTTCTTGACCAATGGGATATACAGCCTTCTCTGGTTGATGCTTTTTTGGAATGTGGTGACTAAAACTGGATGCACTATTCCAGGTGTGGCATTACTTAGGTTTTATAAAGAAATATTAGTACCGCTTTATAAACCCTTAGTGAGACCACACCTGGAATCCTGCATCCCTGTTGAGACTTTGGGAAAAGTGCAGAGAAGAACAAATAAGCTGATTAAAGGCCTGGAGACAAAAACATACGAAGAACAGTTGCAAGAATTTGATAGGTCTAATGAAAAGAAGGGGTCCCAGGATAGCAGTTTTCCAATATTTGAGGGGCTGCCACAAAGAGGGAGGGGTTAAACTTATTCTCCAAAGCCCCAGAAGACCAGACAAGAAACAATGGATGGAAACTAATCAAGGAGAGAAGCAACCTGGAATTAAGGAGAAACTTCATAATAGTTAAGGACAATTGTTTTCTTACTTGTATCCATTTCATGTATTCATAACCATGTTTATACTTATACCTGTTCTCTAATAATCGCTTGACAAAATAAAATAAAATAAAAACCATTAACCAGTGGAACAGCTTGCCACCGGAAGCTGTAGGTGTTCCAACGTTGGAGGTTTTGAAAACATTGGACACCCACTTGTCTCAAACGGTATAGGGCAGTGATGGCTAACCATTTGGGCAATGAGTGCCCAAAGCATGCATGTGTGTGCACATCACCAAAATGCCATGCTCCTCCGCCCTGCACGCATGTGCCTGCCCCCCTGTAGATGCCCCCCCCACACCCTGTGTATATATCCCATCCCCTGCACATGTGCCCTGCCCCCCACGGCTGTGCGGCAGAGATCCGAAGACCAGCTGGCTGGTGAGAGGTGCGTGCCTATGCGCTGTGGAACTGAGCTGGGGCGGTGGCTCGTGTGCCCAGAGGGCGGGTTCTGCATGCCCCCTGTGGTAGGTGTGCCATAGGTTCGCCATCACGGGTATAAAGCAGGGGTGGGGTTCAAATTTTTTAACAACCGGTTCTGTAGGCATGGCTTAAGGTGATAGGCGTGGCTTGATGGTCATGTGATTGGGTGGGCGTGGCTTGGTGGCCACGTTATTGGCTGGGTGTGGCCAACTCAATATCACTCACATTGAGGCACGCATCTCCTCGCCTGGCCTCTCATGACTGTGGGGATGCTGCAACAGTCATAAATGTGAAAAATGGTCCTAAGTCACTTTTTTCAGTGCCATTGTAACTTTGAATGGTCACTCCACACAAGCAAAGTACCAGCAAAGGAGGGGGAAAAAATTCTAGAGAAGTTCCTGAGACAGGAAGTCTAATCCTGCTAAGAATGTAATAAGAGTTAATGGAGAGGCAGTTTCTGTAAGCAACACCAGAATGTTTCCTTCCTGCCTTCCTTACAGGATTAGGCCAGTAATTTCTTCTAACAACCGGTTCTCCGAACAGCTTAGAATGCTAACAACCGGTTCTAGCGAATAGGTGCGCACTGGTAGAATCTCACCCCTGGTTGTGTCAGATCCAGAATTACCATGGACTTTGCCAATTTGATGCTTTCCTAAATAAAATAAATTTTCTTGGAAGATGGACTTTGTTTTATTCTTTTTAAATGGATTTCATCACTTGAAAATCTGACATTGACATCCCTGTTTCTATATTTAATCTTAAACCTCTACTCTCTGGCCTAAAATAACATACCTTTTGCTTATCACACATATTTTCGGTTAGTCCTTGACTTGCAACCATTTGTTTCAAGTTAAAGCAAGACTGAAAAAAAAACCCGATTTAGGAGTGGTCCTTGCACTTACGACCATCGCAGCATCTTCAAGGTCATGTAATTAAAATTTGGCTGCTGGACAACCAATAAATATTTATGATGGTTGCAACTTCCCAGGTGATGTGGATTGCTATGTGTGTGTTGACTGATAAAATATTTCTATGTTCCTTTCAGAGTTGTCAACAGAAAGGGAGGGCGGGGAAACGGGTTTGAAAGAGCAATGCGGCAGCTTGGAAATTGAAAGTGCATTCCATAAATAGTTCTTCAAAGATAGTAACTAGGGTGACTAAATTTCTGCCGTGCAAATATCTAACGTGAGAGCCTGATTGATGACTCTTGGCTATGGAGGTGTCCCATTGGAGAATATGAATTACGATACACCCAGGGGATGGAGTGGAAAACCAGGGTCAAAGGTGACAATGAATGATGTGTCTCAGAGTCGGCTACACCCAGGCAGTGCCGGCATGTTAACTCCCAATAAATCCTTTTGAAGTTTTGGAAGTTTGGCTCGAGACTCATAATTTAATTGGTATAACTGCCAGAACCCTGACAGGGTGACCTTCCCAGCCAGATTCCGATAAGCAAAACCAATGTGGGAAGCCAGATTCACTTAACAACATGATTCACTTAAAGACTGCAGTGTTTTCCTTGGCAAGAAGGTTCCATAGTAAAATTGGGAAAATTTACTTCACAAGTGTCTTGCTGAGCAATAGAAATTTCGGGACCTTTTGGAACTTTGTAACTGAATCGTAAGTATTTGAAGGGAGGTCCATTGTGAGTCTGAATGGTTGCTAAGCAACCAGTCATAAGTCAAGGACTACTATCTGTAACCTTTCTTCTTTCAAGAAGTGCTCAAACAGAGTTTGGATAGAACATAGAACATAATGTCTATGGAGATATTCAGTCAGAGGTCTCCAACCTTGGCAACTTTCAGACTTGTGGACTTCAACTCCCAGAATTCTCCAGCCAGCTTTTCTGGCTGGAGAATTCTGGGAGTTGAAGTCCACAAGTCTTAAAGTTGCCAAGGTTGGAGACCTCTGATTCATGGTTGTTCCAAAGGGGCTTTCTTTTCCCAAGAGGCCACTGGGGTTTCTGGTTTTTCTTGGAAGACGTTTCGCTTCTCATCCAAGAAGTTTCGTCAGCTCTGACTTGATGGCGAGGAATGGAAGGATTTATATTCTTTTCAGAGAGCTGGTCATTTGTGTCGTTGAGGCCACTTGGAGGTTTATCTGTGTCCTCAGGGTTACCTGAGTGCTGCAAATGGTGGGGAAGAGAAGGATTTATAAATTCTCCACCCTCCAGTTCAGAGCTGAAGAAGCTTCTTGGATGAGAAGCGAAATGTCTTCAGAGAAAAACCAGAAACTCCAGTGGCCTCTTGGACAAAAAAAAAAACACGTTTGAGACAACATAGAACATAGAAATAAGACCACACTGGGAATATTCCATCTGGTTTCGGTCACCGCAATATAAAAAAAGATGTTGAGACTCTGGAGCGAGTGCAGAGCAATAAACATAAGGGGGCTGGAGGCTAAAACGTACAAAGAAAGGTTGCAGGAATTGCGTATGTCTAGTTTAACGAAAAGAAGAACGAAGGGTGACCAAGGGTGACATAATAGCAGGGTGGCTAATATCTTAGGGGTGGCCACAAAGAAGAGGGGGGTCATCCTATTCCCCAAAGCACCTGAATTCAGGAGAAGCAGCAATGGATGGAAACTCACCAAGGAGAGAAGCAACCGAGAACTGAGGAGAAATTTCTTGACAGTTAGAACAATAAATCAAAAACAAAAAATAAATGAAGGCTTGCCTTCAGAAGTTGTGGCTGCTCCATCACTGGAGATTTTAAAGAAGAGATTGGACAACCATATGTCTATAATGGTTTAGGGCAGGGGTCTCCAACCTTGGCTCCTGGAAGCCTGGCGGACTTCAACTCCCAGAGTTCCACAGCCAGCTGGCTGTGGAATTCTGGGAGTTGAAGTCCACCAGGCTTCCAGGGGCCAAGGTTGGAGACCCCTGGTTTAGGGTCTCCTGCTTCAGCAGGGGGTTAGACTAGAAGATCTCCAAGGTCCCTTCCAACTATTACTCTGAATAATAATTCTGAGCACTTAATTCTCTCTGTGCTGCCTCATGTCTATTAACCCATGTAGTGTCGCTGTGGTATTATCATTATTGTTGATGTTATTATCCTCATTATCTTCTATATTCTCCCTTTTGTTGGAATTATAATTATTGTTATTCTGTTGCTTTGCATGGACGCAGAATGCTTTTGCACCAGAGACGAATTCCTTGTGTGCCTAATCACACTTAGCCAAATAAAGCATTCAGTTCAATTCAGTTCAATTGGACTGGAAGGGACCTTGGAGGTCTTCTAGTCCAACCCCCAGTTCAAGCAGATCTATACCTGGCAGGTACACCTCACCTGCACTAAGAAAGGAGTTCCCCTTTGGAGTCTCTCTCCAATTCTACGATTCCACCAATCCCATGAGCTTGCTTGAACTGAAAGCTCGTGATTGGCTGAAAGTATCTGCAGGGTCTCTGACTGAAACCTCAGTCTCCCCAGGTTAGCTGCTGGGGAGGGGGAAAGGAAAAGAGCGGGATTTTGTGGGCCTTGTTCACAGATCATATTATGCCTTGGTTCATTTAACCATAGTTTGTTGAAGAAACCATAATGGGCTGATTCACACCCAATTTGCTGCATTTGTTAGCAATAATGGCCCAGTAGAATGAAGAAACTGCAAATTGCAGCCAATTTGAGCCTGGAGGCTTTTCTAGGTGGAAAGACAACAACAACAAAAAAAAGGAATTAAGCAAAATGATTTGTAAAAGCAACAACAAACCAAAAGCGACTCAGGGAAGGTTCCTGGCAAAACAAACTTTTGCCACTTGCCAACAAGACAAGGAATATTTGCTGCTTGTTCCATGTTGCTCAGGCACCAGTTGTACTTCATAGTCTACATGTCAACTTAGCAATCTTAAGATGTGCGCACTCAGCTCCCAGAATTCCATGCTGCTGAGGGGATTCTGGGATTTGAAGTCTGCCCATTTTAAAGTTGCCAGGTTTAAAGAACACTGGCTTATAGTCTACATCAGGAGTCTCCAAACTTGGCAAACATAAGACAGGTGGACTTCAACTCCTAGAATTCCCCAGCCAGCTTTAAGACTTGTGGATTTCAACTCCCAGAATTCCTCAGCCAATTTAAGACTTATGGATCTCAACTCCTAGAATTCTGGGAGTTGAAGTCCACAAGTCTTAAAGTTGCCATGTTTGGGGACCCCTGATCTATACTATAGGACTGGTTGTGGTTCAGCACATTGTTTAAATTCAACTATTGAATCAACGACAACAATCATCTGACATAGCCCAATGTAGGAAGAAGAAGATGAAGGCCATGCGTGGTACATAACATGCTTGACAAATTTACCTCAGTCGTATGACGCCTTAATTTCCCAGCATGCCCCAGGTATGACAGTGGGGTATTATGGGAAATCAAACTAGGGAAATCAGTTGTCTAGTGCTGATTGAGGAGACTTGCTGTTATTCCTTTCCATTTTTTTTTCTTCATGTGGTCTACTATTAGTAGTCCTTGCTTAATGACGTCACTTAGTGACTGTTTGAAGTTACAACAGACCTCCCCCCCACCTCAGTTACCTTCAAAACCTAATTTTGAACTTTCAATGGCTGCACATATATCCTGTCGTCAAATGATTATATTTTGGGTACAACCAACTCACCTTTATGGTTGTTTATAATCCAGCAGTCACATAACCCCAATTTTCTAAGCAGTTTTTTTTGCCAGTTTCTCATGTTTATATCTGGTTTTCATAAACATATACCAATTACATAAAATAGATTTGCTTAATGACCACTATTTTTGCTTAACAACTGTGGGGTGGGTTAGAGAGGTGGAAAATTCATAAAGATTCACACAGTGACTGATTAACAGCTTCACTGATTTACAACTGTAATTCCAGGCTCAATTACAGTCAAAACTTTGGAGAATACTTATTTTACCATTCCATTAATACCAAAGACACTTTGCAAACTGGAGAATTCTGTTTGTTCTGTTTACAACATGGTTTAATTAAAAAAAAAAAAAGAGAGAGAAGTACCTTTACATCCACAGCCGCTTGCGTAGCGAGACAAATTTCTATGAATATGTAATAATTTGCAGCATTTGCAAAGCAATTTTCCCAATTTAGAAAGTGTACTACTATAATTCAATGCATTAATATATGCCCTTTTTTTTCTGCCGAGTTTCCCATACTTCAGAGAAATGCAGGTCTCAGAGAATAAATGAGTTTTCATCCAGATTATTAAGAAGCAGGCAGTGTGCAGAAAATCAGTGTCATGATCTCCTGCTGAAACACACACACACACACTGTTCTGTCCCTAATTTGCATACTCAAAATCCCCGCACTTTGATTGGCTAAAGCGCGGGGATTTCTAATTGGCCAGGCGAGCCGCGCCGATTGGCCCGTTGAAAGTCTCCCGTGATTGGCTCGCTCCAAGAGCGGGGGACTTGAAACGCTGCCATTGGCCGCGGCCGCCGCGGCGAAAAGAATAAAAGCCGCGGGCTTTTTCCTTTTCGCCGGTTCGGTTCTCAACTTTAAAATAAAGAGCTTTAAACGAAGTCACCGACTCCTGGCGTCTTTTGCGGACACTACACTGGCGACGAGGATGGGATCCAGACCCTGAACCGAACTCCGTGTCCGACAAGAGCCAGACTTAGCATCGAAATGGCGAAAATCGCACCGCCCGCCCCCTTCAACCCCGCCACCGAGGACTGGGAATCGTTCTCAGACCGTTTCCGCATGTACCTCGAGTGCACCGGAATGAAGGACGCCCCGGGCCCGCTAAAACGCGCCGTTTTCCTCACCCATTGCTGAACCGAAGTATTCCAGATGGCCAAAGCATTGGCCAAGCCGGCCGACGCAACCGCCATGGATTGGGACGTCCTCGAACCTATCCTTCGGCGACATTACGCCCCTGAGGTCCCCATCCTGATCCGGCGCAACGAATTCTACAGGCGGGACCAGAAACTAGGCGAGAAACTGAGCGACTTCGTCGCCGAGCTGCGGCGCCTAGGAGGGCTCTGCGAATTTGACGGCCTGAACAGCCTCCTAAGAGACCGATTCGTACTCGGCCTATGGGACCCTTCGCTCCAGAGCCGGCTTATGGCTAAGGGCGACATCAGCCTAGCAGACGCCCTCACCGCAGCCGCAGCCGCAGAAGCGACCCGCACTTCCGCTGACAGCATGCAAAAACTAGACGCGAAGGGCGGAAACAACAACCCGGCAAGGTCGGCCGACCCAAAAAACGAAACAACCGCACACTTCTGCATCCAGCACGTCCAAAGACGAAGAAGATATACATCGAGTCCAGACGGGGCGCGGCGACCAACGGAACCGAAGAGGTCGTAGGTCGAGGACCAACTGTGCCGGTTGCGGCGGCGACCACCCCAGATCAGAATGCCGATTTTTTGACTCTATCTGTCGGCATTGTGAAAAAAGGGGACACATCGCTCGGGTTTGCCGCCAAAAGAAGACTCGCAGTCCACCCAGATGGGACCAACACGATCGTAAAAGGGAAAGCCCACCGCCCAGGACCAGAGATCGCCAATCGGACAGCCGGTGGGACCGGATCCAGCGTCCCTCGAGAGGCGGCGACAACCGGCGCAAGGAAGAAACCCACCAGACGGTAACCATCGGCCACGCCATCTCCGACGGCGCCAGAAAGGTACACGTAGAGGTCCATATTGAAGGCCGACCATGCAAAATGGAGGTGGACTCCGGGTCCTACCTCTCCATGATTGCATGGCACGAGATAAAACGGTTAGTGCCCACCCTCCATAGGAGGAACATAAACGCCCAAAGACTTATTATAAAAGACTACCAGGGAAACCGCGTCCCGGTAGTGGGCACCAAGAACTTTAATGTGACATATAAGGGCCGCACCGAACAACTCCCACTTACAATCGTCGATCGCGACCGCCCAAGCCTGCTGGGCCTACAATGGTTCGCCCCGCTCGACATCGCTCTCACGGGGGTCAACCACGTCACCGACGACGGCTGGGAACAGCGGCTAGCCCAGGAGTTCTGGGAGGTCTTCGATGGAAGCCTGGGCAAGTACCAGGGGCCCCTTATCTCATTTGATCTAGACCCTAGCGTCCCCCCCAAGCGACTAAAACCCAGGCGGGTACCATTCGCCCAAAAACCTAAGATTGACGAGCAGATTGACAAGCTCGTCAAACAGGGGGTGTTGCAGCCAATAGACCATGCCCGATGGGAGATCCCAATAGTGACCCCGGTCAAGCCAGACGGGTCAGTGAGAATTTGTGGGGACTATAAGGCCACCCTAAATGGCGCGCTGCAACAAAGCGCCTACCCCGTCCCAATCGTGCAACACCTACTGCACTCACTGGGAGGGGGCAGGGTCTTTGCCAAGCTCGATCTCGCCCAGGCATACCAACAGTTGCCAGTCGACGAAAAAACGGCGGAAGCCCAGACCATCGTTACCCATTGGGGGGCCTTCAAGTGCAACCGACTCCAATTCGGAGTCAGCGTGGCACCAGGCATCTTTCAGAGCCTGATGGAACGTTTGCTGCAGGGCATCAAGGGGGTGGTGCCCTATTTCGATGACGTATTAGTGGCGGCGCCAAACGAAGCCGAATTAGAAAACCGACTCAGAGAGGTCTTAACCAAATTTAAAGTAACGGGACTTAAAGTAAAAAGGGAGAAATGCCAACTGTGCACGGAGCGAGTGGAATTCTTGGGCTACCTTCTAGACCGGCACGGCATTCACCCCACAAGTAAAAAAGTGAAAGCTATCAAAGAGGCCCCCACCCCTAGGTCTAAGACTGAATTACAGGCTTTCTTGGGGTTGCTGAACTTTTATAATGTTTTCCTACCCCAAAAGGCAACGGCGGCGGAGCCTTTGCATAGGCTCCTGGATAAGGCGGCAACCTGGACTTGGGGGAAACGGGAGCAAGCCGCCTTCTAAAAAACCAAAGACCTCCTCACCTCCGACGCCGTCCTGATCCAATTCAGCGAAACCTTGCCCCTGGCCGTCACTTGCGACGCATCACCTTTCCGCGTCGGCGCTGTCCTCAGCCATACCCTTCCTGACAGAAAAGAAGCACCCATCGCGTTCTTTTCCAGGACTCTAACCAAGCCAGAGAGGAACTATAGCCAACTGGACAAAGAAGCCTTGGCTATAGTTGCCGCCGTTAAGCGGTTCCACGAATACCTTTACGGCCGCCCTTTTACCATTGTGACAGACCATAAGCCGTTGCTGGGCATCCTTGCAGGAAATCGAGCCACCCCGAACATTCTGTCTCCCCGGATGACAAGGTGGTCCGAGTTCCTGGCAGCCTACAGCTACGAACTGATACACAAGCCGGGTAAGAAGATTTCGCACGCGGACGCTTTAAGCCGCTCGCCATTACCAGACTCCGACCCTGACCCAGCACCAACGACAAACACCCTTAACATCGAAAACCTGCCCAACCTACCCATAACCGCATCAGACATTGCCCGGGAGACTATTAAAGACAGGCGTCTGGCGCGGATTTTGCATTGGGTGGTAAAAGGTTGGCCGGAAAGGGACAATGACGAATCCGTTAAGACATTTAAAAACCGCCAAACCGAACTCTCGCTGCTTAAGGGGTGTATCTTATGGGGTGACAGGGTGGTCATCCCGGACAGGCTGCAAGGGAAGGTTTTAGAAATGTTGCATGAGGGGCATCCTGGCATCGTCAGAACTAAAGCCCTGGCCAGAAGTTACGCTTGGTGGCCAGGGATGGACAAGCAGATAGAGGCCTGGGTAGCTAGGTGCCAGCGATGTCAGGAGACTAGACCCAGCCCACCCGCAGCACCCATCCTAGAGTGGGAAACACCGAGGGGGCCCTGGTCCAGAATCCATTTGGACTTTGCCGGTCCCACAAATGGGCATACC
This sequence comes from Hydrophis major, assembly GCA_033807585.1. Classification (NCBI taxonomy): domain Eukaryota; kingdom Metazoa; phylum Chordata; class Lepidosauria; order Squamata; family Elapidae; genus Hydrophis; species Hydrophis major. The sequence goes on from CM066330.1 coordinate 257,885,092, forward strand.
TTTCTAATAACAGTTGACGCTTACTCCAACTGGTTGGAGGTAAGTGACATGAAATCTACCACCACGGAGGCCGTAATCAAAGAACTGTGCAAACTCTTTGCAACACACGGCCTCCCAGACGTCGTCGTCTCCGACAACGGGCCCCAGTTTACTTCCCTCGACTTCGAGAGATTCCTGGCGGAGAGGGGCATCCGCTACGCATTAACAGCACCGGCGCATCCGGCGGCGAACGGTAGGGCGGAACGGATGGTACAATTCACCAAAAAAACCATCCGGAAAATGGACCACGGGGAGATCCAAGACAAAATTAACAGACTCCTCTTTATACAACACATCACCCCGAACACCACTACCAACAAAAGCCCAGCCGAATTACTAATGGGAAGGAAGCTGAGGTCCCCACTCGACAGGTTACACCCAACATATAACCCGGAGCGGCCCCCTGACTCAAGTACAAAATACCGAACATTCGCACCCGGAGACCTCGTGTATGCGAAAAACCTGACGGGGGACCCCCTATGGATCCCAGCCGTCATCACCCAAATCACAGGCCCACGCTCATACCGGCTCCAAACCACAGATGGGCGAGCCTGGAAACGACACATTGACCAACTCAGGTCACGGTCGGCAACAGAATCCACCCCCCAAGAAACAAACCAAGTGGGGAGGGAAGACCCGAATAAACAAACGCAAGAGAAAATAAACCAGCAGTACTTACCAGAACGCAGCCATCGCGATCCCCCACCGGAGAAGAAACACCAAGCCAGCTCAACCGACTCGGAAAGACCAAGCGGGAGCGGCGAGACCCGTAGCTCAACCAACCCGGAAGGCCCAGGTGGGAGCCACAGAGAAAGAACCGGCCCGATCATCCAACCGGTTCGCACAGAAGAGGGAGCGGCCAAAAACTCGACCGCTCCGGTCGAAATCCAGCTTGCAACTGAGTTGCGCAGGTCAAGTAGGACTAGACGGAGCCCCGCCTACCTACGTGACTACGCAACGTAAAGACTGTACCAAGAGGGGAGGGGTGTTCTGTCCCTAATTTACATACTCGAAATCCCCGCGCTTTGATTGGCTAAAGCGCGGGGATTTCTAATTGGCCAGGCGAGCCGCGCCGATTGGCCCGTTGAAAGTCTCCCGTGATTGGCTCGCTCCAAGAGCGGGAGACTTGAAACGTTGCCATTGGCCGCGGCCGCCGCGGCGAAAAGAATAAAAGCCGCGGGCTTTTTCCTTTTCGCCGGTTCGGTTCTCAACTTTAAAATAAAGAGCTTTAAACGAAGTCACCGACTCCTGGCGTCTTTTGCGGACACTACACACACAAAAGTGAAGAAAAGGTTGACCTAACAAACAAGATAAAAAGCCCCCAAGGCTCCCTCTAAAAATTCTAGAAGAAAAAAAATCAGGAAATATCAGCTAGATTCCTACGTTAGCTTATATTGATGCTTAAGCCTATTTTGTGCGACCTGCAGCCCTTGGAAAGTTGGGCGGGAAAACAAGAAATTAAGAAGTTTTTCAGGAAAATATATCCCCCACCCCATTTGACCTGAATGGTATAAGGTCTCATGTCTTGAGAAGGGGGTTGGATTCGAAGACCACTGAGGTCCCTCCCAGCCCTACGATTCTATGTTCTCTTTTTAGCTGCATGGCAGAATGACAAAATAAGTTGGCAGGGATCGTTGAGGTCTTCTTGCCCAACCCCCTGCTCAGGCAGGAGACCCTACACCAGAGGTCTCCAAACTTGGCAACTTTAAGACTTGTGGATTTCAACTCCCAGAATTCCTCAGCCAGCCAAAAGTTGCCAAGTTTGAAGATCCCTACCCTATACCATGACAGATAAATGGTTGTCCAATCTCTTCTTAAAAACCTCCAGTGTTGGCACATCCACAACATCTGGAAGCAAGTTATTCCACTGATTAATTACTGTGTGGAAATGTCTCCCTAGTTCCTGGTTGCTTCTCTCCTTGGTTAGTTTCCATCCGTTGCTTCTTGTTATGCCTCTTTTGAAGAATAGCTTGACTTCTTCTTCTTTGTGGCAAACCCTGAGATATTGGAAGTCTGCTATCATTTTACCCCCTTAGTCCTTCTTTTCATTAAACTAGACATACCCAATTCTGCAACTGTTGTTCATATGTTTTAGCCTCCAGTCCCCTAATCATCTTTGTTACTCTGCTTTGCACTCTTTCTAGAGTTTCAACATTTTTGTCTTAATATCGTAGCAACCCAAACTGGATGCCATAACCAACATATTATAAAACAATACTAATATTTCACGTGATTCTATCCCTCTATTAATGCAGGCTAAGACGGTGCTGGCTTTTTTGGCAATTTACCAGTGCATTTGTAGGCAGCAAATAACATCTCTGGCTAGAAAGATTTAAATTACCCTCTGAAGAACTAATCTGGTGCCAGGTAGGAAAATTCTCCCACTTTTTTTTTTTTTTCCACACTAGTTTTCGTTTGGATGGTGCAGGGGGATTTCTAGCTGGTTGGCTTTTCTTTGCAGTGATTTATAAATGAAGTGACTGTGGGGTACAAGTTTTTTGGTTTCAAAGCAAAAAATAAAATAAAAATAAAAGATGCTTTGGATTGAAGTGATAACACCTGCCAGCAGCTCCTTGAACCAAAGGTTTCTTATCCTGGGATGGTTGCTTGGCAGCTGCAGATTCCAGGAGAAAATAAAATAAAAAATGCATTTAGGTTAAGGCATTGCTGAACAGATGCAAGATGGCCCACCTGCCTTCTCTGAACTATATATTTTTTGTCTTTTAACACAAAGTGCCTCTCAGCTTTTCTGAATATCAGCAGTGTCACAGGCAATTGGTGGCAGATTCCATATAAATTTCACTCCATTCAGCTCCAAAGATTGCTTCAGAAGAAAGCTCTCTGTTTAGGAATGATGGTGACATGATTCCTGAAGAAAATGCCCCTTGGTACACATACTCACACACACACACACACACTCACACACACAGTGTGAGAGAAGGGGGGAGAGGGAGGAAAAGAAAGAGAGAGAGAGGGAGAGAAAGGAGGGAGAGACAAAGGAGGGAAAGGGACGGGGGAGGGAGGAAAGAGGGAAGGGAGGGGAGGGGAGGGAGAAAGAGGGAAGGGAGAGGAAAGGAAGGAGGCAGAGGGGGAAAGAGAGAGTGTGTGTATTCAGACTCTCTGATGAAAAGAATAACCAATTCAGACAATCAACCAGTAAACAACAGCCAAATCAAGGAACCACCAGGAAAATTCCCACAGGGCAAGCCACTAGTATATAACCTGAGAGCAAATCCACTGCTTTCTAGCACTGATGTTGTTACCTAGTTGGGTAATGAAAGGTCTGCAAGCAAGCTCAGAAAGCACCAAGAGCTCCTCAGTCTCCCCTCCTCTTCTTCACACATACCACTCCCTTCTAGCACTGAGGATCTTACCTACTTGGGTAATGAAATGTCCGTAAGAAAATAACCAAGCTCAGAGAGCACCAAAGACTCCACAGCCCCTCCTCCTCCCCACAAACCATCTTCCCTTCTACCACTGATAATGTTACCTAATTGAAAGATCCTCAAGAAAACTACCAAGCTCAGAGAGACCCCACAATTTAACCCTGAGCTACAACTATTGTCTTCTATCGCTATCACCAATTCAGACAACCAACCAGTAAACCAAACAGCCAAATTGAGGAACCACAAAGAAAATCAACACCAACACCAACGGGGCAAGCCACTCCCTTCTAGCACTGATGATGCTACCTTGTTGAGTAATGAGATGTCTGCAACAAAAAACCCTCATTTCGACCCTGAGCTACTGAGGAAAGACCCGCCAGTTCCCCTAGAAGAATGAAATATTTTGAGAGATATTCAAAAGGCAGAATGTTATATTTCCCTAAAGGAGGAATGGAGAAACATGCAGAGACAGAAAAAGACAGCCCCCACCTTTCTTAATAGCCCCCAGCAGATATTTTTTGCCCCATTAAGAAAGGCTGGGCTCTCTATTTACAAAACAAAAGGCCTTCAGAAGCTCCAAGATGATGGGATTAACCCACTACCATCTAGCAGCATACCTCACCACATGGCATAATCTCCTAAGGACATTGCGTCACCCTCCAAACTTCAACCAAACTTAGATCAGACAATCGAGCCAGCTATGACCCCTGTATAACCCCTCCAACAGCCAATAGAAGGCATGTTCTTGCACAGAAACAGGAAGCTCAAGTGCAAAGCCCAAGAGAAGGTATGAAAGCCACTCACCCTCAACTCCATGGGGTCAGCTGCACCAGAACCAGAACTGTGTGGTTCTGCTTCAACATTAAAACCATCTTGCCAATCAGCTTCCATGTTGCCAGTGTTTTCCTCCCCACTTGGAACCAAACCAGGTGGATATTTCTTCCCACACTACAAATATTCTCTTCCTTATTCTATGTCATTTTGCAAAGGAAACTGAGCCCAGCAGCAACTTCCCAAGAATTTATGCTGGTTTTTTTCCCTTCTTCTCTATCCTCCACCCCCTCCAGATCTTCCATCATATCTCCCGACGTTGTGTCTCTCCATTACACAGCTGTTAAACCTCAATTAATAGGCTTTAATGATTAGTCATTAGTGGTGCAACAAACAGTTTAAAATTCTGCATCAGGTTCGAAAGGAAATGGCACACTCTCTGAGAGCTGCGTTTTTTTTTTAAAGGCATCACTCATGGCTTGGCTTAAGGAAATACATCATACAGGTAGTCCTTGACTTACAACAGTTCGTTTAGTGACCAAAGTTTCCATGGCACTGGAAAAAAATGGTCTTATGACTGTTTTTCACAACGGTTGCAGCATCCCCCATGGTCACACAATCAAAATTCAGGCACTTGGCAACTGACTCATGCTTATGATGGTTGCAGTGTCCTGGAATAATGTCATCCCCTTTCATGACCTTTGGACAAGCAAAGTCAAGAGGGAAGCCAGATTCACTTAACAACCGGGTTGCTCACTTAACCACTGCAGTGATTCGCTTAATAACTGTGGCAAGAAAGGTTGTAAAATGGGGTAAAACTCACTTATAAACAATGGACACACTTAGCAACTTAAATTTTGGGCTCATGTCATACCCCTGTTGGAGTCTGAATCCGAGGAGGAAGATGAACAGCTGACAGGGAGGGGGAGTGTGGCTCCGTTGGCTGTGCAGGAGGCTGGGTGTTCTGTACCTTAATTTGAATTCTTGAAATCCCCGCGCTTTGATTGGCCAAAGCGCAGGGTGATCAGATTGGTTAGGCGAGCCGCGCCGATTGGCTCACTGAGAATCTCCCGCGATTGGTAGATTCGAATTGCGGGAGATTCAAAGTGGTGGCATTGGCCGCGGCCGCCGCAGCTTGGAAATAAAAAGCCGCAAAGTTTTCCTGAGAGCCAGTTCGGTTCCTGACTACAATAAAGAGCTTGATACAAAGTCACTGACTCCTGGACTCTTTCCAAACGGACACAACACTGGCGACGAAGGTGGGATTCTGATCCTGAACCAAAACACATGTCCGACGGAAGCCAGCCAACTGACGAGATGGCCAGCATCGCGCCACCAACACCCTTCAACCCCGCTAGCGAGGACTGGGAATCTTACACGGACAGATTCTGCATGTTCCTCGAATGCAACGACCTGAAGGATGCCACCGGATCGAAGAAACGAGCCGTCTTCCTAACGCACTGCGGGCCCACAGTGTTTAAGATGGCAAAAGCGCTAGCCAAGCCCGCCGACGTTACCGTGATGGATTGGGATGACCTCGAGCCATTACTCTGGAGACACTACGCTCCAGCCGTACCCATCCTCATCCAACGACACGAATTTTATCGGCGGGACCAGCGGTTGGGTGAGAGTTTCAGTGATTTCGTCGCAGAGCTGCGGCGCCTTGGAGGACTATGCGAGTTCTCCAATATGAACGAGGCCCTGCGGGACTGAATCGTGCTCGGCCTGTGGGACCCCGTTCTCCAAAGTCGACTGATGGCCAAGGGCAACATCGTCCTCGCTGATGCCATCACCGAAGCTACGGCAGCCGAAGCCACCTGACAATCAGCAGACCGCATGTGGAGACCGAACACCGGGGACCGCACTGCAAACAACCACCCTGCAAGGTCGGCCGAGGCCCAACCTGAAACTACCACCCACCAGGGCGAACTCCACTCCACCTCGGGCACCTCAGACGAGGAGGAAGAAATCCACCGTCTCCAGGCAGGCCACAACCAGTGCAGCCGGCGGAGTCGTAAGTCGAGGACCGCGTGTGCCGGTGGCAGAGGCGACCACCCCAGATCCGAATGCCGGTTCTTCGACTCTGCTGGCACCGCGACAAAAAGGGCCACATCGCCCGCGTCTGCCGCCTCAAGAAAACCCACAGCCCCAGACAATGGGACCCGAGCGAGCGGAGACGAGAGAGCACACCACCCAGGACCAGAGACCGCCCAGCCGAAAACCATTGGGACCGGAACGGACGAGCCCAACAAGGTAGCGAGATCCGGCGGAGAGAAGAGACACATCAGACGGTCACCATCGGCCACGCAACAACCCCCGACACCCGAAAAGTCTACGTAGAGGTAGGCATCGAAGGCGAACCCTGTAAAATGGAGGTGGACTCCGGGTCCTACCTCTCAATGGTATCCTGGCAAGAAATTAAACGCTTGGTGCCTACCATCCAGAGAAGGGGACTAAAAAACCAGAGACTAATCCTCAAAGACTACCAGGGAAACCGCATCCCTGTAGTTGGAACAGGACAGTCACAGTAACCTACAAGGGGCACACCGAAAGACTTCCCTTGACCATTGTCGATCGAGACCGACCTAGCCTGCTGGGACTTCAATGGTTTGCACCACTCGGCATTGCAGTCACGGGCATCGACCACATCGCCGAAGCCGACTGGGAGCAGCAACTGGCCCGGGACTTCCAAGAAGTGTTCGATGGCACCCTAGGCAAGTACCGAGGGCCCCCTATATCCTTCAGCCTAGACCCAAACGTTTCCCCGAAACGCCTAAAACCAAGGCGGGTACCTTTCGCACTCAAACCAAAATTCGACGAGCAAATTGACAAGCTCGTCAAGCAAGGGGTCCTACAACCCATAGACCATGCCCGGTGGGAGACCCCAATAGTCACCCCAATCAAGCCTGATGGGTCAGTGAGAATCTGTGGGGACTATAAGGCCACCCTAAATGGCGCCTTGCAGCAAAGCGCTTACCCCATCCCAGTAGTGCAACATCTCCTACATTCACTGGGAGGGGGCAAAGTTTTCGCAAAACTCGACCTGGCCCAAGCATACCAGCAACTGCCGGTCGATGAGGAAACTGCAGGGGCTCAAACCATAGTCACCCACCGGGGAGCCTTTAGATGTAACCGACTCCAATTCGGAGTCAGCGTGGTGCCTGGAATTTTCCAGAGCCTCATGGAAAGACTCTTACAAGGCATCAAGGAGGTGGTACCCTACTTCGATGATGTACTAGTATCGGCAACCAACCAGGCCGAACTAGAGAGTCGCCTAAGGGAGGTGCTAATGAAATTCAAAGAAACCGGGCTTAAAGTGGAAAAATGCCAGCTGTACACAAAGCAGGTCGAATTCCTAGGATACCTCCTAGACCAACACGGCATTCACCCCACCGACAAAAAAATTAAAGCCATCAAAGAAGCCCCCACACCCAGGTCAAAAACAGAACTGCAGGCGTTTCTGGGGCTACTTAACTTTTATAATGTCTTCCTGTCCCAAAAGGCGACCACGGCAGAGCCTTTGCATAGGCTTTTGGACAAGGCGGCTACCTGGACTTGGGGGATATGCAAGGAAGCCGCCTTCAGGAAAACCAAGGACCTGCTCATTTCGGATGCCATCTTCATCCAGTACAACGAGACCCTACCACTAACCATCACATGTGACACATCACCCTTCAGCGTCGGCACTGTCCTCAGCCATACTTCCCCGATGGAAAGGAAGCACCCATCGCGTTCTTTTCAAGAACCCTCACCAAACCAGAGCGGAACTACAGCCAGCTGGACAAAGAGGCTTTGGCTGTCGTCGCTGCAGTAAAAAGGTTTCACGAGTACCTCTACAGCCGGACGTTCACCATCATCACCGACCACAAACAGCTGCTGGGAATACTCGCAGGGAACAGGGCCACCCCGAACATTCTGTCTCCCAGAATGACAAGGTGGTCTGAATTCCTGGCCGCCAACAACTACAAACACACACCGACCCAGTAAGACTATCTCCCATGCGGATGCCTTAAGCCACTCACCGTTACCCGAACCAGACACTGACCCAGCACCCACGACGACCACCCTCAGCATAGAGACTCTACCCGACCTACCCATAACCGCGTCAGACATTGCCCAAGAAACTAATAAAGACAAACATCTGGCGCGGGTTTTGCATTGGGTAGAGAAAGGATGGCCGGAAAAGGACAATGACGAGACTTTCAGGACATTCCGAAACCAGCAAATGGAACTCTCTTTACTAAAAGGGTGTATACTATGGGGGGATAGGGTGGTCATCCCGGAAAAACTACAAGGGAAGGTTCTGGAACTGTTACACGAGGGGCACCCGGGCATCGTTAGGACAAAAGCCCTGGCCAGAAGTTACGCTTGGTGGCCAGGGATGGACAAACAGATCAAGGCCTGGGTAGCAAGGTGTCAACGATGCCAGGAAACTAGACCAAGCCCACCCACAGCACCCATCCTAGAGTGGGAAACCCCCAGGGGACCTTGGTCTAGAATCCACATAGATTTCGCCGGGCCCACAAAAGGACACACTTTCTTAATAACCGTAGACGCTTACTCCAACTGGCTGGAGGTAAGCAACATGAGAACAACCACCACGGAAGCCGTGACCAAAGAACTCTGCAAACTCTTCGCAACACACGGCCTCCCAGACGTCCTTGTGTCCGACAACGGGCCTCAATTCACCTCGCTGGAATTCGAAAAATTCCTAGCGGAAAGGGGCATACGACATGCACTGACAGCCCCGGCGCATCTGGCGGCGAATGGTAGGGCAGAACGGATGGTTCAATTCACAAAAAAAACCATCCAGAAAATAGACCACGGGGAGATCCAGGACAAAATAAATAAATTACTTTTCATACAGCACATAACCCCGAACACCACAACAAATAAAAGCCCGGCAGAACTGCTAATGGGGAGGAAAATAAGGTCCCCACTCGATAGACTACACCCCACTTACAACCCAGAGAAACCCCCAGACTCCACCAGCAAACACCGAACCTTCGCACCAGGCGACGCCGTCTACGCGAAGAACCTAACCGGAGACCCATTATGGGTACCAGCAATCATAACACAGATAACAGGCCCACGCTCGTACCGGCTACAAACAACCGACGGACGAGCGTGGAAACGCCACATCGATCAGTTAAGATCGAGGACTGCCACAAAAGACACCACCGACACACAACCAAACAAAACCAACCCCCTCAACACAAACCAAGAGGGGAGGGGATACCCCGGGAACCAAAACCCAGAAGAAAGAAACCAGTCATACTCACCTGAAAGCAGCCAGCACGAAACCTTGCCAGGGAGAGACAGCCAGGCCAGCTCAACCAACCCGGAAAGACCGAGCGGGAGCGGCGAAACCCGCAGCTCAACCAACCCAGGTAGCCCAGGAGGGAGCTGCGAAGAGCGGCCCGGCCAGACAGACCAGGCGGTTCCCACGACGGAGTCAAGAGAAATAGAGACCCCGACCGAACTGGCCGGGATCCAACCTACGACTGACCTGCGCAGGTCCAGTAGGCAAAGACGGAGCCCCGCCTACCTACGGGACTACGCTACGTAGGACCAAACCAAGAGGGGAGGGGTGTTCTGTACCTTAATTTGAATTCTTGAAATCCCCGCACTTTGATTGGCCAAAGCGCGGGGTGATCAGATTGGTTAGGCGAGCCGCGTCGATTGGCTTGCTGAGAATCTCCCGCGATTGGTAGATTCAAATCGCGGGAGATTCAAAGCGGTGCCATTGGCTGTGGCCGCTGTGACTTGGAAATAAAAAGCTGCAAAGTTTTCCTGAGAGCCAGTTCGGTTCCTGACTACAATAAAGAGCTTGATACAAAGTCACCAACTCCTGGCCTCTTTCCAAACGGACAAAACACTGGGGAAAGGCAAAGTCCAGCTGGGCCGAGCAGGAGAGAGGTGGAACAAGGAAGAGGGCGGTCAGAGGAAGACCCAGGCCCACCCCCTCTTCATCCTAGGGCACACAGGAGAAGAGAGCAACGTGAGTTGCGTGGCTTACGGGGGAGGAAAGGGCCCTGATTCCCTTTGTTAGGCACACCTGGGAAGAGAGTTTAAAAGAGATGCATGCTGAGTGCGGCGTCTGCTGGAAACAAACATGAATTTATCTTGTATTGACTATCTGTGTTCCTGGCATCCTCCCAACTATGTTGAATTACTACTGTTCAGTTTTCGCTGACCATGTTTTGGACTTGACTCTCTGCAGCCAAAGGCTGTTCCTGGGAGAGTGTTTCTCCAGGCAGAAGGTAACCAGGACATTGGGGACAAATAAAGGGACTCCTACTGATTATCTGTTGCCTTTGTGCCACATCCCTTTGGGTCATCACAGCTCCGTTGTGGCCATAAGCCAAGGATTACCTGTATTTGTGTGGGATTACAAAAAGGGAGCTGCCACGAGCCTTCTAGGGAAGGCAAGGAAAATAATTTTGCCACAAAGGATAATTGAGCACGGCAGTATTTTGTTACAGAAAATGTAAATAAAGTTAGAGTAGTTTGAAAAGACATGATGGAGATCAGCTTTGCATGCAGGTACAACATTATGGAGGTTCCCATTAATCCAATGATCAATGTTTGTAAACATGTAGTTGGTAGGAAACTTGTCTAATATTATCTATGTGGGGCTTGGTACAGTTCATCCTCGACTTACAGCCATTTATTTAGTGACTGTTCAAAGTTACAAACAGAAAAAAGAGACTTATGACCGTTTTTCACATGTATGACCATTGTAGAATCCCATCATGAGATAAAAATTCAGATGCTTGGCAACTAACTCGTATTTATGATGGTCGCAGTGCCCCAGGGTCAAGTGATCCCGTTTTGTAACCATCGGATGACCAAAGCCCAGATTTACTGAATAACCATGCTACTAACTCAACAACTGTGTCATTTGCTTAACAACTGGGCAAGAAAGGTCGTAAAATGGGGGGAAAAAACTTATTTTACAATTGTTTTGTAGAAAGTTTGGACAATTGTGGTCATCGGTCTGAAGACAAGCTGTGCTTGGATGTCAGATGAATCCAACCTGTTGTTTCTTTAATAACCAGGTTGCATGAATTTGAAGAAGGAAAGAGAGAGGGGGGGAGGGGGAGAAGGAGACAGAAAGGGGGAGAGGAAGAGGGAAGGAAAGAGGGAGAAAGACAAGACAGAGAAAGAGAGAATGAAAGAGAGAGGGAAGGAGAGAAACAGAGAGGGAGGGGGAGAGAGAGAGAGAGGGGAGACAGGGAGGGGGAGAGGAAGGGGGAAGGAAGGAGGGAGAGGGAGAAGGAGACAGAGAAAGAGAGAAGGAAAGAGAAGGAGGGAAGGAGAGAGAGAGAGAGAAGGAGAGGGAAGGGAAGAAGGAGACAGAAAGGGGGAGAAGAAGAGGGAAGGAAAGAGGGAGAAAGACAAGACAGAGAAAGAGAGAATGAAAGAGAGAGGGAAGGAGAGAAACAGAGAGGGAGGGGGAGAGAGAGAGAGGAGACAGGGAGGGGGAGAGGAAGGGGGAAGGAAGGAGGGAGAGGGAGAGGGAGAGAGAAAGAGAGAAGGAAAGAGAAGGAGGGAAGGAGAGAGAGAGAGAGAAGGAGAGGGAGGGGAAGAAGGAGACAGAAAGGGGGAGAAGAAGAGGGAAGGAAAGAGGGAGAAAGACAAGACAGAGAAAGAGAGAATGAAAGAGAGAGGAAAGGAGAGAAACAGAGAGGGAGGGGGAGAGAGAGAGAAAGGAGACAGGGAGGGGGAGAGGAAGGGGGAAGGAAGGAGGGAGAGGGAGAGAGATAGAGAAAGAGAGAAAGAAAGAGAAGGAGGGAAGGAGAGAGAGAGAGAGAGGAGAGGGAGCGGGGGAAAGAAGAATGAGATGGAGGTGGAGTTATGGATTTAATACAGATTTAAATACAGAGAAATAAACAAGAGCTTCTTTCATAGAAGACAGACAAAAAGGCTCCCTGCTGGAAAAGAACCTGTGGTTATCAATTGTGACTATTTTTTGCTGATTCTCACCAAAAAAATACACATTAGGGAAGCTGTATTCACTTAACAACTGCCCTAAAAAGTCACTGCAGGCCGCTGGATTCACTTAACAACTGACAAACAAAGTCAGTGTGGATTCACTGAACAACTATAGCAATTTCCTTTTGCAACCAAAGCATAAAAGATTGTAAAATTGGGCAGGACTCGCTTAACAACCACCTTGCCAAACAATTGGAAATTCTGGTCGTCGTAAGTCAAGGACTACCTCCCAATGGCCTTCTACCGCCTGCATCTATTGATGTTTTCGACTTCAGGCCTGGATGGCCTTTGGGGAAATCATTCAGCCCCGAGGAAAGCACCCTGACTGGGTTCGTGGAGGAATAAGAACCAGAGGTGGTGAATTCAGCCGGTTCGGACCAGTTCTGGAGAACCAGTAGCGGACATTTTGAGTAGTTGGGAGAAACAGCAAATCCCATCCTCTGACTGGCCCCGCCCCCATCTATTCTCCACCTCCCGAGTCCCAGCTGATTGGCTGGCTGCCCTGCACAGGAGACCGGAGCTGGAAAGCAGGTCAGTGGGGTGAGGACGGAATGGGGATTTTGCAGTAACCTTCCCCTGCCACGCCCACCCAGCCACGCCCACAGAAGCAGTAATAAAAAGGTTTGAATCTCACCACTGATAAGAACGGATCAATTTTTCAAAGAGTTTTTAAAAGCCCGGAGGAGTCTCCGAGAAAGCTTGACTCTGATAGCAATCCTGGGTATGATTTCCAGCTGCTTCAGGCAAGAATTTACTCCTCAAGCTGTAACCAGCAAGTCACCATAAATTATTTGTGTGGTACAAACTGCAGGATAACCTTGCAGGATAAACACACACACACACACACACACACACACACACAACTTGCCGAAGCAGGAATCTTCTTATGCACATTGCACGGGTTAAATGGGAGAGGAATTATATTTATTGGGGGTTTTTTTTCCCCCTCTTTGTTTAAAGCAGGATAGGTGGTCCTCCATTTATGATCACAAGGGAGCCCCAAAGATCCATCTGAGTTTTACCCCGTTTTATGACCTTTCTTGCCCCCATTGTTAAGGGAGTCACTGCAGTTGTTATGTTGGCAACAAAGTCCCAAATGTAGTTTTTTTTTTTCAGGAGACCACTAGATTTCCTTCTTTTTCCCCTTCCTTCTCACCCAAGAAGCTTCTCCAGCTCGCACACATTACCAGCTGTCAGCAAGGCATATCAATCCTTCCTTTCCCCACCGTCCAGTCGGAACTGAAGAAGCTTCTTGGATGAGAAGTGAAACGTCTTCAAAAGAAAAAAACAAGGAAGCCCAGTTGCCTCCTGAAAAAGCACCTTTGGGACAACCATGACCTGGATGACTGAGAATCTCTACAGACTTTTAGCTACACAATTTGGGGTGAAGTCCCTTTCAAATGGTGTGGGAGCAGGAATGGACTTCCAAAAGGGGAAAAAAATGGCAGATGACAGGAACCATTTGCATCACTCAGATGACTCCGAGGAAACAGATAAACCCTCTAAGTGGCTTCAATGACTCTCTGACTAAAAGGAGGCAAATGACCAGCTGTCTGCAAGGAGTATAAATCCTTCCATTCCCCCACCATTCAGTCAGAGCTGAAGAAGCTTCTTGGAGGAGAAGCAAAATGTCTTCAAAAGGAAGTCCAGTTGTTTCCTGAAAAAAGCAGAATTTGGGACAAATCCAAAACCTGGATGACTGAGAATCTCTACAGACTTTTAGTCACCAGGTGTTTAAGAGAATCTGGCTTCATAACAGAGTGGATGCTTACAGGTCATTCTTGGTGCACACAACTGTTCACTTAGCGACCATTTGAAATGCCAACCCCCGCACTTATGACAGCCCATGGTCATGCGATCAGCATTTAGGTTGCTTGGCAACTGGCATGTCTTTGCAATGGATGCAGCATCCTGAGGTTCCGTGGTTGCGATTTGCAGCATTCCCAGCCGGCTTCTGACAAAGCAAGCCAGATTCCCTTAATGAATGCGTGATCTACTTAACAACCACACTGTTGTTTGTTTAACAACTGTGGTTAAAAAAAAAAAAGTTTCAGTTTACCCTGGAGATGCTGCACTTGGTTGCAAGTGGGAGGACCTGTCATAAGTCACCTTTTCCACTGCCATTGGAACTTTTGGCTGTTGAACAAATGGCCGTTAAATCGAGGACTATACATAAATCCTGCCAAGGTTTGTTTCCTTATTCCTGGGCAGATTTTTCCAGTTATGTACCACTTTCTCTCTCCTGAGCGTTGTTTTTGCTTTCTGCCTCATCGCCTCCGGATTTCAGATGCAAAAGTAAAATGACGGACTCTAGTGCAATTTTACCTTTTTTTTTTTTTGCTTCTCCCAGCACCAGCAAGGTTAAATGATGTGATCATAGTAATAACACTGTACCTGAAGCCGCTGCAAGAGGCTGAAACATGCCATTTGCATTTTTAAGGAAATACTTCTTGGAGACAGCTTGGGTGAAAGGTCGGCATTTGCATATAAATGGAAAAGAAAATCTAAACGGCCGGAAGTTATATCTATATCATTTTCTCAGCTGCTGCTGGGGGAAGATTAATAAATAAATAAATAAAGGCACACTTTGCATTGGGTGGGCTGTTGAAGGCAGAAGATGGCAGGAGGTTCAAAATGCTGTGAAAGAAAAGAAGAAGCAAGACGCCTTTCTTTTCATACCTTCCTTCCTTCAATATAATCAAAGTATCCCAAAGGGCCAATCTTGCACTTGACATTCGAAAAAAAAAAAACTTGGCTGGAAAAATGGCCTCGGTGTCAAACTCATAACATATTTCTATGGTCTTTTTAGAGTTGCCAACACAAAAGGGAGGGGAGAAAGGGGCTTGAAAGAGCAGGGCAGCAGCTTGGAAATCGAAAGTGCATTCCATAAATAGTTTTCAAAGATAGTAACTGGGGGGGGGGACTGAAGTTTCTGTCCCCCAAAATTCTAACTGGAGAACATGATTGATGACTCTTGGCTATGGATGTGTCCCATTGGAGAATATGAATTATGACACCAAGGGATGGGGGAAAACCAGGGTCAAGGGTGACAATGAATTTATTTGATTTGATTTGTCAATTGCTTACAAGATAATAGAAGTAGAAACATGAGTAAGAATACAGGAAATAGGTAAGAATAAATGGGGACAATAGGACAGGGACGGGAGGCATGATGGTGTACTTATGCATGCCTCTTACAGACCTCTTAGGAATGGGGTGAGGGCAATAATGGATAGTCTGTGTTGTAATGACGAGGCAGTCGAATTGTTTGATCATGAACAACTGAATCATGAGGATCTTTATTGGAGTCTAGTCTTGCATTTATACACATTTTTAATTATCCTCCATCATTGGTTAACTTTGGTTACTGCTTCACTTTCGTTACTGTTTTGCACAGGAATCCATACAATTAATTATCTCCAGTTAAAGTCTAACATATGTTTACTTCCTCTCTCTAATCCTCCTTTAGATTAGTGACTTTGTTTACCTGAGTTGTATTTGCTTGGAAACATTCTTTATCTGAGGTTTGCCATCCAAGATTGGAACATTCCTGCAATTACAAGTCTACAAGTTTGAGGTTAAAGGAATGAGGGTTAGACAATGTAACAACAGAGTCAAGTAGTACATTCCAGGCATTGACCACTCTGTTGCTGAAGTCGTGCTTTCTGCAACTGAGTTTGGAGCTGTTTACATTGAGTTTGTATCTGTTGTGTGCTCTTGTATTGTTGTGTTTGAAGCTGAAGTAGTCAATGACTGGTAGGACATTGTAGCAGATAATTTCTAACCGTAGGTGGCGTAGTTCAAGATTGTCCAAGCCCAAAATCTCAAGCCTGGTGATTATTGTCTCAGAGTCGGCTACACCCAGGCAGTGCCAGACATGTTAACTCCCAATAAATCCTTTTGAAGTTTTAGAAGTTTGGCTCGAGACTCATGATTTAAATGGGGTTAAGTGCCGGAATCCTGACACAAGCAACAGCAGGCAGAGCCTCTGTGGAACTTAGAAGGAACCACAGAAAAGATTTGGCCTTCAACTTTCGAGGTTTTCTGTATTTTTAGTTTTATTTATTCATATAAGGAGTCCTAGACTTACAGTCATCCATTTAGTGAATGTTCGAAGTTACAACGGCACTGGAAAAAAAGGGATGGTTTTTCACACTTATGACCATGGTAGCATCCCCATGGTCACGTGATCAACATTCAGAGGCCTGGCAACTGGTTCATATTTGTAGAAAGTCTGTACCCACTCTCCTAGAAGAATGAAATATTTTGAGGAATATTTTAAAAAGCAGCATATTATATTTCCCAAAGGAAGAAATGCAGAAACATGTTTTTAGAGGCAGAAAGCAACTTCCACTTTCCTTAATAGCCCACAGCAGATGCCAGCGCTTAAGAGATAAAGAGCTTATTGAAAAAGGAAGACAAGTAACTAGATAGCTCTATTCTTAGGCAAAGCAAATACTGCAGACAGAAATCCATTCAAGATAGGATATTCTGAAACAAAGGCAAAATGGTAGGATTATGAGAGGTAGCAGCCTCTCCTCCAAGATCCAACACAGGGCAATTAAGACACAATAAGAATGGCCAAACACCCTTTCAGAACACAAGCCCCTTCATTGCATCATCTCAGAGCAGTCCAAACTTTAACCAAACCTGGGAGGTCAGACAAACACCTAGGATTTGCATTTCTCCTTTTGCCTATAGAGCCAACTCTGACCCCTACATAACCCCTGTATGGCCCCATAGGAATCTGGCAACAGCCAATACAATACACGTATCAACATGTGGAACAGAAAGCTCAAGTGCACAGCCCAAGAGAAAAACCCCACACTCTCAACTCCATTTTGTCAGCTGCCCAGAATGTCATCTCCTATCCTATCCTTACCTGCCTTGATTTGCCACTTATGACCAAGCTGGGAACCAACTTGCTTCGCTGGAATGCCTACCTTTTGTTCTGACCTCTGTATTTTCCCAGCCTCTTCCAATCTCTCACCTACTTTATGCAAGCAAAACTGAGGAGTGGAGGTGTATGAAACAAAACTTTGCCTTTTTATAGATTTTGACAAGCCCTCCATTAGCAACAGTTGTAGGATGAGTGGGAAAACTTCAAACTGCTTGGAAACAAGCCACTGATAGGGCTGTTTCCACCTATATATATATATAAAACTCCCTGACCTTAATATTTTAATCTGAAATGCTGCCACCCGGTAAGGCCAGGCAGGCGCAGCTACCTCGGTGTGACACAGATGGTGAGAAGGATAAGGTGAAGAACAGAAGGAAGGTGAGACATCAACAACCAAGAGGCAGGAAGAAAGGCCATTGGTGACTTGTAGCACAAACAACGAAGCCCAAGTGGCAGGAATAGAATAACAGTGTTGGGGAATCTTCTAGTGCAGATTTTAACCATCACATACGTTTTTGAATGGTGAGCTACCCAAAGTGATTTGTTGAGATGGGTGGCTGTAGAAATCAAATAAATCAATTAAACTGTATCGATAAAATGTGGTGAAACCAGGAGTGCCATTTTACCGATTCAGACTGGTTCCATAGAACCGGTTGTTATGATTCTGCACAGTTTGGAGAGCTGGTAATTCGCGCCCCTGGCTGGCCCCGCCCCTCTCCGCCCCTCCCTGCCCAGTCAGTCCTTATTGTGCATGTGCAACATTGCGTGCATGCCTGACATCACTTACTGGGTTCTTCCCTGCCCAGTCAGTCCTTAAGGTATTTGTTTTTCCTCCTCCCAACCATCAGCTGTTCCTGTGATCAGCTATGCCAGGATCCCCCTCGCTGTCTTACCGCTTCACCCAGGAGGAGGCTTTGCTGAGCCCCAGGAGGCCCCAAAGCAGAGCGTGGCGGGGGAGACACTGTGTGCCCCCCTATGCTCCATTTTTTTCCCTTCCTGAGCCCCAGGGAAGACTTCTGGGAGTAAAAACACCCCCAATGAGGCTTCCCTGAGGCCCAGAAGGCCCAAAAAACGGGGGTGGGGTGCTACCAAAAAATAAAAAAGAATCCACGTCCACCCAGTCACATGACCATGCCCACCTAGCCACACCCACCTAGCCACACCCACCTAGCCAGGCCCAGAGAACCGGTTGTTACAAAATTTGATTCCCACCCCTGGGTGAAACTCAACAATTGTCTTGCTTAGACACGGAAATGTTAGGCTTCATTGTGGTCGTACATCGAGGACTGCCCATACAACTACGCGCTGTGCAAGAAATAAAATACAATCAGGTTAAAAACCTGGAAAGGGTTTTTGATAAGGAAAGTTAAGCAGGCTTCAGGCAGGAGCGGAGTAAAAGTGTGCATCAATTCAGCCTCAAGAATCTGGCTTTTAAGACATGTCACTGCTTTTCCTTCTGCTTGTCAAATCAAAGGCCTCCTTCTGAGTCACCTACAGATTAAGCCGGAAATATTTCCTGTCCCCGGTAATAATATTCGCCGGAGGGGCATTGTTAGGCAGCTTCAGATGTTCCTGTCTGCTTAAAAATACTTGACTTTCTCTTTATGTCAGTGCATTTTATGTAATGAGATTCTGGCTGCAGGAGATGACAATTTACTCTATTCTTAGCGCCGAGGTTTTTCTTTCTTCAAGAGGCATTTGATGAAATCTGCAACTGGACACGTTTCTTAGCTGAAGAGCTACAGGGCAGGTTCTGCTGCTGCCTCTGAGAGAAAAGGAGGAGGAGAGAAGCAAGCTTGAACGAAGGAGAAATGTTCTACCAGTGAGAACAAGGAATGAATGGAATGGCTTGTCTTCAGTAACTGTGGGTGCTCCAACACTGGAGGCTTTTAAGAAGAGACTGAACAGTCATTTGACTGAAATGATAGAGAATCCCCTGCTGGAGGAGGGTAGACTAACAGACCTCCAAGATCCCTTCCAGCTGGATTCTGGTTGATTGAAATCTGTAATTTAGATATTAGCAGATTTAACAGATTAACAGAGTTGGAAGGGACCTTGTAGGTCATCTAGTTCAACCCACCCACCCAAGCAGGAGACCTTACACCATTTCTTTTCTTTTTTCTTTTAATTAAATTTTTATTGAAAATTAGGTTTTAAAAACATTAAACATGGTGATCTTTTTTGACATGTATCTCAGTCTTTACATTGCTCTATGAGCAAATTATCATCAAACAGTACAGACATTTATATACTGTACATATATACAGCTATATATACATTTACATGGTAATCTTTGTATCAATTTCTATCTTAAACATTATGTTGTAATATAATCTCTTCTTAAATTCTATTTCACATATTTTAGACTTCCTTTCATATCCCCCCATTTATAAAATTTTTCCAATATTGCATAAAATTCTAAAGTATCTCGCTCCTTCAGTTCTAGTGTCATACTATCTAACCCAGTGCACTGAATTTTTTTTTCTATTATTGCTTCATCATTTAGAATTTCTTTGGGTCTATGTTTGGTCTATTAGTAATCTTGCAGCTGTAATAAAATGAATGATTAGATATATATCAGCTTTTTTGAAATTCTCATTTATTATTCCCAATTTAAAAAAAACATTTCTGGTGTGTAATTTATTTTTAGGTCCAACATTTCTTCTAACCATTGCCCTATTTTGTGTCACAATTCTTGTATCTTCTTGCACTCCCACCACATATGATAATAGGTACCCCATATTTTCAGGCATTTCCAGCATATAGGTGATTGAGAGCTATACATTTTGGCTAATGTATAGCTGGTAGGTAGGAGATGCCATCTGTAAAACATCTTAAACAGGTTTTCTTTGTAGGATGTGGCTAATGTAATCTTATTATTCTGATCCCAAATTTGCTGCCATTGTTCCAAATTTATGTAATAGCCGAAATTTCTGGCCCAAGTTAACATTGGTTCTTTCACCTGCTTCTCATACATCTTATAATCTAATAAATAGTTACACAATTTCTTTATTTGTTTCTTCTCTGATGCTAATAATCCCTTAGATTGTACTTGGAGATATGCCCACCATTCCAATGTTAGTTTACACCATTTCTGACAGATGGCCGTCCAGTCTCTTCTTGAAAGCTTCCAGTGATGAATTGGACTTATGACCATTTTCCCACTTTTTTGACCATTGCAGAATCCCTATGGTCCTTTGATCAAAATTCAGGCGCTTGGCAACTGACTCATATTTATGACGGTTGCAGGATTCTGGGGTCATGTGATCCCCTTTTGTGACCTTCTGATAAGCAAATTCAATGGGGAAGGCCAGATTCACTTAATGACCATGTTCCAAACGTAACTCTGTGAATTTGTTCATGGAATCACCAGCGATTAAATTCTTACTAAAAAAAGTTTGTTTGTTTTGCCATTCTCTTTCTCTCTCTACTTCTCTCTGCTACAGAAATTCTGTAAGGAGCCGTCAGACATAAATGAGCCCTGCTGAAAGGTGTACAACAATTGTCATTTCAAAGTGGTGTGCTGCATCTCTGTTTACACGCTGCCAATCTGTTCACCTTGACACTATATAAATACACCCAACCGTTGGCTTTACCAGAATGAGCAAACAGAGCAAGAAAGGCCCTAGGCACTGTTTGTTTCAGAACCTCAATTTTTAATTGTGCACTACCCAACTCAATTTGGACATTTTATTTCATCCCCCGGTCCTTTTTTTTTGGGGGGGGGCTACGTGGCATTGGAGAAATCCTCCCCTCACCCCTGGAGATCTAACATTCGATCAGAGCCTGCTGGATGCATTTTTTCACCCAATTCTATTCTGATGGATGGATGGATGGATGGATGGATGGATAGATAGATAGATAGATAGATAGATAGATAGACAGACAGACAGATACTGGTAGGTAGATAGAGGGAGGAAGGAAGAGAAGGAAGGAGGGAGGAAGGGAGAAAGAAAGAAGGAAAAAGGGAAGGGAGAAAGAAAGAAAGAAAGAAAGAAAGAAAGAAAGAAAGAAAGAAAGAAAGAAAGAAAGAAAGAAAGAAAGAGGAAGGAAGCAACAAAGAAGGAAAGAAGGAAGAAAACAAAGAAAAGAAGGAAAGAAAAGAGAAACAGAAAGAAAAAGAAGGAAGGAAGGAAAGGAAAGTAGGAAGGAGAAGGAAGGAAGAAGGAAAAAAAGAAAGGAAAGAAAATAGAGAGAAAGAAAGAAAAAGAGAAAAAGAAAGAAAGGAAGGAAGGAAGGAGGAAGAAAAACACTGAATGTATTTGGCATCCTGCCAGTGTTCCGACACCATCTGTGTTCTTCGTTCACACCATTTGTTAATATTTTACCCAGCATGCCTAAACAAGACGCAAGGAATGTGTTCAGCAGCAACCTTCCTCTTTAGTGGAGGTAGCCCTGTGAATAAATGAAAATGGCCTCTTCAAAGAATATTCTGTGCATTGGGACTCCTTATTTGAGGGAGGTCCATGCTGTGTACAAGGTCCCCCTCCCCCCATGCTATTATCTCCACAATGCAACCATACAAATCAAGCTCTTCTTGCAATTCCTTTTCTGGCTTTTGTTTTTTCCAGCTTGGCGACAGCTAGGGTCTAAGCCTTTAATTATGCACTGTGGGTGACCCCCCGTTCACTGTGTCACCAACAAGGGGCAAAATTATCTGTGTACACAGCCAGCCAGCCACATATCTGCGCGCCTGACAATTTCTGTCTGGCATTTCCCCAACCCACAAACATAAGGTCAAACTTGACTTCAGACAACCAGGCCATACTAGGAGTCCTAGAGCCCAGATTTTACGCATCGGTGACTCAGAATAGCAGAATAACAAAGTTGGGAGGGACCTTGGAAGTCTTCTAGACCAGAGGTCTCCAAACTTGGCAAGTTTAAGACTTGTGGACTTCAACTCCCAGAATTCCTGAGCTAACCGGACTAGAGGAGGAATTCTGGGAGTTGAAATCCACAAGTCTTAAAGCTGTCAAGTTTGGAGACCAACCTCCTGCTCTGTTCTTGACCAACCTCCTGCTCTGGCAGGAGACCCTGTACCACTTCAGACAAATCTCATCTTAAAAACTTGCAGTGTTGGTGTACCCACAACCCGTTCCATTGCTAGTTGTTCTCACTGTCGGGAAATTCCTCCTTAGGTCCAGGTTGTTTCTCTTCTTGATGAGTTTTCACCCATTGCTTTTGTTCTGCCTTCAGGGGCTTTGGAGAATAGGTTGACCCCCCTCTTCTCTGTGGCAGCCCCTGAGATATTGGAAGACTGGTATCATGTCCCTCCTGGTCCTTTTTTTCACTAGACTCATCATTCCCACTTCCTGTAGCCGTTATTCGTATGTTTTAGCCTCCAGTCCCTTAATCATCTTTGTTGCTGTTCTCTGTGCTTTTTCCAGAGCCTCAATATCAGTGGTGGGATTCAAATTTCTGTATGACTGGTTCTGTGGGCATGGCTTGGTGGGCGTGGCAGGGAAGGATACTATAAAATCCCCATTCCCTCTCCACTCCTGGGGGAAGGTTACTGCAAAATTTCCATTCCTTCCACACCCCACTAACCTGCTTTCCAGCTCCGTTCTCCTGTGCAGGGCAACCAAAGAAGACCCAGCCGATCAGCTGGGACTCAATGGGAGGCAGAGAATAGATGGGGCAGGGCCAGTTAGAGATGGTATTTGCCAGTTCTCCAAACTATTCAAAATTTCCGTTACCGGTTCTCTAGAACTGGTCAGAACCTGTTGAATACCACCTCTGCTCAACATCCTTTTTTAATGTCATGGCACCTAAAACTGGATGTGGTTGTCCCAAAGGTGTTTTTCTTTTTTCTTTTTCCAAGAGGCAACTGGTTTTTCTTTGAAGATGTTTCACTTCTCCTCCAAGAAGCTTCTTCAAGCTCTGACTGGATGGTGTCAGACTGGATGGTGTCAGACAACAACATTTGGGTAACAGCACCATCCAGTCAGAGCTGAAGAAGCTTCTTGGATGAGAAGTGAAACATCTTCAAAGAAAAACCAGAAAGTCCAAAAAACACCTTTGGGACACCATGACCTGGCTGGCTTGGAATGTCTCCATAGACATTCCAAGTATGGCCTCTAATGTGGTGGTGCTGGAATGACCAAAGTAAAGGATTCAGTGGAATTTTTTTTTATTTATCTATCACTTTGGTTTTGATATGTCTGGTGAGGTGAGTGGAAGTGATGTTGGTGGAGAAGGAGGAAGAAGAATGGGAGGTTTGATCCTGTTAGAAATGAGGTGGAACAAAGAATTCAATGGAGAAGACAAAACATGAAAGTCTAGCGCCGTGATTGCGAATCTATGGCAACCTCCTATAGACTGGAGGCTTAAACAAATGAAGAATAGTTGCTGGAACTGGGCCTGGCTAGTCTAGTGAAGAGAAGGACCAGGGGAGACAGGATAGCATCTTCCAATACTTAAGGGGCTGCCACAGAGAGGAGGAAGGGGGTCAAGCTATTTTCCAAAGCACACAAAGGTCAGACAAGGAATAATAGATGGAAATTGATCAAGGAAAGAGATTCAACTTAGAAATAAGGAGAAACTTTCTGATAATGAGAGCAATCAACCCATGGAATAGAAGTTGCCTTCAGAAGTTGTGGGAGCTTCATCACGGGAGGCTTTCGAGAAGAGATTAGATTGCCATCTGTCAGAAATGATATAGGGTCCCCTGCTTGGGCAGGGAGGGGGATTGGACTAGATGACCTTACAAGGTTCCTTCCAACTCTGTTAATCTGATGTCGTCCTGGGAGGATTTTAAAACTGGAGGTTTTAAAGAAGAGATTGGACAACCATCTGTCTGAAAAGGTATAGGATTTCCTATATAGGGGGTTGGGCTAGAAGACCTTCAAAGTCTCTTCCAATTCTGTAATTCTGTTATTCTATTGTATGGTGCCTCAACACTCAGGTAGAACCTCCCCAAAAATTCTGGAGAGCTACAGAAGAAATGGAAACATGCAATTCATGTCATTTAACTCAAAAACATTGTTCAATTATTTGGGGAGCCTCTCTCTGCAGTGTCTTGTACAAGGGAGTCAGGGGTGGGATTCTATCAGTTCGCAACTATTCGCTAGAATCGGTTGTTAACATTCTAAGCAGTTCAGAGAACTGGTTGTTAGAAGAAATTACTGGCCTAATCCTGTAAGGAAGGCAGGAAGGAAACATTCTGGTGTTGCTTACAGAAACTGCCTCTCCGTTAACCCTTGTTACATTCTTGGCAGGACTAGACTTCCTGTCTCTGGAACTTCTCTGGAGTTTTTCCCCCCTCCTTTGCTGGTACTTTGCTTGGGTGTAGTGATCATTCAAAGTTACAATGGCACTGAAAAAAGTGACTTATGACCATTTTGCACACTTATGACTGTTGCATCCCCACAGTCATGAGAGGCCAGGCGAGGAGAAGCGTGCCTCGATGTGAGTGATATTGAGTTGGCCATGCCCAGCCAATAACATGACCCCAAAGCCACATCTACCCAGTCACATGACCACCAAACCACCAACTAAGCCACACCCACAGAACTGGTTGTTAAAATTTTTGAATCCCATCCCTGCAGGTAGTCCTTGCTTTATGACTACAATTGAGCCCAACATTTTTGTTGTTAAGTGAGACATTTATTAAGTGAGTTTTGCCCCATTTCACGACCTTTCTTGCCTCCGTTGTTAAGTGAATCACTGCTACTGATAAGTTAGTAACCCAGTTGTTAAGTGAATCTGGCCTTCCCGTTGACTTTACTGGTCAGAAGGTCACAAAAGGGGATCAAATGACCTTGGTACACAGCCACGGTCATAGATATGAACCAGCTGCCAAGCGTCTGACTTTTGATCATAGGATCATTGGGGTATTGCAAAGGTAGTAGCTGTGAAAACTGGTTGTAAGTCACTTCTTTTCAGTGCTGCTGCAAATTCGGTC
This sequence comes from Hydrophis major, assembly GCA_033807585.1. Lineage (NCBI taxonomy): Eukaryota > Metazoa > Chordata > Lepidosauria > Squamata > Elapidae > Hydrophis > Hydrophis major. The sequence continues at coordinate 257,910,089 of CM066330.1, forward strand.
ACTATATGAACTGTCGTAAGTCAAGGGCTACCTGTGTCAATTGACCAATGGAACAGAAGTTGCCTTCGGAAGTGGTGGGAGCTTCCTGCTGTGGTTCGCCGGCAACCGGTGCAGACGGCAGGGGAATCGGACAGTGGGGAAGAACGGGGACCAGTACGGGAGTCTGGAGAGGACTCGGATGGGGGTCCTGCATCTGATGCAGAGATGGGGCCAGGACCATCTGGGAGTGTGGTGCTGCCTCTGGAGCCTTCGGAGTCTGGCAGCAGCGAGGCAGAGGAGCAAGGCGAGAGCAGCTGAGACAAAAGGGGCAACACAGGAGGAAGGCTTGGAGGTGATTGCCCCTCCCCTAAGGTATAAAGGACAGGCAAAGGTCAAGAAACCTTTGCAGGAAGGAACTTTGTTTGCTCTGTTCAGATTAAACCTTGAAACTCTGTGTGGACTTTGTATTTCGGTTGGTTGTTTACAGTTCATTTGGCACTCTAGTTGTTGGCAGCAATTCAAAGGAAAGAAAGGTGAGTGCTTATCTTGAGGGACTGTTTGGGACTCATTACAGGCTGGGAATGCATATAATTCCCAGTGTTGAAATAAAACAAGAGTTGTTTGGACTAAGTGTGGGCTTAATTTCAGTCTCAGGAAGCCTTGGTCAGAACATTTCATCACTGGAGGCTTTCAAGAAGAGACTGGACTGCCATCTGTCAGAAATGGTAGACAGTCTCCTGCTTGGGTGGGTGGGCTGGACTAGATGATTTACAAGGTCCCTTCCAACTCTGTTAATCTGTTTATCTGTATATCCTATCCACAAATTACGTGCCATGTAATATTCCTACAAACCAAGTTAACAGATGTCTGGAGCCTTCCTGCTTTTATTAATGAGAATATTGTAAGAACAGAAATGAGGTCACTTGCGCCTGATAGTTTGTTGAAGAAGTCTTCAGCTCTTTTCAAAGTCTTTCGTTAATCCCAAACATGACAGATGTACGACGCAGTTTTGCTGGGGTGGGGTGGAGTGGGGGAAGGAGAGATTAAAAAAAAAAAAAGAAAGAAAAGAAACATTCTCTTTCTGATTTGCTCTTTCATTCAGCCTGATTAAAATAACATCGCAATTTGTTATTGTTGTTATTGTTGATGCTGCTGCTGTTGTTTTTGATCATCTGCCCATTTCGGCATTCATAGCAACAAAAGGGGGCGGAAAAAAAAAGGAGAACTTTGCACGAAATGGTCAAATGGAGGAGCTGGTTTTATAAAAGGAAAAGAAGGAAAGGAAAAAAGATGGAAAACCTAAAATGAGAGAGGGCGAGAGAGGAAAGGAGGAAGACAGCGAGGTTAGCAACAAAAGGAGCTGCTTAAAGAGATGAAATGAAGCCTCCTTTCCCCATTTGAAAGTGTTTATTAATCTATTCTCTCTGAAGCCAAGAGAAGGACGTTCAATCAAACACAAAGATCAAAGTTATTTTTATTCAGGTGAAAATGATTATTTTCCCCCCTCCGGGTTGAAGGAAAAAAAAGGAGGACCGGGGTTTCATTATTCTCTTTAAAAAGATATCCATCAGTTGTCAGTAATAGCCTGAACAGGTGAGAGAGCCTCTGCTGAATTTCCCCTAATGGAACACTTATAAAAAAAACTTGCCAGGAACAACTGAGTTAAGAGTAAAGCTTTGCATTCTTTATCGTTTTTGCTCATTTTTCAGAGGAATTTTGGTCAAGGAGAGATCGTGACATAATATTATTGCACGTAAAACAGGGACTGAAAAGCTGCACAGACTCAGGGGTGCTATTCAGTGATGGGATTCAAATTTTTTTTACTATCGGTTCTGTGAGCGTGGCTTGGTGGGCGTGGCAGGGGAAGGATACTGTAAAATCCCCATTCCCTCCCCACCCTACTAACCTGCTTTCCAGCTCCGTTCTCCTGTGCAGGGCAGCCAAAGAAGACCCAGCCAATCAACTGGGATTCAATGGGAGGCAGAGAATAGATGGGGGCGGAGCCAGTCAGAGGTAGGATTGGCCGGTTCTCCAAACTACTCAAAATTTCTGCTACTAGTTCTCCAGAACTGCTGAATACCACCTCTGGTGCTATTCCATTCTGCAAAAGGCTGTACGGGGAAGTCCTCAAATTACAACCATTCATTTAGCGACTGTTTGAAGTTACAACAGGACAGTTAGTTCTTGACTTACAACCATTCTAAACTCATTATTACAACTCATTATTATGAGCCTCTGTGGCGCAGTGGTTAGAGTGCAATACTGCAGGCTGCTTCTGCTGACTGTCGGCGACCTGCAATTTGACAGTTCAAATCCCACCAGGCTCAAGGTTGACTCAGCCTTCCGTCCTTCCGAGGTGGGTAAAATGAGGATCCAAAATTGTTGGGGGCCATAGGCTGACTCTATAAACCACTTAGAGAGGGCTGTAAAGCACTATAAAGCAGTATATAAGTCTAAGAGTTATTGCTATTGCTATTCATTTAGTGACCGTTTGACGTTACAATGGCACTGGGAAAAAAGTGACAAAGTAGTACAGGTAATCCTTGACTTAGGACCACATATAATTCTCCATCTTTTACACAAATTCTCACTCCTGAATCTAAGCTGGATCAAAATGTAGAAAATTTAGGGAAAAGAAGTCCCTGTTGATTATAGTTCCACTGAACCAATATAATGCAAATACTCTGCAGAACTATTTATAAAGTACAAAATTAATCTGTGGGGCTTGCAGTCAATAATTCAGCACAGTCATGTTTGCATAAGGTACTTAAGTAGGGCAAGAAGAGGAGAATATTAGCCTGTTATGCAAACAAGGAAACTGGGTTAATTGATCATGAGGGAGTTAGATTAGCCCCCCAACACACATGGTCTTGTTAGGGGATCATCTGGAGAAGGTCAGAAATGGTCTTCGGGAAAATATACAAGAAGAAAACATGAGCTTGGGTCAGGAAGAGAAGATTCCATGAGAAAGAAATATTAAAAGGCTTTCAAGATTTTGATATTATACCCTATAACAGAACAACAAAGTTGGAAGGGACCTTGGAGGTCTTCTAGTCCAACCCCGTTCGAGCAGGAAGCCCTATACCATTTTAGACAAATGGTTGTCCAGTCACTTCTTAAATAGCCTCCGGTGTTGGAGCACCTACAACTTCTGAAGGCAAGTTGTTCCACTGGTTTGATTGTTCTGTCAGGAAATTTCTCCTTATTTCTAGGTTGCTTCCCGTTTTGTTCAGTTCCCAACCATTGCTTCTGGTTTCCTGACTGAGTAGTGGGTTAGACAAGAAGACCTCCAAGGTCCCTGCCAACTCTGTTATCCTATCCTATCCTATCCTATCCTATCCTATCCTATCCTATCCTATCCTATCCTATCCTATCCTATCCTATCCTATTCCACTCCATTCCACTCCATTCCATTCCTGACTCTGTGGTTTCTTCCCCAAACCCCAAAAACTTTAACTTTAGACTGTCTATTATTGACCTCACCCCTTTCCTAAGAGGTCTGTAGGGGATGTGCATAAGCGCACCAATGTGCCTACCGTCCCTGTCCTATTGTTTCTTTTAATTTTTGTTATATGTACCCATTTCATGTATTCATAACTATGGTTCTACTTGTTATACCTGTTATCTTATAATCGCTTGACCAATAAATAAATAAACAAACAAACAAACAAATAAATAAATAAATTCCATCCCATTCCATTCCTATGTCATCCTATCCTATCCTATCCTTCTGGTGCTTTGGAAAATAGGTTGACCCTTTCTTCTTTGTGGCAGCCTCTCAAATATTGAAACAGTGGTTCCAATATATCGGTGCTACCCAAGGAAATTACTCCTAATTGGGTCAAAGTGTTGCTTTTGTTTTTTGGGTAGAGGTAGATAAAGGTTTTGAGGAGCAAATGGTTGAACTTAAGTTGACACCTGGGCAAGAAAAACCAAATGCACCGATATGGAATAGATGGCTCCACAGCAGTCACTTTGAGAAGGTTCTTGGAGTTTTAGTGAACAACCAGTTAAAGCCAGCAGTGTGCAGCGGTGGCCAAAAAGGCCAATTCAATCCTAGGTTGCATCAACGGAAGAGATAGCATCAAGATCATGAGAAGTGATAATGCCACTTGATACGGCGCTAGTAAGACCACACTTTGAATACCGTGTCTCGTTCTGATCACAACACTAAAGAGATGCTGAGACTCTAGACAGAATGCAGAGAAGAACAACAAAGAGGATGAGGGCTCTGGAGGCTAAAATGTTAAAGATATTTAATAGTGGGATAGTAAAGTGGATAATGGGTTAGAACACACAGTGGTAGCTGATTGGTTGGAGAGTGCAGGCTCCTGAGGCAAATCTGCATTATGATTGGTTGCTGGGTGTAAAGGGGGAGTTTCCTTTCCCCCTTCCTTTTTCGTGTGTGTGTGTGTGTGTGTGTGTGTGTGTGTGTGTGAGTGCCCTCTGTATGCTGTTCTGTGAGTTACCTCATGATTTACCTTTCAAGAAGAGACTGGACTGCCATTTGTCAGAAATTGTGTAGGGACTCCTGTTTGGGCGGGGGGGTTGGACTAGATGACCTACAAGGTCCCTTCCAACTCTGATTATCTGTTATTTGTTACCTCATGATGTAGTGATGGGCCTGATTATCTTATGGGCTATAAACATAGATGTTAAATATATTTATTTATATAAAACCCCATGTTTGTTTCAGCATCTCTGACTTCATCAGGTCACCCACTGCGCAATCGCCTGACATAAGATATACGATGAGTGGTGGCAGGAACTGGGTGCCTAGCCTGACAAAGAGAAGGACTAGGGTTGACAGTCTTCCAATATTTGGGGGGGGGGCTGTCACACAAAAAAGGGGACAACCTATTTTGCAAAACACCTTGAGGGTAGGATAAGAAGTAATGGATGGAAGATTATTAAAGAGAGATTCAACCTAAAAATAAAGAGAAATTTCCTGACAGAACAATTAACCAGTGGAAGGACTTGCCTGCTCCAACATTGGAGGTTTTTAAGAAGAGATTAGATAGCCATTTGTCTGAAATGGTGCAGGGGGTTGGGCTAGAAGACCTCTAAGGTCCCTTCCAACTCTGTCAATCTGTGCAAAACATTATTTGAAGAAAGGAAGGACCATTTGAAGTCTTTCTGGTCAACAATTCACAATAGCCTGTGATATCTGAGGAGGCCCTAACGATTTCAAGCACATCTATGTGTGAAATAGGATTTTCCACTCATGCTTTCGTAAAAGCTACAAAATGAAACTCTTTGCTGAACACTGAACATGTTTTCGGGGTAATGATGGCAATTAGTTTGGGATATTTGCCTCATATCAATATAATTTTAGCATTACATCAGGCATCCATTTTCTGACCCGGTGTACGGGTTGTTCTCGACTTCCATTCCCGCGATAGAGAATGAAATTTCTGTCAGTAAATGAGGCAGTTGTTAAGTGAATCATGCTCCATTTTAGGGCCTTTTTTGCCACGGATGCTAAGTAAATCACTGTGGTTGTTAAGTGAGCCACACAGTTGTTAAGCAAATCTGGCTTCCCCCATTGACTTTCTTTGTCTGAAGCCAGCTGGGAAAGTCGGCAATAGCGATCACATGATCATACTGCAACCGTGATAAGTACATGCCAGTTGCCAAGCGTCCAAATTTTTAATCCTGTGACTGTGTGGATGCTGAAAGGGTGATACTGTGAGAACTGGTTGTAAGTCATTTTTATCAGTGCTAATATAACTCCAAATGGTTGCAAAAGAATGGTTCTAAGTAGAGGACTATTGGTAGTGGAAATGTTTATTTCCAACCCTATTATTCTCTGTTAATGGATGGGACATAGGGCAAGCCAACTGTGGTAAACTAAAACAGATGGTCCCTCAGATAGCCAGGCCCTGTGCCATAAAGGACTTGGTATAATAGGTGACAACCTACACCTTGAATTGCAGTCAGAAGCTATTGATAGAAGCTAATGTAGCTCACAGAGCAGAGGTACTGCAGGTTAGTCCTTGACTTACAACTGGTTGCTCAACCTCCAGGGGCATGCTGTCCAATGCATGCTTGAAACCCACCCTCATTTTTTGAAAAGAAAGAAAGGAAAAGAAAGGAAAAACTAAAGAATGAATGGAAGGAAGAAGAAAGGGAGAAGAAAAAAGAAAGGAAGAAAAAAGAGATAGAAGAAAGAATAAGGGAAGGAAGGTTTTGCCTTGTTCATCAATATGATGAAAATTATCATCTTGATTTTCTTACATGCATCCCACTGTCAGAATGCCCTTGATTAGTACTATAGTATATCCCACTTTTTTATTTCCTTAAGATTGGGTTTATTTTAATCCCTATAATGTATTCATTTTTCATAAAAAGCCTGTGTTGTATTGCCTTTTTTTTCTGTTACCTTTCACCAATACCAAACTGTTCAACATGCAAAATAAACCAAAACTATTCCTGTCTGTCTTTTGGAAACTCTATTGTTGTTGCAACCTAAAATTACAAGTTTATTTATTGTTTAATTTGCAGCCATACGTTTGATTTGCACATAACTCCTATTTCAAGAGTCTTTTCACACATAGTTTTGCCAAGGCAGATGTGTCCATCTTATCTTTATGCATTTGGCTGGTTTCCCAAGTTAAAAAAAAAATTGAATTATCTGCATCTATCCATTTTAACAACCTGTGGAGATTATTTTGGAATTTCATTCCTGTATTCTAGTGTACAAAGTATCCAGACCAATTTTAAATTTCCTGCAAATCTGATCAGCATTGCCTCTCTCCTTTCATCCTAGCCAAAAATGAAATTACATATAGTCTTTCATTTACAATTGAGCCCAAAATTCCTGTTGCTGAGTGAGAGTGTGCTGAGTGTTAAATGAGTTTTGCCCATTTTATGAACTTTTTTTGCCACAGTTGTTAAGTGAATCACTACAGTTGCTCAGTTAGTAACACAGTTGTTTAAGTGAATCTGGCTTCCCCATTGAGGTTGCTTGTCAGAAGGTCCCAAAAGTTGATCACATGGCACAGGGACACTGCAACTGTCATAAATATGAGTCAGTTGCCAAGCATCTGAGATTTGATCCCGCAACTATAGAGATGTTGCAATGGTTATAAGTATGAAAAATTGACATCAGTCACTTTTTCAGGGCTGTTCTAACTTTGACCGGTCACTAAATAAACTATTGTAAGGCCTCCGGATTCAGGACAAAAACTCACCAAAACTCCCCAAGATCTCCTTCTAACTGATATAAATCTGAGAAAAAGGGATATTTTGCTTTGGATAAAAAAAAAAAAAAAATACCCAGTGGCTGTTTTGTACACTTTTAAGAGTCCTGGAAGAAATGTGAAAGCACCAAAATCACACTGGAACAGGAAATTCGGATTAAACTCTGGGAAGCTAGGGAAGGGCATTTTTGGACTTTAATTTTATTTCTGAAGTTGAATCTTGCAAGATTCTCAGTTTTTTTGCTCTCTCACTTGCGGTCCACCAGCTTAATTAGTGCAATTCTAATAAATAAATAAACAAACAAACAAACTAAAATAAATCCAAATAAATCAAATCAAATAAACATAAACAAACAAGCAAATTAATGTTGCTGCTGTCGGTTGTTAAATGATGGTTTAGTTTTTAACCCCTTCCTCTCCAAACAGGCGTGTACGTGTGCAACGCCAGAACACAAACGTCTTTTTTTTTTTTTTTAAATAAAGCTTTCAAAATGTCGGAAGTAAAATGGCAGCTGCGGTGAAACCGAATCCAGGACGCTGTCGACTCGGCTGAACCAGACGCGGAGTCGGAACAAAGCTCCTCCCGCCGCGCACGTGTAAATGCGATGCTCCTCCTACCCCGTGTCCTGATTGGCTGGTGCTGCTCTGAACTGGCGATGAGCAACTCGCGACAGAGTTTTGCAACTGCGGCGCAAATGCAACTCTACCAGGAACGGAGTGGGAGAGGTTTAAACACGAATCTGTTCCCGGATACCGTTGAAATCTTGCAGAAAATCCGAGAGCAAAAACCCCAAGCGTCTCTCCAGGACACGGGTCCCCAAACTTGGCAACTTTTAAGACTTGTGGACTTCAACTCCCAGAATTCTCCAGCCGGCTGGAGAATTCTGGGAGTTGAAGTCCACAAGTCTTAACGTTGCCAAATTTGGAGACCTCTGCTCTTCTGAACTGCGGAGGTGGTGTGGAGCCTCCATGGGTAAAAGTAATGTATCTGAATGGCAGAGAGGAATGAAGGCAACAGCTGGTCCAGCAAAATTCTTCCCTATATATATATATATATTTTAAAAAACCCTGCCTTTATTATTTTTGTTATATAAATAACTCAAGGGGAAGAACATAACTTATATTTCCTCCTCCTCTTTTTCCCCACAACAACCACCTTGTGAAGTGCATTGGGCTGAAAGGAGAGTGATTGGCCCAAAGTTTGCTTTCCATGCCCTAATAAAATGAGACTAAAACTCAGTCTCCCATCCAGCTGGGTTTTATACCTAAGGCAGGACTAGAACTCACAGTTTCCAAGTTTCTAGCCTGATGCCCTAACCACTAGACCAAGGGTCTTCAAACTTGACAGCTTTAAGACTTGTGGACTTCAACTCCCAGAATTCCTGAGCTAACATGACTGGAGGAGGAATTCTGGGAGTCGAAGTCCACAAGTCTTAAAGCTGTCAAGTTTGAAGACCCCTGCGACTAGACCAAACTCATTCTCGATCAGACTAGATCAGGTTTTAATCCCACTCATTCTGGATTTTCAAAGTGGAATTCCCACTTTCCTGGTGCTTGATGGGTTCACTTTGAAGTGGATATGTGGCTGCTGTGTAGCAGCTACCCTCCAAAACCTGATACTCCCATATGTTGGACTACAACACCCATCATCCAAAGTTTAAGACGGCATGCCTTGTGAAATCTGGCCCTTGCCAGCTGAATTCCACACTCCTCCCCAACAGCTTTCCAGGCCAGTTTCGTAGATAGTGTTGTTTTCAAGTCCTCAAGTTACAACCACATCTGAGGCCAACATTTCTGTGGCTAAGCAAGACAGTTAAGTGAACTTTGCTTCATTTTATGACCTTGTTTGCCAATGGTTATTGAGTCCTTGCAATTAAGTTAGTAGTATGATTAAGTAATTCTGGCTCTCCCATTGCCTTTGCTTGTCCGTAGGTCTCAGAAAATGATCACACGTCCTCGGACACTGCAACCGTCATAAATAGAAGCCGGTTGCCAAGCATCTGAATTTTGATCACGTGACTATAGGGATGCTGCAATGGTCATAAGTGTGAAAATCGATCATAAGTCACTTTCAGTGCTATTATAACTTCAAACGTCCACTAAACAGATGGTTGTAAGTCCAGGACTTAACTGTACTTGCAAATATTTTAGAGTAACGCAATCGCAAGGAAATAAACCCTGATAAAGCAAGATTTACAGCGTGTAGTGAAATTTTATGCAACGGTAGCAGGAATATTGGCAAGCTCTAATATCTCACCTTTCCTGCAACATCTGTGCTAACCATCCCACCATCCTGAACTGCTGACAAATTGCAAATTGTCTTAGGATGCTTTTAGATGGAAAGATGCCGGCATGGTTTTTTTTTACAAAGCATTGATAAGCCCGGGGTTCTAGTATGCAAAATCAGTGTTTTTTTTTAAAATCACCCGTAAATTGATCAAAATAAAAAAATAAATGAGTGAAACATCACATGGAAAGCTAAAGTAATGTGTGAATAATGGAGTTGAAGGGACCTTGGAGGTCATCTTGTCCAACCCCCTCCTCAAGCAGACCCTTATACCATTGCAAACAAATGTCTGTCCAATCTTTTCTTAAAAACCTCCAGTGATGAAGCACCCACAACTTTTGAAGGCAAGATGTTGCACTGATGAATTGTTCTCACTGTCAGGAAATTTCTCCTTAATTTTAGGTTGGAAGTCTCTTCGATTAGTTTCTGTTCATGGCTTCTTGTCTTGTCCTCTGGTGCTTTGGAGAATAGCTTGACTCCCTCTTCTTCGGGGCAGCCCCTCAAATATTGGAACACTGCTGTCATGTTACCCCTAGTCCTTCTTTTCATTAAACTAGGCATATCCAGTTCCTGCAATCGTTCTTCATATATTTTGGGCTCTAGTTCCCTAATCATCTTTGTTGCTCTTCTCTGCACTCTTTCTAGATTTTAGGAGTCAGATAACAGTCAGATAATCAGAATTGGAAGGGACCTTGTAGGTCATCTAGTCCAACCCCCAGCCCAAGCGAGAGACCCTACACCGTTTCTGACAAATGGCAATCCAATCTCTTCTTGAAGGTCTCAAGTGAGACATCAGTCACATCAGTCACACCAGAGAATGGTACCCCTGAGGAAGTTTAAAAATACTACAGAAATTATTGAAACCCCCTTAATGTTATTTTTTTAAATGAAATTATAATAAGTCTCTGCTTGACGAAATAAATAAACAAATAAAAATAAATAGATTTCTTTTTGGAGGTTTTGGTGTTCTCTGTGCTTGGTTGTTTTCTTGCAGATGTTTCATTTGTATTAATGAGGTTCTCTAGCCCGCCAGTGAAACATCTGCAGGATAACAAATACGCACAGAGAACACCAAGAACCTATTATTTCAAACTTGAGCTATATATACCCTTTATGATTGATTCTGTTTTCCCCTGCTAGTCAAAGTTTTTATTGAGTAACATTTGCTTATCACACATGCCTCGATGGTGTTCACTAACTCAGTGTTTTTCAACCTTGGAGACGTTTGAGATGTGCGGACTTCCGGTCTCAGAATTCACCAGCCAGCTGCTGTATGTGGCCTGGGGAATTCTGGGAGTTGAAGTCCAAGGTTGAAAAACACTTCACTAACTCATAAATGCAGGCAAGTTTCAATGGTGTTTTTATTCTCAATTGCAAATGTCTAGAGACTCTTCCCCCCCACCCTTGATGCGATTAAGGAAGGATTACAGATGTTTCTCTACAACTGAGCCCCAAATTTCCACTGCTAAGCATGGCAGTTGTTAAGTGAGTTTTGCCCCATTTTGCAACCTTTCTTGCCACATTTGTTAAAAGAATCACTGCAGTTGTTCAGTTAGTAACCCGGTTGTTAAGTGAATCTGGCTTCCCCATTGACTTTGTCAGAAGGTCGCAAAAGGGGATCCCATAATAACCCCAGAACATTGCAACCATCATAAATGTGAACCAGTTGCCAAGCATCTGAATTTTGATCATGTGACCATGGGTTATGCTACCACGGTCATCAGTGTGAAAAACAGTTGTAACTCACATTTTTCAGTGCTGTTGTAAACTTTGAACAGTCACTAAGTGAATGATTGTAAGTTGAGGATTCTTAAGGTAAGCAATCGTCCTCCTTTAGGGAGAACAGTCCTCCTTTTGTAAGTTCTGTCCTCTCTTGAAAAGTGCCCTCCTACATGTCCTCCTTTTTGATCTTTGAAGACTAATCTGTAAATCTCCGTATTTGATCGATGCAGATCCGATCCGTTGTGTGTGATGTGACGTCTTTGTATTTGACATGACGATTTGTCAAGGCTCGGTACAGTGCGTCGAGACACGATTATGAGATGCATGCACTCCACACAGGAGAATTGTTTGGAGAGAGTGTGCCATACTCAAGAGTACACCACGCACAAGAGTGCAATGCGTGAAAGAGTGCGCCACGCACAAGTGGCTTTGTTTTTTTTCTTCGATTTATTTGTGTCCTCCTTCTCATTGTAAAAAAGTTGGTCACCTTAGGATTGTGCAGAATATGTGCAGAATATGTGCAGAATATGTGCAGAAATGCAAAGCTGCATCAGTTCCCACAACAGAAAATTTGATGGAATAAGTAGTGATGGAAATAGCAGAAATGACAAAATTGACTGCTTTAAAGAAAAAAAACACATCCAGCTTTACGTCTCCTTGTAGACCATTTAAATAGAGTAGAGTAGAGTAGAATAGAATAAAATAGAATTCTTTATTGGCCAAGTGTGGTTGGACACACAAGGCGTTTATCTTGGTGCAAATGCTCTCAGTATACATAAAAGATACATTCGTCAAGAATCATAAGGTACAACACTTAATTTCTGGACTTTGTGCTCAAGACAGGAAAAAAAATGACCTTTTTAATGTTGGTTTTACTGATTAACATAGTTTGTGTAGAAATGGCCAGTATTTGTTAAATTGGTAAAGTAAAAAGTTGAGCTTGTGATTTTACTCTGCATTTTTACTGCCCTGAAAAAAAGTTGGAAGTGGATGCTTTTTCTCCCTGCACTTTTTCCTTTCTTTCCCTTTCCTATTTTCCTGATGATTATTTTGTGATGATTTTAATTAAAAAAAATATAAAAAAACAGATTTGTTAGCCAGCATTGGAACAGCACCTGACTTTGGCCTGTTCACACAACTTATTTAATTTTTTATTAATTTAAGCCGAGGCTACCCAGAAGTCAGCGAACCTCATGCGGAGATCGGACGCAGGGGACCGCACCGCGACCACCGACTCTGGACGGGAGACCGAGGCCCAACCGGAAGCAAGTCACTGCGAGACCACCACCCACCATGGCAAATTCCACTCCGCCTCCGACACCTCGGACGAGGAGGAGGAAATCTACCGGCTCCAGGCGGGATGCGACCAGTGAAATCGGCGGGGTCGTAAGTCGGGGACCGTGTGTGCCGGTTGTGGAGGCGACCACCCGAGATCTGAGTGCCATTTCTTCAATGCAGTCTGCCGGCACTGCGACAAAAAGGGTCACATCGCCCGCGTCTGCCGACTAAAAAAAGCCTACAGCCCCAGACGGCGGAACCACAGTGAGCGGAGACGGGACAGCACACCCCCCAGAGCCAGAGATCGCCCTGCTGACAGCCGATGGGACCGGAGCAGCCGAACCCAACGAGGTGGCGAGACCTGGCGGAAGGAGGAAACCCACCAGACGGTCATCATCGGCCACACATCAACCACTGACGCCCGAAAAGTCTACGTGGAGGTAGGCATCGAAGGCGAGCCATGCAAAATGGAGGTGGACTCCAGGTCCTACCTCTCCATGGTTGCCTGCCAAGAAATCAAACGGTTGGTGCCTACCATCCACAAGAAGGGACTAGAGAACCAGAGACTAATCATCAAGGACTACCAGGGAAATCGCATCCCGGTAGTGGGAACCGGACAATTCAAAGTGACATTTAAGGGCCGCACGGCGAAGCTTCCCCTGACAATCGTGGACCGAGACCGACCCAGCCTTTTGGGACTGCAATGGTTTGCGCCGCTCGGCATGGAAGTCACGGGCATCAACCACATCGCTGAGACCGATTGGGAGCAGCAACTGGCACGGGATTTCCAGGAAGTGTTCGACTGCATCCTAGGCAAGTACTGAGGGCCCCCCATCTCTTTCAGCCTAGACCCTAACATTCCCCCGAGACGCCTAAAACCACGGCGGGTACCTTTTGCACTCCGGCCAAAAATTGACGAGCAAATTGACAAGCTCGTCAAGCAAGGGGTCCTACAACCAATCGACCACACCCGGTGGGAGACCCCAATAGTCACCCCAGTCAAGCCCGATGGGTCAGTGAGAATCTGCGGGGACTATAAGGCCACCCTAAATTGCGCCTTACAACAAATCGCCTACCTCGTCCCAATAGTGCAGCATCTTCTACACTCACTGGAGGGAGGCAAGGTTTTTGCGAAACTCAACCTGGCCCAAGCATACCAACAGCTGCCAGTCAACGCAGAAACCGCGGAGGCGCAAACCATAGTCACTCACCGGGGACCTTTCCGCTGTAACCGACTCCAGTTTGGAGTCAGCGTGGCGCCTGGAATTTTCCAGAGCCTCATGGAGAGACTCTTGCAAGGCATCAAAGGGGTGGTGCCCTACTTCGACGATGTGCTGGTGTCGGCAACCAACCAGCGAGAACTAGAGGGTCGGCTAAGGGAGGTGTTAACCAAATTCAAGGAAACCGGGCTAAAAGTGAAGAGGGAAAAGTGCCAACTTTACACAGAGTGGGTCGAGTTCCTGGGGTACCTCCTAGACCGGCACGGCATCCACCCTACCGCAACCAAAATCATAGCCATTAAGGAGGCCCCCACACCCAGGACTAAAACGGAACTGCAGGCATTTCTGGGACTGCTTAATTTCTGCAATGTTTTCCTGCCTCAGAAGGCGACCGTGGCGGAGCCTTTGCATAGGCTCTTGGACAAGGCGGCTACCTGGATTTGGGGCAAATGCGAGGAAGCCGCCTTCAGGAAAACCAAGGACCTGCTCACCTCGGATGCCGTCCTCATCCAATACAATGAGACCCTACCACTCGCCGTCACATGCGTGTCACAACCGACACACCCTTCGGCATCGGCGCCGTCCTCAGCCACACAATCCTGGATGGAAGAGAAGCACCCATCGCTTTCTTCTCCAGGACACTCACCAAACTGGAGCGGAACTATAGCCAGCTGGACAAGGAGGCCCTAGCCATCGTCGCAGCAGTGAAGAGGTTCCACGAGTACCTCTACGGCTGTACCTTCACAATCATCATGGACCACAAGCTGTTGCTGGGCATCCTGGCAGGGAACCGGGCCACCCCGAACATTTTATCTCCCAGGATGACAAGGTGGTCCGAATTCCTTGCCGCCTACAGCTACTGGCTCACACAGCAACCCAGTAAGACTATCACACATGCAGACGCTTTGAGCTGCTCGCCGCTACCCGGTCTAGACACCGACCCAGCACCTACAACGAGCACCCTCAGCATAGAGACTCTGCCCGATCTACCCGTAACTGCGTCAGACATTGCCCGAGAAACCAATAAAGACAAACGTCTGGCGCGGGTGTTACATTGGATAGAGAAAGGGTGGCCGGAAAAGGACAATGACGAAGCATTCAAAATATTCCGGAACTGGCAAACGGAACTCTCACTGCAAAAAGGGTGTGTACTGTTGGGGGGACAGGGTGGTTATCCCAGAAAAACTGCAAGTGAAGGTATTGGAATTGTTACACGAGGGGCACCTGGGCATAGTTAGAACAAAAGCCCTGGCCAGAAGTTATGCTTGGTGGCCAGGGATGGATAAGCAAATCGAGGCCTGGGTGGCAAGGTGTCAACGCTGCCAAGAAACCAGACTGAGCCCTCCCGCGGCACCGATCCTGGAATGGGAAACCCCCAGGGGACCCTGGTCTAGGGTCCATATAGACTTTGCTGGGCCCACCAAGGGACATACATTCCTAGTAACCGTAGATGCTTACTCCAACTGGAGTAAGCAACATGAAATACTCCAACTGGAGGTAAGCAACATGAAATCCACTACCACAGAGGCCGTAACCAAGGAACTTTGCAAACTATTCGCAACCCACAGCCTCCCAGATGTCATCGTGTCGGACAACGGGCCCCAATTCATCTCACTGGAATTTGAAAAATTCCTAGCGGAACGGGGCATACGACACGCACTGACAGCTCCGGCGCATCCGGCGGCGAACGGAAGGGCGGAACGGATGGTTCAATTCACAAAAAAAACCATCCAGAAAATCGAACACGGGGAAATCCAAGACAAAATAAATAAAATGCTTCTTATCCAACATATAACCCCAAACACAACAACGAACAAAAGCCCGGCAGAGCTACTAATGGGGAGGAAAATAAGGTCCCCACTCGACAGACTGCACCCCACATACAACCTGGAAGAAACCCCCAAATTCCTCCAGCAAGCACCGGTCTTTTGCGCCAGGCGACGCCGTCTACGCAAAAAATCTAACGGGAGACCCACTATGGGTACCAGCAATCATAACCCAACTGACAGGTCCCTGCTTGTACCGGCTGCAAACAACCGACGGACGAGCGTGGAAACGCCACATCGATCAAATAAGATTGAGAACGGCCACAAGAAACACAACCGACACGCAACCAGACACAGAAAATCCCCTTAACACAAGCCAAGAGGGGAGGGAATACCCCGGGAACCAAAACCCAGAAGGAAACCAACCATACGCACCAGCAAGCAGCCAGCTCGAAGCCTCACCAGGGAGAAGCAGCCAGGCCAGCTCGACCAGCCCAGAAAGACCGGGCGGGAGTGGCGAAAACTGCAGCCTGGCAAGGCCTACCAGGTGGTTCCATCAACGAGGCCGAGAGACACAGAGAACCCGACCGAACTGGCCAGGAGCCAACCAATGACTGACCTGCGCAGGTCCAGTAGGCAAGTGTGGAGCCCCGCCTACTTACGGGACTACGTTACATAGGACCAAACCAAGAGGGGAGGGGTATTCTGTACCCTCATTTGCATTCTTGAAACCCCGCGTTTTGATTGGTCAAAGCGTGGGGTGATCTGATTGGTTTAGCGAGCCGCGCTGATTGGCCTGCTTAGAATCTCCCACGATTGGTGGATACGAATCGCGGGAGATTCAAAGCGGTGCCATTGGCCGTGGCCGCCGTGGCTTGAGAATAAAAAGCCGCAAGTTTTCCCTTGGAGCCAGATCAGCTCCGGGGGCTAAATAAAGAGCTGAAACCGCAGTCAGTGCCTCTTGGTCTCCTTGCCGAACGGACACAACAATGTGGATAAACTGAATGATCAGAGTAATGAAGATAGATAAATTCTGAATTTGCTTATCGATTTATTTTTTTACACTGTTTTCAACAGTCTAGCTCATGACAAAAGCAAATACTGTGCAAGACAGCTGTGATTGGTATTGTAACAGTTGAAGAAAAGATATTATCCCAGATATTGGTTACAGGGTCCCTACAGGGCAAAGATTCATATTATTTGTCTATGTGGTGCCTGTTTTGATTGCTAATGTCTTTCTACAGCCTTTCTTATCAATTCAGTTGAGTAAACACAGGTAGTCCTCAAGTTACAAGAGTTCCTTTAAGGACCGTTCAAAGTTACAACGTATTTAACAAACGTGTTACTAACTGAACAATTGCGGTGTTTCACTTAACAGCTATAGCAAGAAAAGTCGTAAAATACAGCAAAGTTCACTTAATAAGAGAGGTTTTAGGCTCAGCCTTTATTTTTATTTTTTACTAGTGCTTGCATTTTTAGGTGGAAGAACATGTGAAGGACATCATCCCAAGCTTGCTTGCTTCCTTTCTCTTCCTGCCTGCCTGCCTATCTACCTACAATATCTATCTATCTACCGTATCTATCTATCCTGTCTGTCTGTCTGTCTACTCTATCTATCTATCTATCTATCTATCTATCTATCTATCTATCTATCTATCTATCTATCTATCTATCTATCTATCTCAGAGGTGGTATTCACCAGGTTCTGACCAGTTCTGGAGAACCGGTAGCAGAAATTTCGGGTAGTTTGGAGAACCGGCAAATCCCACCTCTGACTGGCCCCGCCCCCATCTCTTCTCTGCCTCCCGAGTCCCAGCTGATTGGTTGGATCTTCTTTGGTTGCCCTGCACAGGAGAACAGAGCTGGAAAGCAGGTTAGCGAGGTGGGGAGGGAAGAGAGATTTTGCAGTATCCTTCCCCTGCCACATTCACAAACCACGCCTTCCAAGCCACGCCCACAGAACCGGTACTAGTCTTTTTTGAAGCCCGCCACTGATCTATCTACCTATCTATCAATCGATCTCCATCCATCCATCCATCCATCCTGCGATTCCCTTCTGCAACCTTCCAACAAGCAGCCTGATTTTCTTAAAATTGTTACTAATTTAACAACTGTAGTGATTCCCTTGGCAGTTGCCGCAAGCAAGTTCGTAAAATGGGGCAAAACTCACTTAGCAACTGTCCCACTTAGCAACAGAAACTTGTACCTCAGCTGTAGTCGTAAGTTAAGCTGTTGGTCCATCCTGTTCTGTAAGGGTCAAACTGAAATATGTATACCTGATTCATGTTAATTGCATTGATCTGGTTCAATCTGATCATGTTCAATATATGTACAGGTAGCCCTTGGCTTACAGCCATTTGTTTGAAGTTATAACGGTAGAGGTAGCCCTCGAGTTACGATCACAATTGAGCCCAAAATGTATGTTGCTAAGTGAAACATTTGTTAAGTGAGTTTGTCCCATTTTACGACTTTTCTTGCCACAGTTGTTAAATGAATCTGAATTTCTCCATTGGCTTGGCTTGTCGGAAGGTTCCAAAACTTGATCACATGACCCCTGGACACTGCAACTGTCATAAATGTGAGTCAGTTACCAAGCATCCGAATCTAAACCACGGGACCACAGGGATGCTGCCACGGTTGTAAGTGTGAAAAATGCTCATCACTTTTTTCAGTGCTGTTGTAGCTTCGAATGGCCGCTAAGTGAACTGTTGTAAGTCGAGGACTATCTGTAACTGAATAAAATGCCTTAAAATTGAACCATCGCAGAACCCCCATGGCCACATGATTGAAATCCAGACCTTTGGCAACTGGCATGTGTTTATGATGGCTGCAGTATCCCAGAGTCACTTCATCACCATTCGTGACTTTCCCAGCCAGCTTTCGACAAACATTTAGGTTTGTTTGATGACCTCATGATTCGCTTAACAGATGCAGTGATTCGCTTAACTACTGCAGAGAAAATAGTTATAAAATCAGGCATGACTGTCATGCCCCTATCGGAATCTGATTTGGAGGCGGAGGCCGAGCAGCTGACAGGGATTGGGAGTCTGGCTCTGTTGGCTGGGGAAGAAACTGGGGAAGGGCACAGTCCGGCTGGGCAGAGCAGGGGAAAAGGTAGAGCAAGGGAGAGGGAATTCAAAGGAAGACCCCAGGCCCACCCCATCTTCATCCTAGGGCAAGCAGGGAGGAATGGAGAAAGGAGTAACGTGAGTTGCATGGCTTACAGGGGAGGAAAGGGCCCTGATTCCCTTCATTAGCTTCAATGAAGGAAAACAGGGTTTAAAAAGGGAAGCTGTGCACAGCAAGTTGTTGGGAGCAAATTGTGAATTATCTGGTATCATCAAGGCTTATCTGTGTTCCTGGCATCTTTCCAACTGTGTGTGTTTTGTTGTGCTTTCAAGTCTGCAATTCCTTCTCTTGCCCTGTTCAGTTAATTACTGCAGTGTGGTTTGTTTGGATTTTAAGTTACCTTTTGTGTGTACCTTGTTTTGGACTGAATTTTCTACAGTCAAAGGCTGTTCCTGGGAGAGTTTTTCTCCAGCCAGAAGGTAACCTGGACTTTGGGGGCAAAGTTGTGGATAATAAAGGGACTCTTCTTGCTTATTTGACTTTGTTGCTTTTGTGCCACACCCCGGGTCATCCCACGACTCACTTAATACCTGCCTTGCTTATCAACAGGAATGCTGGTCCCAATTGTGGTCGAGGACTACTTGTATCCGATTCATGTTGAATGCATGTATTTGCTGCTGGGCACCACAGTTTATTGAATAATTGAGTTGAATTGAACACTTTATTTGGCCAAGTGTGATTAGACACACAGGAATTTGTCTCTGGTGCAGAACAATAATAACAGCAATAAAAGAGGGACATAGAGAAGATAATAAGAAGGATAAATAATAATTCTGCAACCACACTATATAGGTTCATGTAGATAGACATTAGGTAGAACTGCAAGAAATAGGTGTTCAGCATAGGGAAAATACTGTCCCTGTGTGTAGTTGTTTTGGCAGAAAATGTGTGGTGACCTGGAGCAAGGCATGGAGGCAACACAACCAGCTGACAGTTCAAACTCCCCTTTATTGCTCCAAACTTTTCCCCAAACACTCCCATATTTATGGCAAGTGCCAGAGCAAAACGGTCTCTCTCTCTCTCACACACACACCTCCAGCAGCCTGTGGCTGCGAGTAGTCCAGCAAAATGCTGTTAGTACAACGGCTTCCAGGCAAGAAATCCAGCGAGGCAACAAGGCCGTCAGTTCTATGAAGCAAAGTAACTAGGCAAGAAGTCCAGTGGACTCCAGACATCGGCAACAGCATACAAAACTCCGCAAATTCAACATTTGTTCCCAACAAGTGCCCCTCCCCCACAGCATCTCCTTAAGTCTCCGTCTCCAGGAGCGCCTTGTGAAGAGGAACGGGGCGTTTTCCTCTCCAGTTGTCGGGTTGGTCTGCGCTGTTCCTGCCTCCTCTCCACTCTTCTTGCTCAGGGATCAGGAGGGGGCGGTCCTTGCTCATTGCCTGAGCTTCGTCACTCTTCATCTCCACTGCCTGCCCTCTCTTCCCCCTCCCTCTCGATCGTCTTGTCCCTGTTCTTCCCTACTGGCAAGCCGTCCCAAGCCTGAGGGACCTGGGGCTACTTTGTCCAGCTCCTCCCCATGTTCCTCCAAAGCCAATGAAGCCACCCCCTCAACTTCCCTCGGCCCCAGCTCCAGCTCATCCTCCTCCGCTGACTCAGGCTCCAACGGGGCCATGACATTTGCCTTATAGCACTGTCCCAAGCGAAAGACTTGAAACAGTTTATATCTAGGATAGGAAGGGTATTTTAGTATTTATTTGATTTGTCAATCATTTAAAAGATACAGGTATAAGAATAAACATAGTTTTGAATGCATGAGATAGATACTTATAAGAAAAAATAAAAAGAAACAATAGGACAGGGACGGTAGGCACTATTGGTATGCTTATGCACGCCCCCTTACAGACCTCTTAGGAAAGGGGTGAGGTCAATAGGAGACAGTCTAAGGTTAAAGTTTTTGGGGTTTAGGGAAGAAACCACAGAGTCAGGTAGAGTATTCCAGACCTTGACCACTCTGTTGCTGAAGTCGTATTTCCTGCAATCAAGTTTGGTGCAGTTTACCTTAAGTTTGTATCTATTGTTTGCTCTTGTATGGTTATGATTGAAGCTGAAGTATTCATTGACTTGAAACCATTCATTTAGTGATGTCTTGCAGTTACAACAGAATTGAAAAAAGTTTGGTGCAGTTAACTTTGAGTTTGTATCTATTGTTTGCTCTTGTGTTGTTATGGTTGAAGCTGAAGTATTCATTGACAGGTAGGGACATTGCAAAATATAATTTTATGTACTATACTTAGATTGGAGCGAAGGTGGAGTAGTTCTAGGTTTTCTAGGTCTAGAATTTCAAGTCTGGTGGCATAAGGTATTCTGCAATGAGTAGAGGAGTGGAGAACTCTTCTTGTGAAATATTTCTGGACTTTCTCAACTGTGCTAATATCAGATACATGATATGAGTTCCAGACTGATGAGCTGTATTCAAGTATAGGTCTAGCAAAAGTTTTGTATGCTCTAGTTAGTAGTGTGATATTATCAGAAAAGAAGCTACGTAGGATTAGATTAATAACTCTTAATGCCTTTTTGGTTTTGTAGTTACACTGGGCTCTAGCACTTAGATCGTTAGAGATGCCTACTCCAAGGTCCTTGACAAAGTTTGGTCTGCAGATGTTTTCCCAGCCCTCCTTCTGACTCACACATGCATAAATATTTATAAATTACTCTTTAACAAACTAGACCATGCTTAGAGAAGGAAAGGAACGAACAAGAGTGTAGAGAGATTTGGTTTTGGGGAAGAATAGGAGGTTTGGGCACAGAATAATGGATTTAAGTTATAGGAAGACCGATTTCTAGCAAATGCTTGAAGGGGTAGGAGAACATCACAAAAGGAAGAGGAGCTTGACAATGGAACATTTTTTTCTCCATTGGATAGCTTCAAAAAGAGACCATTTGTCTGAGACTCTTTCATTTTCGCTCCGAAGCACAAGGTTAGATTTGTGCAACTTAATAGTCCTTTCCAAATTTGTAATTCTAAGACCCCTTGAAACTTTTATCGATAGATGATTGGAATATGAAGTGGGATATTGGGTTATGCACAATGCATGTCCTACAACAAGGCTAAAGATTCTCTTTCTGGAAGGAGGAGGAGAAGGAGGAGGAGGAGGAGATGAAAAAGAAAGGAGAGAAGGAGGAGGAGCAAAGAGGAGAGGAAAGAAGAAAGAAGAAAGAAGAAAGAAGAAAGAAGAAAGAAGAAGAAGAAGAAGAAGAAGAAGAAGAAGAAGAAGAAGAAGAAGAAGAAGAAGAAGAAAGGGGAGGAGGAGGAAGGAGAAGAAGAAGGAGAAGGAGAAGGAGAAGGAGAAAGAAGGGGAGGAGGAGGAAGGAGAAGAAGAAGAAGAAGAAGAAGAAGAAGAAGAAGAAGAAGAAGAAGAAGAAGAAGAAGAAGAAGAAGAAGAAGAAGAAGAAGAAGAAGAAGAAAGGGGGATGAGGAGGAAGGAGGAGGAGGAGGAGGAGAAGAAGAAGAAGGCGAGGAAGAGAAGGAGAAGAGGAAAAAGAGGAGAGGAGAAGAAAAGAAGGAAGAAAGGAGATAGTTGTATGCAAACTAGTAATTGAGAAGAAGAAGGAGAAGAAGATAGGGGTGATGGTGATGGAGGAGGAAGAGGAGCTGATGATGTCACAAACAGATCTGAGAAGGAGGAGGAGGAGGTGAAGAAAAGGTCGCGCTGAAAGAGAAGGAGAAGGACTTTTGTCACAGTCGTGAGGAGTGCTCAGAAGGAGGAGGATCTATTCCGGCTTCATAATGGTCCGATTGATTATTGAGCAAAGGAAAGTAAAAATGGAAGAGTTCGCAAGAGTCCTCTAACTACGCCCTGCCTGCAAAGCAAAGCATCGGTTTCTTTCGGAAAGTAAAACACGACCCAATTCCCAACCTCTCGCGGGCTTCAGTTTCAGGACTGCATCATGGCCATAAAGAGAATTTGCTTCGCATGCATGAACTCTCAAGTTCAATTGCTGCCATCTCCGTTTACAGGGATCAAATGGCAAGTGGGGGGAGGGGAGGACAGGACAGGACAGGACAAAACAGGTCACAGGCCGAATCTCTGACTTGCTGCTGCAATTTATCAAAAACAAACTTTCTTTGTTTCTTTTTTATGTTTCCCGTCTCCTCTGTTCAGCTGGTTAGTCAGTTCTGTGTACAGCTGAAGCTTCAGCAGCATGTTCTCTGTGGACACTTGCTACCATTGCCCCCAAATAGAGGCAGTCCTCAACTTATGACCACCATTCAGCATTCCAGAAAGCCTCCACTCCAGCTCTGAGACAGACATGGTCTCCAAAGTTCTTTTTATTTAAGTAGTAAACTGGCACATGTGGGAAATCCCAAATCTGAAAGCTCTGAGTTCCCTTGCAATAAGTAAAAAAAAATTACAAATCCACCCCTTGCGCCCATCATTGCATCACATGCCCCAATCACCCTCCGTCCCAACTTGAGATGTCCTCTCAGCCTGGTGCAGAAATAACACGTCCTTGACTTAGAAAAAGAATACTATTATGCCTAACCATATACACTCCAAGAAATTCACCCTCTCCCAATTTCCCAGGCTCAACAATGTGGCCGCGTGGAAGCACTTGGTGCTAATACAGCTTTCAAAGCCGACACACATTG
The DNA here is from genome assembly GCA_033807585.1 of Hydrophis major. Classification (NCBI taxonomy): domain Eukaryota; kingdom Metazoa; phylum Chordata; class Lepidosauria; order Squamata; family Elapidae; genus Hydrophis; species Hydrophis major. Next base: position 257,933,272 of record CM066330.1, read on the forward strand.
AGCCTAAAATTTACATTGCTAAGCAAGACAGTTGTTAAATGAGTTTTGCCCCATTTTAAAGCCTTTCTTGCCGCAGTGGTTAAGTGATTAACTGCAGTGGTTAAGTTAGGAACACGATTGTTAAGTGAATCTGGCTTTCCCATTTGGCTTTGCTGGTGAGAAAGTTACAAAAGGGGATGTCATGCCCTTGGTAGAATCGGACTCTGAGGGAGAGGAGGAAAAGTCAATAAGGAGTGGAAGGTGTGGCTCCGGGGGTTGTGGAGGAGGCTGGGGAAGGGCTGAGGCCAGCTGGGCAGTCAGAGGAAGGACCAGGCCCATCCCCTCTTCATCCTAGGACACTTAGGGAGGAAAGGAGAAGGCAACAACTTGGCTTACGAGAGAGGAAGTGGCCATGATCCTCCTCATTGGTTGCAGCTGGGGAGAATAGTATATAAGAGAGACATTAAAATACAGTTTTGCCAGAAGCAAAGTGTGTTTTATTTTGGTCTGAAATTATCTTGGTTGGTGTCCTTCCAACAGACTGTGCCTTGCTATCTCCTTGAATTTGGTAAATACTTATCTTGTTCCGTTGTGGAAATTTCATCATTGTAGTTTGTTTGTTTTTTTTAATTTCACCTCTATCTGCTCATTAAATTCGGACTGTATTGCTTTCTTTTGAAGACTATTTTTGAGTACGTTTTATCTCCAACTGAGAATCATTGAACAGTGGAGCCAAGTTGGAGGCATTAAAAGACATTTATTTACATTTTGGATTTTGTTACATTTGTGTTACACTCTGGGTCATCACAGGGGATCACATGACCCTTTGACACGGCAACCATCGTAAATATGAGTCAGTTGCCAAGCGCCTGAATTTTGATCACGTGACCATGGGGATGCTGCAATGGTTGTAAGTGTGAAAAAGGGTCATAAGTCACTTTTTTCAGTTTTCAGTTGAAACTTCAAACGGTCACTAAACAAACAGTTGAAGTCCACAAGTCTTAAAGTTGCCAAGGTTGGAGACCCCTGGACTAGTCCAATCTCCTGTTGATTGGTCCAGAGTCACCCAACCGGTTTTACTGGAATAAACACTCTCCTGGTGATTGGCCCAAAGTCACCCAGCTGTCTCTCTTGCCTAGGGTGGGACTAAAAGTCACCATCTCCTCGTGATTGGCCCAAAGTCACCCAGCTGTCTTTCTTGCCTAAGGCGGGACTAGAATTCACAAGCTCCTGATAATTGGCTCAAAGTCACACAGGTGACTTTCATGCTTAAGGCAGGATTAGAACTCATTGCCTCCTGGTGATTGTCCCAAAGTAAGTCAACAACTCCCAATTTCTTAGTAATTGGCCCAAAGTCACCCAGCTGTCTTTCTTGCCTAAGGCAGGACTCACCACTTCCTCGTGATTGGTCCAGAGTCATCCAACCAGTTTTCACACCTAGGGTGGGGACTGGAATAAACTGTCTCCTGGTGATTGGCCCAAAATCACCCAATCAGTTTTGATGCCTAAGGCAGAATTAAAACTGATAATCATTGGGTTTCTAGGCCAGCATCCTAACCACTGGATCAAACTTTGTGCTTTGCCGAAGGAAACTTCAACGCTCCCCGCTTTGAGAAGAGGGGAGACAGTGCCCAAAGAATCGTGGAAACTGTGTTAGAGGACTTCATAGTGTGTCCTTTTTAGCTTCCTCCGTGATCTGATTAAGTGAAAAACCTTTGCATTCAGTCTGATCTCATCCTTCTTCGATCCCCTGTCACCCTATTTATTCATAAATAATAAGGCTGCAGGCTGAGCCCTGCTCAGTGCCTTTCCTCTTGATTACTGGATTAAGGGGCTTACTTCCCAGATGATGCACCCTCACATTTGCAAGCTCAAAAGATTCTCCCTGCCTGCTGCAATGGATCTTTGTGGATCACAACTTGCCCACAACGTGACTTGCATTGCTCTGAGCGAATGAGGTTACATCAGGATATATTCATTACTAAGCATATAAATAGCCTATGTAGCAAAAAAGGAAGGACTTTTTTTTTTTTTGTGCGGGGTGTGTGTGTATGTGTGTGAGAGAGAGAGGGGGGGAGAGAAAAAAGAGAGCTCGTAATAATTAAACATCTCATTTACCATTCTCAAGTTCTGCGTTGCAATGGTTTATTTTTTTTTTTCCAGAGACTTGTTAAAAACTACAACAACGACTCTGTTCCCCTTTTCAATGTTCAGCTCAAAAGATTTATCCCTGGAAATGAAAATGAATGTGCCTTCATGGATTTATTGTGGTCTATCTTCTTCTTGTTGTTTTTAAGAGCTTTCATCCTTGCGTTCATTAATAATAACTTCAGCATAAAGTAATTTTTTCCATTAGGGATGAAATTGGCTTATATCTGGACTGGTCGCGTGGGTTGAATTCTCATCTCCTGCACAGTTGTGTATTAATAACATCAAATTTAATCATCAGAAGACATCGGCCTTTCTCGGCTCTTCCTTATCTACAGAATTTGCTTTGGGCACAAGCAGCCTGGCTCCAAATTTTTCCCAACTAGAATAGCCTTGTAGAGAAAAGAAAAACAATATTTTCCTTGCTGAATCTAGAAAGCAGGGTCTAACAGAGGAGGAAAGATGGTGATGGGTGGCCCTCAACTTACAGCAGTTCGTTTAGTGACCGAAGTTACAACGGCACTGAAAAAAGTGAGCTAGGGCCCTTTTTCACACTTACAACCTTTGCAGCATCGCTGTGGTCACCTGATCAAAATTCAGACCCTTGGCAAACCAGTTCGCACGGTTGCAGCATGCTGGGGTCATGGGATCACATTTTGCAACCTTCTGAAAAAGCGAAGTCAATGGGTAAGCCAGATTCCCTTAACAACCATATTACTAACTTAACGACTGCGGTGTTTGGTAAAGTTCACCTAATAAGAGAAGTTTTAGGCTCAGTTGTGGTCATATCTTTATTTCTCTTACCAGCTCTTGCATTTTTAGGCAGAAGAAGATATGAAGAACATCATCCTAAGCTCTCTTCCTTTTTTTCTTTCTCTGTCTGTCTGTGCATGCCTGCCTGCCCGCCTATCTATATCCATGCATGCATTCATTCATCCATCTACCTATCTACCTAGTTTGACATTTATCCATCCATCTGCCCACCCACCCACCCACCTACCTACCTAATCTGTCTTCTATCAATCAATCTATCAATCCATATCCATCCATCCATCCATCCATCCATCTAAATATGGCCATTCAACTCACTTTCAACAACTCTGGCTATTTTATAAGGAAAGCAGTAACACCCACTACCACCCTAGTGACAACAGTCAAATAAGCCACCCTTCCCATCTTGGATCCCAAAGCACATGGGCAGAACCAGGTCTTCAGGGCTGGAGAAAATGTGCCCAAGTGAGGGCCAATCTTATATCCATGGGGATGATATCCCACAGAGAGGAGCCACTGCAGAGAATGCTCTTCTTCTTGGTCCTGCTAGAACAAGGGTCCCGAAACTTGGCAACTTTAAGACTTGTGGACTTCAAGTCCCAGAATTCTCCAGCCAGCATAGCTGGAGCATAGCTGGCTGGAGAATTCTGGGACTTGAAGTCTACAAGTCGCCAAGTTTGGAGACTTCTGTACTAGAAAGACCTCTTTAGGAGGGTCACCCTTAACCCTGCTCTGATGGGTCAGGGAGATATAAATGGGGAAAGAGGGTCCTTCAAATAACCTGGCCCCAAGCCATGTTGGGTTCTGAAGGCGACCACCATGAATCATGGTTCTTTTCTTCCAAAATGGAGGAACTGTAGCTCCATGCCTGTTTTCCTGGCAAACAGGTCCACTTATGTTCCATCCTTTGAAGTAAAATAAAACTTCCTTGAAAACCCATCATGGCCAAGATGGAGAGATCTGACTAACTTCCCCTTGTCCTATTCTTCCCCGCTAGAGTGGCGTTATTAATAATGCTTGGATTGATCATTTCGGGAGGTAAGATTATCTTCAAATGGAATATTTAATGACCCTTCTAAGAATGAGTAGAACTTATAAGTTAATTTGATAGAAGAATGGGTGCAGTCTCAATCTCCTAGCGGCCATAGTTGTGCTTTTAAAGTTGTAGCAATGTTTCAGCAGAATCTCATCTGCCATCATCAGGCTTCTGTTCATCTGGTCTGACTCATAGATGAACACCATACAGAAGCCTGATGATGGCAGATGAGATTCTGCTGAAACGTTGCTACAACTTTAAAAGCACAACTATTATGACGTGGGAAAATACCCAAACTAAGCTGAATGCCATACATGTAAGTACCCGCGAAAACTTAAGAAAACAAATCTATCTATCTATCTATCTATCTATCTATCTATCTATCTATCTATCTATCTATCTATCTATCTTTGGTTATTCGGGTTTTCTCCCACATTTTCTCTTACGCGGGAGAAAACCCGAATAACCAAAGATCCACATACAAACACCCGCAAGAACCTCAGAAAACAAATATATATATATGTAATAAGTATTAATATATGTGAATTATGAACAACATATATATTGTTATTAACTTAACTGCACTGATTGACTTAACCACTGTGGCAAGAAAGATCAGAAAATGGGGTAAAAGTCAGTCAACAAATGCCTCATTTAGCAACAGAAATGTTGGGTTCAGGTGTGATCGTAAGTCAAGGACTGGTGTCATGTCCCTGTTGGAGTCTGAATCTGAGGAGGAAGATAAACAGCTGAGAGGGAGTGGGTGTATGGCTCCATTGGCTGTGGAGGAGACTGGGGAAGAGCAAAGTCTGGCTGGGCAGAGCAGGGGAGAGATAGAAGAAGGGAGAGGGAGTTCAGAGGAAGACCCAGGCCCAGCCCCTATTCATCCTCGGGCATGCAGGGAGGAACGGAGAAGAGAGCAATGTGGGTTGTGTGGCTTACAGGGGAGGAAAGGGCCCTGATTCCCTTCATTAGCCATAGCTGGGAAGACAGTTGATAAGAAAGGCAGGCTGTGTGTGGCTGCTGGGAGCAAACGTGACTTTATCCTGTGTTGACCTTGCTTATCTGTGTTCCTGGTATCTTCCCAACTATGTGAGTTTTGCCATTCTTTCATGTTTGGAATTCTTGCTCCTGCCCTGCCAAACTAATTACCGCATCCTGCCTTGATTGGACTTATAGTTACAGTTTTTGTTGACCATGTTTTGGACTTGATTCTCTGCAGTTAAAGGCTGTTCCTGGGAGAGTTTTTTTCCCCAGCCAGAAGGTAACCTAAACATTGGGGACAAAGTTGGAGCTAATAAAGGGACTCCTGCTGATTATCTGACTGTGTTGTCTTTGTGCCACACCCTAGGCCATCACATTTACCTATAACAAAGTTGGAAGGGACCTGGCGGTCTTCTACTCCAACCCCCTGCTCAAGCAGGAGACCTTGTACTGCCAAGAGCCATGGTGGCGCAGTGCTTAGAATGCAGTATTGCAGGCTGACTCTACTCACTGCCAGGAGTTCGATCCTGACCGGCTCAAGGTTGATTCAGCCTTCCAGCCTTTCAAGGTTGATAAAATGAGGGCCCAGGTTATTAGGGGCAATATGCTGACTCTGTAAACTGCTTAGAGAGAGTGGTTAAAACACCGTTGTAGTATATTCTATAAGTCTAAGTGCTATTGCTATTCTGGACTAATGGCTGTCCAGTTTCAGATAGATGGATAGATGGAAGGATGGGTTAGGGGGAGGGGGAGGGGGAGAGAGAGAGAACAATAGCAATAGCTATTGTTAGATGGGTGGATGGATGGATAAATAGATAGTCTAGATATAGAAGTCATGTTTTCTTCCTTTTCTAGCCTACATAACTCAGTAGGAATCATTGAGCATGCAGGCCCTTCAGGACCCATTTCTAGGACTCACCCCAAGGACATAAAATGTTGGCAAGTTTAGTCACAGGGGATCAGCGATGAGCATTCCATAAAATAAACTCTGGCAGGTACAGCTCGGTATTTTTTTAAAAAACATCTATCCAACGGAGCCATAAACTCTTGTGTGTGTGCAGCTTTCCTTTAAGTTCCCAAAGCATGTGTTTCTTTCTGTTCAGGCTTACAAAAGCCAGGTCAGAAAAAGGAGTCAAAATATAGAGCTAATTTCTCCCAAGATCATGGCTCCTTGTAGTATATTCTATATATACACATGGCATTCTATTTATACTTGTCTAAATATAGAGTTGCAAGCCATCAGTCAACCTTCAGAAGGTTTCTTTTTTGGGGTGGAGAGGCAAAGAAGACGGTTTTGTTTTGAGAATCTAACTGGACTAGACTTAAGATATTCCCCCCCCTCCGTTTTTTGTGTATGCATCCAAGCTGTAGACATTCGCACACTGCTAATGAGTTACCAACAGTCTAAAGATGTTCAAAACTCAAAACTGGAGGAGGTTAAAGAAAGCTTGTTTTTGTTATTGGATCTTTCTTTTCTTAAAAAAAAAAAAAAAAGCTAGGAAACTTTGCCATGTAGATTAGATCTATATTTGATGTCTCTTTGTTTGCCTGCAGAACCGAGAAGCACAGTTGGTGATTCTGAATCAGCGGATAACTTGGCTTAACTGGGTTTTACTAGTCTACTTTTTCAGTCATAAATACATTGCCCAAATTGAAATCAAATGCAGGCACCCCACCAATAAAACAACAACAACCACAAAACCACCCCACCCTCCTTCACCACCACTCAGTTGCAACATCCCTGTTGCAATCAAAGCAACTGTTCAACTTTAATTCCCATAATATCTCCCTTTCCCCCATCTCCTCTTCTTTTGTCTGCCTTTAATTAAAGTGGACATATGGAAGGAGCTGATAATAAGAGCAGATGAGCCAATGCGAACCAGGATGGATGCAATTATTGGAGAGCAAGCAAACTTCAGACGGAGTGTTTCTGCACGGATCACAACAAACGCACGCCAGCCAACAATAAAACACAAAACTAAGAGAGTTGTGTTCACAATCCACACAGCCCTAAAGGCCCCTTTTCCCTGTTTGGTGATAGCCGATAGTTGCCATGAAAACTTTAGGCCAGGTCCCAGAGGGTCCAGCTTCCATTTATATCTTTAAAATGTTTTAATATATCAATTTAATAATCAGGAATTGAGATAAACATAACAATCCCTGCTTCGTATTCAACAATAAAGGTTCACCAGGCAAACAGTGCCCGCTTCACACTGCAGACAAAGGCCTCCCTTTGCTAATTTTAGCAGAATAAGGACGATTTCTGCCTATCTGCCATTCCAAAATGGCATTTCCATAAATAAAACATCAAGTTACATTGTACAACCCAGCTCTTCATTAGGGCATTTGGAGAGAGTTATATTTAAGTTAAGGAGATCGTTAGGAACGGAGAAGCAGAGAGAGGGGGAGGGAAGAGAGAGAGGGAGAAGAGAACTGAATGATAAGTTGGTAGTTTCTGCAATTAGAACAATAAAACTCACTGCAGGCTTTCCAAACCCTATGCCAGACTACAACTCTCATGAGCCCATGGCTGGTGATGGTTTTTGTAGTCCAGATTGCAGAAAGTCTCCAGATTGCAGAAAACTGACTTCTGGCATGTTTATAAAGTCCAAGTTTTCTCTTTCTTTCTTTCTTTCTTTCTTTCTTTCTTTCTTTCTTTCTTTCTTTCTTTCTTTCTTTCTTTCTTTCTTTCTTTCTTTCTTTCTTTTTCTTTTTCTCTCTCTCTTCCTCTCTCCTAGTTGTCATTATTTTTTAACGTTTCAGCTTATACGGTGCCTTTGCCCTTTTAAAACCTGAGTTTCTACACCCTGATTCTTTTTATTCCAAAGTGTAGGACAACAGTAAGCTTCACTTTTGAGTGAAGAGGTTGTTTTGCCTTTTCATGGGGGAATGTGTTTGTGTGTGTGTGTGCTGGTGAAGAATATTCAGCTTCAATTCACGAACTCCCCTCTCTCGACTGTCTTTCAAACGCCTGCCGGGGAAAGAGGAGTGAACGCTGAACCCTTTCAGGACCCTGGACAGCGTCAAGAGGAACCCAACAGCTCTTCCCTTCCTCGACTTGGGTAAAGACGATTCAGGTTGGATGGTCACCTCTACAGCCCTTCCTTAGAATAGAATAAAATAACAGAGTTGGAAGGGACCTTGGAGGTCTTCTAATCTAACCCCCACCCCCCTCAGGCAGGAGACCCTGGACCCTTTCAGACAAATGGCAGTCCAGTCTCTTAAAAACCTCCAGTGATGGAGCACCCACACGTTCCGAAGGTTTCATACGCTTTTCATACGCTTTCTGGAAGAACAGCTGGGAAAGTTTTCCAGCTGGGTGGGGAGAACAGAGTGAAAGAAAAAGAGTCCTGCATTTTCACTTCCTACACTTTCTCCCCCATCCCCATGGAGTTTTTTTTCTACTTAATCCAACCAGAGATCCGTAGTGTGCCAGATCCACCGAAAACGCAGAAAATATCAAATAACCAACGAGAACATCTAGCTCTTTGATCAACAAAGATTCTCTAGATGGATGGAGGGGTGTCTTTCACAGGGATTGCTCCACACAACCTCTTCCGGAGAGGGAGACAAACAGACAAACAGACCAACATATATATATTGTCCACCATCCAGTCCCCCCCCCCCACTCCCCATCTTTCTGGCTTCATTCCACACCTCTGGCGATTCTTATTGAGTTCTCGGTTCCTTTGCCACCCGGAAACCACTACCACCACAACAAACAACAACCTAACAGCAGTACAACAGCCCACCGCTCCCGAGCTTCCTGCCTCCTCTTTTGTCGTCGTCTTCGTCCCCCCCCCCCCCACAACAAGCCAGCCAGCAAACAAATACTGTGTAAGCGGCTTAATCAACCCAACTCAACCCAACCCAACCAAAACAACATACACACAAACACACCCGGACTTACCTTGGCCGCCAGTTCTATTGTCTCTCCTTTTTGCAAAATGACATCACAGAAGGCAGTCATGAAATGTATCGGAGCGAACGGCAGACTTGGGGCTCGCTGGGGAGGGGGAGAGGGGAGAGAGAGAGAGAGAGGAGGCGACTGGAGAGAGTTGGAAGGTACCGGAGGCTGCAAAGCCTCTCTGTATGTGAGTGCGTGTGTGCGTGCGTGTGTGTGTGTTGGGGGGGGGACTAAGCCGAGGGGAGGACTTGCTAAAAAAACAACAACGGGGGCCCTGTTTCCTCACCCCGGAAAAAAAAAAAAAGAGAGATGGACGGAAGCTTTTTCAACGTCTTCGCCTCTTAGTCGTTCCTGGGCGAACTCTTGAAGCCTGCTAAAGGCAGCGTCTCACTTAATGATCGGTCGCATTAATGGGATGGAGGGAGGGGGAGAGAGAGAGAGAGAGAGAGAGAGAGGGAGGAGGAGGAGGAGGTGAAGCGGGGGAGCTCTTTTCTCCTTCCCTTTGTAAATACAGTACACTACCCAGCAACCTTTTGGGTTGGCAGTATATCTGTTTACTCTCGGAGGTGAAATAAATCTACAGTAGGGAAGGAAGGGACACACACACACACACACACACACACACACACACACACACGGAGGTGCCGAGTTATTTATTTATTTATTTTAAAGGCTGTGTGTGTGTGTGTGTGTGTTTTAAACGGGAGCTCTGAAATATCTCCCCTTCCCAGTTCAAGAGAAGGGGAGAATGCCTCCCGCTTTCCAAGATCCACTTCGAGACATTAATATCTAGCCTTTGGCTCGCTTTTTTTTTTTTTTTAATGCAAAAGAGAGAGAGAGAAATGAATTCAGGAAGGTTGGAATTGCCGGCTTAATTTTCTCTCTCCCCCCCCTCCTTTCCTCCCCCCTCCGCGTTTCCTGCTTATGGTACAGTCCCATAATTTCTAATAGCAACAAGCAAGGAGTGACAGATGCCCTTGCGTAGCCTCGCCAGCAGCCAAAGTAGTTCCCCCCCTCCTCACCCCGTCTTTATGACCTCCGAGAGCCATTAACGGAGAAAAAGGAAGCAGAACGGCGGAGCCGGTTTTGACCATGGAAAGAGCCGAAGAGTCTTTGGGCGCACCCACAGGACCCCCCCCCCCCACCGCATTTTTAAAAATTATTATTATTATTTTCAGGACGCTCGCTGCGGTTTGCAAAGTTAGTTCCAACCTCTTTGGCAAACTTTATCCAACTTCGCGTTATGAAAGTGACTTCCGTTAGCTCCTCCTCCTGTTTTTTTTTTTTTTTTAAGACAAGCTTTTTCTATTTTCTGAAGATGAATGCAGATGATGTACCTTTTTCTCGGTTTCAGAAGTGAACTGGCTACAGGAAGATGAATGGCTACAACAACTGATGGGAGTTAGCAGAGATGGCTAAATCGACTGCTTTGATCAAAGGAAAAAAAAATAGAAATTCTTTCATTTCTACTTGGAAACCACTTCAGAACTTTTTGTGCTTGAGGTGGAAAAAAAACATATGAAACTTTGATTTTGGGGTTTTACCGATGGATTTGTTGTTATAGAAATGGCTAGTTTCTATTATGAAAAAGTAAAAACTTGAGGGTAGATTTTAATGGCTTATTTTACTGCACCAAAGGAATTGAAAGTCAATGCCTTTTTTTTTTTTTTGTTCTTTTACCCTTGCTTTCCCTCCACTATCCACTATCCACTTCCCCTTTTCCTTTCCTAATTTCCCTAATATTTGCTTTTGTATTCCTTTTTATATGTCATATTACAAATTAATAAATCTATGAATGTTGCCATAAAAGAAGTGAACTTACTCTCAAAGGCATTGCATATTATTTATTTAATTAATTTGTTGATGTCCCGCCTTTATAATATTTTTGGTTAACATGTTTAATATGCTCTTGCTTTTCCCACAACAACAGCCTTGTGAAATGGATCGGGCTGAGAGGGAGTGACTGGCCCAAAGTCACCCAGCTGTTTTTTTTTCTGCCTAAGGCAGGACTAGAACTCATGCTCTCTGGTAATTGGCCCAAAGTCACCCTTTCATGTCTTTGGGACTTTGTTGCAAAGTGATTCCTTTAACAACGGTGGCAAGAAAGGTCATAAAACGGGGTAAAACTCACTTAATGACTGCCTCGCTCAGCAATGGATCTTTGGGGCTCACTTGTGGTTGTAAGTCAAGGACCACCTGTCCTGCCTTAAACAAGGAGGAAAAAACCCCCCAATAAATATAATTCCTCTCCTATATAACACCTGCAAAGCCATTGTAACTTCGAAGTCATAAATGAACTTTTGCAAGTTGAGAACTCCTAATCACTTCTACCTTTGGGATGTCACAATCCTATAATATTTACACAAAAGGGAGTTCCACTGGTAGAAACGGACCCTCCAGATAGATGTTTCAATTGCAGCTTTCATGAGTAGAGTATTATCTACCTCTATGAACTGTCAGAAAGTCCCGAAGACTTATATTCCAACCAGATCTATGACAATTTGCCACTGCCAACTCGCCATGGCCAACTCACCATGGCTCACTTGCTGTAGCCAACTTGTGACATGAGACAATTTGCTGTGGGACAGTAGTTACACTGATATCAAAGAAATGGTGGGATAGAATCATTAAAGAAAGGATGCAAAAGAAGGGACAGAATGAAACATGACAGACAATAATTAAAATAATTGCTTGTTTATTTTGAATGACGAAATCATAATAGTTAAATTGTCCTGCCATTATTTGGCCATGGAGATTTGTCCATGGCAAGTTGTCTCATTCTGATTCCAACCAACCTTTTTCATAGCGATTCAACCAAATCTAGTCAACAAAGAATCTGGAATACAGTTTTTGCCTTAGAAAAAATTAAACCACTGACCCAATTAATCCACAAAGAGCTACCTAGCCTCCAGATGGTTCCCAGAGTGTCATAAATAGGTCTGCAATTTGATGTGTTGTGGGAAGTGCAAAGGGGCTTTAACTTTTACAAGCCAAGCAGAATATGCTTTGTTCTGCCAAAAAGTACAAACCAGGCAGTTGATCTAGAAACCTATTTGCCTGTTTCACTTAGCTGGAGTTCAAATATCGTAAAGGCTTGCATTGCTGACGTTGGCTTATTGTGTTTGTTTGTTCATTATTTATTTATTCATTCCCACCTTTATTACTCTTTTTTTTACAAATAACTCAAGACGGCAACCATATATAGGACACCTTTTTCCTTGTGTTTTCCCCACAACAGCAGCCCTGTGGGGTGGGTTCAACTGAGAGAGATTGACTGGCCCAAAGCCACCCAGTTGGCTTTTGTGAGGACTAGGACTCACATGGATCTGGCCTGTGGAGTGCTTAGATCTGACCCGTGAGGCCACCCTGGAGACAGCGAAGGACCGGCCCACAGTGCCTCTGCCAGTGAAAATGGAGCTCGGGAGGGCCGCAGACCCCTAGCCTAAAGTCACCCAGCCCCCTTTCATGCCTAAGACCGTACTAGATCTCACAGCCTCCCGCTTTCTGGTCTGGTGTCTTGATCTCTAGACCAAACTAGTTCTCTTCCTTACTTGGACACAATTGTTCACACAGGTCAGTCTTTCACTAAATTAACTAGAGCTCGTAAGAATTACACATGGGTTATTAGACACGGTCCTTTTGCAGGTGACTTTTCATTCCTCCTTAGCTGCAGATTGCCACGGACAATTAGCCCATTGAAACCAAGAAGGCAGATGTATAACTCTTCCCTTTTTTTTTGGCTTCCCCTCTTTTCGTTCACAAGGATGGAGAGCCAGCGCTTTTGTCCTTTTTCAAGCCAGGAGGTGTCGTTTTAAAAAAAACTTTTGCAGCCTTCTTCCCAAAGTCAGATCTTCCAGTGTAGCAGAAAACTCTGCCAAAGTCTTCCTACAGCCCTTTCCAATCCCCGCCATGCGGCCTTCCTTTTTTTCCTACAAACTCAGCTGTTCTCATAAAAGAACATGTTCAGTCAAGAGTCCTCCTTAAAATAATAATAATAATAATAATAATAATAATAATAATAATAATAATAATAATAATAAAATAAAATAAATAATTCTATCTCCTTTCCCCACGCTACGAAGACAGGGATATTTTACCTCCTTAAACCTCCGGCATTCAGAAATTCTATTAAAGCCTTATCATCGGGCAGCAGGCTTCACGCGTTTCAAGGCCCCGCATTGTTCCGGGTTCCAGATAGCATCAAAAAGGAGGGAGGAAGCGGGATCAACTTTATCCGTGGAACAATGGTTTCCCCCCTTGGCTGCTATTTCATTCAGAGCTGTAAAATGCTCCCAACTTGGGAAAACAAAAAAGCAAAAATTCTGCCAGTGCATGCACACGCATGCACACACACACATACAGAGATTTGCCATGCAGCCCTGTAGGTTCAGAGGCACACATATTTATGTTCATTGAAATGCGTTCGAGTATAAAACACCCAGGGACTTTGAAAAAAAAAACCACACACCCGCCGTTTCTTTGAGCTGGAATTTAATGCGCAGCGTTCGGTTTTATTATGCTTTCCCACAGCCCAGCTCCTCGGACAAAGGCAGGGCTCTCTTGTCGAGGGAAGTGTAGGCCATTATATTAAGAAGTTCACAACTGGCCATATCTCAACGATGCAACTAATTTCAAGGTTTATTGCACTTCTGAGCCAGCTGTAGTGATAAGAGGGGTTTTTTGTTGTTTTTATTTTATTATTATCCTTAGATCATTTCTCGATATGAATACCGAGAGGACAATGCAATTGTCAAGATAGCTTTCGTGAGCTAATGGGGCAAGGACACCACAACACACATACAGCTGCTGTTGTGGTTTTTTTTTTTTTGTGCCCCAGGTTGTCTTGTTGCAAGACCTCTGCTTCAGATTTTGGCAAGGCCTGGTTTAAAGAACACATCTTGGGAAGAGTTTTCAAAGTTTCCTTTTAAAAAAAAGAACATCTATCTTATCTCAGTCCAGATGAAATTAAATACAAGAAAAGTCTTTGACTCATTTGGATCAACAAATAAAAGTCTTTGACTTTTATTTGTTGATCAGAAGGGTTGGCAGTTCAGCGGTTCGAATCCCTAGCGCCACGTCACGGAGTGAGCTCCCGTTCCTTGTCCCAGCTTCTGCCAACCTAGCAGTTCGAAAGTATGTAAAAAAAAAAAAGCAAGTAGCAAAATACCTTTGGTAGGAAGGTAACAGCGTCCTGTGCACCTTCGGTGTTTAGTCATGACGACCACATGACTACGGAGACGTCTTCGGACAGTGCTGGCTCTTCAGCTTTGTAACGGAGATGAGCACCCCCATCAGAGCCAGAAATGACTAGCATGTATGTGCAAGGGGAACCTTTATCTTTAGTCCTCGACTTACAACCACAATTGAGCTCAACATGGATGGTGTTCAGTGAGAAATTTGCTAGGTGAGTTTGGCCCCATTTGATGACACTCCTTGCCACAGTGGTGAAGTGAATCACAGCCATTGAAAAAGTTAGTAACCTGGCTATTAACTGAACCTGCCTTCTCCATGAACTTGGCTGGTCAGAAGGTTGCAAAATGGGATCGCAGGACTCTGGGACACTGCAACAGTCTTAAGTAGGAATACCAGTTGTGCCAAGCATCTGAATTTTGATCACGTGATCATGGGGATCAGCAGTGGGATCCTACCTGTTCCACTACCGGTTTGGTGATCATGCACGCATTTTCATGCACCTAACGTGTGCATGCGGCTTTCCCAGGGGGTGGGATTCAAATTTTTTAACAACAGGTTCTGTGGGCCCCCGCCCCAATTTTTTGGGCCTTCTGGGCCTCAGGGAAGTGTCTGGGGGGAGGGGTGTTTGCTCCCGGAAGGCTTCCCTGGGGCTCAGGAAGAAAAAAAAATGGAGCTTGGAGGGGCCGCACAGCACCCCCCTATGCTCCGTTTTGGGGCCTCCTGGGCCTCAGGGAAGCCTCCTGGGCAAAGCGGTAAGACAGGAGGGGAATCCTGGCACAGCTGATCCTAGGAACAGCAGATTGTTGGGAGGGGAAAAAAGAAATATCTTAAAGAGTGACTGGGAAGAGAAGAACACAGTCAGTGATGTCGGGCATGTAAACGATGTTGCACATGCGCGATAAGGACTGACTGGGTGGGGGGGAGGCAGCCTGGGGCATGATTTGCCAGTTTTCTGAACTGTGCAGAATCATAACAACCGGTTCTATAGAACTGGTCCAAACCAATATAAACTCACCCCTGAACTTTCCCCACACCAGCTGAAGAAAAGCACAAGGGCGGGTGGGAGTGTCGATCCTATGTTTTTCTCTTCTTTCTCCTTTCAGCTAGTCCAGTTTGGCTGAACCAGTCCAAACCAGTAGCATACCACCGCTGATGGGGATGCTGCAAAGGTTGTAACTGTGAAGAACAGCCCTAAGTCACTTTTTTTCAGGGCAGCTGTAACTTTGAACAGCCACTAAATGAACTGTTGTAAGTCAAGGGCTACTTTGCTGGATGTATGGGCCATGTTCACACAGCACATTTTAAGCTATTTGGGGTGTCTTGTGATCTATTGAAATGAGAATGTGTTGTGGTTCGCTGGCAGCAGGTACAGATGGCTGAGGTCTTGGAGAGCGAGGACTTGGATGAGGGGCCTGCGTGTGATGCAGGGATGGGGCCAGGACCATCAGGGAGTGGAATGCTGTCTTTGGAGATTATGGAGGCTGGCAGCAGTGATGAAGAGGCCCCTGAGGAGCCTGTGCCGAGTATATGTGCACGCAGGGCTGCTCGAAGGAAAGAGCAGTTACTGCAACACAGGCGACTAGGGAGTAAGGCTGCAAGGTAATGGCCCCTCCCTGAGAAGATAAAAGCCAGCTGAGAAACTGCAGTTCTTTGCAGAAGGCAAATAAGTTTGATACTCGAGCCTGGTGGACATTAGGAACATCTGAGTTTTGGAGTCTCTTTGATTTATTGTTTAGGAACTTTATCTGTTGTTCTTGGCAGCCTTGCAAAAACTTGGCAAGGCTCTTCCTTCTCAGAGCTAATTAGTTGGAAGCAGCCTTTTATCTGTGAAGAAACAGGATTCGTAAATGAAACGGTAAAAGGTAGTGCTGTTATCTTTGTCTTCTGTTTACTCTCTTGGAACCAGGTTTGGGTCAGAACAGAGTGACTCAAAGGTTGGGTTTATCTCTTGTGCAGCTAAACCACGAAAAAGGCAACCAGGTCATGAATACAAGGTAGTCCTTGGTTTACAGCCACAACTGAGCCCAGAATTTATGTGGCTAAGTGAGAAATTGGTGAAGTGGGTTTTGTCGCACTTTATGGCTTTTCTTGCACCATTTGTGAAATGAATCACTGCAGTTGTTAAGTCAGTGATGTGATTGTTAAGTGGATCCAGGACACAGCAATGGTCATAAATATGGACCAGTTGTCAAGCATCCGAGTGCAAACCATATGACCATGGAGATGATGTAATGGTCATAAGTGTGAAAAATAGTCATAAGTCACTTTTTAGAGTGCCGTTGTAATTTTGAATGGTCACCAGATAAACTGTTGTAAGTCGAGGACTGGCTGCAATCAAATTATTATATCTTTACCTGACTTGAATAAACAGGTGAATACAGATAATCCTTCACTTATGACCCTAATTGAATCCACAAGCAAGCCAGTTTGGTCTACTGGTTAAGGCACTAGACTAGAAAGTGGATTCAAGTTCTGCGTTAAGCACGAAAGTCGACTGGGTGACTTTTGGCCAATCACCAGGAAATGCTGAGTTTTAGTCCTGCCTTAGGCATGAAAGCCAACTGGGTGACTTTGGGCTGATCGTTCTCTCTTATCTCAAGGAAGAAGAAGGCAAATCACTTCTGAAAAATGCTGCAAGAAATAATAACCCAGAAATAACCCAGGCAGAAGTCAACTCTTACTTGAAGCCAGCAGTATATTAATATGGCACTTAAGAGTGTAATTTCACACATGTCTAATCAGAAGTAAGTTCTGAGTATAATGGCCTTTCTTGCAAATAAATGAGCATGAGATTGCCTTTCTACTGAAAAACATCAAAGTGAAAAAAAATGTCTTGTTTATAACCCATTATCGCAAACATTACCTTTTTTTTTCAATAATGTAGCACCTCACCGTAAGCAAATTATCAGCATTTGTATCGATTCTCAGGTTGAAAGCTTGCAATTTCAGGCAAATTTGAATCATCACCAGGTTTATCCTTTGCAATACAGGTACTTAAGATCACAACTGAGCCCAAAATTTCCCTTGCTAAGTGAGATAGTTATTAAGTGGGCTTTGCCACATTTTATGACCTTTCCTGCTGCAGTTGTTAAATGAATCACTGAAGTTATTAAGCTACTAACCAATTGTTAAGTGAATACAAACTCAGTGTAAACCGCTCCAAACTCGATTGCAGAAAGTAACCGAGTGATCAATGCCTGGAATGCACTACCTGACTCTGTTGTTACATCCTCAAACCCCCACTCCTTTAACCTCAAACTAACGTCTATTGACCTCACTCGGTTCCTAAGAGGTCTGTAAAGGGTGTGCATAAGTGCACCATTGTGCCTACTATCCTTGTCCTATTGTCCCCATTTATGCGTACTATTTCCTGTATTCTTACTCATGTTTATATTTATACCTATTATTGTAAACAATTGACAAATCAAATAAATAAAATAAAGGAAAGGTGGGTAGGGGGAGGGAAGGAAGGAAAAGAAAGGAGAGAAGGAAAAAAGGGAAAGAGAAAGGAAAGGAGAGAGAGAGAGAGAGAAAAAGAAAGAAAGAAAGAAAGAAAGAAAGAAAGAAAGAAAGAAAGAAAGAAAGAAAGAAAGAAAGAAAGAAAGAAAGAGGTGGGTGGGTGGGTAGATAGATGGAAGGAAGAAAAAGAGGGGGGGAAAGTTGGAGGTGAGGGAGAGGGAAGGAGAAAGGGAAAGAAGGAAGGAAAGAAAAAGAAGAAAGAAAAAGAAGGAAGGAAGGGTCATGCATAAGTTCACAATCGTGCCTACCGTCCCTGTCCTATTGTCCCCATTTATGCGTACCTATTTCCTGTATTCTTACTCACTGTAAGAATACAAATCAAAGCGATTGACAAATCAAATCAAATCAATCAATCAATAAAATGAATGAATGAATGAATGAATGAATCCGGCTTTTCCATTGACTTTGTCAAAAAGTCATGTCATCAGTCTGCTGAACACCTAATTCTCACAGTACTGTCTTCTGTCTAAGGATATTTACCCATGTTGTATGGCTTTATTACTATTATTATTCTCATCCTTTCTACTACCTTCTCCGATGGGCATCTTATGATCGTACTGTTTTATTTGTATGTACAGCACATACACATACTCTGCTTCTGCACCACAGACACATTTCTTGTGTGACCAATCACATGTGACCAATAAAGAATTTAATTATATGCTATGCTATGCTATCTTATTCTTATTCTACTCCTATTCCTATTGCATTCCATTCCATTCTATATGATTAGGGGACTGGGAACTAAAATATATGAAGAACGGTTACAGGAACTGAGCATGGCTAGTCCAGTGAAGAGAAGGACCAGGGGAGACATGATAGCAGTCTTCCAATATTTGAGGGGCTGCCACAGAGAGGAGGAAGGGGTTCAAGCTATTTTCCAAAGCACCCAAAGATCGGACAAGGAATAATGGATGGAAACAGAACAAGGAGGGTATTCAACCTGGAAATAAGGAGAAACTTTCTGACAGTGAGAACAATCAACCCATGGAATAGAAGTTGCCTTCAGAAGTTGTGAAAGCTTCATCACTGGAGGCTTTCAAGAAGAGATTGGACTTCCATTTGTCAGAAATGGTGTAGGGTTTCCTGCTTGGGGGGTTGGACTAGATGACCTACAAGGTCCCTTCCAACTCTGTTAATCTAATCTAATCTAATCTATATGAACTTTAAACTTCTGAAGCTAGAAATGGTAAAGACCAAAATAAAATCTGCTACTTGATGACAATTAACATATTATTTGACTCTGTAGCAATCACTGGAAAAAAGAAGATGTACTACGTACAATGTTATGAAATATCTCCAACCCCAGGACCATTTGCCTTTCCATGACATCATGACTGCAACCAAGAAAATCTCCATGAATACAGTAATTAAACCTCAGAAATATGGCACCCAAATTTCTCTTATATTAGTCTGCCCATAGTCTGGGGGTGCCACCTTAGTTGCAATCCCCGAGGATGTTACTTAATCTCCATTGTGAATTTCTACACACAAAATGTTAATGCTCTTCGCTTAAGAACGACTCAGTTCAGCACTGAGAGGTGGACAGCTCCTTGGAACCTCTGAGCTAAGCTTGCAAAAAACAGCCAGCTGATTTCAAACTAGTGAAAGGGGATATTAGAACTGAAGTTTCTTTTAAAATACTTAATATAGGTCTTCCTGGAATTTAAAAAAGTTACTGTATATAGTAAACTTCAGAAAATGTACACTATGAAAAATTGCTGCTAACCCTTTTGTCTTTTCCTTCCTTCCTTTTTTCTTTCTCCTTCCTTCGTTCCTTCCTTCCCTTTTTATTTTCTGAAGTTCATTATATTTCAGTTTTAACTGTGGGATAAGTTCTGATGAGTTGGGTTTAAATTTAGTGATACACCCACAGAAAGGCACCCAGCAGACATACAAACACATATAGATATATATACAAGTATAAACATATCCTTAAATTCAAGGAAAGTGGATATGCGCAAAATAATAAAAAAAAAAAGGATAAAAGGTGCACCTTCGGAAGAAATTATTCCTTGCAGTTTCCCCTATCATCTGTACTGAAAGAATAATTTAGGACTAGAAGCCTCTTTAAGGGAAATTTTTTTTTTGAAATAAATGTTTTCAACTTCTCAAAGATCACTGTAATTAAATGAACAAAGGCTTTCTGCCAAGCCAGACATACCACTGGGAAGCTGTTTTGCTACTTCTTAAAAACTCTTTTGTCATTTATAGCCCTCAAACTTAATGCATTTGAAATTGGGTGCAAGTTCTCTGCTTGCCAGCTGGAAGAATAGACAAGGGTAGTGGGGGAAGGGAACAGAAAGGGACAAGATGGAGAGAGGGAAGATTTTCCTTATTTCTTTGTGGGAAGAGGGGGAGGAAAAGGACTCCAATCCCCTCACGGTGCAGATGGAGAGAACTGCCTTAATGCCTCAGATGGCAATTAAGAATGGGATGTGTGGGAAAAAAAAATAGCCCTGCATTAATATTGTATATCGAACAGCTGAAGGTCTAGTGTACATTTTGCTCAATTCAGCCTCCTAGCAGATGGAACAACAAGAGGCAAAGGGAAGGGAAGGGAGGGAAGCCCATTTAATAACCCCCTTCTCTCCCAGATTTATACAATCATCCCTGAGGAATAAAAAGTTCTTTGTCTGCAAGAAATTTACAGTTGAAAGTCGATCTTTTGTTTAAAGTCTGATCAGTCCCAATTCCACACCTCCCTCCCAACTTCAAAACTGGCAACTTCTGAGTTGAAATGATTTTTCTATCGCTACTTAGTTCCTATGATGTCATATGCCAGCTCTTCTCCTCTGATCGACATTTGTCTCTATAAGGCCTGGTCAAAACAATGGTTGTAAGTGGGGGTGTGAAAAATTCATGCTGTGGCACAGCAAGGGGGGAAGGAAGGAGAAGGAAGAAAGAAGGAAAGAAAGAAAGAGACAGAAAGATATGGAAAAGAAGGAAGGAAAAAAGGAAGGAGGGAGGGAGGGACAGAGGAAAAAAGAAAGAAAGGAATGAAAGAAAGAAAGAGAAAGAAAGAAAGAAAGATAGGGAAAAGAAGGAAGGAAAAAAGGAAGGAGGGAGGGAGGGACAGAGGAAAAAAGAAAGAAAGAAAGAAAGAAAGAAAGAAAGAAAGAAAGAAAGAAAGAAAGAAAGAAAGAAAGAAAGAAAGATAGGGAAAAGAAGGGAAGGAGGAAGGAAAAAGGAAGGAAGGTGGGAAGGAAGGGAGAAGTGAAGGAAGGAGGATGGGAGAGAAAAGAAAGAAAGGGGGAAATGAAAGAAAGAAAGAAAAAGAAAGATAGGGAAAAGAAGGAAGGGAGGAAAAGAAGGAAGGGGAAAAGAAGGGAAGGAGGGAAGAAGAAAGAAAGGAAGGAAGTTATTGATAAGGAAGAAAAGAAGGGAGGAAAATCTTGATAAGGTGAAGAAGAAAGGAAGGAAGGATTTTGTTGATTTTACACAGGCATGATTACAAACAGCACATAAATGAAAACAAATATAATTTCATCCAGGTGAAATTGCATTTACAGTCCCACTTTTTTCTTCCCAAACTTTTCACTTTATACAAAGCATCCTAATTTTTGCAGACAGCATTATTTTCAAAGAACGAGACCCCCTCTATAAAAGGTATTCCTGCAATGTGGACATTTAGCTAGCCTTTAAAATAATCACGTGGGGACTCCACTCCCAGAATGCTTCCCCACCACCACAGCCAAACAAAAAGACTTTTCACTTTATTTCAGTTCCCTTGGCTAATTGTCAACTTTTGACCCATAAGCACAGAAAGATCACACACACACACACACACACCAACTCCAAGCCACAAAGTCAGAGAGGCCCACTGGTCAAATGCTACTCTGGGTTTGGTTGTGATACTGTCAGGGTTTGGTTATGATGCTGACAGCACAGCAAACGAGCCACAGGGAAAGCCAAGCAAGTGAAATCCATAGCTAATTCAACAAACAAACAAACAAACATATAAATAAATAACTCACCTAGGAATGTTCCACACAGCTTCATTCTGGCTGGCTGGCTGGCGTGTGTGTTTTATTTTGTTTTGCCCCTGAGGTACAATAATCACGAAAATGAAGTGCAACAGATCAAGTCACACAGCGGACTTCATTGCGAGAAAAAAAAAAGTTCCAGACGAAGCAAAAACTTATGCAAGGAGAAGTTGTTTCCCCCCCAGCCCTCCCCCCCCCGCAAAAGGGGGGGGGGGCAGGACAGCCAATAAAAACCGCTCAAGCTGTTCCTTGCAAATCAAGGCCACCCGGCTTAGCCACCAATCAGGGACCGGGCAAGTTCCTGGATCTCCATAAGGCAATTGCCGGAGACAATAGGATTTTGTTGAATGAAAGAGAACAAGGAAAGGAGGACCGGCCTTGGGAAACAGCGACAGACGGCAGCGGCTTTCTGGCAGACTTCAGAAACTGCTTGCTTGGACTAATGTTTTCTGTAACAGGTCCTGTAGTAAAGTTTGGCCCTTCAAACTATTTTATCTCTCTCTCTCTCTTTCTCTCTTGTCCCATCTCTCTTTCTCTCTCTATCACCAGAGATCAATTATTTATCTATCTATCTATCTATCTATCTATCTATCTATCTATCTATCTATCTATCTATCTATCATCCTTCCTTCCTTCCTTCCTTCCTTCCTTCCTTCCTTCCTTCCTTCCTTCCTTCCTTCCTTCCTTCCTTCTTTTTTTCCTTCTTTTTTTCCTTTCACAGGATCTGTCTTAGTCTTTTTCTCTATCACCAAAGATCATCTATCTGTCTGTCCATCCATCCATCCATCCATCCATCCATCCATCCATCCATCCATCCATCCAGGAGTGGGATTCAACAGGTGTTACTACTGGCTCAGCAATTATATAATTACCGGTTCTGTGTCTGCTGCTCTTCAGAGCTACCGGTTCTATAGAGCCGGGCAGAACCGGTAGTATCCCACCCCTGCATCCATCCATCATCCATTCACAGGATTTCTCTCTCCCTTTTTCTCTATCACCAGAAGTCAAACTATCTGTCCATCCCTCCAGCCCAGCTGATAGGTGTGGCCATAGGTGGGATTCTACTGGTTCGGCCTGGTTCAGCCAAACTGGTTAAAACCAACTGACCGGCTGACCCTGTCCACTCCACTCCACCCCTCCCCTCCCCTCCACACAGCCCATTTTCGAATTGAGTAAGTGCAGGGTCCATGTGGAGACTCTGTGAGGGGGAAAAATGGGCCTTCCAGAAGTCCGGAAATGAGCCTGTTTCCAGCTTCCAGAGGGCCTCTAGAGCCCAGGGGAGGCCATTTTCATCCTCCCAGGGGAAGCCTCTGGATGCTTGGGAGGGCGAAAACAACCTCTCCTGGGCTATGGAGGCCCACCGGAAGCCAGAAACAGGAAGTTTCATCACCATGGCGACGCCCACCCAGCAACCAGGCAGTGAATTGGTTGATGGGATTTTTGAAGCTCACCCCTGGGCGTGGCGGAGTAAATTGCCACACCTCCGCTGTTTTACTCACTGGGGCTCCAGTGGAAGGTAAGTTTTAGAGCTGTTTTCAATTGCACTGTGCACGCTCACCCAACTGGTTGTCACACCAGTCAAATCCCACCACTGTCTTCATGTACAAGGTAGATTAGAACTGACAGTTTCCTGTGATTGGCCCAAAGTCACCCAGCTGGTTTTCATGCCTAGGGCAGGACTAAAACTCACAGTCTACTATGATTAGCCCAAAGTCACCCAATTGGCTTTCTTACCAACTGGCTTTCTTGCTCAGGAGGTTCTGGCCCAGCAGAACCTCCCTAGCAACTTACTGAATGCATGAGATTTTTAATTTTTTTTTTTTCAGAATTTTCAAGTGGGGAACAATATCTCCTTCAAAGATTACTCAAACTTAAGAGGTCTGCTCTGTAGCTCCCAAGTTCCTACTAAAGCAAAAAAATAAAAGAGGTTTTGGAAAGGAATGTCACAGTCATTTTGCAAAAGAGACGATGACAAGCAACCCTTTGCACGTGGAAATTCCCAGTTTTCATTTCCTAGTTCCTCTTGCAAAACTGAGTAGATAAAAGGTGAAAGGAAATACCCTTTTTTCCCCTCACTGAAAGTAATTTCCAGCCTTTCCAGACATTAAAAGACCTTTGGAAAGAATCAAGACAAAGAAAACAACTTCTACCTCCTTTTGAGCTTCTCCCTACCGTAATACCAAGGAACAGTCTGGCCTATAAAACAGAAAGATGATAATAACACAGGTAGTCTTCAACTTTCGACCGCATGGGATTGTGGGATCCAGATATTTTGGGATTGCTCCTAAGGCATCTAACACTATGGGTGCAACCTTTCTTTTTCTTTTTTTCTTTTGCCCCAGTCATTCAATTTCTATTTGTACATCTTTGTATTTTCCAGGTTTTTCTCTTCTCTTCTGCTGTCTCTAGGTATCACCACGTCTGCTATCCAGACTTTTAAAACTTGTTATTATTATTAAAACTAAAATTCCCAAAGACTTTGGATGGCTCACAAGTAAAAGCATGAAGAAGAAGAAGAAGAAGAAGAAGAAGAAGAAGAAGAAGAAGAAGAAGAAGAAGAAGAAGAAGAAGAAGAAGAAGAAGAAGAAGAAGAAGAAGAAGAAGAAGAGAGGAGGAGGAGGAGGAGAGGAGGAGGAGGAGGAGGAGGAGGAGGAGGAGGAGGAGGAGGAGGAGGAGGAGGAGGAGGAGGAGGAGGAGAGACAGACAGAAGTACAAGAATGTGTTGGAAGGAATAAATCATCTGGTTCAGTTCCAAGCTGGGAGAAAGACTCTGGAAACAACAAGGAGATTGATTAAATCATCATTAAAGATGATTTAATGATGAACAGAACCAACCAGCAGTTCTGGGTCAGCTGAACAACCTGCTTGGATGAGTGGATGGGTCTTTATAGGTGTGATGACCCAGGGGTGTTGGCATAATGGCAACACAGTCAGATAAGCAATAAGAGTCCCTTTATTATCTCCAGCTTTGCTTCCAATGTCCAGGTTACCTTCTGGCTGGAGAAAAACTCCCCCAGGAACAGCCTTTAACTGCAGAAAATTAAGTCCAAAACATGGTCAACAAAATCTGTAACTTAAAGTCCAAACAAGCCAAACTGAAGTAACTAGTTTGGCAGGGCAGGAGCAAGAATTTCAGACTTGAAGGCACAGCAAAACTCACATGGTCGGGAAGATGCCAGGAACACAGATATGCCACAACAACACAGGATAAAGTTACATTTGCTCCCAGCAGTCTGCTGCATGCAGCCTGCCTTTCTTATCAACTGTCTTCCCAGCTTTGACTAATGAAGGAAATCAGGGCCCTCTCCTCACTTGTAAGCCACACAACCATTGTTGCTCTCTTTTCCGTTCCTCCCTGCGTGCCCTAGGATGAAGATGGGGTGGGTCTGGGTCTTCCTCTGAACTCCCTTGTTCTACCTCTGCCCAGTCTGACTTTGCCCTTCCCCAGTTTCCTCCACAGCCAATGGAGCCACACTCCCACTCCCTGTCAGCTATCCGGCTTCCTCCTCAGATTCAATAGGGGCATGACAATAGGTTTCTGTGACCTTGAAGTTTGGACTGTTCTGGGGGGTTGTGCAATGCATGGGGCTTGTGTTCTGAAAGGGTGTTGGGCAATTCCTATTGTGGCTAATGACTTTTGTCCTGTGTTGGATCTTGAGTGAGGGGCTGCTTGTTCTAATCCCACCATTCTGCCTTTGTTATCTGTCAAACTTTGCGGCAAGGACTTTCAAAATATCCTGGTTTGAATGGATTTCTGCCTACAGTGTTTCCTTTGCTTATGGATAGAGCCATCTAGATAGTTGGTTTCCTCTTTCCATAAGCTTTTTATCTCCTTAAGTGCTGGCATCTGTGGTGGGCTATTAAGAAGAACTGGGGGCTGCTTTCTGCCTCTAAAAAAAACATGTTTCTCAATTTCTCCTTTCATGAAATACTGTATAATATTTTGCCTTTTTAATATTTTCCAAAACATTTCATTCTTCTAGGAGGGAGGGGTGTTAGGGATAACATTGGTTACCTAACTTAGTTTGGGTAAAAAATAATATAAAAGCCAGCCTGAGAGACCGGTGTTCTTTGTAGGAAGCAAAGAAGTTTTGCACTTCAAGCTTTGTGGAAGTTCAGACTATCTTGGTTTGTGGTGGAAGACTTTTTGTTTGGAATATTTCTTGGCAACTTTATCTAGTGTTCTTGGCAGCCTTGCACCCCCTTGGCAAGGCTCGTTCTTATCAGAGACAATTAGTGTTTAATAGCCTTTTAACTGCGAATGAACGGAATTCGCAGAGAAGCATTAAAAGGTTTTGCTTTTATCTCATTTTTGGTGTTTGTTTACTTGGAACAAGGTTTGGGTCAGAACAGGCCCGCAGGGCTGCCCTGAAACCAGGGAAGGACTGGCCTGCCAGCAAAAATGGAGCCTAGGAGGGCCACATGCAGCCCCCTGGTCCCCGTTGTCACCAGCAGAGGGCTGCAGGATGCCATGCCCACCCCAGCCTCCTGATGGAGCATTTACAACTTCTGGTGGCAAGCCGTTCCACTGTTCATTGTTCTCACTGTCGGGAAATTCCTCCTTAGGTCCAGGTTGCTTCTCTCCTTGATTAGTTTCTACCCATTGCTTCAGGTTGCCTTCAGGTGCTTTGGAGAATAGCTCGACTCCCATCTTCTTTGGGGCAGCCCAATAGTGGGATTCAATTTTTTTTACTATCGGTCCTGTGGGCATGGCTTGGTAGGCGTGGCAGGGGAAGAATAGTGTAAAATCCCCAGGGTAGATTTTAGAAGAAACCCTCCCATACTGCCACCTCTTACAATACTAGACAACACAGTATCAACAGTAGAGACCTTCAAATTTCTAGGTTCTATTATATCACATGACCTAAAATGGACGCCTTACATCAAAACATCATCAAAAAAGCTCAACAAAGAATGTTCTTTCTGTGCCAACTCAGAAAACTCAAAATGCCCAAGGAGCTGCTGATCCAATTCGACATCTGCACCTCTATCACTGTCTGGTTTGGTTCTGCAACCCAACAGGACAGACACAGACTTCAGAGGATAAGTAGGACTGCAGAAAAAACAATTACTTCCAACCTGCCTTCCATCGAGGACCTGTATATACTGCACGAGTCAAAAAGAGGGCTGTGAATATATTTACAAACCCCTCACATGCCGGAAATAAACTGTTTCAACTCCCATCCTCAAAACGACGCTATAGAGCACTGCACACCAGAACAACTAGACACAAGGACAGTTTTTCCCTGACTGCCATCACTCTGCTAAACAAATAATTCCCTCAACACTGTCCAACTATTTACTAAGCCTGCATTACTATTACTGTTAATCTTCTCATCACTCCTTATCACCCATCCCCTCCCACTTGTGACTGTATGACTGCAACTTTGTTGCTTGCATCCTTACAATTTATATTGACTGTTTCCTAGAATTGATTTAATTGCTTATTGTGCCCTATGACTATTATTAAATGTTGGACCTGATGATTCTTGACGAATGTATCTTTTCTTTTATGTACACTGAGAGCATTTGCACCAAGACAAATTCCTTATGTGTCCATTTACACTTGGCCAAAAAAGAAGTCTAATTCTAATTCTTCTAATTCCTTCCCCACCCCACAAACCTGCTTTGCAGCTCCGTTCTCCTGTGCAGGGCAACCAAAGAAGACCCAACAGATCTGCTGAGACTCTGGAGGCAGAGAATAAATAGGGGCAGGGCCAGGAAGAGATGGGGTTTGCCAGTTCTCTGAATGATTCAAAATTTCTGCTACCAGTTCTCCAGAACTGGCCAGAACCTGCTGAATACCACCTTTGTGGCAGCCCCTTGGCTTTCTTTTCCCACAGCCCTTCTTCTTTCTATTTGCAGGCCTTTGTATTTTGTGATTTTTCTCCAGTGCTTTCTCTTCTGCTGTTATTATTGTGGTTATGATTACCTTACTGGAGGGGGACAATCTATTCCCTTCCAAAATAGGCAATATTTTCAGCCACCGTATTGAGAAGTGCCATCTGTTGTGCCCCTGGAACTTCCTTTGTACAAGCAAGATGCAATTATTCTCCTTCTGAAGGTGAGAGGCAACTTTGCACAGGACGCCAAGCCTGGAAAATGACTCTAACTGTTCTTTTGCTGGCAATTGTGGGGATTTGTTTTGTCCCTCTGCTATCTCCCACCTCCTGGGGCCTTAATAGAAGGCAGCTAAATAGCTCTTTCTCCTTCCTGCTCCTACAGTCGCCCAAGGTCACCTACTACCTACCCTTAAGGATGTTTTTTCCTTGCCTGCAGGTTTCAAATGGAGGGCACATCTGAAGACACGCAGTGGGATATGTTTGCCTCCATTACAGGCCCTGCCAACTCAGAAAGGATGTTGTGATGTGACTGGGTAGGTAGGGCAAACAAAAAAAGTCCTTTTTTTCCCCCAGAGTTTTGGGTGGGCATGACAGATAGGCCTCAACTTACGACCACAGTGGAGTCCCAAATCTATGTTGCTGAGTGTGACAGCAGAGGTGGGATTCAATTTTTTTAACAACCAGTTCTCTGGGTGTGGCTAAGTTGGTGGGCGTAGCTTGATGGTCATGTGACTGGCTGGGTGTGGCCAACTCAATATCACTCGCATTGAGTCGCGCATCTCCTTGCCTGGCCTCTCATGACTGTGGGGATGCTGCAACAGTCGTAAGTGTGAAAAATGGTCATATGTCACTTTTTTCAGTGCCATTGTAACTTTGAATAGTCACTCCACACAAGCAAAGTACCAGCAAAGGAGGGGAAACAAAAACTCCAGAGAAGTTCCTGAGACAGGAAGTCTAGTCCTGGCAAGAACGTAATAAGGGTTAACGGAGAGGCAGTTTCTGTAAGCAACACCAGAATGTTTCCTTCCTGCCTTCTTTACAGGATTAGGCCAGTAATTTCTTCTAACAACCGGTTCTCCAAACTGCTTTGAGTGTTAACAACCAGTTCTAGTGAATAGGTGCAAACTGGTAGAATCCCACCCCTGGGAGACAATGCTTAAGCATTTTATGACTTTTCTTGCCGCAGTTGTGAAGTGAATCCTTGCTGACTTGATAAGTTAGCAGCCCGGTTGTTAAGTGCCTTCCCCTTTGACTCTGCTTGTCAGAAGGTTGCAAAAGGGGATCAGGTGACTCTGTGCAACGGTCATAACTATGAGCCAATTGCCAAGCATCTGAATTTTGATCACGTGACCATGAGATGCTTCAACAGTTGTAAGAGAGAAGAATGCTCGTAAGCAGTGGTGGGATGCTGATGGTTTAACAACCGGTTTGGTGATTGTGCACTTTGCGTGCATGGGCAGCTTTCAAAATGACTTACCTTCTATGTTACTTCTGGGGAGTAACACAGCTGAGACATGGCAATTGGTTCTGCTGGGTGAAACAGCTGAGAGAATATAGGTAAGTACAGCGTAGGGGCAGAGTTGGAGAGAACCGGTTTGCTCAACAGCTGATCATCAGAGCTAGAGATTCGTTTGAACCAGGAGAATCCCACCCCTGCTCATAAGTCACTTTTTTTAGGGCTTTTGTAACTTCAAACAGTCACTAAATCAATGGTTGTAAGTTGAGGACTACAATGAGAAGCCTTTAGGAGGTGAAAGAGCTTTATAGCTCCCACTGCCTTAAGAAAGTTCCAAACATTCTCAAAGATCCATCTCATCCTGGGCAACCTTTTTTTTAAAAAAAACTATTACCATCTGGCAGACGGTACAGGATAACAAAAACAAGAACAAATAGGCTGAAAAACAGCTTCTATCCCAGGGCAGTAGCTCCATTGAATTCTACTGTGTAGTGCAATCTTAGTGCAATATCAGAGGTTTTCAATTCAATGTATAGAATGTGAAGGATGTGTGCTTGTGTTTATTTTACAAATATTATCCATATATAAATATTTATAGACCCCTCACATCCCAAACACAAACTGTTTCAATTCCTTTCCTCAAAACGATGCTATAGGGGACTGTACACCAGAACAACTAGACACAAGGGCACTTTTTTCTCGAACGCCATCATTCTGCTGAACAAATAATTCCCTCAACACTGTCCAACTATTTACTAAGTCTGTACTACAATTACTGTTAATCTTGTCATCACTCCTTATCGCCCATCCCGTCCCACTTGTGACTGTAGGACTAACTTTGTAACTTGTATCCTTATGATTTATACTGACTGTCTCCTAGTATGATTTGATTGCTTATACCCTAGTATGATTTGATTGCTTATACCCTAAGACTATCATTAAGTGTTGGACCTGATGATTCTTGATTCTTTTTTTGAAAACAATTTTATTGATTTTCTACAAACAAACAAGACAAACAAAACATTAAAACATCAACTCTCTTATGTACATAACAGTGTGTTGGTTGGTTAATCAGTTTTGTGCATTCATTTCGTAGTCTCAATTACAGCAGAGCAAGAGGATAAACAATTTTATGAAATTTGGGATCTTTTTTATCAATGGCTAGATGACAAAATACGATAATAGAATATTTAGAATGTTAGATAGCAAGGAATATCTTATTTTTTCTTTCGCTTTTGTTATTTGATATTATATTTATAAAGTGTTTCTAGGATAGATTTGGTATGATTATATGATTTGTTATAGAATAAACTATTTAAAGTATTGTTATCTCATAAAGCATGAATGATTAAAAGTATAGTCAAATGTTCTTTTTAATAGCGATATTAGGATATATAAGTTTGGATTGACAATATGAGTTATGTAGTATAACTGTAATTGAGACATGATTCTTGATTCTTGATGAATGTATTTTTTCTTTTATGTACACTGAAAGCATTTGCACCAAGATAAATTCTTTGTGTGTCCAATCACACTTGGCCAATAAAAGAATTCTATTCTATTCTATTCTATTCTATTCTATTCTATTCTATTCTATTCTATTCTATTCTATTCTATTCTAATTTTCATAGTCATAATGTACAATGAAGATGGTATTTAATGTCATTGTACGAGGTGCAATGACAATAAACTAAACTAAACTTTCAGAACTCCCCAAAGGAAACCAAAATGGCACCCTCCAAAATTTAATCAATTTGCTGTCCGATTTGAACCTAAGTAGTCCTCAATGTACGACCGCAATTGAGGCAGTATTTCTGCTGCTAACCAGAAGAAATTCCCAGCTAAGAAGCAAAATCAATGGGGTGGGGTGGGGGGAGAAGCTGGATTTGCTTAACAGCCAATGTGCTTTGCTTAACAACTCCAGCTCTTCACTTCCCAACCATGGCAAAAAGGTTGTAAAATGGGGCACTACTTGCTTCATGACTACCTTGCTTAGCAACATAAATGTTGGACCCAGTTGGTTCTCATAAGTCGAGAACCACCCGCGTTGATGTTATTATTCAAGTTATTAGCCATTTATGTTTTTTGCAAGGAAATGAAGAACAACTCGTAAAATATTTCTCTGGTCTTTTTAGAGTTGCTAATGCAAAGGGAGGGGAAGTGCAGCCGCTTGGAAATCAAAACCGCATTCCATAAATGTTTTCAAAGATAGTAACACCAGCATATCTTCTAATAAATCTTCTTTGAGCTTTGAAAATCTGGCTAGAGACTCATGATTTAAATGGGGGTAATTGCCGGAGCCCTGACAGCAGAGCTCATGAGAATGGACAACCCTTGGTCTGAAATGGTATAAGGGCCTCTTGCTTGAGCAGAGGGTTGGACTGGAAGACCTCCAAGCCCCCTTCCAGATCTATTTTTCTGTGTTCTATCTTGGAGAAAATCTATTGATGTGATTACTACAAATGGACCATAATCTGAGGGTATTGGGTCAACCAATAATCAAAACGTTTTCCCCCAAGTTCGATAGCTTGTTTTCAAACAATGTGAGAAAGTTTATGTAGAAAGGACTTTTGGCTCTGTTTTAGAGTCAAGAAGGATTTCTCATCACGCTGAAAAGTCCCAATTGAACAGTCTATCTTTTGAACTAGGAAAGACAGACTTACAACGGTCCATTGAGTGACCGTTCAAAGTTACAATGAAACTGAAAAAAAGTGACTTTCGACCAGGGATGGGATTCTACCGGTTCGGACTGGTTCTTTAGAACCGGTGGTTATGATTCTGCGCAGTTTGAAGAACTGGCAAATTGTGCACCTGGCTGGCCCTGGCTGGCCCCTCCCAGTCAGTTCTTATCGTGCATGCCCAACATTGCTGACTGCATCCTTTCCTACCCTGTCACTCCTTAAGGTATTTCTTCCCCCACCCCCAACAATCAGCTGTTCTGATGATCAGCTGTGCCGGGATCCCCCTCGCTGTCTTCCTGCTTCACCCAGGAGGCTTACCTGAGGCTCAGGAAGCAAAAAAGTGTGTGTGTGTGTGTGTGTGTGTGTGTGTGTGGTGTGTGCCCCTCCTGCGCTCCATTTTTTTGCCTTCCTGCGGCCCAGGAAAGCCTTCTGGGAGTAAAAAGCCCCTCCCCCAGGAGGCTTCCCTGAGGCCCAGGAGGCAAAAAAATGTGTGTGTGTGTGAAAAAAGCCACACCCACTCAGTCACATAGCCACACCCACCTAGCCATGCTCACCTAGCCACCCTCACAGAACCGGTTAGAAAAAATTGAATCCTACCCCTGCTTAAGACCCTACTTCACACTTACAACCATTGCAGCCTCCCCATGATCAGACAATCAAAATGCAAAGGCTTGGCAACTGACTCGTATTTACGTCGGTTGCATAATAGTGTCCCGGGGTCATGTGATCTCTTTTCACGACCTTTTGACAAGCAGAGTCAATGGAGGAAGCCAGATTCACTTAAGAACCAGGTGACTAACTTCACAACTGCAGTGATTTTCCCTTCTGAACCGAAGCAAGGAAGCTGATACAATGGGGCGAAACTTGCTTCACAATTGTCTCACTTAACAACAGAAATTTTGGGCTCAATTGTGGTTGTAAGTCGAGGACTGCCTGTATTCTCATTGAATTAATAGTAAATATTCAATAGTAACAGGTAGCCCTCAAGTTACAACATCCCTTTAGTTGACCAAAGTTACAGTGGCACTAAAATAAGTGACTTGTGACCATTTTTCTCACCTGTGACCGTTGCAGCATCCTCACAGTTATGTGATCAAAATTTGGACGCTTGACCACTGGCATGTATTTATGACAGTTGCAGTGTCCTGGGATCATGTGATCCCCTTTTGTGACCATCTGAGAAGCAAAGTTAAGGGGGAAGCCGGATTCACTGAACAACTATGTTACTAGCTTAACATCTGCAATGATTCGCTAAACAACCATGGTAAGAAAGGTGGTAAAATGGGGCAAGCTTCACTTAACAACAGTCTTGCTTAGCAGCAGAAATTTCAATCGTGGTCATATATCCAGGACTATCTTTGCAGGGGGACAAAGATGAATAAGAATAGAATAGAATAGAAATAAGAAGAATAGAATAGAGCAAGAGTAGAATTGAACAGAATATAGAATAGACCAGAATATAAACTAGGCTACAGAATAAAATATAGACTAGAATATAGAATAAAATATAGACTAGAATATAGAATAAAATATAGACTAGACTAGAATATAGAATACAATATAGACTAGAATAGAATATAGAATACAATGTAGACTAGAATAGTGTTGTGAATGAATAAATGTGTTAATAAAGTTATCAAGAGCTTGAAGTCAGGTGTAGGGTTCTGGCCCTGCACCTCTGATTGGCCGTTAATGGCAGCATCAGATTGGTCCGTTTAGGTGGATCTGATTGGCCATTAACGAGCCTCTCCTATTGGTTAATGGAGTCAGCACTCCCTGATTTTTCATTGGTTAATATCTAATAAAGTTGCCTATATAAGAAGGCCCATTGCAGCCTTTGGGCTGAGCTGTTTCACTATGAAAATAAAGAGTTGAAGTTCACTGTTACCGGCTTGTCTCCATTCTTCACGCCCACGCTCAGTACCTAACACTGGCGACGAGGATGGGATGTGGAGACATCAAAGCTGACTGAACAGAACGATAACCGAGCACGTGGCTGAAACACACAATAGCAGAACCATGTCCGGCGGCATCATACCACCCATTCCATTCGACCCAGCTCAAGAAGACTGGGACTCCTATATGGATCGTTTCCAAATGTTCTTGGAAATCAACAATTTGAAGGATGCCACTACTGGGAAAAAACGGGCGGTATTCCTAACGCATTGCGGGCCGACCATATTCAAGATGGCCAAGGCACTAGCAAAACCGGCAGAAGTAAAGTCTATGGACTGGGACGTCCTCGAACCCCTACTGAGAGCCCATGCCAACGCTCGTGAGACGGCACGAATTTTACCAGAGAAGCCAACAGAAGGACAAAAGTGTTGCTGATTTTATAGCTGATCTCCGGAATCTGGGTGGCCTATATGGGTTTGCCGACCTCAAAGAAGCCCCAAGAGACCGAGTAATTCTAGAATTAGAATCACCGCACACGCAGAGTAAGCTAATGGCGAAAGGTGATATTAGCCTTAAAGATGCCATTGCTGGAGCTACTGCAGCTGAAGCGACCCAGAAGTTGGTGGTCCGAATGCGCCGAAACTGTGCCCCGGTTCACCAACCGATCCACGACATCTCACCCAAGTCAGAGGGACAGCTCATAACAGCCCACCATGAGGACCTCTCTTCGTCGTCAGACAGCAACGAAGAAGAGGTCCATCGACTTCGGTCTGAATGGGACCAACACCACAGAGCTCAGTACCAATGCACTGGTTGTGGGGCAAGCCATCCCCGATCAGAATGCAAATTCCTCGACGCACTCTGCCATGTGTGCTGGAAACGAGGCCATATCGGACGGGTCTGTAGAAGCCAAATGGGACCCAGCCAGCCTTTGAAGGGGGCCAACTATCGCCAACCAACAGGGAACTGTCCTGTAAGACGAGAACCAGTGAACCACCAATGGAACAACCACTCCTACAGAAACAAAGCCTTAAACTGCCCCACGAAGCGAGAAGAGGCTCACCAAACTATCACGATCGGTCACGCCTCCTCTCTGGATGCCAAGAAGATCCGAGTTAAAGTGGCCATCGAAAACTAGCCCTGCCTGATGGAAGTCGACTCGGGATCGTTCCTCTCGATGGTTTCCTGGAAGACCCTCAAGCAACTCATCCCTACTGTCCGGCGACAAGACCTCCGATTCCAAAAACTCATACTCAAGGACTATCAAGGGAATCGAATTCCAGTCGTAGGATCCAGCTCTGGGACTATTTCAAAGTCTGATGGAAAGACTATTACAGGGGATAAAAGGCATTGTCCCATATTTTGATGATGTGTTAATCGCTGCTCCTACCCCCAAAATTTTGCGGGATCGCCTGAGGATGGTTCTCCAGAGATTCAAAGACGCAGGCCTTAAAATGAAGAAAAACAAGTGTAAACTGTGTGTTATGCCTGGTTCCCCAACCAGGAGACAAGCTAAACAGAATGTGCAGTGTTAGTCAGATAGGCACACAGATAAATGAGTGAGATAAGTTTGTATGTTTATTAACATACAGTAAAAATAACAGATACGCTTGTGCTATCAAAAATATAGTTTATTCCATTATGAGTTCATAGCATAGTCAAAATAACAGTCCAATAGTCATGTATCATTTAATCAGTCCATTCAAGGATATTCAGTTAGCAAAGTCCGTGCAGAATATCCTATGTCAGTTCACTTACAAATCAGTCCTTTGTCTCTCTCCCGTTCGAGTAACGCAGTCTTGAGTCCATGCAGTAGTTAGGGATCATCAAAGCCAGAGAGAGAGCAAGCTATTGTCTTGCTTCTTTTAAAGTGCTTTCACAACCACTCCCTTAATTACATTCCTATATTTAAAGTTGCAGACACTTTAACTTATAAACCATGATTACATATTTATTATTTTACCTAAACCAGTTAGGGTAAACAATGTTATCCCTAACACTGTGTACGGATCGTGTTGAATTTTTAGGGTATTTAATTGACAGTCATGGCATTCACCCTACCGATGGCAAGCTGAGGGCAATTAGGAACACCCCAAAGCCCCGAAATAAGGCCAACCTCCAGGCATTTCTAGGCCTTATCAACTTTTATAATGTGTTCCTGCCGCACAAAGCAACCGGAGCTGAACCCCGACATCGTCTATTGGACAAAAAAGCAATCTGGGTATGGGGACATAGAGAGGAGCAGGCGTTTCGAAATGTTAAAAAATTATTGACTTCTGACGCAGTACTAATGCAGTACAATGAGACTTTGCTGTTAACAATCATGTGTGATGCGTCGCCTTTCAGAGTGGGCGCCATTTTGAGCCACATTTTGCCAAATGGTAGCGAAGCCCCTGTTGCATATTTTTCAAAGACACTTTCAAAAGCAGAACGCAATTACAGTCAGATTGATAAAGAAGCCCTTTGCTATTGTGTCTGCCATCAAGAGATTTCATGAGTATGTGTACGGCCGAGCCTTCACTATAGTGACTGACCACAAACCTTTGCTGGGGAATAATAGCGGGAGATAGGCCAACCCCCTATAAATTATCCCCCAGAATGACTTGCTGGTCAGAATTCTTGGCTGCCTATAATTATCGGCTGCAACACCGCCCGGGGAAAGCCATTCCCCACGCCGACGCTTTGAACCGAGCGCCACTCCCAGAAACCATTGATGACCCCGCGCCAACAGTGACAATGTTGCAGATCGAGACACTTCGAACACCGCCATTAACAGCCCAAGACAACGCGACAGAGACAAAACGCGACCCCACCTTAGCACGAGTCCTCAGTTGGGTCAAGCGCGGATGGCCATTGGACCAGATACCTGACAACTATACCCCATTCAAGAGACGACAAACAGAATAGTTTTCACAGAAGGGCTGCATTATCTGGGGAGATAGAGTTGTTGTCCCAGAGCGGCTACAATGAGCGGTACTAAGAACCTTGCACGATGGCCACCCCGGCATCGTGCGCATGAAGGCCCTTGCACATAGTTATGCATGGTGGCCAGGCATCGACAAGCAGATCGAGACATGGGTCAAAGCTTGTTGCAAATTCCAGGAAGTAAGCAACGCCCCACCGAAAGCAATCCCAACCGAATGGGAAACACCGCGGGGACCCTGGTCCCATATTCGTCTGGACTTTGCGGGTTCTACCAAAGGCCACACCTTCTTGTTAACAGTGGATGCCTACTCGAACTGGCTCGAGATCCATGAAATGAAGAACACCACAACCGAAGCGGTAATTAAGAAACTCGACAGACTGTTTGCAACACATGGATTACCAGATGTTCTGGTATCCGACAACGGGCCCCAATTTATCACGCTGTCCTTTGAACAGTACCTGGCGGACCGTGGTATTCACCATGCGCTGACTTCGCCTGTGCATCCTGCGGCCAACGGAAGGGCCGAACGCATGGTACAATTCATCAAGAAGACACTACAAAAGATGGACTATGACAACATCAAAGAAAAAATAAACCGGATCCTCCTTTTGCAACACTCCGCACAGCGTCACCAACAAAACTCCTGCCGAGTTGCTAATGGGGCGGAAGCTCCGCTCCAACCTCGATCGGCTACACCCATCGTACGAACCTGAGAAATCACACGGATCCAGCGGGCGATGCCGTACCTGCCAGGTAGGCGACTTGGTATTCGCTAAAAACTTGTCGGGCGATCCGTTGTGGCTCGAGGCGACTGTGATCCGAGTAACAGGCCCTAGATCATACCTCGTGCAATGCCACGATGATAGACTATGGAAGCGCCATATTGATCAACTGCGATCAAGGCTGCAGTCAGGGATCTCCGAGTCCCCTGATGCCCAAACTGAGGGGGGAGGAGATACGGAGGAAGATGAACTTGAATTAGCAGAAAACCTTAGCGAAACGGAAACACGTGAAGAGGAAGCAGGGTTGGGAGTGAGCTTGCCTAATGGGGATACCGAAGATGTTGGTGACAATGGGAATTCGAACTCAGAGTTAGAGGCACCCCTTTCGCCAGACAACGATCTACCTCAACAAGATTGCAGCCAAATACCGGGTGCACAACGAAAGTCAAATAGACTAACAAAACAACCGGCCTAACTCAAGGACTATGTAACCACACCCCGTAAACAGAACCGGGGGGGAAGGGGTGTTGTGAATGAATAAATGTGTTAATAAAGTTATCAAGAGCTTGAAGTCAGGTGTAGGGTTCTGGTCCTGCACCTCTGATTGGCCGTTAATGGCAGCATCAGATTGGTCCGTTTAGGTGGATCTGATTGGCCATTAACGAGCCTCTCCTATTGGTTAATGGAGTCAGAACTCCCTGGTTTTTCATTGGTTAATATCTAATAAAGTTGCCTATATAAGAAGGCCCGTTGCAGCCTTCGGGCTGAGCTGTTTCACTATGAAAATAAAGAGTTGAAGTTCACTGTTACCGGCTTGTCTCCATTCTT
Source organism: Hydrophis major (assembly GCA_033807585.1). Classification (NCBI taxonomy): domain Eukaryota; kingdom Metazoa; phylum Chordata; class Lepidosauria; order Squamata; family Elapidae; genus Hydrophis; species Hydrophis major. The sequence continues at coordinate 257,971,147 of CM066330.1, forward strand.
CATGCCCACGCTCAGTACCTAACAAATAGAATATAGAATACAATATAGACTAGACTAGAATATAGAATAAAATATAGACTAGAATATAGAATACAATATAGAATACAATATAGAATAGAATATAGACTAGAACAGAATATAGACTAGAATATAGACTAGAATAGAATATAGAATAGAACATAGACTAGAATATAGACTAGAATATAGACTAGACTAGAATATAGAATAGAACATAGACTAGAATAGAATATAGAATAAAATACAGAATAGAATTGGAGTAGCATAGAATAGAATATAGAATAGAATATATTAGAATCTGGAAGGGACCTTGGAGGTCTTCTAGTCCAGCCTCCTGCTCAAGCAGGGGACTCTGTACCATTTCAGACAAGCGGCTGTCCAGGCTCTTCTTGAAAACCTCCAGTTATGGAGCACCCACAACTTCTGGTGGCAAGCCGTTCCACTGGTTAATTGTCCTCACTGTCAGGAAGTTTCTGCTTAGTTCCAGGTTGCTTCTCTCCTTGATTAGTTTCCACCCATTATTTCTTGTCCTGCCCTCTGGAATAGTGATTACCAACTAATATTAAGGAGTTTTTACATTTTTAACTGCTGGCAAACAGGAACTCTGGGTTTGCACGATGGAAGAAATGAGGTGTCTCAATTAAGGATTTTTTACAGAAATGTTGTATTAGCCAACCCTCAAGAGAAATTGTTTGGGAAATGGATTTTCATTCATTGTCCAAAAAGCTCTGAGTTATCAGAATTAGACCATCCAGGAAGGGTAAACATGACCTCACTGGAATTGAAATGGTGTCATTTTTTTCCAGATATTATTCTTGTTAAGTTCTGCGCATGGGCGCTAAGAATGGAGATGAGTGAACTTCAAACTCTTTATTAACATGGTGTAACAGCTCAAACCAATGGCCACAACGGCCCCCTTTATATAGGCAAGCTCTTAAGTATTTAACCAATGAAAATGCAGGGAGCGCTAGCTCCATTAACCAATGGGAGAGGCTCGTTAATAGCCAATCAGATTCTCCTGAATGGACCAATCCGATGTCGCTATTATTGGCCAATCAGAAGTGCAGGGCCAGAACCCTGCACTTTACTTCAAGCTCTCAATAATCTTTATTCACGCACTTTTATTAATTCACAACAATTCTGAAGTATTTTCTTTTGGCCAACTACATTAGTGATCTGCAAAAAAAACCCTACCAGATAGTGTTTTTGTTCACCTTTCTGTTTAAACGGGTCTTGAGCGAAAGAGTGAAATGTGTACATTATCCTCAAATTACAATTATTTGTTTAGCGACCTTAAAGTTGACGGTGATGAAAAAATACTGTTGAGTGGTTCTCATAACCAGCACATAAAGGTAATCCTTGATTTACAACAGTTCATTTAGTGATCGTTTAAAGTTACAGCGACACTGCAAAAAGTGACTTATGTCTTTTTTCCCACTTACAGCCGTTGCACCATCCCTCGTGATCACATGGCCAAAATTCAGATGCTTGGCAATTAACTCACATTTATGATGGTTGCAGTGTCCTGGGGTCACGTGATCCCCCTTTGCAACCTTCGGACAAGCGAAGTCAAGGGGGAAGCCAGATTCACTTACTAATAAGCACCTGCATTTCCTGCGTCAGATGAGGAGAGCACATCTCTCTCCTTCTGTCCTGACCACTTTTTACAGAGGCAGGATTGAGAGCATTTTGACCTACTGTATGCCTGTTTGGTTTGGTGGCAGCAGCGCCTCAGATAGAAAGTCCCTACAGAGAGTAGTGAGGACAACTGAGAAGATTATAGGAAGCTTGCTTTCCGTTATTCAGGATACCGCTTATAAGCTCTATGACCTTCTGACAAGCAAAGTCAATAAGGAAGCCTGATTCACTCTACAACAGTGTTACTAAATCCACGATTCACTTAACAATGGCGGCACGAAAAGTCATACAATGGGGACAAACTCACTTAACAAATGTTTCACTTAGCAACATACATTTTGGGCTCAATAATTGTGGCTGTAACCCGAGGACTACCTGTAATCAAGAAATTTTTTTCAATTACTGAAACGAAACGATTCTTCCTCTTCTAAATTGCAGTAGTCCTTGACTTACAACTTCCAATAAGTGATTGTTCAAAGTTTATAACAGCATCGAAAAAAGTGACTTATGACCATTTTTCACACTTACGGCCATTTCAGCATCCCTGTGGTCACATGATCAGAATTCAGGTGCTTGGCAACTGGCATGTACTTATGACGGTTGCAGTATCTCGGGATCACATCATTTGTGACCTTCCTAACTGGCTTCTCTCAAACCAAAAATTTCTGGAGGAAGCCAGATTTACTAAAGGACCACATGATTCCCTTAACAACTGCAGTGATTCATTTAACAACCATGGCAAGAAGGTCACAACATGTGACAAAGCTCACTGAACAACTGCTTTGTTAGTGATGGAAATGTTGAACTCAATTTTGGTTGCAAGTCGAGGACTATTTGTGTAGGGGAGTTTCAGAGTCCTTTTCCCAGGCCTAACATTTGCCCCTCCCAGTTTCTAGAACCTGGGGTCAATTTCTAGGACCTGGGGTCCCCAGGCCTGTTTCATTTTCTTAGTTATTTACAACGCCCCTAGTTTTATTTTCACCTCGCTTTTTCCCCCCCTCTTTGGCCAAGTTACTTTTTTTTTTTTCTGAACTTGGGCCAAATGGCCCATTAGCGATCGACATGCCTTGTGAGTTTCCAGGAGACACACCAAGTCTTGGGAGAGGGAACAGATTGCTAGCTATGTGCTGACACAACCAGGGCATGAGTCACGCTGGTTGTTCTCAGCTCTTTCCAGAATTTAGTACATGGAACGGTCCTCCTGCCAAGAATGGGAAAGAAAGTAGGTTGTACTTTCTCTGAAAGTGTGCCTTGGTCATCGTCTTTTCCTTCTCCATCTCCTTCTCCTCCTTTTCTTTCTCTTACTTCTCCTTCTCTTTCCCCTTTTTCTTATCCTTCTCCTATTTCTCTTTCTTCTCCTTCTTCTCTTTCTCCTCTTCTCCTTTCTTCTCTTTCTTCTTTTTCTCCTCCTCCTTCTCTTTCTTCTCCTTCTCTTCCTTCTCCTTCTCCTCTTCCCTCTTCTCTTTTTTCTCCTCCTCCTCCTCCTCCTCCTCCTCCTCCTCCTCCTCTCCTCCTCCTTCTCTTTCTTCTCCTACTCCTCATTCTCCTTCTCTCTTTCTTCTCCTTCTTTTCTTTCTTCTCCTCTTTTTCTCCTCCTCCTCCTCTTCCTCCTCCTCTCCTCCTCCTTCTCTTTCTTCTCCTACTCCTCCTTCTCCTTCTCTCTTTCTTCTCCTTCTTCTCTTTCTCCTCCTCCTTCTTCTCTTTCTTCTCCTCCTCCTTCTCTTTCTTCTCTTTCTCCTCCTCCTTCTCTTTCTTCTCTTTCTTCTCCTACCCCTCCTTCTCCTTCTCTTTTTCTTCTCCTCTTTCTCCTCTTTCTCCTCCTCCTCCTCTTTCTTCTCCTTCTCTTCCTTCTCCTTCTCCTCTTTCTTCTTCTCTTTTTTCTCCTCCTCCTCCTCTCCTCCTCCTTCTCTTTCTTCTCCTACTCCTCCTTCTCCTTCTCTCTTTCTTCTCCTTCTTTTCTTTCTTCTCCTCTTTCTCCTCTTTCTCCTCCTTCTTCTCTTTCTCCTCCTCCTTCTCTTTCTCCTCCTCCTTCTTCTCTTTCTTCTCCTCTTTCTTCTCCTCCTCCTCTTCCTTCCTTCTCCTTCTTCTCTTACTCTTCCTTCTCTTCCTTCTCCTTCTCCTTCTCCTTCTCTTCCTTCTCCTTCTTCTCTTTCTTTTCCTTCTCCCCCATCCTCCTCCCCCCAAAAGAAGGGGCCACTTTCACAGAAGACAATTTTTCCACAGACTGGAGGAGGGGGAAACGAAGAGTGTGTAACCTAGATCCAGCTTGTGTGCAGTTTTGCTCACCTGCCGCTCACCTCCAGCTGTGTGGCCCAGTTCCTAACAGGCCATGGACCCATTCAGGTCCCCAGTCCAGGGGTTTGGAATCCATGTTGTAGAGAACATGGGTAGAAAGTAAATTCACTACAGGTAGTCCTTGACTTACAATCATTCATTTAGTGACCATTCAAAGTAAAAAATACCAATAAAAAAGCAACTTATAACCACTATTCGCATGACCGTTGTGGCAACCCCATGGTCACATGATCAAATAGGTAACTGGCTCACATTTATGACGGTATCAGTGTCCCAGAGTCATGTGGTCACCTTTTGTGACCTTCTGACAAGCAAAATCAATGGGGAAGCCAGATTCACTCATTTTACCAACCTTGGAAGGATGGAAGGCTGAGTCAACTTTGAGCTGCTGAGAATCGAACTGCTGGCAGTTGGCAGAGTCAGCCTGCAATACTGCATTTTAACCACTGTGTCACCACGGCTGTCAGCAAACAAGTGATCCCGAGATGTTGCAAGCATCATAAATACATGCTGGTTACCAAACATCTGAATTCTGATCATGGAATTGGTATGATAAATGGTGTTAACTTGTGATGATAAAGGGACGTAGTGAATCAGTGGCTAAGACGCTGAGCTTGTTGATCAGAAAGCTTGGCAGTTCAGCGGTTTGAATCCCTAGCGCTGAGTCACAGAGTGAGCTCCCGTTCCTTGTTTCAGCTTCTGCCAACCTAGCAGTTCGAAAGCACATAAAAAAATACAAGTAGAAAAATAGGGACCCTTTTGGTGAAGGGAACAGCATTCCATGCACCTTCGGCATTTAGTCATGCTGGCCACATGACTACAGAGACGTCTTCGGACAGCGCTGTCTCTTCTTCGTAACAGAGATAAGCACTGTCCCCTAGAGCCGGAAACGACTAGCACGTAGGCGCAAGGGAAACTTTTCCCTTTAATTGTGATGATGCTGCAACAGTTGTACTTGTGAGGATTGGTCATGTCAATTTTTTAAGTTGTAACTTCAGACAATTGCTGAACGAATGCCTTTAAGTCCAGGACTTACAAGAGAAGCAACCTAGAACTAATTTCCTAACAGTGCGAACCATTCACCAGTGGAACGACTTGCCAGCAGATGTTGTGGGTGCTCCATCACTGGAGGTTTTTAACAAGAGATTGGACAGCCATTTGTCTGAAATGGTATATAGGGTTTCCTGCCTAATCAGGGGGTTGGACTAGAAGACCTCCAAGGTCCCTTCCAATTTTGTTATTGGTCTGAAATGGTATACAGTTTCCTGCTTGAGCAGAGGGTTGGGCTAGAAAACCTCCAAAGGTCCCTTTCAACTCTGTTATTCTGTATTCTGACTACCTATATAACCAAATCACAGCATTCTCTAACGGAAGCCTGCTAGGATATTCATCTTAAAATGCTTCCACATTTATTCAGGAAATAATGTGACGAAAACATGCAATTTCACAGTGGCAGAGTTTACTTAAAAAAAACCCAAAACAAACCAGCCTGACATGTCCCCCTGCCTCTTCTGGATGATTTGTACCTTGGCTCCTCGTATTTTCACCCCCCATTACTCGAAGCTAAAACTGCGGGCTCTATAAAAATATACAGCCAGAGCAAATCACCTGATGGAGGCTGTCAAAACAGTCGGAAGGGGGTGACAGCCAACATCTCAGCTGCCAGTCAGGTTCTGCAGTATGATGGAAAATCTTGACCCTGAAGAACTCAAGGTTTTGCCATAAAGAACATTTTGACTCTAAATATTTGCACGTTAACTGACAAGTGTGCTTGGGAAGAAAAAAAACACACACCATCATAAATTTAGAAAAGCATCTTAAATTCCTGCCGTTAGGAAGTCGCAGCGAGAACAAACTGACCTGCGCATCTCGTTCAAACCCTTCTCCATTAAGTCCTCTTCGGAGTCTTTCTCGACACTTGAGCTACACACGGAAGTCATAAAACGAAGCGACTTTCAGCGGCTTCACAGATAGGAAATTGGGCTAACTTTCTGGCTGGGATCTGAGATTTCCTTTCTCACACACCTGTAATAAATGGGAGAGAGATGGTTAGGAAGCTGAAGAATTGAGGAAGAAATGGCTTGTAGAAGCTACAGCGACTTCCAGTTAACAGAGCCGGTGTGATGAGATTGTTTGAGGATATAATACATGCAGTGCAACTTTCCCTCTGTGATGGAATGACAGAGAGGCAGTTTGATCTAGTGGTTAAGGCACCAGGTTGGAAGCCGGGAGATTAGTTCAGGCATGAAAACCAGCTGGGTGACTTTGGGCCAATCACCAAGTGGCTGTGAGTTCTAGTTCCTCCTCAGGCATGAATGTTGGTTGGGTGACTTTAGTCCAATCACCAGGTGGATGTGAGTTCTAGTCCCACCTTAGGCATGAATGTTGGCAGGGTGACTGTGGGCCAATCACCAGGTGGCTGTGAGTTCTAGTCCTGCCTTAGGCATGAAAGTCAGTTGGGTGACTTTGGGCCAATCATCAGGTGGATGTGAGTTCTAGTCCCACCTTAGGCATGAATGTTGGCAAGGTGACTTTGGGCCAATCACCAGGTGGCTGTGAGTTCTAGTCCTGCCTTAGGCATGAAAGTCAGTTGGGTGACTTTGGGCCAATCACCAGGTGGCTGTGAGTTCTAGTTCCTCCTCAGGCATGAATGTTGGTTGGGTGACTTTAGTCCAATCACCAGGTGGATGTGAGTTCTAGTCCCACCTTAGGCATGAAAGTCAGTTGGGTGACTTTGGGCCAATCACCAAGTGGCTGTGAGTTCTAGTTCCTCCTCAGGCATGAATGTTGGTTGGGTGACTTTAGTCCAATCACCAGGTGGATGTGAGTTCTAGTCCCACCTTAGGCATGAAAGTCAGTTGGGTGACTTTGGGCCAATCACCAGGTGGCTGTGAGTTCTAGTCCTGCCTTAGGCATGAAAGCCAGCTGGATGATTTTGGGACAATCACCAAGAGTTCTAGTTTGCATTAGTCATGAAAACCCACTGGGTAACTTTGGGCTAATCACCAGATGGCTGTGACTTCTCGTCCTGCCTTAGGCATGAAAGCCAGCTGGGTGACTTTCAGCCAGTCACCCTCTGGCAGCCCTTGGAAGGAGGCGGTGTTGAACCACTTCTGAAATCTTGCCCAGAAAAACTGCAGAAACATATATCCAGGCAGCCTTCGAGAATCAGACAAAACTGAACAGAAGAAGAGGGGGGGAAAAAATAAAACCCCATTGAATGGCATCATTGCCAAGGCAAGATCTGGAGAAGTTAATGAGGGATGACAAATTGCCAAGACCTGGATAGAGAAGTTCTCTCATTCCTGAACAAATTATCCACCCATTTTTCCACACACACCCAGCATTGAATGGAAGTATTCCAAAGCCCATTTTCGGACCTTCACGGAGGAACTCCCCAGGGACTGAAACTGCATTTGCAGAGGAAGGGGAGTTCTCATTCCTTCTTCACGGCTTTTGTCCCCTTCCTCTCATCTCAGCCACGTGAGTGAGTCTCATCTGACAGCAGAAAATTGTCATTTGGCTGGAAGATGCTTCCAACCTAGCCAGTGTGGGTGTATTTGACAGTTTTCATCCCTGGAAGCCACGCTTGGTTGCAGTCATGGGGAAATGAATTCCCTCCCTTGGCATTTCTCCATCCATGCTTCGGAAATTATCACCTGGTGTTCATCTGCTGAACACGATGTTGTTATCAGAACCCCTGAAAGATGTGCTCATAGCATTCCTAAGGCTGGAAGGGACCCCAAAGGTCTTCTAGTCCAACCCCTTGCTTAAGGCAGGAGACCTTACACCATCCCACCACAACCGAGCCCCGGATTTCCATTGCTGAGCAAGACAGTTGCAAAGTGAGTTTTGCCCCGTTTTACGACTTTTCTTGCCACACTTATGAAGCAAATCGCTGCCGTTGTTAAGTGAGTAACACAGTTGTTAAGCGAGCCTGGCTTCCCCATTGACTTGGCTTCCACCCATTGACCCTGGGACACTGCAACCGTCATAAATATGAGACAATTGCCAAGCATCTGAATTTTGATCATGTGGGAATGATCAAAATGGCTGTGATAAAAATAAAAAAAACAGTCGGAGACACCTGAACAATAAAGAAGAGCTTTATGATGAAGCTTTTGCAAAAGGGAATTCTGCTCATGGTAGAAGACATTTTCCCCAGGAAGGCTGGGGTTTATATACAGATTCAAACATACAGTCTCTGCCCCTTTACTAGGTTCACAATCTAGCCAAGCTACATAGCTCCCTTCGCCACACCCATATTATTGTAGCGTAACACCTGTTTCCTTGTCCTTGGAAACTATCCTTGTTCTCATGGCTTCTTCTTCCTGTTATGGTCCTGTTATGACTTTCTGTAATACAATAGATCATTAACTAATTCCTTTCAGGTCATGATAATCTAGTATCTCCTTCTCATATTCTTATGCCAAAAAGTACAGATCTGCCATTACCTGAGAACATAACAAGTTACAAAACATAATGTGTTTATTAGATATAGTTATATAACTGTCCAGTAATCATTGCACAGTTCAAATATTGGATAAACACAGATTCTCTTCTTTTCTTCATTTTCTCAGATGTAACTTACAATATGTAATTTTCACATATAACATGGGGATGCTCGTAAGAGTGAAAAACAGCCATAAGTCACTTTTTCAGTGCCGTTGTAACTTTCTCGGTTTTTTTCTTTTGAAGACTTTTCACTTCTCATCCAAGAAGCTTCTTCAGCTCTCTGGATGGTGGGGAATGGAAGGATTTATGTTCCTTGCAGACAGCTGGTCATTTTGCATCCTTTTTAGAGAGTCGTTGAGGCCACTTGGAAGTTTATCTGTGTCTTCAGGGTCATCTGAAGTAGTGCTTTGGGTTCCTGTAGTCTGCAGTCCCTCTCATGAAACATCTTCAAAAGGGGGGAAAAAAACCCAGAAAGTCCAGTTGCCTCCTGAAAAATCACCTTTGGGACAACCATGACCTGGATGGCTGAGAATCTTGCAACAAATGACCAGCTGTCTGCAAGGAGTATAAATCCTTCCCTTCCCCACCATCCAGTCAGAGCTGAAGAAGCTTCTTGGAGGAGAAGTGAAATGTCTTCAAAAGGAAAAAAAAAACAAGAATGTCTAGTTTCCTCCTGAAAAAGCACCCTTGGGACAACCATGGCCTGGATGACTGACTTTTAGCTACACAATTTGGGATGAACCCCCTTTGAATGGAGTGGGAGTAGGGATGGACTTCCAAAAGGGGGAAAAAAAATGGCAGACTACAGAAACCAAGAGCACCACTCAGGTGACCCTGAGGACACAGATCAACCTCCAAGTGGCCTCAATGACCCACTAAAAGGAATGCAAATGACCAGCGGTCTGCAAGGAGTATAAATCCTTCCCTTCCCCACCATCCGGTCACAGCTAAAGAAGCTTCTTGGATGAGAAGCGAAACATCTTCAAAGAAAAAAACCCAAAGTCCAGTTGCTTCTTGGGAAAAAAAAGCCCCTTTGGGACAACCTGGATGATGGAGAATCTCCAAAGACATAATATTTTGGTTTCTCTTCTCCACATTCTTTCCAGGCTGTACCCTTATTTTTTGTACTGAGGTGACCAAAACTAGACACTGTATATTCCAAGTATGGTTTTACCAGCACGTGTAAAGTGGTAGTATCACTTCTTGTCATCTTGATGTTATCCCCTTGTTGATGCAACTGCAGCACACAGCTGGCTCATAATTAAGTGGCTCGTTCCAATTTGAATTAAGGTTCAAGCACAGAGAAAATGGCCAAGAGTGGTGCTTAGAGGTGGAGCTCTCACCTCACAGTCAGGAGGTTGTGAGTTCGATCCTCGGTAGAGGCAGATATTTCTCTCTCTGGGCAAACTGACAATATATCAGTGGAACAAAGCTCCGCATCGGCGACAGGAAAGGCATCTGACCATTAAACATTCTGCTAGCTCCATTCAGCTGCCCAGATTCCACCCCCACAAGGGATGGCGGGGTCATTGAAGGATGACGACGGAGAAAATAGCTACGGAAAGGGAAGAGTCATAGAGAAAGCAGGCAGGAAAAGTGAGACGCAGAATTCCTTCAAACAAAAGCCACAATGCAGGGCGTTTTTATTTTATTTTTTTAAAGCAGAGTCAGGATGACATTTTCTTTAAAGGTTGGCATTTTTGTAAGCAAAGCCTTATCCAGGAAAGGAAATGCATGGTTTAAGTGAAGCAGAGAAGAAGTCAGATGTACCAGCTTGAGTCAGACTGAGTGAGGAAACCTTGTTTACCAGGAATCAGTGTGTCATGCTTAAGAAAATTTGATTGCTCCTTAGGAGAATGAGATGGTGTAGAGTTGTCTTCTTTAGAAGGGCAGTGAATAAGGGGGATATTTGTTTCTGGCCCTCAGCTACATGAAGAAATCTCCCTCACCCATCAGAAATGCCTGGTTAAAGCCTTTGTACACAGGAAGCATCAGATAACACATAATCAGAGTTGGAAGGGGCCTTATAGGTCATCTAGTCCAACCCCTCACCCAAGCAGAAGACCCTACACCATTTCTGACAAATGGTAGTCTCAAGTGATGAAGCTCCCACAATGTCTGGAGGCAACTTCTGTTCCATGGGTTGATTGTTCTCACTGTCAGAAAGTTTCTCCTTGTTTCCAGGTTGAATCTCTCCTTGATCAGTTTCCATCCATTCTTCCTTGTCTGGCCTACAGTGCTTTAGAATATAGCTTGACCCCTTCCTCCTCTCTGTGGCAGCCCCTCAAATATTGGAAGACTGCTCTCCTGTCTCCCCTGGTCCTTCTCTTCATTCGACTAGCCAGGCCCAGTTTCTGCATCAACCATTCCCCTCTCAAATGGACATCATTTGTGGGGTCCTTGGCGGCGCTCTGTGCCGGGATGTGGTCTTGCAGACATTTCATTACCCCACTCGGTAACATCATCAGCGCTGGAAGGGAGCAGCGTTTGTTCTCTGTTTAGATACAAGTGGCTTCCCCAATTCAAGGAACCACCAAGAATACTTTCACCAACCTGAAAAGACAAAGCCATTTGTATATAAGCAGGGCTGGGCTGCTAAGACTCTGCGCAGTTCAGAGAACCCCCAAATCCCACTCCTGGCTGGCCCCTCCCCTCCCCTCCCCTCCCAGGAGTCCCCATATGGTCTGTTTTGGATGCAGGTAAGTGCAGGATGCACACAGAGGCTCAGGGAGGGTGAAAAACGGCCCTTTTCCAGGTTCCAGAGAGCCTCCAGAGCCTGGGGAGGGCAAAAACGCCCTCCCCCACTGGGGTGCAGGAGGCCCATTAGGGCACACCCACCCAGCCCCTGGGCAGAGAACCCTTTGCTAACATTTTTGAAGGCCACCCCAGCATACAAGCCAATCAAAGACCTTCTCCGTTGAATGTCTGTAGCTCTCTCATTCCCCCCCTATAATAAGTCCCTTACCATGTTAATCAAGTTAATTAAATCCAGGCTGATCCTGCCTATATTTTAGGCCAGCAGCCTCCAACTTTGGCCACTTTAAAACTTGCGGACTTCCATTCCCAGAAGGGCTGGCTGGGGAAATTCTGGGAGTTGAAGTTCCCAAAGGCTTCAAATCGCCAAGGACACCTCTCTTGCAATTAAAACACGAGGTGGGGTTTTCCCAAGTTGTCTAGACTAGAGAGCATCAAGTTGAAGAGGTCATTTGGGGTCCTAGTGCCTTCGAGCCACAAACCCATCATGGTTCGGGTTCTGAAGACTTCTGTCCATGTGTGGAGGGTGAAGAAGGGTGGACATCACAAATGGCGAACAGTTATGGGTCTTGGCAGCTGGCTGAGCATTCTGGATGTAAAGCAAGACTCGTGTGACTCCCTGACATTTTTCTCAAAAAAAAAAAAAAGAGAAAAAGCTTTCAAGAGTAAAAGGGTAATGCAGAAATGATTAGATGGATCGGATCTCTCCTGAGTTTTATGTCCTCTCTATTATACCTCCATGGGTGCCATCTCCATAGGGAGGAAAGGAAAGTGCATATTTCTGCATTTAATTCTTATTCTTTTTTTTTGTTCATTCACTGCCTCACCACCTGCGCCTCTTTATGATAATCTGAAATGTCTGCTTATGCCTATCCATGTATTCATGCTACAGTGATTGAAAATATCTGCAGCCTCCCCATTGTTCACCTTAATTTAAAAAGCCATGGCTCACGAAGAAAAAAAAAAAAAAGCTATTCCATTTCCCAATCTTTCTTTCTTTCTTTCTTTCTCTTTTGCTAAGTCTTTCTTTCTTTCTTTCTTTCTTTCTTTCTTCCTTTCTTTCACCAACAACATGATTTCTAAAATGGCATAATCGCAATTAATCAAAATGCCAGAAGACGCCTGGGAGAGCTCAAAGCATCAGAATGTACAACAAGTCCATGTTACTCAGGAACGTTTCTGGCACTGGTGGAATTGTTCTGAGCATTCAAATGCTGCGATTCCTCTTTCTTTGATGGTGCCTGGTGGGTTTTGAGAAGAGATTGGATAGCTGTTTGTCTGAAATGATACAGGGTCTCCTAAGGGGTGGGCTTCAGGGGTGAGGGAGCCTTTTTCACCTCTCTGAGCTCTGGAGGTTTTCCTCGAGCCTCCGAGAAGGTGAAAATGGCCTCCCGGGGCTCCGGAGGTTCTCTGGAGGTAAGAAACGGGCCCATTTCTCGCCTTCCGGAACTTCCGGGAGCCCCGTTTTTCACCCTCCCTGGCAGTGGTGGGATTCAATTTTTTTTTTACCACTGGTTCTGTGGGCGTGGCTTGGTGGTTGTGGCAGGGGAAGGATACTATAAAATCTCCAGTCAGAGGTGAGATTTGCTGGTTCTCCGAACTACTCAAAATTTCTGCTACCGGTTCTCCAGAACTGGTCAGAACCTGCTGAATATCACCTCTGCTCCCTGGGCTCTGGAGATTCTCTGGAGGAGAGAAATGGGCCTGTTTCCAGTCTCCTGGAACTTCCGGGAGCCCCATTTTTCACCCTCCCGGGGCCCCAGAGGTTCTCTGGAGGCCAGAAACGGGCCCATTTCCAGCCCACTGGAACTTCTGGGAGACCCATTTTTTACCCTCCCTGAGCTTCTGTGCGGGCTCTGCACTTACCTGGGATCCAAAATGGGCCACGTGGGGACTCCTGGGAGGGCAGGGCCAGCCTTTTGTTGCAACTACCAGTTCAGCCAACCAGATGTAAGATTAACATCTGGTTTGCCTGAAGCAGTGCGAACCGGTAGCAGCCCATCTCTGGTTTCTTGCTTGAGAAGGGAGTCAAGCTCTTCTCCAAAGCACCTGAAAGCAGAACAAGAAGCAACGGATGGAAGCTAATCAAGGAGAGAAGCAACCGAGAACTAAAGAAGAAATTTCCTGACAGTGAGGACAATTAATCAGTGGAACAACTTTCCTGCCTACAGAAGCTGTGAATGCTGCAACACTGGAAGTTTTGAATAGAACAGAACAGAATAGAATAGAATAGAAAATATGGAGTGGAATAGAATGGAATGGAATAGAATATAGAATAGAATAGAGTAGAGTAGAATAGAACAGAACAGAACAGAACAGAACAGAACAGAACAGAACAGAATAGAATAGAATAGAATAGAATAGAATAGAATAGAACAGAACAGAACAGAACAGAACAGAATAGAATAGAATAGAATAGAATAGAATAGAAAATATGGAGTGGAATAGAATGGAATGGAATAGAATATAGAATAGAATAGAGTAGAGTAGAATAGAACAGAACAGAACAGAACAGAACAGAACAGAACAGAACAGAATAGAATAGAATAGAATAGAACAGAACAGAATAGAATAGAATAGAATAGAATAGAAAATATGGAGTGGAATAGAATGGAATGGAATAGAATATAGAATAGAATAGAATAGAGTAGAGTAGAGTAGAATAGAATAGAATAGAATAGAATAGAATAGAATAGAATAGAATAGAATAGAACAGAACAGAACAGAAATTCTTTATTGTCCAAGTGTGATTGGACACACAAGGAATTTGTCTTGGTGCAAATGCTCTCAGTGTACATAAAAGAAAAGATACGCTCGTCAAGAGTCAAGAATCATCAGGTACAACACTTAATAATAGTCATGGGGTACAATAAGCAATCAAATCATACCAGGAAACAGTAAAAAAAAAAAATCCTCAGGATACAAGCAACAAAGTTACAGTCATACAGTCACAAGTGGGAGGGGATGGGTGATGAGGAGTGATGAGATTATTAATGGTAATACTAACAGTAATGCAGTTGCATTCCCAGCTTCTTTGCCGTGGTGATTCAGGCTGATATAACTGGAAAAAGACAGTCTTTCAAATAACCTGGCCCCAAACTATGTAGGTGACAATCAGCACCTTGAATTGGACCTGGAAGCAAATCGGCAGCCAATGCAGGTCCCACAGGATTAATAACACCTGTGCAAATAGATTTCAGCAAGGTATTCAAGCACAACCTACTTCTTAGTAAGCTAGAAAAAAGTGGAATAGATAGTTGGAGATCAGTGAGTTAGAAGAATAGCTGGAGCCTGTTCCCAGTGTGCGCATGTTCAGAGTTGCCAGAAGGGAACAGCTAAGGAACAACAGTCAACTCAGGAGTAAAGCCACAGGTAGATGGTGAATGGCCCCTCCCATAGGGAATAAAGAGGAGCTAAAAGGGAGTGGGGTTTTACAGGAGACAATTAGTTCAATTCATGAGGGTGAAGATCTATCTGTTCCTGACTCTTTGCCAAGTATCGTCTGCTACAGCATGGCGTTTGGTAGATATCAGCCTAGCAACTCTCCAAGCCTGATAGAGGTCTGTAGTTGTGAACTCTCAGGAAAGACTGTTGGGCGGGACTTTGCTGGAGAGGAATTCACTGTAAACTAAATAAAAGGGGTTTTTTATCAGGACGAGGAGTCGGCTTTGTGCTTTTGGGTTAGAAAAGATAGAAGCTGTGAAGAGGAAATGAACTGCAAAGCTTGAAAATGAGAAACAGAAGGCCGGTGAGTGCTATCCAGGTGTAATTAAGCAGAACGAGGTGATAACAAGGGATAAAGCACTAAAATTGAAAGGGAAAGCTCTGATGAGTATAGTTGCTCTAGATTTCTCCCCCCCCCCCCATTTCTTTGCCTGAATGATTCAGTTGCAATTTTTCTTTTCTTTTCTTTTTCAGAATTGGATGCTATCTGCAGTAGAGGCCGTCCTTGATTGGTGACCACAACTGACCCCCACAAATGTCTGTGGCCAAACCAGACAGTGGGTTCAGTGAGATTTCAGCCCACTTTACGACCTTTCTTGCCACCATTGTTAAGTGAATCCCTGTGGTGGTTAAGAGTGCAAAAAAGTTGTGAAGTGAACCCGGCTTCCCCTTTGACTTTTCTTGTGAGGCAGTCGCAAAAGGGGAATCACGCGACCCCCCCGGGGACACTGCAACGATAGGAAGCAGTTGACAAGCATCCGAACTTGGATCACATAACCGTGGGGAATGCTAAAACAATCGTAAGTAATGAAAACAGTGCTAAGTCACTTTTTTCTGTGTCATAGTAATCTTGAAGGGTCGCTAAACCAATGGTTGCAGGTCATGTAAGTCACAATCATTTGGTTAGAAACCGTTTGAAGAAGCCAGGAGGCTGTGAGTTCTACTTCTGACTTAGGCATGGAAGCTGGCTGTGGGATTTTGGGCCAATCAGCAATAGACTGGGAGTTCTAGTCCCACCTTGGGCATGAAAGCCAACTGGGTGTCTTTAGGCCAATCACCAGGAGACAGTGAATTCTAGTCCTGCCTTAGGCATGAAAGCCAACTGGGTGTCTTTAGGCCAATCACCAGGAGACAGTGAATTCTAGTCCTGCCTTAGGCATGAAAGCCAACTGGGTGACTTTAAGCCAATCACCAGGAGACAGTGAGTTCTAGTCCTGCCTTAGGCATGAAAGCCAACTGGGTGACTTTAGGCCAATCACCAGGAGACAGTGAGTTCTAGTCCTGCCTTAGGCATGAAAGCCAACTGGGTGACCTTAGGCCAATCACCAGGAGACAGTGAATTCTAGTCCTGCCTTAGGCATGAAAGCCAACTGGGTGTCTTTAGGCCAATCACCAGGAGACAGTGAATTCTAGTCCTGCCTTAGGTATGAAAGCCAACTGGGTGTCTTTAGCCCAATCACCAGGAGACAGTGAATTCTAGTCCCACCTTGGGCATGAAAGCCAACTGGGTGTCTTTAGGCCAATCACCAGGAGACAGTGAGTTCTAGTCCTGCCTTAGGCATGAAAGCCAACTGGGTGTCTTCAGGCCAATCACCAGGAGACATTGAGTTCTAGTCCTGCCTTAGGCATGAAAGTCAACTGGTTGACTTCAGGCCAATCACCAGGAGACATTGAGTTCTAGTCCTGCCTTAGGCATGAAAGCCAACTGGTTGACTTCAGGCCAATCACCTGGAGACAGTGAGTTCTAGTCCTGCCTTAGGCATGAAAGCCAACTGGGTGACTTTAGGCCAATCACCAGGAGACAGTGAGTTCTAGTCCTGCCTTAGGCATGAAAGCCAACTGGGTGTCTTTAGGCCAATCACCAGGAGACAGTGAGTTCTAATCCTGCCTTAGGCATGAAAGCCAACTGGTTGACCTTAGGCCAATCACCAGGAGACAGTGGGTTCTAGTCCTGCCTTAGGCATGAAAGCCAACTCGGTGACCTTAGGCCAATCACCAGGAGACATTGAGTTCTAGCCCTGCCTTAGGCATGAAAGCCAACTGGGTGTCTTTAGGCCAATCACCAGGAGACAGTGAATTCTAGTCCTGCCTTAGGCATGAAAGCCAACTGGGTGACTTTAAGCCAATCACCAGGAGACAGTGAGTTCTAGTCCTGCCTTAGGCATGAAAGCCAACTGGGTGACTTTAGGCCAATCACCAGGAGACAGTGAGTTCTAGTCCTGCCTTAGGCATGAAAGCCAACTGGGTGACCTTAGGCCAATCACCAGGAGACAGTGAATTCTAGTCCTGCCTTAGGCATGAAAGCCAACTGGGTGTCTTTAGGCCAATCACCAGGAGACAGTGAATTCTAGTCCTGCCTTAGGTATGAAAGCCAACTGGGTGTCTTTAGCCCAATCACCAGGAGACAGTGAATTCTAGTCCCACCTTGGGCATGAAAGCCAACTGGGTGTCTTTAGGCCAATCACCAGGAGACAGTGAGTTCTAGTCCTGCCTTAGGCATGAAAGCCAACTGGGTGTCTTCAGGCCAATCACCAGGAGACATTGAGTTCTAGTCCTGCCTTAGGCATGAAAGTCAACTGGTTGACTTCAGGCCAATCACCAGGAGACATTGAGTTCTAGTCCTGCCTTAGGCATGAAAGCCAACTGGTTGACTTCAGGCCAATCACCTGGAGACAGTGAGTTCTAGTCCTGCCTTAGGCATGAAAGCCAACTGGGTGACTTTAGGCCAATCACCAGGAGACAGTGAGTTCTAGTCCTGCCTTAGGCATGAAAGCCAACTGGGTGTCTTTAGGCCAATCACCAGGAGACAGTGAGTTCTAGTCCTGCCTTAGGCATGAAAGCCAACTGGTTGACCTTAGGCCAATCACCAGGAGACAGTGGGTTCTAGTCCTGCCTTAGGCATGAAAGCCAACTCGGTGACCTTAGGCCAATCACCAGGAGACATTGAGTTCTAGCCCTGCCTTAGGCATGAAAGCCAACTGGTTGACTTTAGGCCAATCACCAGGAGACAGTGAGTTCTAGTCCTGCCTTACGCATGAAAGCCAACTGGGTGTCTTTAGGCCAATCACCAGGAGACAGTGAGTTCTAGTCCTGCCTTACGCATGAAAGCCAACTGGTTGACTTTAGGCCAATCACCAGGAGACAGTGAATTCTAGTCCCACCTTGGGCATGAAAGCCAACTGGTTGACCTTAGGCCAATCATCAGGAGACATTGAGTTCTAGTCCTGCCTTAGGCATGAAAGCCAACTGCTTGACTTTAGGCCAATCACCAGGAGACAGTGAATTCTAGTCCTGCCTTAGGCATGAAAGCCAACTGGGTGACCTTAGGCCAATCACCAGGAGACATTGAGTTCTAGTCCTGCCTTTGAAATGAAAGCCAACTGGGTGACTGTTAAGTGCTGAACATGGGTCGAAATAAATGGAGACAGCCTCTGAACAGTGAACTCTCTGCTCTTTATTTACAAAGTGACTTCTCAAACCAGCAACAGTGAACTCTGCCTTATATAGGCAACCCTTGTAAGATTTGTCCAATAACGAGCTGTGAATGCTAGCTCTTTTAACCAATAAGAATTCTCTGTTAAGGGCCAATCGGATTCCTCAGAACTAACCAATCCGATCTGGCCGCCTAACAGCCAATCAGAAGTGCAGGGCCAGAACCCTGCACTTTACCTCAAGCTCATACTTTATTAACTATGGTACATACACAACACCCCTTCCCCCTGGCTTATTAATTACGGTGTAGTTATATAGTCCCTTAGATAGGACGGTTGTCTTTTAAGTCTTTCGGATTTTCATTGGATTGGTTGGTTGCAATCCTGTTGAGGTAGATTGTTGTTTGGCAGTGGTTCTGCCTCTTGCTCAGCTGCAATTCCTTGCGGTGCAAATGTTTCTCCTTCCTGCTCCATGTCCTGATATCACTTAGTTTGTCGTTCCCTTCGAGCAGGTTCCCTGGAACTTCATCTTCTTCCGTACCTCCCTCCCACCTCGGTTTGGTCATGGGGAAATTGTTGACTGGCCGTTGCGAGTCGTGACCGCAATTGGTCGATATACCGTTTCCACAATTTATTGTCACAGCATTTCACCACGTAGGATTTGGGGCCGGTCACTCGTACTACTGTCGCCTCTATCCCTAACAGGTCGCCCGATAAGTTTCGTGCGTAAACGAGGTCTCCTACCTGGAAGGTGTGACAGCGGCCGCTGGATCCTATTGGCTTTTCCGGTTCGTAAGCAGGGTGCAACCGGTCGAGGTGGGAGCGGAGTCTTCGTCCCATCAGTAGTTCAGCGGGAGTTCTGCCGGTGATGCTATGTGGAGTTATGTGTTGTAAAAAGAGAATTTGGTTGACCTTGTCATCGATATTGTCATAGTCCACTTTTTGCAAGGTCTTTTTTACAAATTGGATCATGCGTTCAGCTTGGCCATTGGTCGCAGGGTGCGCAGGCGAAGTGAGCGCATGGCAGATTCCGCGGTCAGTGAGGTACTGCTCGAACATTAGTGCAGTAAACTGTGGCCCGTTATCGGACACCAGGACGTCTGCTAATCCGTGGGTTGCAAATAGTCTGTTTAGAATCTTGATCACCGCCTTGGAGGTCATAGTCGTCATATGATGAATTTCTAGCCAATTGGAGTATGCGTTGATTGTAAGCAGGAAGGTATAGCCCTTGGTTGGCCCCGCAAAATCCAGGTGGATTCTGGACCAGGGTCCATGTGGCGTCTCCTATTCAGTAGGCATGGCTTTTGGTGGGGCGTTGCTGACTTGTTGGCAATTGGGACACGCTTTAACCCACTGCTTGATTTGCCGGTCCATGCCCGGCCACCGTGCGTAGCTTCGTGCAAGCGCCTTCATTCGCACAATGCCGGGGTGGCCCTCATGCAGAACTCGCAGCAGCGTCTTCCAGAGTCGCTCTGGGACAACGACACTATCGCCCCAGATGATACAGCCCTTTTGGGAGAAAAGTTCAGTCTGTCGAGATTTGAATGGTGTGAAGTCATCTGGTACTTGGTCCAATGGCCATCCACGTTCTACCCAGCCTAGGACTCGAGCTAGGGTGTGGTCTCGTTTGGTTTCTCTCATGATGTCTCGGGTGGTCATAGGCGGCGAGTTGAGTGTTTCGATCTGCAACGTGGTTGCCGTTGGTGCTGGATCGTCGAGAGTCTCTGAAAGTGGTGCTCGGCTCAATGCGTCAGCATGGGGAATGGCTTTCCCCGGGCGATATTGCAGCCAATAATTATAAGCAGCTAGGAATTCTGACCATCAGGTCATTCTAGGGGATAATATGTAGGGGGTTGGCTTGTCCCCGGCTATTATCCCTAGCAATGGTTTTTGGTCAGTTACAATGGTAAATGTCCTTCCATACACATATTCATGAAATTTCTTTACAGGTGAAACGATTGCGAGAACTTCTTTATCAATTTGTCCATGGTTCCGCTCTGCTTGTGAAAGAGTCTTCGAAAAGTATGCAACAGGGGCTTCGTTCCCATTAGGCAGTACATGGCTCAAAATGGCGCCCACTCCAAAAGGCGATGCATCACAGGTTATAACTAACGGCAAAGTCTCGTTATACTGCATAAGTACAGAGTCAGATGTGAGCAGTTTTTTGACATTCCGAAATGCTTGCTCTTCCCGGTAACCCCATACCCACAATGCTTTTTTATCTAATAACCGGTGTAACGGTTCAGCGACAGTTGCCTTGTGCGGTAAAAATACATTATAGAAATTAATGAGGCCTAAGAACGCCTGGAGATCGGCCTTGTTGTGTGGCCTGGGAGCATTTTTGATCGCTTTTAATTTACTTTCGGTAGGATGAATGCCCTGGCTATCAATCTGGTACCCTAGAAACTCAACACTGTCAGTATACAATTGAAATTTATTTTTTTTCACCTGAAGTCCGGCCTCTGGAATTTTTTAGGACGCATTTCAAATGGTCCTGTAAGATTTTTTGGGTAGGGACTGCAATTAATACATCATCAAAATAAGGGACCACGTCCTTGATTCCTTGTAATAACCTTTCCATAAGGCTCTGGAAGATCCCCGGGGCTACACTAACTCCGAATTGCAATCAGGTACATTTAATGGCACCCCTGTTCATTATAATAGTTTGGGCTCGAGCCGTTTTTTCATCCACTGGTAATTGTTGATAAGCTTGAGCTAAATCTAATTTAGCGAAAACCTTCCCGCCCCCAAAGGAATGGAGGAGGTGCTGCACCACTGGAACTGGATACGCATTCTGTTGTAGGGCGTGGTTCAAAGTGGCCCGGTAGTCCCCACAAATTCGGATTGACCCATCTGGCTTAATGGGTGTTACAATAGGGGTTTCCCATGGAGAGTGATCGATGGGCTTCAACACCCCTTGAGCAATTAGCTTGTCGAGTTGTTCGTCGATTTTTGATTTAAGAGCGAACGGAACTTGATGGGGCTTTAAGCGAATGGGAGCTACTTTTGGATCTAGACTGAATGAGATCGGGGTCCCCTTATACTCGCCTAAGCTGTCCGCGAAGACATCACTGAACTCAGAGATAAGGTCTTCCTCCCACTCACAACCACCGACTCGGTTCACGCCAGCCACTTCAATGCCGAACCATTGGAGGCCTAGTAGTCTAGGCCTATCTCTATTGATGACCGTTAGAGGTAAGTACGCTGAATGCTTCTTGAAGGAGACTCGGACTCGGCAGGACCTGGCAATGGGGATTCGATTCCCTTGGTAGTCCTTGAGGATGAGGCATTGAAATTGGAGGTCTTGGCGTTGAATTGTGGGGATGAGTTGCTTGAGAGTCTTCCAGGACACCATCGAGAGGGACGATCCCGAGTCGACCTCCATGTGGCAAGGCTAGTTCTCGATGGCTACCGTGACTCGGATTTTCTTAGTGTCCAAAGCTGAGGCGTGACCGATAGTGATAGTATAGTGAACCTCTTCCCTCTGCAAAGCTTGATTTCTGTAGGAGTGGTTTACTGGCTCTCACCTTACAGGATGGTTTCCTGTCAATTGGCGATAGTTAGTCCCTTTTGAGGCCTGGCTGAGTCCTGGAAAGCTGCAGCAGACCCGGCCGATGTGGCCTCGTTTTCCGCACTCATGGCAGAGTGCATCGCGGAATTTGCATTTGGACCTGGTATGGTTGGCTCCACAGCCAGCGCAAGGGCGTAAGGGCTTCGGGCGAGGGTCCCGGTTGGACCGCAGTCGATGGACCCCTTCTTTGTCGCTGTCTGACGACGAAGAGAGTCCTCGTGGTGCGTTGTTAATAGCTGCCCTTCTGTGCTAGGTGAGATTTCACTGGCCGGTGGTGGTACCGGAGTGTGGCTTTGCCGTAGTTGTGCAGCCGACTTTTTGGTCGCCTCTGCTGCCGTGGCTTCGGCGATGGCGTCAGCAAGGCTGATGTCACCTTTTGCCATCAGCTTGCTTTGCAGGCCTAGTGCATCTAGTCCCAGAACTATTTGATCTCTCAGTGCCTCTTCTAAATCGGCGAACCCGCAGAGGCCCCCTAAATTTCAGAGGTCTGCCATGAAATCGGCCACGCTTTCCCCTTTTCGTTGGTTCCTCTGATAAAACTCGTGGCGTCTCACGAGCATAGGCACGGTTGGCGCGTAATGGCCTCTCAGGATGGGTTCGAAGTCGTCTCAGCTCATGGCCTTCACTTCTCGAGGTTTGGTGAGTGCTTTAGCCATCTTAAATACAGCTGGGCCGCAATGCGTCAGGAACAACGCCCTTTTTTTTGCTGGCATGGCGTCCTTCAAGTTGTTCGTCTCGAGGAACATTTGGAAGCGATCCATGTAGGATTCCCAATCCTTTTGGTTTGGATCAAACGGAGCGGGTGGTACGATGCCACCGGACATGGTTCCGTTGTTGGCGTCGTCTGTCACGTGCTCGGTGTTGCTTTCTGGCTTCTTTGGTTCAGACGTCTCCAAATCCCACCTTCGTCGCTAATGTTAAGTACTGAACATGGGTCGAAATAAATGGAGACAGCCTCTGAACGGTGAACTTTCAGCTCTTTATTGCATAGTGACTTCTCCGTACAACAACAGTGAACTCTGCCTTATATAGGCAACCCTTGTAAGATTTATCCAATAATGAGCTATGAACGCTAGCTCTTTTAACCAATAAGAATTCTCTGTTAAGGGCCAATCGGATTCCTCAGAACTAACCAATCCGATCTGGCCGCCTAACAGCCAATCAGAAGTGCAGGGCCAGAACCCTGCACTTTACCTCAAGCTCATACTTTATTAACTATGGTACATACACAACAGTGACCTTAGGCCAATCACCAGGAGACAGTGAGTTCTAGTTCTGCCTTAGGCATGAAAGCCAACTGGGTGACCTTAGGCCAGTGATGGTGAACCTTTTTCTTGTGGTGTGCTGAAAGCGCGTGCATGTGCTGGCACCCACAATGCAATGCACCCACCTCCCTTGCGCATGCATGCGCAACATCCCCACCCTGCCCCCTTACCTGCACTGTACATGCATGCGCCTCCCAGCTGATTTTTGGCCCGTTTGAGGCCATTTTTGCCCTTGCAGAGGCCAAAAAGGGGGCCTTCTGGAAATACCAGAAGTGCACGTTTTCAGCCTTTGGAGGGCCTCTGGAGCCCAGCTGTTTTCACCCTCCTGGAGCCTCAAGGGAAGCTTCTGGAGCCTTGGGTGGCTGAAAACAGGCCTGTTTTGGCACTTCCGCTATTTCCAGGAGGCCTGTTTTCCGGCTTCCAAGGCTGCAGAGGCTTCCCTCAAGCCGCAGGAGTGCGAAAACGGCCTCAAACAGGCCGAAAATCAGCTGGGAGGCACGTGTATGCAGAAATGGCTCTGCATGCCACCTGTGGCACGTGTGCCCTAGGTTCGCCATCACGGCCTTAGGCCAATCATCAGGAGATGGTGAGTTCTAGTCCTACTTTAGGCATGAAAGCCAGCTGGGTGACTTTAGGCCAGCCTCTCTCTCTCTCTCTCACTCAACCCACCTCACAAGGTTGTTGTTATTGTGGGGAAAATATTCAGGAGGAAGGTATGTTGGATATGTTTGCCTCCTTGAGTTATTTGTAAAAATAATATAAGGGGATACAGAGAGACAGACAGACAGACAGACAGTTTCCCAACACTAAATATTTAAAGCATGCTGCTTTCTCTTCAGGAATGAAGGTTAGTGGCCAATAGTAACAGAACAACAAAGTTGGAAGGGACTTCAGAAGTCTTCTAGTCCAACTCCTTCCTCAAGTAGGAGACGCTAGAGCATTTCAGACAAATGGTTGCCCAATCTCTTCTTAAAGGTTTTGGTGTTGGAGCACACACACCTGCTGAAGATCAGCTGTTCCACTGATTAATTGTTCTCACTCTTCCGCAAATTTTTCCTTCCTTCTAGATTGCTTCTCTCCTTGATGAGTTTCCATCTGTTGCTTCTTGTTTTGCCCTCAGGTGCTTTGGAGAATAGCTTGACTCACTCTTCTTTGGGGCCGCCACTTAGATAGCAGAACACTGCTATCATGTCACCCCCTAATCCTTCTTTTTATTAAACTAGACATACCCAGTTCCAGCAACCCTTCTTTATCTGTTCCTGCCACCTAATCATCTTTGTTCCTCTTCCTTGCACTCTTTCCAGAGTCTCAATGTCTTTTTAGCATCGTAGTGACCAAAACTGGATGCAGTACTCCAAGGGGTGGCCTTTCCAAGGCCACAATTATTCCACCCTCTGCAAAGTTCTCCTCTTTGTAAACCAAAATGGATCGTGGTCCATGCCCCATTCCTTCACTTTCCCAGGAACCGAAATTTTGGATGCCATTTTGAGCCATCCTCCTCCCTTTCTGCTTTGAGCCCCCAGACTTTTCAAGACAACCCCACCTTGCTTATATGTCCCTTGTTGCCTGAGCCATTGGACATTCCCCCAGAATTGTGTTGCACAGGGCAGGTGTGTGAAAAAGGATTCCAGAAACCTCACGATTGTCACATTGCAAGCCAGCTCTATGTAAATTAAGTTGAGAATGGTAGGTTCTCCACGGCAGATGGCTTTGGAAATAATGAAGGCTAAGAAATGCACGCCGTCCCCTTCCTCTGCTGCCACCCCCCTTCTTCCCTGTCCATGTTCCAGTTGCCATGGCAGACCACGAGGCTGGAATGGATTCTGCTTATTAAATTTGCAAGCTCTTGTGTACTCAGGATGAATGGGGCTCAGTTGTGGAGAGAGGCCCAGCCTCAGATGACACCCGGGCTAGTTTTTTTTCTTTTTATCTTAAAAAAACAGGCATTGCAAACAAAGGCTGCACAGGTCTTATTAATCTATTAACAGCGACCTCAGAGAGTTCAGACCTGGGGCTTTTTAAATCAGAGGGCAAGGTGTTTTTCCGGACATGCAAATAAAACTCCTTGTTCTTCTGATGAGAGTTACCACCAAGAGATGGTTGTTTATCGGAGAAATGGGTGTGTGTGTGTGTGTGGATTTTATTTGTTTTGAGGCAAGCAGTATGAAGTCCCCCACCTCCTTCCTCTCCCTCTCTGCATTTTTTAAAAATATGTCAAGTTCTGAGATGCTCTCAAAGAAACCAAAGGAAGTCTTCGTAATAGGAAATAAAGGTCATGACTTCCCTGGATTGCTGAGAAGGCGCATTTAGGCACTGGGGAGAAGATTGCCAGAACGAACATCAAATGGATCAAGAAGGAAAAAAAAATGTGGATTCTACAGCTTAAAGAAAAGAAAAAGGAAAGCTCAGGATTCAAAAAGATCTTGACGGATCTGGACTTGATGGATCTCTTGGCCCTATCCAACAAAATGAAATTTAATGCGGAGAAAAGCAAAGTTTTACAGCTAGGAAGGAAAGGTATAAGTACAGTTTAAGTGAAATATGGCTCAAAAACAGAAACTGGGAGAGGGATCTTGGCGTTCTAGTGGATGATCGCTTAAATATGAGCCAGAAGTTTGTGGTAGCGGCCAAAAAAGCTAATACAATCCTTGGTGGTATAAATAGAGGTCTCTTAAACGAAAATTTATCAAATATAAATCCATATAAACATAAAACAATATAAATCTGTTGTGAATGCATAATACCAATAAAGTTATCATTGAGCTTGAAGTCTAGTGCAGGGTTCTGGCCCTGCACTTCTGATTGGCTGTTGATGGCCCGATCGGATTGGCCCGTTTGGAAGCATCCTGTTCTGTACCTTAATTTGAATTCTTGAGATCCCCGTGCTTTGATTGGCCAAAGCGCGGGGCGATCGGATTGGTTAGGCGAGCTGCGCCGATTGGCTCACTTGGAATCTCCCGCAATTGATAGATTCGAATCGCGGGAGATTCAAAGTGGTGCCATTGGCTGCGGCTGCCGCGGCTTGGAAATAAAAAGGCGCAAAGTTTTTCAAAGAGCCAGTTCGGTTCCTGACTTCAATATAGAGCTGATACAAAGTCACCGGCTCCTGGCTTCCTTCCACGCGGACTTAACACATCCGATTGGCCACTAACAGACCATTCCTATTGGTTAAAAGGAGCTAGCACTCTAGGTTCGCTATTGGTTAAGTAGTTAATGAGTTGCCTATGTAAGTAAGGCTTGAGCAGCCTTTGAGCTGAGCTGTCACATCATGTAAATAAAGAGTTTGAAGTTCACTGTTTCTACTGGCTCGTCTCCATCTTTCGCACCCTTGCTCCAGACTTAACACTGGCGACGAGGATGGGATTGGATGACATCAGAGCCAACTAAGCACGTGACGGAAGCGCACAACGGCGGAACCTTGTCCGGCGGCGCAATACTACCCGCTCCATTCGATCCAGCTCAAGAAGACTGGGAGTCTTACATGGATCGTTTCCAGATGTTTTTAGAAACAAATAATCTGAAGGATGCAACGACCGGAAAGAAACGGGCAGTGTTCCTGATGCACTGCAGCCCAACGGTTTTTAAGATGGCCAAGGCATTAGCGAAACCGGCCAAAGTGAAGGCCATGGACTGGGACGTCCTCAAACCGCTGCTAAGGGCCCACTACGCACCCGCTGTTCCAACGCTCGTAAGATGATACGAGTTCTACCAACGGAACCAGCGGAAAGGAGAAAGCATCACCGGTTTTGTTGCAGACCTCCGGAACTTGGGAGGCCTTTGCGATTTTGCCAACCTGGAAGAGGCTTTGAGAGACAGAGTGGTCCTGGGACTAGACGCTCTAAACGTACAAAGCAAAATAATGGCAAAGGGCGACATCACCCTTAAAGACGCCATAGCTGAAGCTACAGCAGTTGAGGCAACCAAGAAGTCGGCTGCTCAACTGTGCCGAATTCGCACTCCAAACCACCAACCGGACAGCGAAATTTCACCCAATGCAGAACGGTGACGTTCCACGGCCCATCATGAGGACCTCTCTTCGTTGTCAGACAGCGACGAAGAAGAGGTCCATCGCCTATGGACCCACCGGGAATGACACCCAAGGTCCCAACAACAACAACCCTGCGCTGGCTGCGGGGCCAACCACTCTTGCTCTGACTGCAAATTCCGCGACGCACTCTGCTATGAGTGCGAGAAACGAGGCCACATTGGGCGGATCTGTAGAAGCCTCCTTGGACCCAGCCCGACCTCGAAAGGAACCCATCTCCGCCAACCGACAGGGAATCGCCCTGAAAGGCTAGAACCAGTAAACCACTCCTACGGAAACCGACCCGTGAATCGTCCAGCGAGAAGATAAGAGGAGCACCAAACACTCACTATTGGCCATGCCTCTTCACTAGACGCCCAGAAAATTCGGGTCAACGTGAACATTGAAAATCGGCCCTGCCCAATGGAAGTAGACTCGGGATCATCCCTCTCAATGGTCTCATGGAAGACCCTCAAGCAACTCATCCCCACAATCCGGCGCCAAGACCTACAATTTCTACGGCTCATCCTAAAGGACTACCAGGGGAACTGAATTCCAGTTGCGGGATCCAGCCGAGTCTGAGTTACGTTCAAGAACTGCACGGCGTACTTACTCCTAATGGTGATCGATGAGGACCGGCCTAGCCTGTTGGGCCTGCAGTGGTTTGCACCACTCGGCATCGAAGTGGCAGGCATTAATCGAATCGACGGCCGTGACTGGGAGGAAGACCTCGCCCATGAATTCAGAGACGTTTTCAAGGAAAATTTAGGTGAGTACAAGGGGACCCCGATATCTTTTAGCCTTAATCCAAAGATAGTGCACATCCGCCTTAAGCCTCGTCGAGTTCTGTTCGCTCTAAAACCGAAAATCAACGAGCAGCTAGGTAAGTTAATTGCTCAGGGAGTCTTAAAGCCAATGGATCACTCTCCTTGGGAAATGCCTATTGTGACACCCATTAAGCCGGACGGCTCCATAAGAATTTGTGGGGACTACCGGGCCACCCTGAACCATGCACTGCAACAGAACCCATATCCGGTGCTGGTAGTACAGCACCTCCTCCATTCCCTGGGGGGCGGAAAAGTCTTTGCTAAATTAGACTTAGCTCAGGCTTACCAGCAATTGCCGGTTGACGAAACAACGGCACAGGCACAGACTATCGTAACACACCGTGGCGCATTTAAGTGTACAAGGCTTCAATTCGGAGTCAGTGTAGCCCCAGGGATCTTTCAGAGCCTAATGGAGAGACTATTGCAAGGGATCAAGGGCGTTGTCCCCTATTTCGACGATGTGCTTATTGCTGCCCCCACTCAAAAAAATTTGCAGGAGCGTTTAAGATTAGTATTACAAAAATTTCAGGAAGCAGGCTTGAAAGTTAAAAAAAATAAATGCAAAATGTGTACCGACCATGTTGAATTCTTAGGGTACCTAATTGACAGTCAGGGTATTCACCCTACTGATAGTAAATTAAGAGCAATAAAGAATGCTCCCAGACCCCAGAACAAGACCGACCTCCAGGCATCCCTAGGCCTCATCAACTTCTATAATGTATTCTTGCCGCACAAGGCTACGGTTGCTGAACCGCTACATCGTCTTTTAGACAAAAAAGCAAACTGGGTATGGGGTCACAAAGAAGAGCAGGCGTTCTGTCATGTAAAGAAAC
This sequence comes from Hydrophis major, assembly GCA_033807585.1. Classification (NCBI taxonomy): domain Eukaryota; kingdom Metazoa; phylum Chordata; class Lepidosauria; order Squamata; family Elapidae; genus Hydrophis; species Hydrophis major. The sequence goes on from CM066330.1 coordinate 257,999,702, forward strand.
TACTGACTTCGGATGCCGTGCTTATGCAGTACAATGAGACTTTGCCATTAAACATAACCTGTGATGCATCGCCTTTTGGAGTGGGCGCCACTTTGAGTCATTTGTTACCTAACGGTAACGAAACCCCTGTTGCTTACTTTTCAAAGACGCTCTCGAAAACCGAGCGAAATTACAGCCAAATTGATAAGGAAGCCTTGGTGATTGTGTCAGCAGTTAAGAGGTTTCATGAGTACGTGTACGGCCGGAATTTCACCATTGTAACTGACCACAAACCATTGCTGGGGATCATTGCTGGGGATAAACCAACTCCCTACAAACTATCTCACCGAATGACCCACTGGTCAGAATTCTTGGCTGCCTACAATTATCAGCTACAATATTGTCCGGGGAAAGCTATTCCCCACGCTGATGCGCTGAGCCGTACACCGCTCCCTGAAACTATTAACGATCTTGCACCAACGATGACAGCGTTGTAGATCGAGACACTCCACACGCCGCCATTGACTGCCAGTGACATCGCGAGAGAAACAAAACGCGACCCCATCTTGGCGTGAGTCCTCACGTGGGTGGAACGTGGATGGCCATTGGACCAAGTACCAGACAACTTTGCACCATTCAAAAGTCGTCAAACAGAGCTGTTCTCACAGAAGGGCTGTGTCATCTGGGGTGATAGAGTCGTTATCCCAGAACGACTCCAACAAACGCTGCTAAGAACCTTGCACGAGGGCCACCCTGGCATCGTGCGCATGAAGGGCCTTGCACGAAGCTACGCGTGGTGGCCAGGCATCGATAGACAAATTGAATAATGGGTTAAAACTTGCAAGAGATGCCAAGAAGTAAGCAACGCTCCATCAAAGGCAACCCCAACTGAATGGGAGACGCCGCGGGGACCCTGGTCCCACATCCATCTGGATTTTGCTGGGCCGACCAAAGGCCACACATTCCTGCTAACTGTCGACGCCTACTCGAACTGGCTCGAGTTTCACTGAATGAGCAGCACAACCACTGACGCAGTCATCAAAAGACTAGAAAGACTTTTTGCAACCCACGGATTACCAGACATCCTGGTATCCGACAACGGGCCCCAATTTACCGCGCTACCTTTTGAGCAGTACTTGGCTGACCGGGGCATTCGACATGCGCTCACTTTGCCTGTGCACCCTGCTGCAAACGGTAGGGCTGAGCGCATGGTTCAATTCATCAAGAAGACTCTGCAAAAGATCGATTACGATTACATCGACGAAAAGATCAACTGGATACTTTTCCTGCAGCACATTACACCTCACAGCATCACCAACAAAACTCCTGCCGAACTTCTAATGGGACGCAAGCTCCGCTCCCACCTCGACCATTTACACTCAGCCTATGAACCCGAAAAGCCACTCGGGTCCAGCAGCCGATGCCGTACCTTCCAGGTAGGCGATCTCATATTCGCTAAAAACTTTGCAGGCAATCCGTTGTGGGTGGAAGCGACCGTAATCTGTGTAACCGGCCCTAGATCATACCTCGTACAGTGCCCTGACAATAGACTTTGGAAGCTCCACATAGATCAGCTACGATCGCGGGGGAGATACAGGGGGGGGGGGGAGATACAGAGGAAAGCGAATTATTATTCGAAAGAAACCCTTTCGAAGAGACTGATATGGGAACGGAAACACAGGAACAGGAATCTGGGACCGGAGTAAACGCACCTCAGGAAATGGCCAGTGATATTGATGACAATGAGAACGCGAACTCTGAACCAGAGGCACCCGTACCGCTTCACAATGATCTACCTCAGCAAGAGTGCAGCCAACCGACTGGTACCTTGCGAAAATCGAAAAGAATAATTAAACAACTGTCCTATCAGGTAGTTGCTGGTACGCCTGAGCTAAGTCCAATTTCACAAATATTTTTCCACCACCCAGGGAGTGAAGAAGGTGTTGGACCACCGGTACTGGGTAAGCGCTCTGTTGAAGAGCATGATTTAGGGTGGTCTGGTAATCCCCACAAATTCTTAACGAACCATCTGGCTTCATGGGCATTACTATTGGATTTTCCCAACAGGCATGGTCAATCGGTTCCAACACGCCCTGGGCTATCAGTTTATCTAGCTGCTCGTTGATCTTCGGCTCGAGGGCAAAAGGCACCCGACGAGGCTTAAGCTGAATGGGAGCTACATCGGGGCTGAGATTAAACGATATAGGGGTCCCCTTGTACTTGCCTAATGTTCCTGTGAACACGTCCTGGAATTCCTGGATGAGGGCCTCTTCCCAGTCGTCGCTTCTGGTTTGGTGTATGCTGGCTAGTTCAATCCCGAGTGGGGTGAACCACTGTAACCCCAACAAACTGGGCTGGTCACGATCGACGACAGTCAGGGGAAGCGTCGCAGTGCGGTCCTTGAAGGATACTTGGATGTGGCTGGAACAGACAACTGGAATTCTGTTTCCCTGATAGTCTTTTAGGAAGATTCATTGAGTGCTGAGGTCCTGGTGGCAGATGGCAGGAATCAGCTGTTTGAGGGTTTTCCAGGATACCATCAATAGGGATGACCCCAAATTGACTTCCATCACGCACGGTTGATTCTCAATAGTAACCCTTACGTGGATCTTTCTTGCATTGAACAATGAAGCGTGGCCGATAATAATGGTTTGATGGGTCTCTTCTCGTCTCGTTGAAGAGGCAGGTGCTCGATTTCTGTGGTAGTAGTGGTTGTTCCATTGGTGGTTCAGGCGGTCCTGATTCTCAGGTGGTTTGCCTGTCTCCTGGCGGAGGTTGTTCTCCCTTCGGCTGGGACTGGACTCCCGCTTGCATCTGCAGACCTTCGCGATGTGGCCTCTTTTCCCGCAGGTACGGCAGAGTGCGTCGAGGAATTTACAGTCTGATCGAGAGTGGTTTGCCTTGCAACCAGCACATTGGCGCGGAAGTCTCTGGTTCCTTTGCTCTCGTTCCGAGCGGAGCCGGTTGACCTCTTCCTCACTGTCTGAGGATGACTCGAGGTCTTCATGGTGGGCAGTAATAGCGTGCTTCTCAGCGGCGAGCGGGCTATCATTAGCGAGTTGCCGATGCGGTGCATTCGCTCAGTGCATTCGAGCGGCTGACTTCCTGGTTGCTTCTGCAGCAGTAGCATCGGTGATGACATCTGCAAGACTGATGTCTCCTTTCGCCATGAGTTTGCTCTGTACCGTGGGGGCATCTAATCCCAGAACTATGCGGTCTCTCAGGGCTTCCTTGAGGTTTGCAAAACCACAAAGGCCTCCTAGGTTCCGGAGGTCAGCTACGAAGTCCCCAATGCTCTCGTTCTTCCGTTGGTCCCTCTGGTAAAACTCGTATCTTTGTATCAGTGTAGGTACTGCAGGTGCATAATGGGCCCAGAGGATCGGCGCAAGGTTATCCCAATCCATGATCTTCACTTCCGCTGGTTTGGAAAGTGCTTTAGCCATTTTGAAAACGGCGGGGCCGCAGTGAGTTAGGAACACCGCTCGTTTCTTGCCAGGCATAGCATCTTTTAAATTGTTGGTCTCTAGGAACATCTGGAAACGATCTATATATGAGTCCCAGTCTTCGGTTGCTGGGTCAAATGGAGCAGGTGGTATGGCGCCACTGGTCATTTTGCCGTTTGTTGCGTGCGCTCTTCAGCCATGTGCTCTGTCTTGTTCGATGAGTACTTAGTCAGCTCTATCGTCTCCAAATCCCACCTTCATCACCAGTGTTAAGTCCTGAGCATGGGCGCAAGGAACAGAGACAAGACATCGAACGGTGACTTCAACTCTTTTTTGTGAAATAAGAACAGAGCAAATACTTGGGCAGCAGCAGCTCTTTTATAGAGCTGGCTGCTGTCAAAACAACCAATGATTTGAGTTTACCGCTCTCACAAGCGTCCAATCAGAAAGGCCCATTAACAGCCAATCAGACTGGCCAGAAACGACCAATCATGACTCGCTATTCGCGGGCCAATGAGAAGTGCAGGATTACAAGCCTGCTGCAAAGTAAAGCTATTTAGGGTTGTTACTGATGCGTTGGCTTAGTCCATAACAAACATGATCGCAATATTACAGTGTTTGAGGGGCTGACACAAAGAGGACAAGGTCAACTTATTTTCCAAAGCACCTGAAGGCAGGACAAGAAACAATGGAGGGAAACTATTCAAGGAAAGAAGCAACCTGGAATTAAGGAGAAACTTCCTAACAGTGAGAACAATTAACCAGTGGAATAGAAGTTGCCTTCAGAAATTGTGGGTGCTTCATCACTGGAGTTTTTAAGAAGAGATTGGACAACCATTTTTCTGCAATGGTATAGGGCTGTGATGGTGAACCTATGGCACGCGTGCCACAGGTAGCACACAAAGCCATTTGTGCCGGCATGTGAGCCTCAGGCAAACTTACCTCACTGTGCATGCGTGCACCTCACAACTGATTTTTGGCCTGTTTGAGGCCTTTTTCAGCTTCCCAGAGGCTTGAGGACGGCTTCTGCAGCCTTTGCAGGCTGAAAAATAGGCCCGTTTCGTGACTTCCTGTAATACCGGACGTGATGAAACGGGCCTATTTTTCAGACTGCAAAGGCTGCAGAAGCCTTCCTCAAGCCTCTGGGAAGCCGAAAAAGGGCTCAGATGGATCAAAAATCAGCTGGGAGGCGCAGTGCAGGTGAGGGGGGGGAGGGATTGCTTGCGCATGCACAGGGAGCGGTGTGTGTGTGTGTGCTCATTGACTTCTGGGTACTGGCACAATTTTTGGCACAGGAGCCCAAAAAGGTTAGCCATCACTGGCATAGGGTCTCCTGCTTAAGCAGTGGGTTGGACTAGAAGACCTCCAGGATCCCTTCCAGCTCTGTTATTCTGTTACTATTGGCCATTAGCCTTCACTCCTAAAGAGAAAGCAGCATGCTTAAATATTTAGTGCCAAGAAATTATCTATCTTGTGCAGTTCAAATTAGTTAATGAATACATATGCCACATATCTCTCCTAGAGCTATGACTATAGGTGATATTATTTATTCAATTTATATGATAACTATTTCAGTCTTGAACAGAATCCAAACTGTCGGGGAAAGAGAAATAACAGGCTGTTTGAGTTGTAAATAGGCTGCCATTGCTGACTCAAGCCTCTTACCTATCAAGGCTAGCACAGGTGGTCCTCGGCTTGCCACAGTTCATTTAGTGACCGTTCAAAAGTTAGAAGACACTGAAAAAAGTGACTTATGACCCATTTTTTCACCCTTATGGCCACTGCAGCATCCCTGTGGTCACATGAACAAAATTCAAGTGCTTGGCCACTGACTCGTATTTATGATGGTTGCAGTGTCCCGGGGTCACGCGATCGTCCCGTTTGCGACCTTCCGACAGGCGAAGTCCATGGGGAAGGCCAGATTCACATAACAACTGGGTTACTCACTTAATGACTGCAGTGATTCACTTAACAGCTGAGGCACAAAAGGTCACAAAATGGGGCAGAACTCATTGAAGAAATGTTTCACATAAATTTTGGGCTCGGTTGTGGGAGTAAGTCGAGGATTACCTGTATTAGTAGAGAAGGAAAAGTTATCAAAAAATAAAAATAAAAATAATAAAGGCAGAGCAATGTTACGACATCAGGCGACCCAATCCGTTTTTTCTTTTTACCTCAGAGCATTGATTCCCAACCTCAGTCATTTTAAGATGGGTGGACTTCATTTTCCAGAATTCCCCAGCCGACTTTGATCATCCCTGAGCCTAATTCTTTGCTGCAGGCAAAATCTCTCCTTAAGAAGAAAAAGAAAAAACAAAGAAACGAATCATTAAAAAGTCGACTGAAGAACAAAAGCTGGCTGGTCACCGAGAAGGGTTGCCAGCGGGATGTTGGTGCACCTTAACAGCACACCGGGGACTCACAAGTCTCAGGCCATAGAGTTCAGTTTTCATAAAGTCGAATAAATGAGCAATACCCAAAGGCAACAGAAACACAAAGAGACTATTGAAAGAAGTTGGACTTTGACTTAAAATTACTTGTTTATTTTAATTGTGTTTTTTTTCCCCCTCTTCCTTCTGGCAGCCTGTGCATAGCAGGTGCCCCCCTGGGATTACCTCAGATAGTCTGAGAAGGGTTCCGTTTCCCTTTCTGGACTTGTTTTTATTTTGGGCGTTTTTATTTTCATTAACTAGTGTTATCAGATTGTAGTTGTAGTATAAAGAGGCAGCGTAGTCCAGTGGTTAAACCTGGGTGACTTTGGGCCAATCTCTAGGAGACATTGAATTCTAGTCCCGCCTTAGGCATGAAAGGCGGCTGGGTGACTTTGGCCCAATCACTAGGAGACATTGAATTCTAGTCCCACCTTAGGCGTGAAAGGCGGCTGGGTGACTTTGGCCCAATCACTAGGAGACACTGAATTCCAGTCCTACCTTAGGCATAAAAAGCGGCAGGGTGACTTTGGCCCAATCACTAGGAGACACTGAATTCTAGTCCTGCCTTAGGCATGAAAAGCGGCAGGGTGACTTTGGCCCAATCACTAGGAGACACTGAATTCTAGTCCTGCCTTAGGCATGAAAAGCGGCAGGGTGACTTTGGCCCAATCACTAGGAGACACTGAATTCTAGTCCTGCCTTAGGCATGAAAAGCGGCTGGGTGACTTTGGCCCAATCACTAGGAGACACTGAATTCTAGTCCTGCCTTAGGCATGAAAAGCGGCTGGGTGACTTTGGCCCAATCACTAGGAGACAATGAGTTTCAAGGACTACCTGTTTGTAATCATCTACTGCATTAATACCTATTAGCCAGAGGTTCAAGGAAACTCCCACCAATAAAGGGATGCTAAGATGATCTTAGCCAGAGAGAGAGAAAGCCACTCTGGTGAAAGGCACGATGCTAAAAACCAGGAGACTGTGAGTTCTAGTCTTGCCTTAGGCCCAGCCAGTTGGATCACCTTGGGCCGGTCGGTCTCTCTCAGCCCTGGAAGAAGGCAATGAATGGCAAACTGCTTCTGAAAAAAAGGTTGCCAAGAAAACTGCAAGGATCTTTTCAGATACACATACACACACACACACACACACACACACACAAACTTATCCAGTTCTCAAAATTTCTATAGTTTAGCCCTCCTTTTTTCCTCTTTCTTCTTAGTACATCTGGTTCATTCATAAATATTTCTAGTTGGGATTACCCAATTTTTCTCCCTCTTCCAAAGGTGGTTGAAATTTCACAAAATTTGTTGCCAGTCATTTTTTATTTTTTTTTTTGGTTTTTGTTTGCAAATTTCACTTGAAATGGAGTAACATTTTCACTTCCTTGCTTGGAATCCTGAAGTGTGCAGGTTATATGAATTGTTTCCATTTGCATGATAGAATTGGGTTAAGGGATACCAGTCTGAAGTTGTCACCGATGTCTTAGCAGCCCATGGGACAGTGGTTGTCCCATAGGCAAATTTGTAGTATGGGTGTGGATGTCTAGAAGCAGTAGACCCCTTGCATGGGATGCAGCAAATCTTCAGGTTAAGAACAACTTCGTTTAAGCATGACTGACACTTAAGAACCGAGCCTATTGTAGCAAAATTTGAGTTAAGTATACAATGATTCAAGTTAAATACACAATGGTCCCAGTCCATTACACAACATTGCTTATAAGCGTTTATACAACAATACCAACAGAAGATAATATTTGTAGCTCATGGTTGAACTGTGGAGTCCTTGGTGCTTTCTGAGCTTGGTTGTTTTCTTGCAGATGTTTCATGACCCAACTAGGTAACATCATCAGTGCTAGAAAGGAATGGGGGAGGAGAAGGAAGTGGAGAAGGAGGGGTCCTTGGTGTTCTCTAAGCTGGGTTTCTATGGAGATTCTCAGTCATGCAAATCATGGCTGTCCCAAAGGTGTTTTTTCAAGAGGAACTGGACTTCCTTGTTTTTCTTTGAAGACATTTCACTTCTCACCCAAGAAGCTTCTTCAGCTCTGACAGAATGGTGGGGATCTTTCCATTCCCCATCATCCAGTCAGAGCTGAAGAAGCTTCTTGGTTGAGAAACAAAATGTCTTCAAAGAAAAAACAAGGAAGTCCAGCTGCCTCCTGAAAAAGCACCTTTAGGTCGAGCTAGAAGGATATGGGGCTTGGCTCTCTCTTTAGAAAACAGTGCCTTGCCCTGCCAGTGTTGGGATTGTTTCTTGGCGGTTCCTTGATTAGGCTGTTATTTACTGTTTGATTGCTTGTTCTGAGTTAATAGTTCCTTGGCTGGGGTGTTGTTTAGAGCTTGGTTGTTGGCCTAGTGTTAATTTCAGTAATAATCTCTTATTATTACTAGGTGTTGATTGTTGGCGAGGAGCCGTGGTGCTCTTTGTGTTTCCTTTTTAGCTTTCTGATGAGGTCTTTTGATGGGGTGTAGATGTTGTTTATCTCTATGTGCTTGTTGATGGCTGATTTGTCTGAAAGCTGGGCTTCCAGGAATTCCCTCATGGCTTTTGGGGATTTAACCTGGTCTAAGATGTTCACAGCTTCCTGGTGGAAATTATGGCACAGTCTGTCCATGCACAATGCCATTAGGGAGTTTTCATAACACCGTTCCCAGCTTAATAGAAATTCGACTTAAGGACAGACATCGGGAACAGAACTCGCTCTTAATCTAGGGACTACATGCCTTTCTCTTTGTCAGTCTTCTGATTTTCCTACTTGGCCTTGAAACAGCCTCACTTTTGGTCTTCCGGAGTGATGGCAGGGCTGGTGTGGGTCCATGGCACCATTCCACCAATTCCCACCCAATTAGAATAACAATGAAGCTTGCCACACTTCTGGGAGGAGATATTTGCTCTTGTATTCCCCACTTCCCAGACTGCAGCCGTCATTAAATAAGTGCCCACAGCTATTAGGCTTTCAAAACTCAAAAGGCTGAGCCTTTCTAAGTCCAGCTGTCAATTGAACGGAGTGTTAAAAAGAAAGAGAGAGAGAGAGAAATATATGCCTGGGTCCATTTTAGGCCAGTCTCTTTCTCCTCCTTAAGAAAAAATAAAATAAAATAAAGCCCTCGAAAGAAGAGGGGAACAGAATTGGCCTTGGTGCAAATGAGTGATTAATGTGAAACAAAAAGAAATAAATCTATAGGGCTAATTATAGGGGTATAAGTCTTAAATGAGAAGAGCTGAAAAAAGAGAATTGGACAGGGTGGACATCATGGCAAGAGCCATGATGATTATTCATATATATTTCTAAAAGCAACATAAAGAAAGCAATAAGGAGTGGGAGGTTTTAGGGGTGTCCCTTAAGAGATGTTCTTGGTTGAAAACAATTTGGCATATTTCCTCTTTTGCCTTCTCCCTTTTTCCTTGAGGCCCTGCATAAACAAAGAACTGACAGAGAAAGAAGAAGCAGAAATTTGTCTCCTTTTTTCCTTGCCTTTCTTCGGAGGAAAAATAGTTGAACCTGTCTTGCACAGTGTTGACAAAAATTGGGAAACTAAAGGGATAAAGCGTGTTTGATATTTTTATTTTTTTTACTTTGTATCTCACCTTTAAAAAAGTCAAGGTGGCGAACACACCTCCCTTCTCCTGTTTTCCCCACAACAACAACTCTGTGAGGTGGGTTGGGCTGAGAGAGAATGACTTGCCCAAGGTTCCACCCAGTTGGTTTTCAGGAGTAAGGCGGCCGGGGTGGGGGGGGGCGGACTAGAACTCACTGTCTTCTTGTGAATGGCCCAAGGTCAGCCAGCTGGCTTTCATGCCTGAGATGGAACTAGAACTCACTGTGTCCTGGTAATTGGCCCAAAGTCACCCAGCCAGCCTTCATGCCTAAGGTGGGACTAGAACTAATTGTCTCCTTGTGATTGGCCGAAAGACTCCTGGCTGGATTTCATGCCTGAGATGGAACTAGTACTCACTGTCTCCTGGTGATTGACCCAATGCCACTCAGTCAGCTTTCATGCCTAAAGTGAGGCTAGAACTTCTGGTGATTGACTCAAAGTCACTTGCTGAAAGCAGGACTCAAACTCAAGCTCACAGTCTCCTGGCTTCTAACCTAAGGTCTTAACCAATGGTTCAGCACTGATGATGTTACCCAGTTTGGGTAATGAAACATCTGTAAGAAAACAACCAAGCTCAGGGATCATCAAGGACACCCTCAAAGAGATCTGTGTATTTATCTCCCCATGTTGTATTTTTACGAAGAACAGAGATAATTTGAAAACTTGGAGAAGGAGAAGAGAAGAAAAGGAGGAAAAAGAGAAAGAGAGGAAGATGGAAAGAAAGATAATTCCACCCTAAGAAGCTGGCTTCTTTTGTTGAGGAGCAAATATAAAATATTGGAGGAGGGATTTATTTTGCTCAGCTGATAATTAACACACATTCTTGTCATTCTTCTCTGGATTCACCACAAAGCTCAAGAGATACCCTGCACTTTACCTCAAGCTCATACTTTATTAACTATGGTACATACACAACACCCCTTCCCCCTGGCTTTTTAATTATGGTGTAGTTATATAGTCCTTTAAATAGGACGGTTGTCTTTTAAGTCTTTCGGATTTTCGTTGGACTGGTTGGTTGCAATCCTGTTGAGGTAGATTGTTGTTTGGCAGTGGATCTGCTTCTTGCTCAGGTGCAATTTCTTGCGGTGCAAACGATTCTCCTTCCTGCTCCATTTCCTGAGTATCACTTAGTTCGTCGCTCCCTTCGAGCAGGTTCCCTGGAACGTCATCTTCTTCTGTACCTCCCCCCCCTCGGTTTGGTCATGGGGGAGTTGTTGACTGGCCATTGTGAGCCATGACCGTAATTGGTCGATATGCCGTTTCCGCAGTCTATTGTCACAGCATTTCACTACGTAGGATTTGGGGCCGGTCATTCGTACTACTGTCGCCTCTATCCATAACGGATCGCCCGATAAGTTTCGTGCGTAAACGAGGTCTCCTACCTGGAAAGTGCGACAGCGGCTGCTGGATCCTATTGGCTTTTCTGGTTTGTAAGCAGGGTGCAACTGGTCGAGGTGGGAGTGGAGTCTTCGTCCCATCAGTAGTTCAGCGGGAGTTCTGCCGGTGATGCTATGTGGAGTTATGTGTTGCAAAAAGAGAATTTGGTTGACCTTGTCATCGATATTGTCATAGTCCATTTTTTGCAAAGTCTTTTCAACAAATTGGACCATGCGTTCCGCTCGGCCATTGGTCGCAGGGTGCGCAGGCGAGGTGAACGCATGGCGGATGCCGCGGTCAGCGAGGTACTGCTCGAACATTAGTGCTGTAAACTGGGGCCTGTTATCGGACACCAGGACGTCAGGTAGTCCGTGGGTTGCAAAGAGTCTATTTAGGATCTTGATCACCGCCTCAGAAGTTGTAGTCGTCATACGATGAATTGCTAACCAATTGGAGTACGCGTCGACTGTCAGCAGGAAGGTGTAGCCCTTGGTTGGCCCCGCGAAATCCAGGTAGATTCTGGACCAGGGTCCCCGGGGTGTCTCCCATTCAGTAGGCATGGCTTTTGGTGAGGCGTTGCTGACTTGTTGGCAATTGGCACACGCTTTGACCCACTGCTCGATTTGCCGGTCCATGCCCGGCCACCATGCGTAGCTTCGTGCAAATGCTTTCATCCACACGATGCCGGGGTGGCCCTCGTGCAGCATTCGTAGCAGCGTCTTCCGGAGTCGTTCTGGGACAACGACTCTATCGCCCCAGATGATACAGCCTTTTTGGGAAAAAAGTTCAGTCTGTTGAGATTTAAATGGTGCGAAGTCATCTGGTACTTGGTCCAATGGCCACGTTCTACCCAGCCTAGGACTCGAGCTAGGGTGTGGTCTTGTTTGGTTTCTCTCACGATGTCTCGGGCGGTCATAGGCGGCGAGTTGAGTGTTTCAATCTGCAACGTAGTTGCCATTGGTGCCGGATCGTCGAGAGTCTCTGGAAGTGGTGCTCGGCTTAATGCGTCGGCGTGGGGAATGGCCTTCCCCGGGCGATATTGCAGGCGATAATTATAAGCAGCTAGGAATTCTGACCATTGGGTCATTCTAGGGGATAATATGTAGGGGGTTGGCTTGTCCCCGGCTATTATTCCTAGCAACGGTTTGTGGTCAGTTACAATGGTAAATGTCCTTCCATACATATATTCATGAAATTTTTTTACAGCTGAGACGATTGGAGGGCTTCTTTATCAATTTGTCCAAAGTTCCGCTCTGTTTGTGAAAGAGTCTTCGAAAAGTATGCAACAGAGGCTTCGTTCCCATTAGGCAGTACATGGCTCAAAATGGCATCCACCCCAAAAGGCGATGCATCGCAAGTTATAACTAATGGCAAAGTCTCATTATACTGCATAAGTACAGAGTCAGATGTGAGCAGTTTTTTAACATTCCGGAACGCTTGATCTTCCTGGTACCCCCATACCCACAATGCTTTCTTATCTAATAATCGGTGTAACGGTTCAGCAACAGTCGCCTTGTGTGGTAAAAATACATTATAGAAATTAATGAGGGCTAAGAACGCCTGGAGAGCTGCCTTGTTGCGTGGTCTGGGAGCGTTTTTGATCGCTTTTAATTTACTTTCGGTAGGATGAATGCACTGGCTATCAATCCGGTACCCTAGAAACTCAACACTGTCAGTATACAATTGACATTTATTTTTTTTCACCTTAAGTCCGGCCTCTTGGAATTTTTTTAGGACGCATTTCAAATGGACCTGTAAGATTTTTTGGGTAGGGGCTGCAATTAACACGTCATCAAAATAAGGGACCACGTCCTTGATTCCTTGTAATAACCTTTCCATAAGGCTCTGGAAGATCCCTGGGGCTACACCAACTCCGAATTGCAATCGGTACATTTAAAGGCACCCCTGTGCATTACAATAGTTTGGGCTCGAGCCGTTTTTTCATCCACTGGTAATTGTTGATAAGCTTGACCTAAATCCAATTTAGCGAAAACCTTCCCGTCCCTAAAGGAATGGAGGAGGTGCTGCACCACAGGAACTGGATACGCATTCTGCTGTAGGGCGTGGTTCAAAGTGGCCCGGTAGTCCCCACAAATTCGGATTGACCCGTCTGGCTTAATGGGTGTTACAATAGGGGTTTCCCATGGAGAGTGATCGATGGGCTTCAACACCCCTTGAGCAATTAGCTTGTCGAGTTGTTCGTCAATTTTTGATTTAAGAGCGAACGGAACTCGACGGGGCTTCAAGCGAATGGGAGCTACTTTTGGATCTAGACTGAATGAGATCGGGGTCCCCTTATACTCGCCTAAGCTGTCCGCGAAGACATCACTGAACTCAGAGATAAGGTCTTCCTCCCACTCACAACCACCGACTCGGTTCACGCCAGCCACTTCAATGCCGAGTTGCGCAAACCATTGGAGGCCTAGAAGGCTAGGCCTATCTTTATCAATGACCGTTAGAGGTAAGTACGCTGTATGCTTCTTGAAGCAGACTCGGACTCGGCAGGACCCGACAATGGGGATTCGATTCCCTTGGTCGTCCTTGAGGATGAGGCATTGAAATTGGAGGTCTTGGCGTTGAATTGTGGGGATGAGTTGCTTGAGTGTCTTCCAGGACACCATCGAGAGGGACGATCCCGAGTCGACCTCCATGTGGCAAGGCTGGTTCTCGATGGCTACCGTGACTCGGATTTTCTTAGTGTCCAAAGCTGAGGCGTGACCGATAGTGATAGTATGGTGAGCCTCTTCTCTCTGCAAAGCTTGATTTCTGTAGGAGTGGTTTACTGGCTCTCACCTTACAGGACGGTTTCCTGTCGATTGGCAATAGTTAGTCCCTTCTGAGGCCTGGCTGAGTCCTGGTAAGCTGCGGCAGACCTGGCCGATGTGGCCTCGTTTTCCGCACTCATGGCAGAGTGCGTCGCGGAATTTGCATTTGGACCTGGTATGGTTGGCTCCACAGCCCGTGCACGGGCGTAAGGGCTTCAGGCGAGGGTCCCGGTCGGACCGCAGTTGATGGACCCCTTCTTCATCGCCTTTTGACGATGAAGAGAGGTCCTCGTGGTGCGTTGTTGAGAGCTGCCCTTCTGAGTTGAGTAAGATTTCGCTGGTCGGTGGTGTTACCGGAGTGCAGCTTTGCTGTAGTTGTGCAGCTGACTTTTTAGTCACCTCCGCAGCCGTGGCTTCGGTGATGGCATCAGCAAGGCTGATGTCGCCTTTTGCCATCAGCTTGCTTTGCAGGCCTAGTGCATCTAATCCCAGAACTATTCGATCTCTCAGTGCCTCTTCTAAATCGGCGAACCCGCAGAGGCCCCCTAAATTTCGGAGGTCCGCCACGAAATCGGCCATGCTCTCCCCTTTCCGTTGGTTTCTCTGATAAAACTCGTGGCGTCTCACGAGTGTAGGCACGGTTGGCGCGTAATGGTCTCTCAGGATGGGTTCGAGGTCGTCCCAGCTCATGGCTTTCACTTCTCGAGGTTTGGCGAGTGCTTTAGCCATCTTAAATACGGCTGGGCCGCAATGCGTCGGGAACAGCGCCCTCTTCTTTGCTGGTGTGGCGTCCTTCAAGTTGTTCGTCTCGAGAAACATTTGGAAGCGATCCATGTAGGATTCCCAATCCTCTTGGTTTGGATCGAACGGAAAAGGTGGTACGATGCCGCCAGACATGGTTCCGTTGTTGGCGTTGTCTTATCACGTGCTCGGTATTGCTTCCTGGCTTCTTCGGTTCAGACGTCTCCACATTTCCACCCTCGTCGCCAGTGTTAAGTACTTGGACATGGGTCGAAGTAAATGGAGACAGGCTCTGAATAGTGAACTTTCAGCTCTTTATTTCATAGTGACTTCTCCGTACAACAACAGTGAACTCTGCCTTATATAGGCAACCCTTGTAAGAATTGTCCAATTGCGAGCTATGAATGCTAGCTTTTTTAACCAATAAGAATCCTCTGTTAAGGGCCAATCGGATTCCTCAGAACTAACCAATCCGATCTGGCCGCCTAACAGCTAATCAGAAGTGCAGGGCCAGAACCCTGCACTTTACCTCAAGCTCATACTTTATTAACTATGGTATATACACAACAAGATAGAGTCAATGCCAGCAGGCCACAAACTGCCTATACTTCAGAATTTCAATTACTGCAACAAAGGTGGGCCTACTACAGTCGAGAGGCTCCATGCATTTCCGGAGCAAATGCAGAATGTCGCTCCCTGCCTCTAAAGCAAAATGCTGCTTGTGTTTCTGCCATGATGTGCAATTGCCAGGTGGCAATTGTCTCCATGAATCGCCTTCTGTTCTCATGGGGCCTTCCATATTGCCATTGTGCCCAACAAGCTGTGTTTCTCTATGCATGGTCCACGATGGCATGGGAGCAGCACTTCAAGGTGAAAACATCTCCTCTGCTTGGCACCTGGGCAATTTGGCAAGCTCGCTTCTCTTGACGTCCACCATTCAAGAGCAATGTTTGTGTCCTTCCCCCAAGGCTGTGCCCTTGAGAAGGCTACTTCGCCTCCGAGAAGAGCTAGTCTCGGGGAGGAGGGGAATCAGCACAGAGCAATGGCGTTTTCATTATAATTAAATGGCAGGTGAGAATGCCTATTTCGTGTGCTTTGTTCATGAGAACCAGAGGAAGAACATGTCTAAAGTGAAGATTGTCAGTCATCTAGGTCATGGTTGTCTCAAAGATGCTTTTTTCAAATGGCAGCTGGACTTTCTTGTTTTTCCTTGAAGACGTTTTGCTTCTCATCCAAGAAGCTTCTTCAGCTCTGATTGAATGGTGGAGGATGGAAAAGAATTATATTCCTTGCAGTCATCTGGTCATTAGCACTCTTTCTGAGTGTCATTGAGTCCACATTCTAGACAGAGAAGACCAAATTTTAACAAGGATTGCATGATTGTTGAGTGGGTGTGGCCTATTTGGCCTCCTGCACCATGGCAGGGGGTGAGGGTATTTCTGCCTTCCCCAGGCTCCGGAGGCTTTTCTCGAGCCTCTGGGAAGGCAAAAATGGCCTCCCCGGACTCTGGAGGCTCTCTGGAAGCCAGAAACGGGCCCATTTCCAGCCTTTCTGAACTTCTGGGAAGCCTGTTTTTCACCCTCTCTGAGCCTCTGTGCGTGTCCTTGCACTTACCTGCATCCAAAACGGACCGCATGGGGACTCCTGGGAGGGGTGGGACAGGATGGGTGGGGCCAAACAGGAGTGGGATTTGGGGGTTCTCCGAACTGCACCAAATTTTAGCTAGGGGCTCTCCTGAACCCCTGCAAACCCCCAGCATGGTTCTACAGCCATTTGCATGATTCAGGTGACCGTGAGGGCACAGATAAACCTCCAGGTGGTCTCAAGGACTCTCAGAGAGAATGCTAACAACCAGATGACTGCAAGGAATATAAATCCTTCCATCCTCCACCATTTAGTCAGAACAGAAGAAGCTCCTTGGATAAGAAGCAAAACATCTTCAAGGAAAAACAAAGTCCAATTGTTGTTGTTTTTTTAAAAAAAGCACCCTTGGGACACAGGAGAAACAGAAGGATGAGGCTATGGATTACAATTTGCAGATCGGCTCTGTTGTCCAGGCTGAACAGAAGCAGATTCAGTAGACACAACCTTCTGTATCTGCCCATGATTGAGGTCATTGGATGCTTTCCACAGCTGCCATCTTGTAAGAAAGGGAGAGGCAAAGCCTGGGGGAGTCAAGGGAGGAATCAGCCTGGAGTCACTACATTCCCACAAATGGTCTTAATGCAACCCCTCTTGAATACTGTTGACTCTTATCTAGCATCAGTTATGTGCTGGTAGTTGACAAGATTCTTGTGCATCGACATGAACAATAAATGAGCTGAACTGATTCTTTCTTTCTTTCTTTCTTTCTTTCTTTCTTTCTTTCTTTCTTTCTTTCTTTCTTTCTTTCTTTCTTTTTTTCTTTCTTTCTTTCTTTCTTTCTTTCTTTCTTTCTTTCTTCTTCTTCTTCTTCTTCTTCTTCTTCTTCTTCTTCTTCTTCTTCTTCTTCTTCTTCTTCTTCTTCTTCTTCTTCTTCTCCTTCTCCTTCTCCTTCTCCTTCTCCTTCTCCTTCTCCTTCTCCTTCTCCTTCTTCTGCTTCCTCTTCTTCTTCCTCTTCTTCTTCCTCTCCTTCTCCTTCTCCTCCTCCTCCTCCTCTTCTCCATCTCCTTCTTTCCTCCTCCCCCTCCCAGGTTCATACAAAGTCTCATTAAGCAGATAAAAGGAGCTCAGATTTACAGCATCTTGGAAATGGGACATATGTGTCCTTCAGCCCCTGATTTATCAGTGAGTACATTAAGGTGGGGTTGCCTTGATGTGTTTGATCCTCATTCTCACTTTCTCTCAATTTGAGGGGGAGGATGCTAGCCATTTAGGAGATGGGAACAGAAGGTCCATCTGTTCTTTTTCTGAAATATTTTGAAAATGTCCTTTCTCATTTCTAGGCTGAGAGTATTCCATGATTCTTCTGCTTGCTTGCTTGCTTACATGGAGGAAGAACAGATGATCTGGAGTTCTGAAAGATCAGGGGACTTCTGTCTAAGGCAGGGGTCTCCAAACATGGCGATTTTAAGTCTTGTGGACTTCAATTCCCAGAATTCCTCATCCAGCATGATTGGCTGAAGAATTCTGGGAACTGAAGTCCACAAGTCTTAAAGTTGCCAAGTTTGAAGAACTGCTTTAAGAGGTGGACCACTCTCAAAGTTACTTTTATAATTTATGTTCTTGTAAAGGTTGTCCTTGACTTAATAACCTTTCATTTAGTGGCCATTCGAAGTGACAATATCACTGAAAAAAGTGACTTATGACCATTTTTCACATTTATAACCATTACATGTGTCATGTAATCAAAAATTCAGGCACTGGGCAACTGACTCATATTTATGAATGGTTGCAGTGTCCTGAGGTCATGTGATCCCCTTTTACAGCCTGCTGACTAGCAATGTCGATGTGGAAATCCGGATTCACTTCATGACCAAGTGACGAATGTAAAAAAGCGCAGCGATTCACTTAAGAACTGTGGTAGGAAAGGTCATAAAATGGGGGTGAAACTTATTTAATGAATGCCTCGCTTAGCAACAGAAATTTTGGGCTAAATTTTATGGATGCAAGTCAAGGACTACCTGTATTTGGTTTTTAATATTTTATTATATTGATTACATTGGTGCAGTGGTTAGAATGCAGTACTGCAGGCTAATTCTGCTAGCTGCTAGCAGTTTGATCCTGACTGTCTTAAGGTTGATCAGCCTTCCATCCTTCCATGGTTGGTAAAATGAGGACCCCGATTGTTGGGAGCAATAGACTTTATAAACCGCTTAGAACAGGGGTGTCCAACCTTGGCAACTTTAAGACTTGTGGACTTCAACTCCCAGAATTCCTCAGCCAGCTGGCTGAGGAATTCTGGGAGTTGAAGTCCACAAGTCTTAAAGTTGCCAAGGTTGGACACCCCTGGCTTAGAGAGTGCCAGAGGTGGTGAATTCAGCAGGTTCTGACCAGTTCTGGAGAACCAGTAGGGGAAATTTTGAGCAGTTCAAAGAACTGGCAAATCCCACTCTGACTGGATCCACCCCCATCTATTCTCTGCCTTCCGAGTCCCAACTGATCATCTGGGTCTTCTTTTGTTGCCCTGCACAGGAGAATGGCGCTGGAAAGCAGGTTAGTGGGGTGGGGAGGGAAGGGGGATTTTACAGTAACCTTCCCCTGCCACGCCTACCAAGCAACACCCACAGAACCAATAGTAAAAAAATTTTGCGCTCCATCACTGGAAAGGGCTGTAAAGCACTGTGAAGCTGTATATAAGTCTCAGGCTATCACTATTGTACACTGCTCAGAGCCCCTCTATGAAGGAGGTGAGTGGTTAAGAAGTTTGCTTTATAAATAAAAAAAAATGAATACATATTAATAGACCCACAATTGTTTATTTTGCAAAAAAACAAAATGGTTCCCCACCTTGCTATCTAAGTAAGAAAGTGCAGGAGAAACTCCTAAACTCATCTTAGCTGGGTGCAAATTCAAACCTAATGGCGAGATGGAAGAAGAAGAAGAAGGCAGAGCTATGCCAAAGTAGGCCCATGGCAAAACTCATGATTTTCCTCATCTTAAGAAAAAAGTAAAAATTATTCCTATGAGTTCCAGAGGATCACGTAGTTCAGTTCTAATTTACATGAAAGCTGAAACATGACCGTGGAAGTAAAGACAAGGATAGTGAAAGCTAGAACAGCATTCTTCAAAATGAAAAAGGTCTTCTGCAGACACGACAAAAGCCTGAGGTTGAAAATCAGGCATGTCGGATGCTCCATCTTTTCTGTCCTGCTGTAGTAGTGAGTGGAGAGTTGGTCTCTGACAGAAATCCTCTTGAAGGGATGAGAGAAGGGACTAGATTGCCCTACAAGGTCCCTTCCAACTCTGATTATCTGTTATCTGAAGCATCTGGAATGTGGATTTGCAGGAGGCTGTTACGTAGAAGCTGGGTTGACAAAATCAGAAATGAGGAGGTGATAAGCTGCCCGGGAAAAGCCAAGGGAAATCATCAAAACTATTAAAAAGCAAAAGTTAAAATATTTCAGACATGTGATGCAGAGGTGGGCTGCTGCCGGTTTGCACCGGTTCAGGTGAACTGGTAATTAAGATTCTGTGTGGTTCGGCAAACCGGAAAATCCCACCACTCTCTGGCCCCGCCCACATTCATTTTTCAGCCTGCTTTTGGGGCCATTTTCAGGCTACTTATTGGGCTGTTTTCAGGCCATTTATCAGGCCAAAAACAGCCAGAGAAACAGCCAGAGAAAGGCCTCAAAAGTCCCCCAAATGGCCTTAAAATGACCACAAAATAGTTGAAAATGCCCCTAAAACGGCCAGAAAGTGGCCTGAAAATGGCCAAAAATGATCAAAAAACAGGGCGGGGCAGGGCCAGCCATTGGTGGGATCCGTCCTAATCGGCTGAATCCTACCTTTGCCTTTGATGCAAATGGCCAAGAGGTGGGGCTGGGTGTGATGAGTGACATCACCGTTACCCAACCAGTCACATGACCAACTGGCCATGCCTACCCAGCCAGAGAACCAGTTGTTAAAAAATTTGCAGCCCACCACAAGTATGATGCGACACCCGGAAAAATATGGCCTACTTCACTTAATCCTCCAGGGAAAGATTGAAGGCAAATGAGGCCCAGGCAGAAGAAGAACATCGTGGCTTCAAAATCTAAAGGAACTGGTTTGGACCAAACTCAACAGCGCTTTTTCCATGCAGCGGTTGATAAAAATAGGATCACCAACATGATTGCCAACGTCCGATGATGGATTCAGCACAAGAAGAGTTCCAGAAGTTCAGGCAGAAATTTGTACATGGATTTTATAGCCTTTAAAGAGAAGATGAATATAAAGAATATAAAATATTCTTGTTCGTGTTCTGTAGCTCGAATGACCTCAACTTGTGACCTTCTCAGAGCCCGAGACAAAAGGCAGACCACCTACCCTGAGGAACAAATGGGGAGCTCTTTTGTTAGATCTGAGCATAGCTTTGTTGGCTTACAGGCCTGGAGAGGCCGTGATATGGTTAGTGTGGCAAGGTCAAGACTTCATTCATGGGATTTTCCTCCTGTGAACTTCCAAATCCTGAAGGAGAGAAGACAAAGGTCATTAGTCGATAAGGGACTCACATTGACTGACCTTTTGCAGCTTCTCCATCACAATCGGACATCCCTTAAAAACGTCCTCCCTTGGACACACACAAAAAATGCACTCTGAATGAACAGTCACAGTCACGGAAAGATAACAAAATGCTCCACAATATATGTTGTGGTTCGCTGGCAGCCGGTGGAGACGGCAGAGGTGTTGGATAGTGAGGATGAAAGAGAACCAGTCAGGGAGTCTGGAGAGGACTTGGATGAGGGTCCTGCATCTGATGCAGAGATGGGGCTAGGACCATCTGAGAGTGGGGTGCTGCCTCTGGAGCCTTCGGAGTCTGGCAGCAGCGAGGCCAAAGAACAAGGGGAGCCTGTTCCTAGTGCATGTGTGTGCAGAACTGTTAGAAGTTATATGTATATATATATATATGGTATTCAACTTTGTTCGGGTATTGTCCCACGTCATAATAGTTGTGCTTTTAAAGTTGTAGCTCTTTGTTTAACTGATCCAATTGGAATCTCTTTCTGTGGAGCTCGTTCCTGAGTAGAGCCATTTCAGTTCTTTTCAGGATACGTTTAGTAGCTGCTGTGCTGTGATGAAATGTTAATTTGAAGCAGGTTGGTGTTGCATTGTTGCCTCTGCAGCTGCGTAGGAATTGGAGGTCACATAGTATTCCGGCTCTTTTAACTTTCAGCTTCTCATAGGTTTTGGTCTGGCTGTTTATTTCCTCCCTGTAGAGGTCTGATATTTGTTTTCTTAAGTTTTCGCGGGTACTTACATGTATGGTATTCAGCTTTGTTCAGGTATTTTCCCTGGGCACAAACAGACCCCCCCGATACCTCCAGCTCAAACACACCCCAACCAGGCACCCAGATGAAACTTAGCTTCCTAATAAATGATAGCCGTCCGTTTACTCGGAGCCAAGCTGCACTAAAAGCCTCCAATACAGGAAACACAATGTTGCCAGCCAATCAAGACAAAGAAAATGCTACAAAACAGACAGAAGATATTAGAAACACCAATCAAGTAGAACACAGCAAACTCCAAGACCAATAAACACAGACCAAGACTCCCAACTAATCAGGATGACAATAAATTTTTATTTATTTAAAGTGGGATGTGGTGTCTCAGTGGCTAAGACGCTGAGCTTGTCAATCAGAAAGGTCAGCAGTTTGACGGTTCGAATCCCTAGCGCCGCGTAATGGAGTGAACTCCCATTCCTTGTCCCAGCTTCTGCCAACCTAACAATTCGAAAGCATGTAAAAAATGCAATTAGAAAAATAGGGACCACTTTGATGGGAAGTGCCTTCAGAGTTTAGTCATGCTGGTCACATGACCACGGAGGCATCTTTGGACAGCTCTGGCTCTTCGGCTTTGAAATGGAGATGAGCACTGGACCCTAGAGCCGAAAATGACCAGCACATATGTGCGAGGGAAAACTTTACCTTTAAATGTACATTAATCAGTATACATTAAAATAAAATGTCATTGCATTTAGCTCTGAAAAGATAACCATTATGCATATACCTGCACACACACACACACTTATGACACTGAGAAACATCAGTCTCGTTCGAATGTGTACATGATGGGGAAAAAAGAAAGAATCCTGCAAATTTACAAGATGGATGGCATAAGAAACAAAGCTGTTACAGAATCTGGTACTCCTGCTAGATTTTTACCTTGAAACCTCCTCTCAGAGGGCAGCAACAGAAACAGACTGTAAAGTGGGTGTGTGGGGTCTCTAACAATGCTTCCAGCTCTAAGCACATAGCGCTTGTAAGCAGCATCCTGAACAACAGGAACGGAGCTTCCTATAATCTTCTCCACTGTCCTCACCACTCTCTGTGGGGACTTTCTATCTGAGGCACTGCTGCCACCAAACTAAAAAGTTTGTTAAAACACTCTCAGTCCTGCCTCTGTAAAAAGTGGCCAGGACAGAAGGAGAGAGATGTGCTCTCCTCATTCAATGCAGGATATGCAGATGCTTATTAGTAACATAGTCCTTAAGTGAATCTGCCTTCCCCATGGACTTTGCTGGTCCGAAGGTTGCAAAAGGGGATCACGTGACCCCGGGACACTGCAACCATCATAAATATGAACCAGTTGACAAATGGCTGAATGTTGATCATGTGACCATGGGGATACTGCAACGATCATAAGTGTGAAAAATGGTCATAAGTCACATTTTTCAGTGCTGTTTTAATTTTGGATGGTCACTAAATAAACTGTTATAAGTTGAGGATTCTCTGTAGTAACCTCCTTAACCAGCTGGAAGACTGCTATCATGTCTCCCTTGCTCCTTCTCTTCACTAGACTAGCCAAGCCGAGTTCTTGCAACCCTTCTTCATATGCCTTAGTCTCCAGTCCCCTAATCATCTTGGTTGCTCTTCTCTGCACTTTTTTTTAGAGTCTCAGCATCTTTTTTATAGTGTGGTGAACAAAACTGGATGCAGTACTCTAGGTGTGGCCTTACTAAGGCTTTATAGAGTGGTATTAGTACCTCCCTTGATCTTGATTGTATTCCTCTTTTAATTGAACTTAGGACTGCATTGTCATAAGTTGAGGACTACCTCTAGATGCTCCTTCTGTCTTGCTCATTCTATATTAGGCTACTTTAGATCCGTGACCCTACCCCAGTGTGTCTGTGATGGCTTCACAGGACCTCAGATACCTGCCTATGTCGTTCTGCTTTTTGTGGGACAGAAAACCTGGGATTTGGAACGGGGCAGCCGGAGGCCATGAAGCCTTGAAAAGAAAAGAGTTATCTGTCTTGGGTGTTTCACTAAGCACAAAAGATTCTGCCTGGACCAGGTTTCTCCAGACTCAACTGATGTTTTCGGCCACTTGAGCTGCTGAGAACATGTGTTCAAGGGATGGGCTTCAAAAATTTTAGCAAATGGTTCTCTGCCCGGTTGCTGGATGGGCATGGCTATAGTGGGTGTGGCCTAGTTGGCCTCCTGCACCATGGTGGATGGGGGGAGTTTTTGCTCTCCTCGGGCTCCGGAGGCTTTTCTCGAGCCTACGGGAGAGCAAAAATGGCCTCCCCAGGCTCTAGAGCAGAAGTAGTCAACCTTTTTATACCTACCGTCCACTTTTGTATCTCTGTTAGCAGTAAATTTTTCTCGAACCGCCCACCGGTTCCACAGCAATGGTGATTTATAAAGTAGGGGACAAAACCCCTACTGCCCACCATGAAAGCTGGAACGCCCACTAGTGGGAGGTAGGGACCAAGTTGACTACCACTGCTGTAGAGGTTGTTTCCGGCCCTCCTGAACTTCTGGGAGGCCCGTTTTTCGAGCTCCCTGACTCTCCGCACATACCTTGCCCTTCCCTGCATCCAAAACTGGCCATGGGGGGACTCCTGGGAGGGAGGGGCCAGCCAGGAGTGGGATTTGGGAGGTTCTCCGAACTGCATAGAATCTTAGCTAGGGGATCTCTCGAACCCCTGCGAACCCCCAGCAGCCCAGCCCTGCATGTGTTTCAAGATGGCGTGCGCAGAATACAAATCCATCCGGTGGAAGAAGCAACAAGAGGACATGGGCAGCTTCGGTCCTGCACAGGAGAAGTGGAGATGGAGACAAAAACCCACCTTGGCCCTGGAAGTGTGAGGGCAGCCCAGGAATTGTGTCTCCCCTGTTTTTCCAGCCCAAGATCTGAAATATACCAAAAAAAGAAAGAAAGAAAGAAAAGAGAAGGCAGCTGTAGAGAACAGGCCGTCTGCTCCAGAGAGGTCAAGGGGCCAAGGAATAATTTGTTTAGCTCTCACAATGCACTGCTTGAACAGACTCCCTGGCAAAGGAAGTTGGAAGCTGCTTTTGGGCTGAAGGATATTACACAAAAGGGGCAGGAGGGAGGGGAAATGTTGAGAAGATGCGGAAGCTGGAAGGGGGGGCGGGTGGAGAAAGATTCGTTAAACGGATTAGAAATGTACCCTGCCACAATCTGCTGTTTAATTGATGTGTGGGAGAGGGAACAAATGTGAAGTATTTTTCTAATTATATTAGGGATGGGTTTGAAGTTGAGCAATGACTTTTCTTTTCTTTTCTTTCTTTCTTCTCCCTTCTTCCCCTTTTCCCTTTTTTTTCCTTTCCTTCCTTCTTTTTTCTTCTCCCTTCTTCCCTTTTTCCTTTCTCCTTCTTTCCTTCCTTCCTTCCTTCTTTCCTTTCGTTTCTTTCTCTTACTTTCTTTCTTCTCCCCTCTTCCCCTTCTCTCTTTTTCTTCCTTGCTTCCTTCTTTTTTTTCTTCTCCCTTCCTCTCTTTTTCCTTTTTTCCCCTTCCTTCCTTCTTTTCTTTCTTCTCCCTTCTTCCCCCTTTCTTTCCTTCCTTCCTTCCTTCCTTCCTTCCTTCCTTCCTTCCTTCCTTCCTTCCTTCCTTCCTTCCTTCCTTCCTTTTCTTTCTTTCTTGTCCCTTCTTTCCTTTCCTTTCCTTTCTCCTCCCTCTTCCCTCTCCCTTCCCTCCTTCCTTTCCTTTCCTTTTCCCCCTCCCTTCCCCCATGTTTCTTGTCAAACACTTTTTAAAAATTTTACTTCTCAGATTTTTCTCTTCGTTTTTTCCCTTTGTAACTGTGGTGTTAAATATTCGTGTCCCTTAGTATTTCTGCTATTTTTTCTCCTGGACCGATTCTGATTTGGGAAGCATTTGTTTTAAAATGCACAAATATTTTAAATGCTTCTTAATTGCACAGCTGGAAAAGCAACTGTGGGCCATTGGGCTTGGAAAGCATGCTAATGTTTGTTATTTTTTCTCATCCCTCTTGAAAAGAATTCCTTCCCTCCACTCTTAGGAAGGGCAAACTTCCGGACTAAAGAAGGGTATGATTTTTCATACTTCTACTAGATATCAAACCGAGACAGCATGGAATCTGGTGTCTTTTGAAGAAGGAGACTCTTTTGCCCAAGAGGGTAAACTGTTCTCCTCTTCAATATATACTTAGAAAGTACACTGCAGTGAAAAGAGAGCAGGAATCTAGAATACTTTAGGATGCTTTCAAGTTAATGTTTACTCCTGCTGACTTATTATATCTTATTCCTTGATGAGTTACTGAGGTTTTCTTGGCAATCTTATTTTTGTTCCCCAAGAAAGTGATTTTCTCGGACTTCCTTCCTAGGGCTGAGAGAGAGGGACTGGCCCAAGGCCACCCAATTGGCTTTCATGCCTAAGGTGGCACTAGAACTCACCATCTCCAGGTGATTGGCCCAAAGTCACCCAGTTGGCTTTCATGCCTAAAGTGGCACTAGAATTCATCATCTCCTGATGATTGACCCAGGGTCAGCCAATTGGCTTTCATGCCTAAGGTGGAACTAGAACTCTTCATCTCCAGGTGATTGGCTCAAAGTCAACAATAGAATTCTTTATTCTTTATTGGCTGAGTGTGATTGGACACACAAGGGATTTGTCTTGGTGCAAATGCTCTCAGTGTACATAAAAGAAAAGATACATTTGGCAAGAGTCAAGAATAATCAAGTACAACGCTTAATAATAGTCATAGGGTACACTGAGCAATCAAATCATAGTAGGAAACAGTCAATATAAATCATAAGGATACAAGCGACAAAGTTACCATCATGCAGTCACAAGTGGGAGGGCATAGGCAATAAGGAGTGATGAGAACATTAATAGTAATAGTAATGCAGACTTTGTAAATAGTTGGATAGCGTTTGAGGGAATTATTTGTTTAGCAGAGTGATGGCGTTCGGGGAAAAACTGTCCTTGTGCCTAGTTCTGGTATGCCGTGCTCTGGTTGTTCTGGTGTGCTGTGCTCTAAAGCGTCATTTTGGGGGTAGGAGTTAAAGCAGTTTATGTCCAGGATGTGAGGGGTCTGTAAATATTTTCACAGCCCTCTTTTTGACTCGTGCAGTATACAGGTCTTTGATGGAAAGCAGGTTGGTAGCAATTGTTTTTTCTGCAGTCCTAATTACTCTCTGAAGTCTGCGTCTGTCTTGTTAGGTTGCAGAACCAAACCAGACTGTTATAGAGGTACAGATGACAGACTCAATAATTCCAAGCCAGCTTTCATGCCTAAAGAGGTACTAGAACTCACCATCTCCTGGTGATTGGCCCAGGGTCAGCCAATTGGCTTTCATTCCTAAGGCAGGACTAAAACTCATGATCTCTGCTGATTGGCCTAGTGGCTTTCATGCCTAAGGTAGGAACAGAATCCACTGTCTCCAAGTGATTAGGCCAAAGTTACTTAGCCGGTTTTCATACTTAGGTTAGGTCTAGAAGTCATGGTCTCCCAGTTTCTAGGCTAATGCCTTCACCACTACAGGTGCTCCTCATTTAACGACTTCTTCAGCAACTGTTTAAACTTGAAATCATGATGAATGAGTAGTACTTATGACTACTGCTCTTACATAAGTCATAGTCATGTGATTACCATTTTTTTTGCCAGCTTTGTACAAGCACAGTCAGCAGGGATGCTTGCAGGAGGTAGCAGATGGCAACCTTGTGATAGCCTCACTTAATGACCTGCAGTGTTTCATTCAATGACAACAACCAGAAATCCTGAAGCAAAATAAAGACTAAAAGGTGCCAAAGATGACAAACCCATATTGAAATAGAAGAATGAAATCGAGGAACAAAAATACATGGGGACCTCATTCACCCTCGCTAAAGGCCTTGCCGAACAGTGAGATCTTCAAGCTCCATTGAAACCCAATCTAGATTTTGTGCCAGAGAGTAGGCACTGCTACAGGGAAGACACGCTTCCAGGGTTCTGATAGATAATGTTATACAAGGAGTCCTTGACATACGGGCATAATGGAGCCTGCCCATTATGCCATGACAGTTGTAAAAATGAGTTCATCATGTGACCGACTTTATTGTTGAAAGAGATACTGGCTGAACCGGGGTGGGTGGGTGGAGGAGTCAAGCAAGCAATTTTTCTGGAAGCGTTACATGGCTGTGAGAGAGCATGGCTCAACCCTGATAGGATAGGATAGGATAGGACAGGACAGGACAAGACAAAAGATTATAAGATGATAAAATAGGATAGGATAGGATAAGGTAAGGTAAAGTAAGATATAAGATATAATAAGATATAAGACCATGATGGCAAAGCTATGGCATGCATGCCAGAAGTGGCACACAGAGCCATCTCTGCCAGCACACGAGCCGTCGCCCCAAAGCAGGTCCACTGCACAGGTGCGCACGCCATCTGTCCACCAGCTGATCATCAGGTAGCTACTGAGCATGTGAGGGGGGTAGGGCACGTGCAGGAGATGAGCGCTCATGCACAGAAATGTGCAGCGCACATGGGAGGATGATGCACACACGCGCAGGGGCCGTGGGGGCTCCCATGTGTCTTGCCTTATGGGTGCTGGCACACGTGGGTGTGTGCATGTGTGCTTGCACCCTTTTGGCACGTGAGGATGGAAAGGTTAGCCATTACTGGTATAAGATAGGGCAGGGTAGGATAAGGTAGGACAGGGCAAGACAAGATATAAGATGATAAGATCAGATAAGGTAGATATAAGATTAAGGTAAGGTAAAGATAGGAAGAGAAGACAGAAGAATACAGGATAACATATAAGAAATGAAGAGAAGAGAAGAGAAGAGAAGAGAAGAGAAGAGAAGAGAAGAGAAGGAGAAAATATAAGATAAGTTCAGAACTGCAGAAGCTTCTTAGATGAGAAGCAAAATGTTTGCAAGGAAAAAAAAACCACAAGAAAATCCAGTTTCTTTTTGGAAAAGCAACTTTGAGATGAAAGAAAAGCATCTTAGGATGCTGAAAAAAAGTTAGAAAATGTGCAGAGGAGCAACAAAGACAACAGGAACAGGGGCTGGACTAGAAGACCTCCAAGGTCCCTTCCAAGCCCATAATTCTATTCTATGTATAGACAGCAACCAACACCTTGAAAGTCACCCATAAGGAAATGGGCACCAGTACAGCTTGGGCAGGGACAGGGGTGGGATTCTAGCAGTTCGCACCTATTTGCTAGAACTGGTTGTTAACATTCTAAGCAGTTTGGAGAACCGGTTGTTAGAAGAAATTACTGGCCTAATCCTGTAAGGAAGGCAGGAAGGAAACATTCTGGGGTTGCTTACAGAAACTGCCTCTCCGTTAACCCTTATTACATTCTTGGCAGGACTAGACTTCCTGTCTCAGGAACATCCCTGGAGTTTTTTTCCCCTCCTTTGCTTGTGTGGAGGGACCATTCAAGGTTACAATGGCACTGAAAAAAGTGACTTATGGCCATTTTTCACACTTACGACTGTTGCAGCATCCCCACAGTCATGAGAGGCCTGGTGAGGAGATGTGTGCCTCGATGTGAGTGATATTGAGTTGGCCACACCCAGCCAATAACATGACCACCAAGCCATGTCCACCCAGTCACATGACCACCCAGTCACTCTCACCACCTAAGCCATACCCACAGAACCAATTGTTAAAAATTTGAATCCCACACCTGGACAGGGACATCCTGAGTCACACGAGCATACCAAGGCATGCCAGTCACTACTCACACTTTGAGTTTAGCAAATATCTTCCCGGTTGAAACTCTTACTCAACAGTGCTCAGTGGTGCCAAACAGATGGCCCATGCTTCTACAGCAGAAGCCAAAAAAACAAAAGACAAAAATCCTACATAGCAAATTTCTAAGCCTTCATGGAGGGATTTCAGCTCACAGTGGGAGGCCGATGCGAAGCCTCTGGGATGCAGACGTTCTTCGGCAACAGATTAACAAGAGAAGGGAAAATGGCTGCCAACAATCCATGGGGTTATAGTGCTACATTGGCCTACCAAAACAGAAGCATGGAAATGGAATGCAGTTGTCGTGACACCAGCCAACCAACACAAATCTGCTTCATTTGCACAATATATTAAAATTTCTGATCTTTGGAATTTTTTTAAAAATAATAATAATAATTAGGAAATACAAATAACCCAACTTTGGATCAACTGTGGGCACAAATGTGTTCTCCGCAGAGCTTCTGTTACACAGGGAGATGAAAGAGAGGGACAAACAGTGAAGACTGTGGAAAGAATGTGATATTGTGGACTGGATAAGTGGCTGCAGTGGTGGCATGTTACCGGTTTGGACCGATTCAAGTGAACCAGTAGTTTAAAAAAAAAGTTTATTTATTTATTTTATTTATTTATTTTGTCAAGTGATTATAAGATTACAGGTATAAGTATAGACATAGTTATGAATACATGAAATGGATACATATGAGAAAAATAAAAAGAAGCAATAGGACAGGGATGGTAGGCACGTGGGTGCGCTTATGCACCAATCATCATCATCGTCAATCAGCTGAGAGGAAGAAAAATAGCCTCAATTAGCTGAGCTTTTTTCTTCTTTACCCTCCCAAATGATTGGTGCTGCAGGCCTCAGTGTGGTGTGGGGAAAGCTGCGTGCACACATTAGGTGCATGCACATTAGGTGTGCATACAGGTGCACACAATCACCAAATCGGTAGTGGAACAGGAAGGATCCCACTGCTGACTGACTGGTGGGAAAAAAAGTGGAATCAGAAGTTAATCTGGGGCATGTGTTCCATATTAGCAGGCTTGAAACCCTGCATTCCTATTGGTCCGCTAAAACCACTACACGATTGGACAGTCTGGGCGGTTGTGATTGGCTCGCTAGGAGTCTACCGCAATTGGTTGAAACCAATCGCGGGAAACTCAAAGCGGTGTCATTGGCCGCCTAGCCGCGGCGAGCTCTATAAAAGAGCCGCCGCGAGTGCTGCTTTTTTACTCAGGCCTAGCCTGTAAATAAAGAGCTGCTGTTCACTTAATCTGAGTCTCTCGTCTCTATGAGCCCGACCTTCCGAATGTAACAACATGAATCCAGGAAGAACACCGTAGTTCAAGGGAAGAACATTCACGAAGAACTTTGCAAGCTGAAACACTTAAAGATTCCAATGTGGATTTCATATCTTGTTCCTTCATTGACGTGAATTGATTTTGATTTTGATTCTGGATTGAATTGAGATTGAGATTGAGATGGATGTGACCATTGGACTTTAAAAAAGCAAGCCAGGAAGAAAATCGACTTGTATGAACTGTGGTGCTGGAGAAGGCCAGACATAGTATAGACATAGTTATGAATATGCCTATTTCTTGGACAGCAAACAGGACCAACAAGAAGCTCTGGAGCATGTAACACCAGATATCATTGGAAGGCAAAATCACAATACTGTGTCTCACTTATTTTGGTCATATCATCAGGGAGGGAAGTCACTGGAGAAAGCAATTATGTTGAGAAGACAAAAAAGCAAGGATGGGCTGCTACCGATTTTCCCCAGTTTGGGCAAACCAGAAGCTAATTTTATCATTTTTAATTACCAGTTCAGTGAATTGGCAAATCTGACCCCTGGCGGGCCCCACTCACCCCACCCCGCCACTTCTTGGATTCTCCATGTGGCCCATTTTGAATGCATGGCCTGCACAGAAGTTCAGGGAGGGTGAAAAATGCCCCCTCCCGGAAGTCCAGGAAGGCTCCATAGGTCCTCCAGAACCCGGGAAGGCTGTTTTCACCCTCCCGGAGGCTCGTGGTGCAGGAGGCTTGTTAGGGATAACATTGTTTACCCTAACTGGTTTAGGTAAAAAAATAAATATGTAATCATGGTTTATAAGTTAAAGTGTCTGCAACTTTAAATATGGGAATGTAATTAAGGGAGCGGTTGTGAAAGCACTTTAAAAGAAGCAAGACGACAGCTTGCTCTCTCTTTCTGGCTTTGATGATCCCTAATTACTGCATGGACTCCAGACTGCGTTACTGGAACGGGAGAGAGACAAAGGACTGATTTGTAAGTGAACTGACATAGGATATTCTACACGGACTTTGCAAACTGAATAACCTTGAATGGACTGACTAAATAATACATGACTATTGGACTGTTATTTTGACTATGCTATGAACTCATAATGGAATAAACTATATTTTTGATAGCACAAGCATATCTGTTATTTTTACTGTATGTTAACAAACATACAAGCTTATCTCACTCATTTATCTGTATGCCTATCTGACTAACGCTGCACATTCTGTTTAGCTTGTCTCCTTAACCCTGGTTGGGGAACCCAGGCTTAACACTGGTTATGGGCCCAGACATAACACTGGTTATGGGCCCAGAGGCTGCAAAATCAGTTTAACTAGGATAAAACAGATTTATGTAAAAAGTGAGAGTTTGTGTTGTTATACGTTACAGTAAACAGACAGCTGTGTTTTATTAATTATAGTTTTATATCCATATAAGAAAACATGGCACATCAATCTACAAAATTTGTCCCTTATATCCAAGTTGGATGGAACAAACTATGTATCATGGTCTATGAAATGTAGTTTACTTCTACGAAGAGAAGGTCTGTGGAACATAATTGAAAATCCATCAAACGTAGAGGAATGGGATCCAGAGGATGATGAAGATAGACTAAAGATAAAAGAATTTACGCATAAAAATGAACAAGCTATTTGCATAATTGGATTAACATTAACTGACCAGCAACTTGTTCATATCCATGGAGAGCAAACGGCTGTTGGGTGTTGGCAGAAGCTGAAGAGGATTTATGTTCAAGATAACGTTGGTGCTCACATAAATCTTACACAGAAGCTTTTCAGGACGCATCTCCAGACGAATGGTGATATGCTTAGTCATTTGAAAACTATGCAAAGCATTTTTCAAGAACTGCACGAGAAAGAGCTTATTTTCTCTGAACTACACCAAGTCTACATAATTCTATCTTCACTAGATGAAAGTTATGATAACTACATCACTTCCCTTGAAATATTGCCAAAGGAAAGCCTAACTTTAACTGATATAACTGGCAGATTGATTGAAGAGGCAAGAAGAAGACTTGAAAGAGACCAATTAAGGAGGGAAAAACCTCAAAAAGAAGATAATAAATCTCCTACTGCATACGCAATTAAAAAGTGTTTTAATTATGGAGGAAGAGGACATTTGGCAAGATTTTGTAAAAAAGCAAAGTGCCAGAACGCTGGCCAGAATACTAAAAGTCATCAAAAGATCAATAAAAATTTAGAGTTAGCCATGTATATTAACGAAGCTGTAAAAAATAATTTATGGGTGGTTGACAGTGGAGCATCCCACTGTATAACAAATGATAACAAAATTTTTTTATTAAAATGTCCAAGAGTACACAGCAGATATCATTAGCCAATGGCTGGAAACTGAAAGCTAAAGGTCAAGGTATAGCATATTGTTCTTTTATAAAAGAGAATGTAAAAATGTTATATGTACCACAACTTAAGTTTAATTTAATTTCAGTTAGAATTTTGGTTAAACTAGGATATGTAGTTACATTTAAAGGAGATAACTGCATAATTTAAAAAGAAGATAAGAAAATTACTGCATCTTTAAGAGGTGAATTATATGTGTTAAATGATAATGGTTTAGAGGTGGCTAACACGGTTTATGATAATAAGAAACCTCATGATGAATGTATTCACTTGTTACACCGAAGGCTAGGGCACTTAAATTTTAAAATGCTTAAGAAAACTGTTGAATTATCTAAGGGAATAAGTTTAAAACCTTGTAATAAGTATTTGCAATGTAATGCTTGCAATCAAAGCAAGAGCAAGGTCAAACCGGCTAATAGAGTTGATGGATTTACTACCAAATAGCCTTTAGAAGTAGTATTTTCTGATTTAATAGGTCCGAAAAAACCAAATGTCGGAGGAGCTCGACACATACTAAGTATAATGGACCACTATTCTAGATATGGGTTTTGCTATTTAATGAAGAGCAAAACTGAAACGTATCAAAATCTCTTTAATTGAATAAAATTTGCTGAAAGGAAAACTAAAAAGAAATTAGTAACTCTTATAACAGATAATGGTACGGAATTTACAAATAATAAATTCCAGAATAGACTTAGAATGTTAGGTATTCAACATAAAAAGTCTGCACCATATAGGCCACAACATAATGCCTTTATAGAGAGACGAGGCCAAACACTACAATGGCACGAACTATGATGTCTGATTCAGGATTACCTGACAATTTATGGGGAGAAGCAATCATGTGTGGTAATCATATATTAAATAATGTTGTTAATTCAACAACAGGTGAATTACCATTCACACTGTGGCATGGTACAAAACCTGATTTAAGTTACATGCACACATTTGGAGCACCAGCATGGGTGCATATCCCTTCACAACTCAAACACAAAGGACAGCATAGAGCTAAAAGATTATTTTTTGTAGGATATAAATCTAATCATAGATCTTATAGATTCTGGGAACCATGCAGGTACATCTAGAGTTTACAGCAGTGCTAGTGCAAAATTCCTAGAACATGTAGGATGGAATAGATTAGAGCAAGATTTAAATAACGAAGTAATTATTGAACCCTACAAAAAGCAAAAAGAACAGACTAGTTATAAGAAGAGTCCAATTAAAGAAGAAGTCCACGAAGAACTAATAGGACCAGAACAAGAGGAAACAATTGATCAGGAAGAGTTAGATAATCAAGAAGAGTTAATAAATGAAAGTCCACCTGTAAGTCCTGTAATACCTAGACGTACTACAGGTGTAACTCGACCACCTGATAGGTATCAAGCAAGTATAGTTTGCCAAGTAACTAAAGTTCCAACTAGTGTAGATGAACTTAGGATGTATCCTGCTAAGGATCAGGAGAATTGGCAAAAGGCAATGGAAAAAGAACTAAATTCATTAAAGGTAATGAAAGTATATGAAGATGCTAAATTACCTCCAGGAGAAAAATCCATTGGGTGCAAATGGATATTTAAAGTAAAAACTGGAAATGATGCAACTGTTACCCATAAAGCTCGGTTGGTAGCTCAAGGATTTAATCAAACTGCATCTGATTACGATGAAGTTTTTGCACCAAGCCTTAAAGCAACATCTTTAAGAGCAGCATTAGTGTGGGCAGCTAAGAAAAACTATGTCATTAACCATTTAGATGTAGAAACTGTTTATCTACATGCACCATTGCAGCACACTATATATTTGAAAAAGACAATGATTATAAAAGACAATGAAGTAAATTGTAATGATTGTTGGAAACTCAAAAAGAGTCTTTACGGGTTGAAACAATATGGCTTTGAGTGGAACCAGTATATTGTGAAAGAATTAAACAATATAGGTTTTAAATCTGGTTCAGCAGATCCATGTGTGTTTAAAAGAGAAAATAATGGAACGGTGTCATTACTGTTATTATTTACAGATGATATTGCTTTGATAACTAAGACTAATAATGAAGCTAATGAGATTATATCATTATTAACCAAAAAGATAAAATTAAAGCATTTAGGTGAAATTAAAAAGTATCTAGGATTGACAATTAACAAAACAAAAAATGGTTTTAAGATATCTCAAGAAGATAAAATTTGCCAATTAATTAAAACGTATAAAATGGAACTTTGTAAGCCGGCAAAGACTCCAATAGTTGGGAAGTTTGCCAAACTAATGATCAAAGTCCCAAATTTGATAAGTACATATATCAATCTTTGATTGGTAGCTTATCATATATAAGCAATTGGTCTAGGCCAGATATAGCTTATAGTGTTAATCAGCTGGCACGTTTTAATTCGGATCCACATCAATGTCATTGGCAATCATTAAAGAGAATTTTAAGATATCTTAAAGGAACAATGAACCATGCATTGTATATAGAACCAAAGGGTGATTTGAGTCTTAGTGCCTATGCAGATGCAAGTTTTGCAACTGATATAAACACTAGAAAATCAACATCTGGGATGGCTATATTATTTGGTAAGATAATAGGGTGGAGGTCAATCAGACAACAGCTTCTCCACAATGGAAGCGGAATTTTCATGTCTCTTATTACTATGCACTGACTTAATTCTGTACAAACAGTTATTATTAGACATGGGTGTAACTGTTAAAGATTCCATTATTGTGTACGAGGACAACCAGGCAGCTATACAGTTAGCTACTAGTATTGCTGTAAAAACTAGATCAAAGCATACTGATTTAAGATACTTAAATGTTAGAGAATCTGTAAAGAATGGGCTAATTAAATTGGAATACTGCATGACAGAAGAAAACATTGCAGACCAATTTACAAAAGCTCAAGGAGTAATTAAATTTAAAGAGAGTTGTAACAAATATGATTTAAAGATGTAAATAGTTATATTTATTATTATTTAACCTAAAAGGGAAGAATGTTAGGGATAACATTGTTTACCCTAACTGGTTTAGGTAAAATAATAAATATGTAATCATGGTTTATTAGTTAAAGTGTCTGCAACTTTAAATATAGGAATGTAATTAGGGGAGTGTTTGTGAAAGCACTTTAAAAGAAGCAAGACCACAGCTTGCTCTCTCTTTCTGGCTTTGATGATCCCTAATTACTGCATGGACTCAAGACTGCGTTACTCGAATGGGAGAGAGACAAAGGACTGATTTGTAAGTGAACTGACATAGGATATTCTGCACGGACTTTGCTAACTGAATATCATTGAATGGACTGATTAAATGATACATGACTATTGGACTGTTATTTTGACTATGCTATGAACTCATAAAGGAATAAACTATATTTTTGATAGCACAAGCGTATCTGTTATTTTTACTGTATGTTAACAAACATACAAGCTTATCTCACTCATTTATCTGTATGCCTATCTGACTAACGCTGCACATTCTGTTTAGCTTGTCTCCTTAACCCTGGTTGGGGAACCCAGGCTTAACAAGGCTGACTAGGCCATACCAAGCATGGTTACGCCTGCCCAGCAACCAGGCAGAGAACCGGTTGCTAAAATTTTTGAAGCTGACCCCTGCTTAAAAGGAAACCAGGTAAAAGGAAACCAGCCACCAGCTGGACACAAGCCAGAGCATAGAAAAACTCAAATAACTAGTGCAAAATTGTCAGATGTGAAAGAGACCTTGGCTGCCAGAATCACCAAGAGTCAGAGACAACTCAATAGATATCCTCCTCCTCCTCTTCCTCCTCCTCTTCCTCCTTCTCCTC
Organism: Hydrophis major; assembly: GCA_033807585.1. Lineage (NCBI taxonomy): Eukaryota > Metazoa > Chordata > Lepidosauria > Squamata > Elapidae > Hydrophis > Hydrophis major. Next base: position 258,036,064 of record CM066330.1, read on the forward strand.
CCAATCATCATCACCAAGGTTGCACATCATAGGCCATTGATGCAGAATAATGTTAGCCATATGATAATTGTGTGGACATATCAAAAGGACGCTTTTTCTAAGTTTATTTATTTATTTAGTTCTATCCTCAATTCCATATTTCTGCACCACATGCCTCTAGTTCAAAACCATAGTTCTTTGAACCAAGCAAAACATTGAGAATCTGGCTCTTCTATAAAGTACATAAAACATTCCCAAATACCAAGGTAGCTTCCTTAAAAAGACAAGAAGGCTGTCAAGGTACACAAAACCTATTCTAATTGGGTTGACATCAATCCAACCCCAAAAGACAGAAAAAGAGTCAAGATACATAAACCTATCCTAGTTGATTGACATCAACTGAATCTCAAAAGAAGGTAATCAACATAGAACCAAACCTATCCTAGTTGGTTGACATCAACTGAATCTCAAAAGAAGGTAATCAACATAGAACCAAACCTATCCTAGTTGGTTGACATCAACCCAACCAAGAAGACAAGAAGGAAGTCAAAATGCACCAAACCTATTGTTCTTGGGTGGACATCAACCCAACTCCATCACCTTCCTGGTGCATTTCAAGGACAGCTTTGAAGACTGGAGAAAAGCTGTGAAACACCATAATGGCAGTCAACAATGAAGTTCTGGAAGTTTAACAACTTCTCCATTTCTATATTAAGCAAAAGAAGATCCCAGCATGATGCTGCTTGGTGGAAGAGAAAGTAAGTCGTTCTATGGCTGAAAGATGACCAAATCTATATGTATATCTCTTCATTGGAGCATTGTTACACAAGCAAGTGCTTAAGTTCTCCAACCTACCTTCTCTTCTCCTTGCCCAGTTCTAAATCTGTCAACCTCCAATACTCTAGCAATAGCAATAGACTTATATAGTGCTTCACAATGCTTTACAGACCTCTTTAAGCCGTTTACAGAGTCAGCCTGTTGTCCCTGACAATTTGGGTCCTCATTTCACCAATCTCAGAAGGATGGAAGGCTGAGTCGACCTTGAGCTGGTCAGGATTGAACTCCTGGCAGTCGGCAGAAATTCGTCTGCAATGCTGCATTCTAACCACCAAGCGCCCTTCCAACCCTGTTATTCTGCATTCTGTAACTTATTAAAATGTTAATGAAATTAAACAGTGTCTTGCATTAAGACGCTCCCTACATCCACTTTGAAGGCTGGTAATAACTCCAGTGGGGCCTCTTCAACACCTCCAAGTGGACTTCATGTGGAAAGACTTCACTGTCAATTCCTCCCCCATCCCATTTATTCATGGCCGTTCCCTGTTTCTTTTTTTTTTTTTAATTAAAATTTTATTGATTTTCTGCTGTTTACATTTTGTTAGTGCTTAATCATCATCATGTTGTCTGGGTTATTTCATTTGCTCAACAATACAGATTACATTCGTAATCTCTACAGCTTTTTTCCGCCACCACTGGTCAAATAAAGCCCATATGTGATAATATATTCTGTGTCTTCTTTCTGTTTAATCTTCAGCATAAGTCTGTCCATTTCTGCACAATCTAGTCTCTTCCTAATTATCTCTTCATCTCACGGTGTTTCTTCATTTTTCCAATATTGTGCGAAAATAATATTTGCTGCTGTTAAGACATGCAATATTAAAGGTATACTTTGCTTATCAAGTTTTTCTGATGTTATACCTAATAAAAGCAGTTCAGGTTTAAAATCTACATGTTTTCCTATCATCTTTTCTAACCACTTATGTATTTTTGCCCCGTTTTTTTTCTTTTTTCTTTAACACAAGTTTCTGCAGCAGGCAGACAAGAAGATTATCTACCTCTTTGGATGAATGAATGAATGAGTTCTTTATTGGCCAAGTGTGATTGGACACACAAGGAATTTGTCTTGGTGCAAATGCTCTCAGTGTACATAAAAAGAAGAGATACATTCGTCAAGAATCATAAGGTACAACACACACTTAATGATAGTCTTAGGGTACAAATAAGCAATCAAATCATACTAGGAGACAGTCAATATAAATCATAAGGAAACAAATGACAAAGTTAGTCCTACAGTCACAAGTGGGAGGGGATGGACGATAAGGAGTGATGAGAAGATTAATAATAATAGTAGGGCAGTCTTTGTATAGAGTTGGACAGTATTGAGGAATTATTTGTTTAGCAGAGTGATGGCGTTTAGGAAAAAACTCTCCTTGTGTCTCGTTGTTCTGGTGTGCAGTGCTCTATAGCATTGTTTTGAGTGTAGGAGTTGAAACAGTTTATGTCCGGAATGTGAAGGGTCTGGATATATTTTCACAACCCTCTTTTTGACTCATGCAGTATGCAGGTCCTCAGTGGAAGGCAGGTTGGTAGCAATTGTTTTTTTCTGCAGTCCTAATTACTCTCTGAAGCCCATGTCTGTCTTGTTGAGTTGCAGAATCAAACCAGACAGTTATAGAGGTGCAGATGACAGACTCAGTAGGATAAAGGCCGAAGTAAGCCAGAAGTTTGGAGAATCCCACAAGGAACCACCCTCACCCCCTTTTCCCCAGCTTGTCTCTCCAGGCCATATGGCTTGCTGCCAATCAGTTGAGCCACTCTGGACAACTGGTTATTCTTTTAATTAGATCAGCTTAGGGACGGGGCAGCCGATGCTGGAGATGGAGGTTGTGTTCATATTCATAGCAGACACAAGGAGCTTAAACCGTGTTCCTTGGGGGCGAAACCACATCCTTGTTCTGGTTCACAGAGGAGTGGCTTGGGCAGGGGATGATGGGAGTCACGTTAGCCAGGGTCTAATTAAGGGATACGGCAGGCTCTTTGCAAGCCTATTTTTTATTAAGCTCTCTCCCCATAAAGAGATCCTTGAGACAATGTTGAACTTTGCTGGAATAAATGCCATAAAAAATGCCCTGCAAGTCAACTTTTTAAAGCTTTCACACACACACACACACACACACACACACACACCAGCTTGTTGCAATTCCTGACAAATTAAAACACTAACAAAACCTCCAAGCTTCCTTGAAAAAGAACCCGGTCAGTGTGAAAATCATGATGCACCTCTCGTTAAATGTCTATAGAGCTTCTCATTAACCAAGCCATGGTTGTCCCAAAGGTGCTTTTTTCAAGAGGCAACTTCCTTTGTTTTCCCTTAGATACAGATAATCAGAGTTGAAAGGGACCTTATAGGTCATCTAGTCCAACCCCCTGCCCAAGCAGGAGACCCTACATCATTTCTGAGTCCAATCTCTTCTTGAAAGTGCACTTGGCCAATAATTCATTCATTCATTCATTCATTCATTCATTCATTTTCTGTTTTTTTTCTTTGAAGACGTTTCTCTTCTCATCCCAGAAACTTCTTCAATTTCCATTCCCACCAGCCAATCCGGGTTGAAGAAACTTGTGGGATGAAGAGAAACATCTTCAAAGAAAAAAAAAAAACAGAAAGTGAATGAATTTTTGATTGGCTGTGCAGTTTTTCAAATCTTGTATGACAGAAAACGTCACCTAAGGAAAGGACACAACTGCTTTAAGGTTAGCAGAGCAATGTCCTACATGCAAAGTGGTTTTTAAGATGAAATCTTCAAAACTACATAAACATGGCGGAGAGATGATTCATCAGCTTATTTAAGTAGGAATGATATCATCAGGCCAGTTCGGGTTTATTCATTGGCTTGGTCATAAGTAACCATGTTATTGAAAGTCAAACAGTGAAAACCAAGAGCAATAGAGACGATTAGGAGACAGGAGGTTTTCAAGAAAAGATTGGACAGATTTGCCTGGGGTGATATAAAGACAGCTGCTTTGGGCAGGAGTTGGATTAGGAGACCTCTGAGGTACCCTCCACTCCTTCACACCTTAGAGCAGGGGTCCCCAAACTTGTTAAACAGGGGGCCAATTCATGGTCACTCAGGCTTTTTTTTGGGGGGCAGACTGGGTGGGTGGGTGTGGCTAGGTGGTCATGTGACTGGGTAGGCATGACCAATTTAGCAGACCATTAAACAAAACACACAAATTAAATTTTAATTTGATATGCTCCTGGGGTGGAAAGCAGGTTAGTGAAGGGATGTGGCTGCCTTGGATGTGTGTGTGTGTGTGTGTGTGTGTGTGAGGTTCTTCTGTTTGTATGTGTGTGTTTCTCTCCCTCCCTCTCTCTCTCTCTGGAGTCTGGGGGGGCCAAAAACAGGCCCATTTTTGACCTTCTCATCCTCCAGAAGGCAGGTGGGTGCCGGCAGGTAAGTGGGGCGATGTGGATGGGGCAGCCTCATGGTCCGTGGGCCAGATTAATGGCCATAGTTTGAAGACCCCTGCCTAAGAGTCACCATTCTTGCTGGTTGAAATTGTGACTCAGCTTCAGATTTTACCCCAGTTATGACCTTTTTAGACCCATATGCCGTAACACATATACTCATGCCCTTTCATTCTTGGATTGCTGCCATTCACCCTAGAAGGGGCTGCCCTTGAAGATGGTTAGGAAGCTACAGGTGATACAACTGCAGGTAACAGGTAAAGACTGACAGGCAAATTGTAGAAGGTGCTGACCTGGGAATTGAATTGACTTTGAGTAGGTTTCTGGACCCAGCTTAAAGTGCGGCTTATCTTTTGCCAAGTTTCCCTGAAAATTAAGATCAGGTATTGTATTAATTTTTGCTCCAAAAGGCACATTAGGTCTTATTTTTTGGTTAGGTCTTATATTTGGGAAAATATGCTACTAAATGCATTCCTCAGCTGATGATGTTAACTCGGGCTTATTTGGGGGGATAAGGCTTATGAGTATCCTGAAAAATCATGCTAGGGCTGACTTTCCTGTGGGGTCTTATTTTGGGGGGAACACAGTGTAAAGTTCTTTGTTGTTGTTCAGTTGCTAAGTTGTGTCAGGCTCTTCTCTGTGGTATGACAGCTGTGTTCCAAAATCTAAGGGGCTGCCTCAAAGAAGAGGGAGTCAAGCTATTTTCCAAAGCAGGACAAGAAGCAATGGAGAGAAACTAACCCAGGAGACGTCCAACCTAGAACGAAGGAGAAATGTCCTGACAGTGAGAACAATTAACCAATGGAACAACTTTCCTCCAGAAATTGTTGGTGCTCCATTACTGGAGGTTTTCAAGAAGAATTTGGACAGATATTTGTCTGAAATGATATAGGGTTTCCTGCCTGAGTAGAAGGTTGGACTAGAAGATCTCTAAGGTGCCTTCAAACTCGGTTCTATTACTCTTTGTGACTCTATGGACCGCAGCATGCCAGCCCCTCCTCACATCCTCTACTGTCTCCTAGAGTTTGCTAAAATTTATGTTTGTTGCTTTGATGACATTATCTAACCATCTCCTCCTCTGTCATTTCCTCCTCCTTTTGCCTTCAATCTTCCCCAACATCAGGATCTTCTCCAAGGAGTCCTCATTTGGTGACCAAAGTATTTGAGCTTCTGATTCAGCCCTTCCAAAGAACAGTTCAAAGGAAAGTTCTTTACGACTCAGATTTTCCTTATCTTCTAGATTGTCTGTTCAAAGTAGAATCTCCCCATTTGATATTCTATGGCTAAGAAGAGATCTGCAAATGTTTTCAACCCTCCGGAAAAGATCAGGGGACAGGAACCCAAGAAAAAAGATCTTCTCTGTCGTAGTCCTTTCATTCGGCCCTTTCAGCTTAGCACCGTTCCTTCCTCATTAATATTCAGCAAGGCTGTTATAAGACCGTGATTTTTTTAAATAGGAGCAGGAGCAAACAAATTGGAGGGCATGGTTTTCTTCTTTTCCCTAGGTTGATTGCTGTGGCCGACTTTATTTTATTTTATGAATACGTATCAGCGTATTCATTCTTTTATAATTATCCTGCCTTTTTATGGGCCAATGAGACGTAAGCAGACTTCGATCATCCAATGAGCTGTTGTGCAAATGGCAACACAGATTTAAAAAAAAAGGCATAAATATGCTTGAAAATGAAGAAAAGTGGATGCCGGTAATTGTAGGGAGGTGAGAATAATTACCAGTTTTTTTCCTCACAGGAAATAGGTTTCATATTGGGGATATTTTGCCAGTTTCATTAGGAGTTCTTTGTCTATGCCTGATTTCACAAAAGAGAATGAACATGATCCACTTTCTGGATTCTCTCTCTAAACTGAATCATAAACAAATGAAGTGGGATAGGCTTGCAGATCAGAGTTAACCACACCAGGACTAATTGTGGTTAAAATTAAACAAGTTTAGTCAAGGTTCCTGTTTCTAAGTTTCTGATCTCTAAGTGACCCAGTTAAGTATAATTGTCCGAGCATGGTATGCAAACCACTTTGAAATTCATTTCTGTCTGAGATGGCAGTGCAGTTCCCATATGAATTTATGCTAATTCAAGTTCCTCTGATTAGATTCCGTCAGGCTCAAAGAATCTGGACCACATTTTAAGTTCAGAATATTTATTGCACATGCCTATGTACAAGAATCTAGTCAACGAAAGTCCAACACTAAATTAACACCAGAGAAGAATCAATGGAATTCAAGAGGGGGTGGACAGGGTCATTTGTGGGAACGTAACAACTCTAGGCTGATGACCCATTTAACTCCACCTCTGCTTGTTTTTCTACAGATTCCCCTCCATAACATAAATGCATATTTTAACATTCCTTCAAAAAGATAATGCACCACCTAAACTTCACAGGTTCTTTGCTCTACTCTGAATTCAAATATTTCTTCAATATTAGTGGGAACAAAATCCCTTCCTTTTCGGTGTCAATTAAAGTCTTAGGAAAGGGTTACAACAATATTGTGCTGATGTAATATTATAAGTAAAGGTAGTCCTTGAATAACAACTACAATTGAGCCCACAATTTCTGCTGCTAAGTGAAACACGGGTTTTGCCATGAGTTTTGCCCCATTTTACAATCTTTCTTGCCGCATTCATCAAGCGAATCACTGCACTTGGTAAATTAGTAATCCAGTTGTTAAGTGAATTTGGCTTCTCCATGGTGTTTGCTTGTCAGAAGGTCAGGAAAGATGATCACATCAACCCGGGACACAACAATCGTCATAAATACGAGCCAGTTGCCAAGCGTCTGAATTCTGATCAAGTGAGCATGGGGGTGTTGCAACAGTCGTAAGTGTGAAAAATGGCCATAAGTCCATGTTTTCAATTGTGTTGTAACTTTGAAAGGTCACTAAATAAACTATTATAAGTCGAGGACTGCCTGCATTTCCTTCACAGTTGGGAATAGGACTTTAAATACAGAAAAAAACGGTATTAGGGCCTGGAAAGGTTTGCCTGTAGCCAGGAGTTGGATTCAACTGGTTTGGGCCAGTTCAGGTGAACTGGATGTTAAATTTACATCTGGTTTGCTGAGCCAGTAGTTGAACCTGCCCCTCCCCTCCTGGGAGTCACCACACAGGGTCCTTATGGAGGCTTTGAGAGGGTAAAAAATGGCCCTCTCAGAAGTTCCAGAAGTCTGGAAACGGGCCTGTTTTTGGCTTCAAGAGGGCCTTCAGAGCCTGGGGAGGCTGTTTTCACTCCCAGAGGCCTGAGGGAAGCTTCCGGACTCTGGGGAAGGTGAAAAATGGCCCTCTTGGAAGGTCTGGAAATCTGGAAACAGGCCTGTTTTTGGCTTCAGGAGGGCCTCCAGAGCCCGGGGAGGCTGTTTTTGCCTTCCCAGAGGCCTGAGGGAAGCCTCCGGACTCTGGGGAAGGTGAAAAATGGCCCTCTTGGAAGGTCTGGAAGTCTGGAAGCAGGCCTGTTTTTGGCTTCAGGATGGCCTCCGGAGCCCAGGGAGGCTGTTTTTGCCCTCCCAGAGGCCTGAGGGAAGCCTCCGGATTCTGGGAAAAGTGAAAAATGGTCCTCCCAGAAGTTCTGGTAGGCCACACCCTCCATGGCCACACCCACCCAGCAACCGGGTAGAGAACTAATTGTTGGGATTTTTGAATCCCATCCCTACTTGTAACCTTCACTGAAACTGTCTTGCAAGTGACCAAATACAGCCACAGTGAACTAAATCTGTAGAAGCTTTAGCAACTCATTAGCAATTTTCCTCTTCTGCAGAATGGGGAGATGGGGAGGGAGATGACGTTAGCACTTCCAGGATCTGTAGTAATTTCAGGACTGGGAAACTGATGAGACGATGGATTTTCTTCTTCCTTTTTGCTTGTTTGCAGCTGCCTTGTGTTGGTTTTCTGGAAGAGAACTGCTGATTAGTTCATGCTGTTCCCTGCATATTCTGAGCAAGTGATTGTTCATTAAACTTTTAGAGGTAAACACAATCCTAGCATTAGGTAGGAGAATGTAGAATAATAGGGTTGGGAGGGACCGTGATGGCCTTCTAGTCTCACTCCCCTGCTCAAGCAGGAAACCCCCTACCAGGGGAGTCAAACTAAATTTCATTAAGGGCTCATCAGTGCTGAGTTGACCTTGGGGAGGGGCGTGGGGTGGGCGGGGCTGACTGGGTGGGTGTGGCCAGCTCAGTGCTGCTTCCCAAACTGCTGACATGCTTCCTCTTCAGACTGGGTAGAGGGGGCTGAAGCGACACACACATTGCCAATGCCTTACATTTTCCAGGACTGTCCCGTGGACCGGATCTAGGGGTGGGATTCTACTAGTTTGCACCTATTTGCTAGAACCGGTTGTTACCATTCTAAGCAGTTTGGAGAACTGGTTGTGAGAAGAAATGACTGGCTTAATCCTGTAAGGAAGGCAGGAAGGAAACATTCTGGTGTTGCTTATAGAAACTGCCTCTCCATTCACCCTTATTACTTTCTTGGTAGGACCGGACTTCCTGTCTCAGGAATTTCTCTGGAGTTTTTTTCCCCCTCCTTTGCTGGTACTTTGCTTGTGTGGAGTGACCACTCAAAGTTACAATGGCACTGAAAAAAGTGACTTATGACCATTTTTCACACCTATGACTGTTGCAGCATCCTCACAGTCATGAGAGGCCAGGTGAGGAGATGCGTGCCTCAATGTGAGTGATGTTGAGATGGCCACACCCAGCCAGTCCCATGACCACCAAGCCACGCCCACCACCTAAGCCATGCCCACAGAACCAGTTGTTAAAAAATCTGAATCCCACCCCTGGCCGGATCCAACCACGCTGCAGGCCAGATTCAGCCTGTTCGGAACACAGCCCATGGGCCGTGTGTTTGGCAGATTGGACATGGCTGTCCAATCCCTTCTGAAAAACTTCCAGTGTTGGAGCATTGACAACTTCTGAAGGCAAGTTGTTGTTCTACTGGTTAATTGTTCTCATTGTCAGGGAATTCCCCCTGAGTTCCAGGTTGCTTCTCTCCTTGATGAGTTTCCATCCGTTGCTTCTTGTCCAGCCTTCAAATGCTTTGGAGAATAGCTTGACTCCCCTCTTCTTTGGGGCAGCCCCTCAGATCCATGATGGCTAACCCAGAGGTGGGATGCAAAGCCCTCTCTGTGAGCACACAAACATTCTCCCCAGCTCAGTTCTGCTGTGCATGCATGCATGTGCCTCCCGACAGCCCGCTGGTATTTGTGTCTCTGTCATGCATGTTGGGGGGGGGGTGCATGCACAGGGATGTGCACACATGCACAGAGGTGCACATGTGCATGAGGCGTAATGCATGCGTAGGGCTATGCATGCATGCGCAATGACCTGTGTATATACACGTGGGACATGCGTGCATTGCATTTTAGGGATGCACACACAGGCACACACTTTGGGCACTCTGTGCCAAACAGGTTAGCCTTAGATTGGAACACTGCTATCACAACACCCCAGTCCTTCTTTTCATCAAAATGGACGCACACAATTCCTGCAACTATTTCTCACATGTTTTAGCCAAGGGTGGGATCCAACAGGGTTAACTACCAGTTGGGTCATTTACAAGGTTAGGTGATTTACGATGTGCTTCCCTGCACGCTGCCGGCACGCGCCTGTAAATCGTCATCAGCACGCTGTGTGCAGAGAAGCAGCCTTTGGAACAGCCCTCTTTTCCTGCTTTTTAAACTGCAGCTGTGCCTCGCACGGCAGCTGAAGTTGAAAAAAAAAATCAGGAAATAAAGGTCAGGTAAGAGCCTGGGTGGGCAGGTGGGCAAAAACATCAGCAGACATAGAACCGATTCTATGTCTGCTGCTCTTCAGAGCTACCGGTTCTACAGAGGTAGACAGAACCAGTAGAAACCCACTTTTGGGTTTAGCCTTCAGTCGCCTAATCCAGTGGTCCCCAACCTTTTTTGTACCACGGACCGGTACAAATGATCCACGGACCGGTACTGGCATCAGCACACATGACCAAGGCAAGGTGAGCCGAGAGATCGGCCAGCCAGCCATCCCTCGCTTCTCCCCGCCACCTTCAACTCCTCCTTTGTACCTTCTCGTGGTCAATGGGCTTTTTGGGCTCTTTCTTAATCTCCTCCTGAGTAACGTGAGACTCCACTGCCATCGGGACGGCTCTTCATTCGAAGCCGTCCCCCCCCCTTCGACGAAGCAAGGATTCCTTCAGCACCCAAACGCCGCTTTCCAACCGATGACAAGCTGACCCGGAAGCACTTTCTCAAGTGCCGTCGAAACAAGATGGCGGCGCCCAAGCAAAATAGGCGGCCCAGTACAAAATGATCCACAGACCTTTGCCCTCATCCTCTTGGTTGCTCCTATCTGCACTTTTTCTTCCGGGGAGCTTCTGAGACCAAGAGGGGACTAGAAAGTAGATCTCCCCATTGTCAATACAACTCTAAACAGAATATCAGAATAATAGAGTTAGAAGGGACCTTGGAGGTCTTCTAGCTCAACCCCCTGACAAGCAGGAAACCTACTAATGGCTAAACTTTTTTGGCACCAAGTGCACAAAGGCATGTGTGCATGTGCATCTCCCAAATGCAATGCACATGCACTTCCCCCATGCGTTTGTGAATGTCCTCATGCATGGCCCTGTGCATGCCCCACGCCCCATGCATTTGTCCCACCCCATGCGCATGCATAGCAGAGACCCAAAGGCCAGTTGGCCGGAGGGAGGTATGCGCACACACGCGTGGCAGAGAGCTGAGCTGGGGTGATGGCTTGTGTGCCCACAGAAAGGGCTCTGTGTGCCATATCTGGCACATGGGCCACAGCTTCACCATCACAGCCCTATACCATTCCAGGCAAGAAGGAGAAAGACAAAGAGCAGTGGATGAAAACAAATCAAATAAAAATGGGAACTTATCTTAAAGAGGATGGTTTTAAGTTTTCTGATGGTTCTGTCATGCAAGTCTTGTACTGTGCTTTAATAAGTTTCATTTTTTTTATTTATTTTTCCTGTGTTCCCCTCCTTGAATGCCTTTTGAAATAGAACTTGTAATATATAAACAAATGGATAGAAATATAAGCCTACCCTCGTGATAGTCACCAAATTAAGGGTTGCTTTTCTCAGTGGAATGGCCAGAGCTTTGGGAAATAAAATTCCCCAGAATCATCTGCAAGATAGTCCAGATATTGACTTTTGTAAAGACTGCAAAATTCAGCTTTAGTCACAGCCTCCAGAGTGACACAAAGTCAAGTGTTTGTCCCTCTAATTTGCACCCCGGCAAAATCACGTGGAAGAGAGAAACAACATTGTAATTTAAAATTCAATTTCTGATTCCACCTATATGCACAGGCGCTGCCTCTGAACGAGGATTTCATTAAAAGGTTTAATAGATTTTATGAGAGTTGTCAGTTGCAAAAAGGGAACGGCGCAAACGCATTCTCTCTGCTCTTGGAAATTCAGATAGCAGACTGGTAAACAAATTTACCATGGAAATGAATACAGGAAAGTGGGGAACATTTCCATCACCCATATATAATCTCGTACAGGGAGAAAATAAACCTCATCTGAATAACTTTAAAAGCTTGGTGTGTATCCTTTTCCTTGGCTTGTTCATAGGCCTGACACCGCTGGCATTTTCAGCCATTGAAGACAAGATGCTTTACCGTAACAAGGAAGCAGCCAAAATAAATTGGGTAACCCGAAAGATTAAAGCTAAGCTTGGTTAGAATTCAGGTTTGCATGTTGGGTGAGGCCAACCCAAGAAAGGGCTTTTATTCAATAGCCAGGTGACCAGTGGTGGTATTCAAAATTTTTTACTACCTAGTGGCTTGGTGGGCGTGGCAGGGGAAGGTTACTGCAAAATCCCCATTCCCTCCCCACTCCACTAACCTGCTTTCCAGCTCCATTCTCCTGTGCAAGGCAACTAAAGGAGACTGACTGACTGACAGACAGATGGTTGTTGTTCAGCTGCTAAGTCATGTCTGACTCTTTGTGACCCCACGGACTATAACACACCAGGCCTCTCTGCCCTGTAGCGTCTCCCAGAATTTGCTTAAATTCATGTCCGTTGTGTTGATGACACCATCTAACCATCCTCTGCAGTCCCCTTCTCCTTTTGCCTTCTGTCTTCCCCAACATCAGGGTCCTTTCCAAGGAGTCAGAGATAGATAGATGATAGATATAGATGATGATATTGATGAAGATGATGATGATGATAGATAGATAGATAGACAGACAGACAGACATAGATGATATAGATAGAAAGAAAGAGACAGACAGACAGACAGATAATATAGGTAGATAGACAGACAGATATAGATAGATGATATAGACAGATGATAGATGATATAGATAGATGGTAGATAAATTGACACACATAGATATAGATAGATGATAGATAGATTTGATAGTTTAGATAGATGATAGATAAATGATATAGATAGACAGAAAGAAAGACAGACAGATGGTAAATATATAATATAGATAGACATAGACATAGATGATATAGATAGATGATTGATTGATTGACAGATAGATATAGATAGATGATAAATAGATTGACATAGATAGATAGATAGATAGAGATAGATAGATAGATAGATAGATAGATAGATAGATAGATAGATAGTAGACAGATGATATAGATATAGATAGATAGATAGATAGAGAGAGAGAGAGAGAGAGAGAGAGAGATAGATAGATAGATAGATAGATAGATAGATAGATAGATAGATAGATAGATAGTAGACAGATGATATAGATATAGATAGATAGATAGATAGATAGATAGATAGATAGATAGATAGATAGATAGAGAGATAGAGAGATAGATAGATAGATAGATAGATAGATAGATAGATAGATAGTAGACAGATGATATAGATATAGATAGATAGATAGATAGATAGATAGATAGATAGATAGTAGACAGATGATATAGATATAGATAGATAGATAGATAGATAGATAGATAGATAGATAGATAGATAGTAGACAGATGATATAGATATAGATAGATAGATAGATAGATAGATAGATAGATAGATAGATAGATAGATAGATAGATAGGAAGGAAAGTGGGAAGATAGATAGATAGATAGATAGATAGATAGATAGATAGATAGATAGATAGATAGATAGGAAAGTGGGAAGATAGATAGATAGATAGATAGATAGATAGATAGATAGATAGATAGATAGATAGATAGAAACAGACAGACAGACTCTCAGTGCACATGCAAAGCAACAGAGTAATAATAATCATAATAATGATATCAATAAGACAGGATAGTAGAAACGATGAGAAGGATAGTAATAATACCACAGCCATACAACATGGGTGAATATCCTTAGGCAGAAGGCAATAGGGTGAAAATTAGGTGTTCAGCAGAATGATGGTGCAGAGGGAAAAATCTGTCCTTGTATCTCGTTGTTTTGGCATGCAGTGCCCTACAGCATCACCTTGAGGGAAGAAGTTGAAAGAGTTTATGTCCAGGATGTGAGGGGTCTGTAGTTATCTTCTAACCTGCACAATATGTAGGACTTCTATGGAAGGCAGGCTGTTTGTAATTTTGTGTGTGCGTGTGTGTTTGTGTGTATGCACACAGGCATGTGTGCGTGTACACATACATACACACACCCCTCTACTGTCATACCGAAGGACTTCTTCACTGAGCCAACAACTTGACTTGCAGTCACTTGATTGTCTCTGCTGCCACCTTGTGTTTATTTTTTTATTTTTTTTATTTTTATTTGTCAATTGCTTACAAGATAACAGGTATAAGTAAAAACATAGTTATGAATACATGGATACATATAAGGAAAATAAAAAAATATATAAAAGAAACAATAGGACAGGGACAGTAGGAACGTTGATGTGCTCATGCACGCCCCCTACAGGCCTCTTAGGAAAGGGGTGAGGTCAATAGTAGACAGTCTAAGGTTAAAGTTTTGGGGGTTTGGGGAAGAAACCACAGAGTCAGGTAGAGTATTCCAGACATTGACCACTCTGTTGCTCAAGTCGTATTTCCGGCAATCAAGTTTGGTGCGGTTAACCTTGAGTTTGTATCTATTGTGTGCTCTTGTATTGTTATGGTTGAAGCTGAAGTATTCATTGACAGGTAGGACATTGCAATGTATGATTTTATATACTATACTTAGATCGGACCGAAGGCGGCGTAGTTCTAGGTTTTCTAGGTCTGGTGGCATAAGGTATTCTGCAACAAGTAGAGGAGTGGAGAACTCTTCTTGTGAAATATTTCTGGACTTTCTCCACTGTGTTAATATCAGATACGTAATGTGGGTTCCAGAAGGATGAGCTGTATTCGAGTATTGGTCTAGCAAATGTTTTGTATGCTCTAGTTCAGGGGTGGGCAAACTTTTTGGCTCGGGGGCTGCATTGACTTTTAAAATTTGACAGACGGGACGGGTCAGCACAAGATTTTTTGGGAATCACCCCCCCCACCCTTTCCCCCCTTCTCCTCCTTCCCCTCTCCTCGGAGGCCTCCTGAGTCAGGAGTTGCTACCGCCGGCACAGCTCCAGTCCCGCGTTGCCTCGGGAAGGGAAAGGCAAAAAGGAAGAGCTGCAGTGGTGCTTTGCAATGGCAGCAGCGGCACCGGAGGCTCAGGCTCAGCGGCTCCTGGTTTTGCCTTTTCCTTCCCAAGGCAACGCGGGACTGGAACCGCGCAGAGCTGCGCCGGTGGTAGCAACTCCTGACAGCCCCAGCTGGACACCTGAGCGGAGCCTGGGCAGAACTGCCTGTTGCTGCTGCCGGAGCACCGCCGGGTCGCCTCCTCCAAGCAGCCCGCCCACCTGCCGGGCTTCCCCTCCGCTGCGCAGCTCAGGGCCAGGCGCGAGCACCCGCGAGTTAAAAGGAAGCCGAAAGTTGCTCAGAAGTTGCTCGGATTTCCGGGGCTTCCAGGCTTAAACTTTGCACATCTTCCCGCCGAGGAGTGGGAAGGGTTCTACCCAACGGGCGGGTGGGCGGGCTGCTTGGAGGAGGCGACCCGGCAGTGCTCTGGGTTTCCCCTCCGCTGCGTGGCTCGGGGCCAGGCACGAGCACCCGCGAGGAAAAAGGAAGCCGTAAGTTGCTGGGAAGTTGCTTGGGTGCTGGGAGCAGGCTTTTAAAGTGCCGCCCGAGCAGGACTGCCGAGCCAGGAAACGGGGCACCAAGGCAGGGCAAGGCTGCACCAGCAGCGGCCTAGCTTTAGGTGGCTCCAAGCAGCCCACTCCAAGCAGCCCACTCCAAGCAGCCCACCCGTCCGCTGGGCGGAACCCTTCCCGCTCCTCGACCGGAAGACGCTCCTGCCTGTAAACTTTGCCTTTACAAAGTTTAAGCCTGGAAGCCCTGGAAAAAATGGGGGATCAGTGGGGACTCAACTTTGGAGAGGTCGCACTCGAAGGTGATTTCGAACTCCCAGCCGAGGCCTTTGCAAATTTCTTTTCTTTCCTACCCCTAGATCGCTCTGCACTGTTTTGCAACTTTGGGGGCCATGCGGCGCAGGGCAATACGCCATGCCCAGCGATTTTTTTTCAGGGGCGGGCCAGATTGGACAGACCAACAGGCCAGATGTGGCCTGCGGGCCATAGTTTGCCCACCCCTGCTCTAGTTAGTAGTGTAATATTACCAGAGAAAAAGCTACATAAGATTAGGTTAAAAACTCTTAACGCCTTTTTGGCTGTGTAGTTACAGTGGGCTCTAGCACTTAGGTCATTTGAGATGAGTACTCCAAGGTCCTTGACAGAGTTTGTATCATCGACAATGTTATATTTTGTGCATGGGCGCTAAGGAGGAGACGAGCCGGTGAACAGTGAACTTCAAACTCTTTATTTACATGTGTAACAGCTCAGCTCTATGGCCACAACGGCCCCTTTATATAGGCAAGCTCTTGAGTATTTAACCAATGAAAACACAGGGAGTGCTAGCTCCGTTAACCAATGGGAGAGGCTTGTTAATAGCCAATCAGATTCTCCTGAACGGACCAATCCGATGTCGCTATTATCGGTCAATCAGAAGTGCAGGGCCAGAACCCTGCACTTTACTTCAAGCTCTTAATAATCTTTATTCAAGTACTTTTATTAATTCACAACACCCCTTCCCTCCAGGTTCCGTTTAAGAGGTGCGGTCACGTGGTCTTTGAGGTAGGCAGGTTGTTTTGATTGTCTATTTGATTTACGTTGTTCTCCTGGTATTTGGCTACAGTCTTGTTGGGGTAGGACGTTATCTGGTGAAGAGGGTGCCTCCAGTTCTGTATTCAAATTTTCGTTGCTGCTAATGTTCTTGGCATCTCCTTGAGGCGAGCTCACCCCCATCCCCGATCCTTCTTCACGTGTTGCCTCTGAGCGGTCATTACTTCTGCTTAAGCTTTCTGCCGTTTCAAATTCAGCTTCCTCGGTATCTCCTCCCCCCTTGGTTTGGAAGTCAGGGGAGTCGGAGATCCCCGACTGTAGCCTTGAACGCAGCTGATCAATATGGCGCTTCCATATTCTATGGTTGTGACATCTCACGCTGTACGATCTGGGGCCGGTTACTTGGACTACAGTTGCCTCGACCCACAATGGATCACCCGAAAAGTTCCTAGCGAAAACCAAGTCTCCTACCTGGAAGTTATGGCATTTCCCGCTGGATCCATGTGGTTTTTCAGGTTCATATGATGGGTGCAGACGGTTGAGGTGGGAGCGGAGCTTCCGCCCCATCAATAACTCAGCGGGAGTTTTGTTGGTGACGCTGTGCGGAGTGATATGCTGCAAAAGGAGTACCCGGTTAATCTTGTCTTCTATATCGCCATAGTCCATTTTATGCAAGGTTTTCTTGACGAATTGTACCATGCACTCGGCCCTTCCATTGGCCGCAGGATGCACTGGTGAAGTCAGTGCATGGCGAATACTGCGGTCCGCCAGGTACTGTTCAAAGGACAGCGTGGTAAATTGGGGCCCGTTGTCGGATACCAGAATGTCTGGTAATCTGTGTGTTGCAAATAGTCTGTCTAGTTTCCTGATGACTGATTCGGTTGTTGTATTTCTCATCTCATGGATTTCAAGCCAGTTCAAGTAGGCATCCACCGTTAATAAAAATGTGTGTCCCTTGGTAGGTCCCGCAAAGTCCAGATGAATACGGGACCATGGTCCCCTCGGTGTTTCCCATTCAGTCGGGGTTGCTTTTGGAGGGGTGTTGCTTACTTCCTGGCATTTGTGACAAGCTTTTACCCATGTCTCGATCTGCTTGTTGATACCTGTCCACCACGCGTAGCTTCGTGAGAGGGCTTTCATGCTCACTATGCCGGGGTGGCCATCGTGCAAGGTTCGTTAGGTATTTGGTCCAATGGCCATCCGTGCTCGACCCAACTGAGGACTCGTGCTAAAATGGGGTCGCATTTCGTTTCAATCGCGATATCTCGGGCTGTTAGTGGCGGTGTTCGAAGTGTCTCGATCTGCAGTGTTGTAACTGTCGGAGCAGGGTCATCAATGGTCTCCAGAAGTGGTGCACAGCTCAATGCATCGGTGTGGGGAATGGCCTTCCCCGGGCGGTGTTGCAACTTGTAATTATATGCAGCCAAGAATTCTGACCAGCGAGTCATTCTGGGAGATAATGTATAAGGTGTTGGCCTATCTCCCGCTATTATTCCCAGCAAAGGTTTGTAATCAGTCACTATAGTAAAGGCTCGGCCATACACATATTCATGAAATCTCTTAACAGCAGACACAATAGCAAAGGCCTCTTTATCAATTTGACTGTAATTGCGTTCTGCTTTTGATAACGTCTTTGAAAAATAGGCAACAGGGGCTTCACTACTGTTTGGCAAAATGTGGCTCAAAATGGCGCCCACTCTGAATGGTGATGCATCACACGTGATCGTTCAAGGCAAAGTCTCGTTATACTGCATCAAAACAGCATCAGAAGTCAATAAATTTTTCACATGTTGAAACGCCTGCTCCTCTCTGTGTCCCCATACCCAGGTTGCTTTTTTGTCCAACAAACGATGTGGGGGTTCGGCTACGGTTGCTTTGTGAGGCAGGAAAACGTTATAAAAATTGATAAGTCCTAGAAAAGCCTGGAGGTCAGCCTTATTTTGGGGTTTTGGGGCGTTTTTGATTGCCCTAAGTTTGCTATCAGTGGGGTGAATGCCTTGACTATCAATTAAATATCCTAAAAATTCTACTCGATCCGTACATAGTTGACACTTGCTTTTTTTAACTTTGAGACCTGAGTCTTTAAATCTCTGGAGAACCAACCCCAGGCGATCCTTTAATATTTTCTGAGTCGGAGCAGCGATTAACACATCATCAAAATATGGGACAACACCTTTTATCCCTTGTAATAGTCTTTCCATCAAACTTTGAAAGATTCCCAGGGCTACGCTTACTCCGAACGGGAGTCGGTTACATTTAAACGCACCTCTGTGCGTAATGATTGTTTGGGCCTCTGCCGTTTTTTTGTCTACAGGCAGTTGTTGGTATGCTTGGGCTAAGTCTAGTTTAGCGAAGACTTTTCCGCCCCCCAGGGAATGGAGGAGGTGTTGTACCATCGGTACCGGGTAAGCGTTTTGTTGAAGGGCGTAGTTCAGGGTGGCTCAGTAATCCCCACAAATTCTTATCAATCCATCCGGCTTAATGGGTGTATCAATTGGAGTTTCCCAGGGAGAGTGATCAGCTGGTTTTAACACACCCTGGGCTATTAATTTATCAAGCTGCTCGTCAATCTTTGGTTCAAGGGCAAATGGAACTCGACGAGGCTTAAGGCGGATGGGAGCTATTTCAGGATTGAGGTTAAATGATATCAGGGTCCCCTTGTACTCACCTAGTTTTTCTGCAAAGATGTCCTGGAATTCTTGGACAAGGTCCTCTTCCCAGTCGCTGCTGCAGGTTCGGTGAATGCCGGCTACTTCAATTCTGAGTGGAGTGAACCTTTGGAGGCCTAACAAACTAGGCCGATCTCTGTCGATTACAGTCAGGGGTACGAATGCTGTACGGTTCTTAAACGATATCCGGACTTGGCTGGATCCAACGACCGGAATTCGATTTCCTTGAGAGTCTTTGAGTATGAGTCTTTGGAATCTGAGGTCTTGCTGCCGGACAGTAGGGATGAGCTGCTTGAGGGTCTTCCAGGAAACCATCGAGAGGGACGATCCTGAATCGACTTCCATCAGGCAGGGCTGGTTTTCGATGGCCACTTTCACTCGGATCTTCTTGGCATCAAGAGATAAGGCGTGACCGATCGTGATAGTTTGGTGAGCCTCTTCTCGCTTCGTTGAGTGGTTTAGGGGTTTGTTTCTGTAGGAGTGGTTGTTCCATTGGTGGTTCACGGGTTCTCGCTTTACAGGACGGCTTCCTGTCAGTTGGCGATAGTTAGCCCCCCTCGAGGGCTGGTTGGGTTCTAGCTTGCTTCTACATATCCGTCCGATATGGCCTCTTTTTCTGCACATATGGCAGAGCACGTCGAGGAATTTGCATTCTGACCGGGGGTGGCTTGCTCCACAACCAACGCATTGGTACTGCGATCTCTGGCGTTGGTCTCGTTCGGATCGAAGTCGGTGGACCTCTTCTTCATCGCTTTCTGATGATGATTCGAGGTCCTCATGGTGGGCTGTTCATAGGCTGTCCTTCTGACTGGGGTGAAACTTCGCGGGCGAGTTGGCGAAGTGGGGAGTGGGTGCGGCGCATTCGGGCAGCTGACTTCCTGGTTGCTTCTGCTGCAGTAGCTTCAGCGATGTTATCTTTAAGGCTAATGTCGCCTTTCGCCATCAGCTTACTCTATGTGCCTGGAGCATCTAATCCCAGAATTATTCGGTCTCTCAGGGCTTCTTCTAGCTCAGCAAACTCACATAGGCCTCCCAGATTCCAGACATCCGCTATGAAATCAGCAACACTTTTGCCCTTCCGCTGACTTCTCTGGTAAAATTCATGCCTTCTAACGAGCGTTGGCAAAGTCAGTGCATAGTAGGCCCTCAGCAGGGGTTCGAGGACGTCCCAGTCCATAGACTTTACTTCTGCTGGTTTCGCTAGTGCCTTGGCCATCTTGAATACGGTCGGCCCGCAATGAGTTAGGAATACCGCCCGTTTCTTTCCGGTAGTGGCATCCTTCAAACTGTTGGTCTCCAGAAACATCTGGAAGTGATCCATATATGAGTCCCAGTCTTCTTGTGCCGGGTCGAATGGAGCGGGTGGTATGACGTCACCGGACATGGTTCCGCCATTGGTGCATTTCAGCCACGTGCTCTGTTATGGTTCTTCGTCGTTCAGTCAGCTCTGACATCTCCACATCCCATCCTCGTCGCCAGTGTTATGTTCTGTGCATAGGCGCTAAGGAGGAGACGAGCCGGTGAACAGTGAACTTCAAACTCTTTATTTACATGTGTAACAGCTCAGCTCTATGGCCGCAACGGCCCCTTTATATAGGCAAGCTCTTGAGTATTTAACCAATGAAAACACAGGGAGCGCTAGCTCCGTTAACCAATGGGAGAGGCTCGTTAATAGCCAATCAGATTCTCCTGAATGGACCAATCCGATGTCGCTATTATCGGCCAATCAGAAGTGCAGGGCCAGAACCCTGCACTTTACTTCAAGCTCTTAATAATCTTTATTCAAGTACTTTTATTAATTCACAACAGACAAGGTCTTGACTATTCAGCCTGTACTTTATTTTCTGTTTTTTTTTTGCCAATATGTAGGACAGAACATTTGTTTGTTGAGATTTGAAGTTGCCATTTGTTTGACCATTCTGATACATAGTCGAGGCCATTTTGAAGGGTAGCAGTATTGTCTGTGGTGTTGAATAGCTTTACATCATCAGCGAAGAGAATGCAGTTGCTCTTAATATGATCACAGAGGTCATTTCTGTAGAGTATGAAAAGAGTTGGTCCTAGAACACTTCCTTGGGGGACACCACTGTTGAAACCTGCGAAGGCTGCTTTAAGAAAAGAAGACCCCCTCTTCCTCTTCCTCACCTCCCAATAAGATCCAATGAAAGCTTCGAAAATGAGAAACAAGCCCCAAAAACCGTAAACGTCTCTCATTTGGGAGAGACAGGGGAGTCCAAACCAAACTGTAAGAACACTGGAATAATGACTGTCACAAAATGAGGACACGACATAATGGCTGTGATTATGTTCTTCCATTGGGATATGTGATACCCACTAGGACAGCACATAATCATACATACAGTGCAGTTTTATTTTATTTTATTGTGTTCTATGCATATTCTGCCTTTATTTTATTTTTTTAAATGATTTAAAGGAGCAAACGTGTCCAACATACTTTCCTCCATCTGATTTCCCCACAATAACCACTCTGTGAGGCCGGTTGGGTTGAGAGAGAGGGACTGGTCCCCAGAATCACCCAGCTGGCTTTCATATCTAAGGCAGGACTAGAACTCACCATCTCCTGGTCATTGGCCCAAAGTCATCCAGTCACTTTTCATGCCTAAGGCAGGACTAGAACTCACCATTTCTAGCCTGGTGCATTAACTACTAGACCAAACTGGCTCTCAGTTAACCTTTGTTCCATCTTTGGAAGCCTATACCCAATTGATCCTTCTACCAATCTAGGGTTTGAATCAACAGGCTCTCGTGATTTTGGATGGGGGAAGTGGCCAAAATGCCCCATGATCTTGATTTTCTTGTTGTTTATCTTGGTTAGTCTCTTTTGATTATAGAACCGATCAATCTTAGCATGTTTGTGTAAATACATTCTTCCCATTGAGTATCAACCGATCCCCTTTTTTAATGGGTTGGTGAACACAGATGAAAAGTATTCTATCAGAATAACAGAGTTGGAAGGGACTTCGAAGGTTTTCTGGTTCAACACTTCACCCCATTCAAGAAAGAGACCTTGTACCATTTCAGACTAGTGGCTGTCCAGTCTCTTCTTAAAAACCTCCAGTGATGGAGCACCCAAATTTCTGAAGGCAAGCTGTTCCATTCGTTAATTGTCTTCATAATCAGGACATTTCCCCTTAATTCTAGGTTGCTTCTCTCCTTGGTTAGTTTCCAATGCATTGCTTCTCGTTCTGCCCTCGGGTGCTTTGACAGCCTTTAAAATATTGAAACACTGCTATCATGTCACCCCTAAACCTTCTTTTCATTAAATTAGATGTAACCAATTTCTGCAACCATTCTTCATATGTTTTAGCCTTCAGTCTCCTAATCATCTTTGCTGGTCTTCTCTGCACTGTTTCCTGAATCTCAACATCTTTTTTATAGTGTAGTGACCTAAATAGTGGATGCAATATTCCGAAGTGTGCTCTTACTAAGGTTTATAAAGCGGTACTAGAACTTCACGGGAACTTGATTCTATCCTGCTGTTAAGAACTGCATTGGCTATTTTGGGGCACATTCTTGTTTAATTCTTTCCCTCCTTCCCTCCTAATAATATTTTATATTTCCACCTCTCCATAGCCCCGAAAGCTCCTGTATTTTGCAGGACATGTGTTTCTGTATGTTGTGAATGCGTAAGGTTTAATAAAGAGAACTTGAGCTTGGAGTAAAGTGCAGGGTTCTGGTCCTGCACTTCTGATTGGCTGTTAATGGCAGGATTGGATTGGCCCGTTCCGGGGAATCCGATTGGCCATTAACAGAGAGTTCCTATTGGTTAAGGGAACTAGCGCTCCTCGATTGTTATTGGTTAATAGTTATTGGGGTTGCCTATATAAGGAGGGTTACAACTGCCATTGAGTTGAGAAGTCACTATGTAAATAAAGAGCTGAAGTTCACCGTTCCCGAGGCTTGTCTCCATTCTTTCTTGCCCATGCTCCAAACATAACACTGTACATCTGACGTTTTTGCTCTAATCAGTTGGTTAGGCTTTGTTATATGTGGAAAGCTGTGAGGCTCCAGATAAGGCTAAACTGGGAGACATTTTTTAAAACATGCTTTCCTCACCTGTCATATTCAAAAAGGACTTTTCCTGCTCGTTCTACAGACCTCCCTGTGCTTTTTTAAAGTCTCCTCACTCCTGAAATAAAGTGTTGTCTTGTGCTGCAAGAATTTGAATGTTGATTGCACCTTAAATGGGGTTTGTATTCGAGACCTAGTTGCCCTGAGAATTCTTTCATAATGTCCTTTTTAGCTAGAATGGAATGGAGAGGAGTGGAATGGAATGGAATGCAGTGGAATAGAATAGAATAGAATAGAATAGAAAATATGGAGTGGAATGGAACGGAACGGAACAGAACAGAATAGAATAGAATGGAAAATATGGAGTGGTGGAATGGAATGGAATAGAACAAAATGGAATAGAACGGAAATGGAATAGAAATGGAATAGAACAGAATAGAACAGAATAGAATAGAATAGAATAGAAAAGAATAGAAAATATGGAGCGGTAGAATGGAATGGAATGGAATAGAATGGAATAGAATAGAATAGAATAGAATAGAATAGAATAGAATAGAATAGAATAGAATAGAAAATATGGAATGGAAAGGAAAGGAAAGGAATGGAATGGAAAGGAATGGAATGGAATGGAATGGAATAGAATAGAATAAAAATAGAAAATATGGAGTGGTGGAATGGAATGGAATAGAATAGAGAATAGAACGAAATGGAATGAAATGGAATGGAATGGAATAGAATAGAATAGAATAGAATAGAAAATATGGAATAGAATAGAATAGAATAGAATAGAAAATATGGAGTGGTGGAATGAAATGGAATAGAACAAAATGGAATAGAACGGAAATGGAATAGAAATGGAATAGAACGGAATAGAATAGAATAGAACAGAACAGAACAGAACAGAACAGAATAGAAAATATGGAGCAGTGGAATGGATTGGAATGGAATAGAATGGAATGGAATGGAATGGAATAGAATAGAATAGAATAGAAAATATGGAATGGAATGGAAAGGAAAGGAAAGGAATGGAATGGAAAGGAAAGGAATAGAATAGAATAGAATAGAATAGAATAGAATAGAATAGAATAGAATAGAATAGAATAGAATAGAATAGAAAATATGGAGCAGTGGAATGGATTGGAATGGAATAGAATGGAATGGAATAGAATAGAATAGAATAGAATAGAAAATATGGAATGGAATGGAAAGGAAAGGAATGGAATGGAAAGGAATGGAATGGAATGGAATAGAATAGAATAAAAATAGAAAATATGGAGTGGTGGAATGGAATGGAATAGAATAGAGAATAGAACGAAATGGAATGAAATGAAATGGAATGGAATGGAATGGAATAGAATAGAATAGAATAGAATAGAATAGAATAGAATAGAAAATATGGAATAGAATAGAATAGAATAGAACAGAATAGAATAGAAAATATGGAGTGGTGGAATGAAATGGAATAGAACAAAATGGAATAGAACGGAAATGGAATAGAAATGGAATAGAACGGAATAGAATAGAATAGAATAGAATAGAATAGAACAGAACAGAACAGAATAGAAAATATGGAGCAGTGGAATGGATTGGAATGGAATAGAATGGAATGGAATGGAATAGAATAGAATAGAATAGAAAATATGGAATGGAATGGAAAGGAAAGGAAAGGAAAGGAATGGAAAGGAAAGGAAAGGAAAGGAATAGAATAGAATAGAATAGAATAGAATAGAATAGAATAGAAAATATGGAGCAGTGGAATGGATTGGAATGGAATAGAATGGAATGGAATAGAATAGAATAGAATAGAATAGAAAATATGGAATGGAATGGAATGGAAAGGAAAGGAATGGAATGGAAAGGAATGGAATGGAATGGAATGGAATAGAATAGAATAAAAATAGAAAATATGGAGTGGTGGAATGGAATGGAATAGAATAGAGAATAGAACGAAATGGAATGAAATGGAATGGAATGGAATAGAATAGAATAGAATAGAATAGAAAATATGGAATAGAATAGAATAGAATAGAATAGAATAGAATAGAATAGAAAATATGGAGTGGTGGAATGAAATGGAATAGAACAAAATGGAATAGAATGGAAATGGAATAGAAATGGAATAGAACGGAATAGAATAGAATAGAATAGAATAGAATAGAATAGAATAGAACAGAACAGAACAGAATAGAAAATATGGAGCAGTGGAATGGATTGGAATGGAATAGAATGGAATGGAATGGAATGGAATGGAATAGAATAGAATAGAATAGAAAATATGGAATGGAATGGAAAGGAAAGGAAAGGAATGGAATGGAAAGGAAAGGAATAGAATAGAATAGAATAGAATAGAATAGAATAGAATAGAATAGAATAGAATATATGGAGCAGTGGAATGGATTGGAATGAAATAGAATAGAATAGAATAGAATAGAATAGAATAGAATAGAATAGAATAGAATAGAATAGAATAGAATAGAATAGAAAATATGGAATGGAATGGAATGGAAAGGAAAGGAATGGAATGGAAAGGAATGGAATGGAATGGAATGGAATGGAATAGAATACAATAGAACAAAAATAGAAAATATGGAGTGGTGGAATGGAATGGAATAAAATAGAGAATAGAACGAAATGGAATGAAATGGAATGGAATGGAATAGAATAGAATAGAATAGAATAGAATAGAATAGAATAGAAAATATGGAATAGAATAGAATAGAATAGAATAGAATAGAATAGAAAATATGGAGTGGTGGAATGAAATGGAATAGAACAAAATGGAATAGAACGGAAATGGAATAGAAATGGAATAGAACAGAATAGAATAGAATAGAATAGAATAGAACAGAACAGAACAGAATAGAAAATATGGAGCAGTGGAATGGATTGGAATGGAATAGAATGGAATGGAATAGAATAGAATAGAATAGAATAGAATAGAATAGAATAGAATAGAATAGAATAGAATAGAAAATATGGAATGGAATGGAAAGGAAAGGAAAGGAATGGAATGGAAAGGAAAGGAATAGAATAGAATAGAATAGAATAGAATAGAATAGAATAGAATAGAATAGAAAATATGGAGCAGTGGAATGGATTGGAATGGAATAGAATGGAATGGAATAGAATAGAATAGAATAGAATAGAAAATATGGAATGGAATGGAATGGAAAGGAAAGGAATGGAATGGAAAGGAATGGAATGGAATGGAATAGAATAGAATAAAAATAGAAAATATGGAGTGGTGGAATGGAATGGAATAGAATAGAGAATAGAACGAAATGGAATGAAATGAAATGGAATGGAATAGAATAGAATAGAATAGAATAGAATAGAATAGAATAGAAAATATGGAATAGAATAGAATATAATAGAAAAGAAAATATGGAGTGGTGGAATGAAATGGAATAGAACAAAATGGAATAGAACGGAATAGAATAGAATAGAATAGAATAGAACAGAACAGAACAGAAAAGAAAATATGGAGCAGTGGAATGGATTGGAATGGAATAGAATGGAATGGAATGGAATAGAATGGAATGGAATGGAATAGAATAGAATAGAATAGAATAGAATAGAATAGAATAGAATAGAAAATATGGAATGGAATGGAAAGGAAAGGAAAGGAATGGAATGGAAAGGAAAGGAATAGAATAGAATAGAATAGAATAGAATAGAATAGAATAGAATAGAATAGAATAGAATAGAATAGAATAGAATAGAATAGAATAGAAAATATGGAGTGGTGGAATGGAATGGAATAGAATAGAGAATAGAACGAAATGGAACGAAATGGAATGGAATGGAATAGAATAGAATAGAATAGAATAGAATAGAATAGAATAGAATAGAAAATATGGAATGGAATAGAATAGAATAGAATAGAACAGAACAGAATAGAAAATATGGAGTGGAATGGAATGGAATAGAATAGAATAGAAATACTTATATGACCACAATTGAACTCAACATTTCCATTGCTAAGCAAGAAAGTTGTTAAATGAGTTTTGCCCCATTTTATGACCTTTCTTGCCACAGTTTGTTAAGTTAATGGCTGCAGTTGTTAACTTAGTAACATGGCGGTTAAATGAATTTGGCTTCCCCACAGACTTTGCTTGTCAGAAGATTGTAAAAGGTGATCACATGACCTTGGGACTTTGCAACCATCACAAATATGAGTTGGTTGCCAAGCATCTGAATTTAGATCATGTGACCCAAGAGATGCTGCAATGGTCATAAGTGTGAAAAACAGTCATAGCTCACTGCAGCTAAACAAATGGTTGTAAATTGAGGACTATCTGTAGAATGGAATGGAAGAGGGTGTTATAATAGATATAAGAAATAATGACATAAAGAAAATGTGATTATTGTTATATTTGTAAGAAAAGTAT
Source organism: Hydrophis major (assembly GCA_033807585.1). Classification (NCBI taxonomy): domain Eukaryota; kingdom Metazoa; phylum Chordata; class Lepidosauria; order Squamata; family Elapidae; genus Hydrophis; species Hydrophis major. The sequence continues at coordinate 258,063,479 of CM066330.1, forward strand.
TAATTACAATTGTTAGCACTAAATATATGTACCAAGTCGAACGAAAGATGGAATTATTGTAAATACAAAAAAATAAAAATATTTTTTTTAATTAAGGAATGGAAGAGGAAGGAGAGGAGGTTGATCTGGAAGAAAGAGAGGGAGGAAGGGAGGAAGAAGGAAGAAAGGAAAGAGGGAGGAAGGAAGGGAGGGAGGGAGGGAGGAAGAGAGAGAGGAGAGGAAAGGAAGGGAGTGGAGAGGAGAGAGAAAATGAATGAAATAGAATGGAATGGAACGGAGAGGAATAGAACAGAACAGAATAGAATAAGGAATAGAATGGAATGGAATAATGGAATGGAATAGAATGGAATGGAGTAGAATAGAATAGAATAGAATAGAATAGAATAGAATAGAATAGAATAGAATAATATGGAATAGAATGGAATGGAATGGAATGGAGTAGAATAGAATAGAATAGAATAGAATAGAATAGAATAATATGGAATAGAATAGAATGGAATGGAATAGAATAGAATAGAATAGAATAGAATAATATGAAATAGAATAGAATGGAATGGAATGGAATGGAATAGAATAGAATAGAATAGAATAGAATAGAATAATATGGAATAGAATAGAATAGAATAGAATAGAATAGAATAATATGGAATAGAATAGAATGGAATGGAATAGAATAGAATAGAATAGAATAGAATAGAATAGAATAATAGGGTTGAGTGGACTTTAAAGATCTTCTCGTTGAACATTTAACACCAAAAGAAAAAAGAAAGAAGGAAAGAAAGAAAGAAAGAAAAGAAAAAAGAGAAAAGAGAAAGAAATGATGGTTCGTCATCTTTCTTCTGTAGTCCATCATCCCTAACATATAAAGAGGAAAACTTTCTTTCTTTTTAATGCTTCAAGATGTGGTAGCTGAAGGCCGGGTTGATTTAGAAGTTCCCGTGGCATTTGCTGAATGTGTAGCTATAAATGGACTCTAGTAAATAAGAGCTGTAAATTAAGCTGTGCAGAGATGAACTATGAAGGGAAGTGGACGTCATACATATTCCTCCTTTCTCCATCCACTTCAAGTCTCAATTATCCCAGTCTCCAAAGGGCTACTCGAGCCATTTGGACCACATGGTCCAGCAAATTATTTGCTCATTAATTAGCATTGGCAACCTTTCCTAGCTCTCTTCCGATTTTTATAGGAGCCAAAGGATAGTTTTGTATCCAACTGCAGTTGGCCAATGCCCTGTGCTTTAACTCAGTGATGTACTCTTGGCCAACTTGGCACCCTTCAGATGTGTTGGGACTCAACCACCCCAGAACAGTTGGCTTTGAGAGACTGCAGCCCGACACATCTGGAAGATCAGATAGGAAACATTTTGCCTGTAGATCAACGTAGCAGTATAGACTATAGAATAGAATAGAGTTGGAAGGGACCTTGCAGGTCCTCTAGTCTAACTCCCTGCACAAGCAGGAGACCCCATAGCATTTCAGACAAGAGACTGTCCAATCTCTTCTTAAAAACCTCCATCTGGTGGCAAGCTGTTCCACTGGTTTATTATCCTCACTGTCAGGAATTTTCTTCTTACTTCCAGGTTGCTCTTCTCCTTGATTAATTTCCATCCATTGTTTCTTGTTCCATCCGTTGTCCTGCCTTCTGGTGTTTTGGAAAACAAGTTGACCCCTCCCCTTTGTGGCAGCGCCTCAAATATTTCTAAACTGCTATCATGTCCCCGCTAGTCCTTCTTTTCTCTAGACTAGCCAAACTTAAACCATGCGAAGGTATGGGGAATGGAATGGTCTGTGAATATGTCCTTGAGAGGCAGGAGGAAGAGGAGGAGGAGGAGAAGGAGCTGTAGACTAGGGAATGGTCAGTTAAGAGTCTATGGAGATTCTTAGTCCTCCAGGTCCTGGCTGTCCCAAAGATACTTTTTCAAATGGCAGCTGGAATTTCTTAGTCTTCGCTTGAGGACATTTCACTTCTCCTCCATCCTGGAGAAGCTTCTTGAATAGCAGAACTTTTATCTGACCACAGCTCTTCCTCCTCTTCTTCTTCCTCCGGCCTCTCAAGGATATTTTCACACACCATTCCGCTTTCTTTACTGGATTTGCAAGATTGAAGTGAACAACCTTTCGGTTCAGAAAGCGAACAATAAACATGTTTTTATTATTGTGGCTTGTTGTCACATAGTTAGCCAGATGTTTCGGCTGATGTTTTGGCATTTTCATCCTCCTATCGAGTCCTTCCCAAGGACCTGGGATAGGCAGACTTGATGGTGAATTTGATGTGGATGTGTTCAAGGTTTCCTTGCAGGACGTCAGCTGTTCCGAGTGAAGCTGCCTTTTGCAATTGACCGATGGTGAATTTGTCAGTGCCTATGGTATTCAGGTAATGAATGATCCAGAAGTTTTGGGATTGCACCCAAGGCACCTATTCCAGTTGGCCCTCTCTTTGCTTTCCTTTGTCATTCTGTTTCTATTTGCAGGCCTTTGTATTCTGAAATATTCTCCGGTTCTTTCTGTTCTCTTCTGCTGTCTCAATGTACTGTCATGTCCACTATTCCAGACCTTTTGTTGATCTTCCTTATAACAATTGTGTTGTGGTTCGTCAGCAGCCTTTGCAGACAGCAGCGGAATTGGACAGTGGGGAAGAACGGGGACTAGTCTGGGAGTCTGGGGAGGACTTGGACAAAGGTCCTGCATCTGATGCAGAGATGGGGCCAGGACCATCTGGGAGTGGGGTGCTGAATCCAGAGCCTCCAGAGTCTGGCAGCAGTGAGGCAGAGGAGCAAGGGGAGCCTGTTCCCTCTGCGTGTGTGCACAGAGCTGCTAGAAGACAAGAGCAGCTAAGACAAAAGGGGCAACTCGGGAGTAAGGCTGGGAGGTGATTGCCCCTCCCCAAAGGTATAAAGGACAAGCAAAGGTCAAGAAACCTTTGCAGGAAGCAAAGTCATTCACTCTGTGTCCTGTGGATTCCTAAAATTGCCAAACACCACCTGGAGTGACTGACTTGTGATAAGAGATTTGAGGTGATAAATGATTCCACTTAAGTGTGAGCCTGTTGTGTGTGACAGCTGCCAAAGAAGCCAGTGCATTCCTGTTTTTGTTCAGTCACTAAGTTATATCTGAATTCTTCGTGACCCCATGGACCACAGCACGTCAGGTAACATCATCAGTGCTGGAAGGAAGTGGAGTTTGTGAGAAGGTGGAAGAGGAGGAGAAGGAAGTGGAAGAGGAGGTGGAAAAGGAGGAGGACTGTGAGTTACTTGGTACTCTCTGAGCTTGGTTGTTTTCCTGCAGATGTTTCATGACCCTAATAGGAACGAGTATCAGTGCTAGAAGCCAGTGGGCTTTGCAGAGTAGAGGAGGGGACAAAGAAGGAGGAGGAGGAGAACTGTGGGGTCCTTGGTGTTCTCTGAGCTTGACTGTTTCCTTGCAGACGTTTCATTTCCCAACTAAGCAGTATCATCAGTTGTAATGTATAAACAAGATTGCGTTCACTTCAATAGATAGAAATTCAGAAGGAACACAGGCCAATTAGGCCACTGAGTTTAACTGTCTCCTCATTGCAGGAAACCAAGAAAGATGGCCATTTACCCTCCAGTTGGACATATCCAAGAAGAGAAGCCTCTCTTCTCTTTAAACATTGGTCCTGAAGCAAACTCAACAGATGGTTTAGTCTTGGCCTATTTTGCGATTGCAGCCATATCATTCAGATCAATTTCTTTTCCTCTGAACAGTCTTGGAAAAGAACAGATTCCACAAAATGTTCTGAGGCTGGCAGATTTTTTTTTTATTATTATTTATTGCCTTGAATTAGAAATAATTCAATGTGGCAAAAATATCCAGCACACTTTCCTCCTTCTATTTTCCCCACAACAACCCTGTGTTGTGAGTTGGGCTGAGAGAGTGTGATTGGGCCAAAGTCATCCAGCCAGTTTTCATGCCTCCATTGGAACTAGAACTCACAGCCACCTGGTAATGGGCCCCAAGTCACCCAGCTGGCCTTCATGCCTGAGGCGGGACTAGAATTCACAGCTTTTACTTTCTAGCCTTAATCACTAAACCAAACACTCTCTTTCATAATTCATAAATAGATTCATAAATAAAATCTGAAGTCGCCATTTTTTCCCTACTTCCAAACCAGTTGAGAGGCATCTGGGATGTTTCAGATCTTATTTGGGAAAACACAAGTCGCCTAGAAAATAAAAATAACTAATCTCTTTTTCTTTGACTAAAAAAAAAGTCAGCGTTCACACCCACATTCAAAATAGGAACGTTTCCTGAATATGAACGAATGGAGATACCACTTTGCAGGAGTGTTTCATCTTGTTTTGTCTAAATGCCACATGGTGGCAGTGAAGACCGATGCAGAAGGAAGGAAAAATACTTCCAGATGACATGTCCTGTTATTTAAACTATTTATCTCATGATACATACTGTGGGGTGGGGGCTTGAAAAACCACCAAAGATTCGATATTAATCCAAGGAAAACAGCTTTATTGTAGCATTTCTGCAGAAATGGGTTCCTGCCCTGGCAGGTGGGAGGAACCCAGAGCAAAGTTTGCATTCTATTTTATACCCTGACCTACCCCCCCATCCTAGGATAGCTTGGTTTACAATCTTCCTATTGAATTTCAGTACACAATTCATCACCCAATATGGGACATCAGGAAGTTAGATGCTTCCTAACACGTACAGATTTTCCCAGAGCACAACGTGTGATTGTTCAATGTTTCAATTCTCCCTCTTGCAGTAGAAAAGTATCAAAATCGCAGTTTTGAAGTTTGAGTCACAATTACACAATACACAATGGATTTTATTCATGTTTTCCTCTTACAATTCCCCCCTTTTCTGTTCTGTCCCCTCATTAGCATTCTTGAGATCCCCGCGCTTTGATTGGCCAAAGCACGGGGCACTCTGATTGGCTAGGTGAGCCGCGCCGATTGGCTCGCTAAGAATCTCCCGCGATTGGTCCATTCGGATCGCGGGAGATTCAAAGTGGTGCCATTGGCCGCAGCTGCCGTGGCTTGGAAATAAAAAGCCGCGAGTTTTGCCTTTAGCTCCAGTTCGGTTCCTAACTCAATAAAAGAGCTTGATACTAAGTCACCGACTCCTGGCATCATTTCCGACGACATGACATTTTCTGCTTACATTCTTGACTCAAACTCATGCAACAGATCGCCAGCCTCTTTCAGAGCCATCTCCTTCTGAAACATCATCAGAGGTTCTTCCTCCTGCTTCCCGGATCTTGAACCTAAAGTTTTCCCTAATCTTCCACACATTGCTATTACACCAGGGAAACACTGAACACAACAACACAACATCACACAGCATATAATAATTAATATAATTCCCATGATTGTAGATCTCAACCAAGCAGTGCTGGGAAGCTAAGACCCTAATGCCCCCACAAATCTGGAAATGAGGAATCACCTCTTTGTAATAATGAATTAGAATGAATGCACTCCTCCATCGTTTGCACTGTTTTTGTAATATTGGGTTGGAAATCATGGATATATATACAGCAATGGGAATGAATCAAAGCACACACACACCCTTTTGCAGCTAATACAATGTCTAATGTATATCTATTTTGCAAAGCCACTTTTCTAACTTCAGAAAGTTCCATGTTGAGCATTTTGATTGTCTTGATAATATCATTAAACATGGCTACTATAAAGTTATTCAGAATATGTAAATCTCTATAATTCATGGCTACTCCCAACAGTGCCAGCATTCCCCGTGCTATCTGTGTTTTCAACCTTCCCCCTAGTGTTAGTCCTGAACTGATTTCTCTTTTGTTCCGAATCCGTCCCTGGGGTAAGGTATTCAATTTATATATTACTGGTATCACGTATCCCATGGTACAAATCCCACTCCATCATGGTGGCATTTCTCTATAGGCATGTTTCCCACACAACACCCAGCTAAAATTTTTCATGGCATACGTTTGATTCGAAGTCCGAGTCCAACTGATTATATCTTCAAAATACATACACATCTGGTATTGGTCGTGATTAAAATAACTCAATTCATGATGAGTGTTAGAATAACTGTGGTTACTACATGATAAAGGCATATCAAAAGTTTTGTTGCATTTTTCCCAATCACCCAAATCCACTCCTTTGGATACATTTCTCTTGAAACACACATATGCTTTTTCTCTCAAATGGACAAATACCTTCCTGGATAGGTTTCTTTTCATAGGAGCCTGTTCAAATGTATTTCCCTTTGGTCTCAAATCCTGTTGACTTAGTGGGATTGCATGTAATGTTAAACCCTCCCCTGTCTTCCCTGGCATGTGCATGCACATCCAGCAGTTAGTTATGTTCAATGCTTGTGATACCTTCTTCAAATCCTTCATGTATGTATTGTCTTCCCATAAATCTTGTCCCCAAGTCTCCAGCTGGTCCAATATATGGAGTCTGTCCTCCTGATGCAATCATCAGTACTATCATCAATGTGGTTAGCTCAGTCCAGGGTCCAATCTTCTTCATCTTTTTAAGGTGAGCTTCAGCGGCTGAGCGTCCACTGGAACTGCCCTCCATGTAGAATTTGGATCTGGTGCCTTCTTGACTCTGCTGTAATGTGTCCAGCCTCCTTCTCGAGTGCGAACTGCAGATTCAGTTGTCAACAGCACCTGGTACGGGCCTTCCCAGCTAGGTTGCAGCTTCTCACTTCTCCAAGTCTTTGTCAGGACCCAATCTCCAGTTTCATAGGGGTGTTGGCTTCCCGCAAGTGGTGGTCGTTGTGCCAACAATCCCTGTTTATGAAGAGAAAACAAAGACCTGGACAGTGTCTGCAAATATTTTCTCAGAAACAAATCTTTAAATTCAGGTATAGGATTTCCCAGTCTGTCCAGGTAGGGTCGCCCCATTAACATTTCAAAAGGGGAGATCCCTGTGTCTTTCCTTGGGCATGTTCTAATTCTAAGGAGTGCCAAGGATAAGTTCTTTGTCCATGGTAACCCATTTTCTAATTGTAATTTGGTCAAATGTCTCTTCAATTCCCCGTTCGCCCTTTCCACTTTCGCACTGCCAAGGGGTGTACAAATCCCATTTCACCCCAACAGCTCCCATCACAGATTGCAACACTTTTTGTGTAAAATGTGTCCCCCTGTCAGAATCAATAGCTTCCATCATCCCATATCGTGGAATGATTTGTTCTAATAGGATCTTGGTTACTGTGGATGCTGTGGCTCTTCTAGTCGGATAGGCCTCTACCCATCCTGTCAATTGATCTTTAATCACCAATAAGTATTTCCAACAGATACTCTGGGCTAGTGTCCACATCTTTGGGCTCTAAAAATGTGGTTTTACAGTCATCACCAATGCTTCCGTTCCCCAGTGTCTTTCCTCATGTACCTTCTCCAGAATTCCTCTCATTACATTCACAGGAACCACCCTCACCCCCTCTGAAGTTCTCCACCCATCCTCAGTTAATGTACACCCTTTTTTTTCCAAATCATCTTTCTCTTTTCCCTCAGGTTTCCAATCCTCATCCTCTTCCATTTCTAGCAAGGGAATTAATGCCATTACCAGCTTTATTTCCCCTGCAGCTTTTTCACCCATTTGTCTGCCCACCTGTTTCCAACTACCTCTTGTGTATTCCCTTTCTGATGAGCATTCACATGTACTATTGACACTTGATTTGGCAGTTGCAGGGCCTCCAGAACCTGTTCCACAAGCTGTAACTTGTTTCCCATCAGCTCTGATAAAACCCCTCTCCTGCCAGATCTTACCAAAGGTATGGACCACACCCCAGGCATATTTGGAATCAGTCCAAATTGTCACATCAATTCCTTCAGCCAATTCCAAGGCTCTCTTCAAAGCAAACAACTCGCACTTTTGTGCAGACCATGAAGGAAGGGAGCCTTTTTCTATGACCTCCCCTTCTCCTGTCACGACTGCAAATCCTGACTTCCTCTTTCCTTCCTTAACCCTGCTTGATCCATCCACAAACCATCTCTCCCCTCCTTTCAAAGGAGTTTCTTCCAGATCCTCCCTCACTTTTGTCATCAGATCTACTTGCAACAAACAATCATGATCCTCAGCTTCCCACTCCTGTCTTCTTCCTTCTAAAAATTCTGCTGGATTCAAATTCCTGTCTGTCCCAATTACTACATCAGAGCTGGTTCTCAAAATGGTCTCATATTTGAGAATCTGCCCCTCTGTCATCCAAGTTGTTGCCAACTGACTTAGCACAGAAGTAACCTGGTGGGGTGAATGCCCTACAAGCCCCCCCCCCCAAAGGTTAACTTCCTGCTCTCTACCACCAACATAGCTGTAGCAGCCACAGCCTGCACACACACCGGCCATCCTCTCACCACCAGCTCCAGAGTTTTGCTCAGAAAAGCGATGGGCTGGTATTGCCCCCCCGCTTTTCTTCTGCACCAACACTCCTAGTCCTGTTCCCTGAGCTGCTGACACATACAGATGAAATGGGAGCTTCAAATTGGGCAAAGCCAAAACTGGTGCGGATGACAATGCCTTCTTTAAAACTTCCCATCTCTCATCATCTCCTTCTAGCCATTCTATACTCTCCCCTTTCCCTACCAACTTCCTATGCAGGAATTGGGCTAACACAGTGTCCACCCAAACTCTGCAATCCAAGAACTTTATTTCACCTTCTTTTCCACAAACTGGATCTTTCCCCTTGAAACTGTCAATCCCTGCTCCTTCAGCCAATTTAGCAAAGCTACAGATATTGCTCTGACTTCTCCCTCTTTCTCTCCAGTCAGCAACAAATCATCCACATATTGAATCAACATAAAAGACACTAACTTATCAAAGCCTGTCCAAATCGTCCACTCTCAGGATCATTCCATTCAAATGCAAACAGGTCTCCCCTCCTCAAGGGGGCATGCCCAGAAGGCATCCTTCAGATCAACCCCTCTCTCCCCCTTCTACTCATTGAATATTGTGGGGTCCAAAGCTTTGTCACCCCAGGCTGCACTTGAATCTTAATCGGCTGAATGTTCATTCGCCCTGCCTTCTCTCCTCCTGCCCAAACCTCATCCGAAATTGCCCTCTCATCTTCCACAGTCATCTTCCACATCCTTACTCCCTTCCTGGTATCCCATAACTGGATACCAAACACAGGCAACAGATCTCTCCTTAGCAAATTCACTCCAGCAGCCTCAGTCACCACTTCATTCATTTCCATTCTGATTTGTTCAAACACCCTCACATCCTGTGATTTTCCACTCATCCCCACTACTTTTATCATTTTCCTTGATCTATGTGCACCCTTTATCGAGTCACACACAGAAGTCCGGCTTGCGCCGGTGTCTACTAGAAACAGCTGCTCCTGATGGTCAGGACCCACTGAAATGTTTACCAATGGCTCCCCGCAGGTCCTCTTAAAGGAGCCGGAACAACTCTAATCATACAATGCATAACTCCTCTCCTCCCGGTTGGTAGGACACTCGCGCGCAAAGTGTTCTTCCTTCCCATATCTGAAGCAACTCCTATCCATTCCAGGCTGTCTCATTCCCATCCCTCTGAAACCTCTTCCTCTGAAACTTCCTTGCATTCCGCCTCGCCTTCTCTCACCCTGGCCTCCCATTGCCCCCCTTACACAATCCACACTTTTCTTCACCTCATTCTTAGCTGCAGCCTGCACAGCTGCAACCATCATCTGTGACTTCTGTCTGGTTTTTACAGTGTCTCTGTAGTTCTAACTGTTCGACCACCTCATGAGCATTCTCATGAAGTTTTGGAAGAGTCTTTTTCAATTCTCACAACTAGGCTGGTTTTATGGGGGCAGCCACAAAGACTGTCACCGGGTTGCCTGCAGCATTGATCCCATTAGGAACTTCCCTAAGAGGAAATGCATCCACTTCAGGTTTTTCTCTGAAGGGAAAATTTTGAACACCTCTCTTCTCAACTGTTCCACCTCTTTTCTCAGTTGCAGATAGGGAGGCGGCTGAGGAGGGGGTTGTGCCACCGGCAATGGCGGTGGTGCCATAGGAACATTGGTGGGCGTGTTATTCAAATTAGGATTTGTGGGCGGGGAACTCTGCAGCCAATCGTCCGTCTCACTCTCATTGTCTTTTTGTTGAGACATGTATTGACTCTCGATTGGAGGGATGGGACCTTCAAATTTCACATGAAACCATACATCTATGTATGCAATTTGAGTGGTCATTTTGTGTTGGAGAATATAGTCTCTCAATTTGGTTATCCAATAGGTGCTGGTTTCCCCCTCAGGACTCCAGTGATATGGAAATTTAGGATGAGAGGATATTTTGGCCATCGGTCTAGACAAAGATAAATCATGTTTTTCTTTTCGAGATGTCTGGTGAATTCCTTTAGATTCGGGGAGAACCTACTGCTGGAGTAGCTGTCCCAGGGGCGAATCTACCGGAATTGATTTCCTGCCATTGTCAGTTTTTCCCTGTCCCAGACAGGCTTCTTCCTGGTCTCCAAGACCCTTGCTTTGTCCGTTTCCCATCTCTACTCTTCCAAACTCCCAGAGTCTTGACTCACCAGTCCAGTCCTCCAGCAGATGCTGGATTCTCCCAGAGAGTTTAAGGACCTCTTCCCCCACTTTTCTTTTTCTGACTGCAAACGAAAGGAACAAAGTTTTACCTGATCACTCCAGACTTCCGAGGTAGTGGATGTGTGGGCATCCCCAACTCAGGCTTTCCTCTATTCTCTTTTCGATAGTCCCAGACTATCAGCCGGCAAAACGCTGTTTCCAAGGTTCATCTGGATTTCCAGTTGCCTCTGGAGCAGACCAGAATTCAGGGAGGAGGCATCTCTCAATGGGAGGTCGTGGCCACTACTCACCTAGTCCCCGGCTTCCGGAAGACCACCGTTGAGGCTCCTGGCTTGGCTCGCCAAATTGTGGGGTGGGGGCTTGAAAAACCACCAAAGATTTGATATGAATCCAAGGAAAACAGCTTTATTGTAGCATTTCTGCAGAAACGGGTTCCTGCCCTGGCAGGTGGGAGGAACCCAGAGCAAAGTTTGCATTCTATTTTATACCCTGACCTACCCCCCCATCCTAGGATAGCTTGGTTTACAATCTACCTATTGAATTTCAGTATACAATTCATCACCCAATATGGGACATCAGGAAGTTAGATGCTTCCTAACACGTACATATTTTCCCAGATTTTCCCAGAGCACAACATGTGATTGTTCAATGTTTCAATTCTCCCTCTTGCAGTAGAAAAGTTTCAAAATCGCAGTTTTGAAGTTTGAGTCACAATTACACAATACACAATGGATTTTATTCATGTTTTCCTCTTACAATACTAATTCATAGGCACAACAAACTAATGTTGAAACTAAGTTCTTACGGCATCTCCGGATCCCTGCACAAGTGGATAGCCGCATTTCTGTCCAACAGGCAACAAATGGTCAAAATAGAGAAGGCCCTATCCAGGGATGGGCTGCAAAATTTTTAGCAAGGGGTCCTCTGCCTGGTTGCAGGGTGGGTGAAGCCATGGTGGGCGTGGCCTAGTTGGCCTCCTGCACCATGGTGGGAGGGGGGTGTTTTTGCCCTCCCTGGGCTCCAGGGGCTTTCGGTTGTGGTTCGCAGATGGCAGAGGAACGCTGAGGAAGGAAGGAAACCAGTCAGGGAGTCTGGAGAGGACTCGGATGAGGGTCCTGCATCTGATGCAGGGATGGGGCCAGGACCATCTGGGAGTGGCCTCCAGAGTCTGGCAGCAGCGAAGCAGAGGAATAAAGGGAGCCTGTTCCCAGTGTGTGTGTGTACACAGAGCTGCCAGAAGGCAAGAGCAGCTGAAGTAGAAGGGGTGACTCGGGAGTAAGGCTGGGAGGCGATTGCCTCTCCCATCAGGGATAAAAGTCAGACCTCAATGATGAAGAGCTTTGCAGGAAGCAAAGCAGGTCCATAGATTCCGAGTCCTCCTTGAAGTTCTGCGTATTCTGGTCGTTTGTTTTTCTGCTACTCTTACAATTAATTTGGATACTTCTGTTTTTGGCAGCATTCCAGAGCAATGACAGATATGTGCTTATCTTGGGGAACTGTTTAAGTTTGGTTTTGGCTGTGAATGAAAATAATTCCCACCATTGCATTAAAATAGCTTTTGCTTTTAAAACAAGTTTGTGTTTCATTATGTTCAATGAAGCTTGGGTCAGAACACTTTCCTGGAGCCTCCGGGAGGGCAAAAATGGCCTCCGGAGGCTCTCTGGAGGTTGGAAACAGGCCTATTTCTGGATTTCTGGAACTTATAGGAGGTCCATTTTTCACCCTCCCCGAGCCTCCGTGCGCGCCCTGCACTTATCTGCATCCAAAACGGGCCACGTGGGGATTTTTGGGAGGGGCAGGGCGGGGTGGGCAGGGCCAGCCAGGAGTGGGATTTGGGGGTTTTCCGAACTGCACAGAATCTTAGATAGGGTCTCTCCCGAACCCCCAGAAGCCCAGCCCTGGCCCTATCAAATCCAGAACCAGTTAACAGCAGTGGCCCCCAAGGCAGCGTTTTAAGACCCACATTCTTTCTGCTTTACATCAACATGCGATCATATTAAAAGCAGCTGTGTCCCCTTCGCCAATGACGTAAAATGATTTTTAATAATGCTGCTGCCCTACAAAGCAACCATGACTATGTCAGAATGGTTGCGTATTTGGCAACTACAAATCTCAACTAATAAATGCTCTGTCCTGCACATTGGCAAAACAATAAAATCAGAACACCAAATATAAGCTGGGCAGAAACAATCTTGTAGATGACTTTCACTCTGTCAAGGACCTAGGAGTACGCATCTCAAACAGTCGAAGCCCCAGAACTCACTGTAACAGCATTGTCAGAAAGGCATTAAGAGCTGTTAACCTAATCTTGCGAAGCTTCTTCTCTGATAACATTGTGTTGCTAACTAGGGCGTAACAAACCTTTGCCAGATCAATTCTTGAATACAGCTCGTCTGCCTGGAATCCACACTGTATATTGGACATTAAAATGATTGAGCGAGTCTAGAGCAGATGTGGTATTCAGCAGATTCTGACCAATTCTGGAGAACCCATAGTGGAAATTTTGAGTAGCTCAGAGAACCAGAAAATACCACCTCTGACTGGCCCCGCTCCCATCTCTTCTCTGCCTCCCGAGTCCCAGCTGATCGGCTGGGTCTCCTTTGGGTGCCCGGCACAGGAGAACGGAGCTGAGTCAGATTGCTTGGATACCAAGTTTGGTTGAATCCAGTGTCATGCTTTTGTACTTGACCACTGCTTCCCCAATAAGGTAGAGATAGTCAGCTTCTGACTGCAATTGAGCCCAAATTTTCTGTTGTTAAGTGAGACATTTAAAGGAGCGTTGCCCTGTTTTACAGATTTTCTTGCCATGGTTGTTAACTGAATCACCGCGGTTGATAAAATTAGTCAACTGGTCGTTAAGTGAATCTGGCTTCCCCAATTGGCTTTGCTTGCCAGACGGTCACAAAAGGGGATCATGAGACCCTGCGTCCATCATAAATATAAATCACTTGCCGGAACTTCCGGTTTGCGTGGCTTCGGAGCAGCAGGAATTCGCGACAGCTCGCGATTCCTGCTGGCTAGCTGCCGAGGTACCCCCGATCCAGATGGGTCAGGGGGTTATGGCTGCCCTGTAGGGACAGCTGAAGATAGAGGGGAGCCGGTTAGGGAGGTGGGGGCATCGCAGAACCCCCCCTTCTCCGGGAAAACCCCTTTTTCCCAAGGCGGTGGAGCGGCGGTCAGCAATGGCCGCCACGAAGAAGCCAGCAACCGGGTAAGAACTGTGCTGGAGGAAGTGTGAAAAGTGAAAGTTCTGTCTGAGCCGGGTCAAGTAACAACTTTTAAATTGCCTGGAATTGAGCTGCTTGTTGCTGGAGGATACATTGTATCCCTAAGAAGATCGAAAGCGGCGGAGAAGCTGTTAAAGGGAACTTTTTTTTTATTTTTTTTTTTTTTTACTCTCTCATCCCACGGAAAAAGCAGAAATATTTGGATGTATTAGACACTGAAAGTGGATTGCTTTGAAAGCTAAGCTAAGAGACAAAGGGATTTTTGGACATTGAAAAATTTAAGAAATTGGAAAATCTCTGCTGGAGGTATGGATTTTTGATTATTTAAAATTGTTATTGCAAGTGGGAAGGGAGAAAGAAAAATTGGAGCAGAAACTGAAAAAGGAGGAGACTGTCTAGAACGTCTTGGTGGATCCCAAAAGAAGATATATGGTAATTGGACCTCTTTGATCAAAAATTAATTTGGAAAGAGAAAGAGAAGAAGGAAGAAAAGTATTAACTTTTGGAACTTTTTTCTTTTTTTCCTTTTTTTAATTGCTTTTGATTATCTTGGATTAAAAATACTTGTGGTTGTTTTGGAAAAAGTTTCCCTTTTCATAATGGCATTCTCTGTGGATGAACTAGAGATTGAATATCAAAAATATAAAAAAGAAGATACTTTGGGCGCTTTGTTCCAATTCTTAGAAATGGCGTTATGTTCCTTAGAAAAGTTGACACAGCAGAAGGACTGGGACAAGGAAGAAGAGGAAAAAGAAGCCATCTTTGATGAACAATGGGTTCCTTCCGGAGAGGAGGAGAAAAAGGATAAGAAAAAGGGGTTTTTAAGAATTATAAAAACAACCAAAAGAGAGAAAAATGAGCGAAGAGATGGAGGCAAGGTTAGAAAACAAAAGAAAAGGAGCAAGAAAAGCGAAGGGAAAAAGCAAAGGGGTAGAAAGGGCAAGGAGAAGAATAAGCAAGAGAGAAAAGGGGGGAGGAGAAGCCTTAATGGGGGGAAGCAAGATTTAAAGAAAAAAAGTTTATTTAGAGACAATGGGTGAATTTAATTTAGACTAAAAGAGGGATTCTGGAGGGTATTTAAGAGTGTGTTTTTATATGTATGTATATTTAGAATAAAAAATTTATTATGTAATTTTAAGAATTTTTTAAACAGAATCCCAAGAAAGATTTATATGTAGTATTTTTAAGTTAGGTAATGTGTTATAGATGCAACTCCAATTGGTTTACAGGAGAAGTATAGTAAAAGAAAAAAGATGAATGGATGTTTGGAAATAGAACAGACAAAGAATGTTGTTGAAAATGGTAATAATGGAAGGATATATATGCTTTTTTTTTTTTTTTTTTTTGATTTTGTATATTGATAAAAGGCAATAAAATTTTAATTGATAAATAATTTGGATGGAAAAGAGAAGTAGGGATAAGATATGAAGTTAATATTATATGAAATATTGATATTATAATCTGGAAATGTTATGTTTTATTGGTCTATCATTATTATTTTTTTTTAGAAAAGAATTTATAAGCTGTTATGCCTTGATTTTGTGTGTATTGATTTTAGAAAACTGATAAAAATGGTTTTTATATATATATATAAAAAAGAAAATGATAATAAGATATAGAAGGAGACTTAGGTTGAATATGATGTTTGAATTTGTGTCTGTGTAAAGAGTTTTTAACCCGGGAACAGACAACCTTCAGAAAAGATCTTGTAGTTTTGTCTATGTTTTGTGTTTGTATGTTTGTGTATTATGCTTATGATAAAACTAACAAAATTTGTTTTTTATTAAAAAAAAAGGAAAAAAGAATCAATAAAACCTTGGAGGAATGTTAGATGAGAATAATTTAAACAAGTCAGAAAGAAAAGAATATGATGATTATAAAATGGATAAATATGGAAGAGAAATGAAATTGAATTGGAGTAAAGAGAAATAATGAGAAACTTGATGAAAGATATTTGCGTGTCCATATGGGGATGGGATAAATTGGAATTATGTTGTATAAAAATATTGTTTTGTTTGACTTGTAAGGATTTACAATATTAAGAGGTTTTATGTGTTTATGTATTTAATGGTTAATGATGTGTTGTTTTATCTTTAAAATTAATAAAAATTTGTTTCAAAAAAAAAAAAAATATAAATCACTTGCCAAGCGCCTGAATTTTGATCACATGATCATGGGGATGCTGCAAAGGTCGTAACTGTGAAACATGGTCATAAGTCATTTTCCCCCGTGCCAGTGTAATTGAATGGACACGAAATGAACCGTGGTTAAGTCAAGGATTACCTGTACTGTTCAACCAAGAATAATGGTTTGGTTTACCTGTTTTGTACATGGATGATAACAACATTTTTGAGGGGCTTAATTTTGCTTCATGAGGGATTGCTTTATTTCTATTGACCTACCTCTGCAGAGCTTTTGTGCCCAGAAACAGCCTTCAGAAGTTGTGGGAGCTTCATCACTGGAGGCTTTCAAGGAAAGACTGGACCGCCATCTGTCAGAAATGGGGTAGGGCAGTGGTGGCTAACCTTTTGGGGCTCCTGTGCCAAAAATTGTGCAGATGCTTGCACACTCGTGCTCGCGTGCCAGCACCCAGAAGGCAGTGTGCACTCCCCCACACACCCTACACATGCGCATACAATCCCCACCCATCCATCCACCCACCCCACTGCCCCCTTACCTGCACTGTGCTTCATAGCTGATTTTCTGCCAGTTTGAGGCCTTTTGGGGCCTCCGAGAAGCTTGAGGAAGGCTTTGCAGGCCGAAAACTAGCCCCGTTTCATCACTTCCGGTATTTTTGGAAAAACAGGAAGTGATGAAACGGGGCTAGTTTTCAGCCTGCAAAGCCTGCAGAAGCCCTCCTCAAGCCTTTGGGAGGCCAAAAAAGGCATCAAACCAGCCGAAAATCAGCTGTGAGGCATGCGCTTGTGCAGTGAGGTAAGTTTGCCTGCAGCTCACGTGCCGGCACAAATGACTCTGCGTGCCACCTGTGACACATATGCCATAGGTTTGCCATCACAGGTATAGAGTTTGAAGTTAAAGGAGTGGGGGGGCTTAGAGGATGTAACAACAGAGTCAGGAAGTGCATTGACCACTCTGTTGCTGAAGTTGTATTTTCTGCAATTGAGTTTGGAGTGTTTTCCCTTGAGTTTGTATCTATTGCGTGCTCTTGTATTGTTACGGCTGAAGCTGAAGTAGTCATTGACAGGTAGGACATTGTAGCAGATAATTTTGTGTACTACTCTTAGGTCCAAATGTAGGCGGCATAGTTCAAGGTTGTCCAAGCCCAAAATATCAAGCTTGGTGATATAAGATATTCTGTTGCGAGCAGAGGAGTGTAGTATTCTTATGAAATATTTCTGGACTTGCTCAATTGTATTAATGTCCGATATTAATACAATTGATTAATTGATATTAATCAATAATTGTTTAATTGATAATAATACAATTTTTATTAGTCATATACTTTCTTAGAAGCTTCGAGGTTGCCACAGTTAGTGCCTGGGTATTTGGGAGGGGGGGAAATTCTTAATGAATAGCAGATTAGACTCAACAACATTCTTCTCAAAGGTCAAGGACATGTTATCCTGCACCTGGATAGAAGGGGGCTTCAGATAGAATGGTGTTTGATTGGGCCATGTGATGGAGTGATGGGTGCAGGGGATGGATCTTTGATTTTTCACTTGGGGAAGGGAAAACCAGGAAGTTTTCAGATTCGAGTTTTCCCAGATGTGCTAACATGACTTTTCAAATCAATTGTTACTTGGATGGACTTGGTTTTTGAGTGCTGAATTGGAAATGCGAAGTTTCTTTGGAATGCTGACATAGTGATTCACTTAACAGCTATGGTGAAAAAGGTCGCAAAACGGGGGCAAAACTCTCTCAGCAACTGTCTCGCTTAGCAACAGAAATTTTGGGTTCTGTTGCGGTCACAAAGGCGAGGACTAGGTCCACGTGCTACCCTTTGTTCTGTTTGAAAACTTACATTTCATCCTGGGTAGCTAGCTCCTCTCTCGGGGGAGAGCTGTCAGGTAGCAGAAGATTGCGTATAAATCACCATCAGGCAGAATCAAGGTTGCAGTTTGGGGAAAAGCTTGGACTTTGGCGAGTGTCCAGAGAGATGTGATTTTCTGAATAGGAAGCAGTTGGTGGACAACTGGAGCTTCCCTTCATTCATTCAATGTGCAGACAGCAGATGTTTCAAGGTCTTTCAGAAGATTGGATAGAGGAGGAAGCCTCAGAAAGAAATGATTATTTATTAATATTATTAATTAGATGTTGATCGTGTAAGCAATCCAAGGTGTAGGGGTAGATACTCAATATTCCTCTCTCCTTTTGTTTTCCCCACCAGAACAACCCTGTGAGGAAGGTCGGGCTGAGAGAGAGGGACTGGCCCAAAGTCACCCAGCCGGCTTTCATGCCAGAGGTGGAACTAGAACTCTCCATCTCCTGTTTTGACTGGTTCAAAGTAACCCAATTGGTTTTCATGAGGACTACTTGTATCTGCTCAGGATTAATATCAATCATTGGTTTAAATATCTATGGATAGCCTCAATCATCCAAGTCATGATTGTCTGAATGGTGCTTTTCCAAAAGGCAAGTGAACTTGGTTTTTTTCCTTGAAAATGTTTTGCTTCTCATCCAAGAAGCTTCTTCAGTTCTGGCTGAATGGTGGACAATGGAAGGATTTATTTCCTTCCTTCCTTCCTTCCTTCCTTCCTTCCTTCCTTCCTTCCTTCCTTCCTTCCTTCCTTCCTTCCTTCCTTCCTTCCTTCCTTCCTCCCTCCCTCCCTCCCTTCCTCCCTTTCTTCCTTCCTTCCTTTTTGAAAATCAGCTTTGGGACAATCATTGAGTTAATTATTCAGCACAATCCCTGGAATGTTTTTTTTTAATTATTATTATTTTCCCTGGAATTTGTAAGGATTGAATGTGTAGCTCTGGGAGAATTAAAAACTGTTTCTTTCTTCTCTTGCCCACCATCTAATAATATGCATCTTTTACACTCAGTGGACATTTTGCCCAGATAAAAGATGAAAGTCTTGGTCTCCACCCCTTCTCTCTTTCAAACTTTGCACTCTTGGCAGCCAATTCTGCCAAAATGTTCTCAAAAAACTAGGCTTTAATTTCATGGATACAAAAAAATTAAATTAAATTAAAACCCAGAGGAAGAAGGCGTGCAGCCTCTCCAGTTTGCTCCTCTTTGGCTCAACCTGGCTGTGAAGAAAATGGGGGACTGGGCAATCTTTGGAAGGAAAACCCCCACTACCCCCACTTTTACCTTAGCAACCAGGAAGATGAAAGCCAGCAGTGTGAGTCTTCTCAGATCACCATAAAAATGAGACTCACACACTCACTGAACCGGTTGAATCCCGCTGTTATGTTCTGTGCGTGGTGCAAGAAGCGGAGACGAGTCGACGAACAGTGAACTTCAACTCTTTATTTAACATGGTGCAACAGCTCTCTGAACGGCTTCAACAGCCCCCTTTATATAGGCAAGCTCTTGGGTATTTAGCCAATGAGAACACAGGAACGTTAGCTCTTTTTAAGCCTGGGTTCCCCAACCAGGGTTAGGGAGACAAGCTAAACAGAATGTGCAGCGTTAGTCAGATAGGCACACAGATAAATGAGTGAGCTAAGCTTGTATGTTTATTAACATATAGTAAAAATAACAGATACGCTTGTGCTATCAAAAATATAGTTTATTCCATTATGAGTTCATAGCATAGTCAAAATAACAGTCCAATAGTCATGTATCATTTAGTCAGTCCATTCAGGGATATTCAGTTAGCAAAGTCCGTGTAGAATATCCTATGTCATTTCACTTACAAATCAGTCCTTTGTTTTCTCTCCCGTTCGAGCAATGCAGTCTTGTGTCCTTGCAGTAATCAGGGATCATCAAAGCCAGAGAGAGCAAGCTGCAGTCTTGCTTCTTTTTAAAGTGCTTTCACAACCACTCCCTTAATTACTATCCCACAGTTAAAGTTGCAGACACTTTAACATACAAACTATGATTACATATTTATTATTTTCCCTAAACCAGTTAGGGTAAACAATGTTATCCCTAACAGTTAATAGCCAATCAGATTCTCCTGAACGGACCAATCCGATATCGCTATTATCGGCCAATCAGAAGTGCAGGGCCAGAACCCTGCACTTTGCTTTAAGGTTTCAACAAACTTTATTCAAGCACTTTTATTAATTCACAACACCCACCACTGTATATAAGCAACTAAGAACCTCATAAGGACCAATTATCTACGAAGATTCTCAGTCATCCAGATCATGGTTGTCCCAATGGTGTTTTTTTGCAAGAGCCAACTGGACTTTCTTGTTTTTCTTTGAAGATGTTTTACTTCTTATCCAAGAAGCTTCTTCAGCTCTGACTGCATGGTGGGGAATACAAGGATTTATACTCCTTTGCAGACAGCTGGGTCATTTGCATCCTTTTAGAGAGACATTGAGGCCATTTGGAGGTTGATCTGTGTCCTCAGGGTCACCTGAGCAGTGCAAATGGGTGTGGAGGCTTCTTGGCTGCAAGGTGTTTTTGTGCCCTGTGTCCCTTCACTGTTGAGCATAGGCACAGGCTGTTGGGGATGCATCTTTATTGTCCGCCTTTCAAACTGAAGCACACACTGTTCCTGTAGTCTGCAATTTTTCTGGAAATCTGTTCATACATCCGCATAATCCAAAGGGTATTATAGAATAATAGAGTTGGAAGGGATCTTGGAGATCTTCAAGTCCAGCCCCTTGCTTAGGCAGGAAACCCTGTACCATTTCTGACAAACGGTTATCCAATTTCTTCTTTAAAACTTCCAGTGTTGGAGCATTCACAATTTCTGGAGGCAAGTTGTTTCACTGATTAATTGCTCTCACTGTCAGGGAATTTCTCCTTAGTTCTAAGTTGCTTCTCTCCTTGATTAGTTTCCACCCATTCCTTCTTGTCCTGCCCTCAGGGGCTTTGGAGAATAGCTTGACTCCTCATCTTCTTTGGGGCCGAGATAGTCGCCTAATCCTTCTTTTCATCAAACCAGACATACCCAATTCCAGGAATTGTTCTATATATGTTTTAGCCTCCAGTCCCCTAATCATCTTTGTTGTTCTTGTCTGCACTGTTTTTAGACTCCCAACATTTGTCTTCCCAAAGAGCATGGCGAAATATCGATGGAAATTCTCAGTCATCCACATCCTGCAGAAGGCTCCACAGCATTGGCATCACTCAAGTGACTCTGAGGACAAAGACAAGCCTCCAAATGGCCTCAACGATGCTCTAAAACGATGCAAATGACCAGCTCTGTAAGGAATATAAATCCTTCCATTCTCTACCCTCCAGTCACAGTTGAAGAAGCTTCTTGGATGAGAAGCAAAACATCTTCAAGGAAAACATAAGGAAGTCTGGTTGTCTTTTGAAAAGAAAAGAAAAAGAAAGTACCTTTGGGACTCATAAGGACCAATGGTTCTGATCTGATTCATTGTTTCAACAATCATCCAGATTTTTAGACAATTGTTACTGTAGGAGGAGAGTTATTGTACTCATACGATAACGCAAATAATGCTGCCTCCAATTGAACCGCCATTAGCAATCTTGGAGCAAAAGCAACAGCTACAATTGCATTTTAAGGCAGCGCTACAAAACCCCAAGTAAGTATAATTGCGTGAATTATGTGTTCTCATGATTACTCCCCTAACAGCTTTTCTTAAGCATAGCACTCCCAATCAATTAAAGCTGCAACAAAGACATGTCAGAGACATCTTGCTTGTTGGCTTCGTATCATTAAATTTAGACTGCTTGCCATCTCGCCTTTGTTAGGAAATTCTCAGAAAAAGCAGAACACAGTGGGAGCAAGGAAGTACCGAGCCCTGGGTGGTCTAAAAGGATCCAGTGCAACTCACAGCATTTAGCTGAATATTTAGAAAAACACACGGATCCAGAATTTAATGGTACTAATACCACTCTATAAAGCCCACACCTAGAGTACTGCATTCAGTTTTGGTCACCACACTATAAAAATGATGTTGATACTCTAGAAAGAGTGCAGAGAAGAGCAATCAGGATGATGAGGGGACTGGAGGCTAAAATATTTTTAAGAACGGTTACGGGAACTGGGCATGGCTAGTCTAGGGAAGAGAAGGACCAGAGGAGTCATGATAGCAGTCTTCCAATATTTGAGGGGCTGCCACAGGGAGGAGGAAGGGGTCAAGCTATTTTCCAAGGCACCTGAAGGCCAGACAAGGAATAATGGATGGAAACTGAACAAAGAGAGGTTCAACCTGGAAATAGGGAGAAACTTTCCGACAGTGAGAATGATCAAGCAATGGAACAGAAGTTGCCTTCAGAAGTTGTGGGAGCTTCATCACTGGAGGCTTTCAAGTAGAGAGTGGATTGCCATCTGTCAGAAATGGTGTAGGCTCTCTTGTACATTTATGCAAGAAAGTTGGATGTTTTTATGTTTTGTTTGTTTTTGTTTGTCTTTAAAAACCAATAAAACTTTATATATATATAAAAAAGAAATGGTGTAGGGTCTCCTGCTTGGGTAGGGGGTTGGATTAGATGACCTACAAAGTCCCTTCCAACTCTGATTATCTGTTATCTGTTAATCAAAGGTGGACAAAAACATAACCTAAATTAATCGGTTCTGGACAGACACTCAGCTCTGAACTTTAGGTGACGATTTAACATTTTCCTTCAAGAACAAGGGGTATAGACAAACTTTGTTGCAATTGGGGGGGTATAGCAATAGCACTTAGACCAGGGTTGTCAAACTCAAGGCCTGATGTGCTCGGATCCAGTCCATGGGACCATCCTGGAAAATGCAAGGGGCTGGCTGGCTTGCGTCGCTTCAGCCCGGTCTACCCAATATGAAGAGGAAACATGCCAGTTGTTTGGGGAGTAGCGTCAAGCTGGCCACGCCCACCTAGCATGAAGTTGGCCACACCCACCCAGTCTGCCATGCCCAGCCGGCCCCCCCGAGGTCAACCACAGCCCTGATGTGGTCCTCAATGAAATTGAGTTTTGACACCCCTGACTTAGATGTATATACTATCCCCTAGAGCAGGGGTGTCCAACCTTGGCAATTTTAAGACTTGTGGACTTCAACTCCCAGAGTTCCTCAGCTGGCTGAAGAACTCTGGGAGTTGAAGTCCACAAGTCTTAAAGTTGCCAAGGTTGGACACCCCTGCCCTAGAGCTTTACAGCCCCCTCTAAACAATTTACAGAGTCAGCACATTGCCCCTAAGACTCTGGGACATCTTTTTACCGACCCCAGAAAGATGGAAGGCTGAGTTAACTTTGAGCCAGTAAGGATCGAACCCCAGGCAGCGGGCAGAATTAGCCTGCAATGCTGCATTCTAACCAGGGGTGGGATGCCAATTTTTATACTACCGGTTCTGTGGGTGTGGCCAGGTGGTCATGTGACTGGGTGGGCGTGGTTTTTTTTTCTTTTTTTGTCTACTGGCCTCAGGGAAGCCACAACAGTGAGGGGGGGGGATCTTTGGAAAACAGCTGATCAGTGGGGGGGAAAAAGGAAATACTTTGATCTTCAGAGTGAACTGGTTTGCTCCCAGCTGATCTTTGGAGCTACCGGTTCTCCCAAACTGGGATGAACTGGTAGAATCCCACCCCTGATTCTAACCACTGGGCCACCACAGCTCATCAAGAGCAATAACATTAGCATTTAGGTTTATATATTGCCCCCTAGTACCTTTATAGCGCCCTCTGAGTGGTTCATAGAATCAGCATGTTGTCCCCAACAATTTGGGTCCTCATTTTGCTGACTGGGAGGGATGGAAGACTAAGTCAACTCTGAGTCCGTCAGGATCGAACTCCTGGCTGTGCTCAGAGTAAACCTGCAATTCTATACTTTAACTACTGTGCCATCGGGAATCAATAAGTGTACTGTGACACAACAAGCGTCCACAGAGTGCAGTCAAAAATCTCAAGGCGAAAGTGGCACAAAGTAGAAACGCTGGGGAGATTTTTGGTCGGACTGTTGCAGAGGCCAAGTTGATGTTAATGTTGACCAAACATTGTGGGAATCCCTGGTGAAACTTTTTGAGTGTCAGTTAGTGGACAGGATACCTGAATAGAATGGAACCAAGTTATTTGATAGACCCCTCTCTCAGTTATGTGTACCTGGCCACAAGAGCAGGAAGCCAGGTCCCACATATCAAAGAAATGCACCTGGTGGGACTAGTACAAATAATAGAGTATGCTTCCTGTCCATTTTCCTTCCTTTCCTCCTTCCCTCCCTCTCTCCTTCCCTCATCCCTCCCTCCCTTCATCCTTCCTTCCTCCCTCCCTCTCCCTCCCTCCCTCCTTCCCACTCTCTCTCCTTTCTTCCCCATCCCTCCGTGCCTTCTTCCTCCCTCCCTCCCTTTCATCTTTCCTTCTTCACTCCCTCCTTCCCCTCTTCCATCCCTTCACTCCTTCCTTCCTTCCTTCTCTTCCTTCTTTCTTCCTCCCTCCCTTCTTCCTCCCTCCCTCCATCTCCCTCCCTCCCTCCCATCTTCCCACCCTCTCTCCTTCCTTCCTTCCCCATCCCTCCGTGCCTTCTTCTTCCTCCCTCCCTCCTTTTCATCTTTCCTTCTTCACTCCCTCCCTTCCTCCTTCCTCTCTTCCATCCCTTCACTCCTTCCTTCCTTCCCTTCCTCCCTGCCTTCTTCCTCCCTCCCTCTGTCTCCCTCCCTCCCTCCCTCCCATCTTCCCATCCTCTCTCCTTCCTTCCTTCCCCATTCCTCCCTGCCTTCTTCCTTCCTCCCTCCCTTTCATCTTCCCTTCTTTACTTCCTCCCTCCCTCCCTCCTCTTCCATCCCTTCGCTCCTTTCTTCCTCCCCTCCCTCTTTCCTCCCTTTCTCTCCTTCCTTCCTTCCCCATCCCTCCCTGCCTTCTTCCTTCCTCCCTCCCTTTCATCCTTCCTTCTTCACTCCCTCCCTCCTCTTCCATCCTTTTGTTCCTTTCTCCCTCCCCTCCCTCCCTCCCTCCTCCCTTCCTCCCCACCCCCCCTCTTTCCTCCTTTTCTCTCCTTCCTTCCTTCCCTCCCTCCCTCCTCCGTCTCTCCCTTCATTACTCCCTCCCTCCCTTCCTTCCTGTCAATATCCATCTGGCTCCTGAGGCTATCTTCTGGTATATTGCCATGACAATGGAGAAATCTTAGATGCATAAAGATGGGAAAACACATTAATGGATGGTAAAGGTGACAGAGTCAGCTGAGACAGTGAAACTGGCTGTTTTAATTAAGGAGAAAAGTTTGTGTAGCTTTCTTTCTACTTAAAAACTGCTTCTGCACTTTGTTCTTAAAATAAAAAAAAGGATGAAACTTTGAGTTTAAGTTTTGAGAAGTAGCATGATTTTGTTATGATAGAAATGGTTTGAAATGTTGAAAAAAGCTGGAAGTTATCTTTCGTGTTCTCTCTTTCTTTCTCTCTCTCTCTGGACTTTCCCCCCACTTCAATTCCATCTTGCCAGCAATCAACCCCCAGATAATCAGAAATTAACCCCAGGACTAATACCAGACCAACAATCAAGCAGTAGACAATACCCCCTGTTAAGTTCTGCACATGGGCACAAGGAACAGAGACGAGACGGTCAGCGTTGCCAGATTCAAAATGTAAAATTATCGTACCCAAGACTCAAAATTATCGTTTTTTTGAGAAAATTATCGTACATATAGCAAACTCTATATCTCACAGGAAGTACCAACTGTAGGCATATATCCATGTGGAAAATGTCCGAACTGAAGGCATGAAGCCACAAGATGCGATCCCGCAAAACTTACGATCAGCAATAAACTACCTCAATGGGCCTGACGCGCGCGACGACTAGCTGACTCGACTCGTACTCGTACTTGTACGTAGCTCGTGAGCGAGTGTGTATCACGTATGCACAAACTACACGTGCGTATGCACACACACGTGATCTAGACTCATGAAGTTGCATGAACCCATGAAAAGTACAGTATGGTAAAATACTAGCTCTTAAGGGTATAATAAAGTTGCTTTCAGGGCAGCTGCAATTTTAATGTCCTGTCCACAATGTTCTCAATAGCTCGGAATAGCCCACTATATCCATTTACGTTTGAATTTTCGTGAACGACATTATATCCCCATACATTTGCAAACTTGCATTGCATTTCAAAAGGGGATTTAATTACATGAAATATGTATATTGTACCCATCCCTGCTGACTGATGCTATGAAAAGCTGAAGCAATCGTTAAAATGAAAGAACAGAGAAGAAAACCGAGACTGTGTATATGATTGAAACATATAAGAATGCATTGTTTACCTTATGGAAATTCCAGCTCAACTTCCGGATCGCTATCTCCTGATGTTGCTGTCGCATCCCCTGCAGATGTGCATGCTTGTGATAAAACATTTCTTCGACGATACAAGTTTGATGTCATGGAGCGCAGCATGTTCCTGGACGGCTGAAAACTTGTGCATCCACCTGCAATCTTCACACATTCTGAAGTCTGCATAAAACCATTCAAGGTATCTGTTATCAGTTGGTTTCTGGTCTTTGTTTTGATAAGGTTGACCTTGGAGAAAACACGTTCGCATGATGCATTTGAATGCGGCAGCACAAGGGCATTGAGGGCAAATTCTCCGAGTTCGCAGAACACCTTCTTCCCCGACATATCCTCCATGGTAGATATGTAATACCAAAATTCATCTACTCCTATTGTTTTTGTGTCCTTGTCGAGATTCACAAGTGGCAATCGCCTCCACTGATCATCAATTGCTTGAAGAAGCTCTCCATTAGACACGTTGATCAACCGCGGGAGTCGTTCCATCAGCGGAAGGAGAGAGGGATGTTCGCCTCGCGCATTTCCATTTGTTGCAATGGCAGGAGACAGGCATTCAAGTTCCACCATCAGAGGATCGTCAAAGTCAAAACGCTTTCTGATCTCTGCACTTGCAACACGGAGGAACTTCTGACATCGCACATGGAAATCTGTCAAGGTCGCTGGTGGGACATTTGACTGCTGGATCTGCTGCATAACCTTCACACCCAGGTACATTGTGTTGAGTGGAAGAAGTTTTGAATCATCGCTGAGGTCGATTTGATTCAGTGGGGTGCGTAGAACGTAGTCCCTGTTCATAAAAGTCAACAGTATATCCTTGTAAGTTTCACACATCTTGCTCCTCAGGGAAGTAATCACCACCTTCTCGCTCTGGAAGTATTGATTCAGGTCTGTGAACTTTGGAAGTGCAAATTCCAGGAAATGGTAATACAACCTGAGAGACTCGTTAAGTGCGTGAAAGACATTCTCCGCGGCATTCAATCTGACCTCAAGCCACTGGTCTGAGAAGAAAAGTCGCAGGGCTTCCCACTGGGCGGACACACGCTTGACAACTTCATGCAGTGACAACCATCGCGTCTGAGATGGCTTGAGAATTTTGTGTGGTTCCACATGGCAAAAGTCTTGAAATTCACGGAGCTGCGCAACCCGTTTAGCACTGTTTTTGAAGTAGCCATATACGTCTCTGGCTAGATCCTCACACTGGCGGGGAAGCTGTTTGCATGCCTCACTAGCACACAGATGCAAAGAGTGACAGATACGGCGCTGCACTGTAATCCCAGGCAAATCGTTTCTGAGACGACTAGAAACAGAATTGTTTCTCCCCATCATCGTGTTGCACCCGTCCGATCCGAATCCAACCACGTTCTGAAGCGGCACTCCTGCTTCATTGAACGATTTCATCATTTCTGAATAAAGTCTTTCAGCGGTTGCTCCATCTCTGCAATCCTTCTGTTGCTCTGAAAAGATTTGCTCAAGTTTCCAAAAACGGGTCTGGATCCGCTCTGTGACCTCATCAAAAAAACGAACAACGATACAAAGGGTTTTAACATTCCCAATGTCTGTTGACTCGTCAATCAAAATACTGAATTTCCTTCTTTTCAGAATTTCCGTTAGACTTTCGAAATAACAGTCACCAATAACACGCTTTGTTATGGCAGTTGCTTTTGTGCGTCCAAGAGTGATGTTCTGTGCCGTTTTTGAATCTTTGAAAATATCCTTTACAACATCCACTAGATGGTCTGCAGCCCTCAACGCAATGTTGTGTTCTGCTAAAAAACCTGTCAGTTTTAGCTCTGCTTTTTTGACAGCGGTGTCGAGTTGGTCCTTCTCTTTACTTCCAGTTCCCAAACACTGTGCTAGTGATTTCTGGGTGGGAGCAAGGATTTTACTCTTCTCTTGGTGTTTCTTCGACTTTGCATGGTTTTTCAGTACTGTTAACTCTGCTAGCATTTGCACATCACAACAACGACACCATGCTTTGCTGCTACAGCCAGCTACAGGTTTCAACCATCCTGCTAATGAAGGATCGTTTTCCCATTCGTTCCTGTATGCTTGTTGGCGATGTTTAGTTTGCTTATTCTTTGGCTGCTGTAATGGGGTCTCGGCCCTCCTCTTTCCCCCTTCCACGGCGTCTGAAATCTCCTTGTCACCCATATCATCAATACAGTAGGTCTGTCAGTTTAACAATTAAGGCTATCTCCAATAAACGAACGGCTGTATAAATTACGATCTCCGTGAGAAACATTAATCAAGATTCAGTAATTTTCAGTTCACCCATTATAGTTTTATCCATGCAGAGTCAAGTTGTTCACTGCTGGCACTGTGCTGCGTATACGCGGTCAGCTGTACGCGGTTAACGGCCCCTATTGTCCCATAACCCGCGATTTTGAGAAACCCATTCTGATTGGCGGATAGTTGAATGGATACAATACGCGTCTAGACGTAAAAGGTATGCCAAGTATGAATGTACGTTGCGCGCGCAAGACTTTGAGTAGGTTGAGAAGCGATCTATGGTTGAAAGTTATAAGATAAGCAAAAATGTACGCTTCCTGTGTGTTATGAAATGTTTTTAGACACGAGGCACAAAAAAGGGTCAAAGTAGGCCAACTATCTTCTTAAATTGCCAAACTGTAAAATTATCGTACATTTGACCTTTTTGGGAATTATTGATCGTACATCGTACAGAGGGCCAAATTATCGTACAAATACGATAATTATCGTACGTCTGGCAACACTGGAGACGGTGAACAGTGAACTTCAACTCTTTATTTATCATTCTGAACAGAGCAAAAACCTAGGGCAGCAGCAGCCTTTTTATAGGCAAGCTGCTGATCTAGTAACCAATGAGAAATGTGGAGTGTTAACCCCCTGAACCAATGAGAGTGGCTCGTTAACAGCCAATCAGATTCTCCTGAACGGACCAATCCGATATCGCTATTTATTGGCCAATCAGAAGTGCAGGACTAGAACCCTGCTATTTTCTAAAGGTTTTGATAAACTTTATTTAAGTGTTTTATTAGTTCATAACGCCCCCAATCAAAGAATTACCAAGCTGGTCCTCAGCCTGTTTTTTTTTTTTTTTTTTTAAATCCAGCCTCTTGTTCTTGCCATTTAACACACAAGAGACTTTTAGCACCTACACAAAGGGTGGGGGGGGGGGAGGAATTGGACATTGACAAGTAATTTAAAAAGCTAAGAGAGAATGTGTACCCTGGAATGCGTAACTTGGAATGGCTATTTTTTGGACTGAAAAGGTTTTGGGAGGTGGTTGTGCAGAAAAACCAATGGCAAACACTTTGGTCATCAGTGCACCAATCCTTCATTTGTCACAGAAAGGCTGTTACAAAAAATATTCTGTTATTAGAGACAATCTCAAGGAAAATAGTTTTAGCCTTCCTGTGGAGCTGATTTCCTAATCAGGTCTACCTCATGGGTTTGGTAAAACCCCAAACCCACTTTAGCAATAAATATGAATTAATTCTTTGGGTTTGTGAGGGAGTGACTTCTCTATGATTTGAGGGAAGGGTTGCTCTCTGTCGTACTGAATCCAAGCCCTCTCATCTGCTACTTGGATTTTCCCCAAGTCCTGTTCCACTTGGCTACCTCTGGGCTGAACTGTGCGGTCCATGTGTCAGCCATCGACAGGCACATAATGATAGGAAACACCTACATGCCATTTAAAAGAGACAATAAAAAAGCCAAAAAGGAAAACCAGACACCAAAACACCTCCTTGTCAGTAATCAATACCCAGCTAATAGGAGATTAACACCAAGATTGGTACTTGACCAGTGGTGGGATTCAAATTCTTTTACTACTGGTTCTGGTGGGTGTGGCTTTGTGGGAGTGGCTTTGTGGGCATGGCAGGGGATGGATACTGCCAAATCTCCATTCCCACCCCATTCCTTCTCCACCCCACTAACCTACTTTCCAGCTCCGTTCTCTTGTGCAGGGCAACAAAAGAAGACCTAGCCAATCAGCTGGGATTCGGGAGGCAGAGAAGAGATGGGGGCAGGGCCAGTCAGAGGTGGTATTCTGAACTACTCAAAATTTCTGCTACCGGTTCTCTAGAACTGGTCAGAACCTGCTGAATACCATCTCTGTACTTGACCAACAGCCAAGAAGCAGTGGTGGGATTCTACCGGTTTGGTCCAGTTCGAGCGAACTGTTAACTCTGAGGATCAGCTGTGAGTGAACCAGTTCGCTCTGATGATAAGCTGTTGGGGCCATTCGCCTACCCCGCCTCTATTCTGTGCTTTATATTCTGGTTTTCAGGCTCAGCTGATGTGCGCAGCACAACGGATTGCTGCGCATCAGCTGTTTAACACAGGGAGATTGCTGGAGAAGGTCAGTAGCAAAATGGTCTCAGCTTGCGCAAAGCACACACTCCCCGAATTGGTTGTGACACTGGTTGAATCGCACCCCTGCCAAGAAGTAAACAATGTCCCAATCAAGACAGCTCAGACAAGCAGACAATTCAAACAGTAAACAACAATGAACAACCCTACAAAAATTATCCCAGGATGCATGCAGTTAGCTTAATTTGCAAGTAAATAACAGCCTAATCAAGGAACCACCAAGAACACTCCCACCAATACTGACAGGAAAAGCCATTGTTTGTTTACAAACAGAGACTAAACCCCACTCCCTTCTAGCACTGATGATGCTATCTAGTCAGGGAATGAAATATCTGCAAGAAAACAGCTCAGAGAGCAGCAAGGACGCCAAAGTTTTCTGTTTCTTTCTCTTAGTTTTCTAATTTAGGTGTGTGTGTGTGTGTGTGTGTGTGTGTGTTGTATTCTTATTTTATAATGAAATTTAATAAACAAATTTAACTTAAAAAAGGAAACCATGGGATGCTGCCAACTCCTGGGATAGGAGGTGTACTCGTACAATAAAGAGAAGACTTTCACCTATCTGCCTCTCCGTTACCTTGCCATTCAATAGATGTAGGGACCTCACCTACAATCCTTCTTCTCAAATTCTGTCCTCTGTAGAAAACTATTTTGACATACGCCTTTTTCTCTTGACAAGGAGCAAGAACAGCAGCAGCAGCAACAGCAGCAGCAACAAAACAAACGCAGGATTTTCCTGCACGGTAGTAATAACAGCAGTTTAAAGAAGATAGGTGCGTAAGACAGGCAAATTATCAACTGTCCCCTTGGTAAATGCAGCAAAAGAATTTCCTGGGATATTATTTTATCAGGAGTGCAGCTTTACTGAGAATTCGACCTAGGAACAGAAGAAATAAAGCCAGTTCTGACGTTTTTGCACGTAAAAGAGCATAGGTAAAATCCTCCTTTCCCCTCTGGTCCATTGTCCACCAATTGCATTCATTTTGTTTTGGGAAGCAATCTGAGCTCTTTGGAGCTTTCCCATTGTTTGACCTTGGAGCCTAGGGACATTTCCAGGCTGCAGTAGATTCCCTTGCATTCCACAACTCCCACCCAAACTTCCCTTCATTCCAATATTTTCCCATCCCCCCCCCCTCCTTGTTTCTGTTGTCTAGTTGCAAGCTGGGGCGAGGCAAAAAAAAAAAACACCCCTAAAAGTGCACATATAAATTGGGGGAAACCAGGCTTAATAGCAATAACTGTGAGAGGGATCTTGAAGTCTTAGTGGACCACCAGTTAAATATGAGCAACTACAGTCAAAAAAGCCAATGCAATCCTAAGTTGCATTAACAAAGAGATTCAAACGAGATCCTGTGAAATACTAAGACAACTCTATAAAGCCTTAGTAAGATGACACTTAAAGTACTGCATCTAGTTTTGGTCACCCCACTATAAAATTATGTTGAGACTAGAAAAAGGCCAGAAAAGAACAGCAAAGAGGATTAGGGGACTGGAGAATAAAACATATGATGATCAGTTGCAGGAACTGGGCCTGGCTAGTCTAGTGAAGAGAAGGACCAGGGGAGACATGATAGCGGTCTTCCAATATTTGAGGGGCTGCCACAGGGAGGAGGAAGGGGTCAATGCTATTTTCCAAAGCACCCAAAGGCCAGACAAGGAACAATGGATGGAAACTGAATAAGGAGAGACATTCAACCTGGAAATAAGGAGAAACTTTCTGACAGTGAGAGCAGTCAACCAATGGAACAGCTGGCCTTCAGAAGTTGTGAGAACCTCATTACTGGAAGCTTTCAAGAAGAGATTGGACTGGCAACTGTCAGAAATGATGTAGGTTCTCCTGCTTGGGCAGGGGGTTGGATTAGATGACCTACAAGGTCCCTTCCAACTCTGTTATTCTGTTGTTGGTAAAGTAAATGTAAGGGGTATTTAGAAGCTCAAAAAACCAAGACGTTGGTTGTGATGGTACTATCAAAGCCATGCTCCATGTCAAATGGGTAGGGCTTCCATCATGTGTTTGTAGCTGCCATTATGACTTTTTTGACACAATTCACCTCATAGATACCGCAAGGGAATAACTAAGAGTCAGATTGGTCTAGTGGTTAAGACACCAGGTTCAAAAGTAGGAGATTGTGAGTTGTCTGTGGAGATTCTCAATCATCCAGATCTTGGTTCTCCCAAAGGTACTTTCCCAAGAAACAAGTGGGCTTTCTTGGTTTTTTTTTTCTTTTGAAAATGTTTTGCTTCTCATCCAAGAAGCTCCTTTAGTTTTTGAAACAAAAAGTTTCCAAAGAAAAAAATTCAAAGAAAGTCCAGTTGCCTTTTTGAGATTGAGATTCTGTTTTAGGAATGAAAGCGGGCTGGGTGACTTCACCAAGAGACTGGGAGTTCTAGTTCCACCTTAGCCATGAAAGCCAGCTGGGCGACTTCGAGCCAGTCCCTCTCTCTCAGCTCAACTCACCTCACAGGGTTGTTGTCATGAGGAAACTAGGAGGAGAAAGATATGTTGGTTCTATTCACCACCTTGAGTTATTTGTATAAATAATAAAGGCAGGAAAAAGAAATCAACATTGTTTTTTTAAAAAAGCTGACATTTCTGAGATACTTGAATTTGCAGGGAAACTAAATTCAGGTAAACATTCACTTCATACAGAGACAGCTTTGCTGACAAACACAATGTTCTTTCTTGCATGATAATAACATTATCATTATTTTATTTAATAGCGTCTTTTAGCTAAGAAAATACTTACAGGCTCACACATCTCTCTGCCATTCTATTTGTTTTGTGTTGGTCCATGGAAACCTGCAATAAAAGTGAAGTGAAAGGAATATATATTTGCTAACGGTGAAATAAAATTCTTTATTGGCAAAGTGTGAATTTGTCTTGATGCAAATACTTTCTGTATACATAAAAGAAAAATTCATTTGTCAAGGGTCAAGAACCATAGGTACAACACTTAATGATAGTCATAGGGTACAATAACCATCAAATCATATATATATATATAAATGGCATTCAGCTTTGTTCGGGTATTTTCCCACGTCATAGTAATGGTGCTTTTAAAGTTGTAGCAACGTTTCAGCTAGGTTTCATATATATATATATATATATATATATAAGCTAGGTTTCATATATATATATATATAAGCTAGGTTTCATATATATATAAGCTAGGTTTCATATATATATATAAGCTAGGTTTCATATGTATATATAAGCTAGGTTTCATATATTTATATAAGCTAGGTTTTATCTGGGTGCCTGGTTGGGGTGTGTTTGAGCTGGAGGTATCAGGGGGGATCTGTTTGTGCCCAGGTGCTTGCCTGGCTAGTGGTGTGAAGATTTTTTTGTTTGTGAGTGCCGGTACCTAGCTTCCTAACTAATGATAGCCGCCCATTTACCTGGAGCCAAGCTGCACTGAAGGCCTCCAATAAAGTAATACAATGTTGCCAGCCAATCAAGATACAAAAAGTGTTCTGTCCTTAATTAGCATTCTTGAGATCCCCGTGCTTTGATTGGCCAAAGCGCGGGGCTCTCTGATTGGTCAGGCGAGCCGCGCCGATTGGCTCGCTAAGAATCTCCCGTGATTGGTCCATTTGGATCGCGGGAGATTCAAAGTGGTGCCATTGGCCGCGGCCGCCGCAGCTAAAAGAATAAAAGCCGCGATCTTTTTCCCTTTGCCCCAGTTCGGTTCCAACCTCAAATAAAGAGCATGATTTGAAGTCACCGACTCCTGGCATCATTTCGCGGACACAACACTGGCGACGAAGGTGGGATCCAGACCCTGAACCGAACCACGTGTCCGACGGAAGCCAGACGAACCACCACGATGGCGAAAATCACACCCCCCGCACCCTTCAACCCCGCCACCGAGGACTGGGAATCGTACTCTGACCGATTCCGCATGTTCCTCGAATGCAGCGACCTGAAGGACGCCACCGGCCCCATGAAGCGCGCCATCTTCCTGACCCACTGCAGGACCGAGGTCTTCAAGATGGCCAAGGCGCTTGCCAAACCCGCCGATGCGACCGCGATGGACTGGGACGTCCTCGAGCCAATACTTCGGCAGCACTACGCTCCAGAGGTACCCATCCTGATCCAACGCAACGAATTCTACCGTCGGGACCAGAGGTCGGGTGAGAGCTTCAGCGACTTCGTTGCCGAGCTGCGGCGCCTAGGGGGGCTCTGCGAATTCAACAACCTGAACGACGCCCTGCGAGACCAAATCGTGCTCGGTTTGTGGGACCCCGTCCTCCAGAGCCGGCTGATGGTCAAGGGCAACATCAGCCTAGCAGACACCCTCACCGCAGCCGCAGCCGCCGAAGCAACCCAAACATCCGCCGACCGCATGCGCAGACCGAACACTGGGGACCGCAGCGGAAACAACAACCCGGCGAGGTCGACCGAGGCCCAACCCAAGACGACCACCCACCAGGGCGACTTCCACTCGGCATCAGGCACTTCAGATGACGAGGAGGACGTCCATCACTTCCAGACAGGCCACGACCCACGGAACCGGCGGGGTCGTAAGTCGAGGACCAACCATGCCGGTTGTGGCAGCGACCACCCCAGGTCGGAATGCCGGTTTTTCGAATCGATCTACCGGCATTGCGACAAGAAGGGACACATCGTCCGTGTCTGCCGCCTAAAGAAGAATCGCAGCCCGGCACGATGGGACCAGAGCGACCGGAGGAGAGAAAGCACACCACCCCGGACCAGAGATCGCCCCTCGGACAACAGATGGGACCGGAACGGACGATCCCTGCGAGGCGGCGATAACTGGCGAAGAGAGGAGACCCATCAGACGGTCACCATCGGCCACGCCATAACCAATGACGCCTGGAAGGTCCACGTGGAGGTAGGCATCGAGGGCCAGCCATGCAAAATGGAGGTGGACTCCGGGTCCTGCCTCTCCATGATTGCATGGCATGAAATAAAGCGCTTGGTGCCTACCCTCCAAAGGAGGAACATAGACAGCCAGAGACTCATTGTAAAGGACTACCAGGGAAACCACATCCCGGTAGTCGGAACCAAACACTTCAACATCACCTATAAAGGGCACACCGAAAGACTTCCCCTGACAATCGTCAACCGCGACCGCCCAAGCCTACTGGGACTGCAATGGTTCGCCCCGCTCGACATCGCACTCACGGGAGTCGACCACATCACCGACGACAGCTGGGAGCAGCAACTGGCCCGGGAATTCCAAGAGGTCTTCGATGGAAACCTAGGCAAGTACCGAGGGCCCCTTATATCTTTCAACCTAGACCCAAACGTCCCCCCAAAACGCCTGAAACCAAGGCGGGTGCCATTTGCACTTAAACCCAAGATAGCCAAGCAAATTGACAAGCTCGTCAAGCAAGGGGTCCTACAGCCAATAGACCATGCCCGGTGGGAGACCCCCATAGTCACCTCGATCAAGCCCGATGGGTCGGTGAGGATCTGTGGGGATTATAAGGCCACCCTAAATGGCGCGCTACAACAAAGCACCTTCCCCGTCCCAGTAGTGCAACACCTACTGCACTCACTGGGAGGGGGCAAGGTTTTCGCCAAGCTCGACCTCGCCCAGGCATACCAACAGTTGCCAGTCGATGAGCAAACGGCAGAAGCGCAAACCATAGTCACCCACCGGGGGGCATTCAAATGCAACTGACTCCAATTCGGAGCCAGCGTGGCACCGGGAATATTCCAAAGCTTAATGGAAAGACTACTGCAAGGCATCAAGGGGGTGGTACCTTACTTCGACGACGTCCTAGTGTCGGCAACCAACCAAGCCGAACTAGAGGGTAGCCTAAGGGAGGTCCTAACCAAATTTAAAGAGACCGGGCTAAAGGTCAAGAGGGAGAAATGCCAGCTATGCACGGAACGGGTCGAATTCCTAGGATACCTCCTAGACTGTCACGGCATTCACCCCACAAACCAAAAAATCAAGGCCATCAAAGAAGCCCCCACACCCAAGTCCAAGACAGAACTACAGGCATTCCTGGGGCTACTGAACTTTTACAATGTTTTCCTGCCCCAAAAGGCGACGGCGGCAGAGCCCTTGCATAGGCTCCTGGACAAGGCGGCGACCTGGACTTGGGGGAAACGCGAGCAAGCCGCCTTCCAAAGAACAAAGGACCTCCTCACTTCGGACGCTGTCCTCATACAATATAATGAGACCCTACCTCTGGCCGTCACATGCGATGCATCACCCTTCGGCGTCGGCGCTGTCCTCAGCCATACCCTCCCCGATGGAAAAGAAGCGCCCATCGTGTTCTTTTCAAGGACCCTCACCAAACCGGAGCAGAACTATAGCCAGCTGGACAAAGAGGCTCTGGCTATCGTTGCCGCCCTAAAACGATTCCACGAGTATCTCTACGGCCGGACTTTCACCATCATAACCGACCACAAGCCGCTGCTGGGAATCCTTGCAGGAAACCGGGCCACCCCGAACATTCTGTCTCCCCGAATGACAAGGTGGTCCGAGTTCCTGGCAGCCTACAACTATGGACTCATAAACAGACCGGGTAAGACGATATCCCATGCAGACGCCTTAAGCCGCTCGCCGCTACCGGAACCTGACACCGACCCAGCACCCACGACGACCACCCTCAGCATAGAGACTCTACCCAACCTGCCCCTAGCCGCGTCAGACATTGCCCGAGAGACTAATAAAGACAAACGTCTGGCGCGGGTGTTGCATTGGGTAGAGAAAGTGTGGCCGGAAAGGGACAACGACGAGTCTGTCAAAACGTTCCGAAACCGCCAAACGGAACTCTCATTATTAAAAGGGTGCATACTATGGGGGGATAGGGTGGTCATTCCAGAAAAGCTACAAGGGAAGGTTCTGGAACTGCTACACGAAGGGCACCCTGGCATCGTTAGGACTAAAGCCCTGGCCAGAAGTTACGCTTGGTGGCCAGGGATGGACAAACAAATTGAGGCCTGGGTAGCAAGGTGCCAACGATGCCAGGAAACTAGGCCAAGCCCACCCACAGCACCCGTCCTAGAGTGGGAAACCCAAGGGGACCTTGGTCTAGGATTCACATAGACTTCGCCGGGCCCACAAAAGGACACACCTTCCTCATAACAGTTGACGCTTACTCCAACTGGCTGGAGGTAAGCAACATGAAGACGACAACCACGGAGGCCGTGATCAAGGAACTCTGTAAACTCTTTGCAACACACGGCCTCCCAGACGTCGTCGTTTCCGACAACGGGCCCCAATTCACCTCGCTGGAATTTGAAAAATTCCTAGCGGAAAGGGGCATCCGCCACGCGCTGACAGCACCGGCGCACCCAGCGGCTAACGGTAGGGCAGAACGGATGGTCCAATTCACGAAGAAGACCATCCGGAAAATAGACCACGGGGAGATCCAGGAGAAAATAAACAAACTACTCTTCACCCAACACATAACCCCAAACACCACAACCAATAAGAGCCCAGCTGAACTATTAATGGGCAGGAAACTAAGGTCCCCACTCGACAGGTTACACCCCACGTATAACCCGGAGAAGCCCCCAGACTCAAACAGCAAACACCGAACCTGGCGACCCCGTATACGCGAGAAACCTGACGGGAGAGCCACTATGGATACCAGCCGTCATCACACAAATAACAGGCCCACGCTCGTACCGGCTACAAACAGCAGACGGACGAGCGTGGAAACGCCACATCGACCAACTAAGGTCGAGGACTACCAACCAAGAGACCACCGACGCACAAACAGGCGAAACCAACCCCCACAACACAAACCAAGGGGGGAGGGAATACCCAGGGGACCAAAACCAAAGAAGAATAAACCAGCCGTACTTACCGGAAAGCAGCCATCACGACCCCTCACCAGGAAGAGACAGCCAGGCCAGCTCGACCGACCCGGAAAGACCGAGCGGGAGCGGCGAAACCCGCAGCTCAACCAACCCGGGAGGCCCAGGAGGGAGCTACGGAGAGCGGCCCGGCCCGACCGACCAGCCGGTTCCCATGACGGCAGCAGGAGCAGCAGAGATCCCGACCAAACCGGCCGGGATCCAACCTACGACTGAGCTGCACAGGTCCAGAAGGCTCAGACGGAGCCCCGCCTACCTATGTGACTACGCGACGTAAGGACTGAACCAAGAGGGGAGGGGTGTTCTGTCCTTAATTAGCATTCTTGAGATCCCCGCGCTTTGATTGGCCAAAGCGCGGGGCTCTCTGATTGGTCAGGCAAGCCGCGCCGATTGGCTCGCTAAGAATCTCCCGCGATTGGTCCATTCGGATCGCGGGAGATTCAAAGTGGTGCCATTGGCTGCAGCCGCCGCGGCTAAAAGAATAAAAGCCGTGATCTTTTTCCCTTTGCCCCAGTTCGGTTCCAACCTCAAATAAAGAGCATGATTTGAAGTCACCGACTCCTGGCATCATTTCGCGGACACAACAAAAAGAGCCACAAAACAGACAGAAGATATTAGAAACACCAATCAAGCAGAACACAGCAAACTCCAAGACCAATAAACACAGACCAAGACTCCCAACCAATCAGGATGAAGAAAAAACCATTCTGGCACAGCAATAGGCTGCCCCAAATTTAAATCTGAAACCACTGTAAAAGTCTGACTCACAGATGAACACAATACAGAAGCCTGATGATGGCAGATGAGATTCTGCTGAAACGTTGCTACAACTTTAAAAGCACAACTACTATGAAGAGAGCAAAAAATAAATTTATTAAATTGTTACCATTATTCATTTCTATGAATTTTCTATGGTTACCATTATTCAATTCTGAATTTTTGGCATTTTTTTTCTCCCTTCTGGCTTATCTATTTTTTTTTTTTAAATGCTTGGGACTCTCCCATCTTGCTGTTCATTTTCAGGGGAATTTCAAATATTGGCTAACCAAAGCAACATTCTGTGTTTATTTAAAGATATGTTTAGTTCCCACTATAATGGCAGTTTTCTTGTCTCTATTTTCAGTATCAGCTACAAGGTTTACATTTCGCTGTGCCTCAGCAAGAGCTAATTATCCAGAGCAAAGTAAAGGGGACAGATTTAAAGAAAGTTAGTGAGGAATATTAATGGGATAATAATAATAATAATAATAATAATAATAATAATAATAATAATAATAATAATAATAATAATAATGATAATGATCATCATCATCATCTAAGATTGCAGGTGAACATGTTTAACCTTCAGAAAGAAGATAAAGGTGGAAAGGTTGAGAGATATAGATGAATAGATAGATAGATGATAGACAGATAAAGAGAGTGATTGAAAGATAGAGAAAGGGAGAGGGAGAGAAAGAAAGGTAGTGGTAGAAAGAGAGAAATAGAGAGATAAAGATAGGCAGATAGATAGAGAGATGATAAAGGCAGAGATAATAGAGGCGATACAGATAGAGACAATAGAAATAGATTCAGAGACAGAGACAGAGTGGGTGGGAGAAAGAGAGAGAGAGAATTTTCCACAGAAGATTGTGGAGAAGATATTTATGATCCCATTATGTTAGGAATAACAAGGTTACCTAACGTAGTTTGGGTAAAATAATATATATAAACTATGATAGTGAATTTAAGTGTGTGTCACTTTAAACTGCAAAGCATGTAATTTTGGATGCGGTTGTAAAACCGCCATAAGAGGGAGCAAGAGAACCTGCCTGTATTGCTGGATTTCTGGATTGATTGCTGACAATGATAGATTGATGGTTCCCTGCTGCTGCTGAAGGAAGAAAGGAGGTTTGAATTCTTTTTATCTCTACTGCAAAGAGATATATTACTGGACTGATATTTGTAAGTTTACTAACCTCTTTTTCGACACTGGACTTTGCAAATGAATAATACCCGGACGGACTGAACTAGTGTATCATATATGGACTGTTTTGACTATGCTAAAACTCTTACTGGAATAAACTATTTAACTAGCACAGTGTATCTGTTTTACTGAGTGTAAGCTACAAAAACGTTTATCTCACATATTTGCCTGCCTGCCGTGTAGATTCTGCTAGGGTGTATCCCTAACACCATAGGAGTAGCGAGGACAAGAAGCAATGGGTGGAAACTAATCAAGGAGAGAAGCAACCTGGAATTAAGGAGAAATTTGCTGGAGGTTTGTGAGAAGAGACTGGATAGCCAATTCTTCAGAATGGGTATAGGATCTCCTGCTAGGGCGAGAGTAGACTAGAAGACCTCCAAGGTCCCTTCCAACTCAGTTATTCTGTTATTTCCCCCCAGGAGAAATTAGTTTTCAAAACTGATGAGAATGTTTATCGGAAGAGTAACAAGGGTCTATGTAACAATTAACACAAGTGTCTATTACTGCATCCATTTATATATTATTCTCTTTCGTTCAGTGTGGTAACCTATGAGTCACTGCCTCATAAGTGCTAGAAGAACTCAAATTGGCTAAGTTGTTTTTCAACCAATTATAATTGGGGTGGGGGTGAGGAATCCCTGTTAAATCCACAAACTTTGGATACATTTTCTGAATTTTATTATGTTTTCAACAAAACTTACAGGACTTCTTCTCAGTACTCTCTGGAGCCGCACAATGCGTCAGATTGCCTCTGAAGCACAGCTATGTCATTTCTTGTATTCAGATAAGAGTATGAAAGCAGAATCTGTCAGCTGCTCTTTAAGACAGCCGCATCTTTTTCTGGGTTTGGGTGGGAAGAAGAAGTTATCATAGTGCCTGCAACCCTTTAAAGCAGTGGTCACCAACCAGTGGGCTGGGGACCACTGGTGGTCCTCGAGAATATTTTGGTGGTCCGCAGAGAAACATCACCCCCAAAGCAATTAATCCAGGCTGCATGGGAATACAAGGCTGCGCCGCCCACATGGCCCGCAGGAACACAAGGCTTGTGTTGCTTGCATTGCGAACAGCATGAGGTAGTGAGGGGAGGGAGGAAAGGGCACTTGCCCCACGTGCCTGGCCTGGCCACCCGGCTGCTTCTTTCCACTTCTTTCTTCTTCTGCTTTTGGCTGCATGCAAGGAAAGCAGCAAAAGTCTTTCTTTCTCTCCCCCAAACTCTGCCAGAAATGAGTCTTTGGGACCCTGCAAGGCCTCCTGCTCCAAAAGGCTGCACTGGCACGACAAGTCTCACAAAGACTCATTTCTGGTGGAGTTTGGGGGAGAGAAAGAAAGACTTCTGCTGCTTTCCTTGCATGAAGCCAAAAGTCTCTTTCTCTCTCTCTCTCTTTCTCTTCTCCCCCCCCCCACTGGAAGCTGGAAATGGGCCCGTTTCCAGCCTTCCTGAACTTCTCAGAGGCCCATTTTTCACTCTGCCCGAACTTCCGAGCATGCTCTGCACTTACCTGCATCCAAAACAGACCATGTGGGGACTCCTGGGAGGGGTGGAGCAGAGTGCGCAGAGCCAGGAGTGGGATTTGGAAAGTCCTCCAAACTGCACAGAATCTTAGCTAGGGGGTCTCCCAAACCCCTGCAAACCCCCAGCAGCCCACCCCTATCCTTTCCTGAATTCACAGGGGGCATGAAGTTATCTCCATACTTGCAACCACTTAAAGCAGCTGTATCTTTTCCTGAGATTGCATAGCTGCTTTAAGGTCTTCAAGACACTAATAGAGTCATGTTTCCATGTTCTCTGAAGCCTTGTGGGAAATCACAATTCAATTATTTCTTAAAAGTGCTAATTGCCCAGGGAAGTTATTTCCTCCCAACAGCAGTGAAAAAATCTTAAAACAACCCTTCCCCTTTAAGAAAGTCAGGCCCCAGAAGTTCCTGAGACAGGAAGTCTAGGCGTACTGGCAAGAATGTATCTTGACAAACTAGAACACTGGGCTGTAGCTACCAATATGAAATTCAATGTAGAGAAAAGTAAAGTCCGACACTTAGGCAAGAAAAACCAAAAGTACACATATAGATTGGGTGAAACCAGGCTCAATAGCAGTAACTGGGAGAGGGATCTTGCTGGAGTCCCTCCAGCTAAATATGAGCCAGCAGTGTGCAGCAGCAGCCAAAAAAGCCAATGCAATCCTAAATTGCATTAACAGAGGGATACAATCAAGATCAAAGGAAGTACTAATACCACTCTATAAAACCTTAGTAAGACCACACCTAGAATACTGCATCAAGTTTTGTTCACCACATTACAAAAAAGATGTTGAGACTCTAGAAAAAAAGAGCAGAGAAGAGCAACCAGGATGATTAGGGGACTGGAGACTAAAACAAATGAAGAACAGTTATAGGAACTGGGCTTGACTAGTCTAGTAAAGAGAAGGACCAGGGGAGACATGATAGCGGTCTTCCAATATTTGAGGGGCTGCCACAGAGAGGAGGAAGGGGTCAAGCTATTTTCTAAAGTGCCTGTAGGCCAGACAAATAATGGATGGAAACTGAACAAGGAGAGATTCAACCTGGAAATAAGGAGAAACTTTCTGACAGTGAGGATAATCAACCAATGGAACAGAAGTTGCCTTCAGAAGTTGTGGGAGCTTCATCACTGGAGGCTTTCAAGAAGAGATTGGACTGCCATTTGTCAGAAATGGTGTAGGGTATCCCACTTGGGAAGGGGATTGGACTAAATGACCTACAAGGTCCCTTCCAACTCTGATTATCTTTTATCTGTTATGTAACGTGGAAAAAAACAAAAGGAGATTACTTCTAATTACCTGTTCTCTGAACTGCTTAGAAAATTAACAAGGGGTTCTATAGAACCAGTCAGAACCAGTAGAATCCCACCCCTGGTTTTGTTCTATGGTCATAGCCCATACTGCATCAGTCCATTGTAACTTTGAATGGTCACTAAGTGACCAACCATAAGTCAAGGACTACCTGTACTTTTATTATAAAGATATAGTAACAAAATCTTGCAAATCTAAACGTGCTTGTTCCCTCACTCCTTTAATTGCATGGGAACTAGAGAGGATCTTAGCTGAGATGTTTTCTCCAGGTTACAAATCTGGGCTGAATCAGAATCAGAATAGAGCTGCTAGGGACCTTGGAGGTCTTCTAGTCCAGCCCCCTGCTCAAGCAGCAGATCCTATATCATTTCAGACAAGTGACTGTCCAGTCTCTTCTTAAAAACCTCCAGTGATGGAACACCCACAACTTCTGAAGACGAGCTGTTCCACTGGTTGATTGTTCTCACTGTTAGGTTGTTTCTCCCTAATTCCAGGTTGCTTCTCTCCTTGATTAATTTCCATCCTTTGTTTCTTGTCTTGTTTTCTGGTGCTTTAGAAAATAGCTTGACTCCCT
This sequence comes from Hydrophis major, assembly GCA_033807585.1. Classification (NCBI taxonomy): domain Eukaryota; kingdom Metazoa; phylum Chordata; class Lepidosauria; order Squamata; family Elapidae; genus Hydrophis; species Hydrophis major. The sequence continues at coordinate 258,107,014 of CM066330.1, forward strand.
CTTCTTTGTGGCAGCCCCTCAAATACTGGACTACTGCTACCATGTCACTCGTAGTTCTTTTCTCTGGACTAGCCATACCCAAATCCTGCATCCTTTCTTTGTATGTTTTAGTCCCAGGCCTTTAATCATCTTTGTTGCTCTTCTCTGCACTTTTTCCAAAGTCTCAACATCATTTTTGCAATTTGGTGACCAAAACCAGATACAATATTCCAGGTGTGGCCTTATTAAGTTTCTATAAAGCGTTATTAATACTTCACGTGATTTTGATTCTATGCCTCTGTTTATCTTTGCTTTCTTTAATCTGGCAGTTCCCCCAGGCCATTCCATGAGCCATTCCATTATCCTACCATGTATGATAATTGTGGAAAGGACAGATTTCCTGAGAATCCTTGGAAAAGGACCCTTTGGAGAAAAGAAAAATAAATTAAGCATTGAAATTTTAGCTTGGGAAACATTCTGATCACCATGCATTTATTTTTCATTTATGTGCATCCTGCCCTCATTATTTATACAAATAACTCAAGAGCACAAACATATCCAACACACCTTCTTCTTCCTATGTTCCTCACAATGATAACCCTGGGTGATGGGTTGTGATGAGGGTGATTGGCCCAAAGTCACCCAGCTGGCTTTCATGCCTAAGGCGGAATTAGAACTCACTGTCTCCTAATGATTGGCCCAAAGTCACTCAATTGGCTTTCATGCCTTAGGGCAGGACTAGAACTCACCATCTCCTGGTGATTGGCCCAGAGTCCCCTAGCTGATTTTCATGGCTGAGGCAGGACTTGATCTCACAGTCTCCTTCTTTCTAGCCTATAGCCAAGGGATGGCTAATCTTTTGGGCACTGAGTGCCCAAAGCACAAGTGTGCAAATGCGTGTATGTGTGCACAAAGCCCCCAAAGTGCAATGTGTGTGCATCTCCCGCATGCACCCTGTCATGAACTAATAAAAGCGCTCAAATAAAGTTTTAACAAACCTTAAAGAAAAAGCAGGGTTCTAATCCTGCACTTCTGATTGGCCGATAATAGCGATATCGGATTGGTCCGTTCTGGGGAATCTGATTGGCTGTTAACGAGCCACTCTCATTGGTTCAAGGGTTTAACACTTCCATGTTTCTCATTGGCTAATAGGTCAGCAGCCTGCCCTATAAAAGGGCTGCTGCTGCTACCCTAGGGTTTTGTGCTCTGTTCAGGATGATTAATAAAGAGTTGAAGTTCACTGTTCACTGCCTTGTCTCCGTTCCTTGCACCCATGTGCAGAACTTAACACACCCCACTGCCTGCACATGTGTAGCAGAGACCTGAAGTCCAGCTGGTTGGCAGGAGGCATGCGTGCATGCATGGCAGAGCTGAGCTGGGGCAATGGCTTGCATACCTGCAGAGACAGCTCTGTGTGTCATCTCTGGCACCCATGCCATAGGTTCGCCATCACGGCTATAGCCTTAACCACCAGAGAGGGAAATGGAAGGGGAAGAAATCCGCAGGAGAAAAACAGCCATTATTGAAACTTCTGCTTCTTACAAAGACTGACCAGATGTTCTCATAAAAGGAAACATCTGCAATCAAAGCAGTGCTGAGAGCCTCAGTTGGGGAAAACATTTGTGCGCTTCTCAAATTGCTGTGTCTCAGAGTCCTCAGTTGTCATTTTATTATACAACCAGTAGGTCCCCAGCTTCTCATAAACGCTGCCTCTGGGGAATCTTTGGAGTAAATTCTGCAATCAGATCCTGAAGATGGTCGTGAAGGGAATTTACTCCTAGAGGAGATTTCTTTTTCCTTCACTGAGTTTGTTCCTCAACCTGTGGTGGAAAAAATGTCCTTTGATTTAATTTTAAAACATGCAAAACTTTTCCAGTATTCTTTCTTGAGTGTTTATTAATGGTGTTGTGGTTGTTTGCTTCTCTTTATGTGCACATGAATACTCTCACATTTATTTCCTTCCTTCCTTCCTTCTCCTTTGCACCCCTCTTTAACTCATCTAACTGCTGCTGAATATCCGTGGCTTTGGTTTTCCTATCTTTAAAACCCATCAAAACAGCTACACCAAAAGAAGCAATAAGCACTTTAAGCCCTAGATAGAAATATAAGGAACAAGAAATGCCCTCCCCCCCAAATCAGAGAATAAACAAGAATGAAAAGCAAGGGCATATTGGATACATTTACTCAAGGAAGCACCTTCTAAAACTGTTAAGCGTGGAACATGGGTGCAAAGAATGGAGACGAGCCGGTGAAACAGTGAACTTCAACTCTTTATTTACATGGTGTGACAGCTCAAACTGGATGGCTGCTATAGCCTTCCTTATATAGGCAACTTATTAACTATTCAACCAATGGCAACCTGGGAGCGCTAGCTCTGTTAACCAATGAGAACGGCTTGCTAATGGCCAATCAGATTCTCCTGAACGGACCAATCCGATCCTGCCATTAACAGCTAATCAGAAGTGCAGGGCCAGAACCCTGCATTTGACTTCAAGCTCTAGATAACTTTATTAAACATTTATTCATTCACAACAAAAACAACACAGTTCTACCAACTAAATCCTGCACAAAGGGGAAGGCTTTGATTGTGACACCATGTCCGCCATTTTGCAGATATAATAATATATCTATTATCAATCAATATTATCAGTTCAAGCTATTCTCCAAAGCACCTGAGGGCAGGACAAGAAGCAATGAGTGGAAATTAATCAAGGAGAGAAGCAACCTAGAACTAAGGAGAAATTTCCTGACAGTTGGAACAATTAACCAGTGTAACAATTTGTCTCCAGAAGTTGTGAATGCTCCAATACTGGAAGTTTTAAAGAAGAGGATGGATAAACATTTGTCTGAAGTAGTCTAGGTTTCCTGCCTATGCAGGGGGTTGGACTAGAAGACTTTCCAAGGTCCCTTCCAACTCTGTTATTCTATTCTATTCTATTCTATTCTATTCTATTCTATTCTATTCTATTCTATTCTATTCCATTCCATTCCATTCCATTCTATTCTATTCTATAATAATGAGAGAGAGAGAATGCAGGAAAGAGTGGCCTTCTAGCCAATAGGTTAAAAAAAAAAAACAGAATGTAAATTATGGGATGAAACTTCTATGTTTTTAGTTTAAACTCTCAGCATTTCCAAGATGCCAGCTTTGTTTATTCAGATTAACTGGCTGCATCATTTTGTTCAGCAACACTTTTGATTTCCTGCCATGTCCTCAGAGCCCATTTCTCAATTGGACAATAATTTATCCCAGAGACATCCATTCAGTTCCCTGTGTGATATTTTATACAAAGGTTGCTATGCCACCTCATCCAGGAGAACAGCAGAAAAGATGAATGCAAATCATTTTTTTCCTCCAAATTTTTCATTTGATCTCTGTCAATTTTGATATTTATTATTAGCCACTAGGTCTCCAATTTTGATATTTATTATTAGCCACTAGGTCTCCAAAGGATGTATAACAAAGTTTTATCTTTATATGCACACCACAATCCTATCAATGACCAGAAGAAATAGCAGGTATTAAGCTTCGTAAGCAGATGGCCGTTTTGTGTTTGAATGACTTCTCGGATGATAAAATAAAAACCTGACAATGTCTCAAGATTAAACAATTCAAATCCTAGAGTATAAGCCACTGAAATTCTAAAATGAAAAACAAGAAGCTATGCCAACACAGAATGGTCATTTCCATGTGGCATTTTTCATTGCCTTATGGTTTTATAGCATTCTTGTTAAGATTAAGATAATCTTTCTCACTGGCGTACATTAAAAATGAAATTTTGTTGCCTTCTCTCAAAAGTGTACACAAACATAGCACACATATAGATATGCTATATACATACACTAGCTTTATACCCGTGCTTCACTATGAAACGATGTGATCGGGCTTAGTTTTTTGGGAGGAAAATCAGGGGGAAAAAATTCTGCCTCTGCCTACCAGCCTCCATCCGTATTCATCATCATCCTGTCAGTGTGTGAGAGAGTTGAGCGCTGTTTGGAAAGTGAAACAGAATATATTGTGTGAGCAAGAAGGAGACAGCAAGGAGCCTGGGCGTGGCTTAGCTCAACTGTCCTGTACTAAAGCTGCTTGGTACTCTGAAACTGAAACTCCTTTCCTCAGCTTGTGTTTTGCATTTGGAATAGATCTCTTTTCAGGTGCGGAGGGGGAGTAGAACTCCTTAGCATCAGAGCCTGTCAATAATAATAATATAGGAAATACTAAATGCTCTGATGGTCATTTCGAAAAATCCTTTTTTAGTGAGCACCTAGAAGCCAAGAGAAACATACGTGCCAAATTTCAAATTTGTAGACTTTACGGTTCTGGAGATTTTGTGATGATGCATGAGTGGTATTTCGCAGATAGATAGATAGATAGATAGATAGATAGATAGATAGATAGATAGATAGATAGATAGATAGATAGATAGATTACACCCTTACATATAAATACATATTAATGTTAATCACTGTCCATCTTGAATACATGTCGGAAAGAGGAAGCTTGAGTTAATAGTTGAATCCCATTCAGACTAATTCACTGCCCACTGCCTGCCTCTCTCTCTAATGATCTTCCACTTCTTCTCCTGCCCTATGTACTTAGAATAATAGGTAAACCTCCTCTTCTCTGGAACAGCCCCTCAAGTAGTGGAAAAAAGCTATCATGTCACCTTGATGGGTTGTCTGCTAAAATAAAGCAAGGTCATACACACACACTTGAAAATAAATCAGAAAGCCTGTAATTGTAGAGTCTGTCTGGCAAGAACAAGGAGATATGCATGCGTAAATCTTGTAACAACCCTGGCTGATCCTTTTATCAGAAAGCTGATAAAAGTAACACTGAGTTAGACAACTTGCAGACCTCAGCTAAACATTAGGAATAGAGATGTCCTGCAGTAAATCAAACATGTATTGGATAACTCCTCAGGCAGGGGTGGCTATACTAAGTTTACAAGAGGCACACTGATTTCTGAAGGAGCATTTCTTGACCATCACAGAAATATTGACAGCTTGAACGGAGAGACTAAAATCTTCAAAGCAAGTTCGTCTTGCAAGTCTTTTATGGCTGATTCCAGATGGAAGGGATAGTGGCAAAATCTGATGTTTACTTGCTTTAACAGCATGAGACTTACAGGGCTATAGGCTATCCAGCTGGGAAACTTCAGAGAGAGAGAAGAGAGAGGAAAAAAAATAAAGAAATAAAGTTGAAGTAATACATGAGCAGAATCTGAATTTGAGGAAGTGCATGGAAATGTGGAAGGCAGTGAAAAATCAAAAAGCCATAAAATTTGGTGCAGTTTAGAAGCCAAACAATCTATCAATCCAAACCAGAGGTGGTATTCAGCAGGTTCTGACCAGTTCTGGAGAACCAGTAGGGGAAATATTGAGTAGTTCAAAGAACTGGCAAATCCTACCTCTGACTGGCCCTGGCCCCATCTATTCTCTGCCTCCCGAGTCCCAGCTGATTGGCTGGGTCTTCTTTTGTTGCCCTGCACAGGAGAATGGAGCTGGAAAGCAGGTTAGTGGGATGGGGAAAGGAATGGAGATTTTACAGTATCCTTCCCCTGCCACGCCCACCAAGCCATGCCCACAGAACTGATGGTAACATATTTTGAATCCCACCACTGATCCAAACCAAGCTAGGAGGAATAGCTATCACCTGTTGTGGTTTGCTGGCAGCAGGTGTGGGTGGCTGAGGTCTCGGAGAGCGAGGACTCAGATGAGGGGCCTGCATGTGATGCAGGGATGGGGCCAGGACCATCAGGGAGTGGAGTGCTGCCTTCAGAGTTTGTGGAGGCTGGCAGCAGTGAGGAAGAGACCCCCGAGGACCCTGTGCCAAAGTTCGCGTGCGCACAGGGCTGCTCGAAGGAAAGAGCAGCTGCAGCAGCACAGGTGACTTGGGAGTAAGGCTGCAAGGTGATGGCCCCTCCCTTAAGGGATAAAAGCCAGCCCTCAGAGATGGGATTCTTTGCAGGAAGCAAAGAAGTTCTTGCACTTCAAGTCTTGTGGAAGTTCGGACTATCCTGGTTTGTGTTTGGAGACATTTGGTTTTGATTATTTCCTTGCAATTTAATCTAGTGTTCTTGGCAGCGTTGCACAACCCTGGCAAGGTTTCTTCTTATCTGGGACAATTAGTTTTGAATAGCGCTTTACTGTGAATGAACGGAATTCACAGAGAAGCATTAAAAAGGTTTTACTTTTATCTCTGTTTGGTGCTTGTTTGCTTTGAACAAGGCTTGGGTCAGAACATCAACTTAGAAGACAGGTTCAAGATCCAGAAGGATCTAGAGAGACTTGAACCCTGGGCCTTATCTCACAAAGCACAATTCAGTGGTGAGAAAAGTAAAATGTTACACTTAGGCAAACAAAACCAAACATACGGATACAGAATAGGTGGCACTTGGCTCAACAACAGTAACAACAAGAAATCCTTCCAATTCTTGGCAGCGGAAACTCAAAGTCTCTAAGAGCACATGCACCAAGACAAATTCCTTGTGCCAATAAAGAATTCATTCATCCATTCATTCATAATAAAAGACAGGAGGGAATTTCCAATATTTTTGAGCTAAGAAAGAATCTCTCAACAGCAAAATATTAATCTAGGTTCTGGGTGTGATTTATTCATTGCAAGGCTATAAAAATTCTTGGTGAATATATTCCCTATTCTAGTTTATTAATGCAGTGTGATACTTTCAGCCTGGTTTCTGCCCCCGAGCAAATGTGAGTTCCCAGTGCTTTCAGCTGTGTTCTTCCTTCCCCTTCTGGTAAGCTATTAAATCCTGCAAGGAAGTCATCAGACAGGATTAAATAGACCCAGCATGATAGTTGAAATATTCAAGTTGTCTCCAGAGATCGACCATCAGCAACAAGCCCAAGGTCCTACAGTCTAGAGCAGGACTCTCCAAACTTGTCAACTTTACGACTTGTGGATTCAATTCCCATAATTCCTCAACCACCAATTTTGATCAATTGACAATCAGCTAAAACTGATCATTTGCTTTTTTTTTTTTTGGCAATATCTTTTTTGTTACAACAAAAATATCATTGTGTTGAACAGTGTTGTTCCGTAGTGTCTTACAGTTTGATACAAATATGACAATATTCATCTTGTTTAATATAATCGACAGCAGGGGGGGATTCTACCAGTTCGCACCTATTTGCTAGACCGGTTGTTGACATTCTAACCAGTTCAGAGAGCCAATTGTTAGAAGAAATTACTGGCCTAATCCTGTAAGGGAGGCAGGAAGGAAACATTCTGGTGTTGCTTACAGAAACTGCTTCTCCATTAACCCTTATTACATTCTTGGCAGGACTGCACTTCCCATCTCAGGAACCACTCTGGAGTTTTCTTTCCCTCCTTTGCTGGTACTTTGCTTGAGTGGAGTGACTATTCAAAGTTACAATGGCACTGAAAAAAGTGACCTATGACCATTTTTCACACTTACGACTGTTGCAGCATCCCCACAGTCATGAGAGGCCAGGCGAGGAGATGCGTGTTTCGATATGAGTGATATTGAGTTGGCCACGCCCATCCAATAACATGACCACCAAGCCACGCCCACCACCTAAGCTACGCCCACAGAACTGGTTGTTAAAAAATTTGAATCCCAACCCTGGTTGACAGTCTTTTAAAATCTTATATTAATACATATATTTTGTTAAATTATCAATCTTGATTATTCAATATTCCAATATGCTATTTTTGTGTTAATCTATATATTCTTAACCTCACTCATTTTATTACTATACTACTAAATATTGATAATCATATTTGCAGTGTTTACCAGATTGTATAGTCTAATAACAATTCACAAATTCATATTAAATTATAATTTTCCATTGTTTATCCCCTTTTTAATTTCTAAACATGCCACTATTATATTTTTAAAAATATATTGTAAAAGTTCTCAGGTTTGGAGACTCCTGCTTTAAAGAAGGGATGGGCAACAATGGCCCTTTTAAAATTTGTGGACTTCAACTCCCAGAATTCCTCAGCCTCCCATGCTAGGAGTCATCAAAGCAAATCATCAGCTTTAGCTGATCATCAAATTATCATAATTAACTGTGAAGGGCTACCACAGGGAAGAGGAAGCCCTCCCCTCTCCCCAGATTAAAATATTCTTTATTCTTAATATTAAAAAGAGGCAGGATGGGGTATTTTCCTTAAAGGAGAAATGGAAAAAAAAAAATCTTAACAAAATAGACTTAAGCAGAAGCTTAAAAAGGCTGGTCTTTAGAAATGGAGATTTTTGTATCCATTCAGAAAGACTGGGCCAATCTATTCATAAACAAAGAGACTCCAAATAATCAACACAACAGGCAAGCCAAAGCGGACAAGATTTGCTCAGTCAAACACCCAGGATTTGCCTGTAGAGCACAGGTGTCAATCTCACAGCATCCAGTTGCTCAGTGGTGGGATTCAATTTTTTTTTTACTAATGGTTCTTTGGGCATGGCTTGGTGGGTGTGGCAGGGGAAGGATACTGCAAAATCCCATTCCCCCCCCCACTAACCTGCTTTCCAGCTCCTTTCTCCTGTGCAGGGCAACAAAAGAAGACCCAGCCGATCAGCTGAGACTCATTGGGAGGCAGATAATTGATGGGGTGGAGCCAGTTAGAGGTGGGATTTGCCAATTCTCTGAACTACTCAAAATTTCCGCTACCGGTTCTCCAGAACTGGTCAGAACCTGCTGAATGACACCTTTGATTCTATCCCTCTGTTAATGCAGCCTAAATGGGATATGGGATATGGGATATGACAGGGTTAACTACCGGTTCGGGATTTACAAGCTTCCCTGCCCACAGGCCTGTAAAACATCAGCAGCACACTGAGTGTGCGAGAAGCAGCCTTTGAAACAGCCCTCTTTTCTTGTTTTTTTTTTTTAAACTGCAGCTGTGCTTCGTTCGGCAGCTGAAGTTGAAAAATCAGGAAATAAAGATCACCTTTTTTATCAATGGCTAGATGATAAAATACGATAATAGAATATTTAGAATGCTAGACAGTAAGAAATATCTTTATTTTGTTTTACTTGCCTTTGTTATTTGACACTATATTTATAAAGGGTTTTTTTAGGATTGATTTGGTATGATGATATGATTTGTTACAGAATAAACTGGCTAAAGTATTATTATCTCATAAAGCATGAATGATTAAAAGTATAGTCAAAAATTTCTTCTTTTTTTTAGTGATATTAGGATATATAAGCTTGGATTGACAATATGAGTTGTTATGTAACATAATTGTCATTGAGACTACAAAATGAATGCACAAAACTGATGAACCAACTGACACACTGGATGTACATATGAGAGTTGATGTTTTCATGTTTTGTTTGTCTTGTTTGTTTGTAGAAAATTAATAAAATCTTTTTCAAAAAAAAAAAAAAAAAAGATCAGGTAAGAGCCCGGGTGGACAGGTGGGCAAAAACATCAGCAGAGTTAGAACCGGTTCTATGTCTGCTGTTCTTCAGAGCTACCAGTTCTACAGAAGTGGACAGAACCGGTAGAAACCCACCCCTGCCTAAAGGTAAAGATAAAGTGCGAGTTGTTTCCAGCTCTAGGGGCAGCGCACCTGTCTGTTAAAAAGCCGAAGAGCCAGAGCTGTCCAAAGAGTTTGCGTGGTCATGTGGGCGGCATGACTAAACGCCTTCAAAAGCACACGGAATGCTGTTCCTTTCCCACCAAAAGGGTCCCTATTTTTCTACTTGCATTTTGTACATGCTTTCAAACTGCTAGGTTGGCAGAAGCTGGGACAAGGAACGGGAGCTCACTCCGTGACGTGGCGCTAGGGATTTGAACCGCCAAACTGCTGCCTTTTCCGATTGACAAACTCAGTGTCTTAGCTGCAGAGTCACTGCGTCCTGCATCAAAATTCAGAGGCTTGGCTATTTGTTACTATTTGTGATGGTTGCAGGGTTTCCCCGGTCACATAATCATCTTTTTCAACCTTCTGGCAAGCAAAGACAATGAGGAAGCCAGATGAACTAACTTTACTAGTGAATTGATTACTAAATTAACAACTGCACCGATTCATTTAAGAAATGTGGCAAGAAAGAATCGTAAAATGGAGCAAAAGCCATACAACCACTGTCTTACTTAGCAATGGAAATTTGGGGCTACAGGTTGAGGACTTCCTGTGTTCTGTCCTTAATTAGCATTCTTGAGATCCCCGCGCTTTGATTGGCCAAAGCGCGGGGCTCTCCGATTGGTCAGGCGAGCCGCGCCGATTGGCTCGCTGAGAATCTCCCGCGATTGGTCCGTTCGGATCGCGGGAGATTCAAAGCGGTGCCATTGGCCGCGGCCGCCGCGGCTAAAGGAATAAAAGCCGCGGGCTTTTTCCTTTACGCCAGTTCGTTACAACATCCTGTTTATGCAATCCAGAAATCACATTTCCCCTCCCCCATAAAGCATCATCTTTTCAAATTGGAACGGTGGTTCCAGCTGTCTTGTTTAATTGTCCACATCAATTTGGACCCTGTGAACAGAATGGATTTTTTTTTCCAAATCATTTCAAAATAGAACTTGCCTGATGTCCAAATTTTTCAGGCGAATGGTCTGAATTGATCCAAATGCTGACATCCATTAATTAACTATTTGCCTTGGTTGAAATTCAATTTCCCACACTGAACCAACCTTCATTCCATGTTTTTTTTTCATGTTATATTCATAATACATAGGCTAGGTTTAGTGTTAAGTTGGGAAATAAGTGAGTTGATTAAGGGTTGTTATTTTTTGTTTGTTTTTGTATAATAAAAACTCCATGGCTGGAGCTCTGTGCCATTTTTTTTACAGTCTTCTATAAAACGTCCATTGCTTTTCTCCCAAATAAGTGGCAGCACCCAACTGTTATTGGGCTCAATTTACTTTACAGATGAGATTTTAGCTCTGATGGAAAATTTCTGGGTCATTCTGTCTAGAAGTCTCACGAAAAAAAAAAGACGAATCAGACTCTGCATAAATAGAACAGTTTCTAATTTGCCTGTTTTTTTCCTTGAGATTTTCTATCTTTAGCAAATTATTTAAAATTGCTTGTAGTCAACTAAGTCCCACCTCGAAGCACTGGGACCTGCCTTAGCGCCTTGCCAAACTATTTATCCATGTTATAAATACATTTTTAAGCAGGATTTAGAGCCGACTTCTCTTCTTTCTAGGCTGAGACTGAACAGACAGGGAAGGAAGTGAGAAGGGTATATACATCCTTAGACAATTACAGGGAGGAAAAGGAGACACAGATGATCTATTGACATGTCTCTAATTAATGGAAGTTTATGGTATCTATGTCTATGGTGATTTTATCAATCAGAATAGAGCTGGAAGGGAACTTGGAGGTCTTCTAGTTGTGCCCCCTGCTCAAGGAGGAGAATTTTTCCATTTCAGACAAGTGACTGTCCAGTCTCTTCTTAAAAACCTCCAGTGATGGAGCACCCACAATTTCTGAAGGCAAGCTGTTCAATTGGTTAATTGACCTCACTATTAGGAAGTTTCTCCTTAATTCCAAGTTGCCTCTCTCCTTGATTAATTTCCATCCATTGTTTCTTGTCCCACCCAATGGTGCTTTTAAAAATAAGTTGACCTTCCCTCTTCTTAGTGGTATCCCCTCAAATACTGGAAAACTGCTATCATGTCATCCCTAATTCTTCTTTTCTCTAGACTGGCCATACTCAATTCTTGCAACCGTTCTTCATAAGTTTTAGTCTCCAGGCCTTTAATCGTCTTAGGTGCTCTTCTTTGGAACGAAGGCTTTGGCTAGTCTAGAGAAGAGAAGGACAAGAGGCGGACATGATAACAGTTTTCCAATATTTGAGGGGCTGCCACAAAGAGGAGGGGGGTCAGCTTGCCTTCAAAAGTTGTGGGTTGGAGGTTTTTAAGAAGAGACTGGACAGAAATTTGTCTGGAATGGAATAGGGTCTCCGGCTTGAGCAGGGGATTGGACTAGAAGACCTCCAAGGTCCCTTCTGGCTCTATTCTGATTAATACTGTTGAACGTTGGTTATATATTTTTTATTTTAATGCTTATTTATAATTTATGGTTTCATGTTTTGAGTTGAGTCACCTTATAATTTTTTTAAATTAACAAACAAACAAATAATCTCACATTGGATGAATGCACAGTCTCCTAATTAATCTCTGACACCTTCACTGGAGGGGGAAAAAAAATCTGATTTTGATACAGCCAGCATAATTTCTAACAACACAGCCTTTTCATGTTTACAGCTATTACTGCAAGGAGCTTCGAACACGAGGATTCTTGAGTCAAGCATTTTTTCAGGTGGATTTTGCTGGGAGATGACGGGGGCAGCAGAAGCAGTAATGAACTCAGATGTTCAGGCAGCATGAGCTGAAAATGCCAAAATCCCACTGAGAGAGATTTGGTCAGATTTCACTAATAATTCCACCAGGGAGCTGCAAGGACACTTTATTAAAAGTTCAAAAAGTTTCAAGTCTCTGTACCTGGAAGGTCCTCTGGGACTAGGTCAGAATAGAACAGGGGCTACACATTTTTCACAGACTTTTAAACCAAATTTCTCACAACTGTGACGTCCTTGGTGCTCTCTGGGCTTGGTTGTTTTCTTGCAAATGTTTCGTTACCCAACTAGGTAACATCCTCAGTTGTAGAAAGGAGTGAGATTTGGAGAATGGAGGAGGTGGAGGAGGAAGAGCACTACGGGGTCTTTGGTGCTCTCTGGGCTTGATTGTTTTCCTGCAGACCATCCCAAATATGCTTTTTCCAAAAGGCAACTGGACTTTCTTGGTCTGGTATTAATCCCAGGGTTAATCTTTGCTTATCTAAGTGTTAATTGTTAGTAAGGAGATTGTACAGTATTAGCATACTCAGAAACCCTCGCACCTGATTGGTCCGGACCAGCGGAGACCTGATTGGTCAACAGGTTGGCCGTGATTGGAGCACTAGGAATCTACCGCGATTGGCTGTGCCAGTTGTGGGAGATTCAAAGTGCTGCCATTGGCTGCCGAGCCGCGAGCCAGCCCTATATGAAGGGCTGCCGCGGCTCGCATTCTCAGACCTTTACCTAGACCTAATAAAGAGCTGAACTCACGTAAATAGTCTCGCGTCTCTGTCGAACCGATCCGCCTCCGATCTAACACTGGCGACGAGGGTGGGATCGTGAGACAAAGAGACCATCCAGCACGTGGCGAGGCGGCACGCAGCAACCATCAGCATGGCTGGAATCAACTCGCCATCCGCTCCCTTCAACCCTGCTACTGAGGACTGGGAATCCTATACCAATAGGTTCAAAATGTTCCTCGAGAGTAGCAACTTCAAGGACGCCAATGGCCAAAAGAAACGGGCCGTGTTCCTCACGCACTGTGGGCCCGCAGTCTTCAAAATGGCCAAAGCCTTGGCCAAACCGATGGACATCAAGGCGATGGAGTGGGACGGCCTTGAGCCCCTGCTGCGGAGCCACTACACCCCCATCGTGCCCATCCTCATCCAGCGGCACGACTTCTACAGGTGGGATCAATGCGAGGGCGAAGGGCTGGCCAACTTCATAGCGGCACTATGGGACCTGGGGAGTCTGTGCGAGTTCACCGACCTGGATGAGGCCCTGCGAGACCGTGTCTTCCTGGGACTCTGAGATCCCGTCCTCCAGAGCCGCATTATGGCAAAGGGAGACATCTCCCTCACTGATGCCCTCACCAAAGCCACTGCAGTGGAAGCGGCCAAGAAATCAGCGGCTCGGATGCGACAATCAAGCATCATGCCACAAGCAGCAACTGGAGAGGCAACGTCGACCCCCGAGAGGAGGCCAGCGACAGACCCAACAACCACACACCATGGTGACATCGACTCCTTCCCAGAAACCGAAGACGAGGAGGAGGAGATCCACCACCTCCAATCAGCGCGGGAGCGGCGGGAACCATGAGGTCATAAATTGAGGTTCCAGTGTGCCGGCTGCAGCGGCGATCACCCCCGAGCGGACTGTCGTTTTCTCGAAGCCATTTGCAGGCATTGCGAGAAACGGGGGCACATCGCCAAAGTGTGCTGGAATAAGAAGCACTACAGCCCGCGGCGACGAGATGCCAGCCCCCGACGGAGAGACAGCACCCCCACCAGGACCCGAGATCGCCAGATGGAGAACCGCTGGAGCCGGGAAGGTCAGAACAGGCGACTCCAGGAGACGAGACAGAGAGAGGAAACGCACCAGACTGTCGTCATCGGCCATTCCTCCACCAGCGATGCCAGAAAGGTATACGTGACGATCAGGATAGAAGACCAGCAATGCGACATGGAGGTGGACTCAGGGTCTTTTCTCTCAATGGTCTCCTGGCGCACACTCAAGCGCCTGGTCCCCACCATCCGCCGCCAAGAACTGGAAGACCAAACATTAACCCTCAAAGACTATCAGGGAAACCGAATCCCTGTAGTGGGTAGAGGCCATTTTAAAGTCACTTTCAAGGGCCACACAGAAGTGCTACCTCTGACGATCATTGATCGAGATCAGCCGAGCCTGTTGGGACTGCAGTGGTTCACACCCCTGGGCATCGAAGTAACAGGCATACACCACATCGGAGAGGCAGACTGGGAAGCGGCACTCGTAAGGGACTTCCGGGAAGTCTTCGATGACCGTTTAGGCAAGTACCAGGGGTCCCCCATTTCATTTAACATAGACCCAAGCATCGCGCCAATCCGCCTTAAGCCCAGGCAAGTGCCATTTGCACTCAAGCCCAAGATCGATGAGCAACTTGATAAGCTCATCACACAAGGGGTGCTGGAACCAATCGACCGTGCCCAGTGGGAGACCCCAATTGTCACCCCCATCAAGCCAGATGGGTCAATGAGAATTTGTGGTGACTACAAGGCCACCCTAAACCATGCGCTCCAACAAAGCGCATACCCCGTCCCAGTAGTCCAGCATCTTCTTCACTCACTGGGAGGAGGCCGGATCTTTGCAAAGCTCGACCTGGCGCAAGCCTACCAGCAACTGTCGGTCGACGCCACGACAGCAGAAGCCCAAACCTTCGTAATGCACCGAGGGGCTTTCCGTTGCAACCGGCTCCAGTTTGGAGTCAGCATGGCACCTGGGGTCTTCCAAAGCATTATGGAAAGACTCCTCCAAGGAATAGAAGGTGTGGTGCCCTACTTTGATAACGTCTTAGTGGCCGCAGAAAATGAGAAACAACTAGAAGCCAGGTTGAGGGAGGTACTGCAGAAGTTCAGAGACTCGGGACTTAAAGTCAAGAAAGGGAAGTGCCAGCTACAGGCTGAAAGGGTCGAATTTCTGGGGTACCTCCTAGACAAACAAGGGATTCACCCCACAGAAAAGAAATTGAGAGCTATAAGGGGAGCACCGCGACCAAAAAACAAAATGGAATTACAGGCTTTCTTGGGGCTGTTAAATTTTTACAATGTCTTCCTACCTCAAAAGGCGACCGTGGCAGTACCGCTACGTAGGCTGTTAGATAAAACAGCCACCTGGACCTGGGGAGCACGGGAGGAGAGCGCTTTCAACAACACAAAGAACCTGTAAACATCCGACGCGGTACTAATCCAGTACAGCGAGATTCTGCCATTGACGGTCACTTGCGACGCGTCACCATTTGGAATCGGCGCCATCCTCAGCCACCAGCTACCAGACGGGAGGGAAGCACCCATCGCTTTCTCATCAAGGACACTTTCAAAGCCAGAGCGGAACTACAGCCAGCTCGACAAAGAGGCCCTAGCAGTCGTCGCTGGCATCAAGAAATTTCACGAATACCTTTATGGTAGGACTTTTACAATCATCATGGATCACAAGCCGCTGCTAGGAATCCTGGCAGGAAATAAGGCTACACCGAACATTCTATCACCAAGAATGACGAGGGGGTCCGAATTCCTAGCAGCATACAATTACCAGCTGATACACCGACCCGGCAAGGACATCACTCATGCAGACGCCCTAAGCCGGTCACCCTTACCGGACTGGGAAGATGACCCGGCACCCACAACAGAGGTACTCCAAATAGAGACAATATCCAACCCACTCGTGACCGCGCCAGACATTGCCAGAAAAACAAATAAAGACAAATGGCTGGCGCGAGTCTTGAGCTGGGTGGGAAAAGGGTGGCCGGAAGGGGACATAGATGAACTATTCAGACCCTTCCGGAACAGACAAACCGAATTCTTTACCGAAAAGGGCTGCATACTTTGGGCGGACAGAGTGGTAATTCCTGAAAAATTACAGGAAAAGGTATTGGGAATGTTGCATGAGGGGCAACAAGATGAAAAGCCTGGCCAGAAGCTGCACATAGTGGCCAGGAATGGATAAACAGATCGAAACCTGGGTTGCCAAATGTAAAGAATGCCAAGAGTCCAGATCCAATCCACCTGCCGCCCCAACCCAAAAATGGGAAAAACCAAGAGGTCCATGGTCCAGAATTCATATAGATTTCGTGGGGCCAACCAAGGGACATACGTACCTTATCACAGTCGATGCTTACTCCAACTGGCTGGAGGTAAGCACCATGAAATCAACCACGATGGAGGCGGTGAAAAGGAAACTGAGCAAACATTTCGCTACGCATGGCCTGCCAGATGTAATAGTGTCAGACAACAGGCCCCAATTCACCACACTAGCGTTTGAATAATTTCTGGCAGGCCAAGGGATATGCCATGCATTAACCGCACTGGCAAACCCGGCGGCGAACGGGCGGGCGGAACGCATGGTCCAATACACCAAGAAAGCGATCCAGAAAATAGAAACAGCCAATATACAGGACAAAATCAATAAAATGCTCCTCATTCAACACATTACACCTAGCGCAACCATAAACAAAAGCCCGGCAGAACTAATGATGGGCCGGAAACTACGCTCTACACTAGACAGAATGCACCCAACATATAACCCAGACAAACCCGCAGGTTCTTCCAGCAAATACAGAACATTCAACATTGGGGACCCAGTATACACCAAAAATCTCACAGGAGAACCACTCTGGGTGCCAGCAACAATCACCCAGATAACCGGGCCCCTATCATACCGATTGGAAACTAGTGACGGGAAAAACTGGAAATGGCACATAAACCAACTTAGGTCAAGAATAGCCGCCACAACCAGCCAAATACCTGAACAAGAAACTAGAAGGGGGGGGAATCGGTAAGCGATAGAGAAGGAACCGAAGAAAACCAACTAACGCAAGCAGAACACCCCCCACCTAGAATAAATAAACCAATAAACCGATGCTACTCACCTGTAGACGCAGGAC
This sequence comes from Hydrophis major, assembly GCA_033807585.1. Taxonomy (NCBI): domain Eukaryota; kingdom Metazoa; phylum Chordata; class Lepidosauria; order Squamata; family Elapidae; genus Hydrophis; species Hydrophis major. Next base: position 258,124,190 of record CM066330.1, read on the forward strand.
CAATGGAGCACGAAACCCCGGGGTCTTCACCTGAAAGGAGCAGCCAAACCAGCTCACCCAGCCAGGAAAAACCAAGCGGGAGCAGAAGCAGCAGCTCAACCAGCCCAGGAGAACCGGGAGGGAGCTTCCAAGAAAGGCCCAGCTCAACGTTCCAGGCGGTTCCATCCCAAGGAACCGGAGCAACAGAGGAGGCATCTGAACTGGTCAACGACCACACCAGAACTGAACCGCGCAGGTCAAGGAGGCAGGGAAAAAGCCCCGCCTACCTACGCGACTACATCACTACGCACCGCAGGACGAAACCAAGAGGGGAGGGGTGTACAGTATTAGCATACTCAGAAACCCTCGCACCCGATTGGTCCGGACCAGCGGAGACCTGATTGGTCAACAGATCAGCTGTGATTGGGGCACTAGGAATCTACCGCGATTGGCTGTGCCAGTCGCGGGAGATTTAAAGTGCTGCCATTGGCTGCCGAGCCGTGAGCCAGCCCTATATGAAGGGCTGCCGCAGCTCGCATTCTCAGACCTTTACCTGGACCTAATAAAGAGCTGAACTCACGTAAATGGTCTCATATCTCTGTCGAACCGATCCGCCTCCGATCTAACAGAGATGCTTTAGTCTTTTCATTTCCTTCTTAGCTTTTCAATGGTCTCTTCTGAATAGCATGTAGATGTTGTTTATCTCGCTGTGCCGGTTGACGGCTGCTTTGTCTGGGTGCCATGCTTCCATGAATCGCTTTGTGGTTTTGGACTCAGCTTTCCTGTTGAAACGATGGTTAAACCTGTCCACGTGTGGGTGCAATTAAGGAGTTTTTATCATGACTTCTAGTTGGTGTTCATAGATGCACTCTGCAAATCTTCATCACCTCCAGGGTGATGTTTGCTTCTGTGATTTAGTTGGAGCAGCTTTGATTTGGAGTTTAGCTTTCTCATGGCTCCTCAGGGAAGTTTTGCTTCTGTGAATATCAACAGTGGATGTTAATTCGTCCTGGTTTTGCCTTTGATTGCCTTCTCTGTGATGGTCTTTGTTATGAACTAATAAAAACGCTTAAATAAAGTTTATCAAAGCTTAAAGAAAAAGCAGGGGTCTAATCCTGCACTTCTGATTGGCCAATAATAGCGATATCGGATTGGTCCGTTCTGGGGAATCTGATTGGCTGTTAATGAGCCACTCTCATTGGTTCAAGGGTTTAATGTTTCCTTGTTCTCATTGGTTAATAGGTCAGCAGCCTGCTCTATAAAAGGGCTGCTGCTGGCCCCAGGTTTTTGCTCTGTTCACGATGATAAATAAAAAGTTGAAGTTCACTGTTCACTGCCTCGTCTCCGTTCCTTGCACCCATGCGCAGAACTTAACAGTCTTTGGGGAAAGTTGGGTAGAGATTCTTGAGATGACACCATAGTGAGTTCCCAATCAAGCTCTCATTTGGGACTGATCAAAATCAAACCAGCTTCCCTGGTTCCTTTACTGCATTTTTCCTAAGACTCCTAATTAACTTTCTTTCTCAGTGGCTCTATATTTGTCATTCTAGTCTGCTGATTGGAGCGGTATTGAGCTGAAGCTGGTAGAGCAAGAAATCATAGCTTAAATAACTGTGCCTGGATACCTCAGATAAGATAAAACAGCAGTCGAAAAAGAGAAACACTTTGGTAAAAGAAAGCCCAGGAGGAAATGAATGAATGAAGAGCCGATAAAGAATGGAACTGATAAGAAGAGGCATGGTTCCAAATTTTATATTTTGGAAGCTTTGGGGGAAATGATATTGATAAAGAGCAGTAGGCATTCATCTTTCTAGACGTGGAGAAAAAGATTAAGAGCCAATTTTTTAAACCACACATCTTGTGGATGAAACAAAATATGCCTCATCTGTTCCGAAATGGTAAAGGGAAAAATCTTGTCCATACAGCTAATAAACATATTTCGCTTCATATATTCATCTCTCTGAGACATTAGCAAATATGTTTATTTCTTACATTTTTATCCTGCCTTCATTATGTTGTAAGTAAGTTGAGGCAGTGAACATACATAATACTTCTTCCTATTTTCCCACAACAACATTGTGAGGGAGAATGGCCAAAAGTCACCCAGCTAGCTATCATGTCTGAGATGGGATTAGAACTCTCCGTATCCTGGTGATTGACCCAAAATTTCTCAACTGGCTTTCATGCCTAAGGTGGAACTAGAACTCCCAATCTCCTGGTGATTGGGCCACAGTCACCAACCTTCTTTCCAGTGGTGGGATTCAAAAATTTTTATGACCGTTTCTGTGGACGTGGCTTGGTGGGCGTGGCTTGGTGAGGGTGACAGGAGAAGGATACTGCAAAATCCCCATTCCCTCCCCACCCCACTAACCTGCTTTCCAGCTCCATTCTCCTGTGCAGGGCATCAAAAGAAGACCCAGCCAATCAGCTGGGATTTGGAAGGCAGTGAATAGATGGGGACAGGGCCAGTCAGAGGTGGTATTTGCTGATTCTCTGAACTATCAAAATTTCCGCTGCTGTTTTTCCAGAACTGGTCAGAACCTGCTGAATACCACCTCTGCTTCTTTCATGCCTAAGGTGGGACTAGAATTCTTCATTTCCTGGTGATTGGTCCAAAATCACCCAATCAACTTTCACGCCTAGAGCAACACTAGAACTCACCATCTCCTGTCTTCTGGGCCAGCACTTTAACCACTATATCAAAGTGCCTCAAACCATTAAAGTTTGATATTTGGACTAATTTAAAGCTATAATAGATTAACAAAGTTGGAAGGGACCTTGTAGGTCATCTAGTCCAACCTCCACCCAAACAGAAGACCCTACTCCATTTCTGACATACAACAGTCCAATCTCTTCTTCTTCTTTTTTTTTTTTTAACAAATTTTATTAATTTTTAAAGACATATAAAGCATAAAACATAAGAACATAAAACCTTTTTTTGAAAGTTATTTGTAAATTCTAAGCAAATAAAATTTTTATACATCATTGCCACATCTCCTTATAAACACATAGATATCCTTTCATATTCCTCATTATTTCTCCTTATACTTTTATTCAGTTATATTTCTTTTCTATATTTATCTATTTTATATGTTTTTATTCACTATACTTATTTTTCCTTTCTGGCTTATTTTATTCTCTTCTATCTTTTATTCTCCATTATCCTTTTCTAACATTCCTCCAAGGTTTTATTAGCTCAATCAAGCATAAACACACAGAAACACAAAACATAAAAACATAAAAAACCTCTTTTCTGAAAGTTGCTTAGTTCCGGGTTAAAACTCTTGGTACAGACACAAATTCAAATTCATATTCATTTTGTATATCATTCCATATCTTATTAGCATTTTCAATTTTCTATATAGCTTCTCCTCTCTTTTAAATTTTCTTAATTTTATTTTATTTATCTCATCTCAATTTGAGTCGTTATATTTATTATTCTTTGTCTGTTCTATTTCCAGCTGTCCATTTATCTTTCTTCTTTGTACACTAATTGGAGTATGACGTCTTTATCTCTTTCCCCTACATTTATAATACTTAATATAGAATACATAGCTTACATTGGGATTCTGTCTGGTACATTCTAAAATTATACAATATTATCAATACCAATACAAATCTATTCATTAATAATATTCATTTATATCTTAAACACTTAGCACATTACTTTTCAGTTAAATCACATACTTTTATGGGAGCACCTACTTTCCATAGTTATTCCCCCCCTCACATCACATATTACAAATCATTGTTTCATTAAAATGTTCCCCCTTCTCCTTCAAAACTCTCATTTCACAAAAAATTTCACTAGGATAACATAGTCTAATCATTAGAATTAACAATCATTTATATCTTAAGCATTTTACCCATTTCAATTAAATGTCATACCTTTGTGGGAACACTTATGGTTTCCAAAATTATTCCCCCACCCCACATCACATATCTTAAATCATTGTTTCATTAAAGTATTCCCCTTTTCTTAACAAAAATTTCACTAAATTATACTAAATATTTTATCACATTTTAAATTACATATTGTTTCCAATTTTCTAAGATTATTTCTAGTACAAATATAAAAAAACAATCTTATGTACCTTTCCAGAATCCCTTTTTCAATAAAGTTTACCCATTATCTTTGAAAGACTTTTGTTTCTTTGCATCTTGCTCCCCACCATTAAGGCCTCTCATCCCTTCCTTTCTCCCTTGCTTATTCTTCTCCTTGTCCTCTTTACCCCCTTGTCTCTCCACCCCCCTTTTATTCTGCTTTCCTCCTTTCTGTTGTTTTCCAACATAATATCCCCTTTTCACCTTATTCTTCTCTTTTTTGGTTGTTTTTCCAAGTCTTAAAGTCGTCTTTTCCTTTTTCTCTTTCTCCTTTCCTTCCCCTACCAAAGTCACTTGTTCATCAAAAATGGCTTCTTCTTTGTCCCAGTCATCCTGTTGCGCATTCAGTTTTACATACGTACAAACCGCCATTTCTAAAAATTGAAAAAGAGTGCCAAGAGAATCCTTCCCTTCTTCCTTTTCTTTTTCATATTTTTGGTATACAAGTTTCAATCCATCCACAAATGATGCCATTGTATAGAGAAAAAGTTTTTCCAAACAACCACCCAAGTGTTTTCAATCTGAAAGAATTCTCAGAGGTTCCAATATCAGCAAACAATCCAAACAAGCTGTTTCCCCGAAATACTTTCTCCTTCTTCACTTTCTCTTTCCGGGGCTAAAGTTTAGTCACAGAGTTCCATTTAAAATATATCTTTTAGAAGTCTTATTGATGTTTAATAACTTTTTAGAGTTTTAGGCAATCTTATCCTGATTTTCAAATTTGCTCCAATTTTTTTCCCTCTCCCTTCCCACTCACAGCCAAAAAGATTCTTTTCTTTTTTTCCTTTAAATGTTCAGAAATCCTTATCCCTTCAGCATTCAATTACCTCCTATGATTCCATCCGCTGTCACGTTAGGAAGGAGAGTGAAAAGAAAAAAAATCTTTCCCTTTTAGGATATTCGCCGCTTGTAACTCTCTCTGGAAACAATGTATCCTTAGCAGCCTTCAAGATTCCAGGGCACTCTCTCTTACTTTGTCCCGGTCAAAAACAACTTTCACAGCTCTTCCCTCTTCCTCCTGCATGATCTTGTCCGGCTGCAGGTTTCTTTGTGGCGGCCATTACTGACCGCTGCTCCTCTGCCTTGGGAAAAGGGGGTTTTGCCAGGTGGAGAGGGGGTCTGTGACATCTCCAAACCCCTATCCAGATCCCCCCTGTCTTCAGCTGCCTCTATGGGGCAGCTATATCCCCCAAATCCAAACGGATCAGGGGAACCTTGGCAGCGAATGCAGCAGGGATCGCGCAGTATCACGAATCTCTGCCACTGCCGAAACCTTGCAAACCGGAAGTCCTCAACAGTCCAATCTCTTCTTGAAAGCTTCCAATGATGAAACTCCCATTTCTGGAGGCAACTTCTATTCCATTGGTTGATTGTTCTCACTGTCAGAAAATTTATCCTTATTTTCAGGTTGAATCTCTCCTTGATCAGCTTCCATCCATTATTCTTTGTCTGGCTTTCGGGTGCCTCGAAAAATAGCTTGACCTCCTCCTCAAATGTGGCAGCCCTCAAATGGACAAACTCTAGGTTTATCAGAGCTCTTTTTATGGGTATCTCTTTCCACTGCTTCAGATACAAATACAAAACTGTACAAAAACAAAAGGACCAGAATTTCAATCTCCCATAAAAAAGACAACATCAATATATGATTATAGCGTACAAGTTGTACAACTTCGGAAAAGCACAACATGTAATTCTCTCCTGAGTATTTATTCAAAGATTTCTGAGAAAATTCTCTATTGTCAGAGACAGAACATTACACAACAGTTAGTATTTCTTGCTAAAGCAGAAAATTGTATCCACACTATTACCTCTTCATTTGTTCATGTATTTCAAGCTAATGGACTGGTGACTAAAAGTTCTACAAGTCACTGGATGCAAAACCCTGTTTATTAATTGGGCTTTAGGGATCATTTGGGACTCTTGATATCATACAAATCTCCCTGCAATGTAGCAACCACCCTGCTGAAGCTGGATTTCAGATGGGCAGTGGAGTTGCCCAGACTTATGGTCTTGGGAAACTTCAATCTGCTGTCTTTGGGAGTGGAGTCTGAGGTGGCCTTGTATTAGCCAGGAGAGAGCAAACAAGATATGAAGAAAAAGGTAGGATGAAGGACATCAGAACTCAAAAAACCTTCTGGTTTAACAGAATTAGGGTTGGAAGAGACTTTGGAGGCCTTTTAGCCCAACCCTTGATGAAGCTGGAAACATCATCTTCATCATCATCATCATCTTTTAATGACCCCATAATCCTTTGCGGGATAGAGCCTCGGCAACTGAATGGAGCTAGCAGAGCATTTACTGGCCGGATGCCCTCCTTGTTACCAATGTGGAGTTTTCAGGAAACCCTATACCATTTTGGACAAATGGTTGTCCAGTCTCTTCTTGAAAACCTCCAGTGATGGAGCACCGTCAACTTCTGGAGGCAAGTTGTTCCACTGATTAATTGTTCTAAATGTCAGGAAATTCCTCCTTAATTCCTGGTTGCTTCTCCCCTTGATTAGTTCCCATCCGTTGTTTCTTGTCCTGCCTTCAGATGCTTTGGAGAATAGCTTGACTCCCACTTCTTTGGGGCAGCCCCTTAGAATATTGGAAGACTGCTCTCATGTCACCCCAGGCCTTCATTCAACTAGACATACTCAATTCCTGCAACCGTTCATCATATGTTTTAGCCTCCACCCCTCTAATCACCTCTGTTGCTCTTCTCTGCACTCTTTCCAGAGTCTCAACATGTTTTTGTTTTTGTTTTTAATATTGTGGTGATTACAACTGGATGCAATATTTCAGGTGTGGTTTTACCAAGGCATCATACAAAGGTATTAATAATTCACAAGTTTAAAAGTGGAGATGTCATAGAACAAGGGCCTTCTAACTTGGCAAGTTTAAGTTTAAGACTTGTGGACAAGTTTAAGACTTGTGGACTTCAACTCCCAGAATTCCTGAGCTAACATGACTGCAGGAAGAATTCTGGGAGTTGAAGTCCACAAGTCTTAAAGCTGTCAAGTTTGAAGACCCCGGAATAGATAAAGAGAGGTAGAATAGATAAAGAGAAAGAGATAGGAGAGAGAATAGATGGGATAGGGTAGATAGATAGATAGATAGATAGATAGATAGATAGATAGATAGATAGATAGATAGATAGATAGAACAGAGCAAGGGTCTTCAAACTTGGGAAGTTTCAGACTTGTGGGCTTCAACTTCCACAATTCCTGAGCTAACATGACTGGAGGAGGAAGTCAAGTTTGAAGACCCCTGTCATAGAAAGGCGTTAATTTTCTGTATTGTCCAAGGAGATCCAACATCCAGCCAAAGAAGAAGGCGTCAACTCAAGGTCAGAGAAGCTTATAATTAGAGAGCAGTTACTAGTCCTTCACTAAATGATCAATATTTATTATTAGAAACCGGAGTGTCCACTTCCATTCATAACATTGCTGTTGTCAGGTTTCCAGAATTTTATTAATATTTATATCACCTCTAGTTAATAATAACTGAACTGTAATTTCAATAATTGAAAGCCATTAGTTTTTAATGTAGGGGATTAAACACTGGTGTGGTTAACCTTGAGTTTGTATCTATTGTTTGCTCTAGTGTTCTTATGGTTGAAGCTGAAGTATTCATTGACAGGTAGGACATTGCAATGTATGATTTTATACACAAAACTTAGATCGGACCGAAGGCAGCCTAATTCTAGGTTTTCTAGGTCTAGAATTTTGAGACTGGTAGCATAAGGTATTTTGCAATGAGTAGAGGAGTGGAGAACTCTTCTTGTGAAATATTTCTGGACTTTCTCAACTGTGTTAATATCAGATACATAATGTGGGTTCCAGACTGATGAGCTGTATTTGAGTATTGGTCTAGCAAATATTTTGTATGCTCTAGTTAGTAGTGTGATATTACCAGAGAAAAAGCTATGTAGGATTAGTTTAACAACTCTTAATGCCTTTTTGGCTGTGTAGTTACAGTGGGCTCTAACACTTAGATCATTAAAGATGAATATTCCAAGGTCCTTGACAGAGTTTGGATCATCAACAAGGTCTTGACTATTCAGCCTGTATTTTATTTTCTGGTTTTTTTTTTGCCAATATGTAGGACAGAGCATTTATTTGTTGAGATTTGAAGTTATCATTCTGATACATAGTCAAGGTCTTTTTGAAGGGTAGCAGTATTATCTGTGGTGTTGAATAGCTTTACATGATCAGCGAAGAGGACGCAGTTGCTCTTAATATGACCACAGAAATGACCACAGAGGTCATTTATGTAGAGTTTGTCCTAGAACACTGCCTTGGGGGACACCACTGTTGACAGGTACAGAATTTAATAGGACACTCCCAATTTTGATCATTTGTTGTCTGTTTGATAGGAATGCTTCTATCTAGTTATGCAAGTGTCCAGAGATACCATAATTCTGTAATTCCTTGTCCTGTTAATTGCTGCAGTATGGTTTTTATTGGTTTTTGTTTATAATGTAGATGTACTTTGGGTTTGATCTGAATTTCTTCCTTTTAAAAACTGTTCTTGGGAGAGTTTTTTCTCCAGCCGATGATAACTGGACATTGGGGGCCAAGTTGAAGGAATTAAAGGGACTTTAATTGTGACTTAATCGAGGATTATCTGTAATTATAAGGTTACTTTAACAAAATATTGCAAGACTACAGGCAGTCCTCGACTTACAATGGCTCATTTAGTGACCATTCAATTTACAATGGCACTCAAAAACGTGACTTATGACCATTTTTCACACTTGCAGTCCATTGCAGCATCCCCAGGGTAACGTGATCCCCTTTTGTGACCCTCCGACCAGCCAAGTCAACAACCAAGAGGGAGAAGAGGAAGAGGAAGAAGAGGAAGAAGGAGAAGGAGAAGGAGGAGGAGGAGGAGGAGGAGGAGGAGGAGGAGGAGGAGAAGAAGAAGAAGAAGAAGAAGAAGAAGAAGAAGAAGAAGAAGAAGAAGAAGAAGAAGAAGAAGAAGAAGAAGAAGAAGAAGAAGAAGAAGAAGAAGAAGAAGAAGAAGATGATGATGGTAGCTCAAAGCCTAACTTGATTTCAAATTCCTGGCTTAGAGGCCTTCTTAGGACAGAAGCAATGGAGAAGTCTAAGATAAGGGTTGTGAGAATGTTCTCAGAGGGTTTCACTTCTGCAAAGTCTTGAAGGAAGTTCTAATTGATGTTCTCCACTAAAGCAACACAAGTCTCTGCCAATGGTTAGAGTGGAGCAAACTTAACTAATTTGGTAGTCAATAGAATTAGAACAGTATAGGATAAGATAGGATAGGATAGAACAGAACAGAACAGAATAGAATAGCAGAGTTGGAAGGGACCTTGGAGGTCTTCTAGTCCAGCTCCCTGCTTAGGCAGGAAAACCTATATACCACTTCAGATAAATAGTTATCCAACATCTTCTTAAAAACTTCCAGCGTTAGAGCATTCACAACTTCTGGAGGCAAGTTGTTCCACTGATTAATTGTTCTCACTGTCAGAAAATTCTTCCTTAGTTCTAGGTTGCTTCTCTCCTTGTTTAGTTTCCACCCATCGTTTCTTGTCTTGCCTTCTGGTGCTTTGGAGAATAGTTTGACTCCCTCTTCTTGGGGGCAGCTCCTGAGATACTGGAAGACTGCTATCAATACAGTCCTTCTTTTCATCAAACTAGTCAAACTCCTGGCCCATGGGCCGGATGCCTCACATGCTGGCCACGCCCATGCCTGGTTTAGCAAAGTGGGGGAAAAGTCGCGAGACGACACGTAATGCTGTGATGACATCCCTGAATTTGACATAACCAATTCCAGCAACTGTTCTATTTATGTTTTAGCATTGGTCCTGTTGGCTGGAGGATAAATAAATAATAAATATAAACAGAAGATCCTTCGTCCCAGAGGTGGTGAATTCAGCAGGTTCTGACCAGTTCTGTAGAACCGGTAGTGGAAATTTGGAGTAGTTCGGAGAACAGGCAAATACCGCCTCTGACTGGCCCCGCCCCATCTATTCTCTGCCTCCTGAGTCCCAGCTGATCAGCTGGGTCTTCTTTGGAGAATGGAGCTGGAAAGCAGGTTAGTGAGGTGGGGAGGGAATGGGGATTTTGCAGTATCCTTCCCCTGCCACACCCACCAAGCCACGCCCACCAAACCAAGCCAAGCCCACCAAGCCCACAGAACCGGTAGTAAAAAAATTTGTATCCCAGCACTGCTTCAGCCCACTGGACTAGTGCAGTAGGATCTGGAGCCTAGTGGGATAGAGAGGGCGGAACCAGCAGCAGCTGTTCTCCCACTTCCATCAGCCCCCGTACTCACCACCTCCTGCACCTAAAAAAATAAGACCTCCCGGAAAATAAGCCTGAGTGCTTATTTTCAAGCCCCAAAGAAAAGAAGACTGGGTCTTATTTTTGGGGAAACACGATAATCACTCTGGCTCTGCAAAAAAATTGATTCAGCCCTTTGATTTAAAAAATTGTTCCATTCGCGTTTGGGAAACTTTGAACTGACTTGCTGAATCAATACAAAACATTCGGCTGGATGACTCAATGACTTCCATTGATTGACTCGAAATCAGTGACTGAAATCAGCTTTAGTTATTGAATCAAATTCAAAATTCAAAACTGGTCTTTGGGACGCAGTGAACCAAACCGACGAAGTAGAACTTGGGTGGACAGGGAGTTGGATTATTTTAAAATTGGTACACAGAATGATGGATAATTTCAAAGCTGTTCCTGTTCTGTCCTTAATTTGAATACTTGAAATCCCCGCGCTTTGATTGGCTAAAGCGCGGGGATTTCTGATTGGCCAGGCGAGCCGCGCTTATTGGTCCGATTGAAGTCTCCTGCGATTGGCTCGCTCCAAGAGCGGGAGACTTGGATCACTGCCATTGGCCGCGGCCGCCGCAGCGAAAAGGATAAAAGCCGCGGGCTTTTTCCTTTTCGCCGGTTCGGTTCACAACTATTCAATAAAGAGCTTGAAACTTAGTCACCGACTCCTGGCTTCTTTTGCGGACACGACACTGGCGACGAAGGTGGGATCCCGACCCTGAACCGAACCCCGTGTCCAACAAGAGCCAGTTTCAGCACGGAGATGGCGAAAATCGCACCGCCCGCCCCCTTCAACCCCGCCACCGAGGACTGGGAATCGTTTTCAGACCGTTTCCGCATGTACCTCGAGTGCACCGGAATGAAGGACGCCCCGGGGCCGCTAAAACGCGCCGTCTTCCTCACACATTGCGGAACCGAGGTCTTCCAGATGGCCAAGGCATTGGCTAAGCCGGCAGACGCAACCGCCATGGACTGGGACGTCCTTGAACCTATCCTGCGGCGCCATTATGCCCCCGAGGTCCCCATCCTAATCCGGCGCAACGAGTTTTACCGCCGAGATCAGAAACCAGGCGAAAAACTGAGCGATTTCGTCGCCGAGTTGCGGCGCCTAGGAGGACTCTGCGAGTTTGAAGGTCTGAACAGCCTCCTCAGAGACCGATTCGTACTCGGCCTATGGGACTCTACCCTCCAGAGCCGGCTTATGGCCAAAGGCGACATCAGCCTAGCAGACGCCCTCACCGCAGCCGCAGCAGCAGAAGCAACCCGCACTTCCGCTGACAGCATGCGAAAATCAGACGCGAAGGGCGGAAACAACAACCCGGCAAGGTCGGCCGACCCAAAAAACGAATCAACCGCACACTACGGAGAATTCCAGTCTACGTCCAGCACGTCAGAAGACGAGGAGGACATACATCGCGTGCAGACGGGCCGCGGCGACCAGCGGAACCGAAGAAGTCGCAGGTTGAGGACCAACTGTGCCGGGTGCGGCGGCGACCACCCCAGATCAGAATGCCGATTTTTTGACTCTATCTGTAGGCATTGTGACAGACGGGGACACATCGCTCGAGTTTGCCGCCAAAAGAAGACCCACAGCCCGCCCAGATGGGAACATCACGACCGAAAGAAGGAAAGTCCCCCGCCCAGGACCAGAGATCGCCAATCGGACGTTCGGTGGGACCGAATCCAACGATCTTCAAGAGTCGGCGACAGTCGGCGAAAGGAAGATACCCACCAGACGGTGACCATTGGCCACGCCATCTCCGACGGCGCCAGAAAGGTACACGTAGAAGTGCATATAGAAGGCCAACCATGCAAGATGGAGGTGGACTCCGGGTCCTACCTCTCCATGATTGCATGGCACGAGATTAAACGGCTAGTGCCCACCCTCCATAAGAGGAACATTAATGCCCAAAAAATCATTATAAAAGACTACCAGGGAAACCGCGTCCTGGTAGTGGGCACCAAGAACTTTAATGTAACTTACAAAGGCCGCACCGAACAACTCCCACTCACAATCGTCGATCGCGACCGCCCAAGCCTGCTGGGCCTACAATGGTTCGCCCCGCTTGACATCGCGCTGACAGGAGTCAACCACGTCGTCGACGATGGCTGGGAACAGCGGCTAACCCAGGAGTTCCGGGAGGTCTTCGACGGAAGCCTGGGCAAGTACCAGGGGCCCCTTAGCTCATTCGATCTAGACCCTAGGGTTTCCCCCAAGCGGCTAAAACCTAGGAGGGTACCATTCGCCCTAAAACCTAAAATTGACAAGCAGCTCGACAAGCTCGTCAAACAGGGGGTGTTGCAGCCGATAGACCATGCCCGATGGGAGACCCCTATAGTGACCCCAGTCAAACCAGACGGGTCCGTGAGAATTTGTGGGGACTATAAGGCCACCCTGAATGGCGCATTGCAACAAAGCGCCTACCCCGTCCCAATCGTGCAACACCTACTGCACTCACTGGGAGGGGGCAAGGTCTTTGCCAAGCTCGATCTCGCCCAGGCATATCAGCAGTTACCGGTCGACGAAAAAACAGCGGAAGCCCAGACCATCGTTACCCATCGGGGGGCATTCAAATGTAACTGGCTCCAGTTCGGAGTCAGCGTGGCACCAGGCATCTTTCAGAGCCTGATGGAACGTTTACTACAGGGCATCAAGGGGGTGGTGCCCTATTTTGATGACGTTTTAGTGGCGGCGCCAAACGAAGCCGAATTAGAAAACCGACTCAGGGAGGTCTTAACAAAATTTAAAGTAACGGGACTCAAAGTAAAACGAGAAAAATGCCAACTATGCACAGAGCGAGTGGAATTTTTGGGCTACCTTCTAGACCGGCATGGCATTCACCCTACAATTAAAAAAGTGAAAGCCATCAAAGAAGCCCCCGCCCCAAAGTCTAAAACGGAACTACAGGCTTTCCTAGGCTTGCTGAATTTTTATAATGTTTTCCTACCCCAAAAGGCTACGGCGGCGGAGCCTCTGCGTAGGCTCCTGGATAAGGCGGCGATTTGGACTTGGGGGAGACGAGAGCAAGCCGCCTTTCAAAAAACCAAAGACCTCCTCACCTCCGATGCCGTCCTGATTCAATTCAGCGAAACCTTGCCCTTGGTTGTCACTTGCGACGCATCACCTTTCGGCATCGGCGCTGTCCTCAGCCATACTCTCCCCGACAAAAGAGAAGCACCCATCGCTTTCTTTTCCAGGACTCTAACTAAACCGGAGCGGAACTATAGCCAGCTAGACAAAGAAGCTTTGGCTATAGTTGCCGCCGTTAAGCGATTCCACGAATACCTTTATGGCCGCCCGTTCACCATTGTGACAGATCACAAGCCGTTGCTGGGCATCCTCGCTGGAAACCGAGCCACCCCGAACATATTATCACCCCGGATGACAAGGTGGTCCGAGTTCCTGGCAGCCTACAGCTACGAACTATTGCACAAGCCAGGTAAGAAAATTTCGCACGCGGACGCTTTAAGCCGCTCGCCTTTACCAGACTCTGATCCTGACCCAGCACCAACAACAAACACCCTTAGCATCGAAAACTTGCCCAACCTACCCATTACCGCGTCAGACATTGCCAGGGAAACTATCAAGGACAGGCGTCTGGCGCAAATTTTACATTGGGTGGAAAAAGGCTGGCCTGAAAAGGACAGTGACGAATCCGTTAAGATATTCAGGAACCGCCAGACTGAACTTTCATTACTCAAGGGATGTATTTTGTGGGGTGACAGGGTGGTCATCCCGGACAAATTGCAAGGGAGGGTCTTAGAGATGCTGCACGAAGGGCATCCTGGCATCGTCCAAACTAAAGCCCTGGCCAGGAGTTACGCTTGGTGGCCAGGGATGGACAAACAGATAGAGGCATGGGTAGCCAAATGCCAACGATGCCAGGAGACCAGACCCAGCCCACCCGCAGCACCCATCCTGGACTGGGAAACACCAAGGGGACCCTGGTCCAGAATCCATTTAGACTTTGCCGGTCCCACGAATGGACATACCTTTCTGATCACAGTTGACGCTTACTCTAACTGGTTAGAGGTAAGCGACATGAAATCCACTACCACGGAGGCCGTTATTAAAGAACTTTGCAAACTCTTTGCAACACACGGCCTCCCAGACGTCGTCGTCTCCGACAACGGGCCCCAGTTTACTTCCCTCGACTTCGAGAAATTCCTGGCGGAGAGGGGCATCCGCCACGCATTAACAGCACCGGCGCATCCGGCGGCGAACGGAAGGGCGGAACGGATGGTCCAATTTACCAAAAAAACCATCCGGAAAATGGACCACGGGGAGATCAACGACAAAATCAACAAACTCCTCTTTATACAACACATCACCCCGAACACCACTACCAACAAAAGCCCAGCCGAGTTGTTAATGGGCAGGAAGCTGAGGTCCCCGCTCGACAGGTTACACCCAACATATAACCCAGAGCGACCCCCAGACTCCAGTACAAAATACAGGACCTTCGCCCCCGGTGACTTAGTGTACGCAAAAAATCTGACGGGGGACCCCCTATGGATCCCAGCCGTCATCACTCAAATCACAGGTCCACGGTCGTACCGGCTCCAAACCACCGATGGGTGAGCCTGGAAACGACACATAGACCAGCTCAGGTCACGAACTGCAACAGACCTCAACCCCCAAAACACAAACCAAGGGGGGAGGGAATACCCGAATAAACAAACGCAAGAAAAAATGAACCAGCAGTACTTACCGGAACGCAGCCATCGCGAGTCCCCACCGGAGAAGAACCAACCAGCCAGCTCTACTGACTCGGAGAAGCCAAGCGGGAGCGGCGAAACCCGTGGCTCAACCAACCCGGAAGGCCCAGGTGGGAGCCACGGAGAAGGAACCGGCCCGATCATCCAGCCGGTTCGCACAGAAGAGGGAGCAGCCAAGAACATGACCGCTCCGGCCGAAATCCAGCTTGCAACTGAGTTGCGCAGGTCAAGTAGGACTAGACGGAGCCCCGCCTACCTACGTGACTACGCAACGTGATGGACTATACCAAGAGGGGAGGGGTGTTCTGTCCTTAATTTGAATACTTGAAATCCCCGCGCTTTGATTGGCTAAAGCGCGGGGATTTCTGATTGGCCAGGCGAGCCGCGCTTATTGGTCCGATTGAAGTCTCCCGCGATTGGCTCGCTCCAAGAGCGGGAGACTTGGATCGCTGCCATTGGCCGCGGCCGCCGCAGCGAAAAGGATAAAAGCCGCGGGCTTTTTCCTTTTCGCCGGTTCGGTTCACAACTATTCAATAAAGAGCTTGAAACTTAGTCACCGACTCCTGGCTTCTTTTGCGGACACGACAGTTCCCACCCCTTCAAGTAGATGTTCAATTTATTCAGGCCTTGAATCATCTGCCTTGAGTCATCAACTGGCGCACAGCAACAGAATAGTAAAATAACAAAACCAAGAAGACAACAACAGCCTTCGAACTAAACATGTTTAGATGCCCTTAGCCAAATCAACTGGGACTGATGCTTGTTGAAGCAGTACTTCTTACTTCTTTGTGGAGTATTACCAGGGTGGGGGCTGCATGTGGGAGAGAGTTCCAAAGTTTGGGGTTGATACTGAAGAACTCTGGTTCATGCACAAACCACACACACTCTCTCTTTCTCTCTCACACACACACCATGTCCTCCTTGCAGGGAGTTCTCAACCGGCCCTGTTTAGATGACCAGAAGATACAGTCGGCTAACTCAGTTGCAACAAGGTGTTCCATTTTAGCAAGAGGTTTAGTAAAGTAAGATTAGATTATTTTATGACTATCACTAAGTGTTGCATCTTATTAATGATTATTTTATGATTATGATCATGATTTGTCATTTGTTGCTTGTATGTATACTGAGAGCTTATGCACCAGAGACAAATTCTTTGTGTATCCAATTACACTTGGCCAATAAAGAATTCTATTCTATTCTATTCTATTCTATTCTATTCTATTCTATTCTATTCTATTCTATTCTATTCTATTCTATTCTATTCTATTCCATCCCATCCCATCCCATCCTATCCTATCCTTTTCCATCCCCATTCCATTCCATTGTACACTGCTCAAAAAAATAAAGGGAACACAAAAATAAGACATCCTAGATCTGAATGAATGAAATATTCTTATTAAATACTTTGTTCATTACATAGTTGAATGTGCTGACAACAAAATCACACAAAAATTATCAATGGAAATCAAATTTAGCAACCCATGGAGGTCTGGATTTGGTGTTACACTCAAAATTAAAGTGGAAAAAAACACTACAGGCTGATCCAACTTTGATGTAATGTCCTTAAAACAAGTCAAAATGAGGCTCAGTAGTGTGTGTGGCTTCCACGCACCTGTATGACCTCCCTACAATGCCTGGGCATGCTCCTGATGAGGTGGCAGATGGTCTCCTGAGGGATCTCCTCCCACACCTGGACTAAAGCATCCCTCAACTCCTGGACAGTCTGTGGTGCAATGTGGCATTGGTGGATGGAGCGAGACATTATGTCCCAGATGTGCTCAATTGGATTCAGGTCTGGGGAACAGGCGGGCCAGTCCATAGCATCAATGTCTTTGTCTTGAGGTCTAGCATTGTCATGCATTGGGGGGAACCCAGGGCCAACCGCACCACATATGGTCTCACAAGGGGTCTGAGGATCTCATCTCGGTACCTAATGGCAGTCAGGCTACCTCTGGTGAGCACATGAAGGGCTGTGCGGCCCCCTAAAGAAATGCCACCCCACACCATGACTGACCCACTGCCAAACCAGTCATGATGAAGGATGTTACAGGCAAAAGAACGTTTGCCACCCTGTCACGTCTGTCACATGTGCTCAGTATGAACCTGCATTCATCTGTGAAGAGCACAGGGCACCAGTGGCGAATTTGCCAATCTTGGTGTTCTCTGGCAAATGCCAAACATCCTGCACGGTGTTGGGCTGTAAGCACAACCCCCACCTGTGGACGTCGGGCCCTCATACCACCCTCATGGAGTCTGTTTCTGACCATTTAAACAGCCACATGCATTTTTGTGGCCCGTTGGAGGTCATTTTGCAGGGCTCTGGCAGTGCTCCTGTCCCTCCTTGCACAAAGGCGGAGGTAGCAGTCCTGATGCTGGGTTGTTGCCCTCCTACGGCCTCCTCCACATCTCCTGATGTACTGGTCTGTCTCCTGGTAGCGCCTCCATGCTCTGGACACTACGCTGACAGACACAGCAAACCTTCTTGCCACAGCTCGCATTGATGTGCCATCCTGGATGAGCTACACTACCTGAGCCACTTGTGTGGATTGTAGACTCTGTCTCATGCTATTACTAGAGTGAAAGCACCGCCAACATTCAAAAGTGACCAAACCATCAGCCAAAAAGCATAGGAACTGAGAAGTGGTCTGTGGTCACCACCTGCAGAACCACTCCTTTATTGGGGATGTCTTGCTAACTGCCTCTGCTTTCCACCTGTTGTCTATTCCATTTGCACAACAGCATGTGAAATTGATCAGTGTTGCTACCTAAGTGGACAATCAGTGTTGCTACCTAAGTGGACAGTTTGATTTCACAGAAGTGTGATTGACTTGGAGTTACATTGTATTGTTTAAGTGCTCCCTTTATTTTTTTGAGCAGTATAGTATATTGTAGTGTATTGCATATTGTATTCTATTCTATTCCATTCCTTTATATTATAGTATGCTATGATGTTATGTTATATTCTACTAGACTAGGTTGGGCTAGGTTGAGCTGAGCTGAGCTGAACTGAGTTGAGTTTGGCAGCCTGTGTAACTAATTACTCTTCTGTTACATCAGAATATTTGGAGGATCCACGGGGTTTCTATCCAGCTTTGGAGTAAAGCCAACAATCCTAAATTCTTAGAATCAGTTGAGTACTAATAAATATTTGTAGTTCAAGGCTGAATTGAGAGGGGTCTTTGGTGCTCTCCGCATTTGGTTGTTTACTTGCAGACATTTCAATTCCCAACTAGGTAACACCATCAGTGCTACGAGGGAGTAGAGAGAGTAGGCTTTGAGTTTATATTCTAGATGCTGAGGAATTCTGGGAGCTGAAGTCCAAAAGTCTTAAAGTTGACAAGTTTGGGGACCCCTGATCCAGAACTACAGAATTCTTCCTTATCTCCCATTACATGTCATAGTTCTTCAGGCCTTTAATGCTATAATATTGCAAACAGGGGCCAGTCATTGGCAATAATGGGCTTACGTATATGGGGTGCTTGTTTATGGAGATTATCGATCTAACATCCTTTCAGATTTGATTCAGACCCTAAAGAGCCACTTGTTTGAAAAGCATAAGCTGTGGGCCCTAATGTCAGACATAATCAGAGATTATGCTAGTTTATGCCAGTGAGTTTAAAGATGGGGCAGGCGAGGAAGACCTTACATGGCCTTAAGGCATTAGGAGCATACCCTCCACTAACCCACAATCTGGAAATTGAAAATGTAATAATATTGCAGTCCACTTTAGGTGACTCATCTTATTAGTAGGTAGTGCTTTTGAGCTCCAGGTGATCACCAGTAAGCATAGTGGAAAGCAACCATTAAAAAAAATAATAGTTCCCAAACTGATGTACAGAAATTAGTAAGCCGGTAATGGTGAAACACAGAACAGGAGAGCTCTTGAGTGCATATGAGGAAGAGTAGAAACAGTTCTGGGAAGTGAAAAGGCTCTGGAGTCATTAACTAAGATTGTTTTACTGAAGGACTGATTCATTTTTCTGGCTGTGTTTCACTTGGATCTCTCCCTCCCTCCCTCCTTCCCTCCCTCTCTCCTAAACATCAATTATCTATCTATCTATCTATCTATCTATCTATCTATCTATCTATCTATCTATCTATCTATCTATCCATCCATCCATCCACTCACCCATCCATCCATCCATCCTAGCATCTGTCTGTCTCTATCTCCATCCATCCATTCATCCACCAACCATCCATCCTAGCTTCTGCCCGCCTGCCTGCCTGCCTCTCTCTCTCTCATCTATCCATCCATCAACCATCCATCCTAGCATCTGTCTGTCTCTGTCTGTCTGTCTGTCTTTCTATTCTATTCTATTCTATTCTATTCTATTCTATTCTATTCTATTCTATTCATCCATCCATTAACCATTCATCCTAGCTACTCTCTGTCTGTCTGTCTGTCTACTTAACTACCTACCTTTCTATCTATCCTCTATCTATCCTCTATCTCTACAGTATTTATCATCTCTAGATAATTCTCTCTCTCTCTCTCTCTCTCTCCCTCTCTCTCTCCCTCTCCCTCTCCCCCTCTCCCTCTGGTGTAGAAATTTAATAAATATATAAATAAATGAGACGAGTGAAAACTGTTTGCTAGATACAGGAGAACAGCCTTTGAAGCAAGCCCATTTCAAGAATCTTGAGAAACAGGTATCAGCTGAATGCTCTACCTGAATTCCATAATAAGACCCTCAAAATCTGAAGAACATGGCAGAGGACCTGTAGATGAAAGAGCCTTGGAAAACAAAGACTGATAACTGGTCTGATAACTCTTTCAAATACCTGTGAACAGCTGTCCCACAGAAGAAACTCAGCCTCTGTTTTCTATCATAACCAGAGGGCACAGAATTTAAATTATAGGAAGGTAGTTTGTCACTGAAGATTTTCAGTCACCCAGATAGAGTTATCTGGAAGTTGAGTCGTGGGAACTGGACTTTTTTTCTTTTCCTTTTCTGGTTCAAAAGTCTTGCTGCTTATCCAAGTACCTTCTTCAGTCTGAACAAGTTGATTAGGGATCCTTAACTAAGATGATTAAAGGCCTGGAGACAAAAACACATCAAGAACAGTTGCAGGAACTGGGTATAGCTAGTATAGGGGAAAAAAGAGGACTAGAGGGGACATGATAGCAGGATTCCAGTATCTGAGGGACTGCCACAAAGAAAAGTGGGGTCAAGCTATTCTCCAAAACCCCTGAAGGCAGGACAAGAAGCAATGGATGGAAACTGTTGTAAATTAATAAAAGTGAATTGATAAAAGTGCTTAATAAAGATTATTAAAACCTTTAGAAAAGTGCAGGGTTCTGACCCTGCACTTCTGATTGGCCGATAATAGCGACATCTGATTGGTCCGTTCAGGAGAATCTGATTGGCTATTAGCGGGCCTCTCTCATTGGTTAAGGGAACTAACGCTTCCCTTTTTTTATTGGTTATTTGATCAGCAGCTTGCCTATAAAAAGGGCTGTTGCTGCTGTAGTTTTTGCTCTGTTCCACAATGTTAAATAAAGAGTTGAAGTTCACTGTTCATCGTCTCGTCTCCAATCCTTGCGCCCATGTGCAGAACTTAACACTGGCGATGAGGAAGGGATTTGGAGACGTCAGAGTTGACTGAGCAATACAGAGTGCCAAACAGAGCACGTGGCTGAAGACGCATCAACGGCTGAACCATGTCTAGCAGCGTCATACCACCCGCTCCATTCGACCCGGCACAAGAAGACTGGGACTCATATATGGACCGATTCCAGATGTTTCTGGAGACCAACAACTTGAAGGATGCCACTACCGGAAAGAAGCGAGTGGTATTCCTAACTCACTGCGGGCCGACCATGTTTAAGATGGCCGAGGCACTAGCCAAACCAGCTGAGGTGAAGTCCATGGACTGGGACGTCCTCGAGCCCCTTCTACGGACCCACTACGCACCGACTGTACCAACGCTTGTTTGAAGGAATGAATTTTATCAAAGAGACCAGTGGAAGGGAGAAAGAGTTGCGGATTTCATAGCAGATCTCTGGAATTTGGGAGGCCTCTGTGGGTTCGCCGACCTCGAAGAGGCCCTGAGAGACCGAATAATTCTGGGATTAGATGCACCCCACGTGCAGAGTAAGCTGATGGCGAAAGGCAACATTAGCCTTGCAGATGCCATCGCTGACGCTACTGCAGCAGAAGCAACCAGGAAGTTGGCTGCACGAATGCGCTACACCCACGCCCCGCTCCGCCAATTCGCCAGCGAAATCTCGCCTCACCTGGAGGGACAGGCAATGACAACCCACCACGAGGACCTCAAATTGTCATCAGAAAGCAGTGAAGAAGAGGTCAACCGGCTCCGGTCTGAGCGAGACCAACGCCATCAACGAAACCAGAGAGTACAGTACCAATGCGCTGGTTGTGGGGCAAACCACCCACGATCAGACTGCAAATTCCTCGATGCGCTCTGCCATGTGTGCGGGAAAAGAGGTCACATCAGAAGAGTTTGTAGAAGCAAGCAAGGATCCAACCTACCTCAGAGGGGGACCAACTTCGTCCTGTGAATCGAAAAAACTTAACCCACCAATGGAACAATAACTCCTACAGAAACAAACCACTAGCCCAGTCAATGAAGCGGGAAGAGGCACACCAAACCATTACGATCGGTCACGCCTCATCATTAGATGCCAAGAAGATCTGGGTGAAGGTCGCCATCGAAAACTAGCCCTGCCTGATGGAAGTCAATTCAGAATCGTCCCTCTCAATGGTTTCCTGGAAGACCCTTAAACAATTAATCCCCACCGTCCGGCAGCAAGATCTCAGATTCCAAAGAATCATATTTAAGGACTATCAGGGAAATCAAATTCCAGTTGTCAGTGCCAGCAAAGTCCATATCTCATTTAAAAATCGTACTGCATCCCTACCACTGACCGTAGTCGACCGGGATCAGCCTAGTTTGTTAGGCCTCCAATGGTTCGCCCCACTTGGAATTGAAGTAGCCGGCATTCACCGAACCAACAGCAACGACTGGGAAGAGGCCATCATCCGGGAGTTCCAGGATGTCTTTACAGAGAAATTAGGTAAGTACAAGGGGACCCCGATATCATTTAACCTTAACCCCAAGGTAGCTCCCATCCGCCTTAAGCCTCGTCGAGTTCCATTTGCCCTTAAACCAAAGATTGACAAGCAGCTTGATAAATTGATAGCCCAGGATGTGCTAGAACCAACCGACCATGCTCCCTGGGAAACCCCAATCGTAACACCCATCAAGCCGGATGGATCATTAAGAATTTGTGGGGACTACCGAGCCACTCTGAATCACGCCCTTCAGCAGAACGCTTACCTGGTACCGGTGGTACAACACCTTCTCCATTCCCTGGGGGGCGGAAAAGTCTTTGCTAAATTGGATTTAGCACAGGCATACCAACAAGCAATAGGACCACACGACAACCTTCTTACTGTCGTCAAGAAACGGAAATTGAGATGGTACGGACACGTGTCTCGCTCTACTGGCCTCGCAAAGACCATCATGCAAGGGACGGTAAGAGGAAGCCGCAAACGGGGAAGACAACGAAGGAGATGGGAGGATGATATCCATGATTGGACAGGCTTGAACCTGGCAGCATACCAGAGAGCAGTGGAGGACAGAGACGGATGGAGAAGCGTGGTGGTTAAATCTTCGCAGGCGCCCCAACGACCTCAAAAGAGGTCACGGGATAGGTGCTAGGTGCTAGGTGCTACCAACAACTGCCTGTACACAAAAAAACGGCAGAGGCACAAACGATCGTTATACACCGAGGTGCATTTAAATGCAACCGACTCCAATTCGGAGTGAGCGTGACCCCAGGAATTTTTCAGAGCTTGATGGAGAGACTACTACAGGATATAAAAGGGGTTGTACCTTATTTTGATGACGTTCTAATTGCTGCTCCGACTAGAGAAATACTAAGGGAGCGCCTGAGGTTAGTTCTCCAGAAATTTAAAGACTCTGGCCTTAAAGTAAAAAAAAATAAGTGTCAACTATGTACGGATAAGGTAGAATTTTGGGGGTACTTAATCGATAAACAAGGCATTCACCCCACCGATAGCAAGCTTAGGGCAATCAAAAACGCTCCAAGGCCCCGAAATAAGACTGATCTCCAAGCTTTCCTGGGCCTTGTCAATTTCTACAATGTGTTCCTGCCCCATAAAGCGACCGTAGCCAAGCCCCTACATCGTCTGTTGGACAAAAAGGCAACCTGGGTCTGGGGACACTGAGAGGAACACGTGTTCCGACAAGTAAAATACTTATTGACTTCAGACGCTGTTTTGATGCAGTATAATGAGACTTTGCCTTTAACGATTACATGTGATGCATCACCATTCGGAGTGGGTGCCATTTTGAGCCATGTGTTACCAAACGGTAGTGAAGCCCCTATTGCCTACTTTTCAAAAACGCTATCAAAAGCTGAACGTAACTATAGTCAAATCGATAAAGAGGCTCTTGCTGTCATTTCTGCTGTTAAACGATTTCATGAATATATTTATGGGCGAGTTTTTACTATAGTCACCAACCACAAACCTTTGCTGGGGATTATAGCGGGGGATAAGCCAACCCCTTATATATTATCTCCCAGAATGACTCGCTGGTCGGAATTCTTGGCTGCATATAATTATAAACTGCAACACTGCCCGGGGAAAGCCATCCCCCACGCTGATGCACTAAGCCGTGCACCACTTCCTGAAACCGTTGATGACCCAGCTCCAACCATCGCGATGCTCCAAATTGAAACACTTCAATCACCACCACTGACAGCTCGAGATATCGCGATCGAAACCAAACACGATCCCGTTTTCGCGTGAGTTCTTAGCTGGGTCGAGCGAGGATGGCCATTGGATCAAATCCCTGACAACTTCAGTCCTTTCAAGAATCGACAGACGGAACTGTTTTCACAGAAAGGCTGCATAATTTGGGGGGATAGAGTCGTTGTCCCAGAGCGGCTGCAATGAGTGGTATTGAAAACCTTGCATGAAGGCCACCCCGGCATAGTGCGCATGAAGGCGCTTGCACGAAGCTATGTGTGGTGGCCGGGTATCGACAAACAAATCAAGGCCTGGGTAAAGACTTGTTGCAAATGCCAGGAAGTTAGCAATGCCCCACCGAAAGCAACCCCAACAGAGTGGGAAACACCCAGGGGACCATGGTCCCGTATTCATATTGACTTTGCGGGACCTACTAAAGGACACACATTCCTAGTAACGGTGGATGCCTACTCAAACTGGCTTGAAATCCACGAAATGAAAAGTACCACAACTGAATCCGTCATCAGGAAATTGGACAGATTATTCGCAACCCATGGACTGCCAGACGCTCTGGTATCTGACAACGGGCCCCAGTTTACCATGCTTTCTTTTGGACAGTATTTGGCAGACCGTGGTATTCGCCATGCGCTAACTTCGCCGGCGCATCCTACAACCAATGGAAGAGCCGAGCGCATGGTACAATTCGTCAAAAAACCCCTACATAAAATGGACTATGACGATATCGGAGATAAGATTAACCGGATACTCCTCCTTCAACACATCACTCCGCACAGCATCACCAACAAAACTCCGACCGAATTGTTAATGGGACAAAAACTCCGCTCACACCTTGACCAACTACACCCATTGTATGAACCACAAAAACCACACGGATCCAGTGGGAAATGCCGCGAATTCCAGATAGGTGACTTAGTCTTCGCTAAAAACTTTTCTGGCGATCCGCTGTGGGTTGAGGCAACTGTAATCCAAGTCACAGGACCCAGATCGTACCGAGTGAAAAGTCGCGATGGAAGAATATGGAAGCGCCATATTGATCAGCTGCGTTCGAGGCTGCAACCTTGTTTCTGCAACTCCGGTAACTTCCAAACTGAGGGGGGAGGAGATGCCGAGGAGACCGAGTTCCAAACGACAGAAAGCACGAGTGGAAGAAGTGAGCATTCGGAAGAATCAGAGAGGGTGGTGGACTTGCCTCAAAGAGACACCTCGTCAGAAGCAAGCCCACAAAGGCAAGAGGACAACGAAGACATTAGCGGTACTGAGTTTTTAAATGAAGGACCGGAGGTAACCTACTCGCCAGAAAACGTCCCTCCCAAACAAGATTATAAACAAGTACCGGGGGGACAGCGAAAATCTAACAGACAATCTAAACAACCGGCCTACCTCAAAGATTACGTCACCGCACCCCTTAAACGGAACCCGGGGGGAAGGGGTGTTGTGAATTAATAAAAATGAATTAATAAAAGTGCTTAATAAAGATTATTAAAACCTTTAGAAAAGTGCAGGGTTCTGATCCTGCACTTCTGATTGGCCGATAATAGCGACATCTGATTGGTCTGTTCAGGAGAATCTGATTGGCTATTAGCGGGCCTCTCTCATTGGTTAAGGGAACTAACACTTCCCGTTTTTTATTGGTTATTTGATCAGCAGCTTGCCTCTAAAAAGGGCTGTTGCTGCTGTAGTTTTTGCTCTGTTCCACAATGTTAAATAAAGAGTTGAAGTTCACTGTTCATCGTCTCATGTCCAATCCTTGCACCCATGTGCAGAACTTAACAGAAACTAATCAAGGAGACAGGCAAACTGGAACTAAGGAGAAACTTTCTAACAGTGAGAATAACTAACCAGTGGAACAATTGACCTCTAGAAGTTGTGGGTTAGGGTTGAATGTAGCCATAATGCTATCATGTGGAGAAAACTTCTTGACTATGATGGCCTTTAGACTATCTTATGTTGTCATGTCTTTATCTTCTTTTCTCACAAACGAACACCACAACTTCCTTGTTTATCAACCTCTTTTCCCCAGAATTTAGTTTTCACAAATTGAATAGAATAACAGAGTTGGAAGGGACCTTGGAGGTGTTCTAGGCAGGAAACCCCACACCACTTCAGACAAATGGTTGTCCAATCTCTTCTTAAAATCTTCCAGTGTTGGAGCGTTCACAACTCGATTAATTTTTCCATCAGGAAATTTCTCCTTAGTTCTAGGTTGCTTCTCTCCTGGATTAGTTTCCACCTCTTGCTTCTTGTCCTGCCTTCAGGTGCTTTGGAGAATAGCTTGACTCCCTCTTCTTTGGGGCAGCCCCTCAAATACTGGAACCTTCCTGTCATGTCTCCCCTAGTCCTTCTTTTCATTAGACTAGACATACCCAGTTCCTGCTGTTAAGCCTGGGTTCCCCAACCAGGGTTAAGGAGACAAGCTAAACAAAATGTGCAACGTTAGTCAGATAGGCAGACAGATAAATGTGTGAGATAAGTTTGTATGTTGGTTAACATACAGTGAAAATAACAGATACGCTTGTGCTATGAAAAATATAGTTTATTCCATTTAGAGTTTATAGCATAGTCAAAATAACAGTCCATTAGTCATGTATCATTTAATCAGTCCATTCAAGGATATTCAGTTAGCAAAGTCCGTGTAGAATATCCAAAGTCAGTTCACTTACAATAAATCAGTCCTCTCACCGTTGATAAATCAACAATCCTCTCTCTCTCCCGTTCCAGTAGGGGAAAAATGCAGTCTTCAGTCTATCCAGTAATTAGGGATCATCAAGCCAGAGAGAGCAAGCTGCCATGCCTTGCTTCTTTTATGGTGCTTTTACAACCACTCCCTTAATTTCTTACAGTTAAAGTTACAGACACTTTAACTAACAAACCATGATAACATATTTATTATTTTACCTAAACCAGTTAGGGTAAACAATGTTATCCCTAACACCTGCAACCATTCTTCATATGTTTTAGCCTCCAGTCCTCTAATCATCTTGGTTGCTCTTCTCTGCATTCTTTCCAGAGTCTCAACTCTATATATTGCCTCTGAAATATTGTGGTGATTTATTCAAAGACTCATTTGCCCCAAATGTGTTCAACAACAATTTACAGCTGAGTCTTTAAATGGACTACATTTCTTAGGTGTGTTATCAAAGCAACACATTTTCATCTGTTATCAGGTCAGACAAGGGAACATTCAGTTCTGTAGAACAAATGAAGGATGACTGTACCAGAGGTGGAATTCAACAGATTCTGACCAGTTCTAGAGAACCAGAGGCGGACATTTTGAGTAGTTTGCAGAACCGGCAAATCCCACCTCTGACTGGCCCCGCCAGGGGTGGGATTCAAATTTTTTAACAACTGGTTCTGTGGGCATGGTGGGCATGGCTTGGTGGCCATGTTATTGGCTGGGCGTGGCCAACTCAACATCACTCACATCGAGGCATACATCTCCTCGCCCTGGCCTCATGACTGTGGGGATGCTGCAACAGTCGTAAGTGTGAAAAATGGTCATAAGTCCCTTTTTTCAGTGCCATTGTAACTTTGAATGGTCACTCCACACAAGCAAAGTACCAGCAAAGAAAGGGAAAAAACTCCAGAGAAGTTCCAGAGACAGGAAGTCTAGTCCTGCCAAGAATGTAACAAGGGTTAACGGAGAGGCAGTTTTTGTAAGCAACACCAGAATGTTTCCTTCCTGCCTTCCTTACAGGACTAGGCCAGTAATTCCTTCTAACAACCGGTTCTCCAAACTGTTTAGAATGTTAACAACCGGCTCTAGTGAATAGGTGTGAACTGGTAGAATCCCAGCCTGGGCCCCACCCTAATCTCTTCTCTGTCTCCCGAGTCCCAGCTGATTGGCTGGGTCTTCTTTGGTTGCTCTGCACAGGAGAACAGAGCTGGAAAGCAGGTTAGCAGGGTGGGGAGGGAATGGGGATTTTGCAATATCCTTCCCCTGCCATGCCAACCAAGCCACACTCACCAAACCACACCACGCCCACCAAGCCATGCCCACAGAACCTGTCATAATTTTTTTTGAATCCCATCACTGGACTGTATCCATTGTTTTATTGATTGCTTGATTTGATTTGTCAATTGCTTACAAGTTAATAGATATAAGAATAAACATGAGTATGAATACAGGAAATAGTTAAGAATAAATAGGGACAATAGGACAGGGATGGAAGGCACTGTTTACACTTGTTCATTACAAAAGATGGTACACATAATCCTTGACTTATGATCACAATGGAGCCCAAATTTTCCCTTGCTAAGAGGGACAGTTGCTAATGTGAGTTTGCATTCCATTTTATGAGTTTCCTTGCCATGGTTATTAAGTAAATCACTGCACTGGTTAAGTTAGTCATACGGTTGTTAAGTGAATCTGGCTTCCCCACTGACTCAGCTTGTCAGAAAAGGAATCACATGACCACATCACTGCAACCATCATAAATAGGAGACAGTTGCCAAGCATCTGAATTTTGATCATGTGACCATGGGGATGTGGCAATGGTCATAAGTGTGAAAAACGGTCTTTTTTCAGTGCCGTTAAAACTTCAAACAGTCACTAAATGATGATTGTAAAGTCGAGGATTTACAGAGCCAAAAATAAACTGACACTAGATTTGACTGTTGCCAGAACAGATGAAAACTACCATTTTTCCACAAGTGACTTGTTTTGAAACCCTTTAAATACTGCCAGCAAGAAAAATAGATGGAATTAAGTTTGGACATTGATTTTTATTTTATTTTTTTAAAAATCCCCTCATGTTGCCTTTTACTTCCCTCCTTTCCTAATGGCCTCTTAGCTTTTCTATAATAAAATCTAATCTGCAATTCCTTGAATCCTCAGTGGCTCCAGAGGAGAGAAAGAGAAAAAAGTAAAAAACAATGACTTCCAACTTTCTTTGGTGCGGACATAGATTTTTAAAAAGCACATCAATACTTTAAAATTGTCTACATTCTTTCCATAGCCCCAGATATAATAGATAAAGGGTAGGTAATTATTTTGTGAAGGGGGCCTTTCGGTGCCTGGAATAGAACAGCGGTCGTCCTATATTTGAGAGGCTGCCACAAAGAAGAGGAAGTCAACCTCCAAAGCATCTGAAGGCAAATAATAGAATATGTAGCTCTTTCAACCTTTCTTCGACCAATCGGT
This sequence comes from Hydrophis major, assembly GCA_033807585.1. Classification (NCBI taxonomy): domain Eukaryota; kingdom Metazoa; phylum Chordata; class Lepidosauria; order Squamata; family Elapidae; genus Hydrophis; species Hydrophis major. The sequence goes on from CM066330.1 coordinate 258,153,184, forward strand.
TGAGTAGAATAATAGAATAACAGAGTTGGAAGGGACTGTAAAAGCACTGGGAAGTGGTCTATAAGTCTAGGTGTTATTGCTAAGTGCTATAATTCAGTTTTTTTCAGTGCATTGTAACATCAAAAGGCCACTGGATGAAATGGTTGTAAGCCAAAATGTACACGTTTTACAAATTTAGCCAATGTATCTGTTGTGAATGAATAAATGTTAATAAAGTTATCTTGAGCTTGAAGTCAAGTGCAGGGTTCTGGCCCTGCACTTCTGATTGGCTGTTAAATGGCGAGATCAGATTGGTCCGTTCAGGAGAATCTGATTGGCCATTAGCAAGCCGTTCTCATTGGTTAACGGAGCTAGCGCTCCCAGGTTGCCATTGGTTGAATAGTTAATAAGTTGCTTATATAAGGAAGGCTATAGCAGCCATCCATTTTGAGCTGTCACACCATGTAAATAAAGAGTTGAAGTTCACTGTTTCACCGGCTCGTCTCCATTCTTCGCACCCATGCTCCACACTTAACACTGGTGATGAGGATGGGATGTGGAGATGTCAGAGCTGACTAAACAATGAAGAAGAAACCCGAGCACGTGGCTGAAATGCACAACGGCAGAACCATGTCCGGTGTCGTCGTACCACCAGCTCCGTTCGACCCAGCGCAAGAAGACTGGGAGTCCTACATGGATCGTTTCCAAATGTTCTTGGAAACCAATAATTTGAAGGATGCCACAACCGGGAAGAAACAGGCGGTATTCCTAACGCATTATGGGCCGACCATATTCAAGATGGCCAAGGCACTAGCAAAACCAGCTGAAGTGAAGGCTATGGACTGGGATGTCCTCGAACCTCTACTAAGGGCCCACTATGCACCGACCGTACCAACGCTCGTAAGACGGCACGAGTTCTACCAAAGAAACCAGTGGAAAGGAGAGAGCGTTGCTGATTTCGTTGTGGAGCTCCGAAACTTGGGAGGCCTCTGCGATTTCGCCGACCTGGAAGAGGCTTTGAGAGACCGAATAGTTCTGGGATTAGATGCGCTAAACGTGCAGAGCCAAATAATGGCAAAGGGCAACATTAGCCTTGCCGATGCCATCGCTGGTGCTACTGCAGCAGAAGCAACCAGGAAGTCGGCTGCCCAACTGCGCCGCAACCGCACTCCGACACACCAGCCAGCCTGCGACATTTCACCGAAGTCAGAAGGACAGCTATCGATGGCCCACCACGAGGACCTCTCTTCGTCGTCAGACAGTGACGAAGAAGAGGTCCATCGACTGCGGTCTGATCAGGACCATTACCCGAAATCCCAACACCCATGCACTGGCTGTGGGGCCAACCATTCCCGGTCCATATCAGAGGCCATATCGGACGGGTCTGTAGAAGTCTCCTAGGACCCAGCCAAACCTCGAAGGGGGCCAACTATCACCAATCAACAGGAAACCATCCTGTAAGGTGAGAACCAGTGAACCACTCCTACAGAAACTGACCCATGACTCGCCTAACGAAGCAAGAAGAGGCTCACCAAACTATCACTATCGGTCACGCCTCTTCCTTGGATGCCAAGAAAATCCGAATCAAAGTGGCCATCGAAAATCAGCCCTGCCAAATGGAAGTTGACTCGGGATTGTCTTTCTCGATGGTTTCCTGGAAGACCCTCAAGTAACTCATCCCTACTATCTGGCACCAAGATCTTCATTCCCAAAGACTCATACTTAAAGACTATCAGGGGAACCGGATTCCAGTTGTGGGATCCAGTCGAGTCCGGGTTTCATTCAAAAACCTCACAGCATACTTACTCCTGACTGTGATCGACAAGGACCGGCCTAGCCTGTTAGGCCTCCAATGGTTCGCACCACTCAGCATTGAAGTGGCAGGCATTAACCGAATCGGCAGCAGTGACTGGGAGGAGGACCTCGTCCATGAATTCAGGGACGTCTTCGCGGAAAAGCTAGGTGAGTACAAGGGGACCCCGATATCATTAGCCTTAATCCAAAAATAGTTCCCATCCGCCTTAAGCCTCATCGAGTTCCGTTTGCACTAAAGCCGAAAATCGACGAACAGCTTGATAAGTTAATAGCCCAGGGAGTGTTAGAGCCAACCGATCACTCTCCTTGGGAGACCCCAATCGTGACACCCATTAAGCTGGATGGTTCGATAAGAATTTGTGGGGACTACCGAGCCACCCTGAACCACGTCCTGCAGCAAAACCCAAATCTGGTGCCGGTGGTGCAATACCTCCTCCATTCCCTGGGGGGTGGAAAAGTCTTCGCTAAACTAGACTTAGCTCAGGCTTATCAGCAACTGCTGGTTGATGAAAAAACGGCACAGGCACAGACAATCGTAACGCACTGAGGTGCCTTTAAATGTACCCGGCTCCAATTCGGAGTAAGTGTAGCCCCGGGGATCTTTCAGAGCCTAATGGAAAGACTCTTACAAGGGATTAAAGGCGTTGTCCCCTATTTTGACGATGTGTTAATTGCTGCCCCTACTTCAAAAATTTTACGGGATCGTTTAAGACTGGTTCTCCAAAAATTCCAAGACGCAGGCCTTAAGGTGAAGAAAAATAAGTGTAAGCTGTGTACAGATCGTGTCGAATTTTTAGGGTACTTAATTGACAGTCAGGGTATTCACCCTACAGATAGCAAATTGAGAGCAATAAAAAATGCTCCCAGACCCTGGAATAAGGCCGACCTCCAGGCGTTTCTAGGCCTCATCAATTTTTATAATGTATTCTTGCCGCACAAGGTGACTGTCGCTGAACCTTTACATCGTCTACTGGACAAAAAAGCAATTTGGGTATGGGGTCATAGAAAAGAGCAGGCGTTCCGTAATGTAAAAAAACTACTGATTTCTGATGCTGTACTAATGCAGTGCAATGAAATCTTACCGTTAAATATCACGTGTGATGCATCACCTTTTGGAGTGGGCACCATTTTGAGCCACGTATTGTCTAATGGTAGCGAAGCCCCTGTTGCCTATTTTTCAAAGACGCTCTCGAAAACTGAGCGAAATTATAGCCAGATTGATAAAGAAGAGCTTGCAATTGTGTCGGCTGTCAAAAGATTTCATGAGTATGTGTACGGCCGGGCTTTTACTATAGTGACTGACCACAAACCTTTGCTGGGAATAATAGCTGGGGATAAGCCAACCCCCTATATATCTCCCAGGATGACTTGCTGGTCAGAATTCTTGGCTGCTTATAATTATCAGCTGCAATACTGCCCCGGGAAAGCTATTCCCCATGCCGACGCGTTGAGCCGTGCACCGCTTCCAGAGACTATTGACGACCCCGCACCAACAATGACAACGTTGCAGATCGAGACACTCTGTGCACTGCCATTAACTGCCCATGATATCGTGAGAGAAACAAAACGCGACCCCGCCTTAGCACGAGTCCTCACGTGGGTGGAACGCGGATGGCCATTGGACCAAGTATCAGACGATTTCACACCATTCAAAAGTCGACAAACAGACTTGTTTTCTCAAAAGGGCTGCATCATCTGGGGCGATAGAGTCGTTATTCCAGAACGACTCCAACAGGCACTACTAAGAACCTTTCACGATGGCCATCCCGGCATCGTGCACATGAAGGCCCTCGCACGAAGCTACGCATGGTGGCCAGGCATCGACAAGCAAATTGAGTCGTGGGTCAAAACTTGTCATAGATGCCAGGAAGTAAGCAACGCTCCACCAAAGGCAATCCCAACCGAATGGGAGACACCGCGGGGACCCTGGTCCCGTATCCATCTGGATTTTGCTGGGCCAACCAAAGGCCACACCTTCTTGTTAACCGTAGATGCCTACTTGAACTGGCTCGAAATCCATCGAATGAGGAACACGACAACCAAAGCGGTCATTAAAAAACTAGAAAGGCTGTTTGCAACCCACGGATTACCAGACGTTCTGGTATCTGACAACGGGCCCCAATTTACCGCGCTGTCCTTTGAGCAGTACCTGGCGGACCGCGGTATTCAACATGAGCTCACTTCACCTGCGCATCCTGCGGCCAACGGTAGGGCTGAGCGCATCGTACAATTCATCAAGAAAACATTACAGAAAGTGGACTATGAAAACATCGAAGAGAAGATAAACCGAATCCTTTTTTTACAGCATATCACTCCTCACAGCATCACCAACAAAACTCCCGCCAAGCTACTAATAGGACGAAAGCTCCGCTCCCACCTCGACCGGTTACACCCAGCGTATGAACCGGAGAAACCACTTGGATCCAGCGGCCGATGCCGTACCTTCCAGGTAGGTGATTTGGTGTTCGCTAAAAACTTATTGGGTGATCTGCTGTGGGTAGAAGTGACTGTGGTCCGTGCAACCGGCCCGAGATCATACCTTGTACAATGCCCTGACGATAGACTTTGGAAGCGCCATATCGATCAACTACGATCAAGGCTGCAGTCAGGCATTTCCGAACTCCCTAATAACCAAACTGAGGCGGGGGGGCGATACAGAAGAAGATGAATTTCAATTAGCAGAAAACCTTTTTGAAGGAAACGATAGCGGAACAGAAACGCGAGAACAGGAACCAGGGATGGGAGTGAGTTCACCTCAGGGTGATACTGAAGATGTTGGTGACAACGAAAACGCGAACTCTGAATCAGAGGCACCCCTTTCGCCAAACAACGCCCTAACTCAACAAGAGTGCAGCCAAATACCGGGTGCACAGCGAAAATCAAAAAGACTAACAAAACAACCATCCTACCTCAAGGACTACATGACCGCACCCTATAAATGGAACCCGGGGGAAGGGGTGTTGTGAATAAATAAATGTTAATAAAGTTATTTAGAGCTTGAAGTCAAGTGCAGGGTTCTGGCCCTGCACTTCCGATTGGCTGTTAAATGGCTAGATCAGATTGGTCCGTTCAGGAGAATCTGATTGGCCATTAGCAAGCCGTTCTCATTGGTTAACAGAGCTAGCGCTCCCAGGTTGCCATTGGTTGAATAGTTAATAAGTTGCCTATATAAGGAAGGCTATAGCAGCCATCCATTTTGAGCTGTCACACCATGTAAATAAAGAGTTGAAGTTCACTGTTTCACCGGCTCGTCTCCATTCTTCGCACCCATGCTCCACACTTAATAGTATCAATGATTCATCTTTTTGTTAAAAAAGAAAAAAGAAAGAATTGCTTTAAGTGGCTTTTTAGCATTGTTTTTCCACCCAGCAATTCTTGTCTAACAATAGACAAAATCCAAACTGCAATTGCAATTTCTCTCTAGGTTTTCATTGCCTTAAAATAATGAGAAAAAGCACTTGAGCCATACTGAATAGCCATTCTTCAGCACAAATCGAGTTGACAGTAGACCTTAAAAAAGGGAATGCCGTGCCAATTCATAATGGGATTTGAAGAGCTCACCCCATTTGATTTTGTGACCAGATCCACTGAACTGTCCCAGTTAAATTTAAATTTGCAATTCTAGTTCAAAGTCCTCCCCTTTGAGTTGAATTTCTGAGCCATATGCTACAAACTTGCTTTTAAATACCTTCGGGCAAGAAGAAGAAGAAGAAAAAAAAAAGCCTGTCTGGTCTCTTTTTGTCTTTGCTACAGAAAAAGAGAAAAGGCGTAGATAATAGATACTTAATTTTTTTTTTTTTAAAAAAAATCAAAACGACACTTATTTCCAGCTCAGGTTTTGCCAAATAATCGTGCTGATGAACTGGTATTCATTCTCCATCGTACAACTAATGCCTCTTTTAGCAAAACCTCAAGAGAGAATCAAGAAGTATTCTGCAACATGACCTGACAAAGGTCCTTAAATTATTCATAACTGCTTTGAGAAAGACTGGGGGCTATTTAGCCAAGAAAGAGAATGTGAAGAAAATGGGAACTGTTGGATTGGAAACTCATTTCTAAAAGGAAAAAAAAATACTAATAGTACGTTGAAATTGCCAAGCAAACTTCCAAAAGTTTTTTTTTCTTTCATTTTTTTTGTTTTCTTACATACATACAGAATAACAGAATTGGAAGGGACCTTGGAGCAGGGGTGGGATTCTACCAGTTCGCACCTATTTGCTAGAACTGGTTGTTAACATTCTAAGCAGTTGGGAGAACCGGTTGTTAGAAGAAATGACTGGCCTAATCCTGTAAGGAAGGCAGGAAGGAAACATTCTGGTGTTGCTTACAGAAACTGCCTCTCTGTTAACTCTTATTACATTCTTGGCAGGACTAGACTTCCTGTCTCAGGAATTTCTGTGGAGTTTTTTCCCCCTCCTTTGCTGGTATTTTGCTTGGGTGGAGTGACCATTCAAAGTTACAATGACATTGAAAAAAAGGGACTTATGGCTGTTTTTCACACTTACGACTGTTGCAGCAATCCCACAGTCATGAGAGGCCAGGCGAAGAGATGCGTGCCTCGATGTGAATGATATTGAGTTGGCCATGTCCAGCCAGTCACATGACCACCAAGCCACGCCCACCACCTAAGCCACGCCCACAGAACCAGTTGTTAAAAAATTTGAATCCCACTCCTGCCTTGGAGGCCCTGCAGTCCAACCTCCTCCTCAAGCAGGAGACTATATCTGTTTAGACAAATGGCTGTTTAGTTTGCTCTTGAAAACCTCAAGGGATGGAGCAGCCATAACCTCTAGTGGCAAGCAGTTCCACTGGTTAATTGTCCTCACTGTCAGGAAATTTCTCCTTAATTCCGGGTTGCTTCTCTCCTTGGTGAGTTTCCATCCATTGCTTTGTGTCTTGCCTTCTGGTGCTTTGGAAAATAGCTTGAGCAGCTCTTTTGTGCAGCAACCCCTCAAATATTGGAACACTGCTATAAAGTCACCCCCTAATTCTTTTTTTCACTGGACTAGACATACCTAATTCCAGCAACCGCCCTTTATAAGTTTCACCCTCCAGTCTACTAATTATCTTTATCACTTTTCTCTGTACTCTTTCCAGAGTCTCAGCATCTTTTTCATATTATGGTGACCCAAATTGGAGAAACTATTGCAGGTGTATCTGATTTCGGTCACCACAATATAAAAAAAAGATGTTGAGATTCTGGAAAGGGTGCTTCTTCTGGAAGTCCTAAAGTGTTTTTATTACCTGTTTCTTTTGAGCGTCACCATTTCTTCTGAATTGTGCTACTTCCGCCACTGCTGCTCATGCTATTTTTTTTTTGTTTGTTTGTTGGCCAAACAGTTTTGTGCCACACCTTTGCCACAGAGGGAGCAAATCCTACACTTAGCAGCACTGATGATGTTATCTAATTGTGACATCTGCAAGAAAGCTACAAGCTCAGAGAACAAGAATCCCACAAGACCTCCTCCTCCTCCTCCTCCACCACTTCCTTCTAGCTGTCAACTCTTAAAACATTCCTATGCCTGTTTTAGTAGTTGCCATAAAAAAAGAGGGAAGAGGGGAGGAAGGAAATATGGAAGAGCAGTTGAAAGTGAAAGTACATTCCAAGTCTTTATCTTTAAAAGATTGTAACTAAAATACCAGAGCTTTTGCCCATGAATATATTGAATTGGAGAATGTGAATGATGACACCCAGCCTGTGAATGTATTCAATTGGAGAATCTGGTTTATGAGACACCCAGCGGGGAAAACAGGGTCCCAGGGAACTGTAAATGACGTAGGCCAGAGTTGGCTTCATACAGGGCAGAGCCAGGATGTATGCCTCAGTTGTTGAAGTTTTTTTAAAGTTTAGCTCGAGAATCATGATTTAATTAGAGCGATTGCTGGAATCCTGATACTAGCATTGATGACGTTACTCAGCTGGATTGTGAAATGTCTGCATGGAAACAGTTAAGCTCAAAGAACACCAAGGACCCCACATACAAATAGACTCTTCTATGAAAACATATCTGAAGAAGCCCCCTGAATTAATTTCTTCAGGGGATCATCCTAATTTCAGGTCAATGCAAGTTAGGGAGATTCTACATAGCTTGAGAGAAGACAGGACAGGACAAGACAAAACACTGAAACACACTTGTGGGTCATCTTGTCACCAAAATTAAAATAGATCACATTTCAGCAATACCATTCACTTTCTCATATTCTCTTATTAGACAGAATGAAAACTAGGTTAAAAAGAGTGATCCATCCTTCTTTCCTTCCTTCCTTCCTTCCTTCCTTCCTTCCTTCCTTCCTTTCTTTTTTCTTTCCTTCCTTCTTTTCTTTTTTCCTTCCTTCCTCTCTTTCTCCCTCCTCTCTCTCCTCCTCCCTTTCTTCTTTCTTTCCTTCCTTCCTTCCTTCCTTCCTTCCTTCCTTCCTTCCTTCCTTCCTTCCTTCCTTCCTTCCTTCCTTCCTTCCTTTCTCCCACCTTCCCTCCCTCCCTTTCTTCATTCATTCCTCTTAGAAAGTCCACTGCAGTTCTGCTCAAAATTTATCCCAGAATTTTGATATATAGATTCATACCATTTGTCGGGTGGCATTTTTGATCTAATGGAGAGGTGCCTTGAATTTCTACCCTGTGGCACCCCCCCCCCCAAAAAAAAGAACCTGGGGAGTTTCAGGAAATCACAGTGGTATGACAATGATGCATAAAATTATGGAATGGGTAGCGCCAGAAATGGGGGGTGAAAACAAAATATTATATTACTAGAAAGGGCCAGGTTGCTGCTAAAGTACATAAGTATAATTTAGGTGTCTCAGAGGTTTAGTGAGATGGGGAATAACGATTCCCCCCTTCTCCTTATACCATGTTTCTCACATAATAAGGTCGGGCCTTATTTTTTTTTGAGCCCACGTGACCCTCCGTGTGATTGTGACACATTCGCGTTTGGAGTTGGTGCGAACGTGTTCCAAACGCGAAGCCGGTCGCTAAAGAGCCAGAAAGAAGCAAGGGCGTCAGGTGGAAAGGACAGGGTCACAATCACACGGAGATGCCCAAAGAGCAGAGCGCACATAACTAAAGGCGGTGCACACAGTTGGTTTGGGGACTACAAGGCAGCATCTGCGCCTCTTCCCGGGCGCGTCTCTAGGCTGCTTCCGGAGCTATGGGATGCTCTTCGTTGCCTACCGGCCCTTCTTCCTTGGGCTCCCTGCCATGGGGTACACCCACTTCCTCCTGCAAATTACGCCTCACAACTCTTCTCTCCCTTTCCTCTCGCTCCAAAAAGACTGCTATCGTATCCTGCCGATTCGGGCTTCCAGCCACGTTGTGATCCACTAGTGAGGTTGCCATCTCAGATGGAGGCATCGCAGTCTCCCTCTCGCTCGCTCTGAACTTTGCGCGGACCAAAATAAAAAGATCACCCGCTGTCATGTTTGGAACTGCCACTTCCGTGTTTGGAGCTCCAAATGGCGGTGGCACGACAAACACGGAAGTGGCAGCTCCAAATGTGGCAGCAGAATGGGCAGAAGGGAATGTTAAGTTCTGTGCATGGGTGCAAGGATGGACATGAGCCAGTGAAACAGTGAACTTCAAACTCTTTATTTACATGTGAAACAGCTCAGCTCAATGGCCACGATGGGCCCCTTTATATAGGCAACTCTTAACTTATTTAACCAATGAAAACACAGGGAGCACTAGCTCCATTAACCAATGGGAGAGGCTCGTTAATAGCCAATCAGATTCTCCTGAACAGACCAATCCGATGTCGCTATTATCGGCCAATCAGAAGTGCAGGGCCAGAACCCTGCACTTTTCTTTAAGCTCTTAATAATCTTTATTAAGTATTTATTGATTCACAACACCCCTTCCCCCCGGGTTCCATTTAAGGGGTGCGGTCACGTAGTCTTTGAGGTAGACAGGTTGTTTTGATTGTCTATTAGATTTTCGTTGTCCTACTGGTATTTGGCTACAGTCTTGTTGGGGTAGGACGTTATCTGGTGAAGAGGGTGCCTCCTGTTCCGCATTCGAATTTTCGTCGTCGCTACTGCTCTTGGCATCTCTTTGAGGCGAGGCCACCCCCATTCTGGATCCATCACGTGCTGCCTCTGAGCAGTCTTTACTACTGCTTAAACTTTCTGCCACTTCGAATTCAGCTTCCTCGCTATCTCCTCTTCCCTCGGTTTGGAAATCAGGGAGCTCGGAGAACCCCAACTGTAGCCTTGAATGCAGCTGATCAATATGGTGCTTCCATATTCTATCGTCGCGACATTTCACGCGGTACGATCTAGGGCCGGTTACTTGTACTATAGTTGCCTCGACCCACAATGGATTGCCTGAAAAATTCCTAGCGAAAACCAAATCGCCTACCTGGAAATTGCGACATTTCCCGCTGGAACCGTGTGGTTTTTCAGGTTCATAAGATGGATGTAGACGGTCAAGGTGGGAGCGGAGCTTCCATCCCATTAATAACTCGGCGGGAGTTTTATTGCTGATGCTGTGCGGAGTGATATGCTGCAAAAGGAGTGTCCGGTTAATCTTGTCTTCTATATCGCCATAGTCCATTTTATGCAAGGTTTTCTTGACGAATTGTACCATGCGCTCAGCCCTTCCGTTGGCTGCAGGATGCGCCGGCGAAGTTAGTGCATGTCGACTACTGCGGTCCGCCAGGTACTATTTGAAGGACAGCGCGGTAAATTGAGGCCTGTTGTCAGATACTAGAACGTCTGGTAATCCGTGTGTCGCAAAGAGTCTGTCTAGTTTCCTGATGACTGATTCGGTCATTGTATTCCTCATTTCATGGATTTCAAGCCAGTTCGAGTAGGCATCCATCGTTAATAAGAATGTGTGTCCCTTGGTAGGACCTGCAAAGTCCAGATGAATGCTGGACCATGGTCCCCTTGGTGTTTCCCATCAGTTGGGGTTGCTTTCGGTGGGGCGTTGCTTACTTCATGACATTTGTGACAGGCTTTTACCCATGTCTCTATCTGCTTGTCAATACCCGGCCACCAAGCATAGCTTCGTGCGAGGGCTTTCATACACACGATACCAGGGTGGCCATCGTGCAAGGTCCTTAGTATCGCTGGTCGCAACCGCTCTGGGACGACAACTCTATCACCCCAGATAATGCAGCCCTTTTGGGAAAATAGTTCCATTTGCCGATTCTTGAATGGGGCATAGTCGTCAGGTATTTGGTCCAACGACCATCCCCGCTCGACCCAACTGAGGACTCGTGCTAAAATGGGGTCGCGTTTCGTTTCCATTGCGATATCTCAGGCTATTAATGGTGGCGTTCGAAGTGTCTCTGTTAGGGATAACATTGTTTTACCCTAACTGGTTTAGGTAAATAATAATATGTAATCATAGTTTATAAGTTAAAGTGTCTGCAACTTTAACTGTGGGATAGTAATTAAGGGAGTGGTTGTGAAAGCACTTTAAAAGAAGCAAGACTGCAGCTTGCTCTCTCTGGCTTTGATGATCCCTTATTACTGCTTGGAATCAAGACTGCATTGCTCGAACGGGAGAGAAACAAAGGACTGATTTGTAAGTGAACTGACATAGGATATTCTGCACGGACTTTGCTAACTGAATATCCCTGAATGGACTGACTAAATGATACATGACTATTGGACTGTTATTTTGACTATGCTATGAACTCATAATGGAATAAACTATATTTTTGATAGCACAAGTGTATCTGTTATTTTTACTGTATGTTAATAAACATACAAGCTTAGCTCACTCATTTATCTGTGTGCCTATCTGACTAACGCTGCACATTCTGTTTAGCTTGTCTCCCTAACCCTGGTTGGGGAACCCAGGCTTAACACTGGTTATGGGCCCAGAGGCTGCAAAGTCAGTTTAACTAGGATAAAACAGATTTATGTAAAAAGTGAGAGTTTGTGTTGTTTTACATTACAGTAAACAGACAGCTGTGTTTTATTAATTATAGTTTTATATCCATATAAGAAAACATGGCACAAGTCAATCTACAAAGTTTGTCCCTTATATCCAAGCTGGATGGAACAAACTATGTATCATGGTCTATGAAATGTAGTCTGCTTCTACGAAGAGAAGGTTTGTGGAACATAATTGAAAATCCACCAAACGTAGAAGAATGGGATCCAGAAGATGAAGAAGATAGATTAAAGATAGAAGAATTTATGCATAAAAATGAACACGCTATTTGCATAATTGCTTTAACCTTAACTGACAAGCAACTTGTTTATATCCACGGAGAGAAAACGGCTGTTGGGTGTTGGCAGAAGCTGAAGAGGATTTATGTTCGAGATAACGTTGGTGCTCACATAAATCTAACACGGAAGTTTTTCAGTACGCATCTCCAGACGAATGGTGATATGCTGAGTCATTTGAAAACTATGCAAAGCATTTTTCAAGAACTGCAAGAGAAAGAGCTTATTTTCTCTGAACAACACCAAGTCTACATAATTCTATCTTCCCTTAATGAAAGTTATGATAACTACGTAACTTCACTTGAAATTTTGCCAAAGGAAAGTTTAACTTTAACTGATATAACTGGCAGATTGATTGAAGAGGCCAGAAGAAGGCTTGAAAGAAATGAGTTAAGGAGGCAGCAACCTCAAAAAGAAGATAATGAATCTCCTACTGCATATGCAATTAAAAAGTGCTTTAATTGTGGAGGAAGAGGACATTTGGCAAGATTTTGTAAAAAGGCAAAGTGCCAGAACGCTTGCCAGAATACTAAAAGTTATCAAAATAAAAATAAAAATTTAGAGTTAGCCATGTATAGTAACGGAGCTGTAAAAAATAATTTATGGGTGGTTGACAGTGGAGCATCCCACTGTATAACAAATGATAACAAAAATTTTATTAAAATATCCAAGAGTACACAGCAGATATCGTTAGCCAATGGCTGGAAACTGAAAGCTAAAGGTCAAGGTATAGCATATTGTTCTTTTATAAAAGAGAATGTAAAAATGTTATATGTACCACAACTTAAGTTTAATTTAATTTCAGTTAGAATTTTGGTTAAACTAGGATATGTAGTTACTTTTAAAGGAGATAACTGCATAATTGAAAACGAAGATAAGAAAATTACTGCATCTTTAAGAGGTGAATTATATGTGTTAAATGATGATGGTTTAAAGGTGGCTAACACAGTTTATGAAAATAAGAAACCTCATGATGAATGTATTCACTTGTTACATCGAAGGCTAGGGCATTTAAATTTTAAAATGCTTAAGAAAACTGTTGAATTATCTAAGGGAATAAGTTTGAAACCTTGTAAGAAGTATTTGCAATGTAATGCCTGTAATCAAAGCAAAGCCAGGGTCACACCGGCTAATAGAGTTGATGGATTTACTACTAAAGAGCCTTTAGAAGTAGTATTTGCAGATTTAATAGGTCCGAAAAAACCAAGTGTAGGAGGAGCTTGTTACATATTAAGTATAATGGACCACTATTCTAGATATGGGTTTTGCTATTTAATGAAGAGCAAAACTGAAACGTATCAAAATCTCTTTAATTGGATAAAATTTGCTGAAAGGAAAACTAAAAAGAAATTAGTAACTCTTATAACATTAGGTATTCAACATAAAATGTCTGCACCATATAGGCCACAACATAATGCCTTTATAGAGAGAAGAGGCCAAACATTACAATCAATGGCACGAACTATGATGTCTGATTCAGGATTAACTGACAATTTGTGGGGAGAAGCAATAATGTGTGGTAATCATATATTAAATAATGTTGTTAATTCAACAACAGGTGAATTACCATTCACATTGTGGCATGGTACAAAACCTGATTTAAGTTACATGCACACATTTGGAGCACCAGCATGGGTGCATATCCCTTCACAACTTAGACAAAAAGGACAACATGAGCTAAAAGATTATTTTTTGTAGGATATAAATCTAATCATAGATCTTATAGATTCTGGGAACCAGGTACATCTAGAGTTTACACCAGTGCTAGTGCAAAATTCCTAGAACATGTAGGATGGAATAGATTAGAGCAAGATTTAAATAATGAAGTAATTATTGAACCCTACAAAAGGCAGAAAGATCAGATTAGTTATAAGAAGAGTCCAATTAAAGAAGAAGTCCATGAAGAGCAAATAGGACCAGAACAAGAGGAAACAGTTGATCAGGAAGAGTTAGATAATCAAGAAGAGTTAATAAATGAAAGTCCACCTGTAAGTCCTGTAATACCTAGACGTACTACACGTATAACTAGACCACCTGATAGGTATCAAGCAAGTATAGTTTGCCAAGTAACTCAAGTTCCAACTCGTGTAGATGAACTTAAGATGTATCCTGCTAAGGATCAGGAGAATTGGCAAAAGGCAATGGAAAAGGAACTAAATTCATTAAAGGTAATGAAAGTATATGAAGATGCTAAATTACCTCCAGGAGAAAAATCCATTGGGTGCAAATGGATATTTAAAGTAAAAACTGGAAATGATGGGACTGTTACCCATAAGGCTAGGTTAGTAGCTCAAGGATTTAATCAAACTGCATCTGATTACGATGAAGTTTTTGCACCAAGTCTTAAAGCAACATCTTTAAGAGCAGCTTTAGTGTGGGCAGCTAAGAAAAACTATGTCATTAACCATTTAGATGTAGAAACTGCTTATCTGCATGCAGCATTGCAGCACACTATATATTTAAGAAAACCAGCAGGTATAAAAGACAATAAAGTAAATAGTAATGATTGTTGGAAACTCAAAAAGAGTCTTTACGGGTTGAAACAATCTGGGTTTGAGTGGAACCAATATATTGTGAAAGAGTTAAACAATATAGGTTTTAAATCTGGTTTAGCAGATCCATGTGTGTTTAAAAGAGAAAATAATGGAACGGTGTCATTATTGTTATTATTTACAGATGATATTGCTTTGATAACTAAGACTAATAATGAAGCTAATGAGATTATATCATTATTAGCCAAAAAGATAAAATTAAAGCATTTAGGTGAAATTAAAAAGTATCTAGGATTGACAATTAACAAAACAAAAAATGGTTTTAAGATATCTCAAGAAGATAAAATTTGCCAATTAATTAAAACGTTTAAAATGGAACTTTGTAAACCGGCAAAGACTCCAATGAATCAGGAAGTTTGCCAAACTAATGATCAAAGTCCCAAATTTGATAAGTCCATATATCAATCTTTGATTGGCAGCTTATCATATATAAGCAATTGGTCAAGGCCAGATATAGCTTATAGTGTTAATCAGCTGGCACGTTTTAATTCAGACCCACATCAATGTCATTGGCAATCATTAAAGAGAATTTTAAGATATCTTAAAGGAACAATGAACCATGCATTGTATATAGAACCAAAGGGTGATTTGAGTCTTAGTGCCTATGCAGATGCAAGTTTTGCAACTGACATAAACACAAGAAAATCAACATCTGGGATGGCTATATTATTTGGTAAGACATTAATAGGGTGGAGGTCAATCAGACAACAGCATATTAGCTTGTCCACGATGGAAGCGGAATTTTCATGTCTGTCATTATTATGCACTGACTTAATTTTGTACAAACAGTTATTATTAGACATGGGTATAACTGTAAAAGATTCCATTATTGTGTACGAGGATAACCAAGCAGCTATACAGTTAGCTACTAGTATTGCTGTAAAAACTAGATCAAAACATTCTGATTTAAGATACTTAAATGTTAGAGAATCTGTAAAGAATGGGCTAATTAAATTGGAATACTGCATGACGGAAGAAAACATTGCAGACCAATTTACAAAAGCTCAAGGAGTAAGCAAGTTTAAAGAGAGTTGCAACAAATATGATTTAAAGATGTAAATAGTTATATTTATTATTATTTCCTAAAAGGGGAGAATGTTAGGGATAACATTGTTTTACCCTAACTGGTTTAGGTAAATAATAATATGTAATCATAGTTTATAAGTTAAAGTGTCTGCAACTTTAACTGTGGGATAGTAATTAAGGGAGTGGTTGTGAAAGCACTTTAAAAGAAGCAAGACTGCAGCTTGCTCTCTCTGGCTTTGATGATCCCTGATTACTGCTTGGAATCAAGACTGCATTGCTCGAACGGGAGAGAAACAAAGGACTGATTTGTAAGTGAACTGACATAGGATATTCTGCACGGACTTTGCTAACTGAATATCCCTGAATGGACTGACTAAATGATACATGACTATTGGACTGTTATTTTGACTATGCTATGAACTCATAATGGAATAAACTATATTTTTGATAGCACAAGCGTATCTGTTATTTTTACTGTATGTTAATAAACATACAAGCTTAGCTCACTCATTTATCTGTCTGCCTATCTGACTAACGCTGCACATTCTGTTTAGCTTGTCTCCCTAACCCTGGTTGGGGAACCCAGGCTTAACAGTCTTGATCTGCAGTGTTGTAACCGTCGGAACGGGGTCATCAATGGTCTCTGGAAGAGGTGCACGGCTCAATGCGTTGGCGTGGGGAATGGCCTTCCCCGGGTGATGTTGCAACTTGTAATTGTATGCCGCCAAGAATTCTGACCAGCGGGTCATTCTGGGAGATAATATATACGGTGTTGGCCAATCTCCCATGATTATTCCCAGCAAAGGTTTGTGGTCAGTCACTATGGTAAAGGCTCGACCATACACATATTCATGAAATGTCTTAACCGCGGATACTACAGCAAGGGCCTCCTTATCAATTTGACTGTAGTTGCGTTCTGTTTTTGATAACGTCTTTGAGAAATAGGCAACAGGGGCTTCATTACCGTTTGGCAAAACGTGACTTAAAATGGCGCCCACTCCGAATGGGGATACATCACACATGATCGTTAAAGGTAAAGTCTCGTTATACTGCATCAGGACAGCATCAGAAGTCAATAAATTTTTTACATGTTGAAACGCCTGTTCTTCTCTGTGTCCCCATACCCAGGTTTGTCCAATAAATGATGTAGGGGTGCAGCTACAGTTTATTTGTGAGGCAGGAAAACGTTATAAAAATTGATAAGGCCCAGAAAAGCCTGGAGGTCGGCCTTGTTCCGGGGTTTTGGGGCATTCTTGATTGCCCTGAGTTTGTTATCGGTGGGGTGAATGCCTTGACTATCAATTAAATATCCCAAAAATTCTACACGATCTGTACATAAATAACACTTGTTTTTTTTAACTTTGAGACCTGAGTCTTTAAATCTCTGGAGAACCAACCTCAGGCGTTCCTTTAGTATTTTCTGAGTTGGGGCTGCGATTAACACATCATCAAAATATGGGACAACACCTTTTATCCCTTGTAATAGCCTTTTCATCAAGCTTTGAAAGATTCCCGGGGCTACACTCACTCCGAACTGGAGTCGGTTACATTTAAATGCACTTCTGTGCATAACGATTGTTTGGACCTCTGCCGTTTTTTTGTCAACAGGCAGTTGTTGGTATGCCTGGGCTAAGTCTAGTTTAGCGAAGACTTTTCCACCCCCCAGGGAATGGAGGAGGTGTTGCACCACCGGTACCGGGTAAGCATTTTGTTGAAGGGCGTGATTCAGGGTGGCTCTGTAATCCCCACAAATTCTTATCGATCCATCCTGCTTGATGGGTATTATGATTGGGGTTTCCCAGGGAGAGTGGTTGGTTGGTTCTAACACCCAGCCGCTCGTCAATCTTTGGTTTAAGGGCAAATAGAACTTGACAAGGCTTAAGGCGGATGGGAGCTATTTCGGGATTGAGGTTAAACGATATTGGGGTCCCCTTGTACTCCCCTAATTTTTCTGCAAAGACGTCCTGGAATTCATGGACGAGGTCTTCTTCCCAATCGCTGCTGCAGGTTCGGTGAATGCCGGCTACTTCAATTCCAAGTGGAGCGAACCATTGGAGGCCTAACAAACTAGGCCGATCCTTGTCGATTACAGTCAGGGGTAGAAATGCTGTACGGTTCTTAAACGATACCCGGACTTGGCTGGATCCAACGACCGGGATTTGATTTCCTTGATAGTCCTTGAGTATGAGCCTTTGGAATCTGAGGTCTTGCCACCGGTTAGTAGGGATGAGCTGCTTGAGGGTCTTCCAGGAAACCATCGAGAGAGACAATCCTGAATTGACTTCCATCAGGCAGGGCTGGTTTTCGATGGCCACTTTCACCTGGATCTTTTTGGCGTCAAGAGATGAGGCGTGACCGATCGTGATCGTTTGGTGAGCCTCTTCTCGCTTCGTTGGGTGGTTTAGGGTTTTGTTTCTGTAGGAGTGGTTGTTCCATTGGTGGTTCACGAGTTCTTGCTTCACGGGATGACTTCCCGTCGGTTGGCGATAGTTAGCCCATCTTGAGAGCTGGCTGGGTCCTGGCTTGCTTCTGCAGACCCATCCTATAAGGCCTCTTTTCCCACACATATGGCAGAGCGCGTCGAGGAATTTGCATTCTGACCGGGGGTGGCTTACTACACATCCGGCACATTGGTACTGCAATTTCTGGCATTGGTCTCATTCAGACCGAAGTCGATGGACCTCTTCCTCATCGCTTTCTGATGATGATTTGAGGTCCTTGTGGTGGGCTATATCTAGCTGTCCCTCTGACTGAGGTGAAATTTCACAGGCTCATTGGCGAACTGGTGCGTGGGTGCAGCGCATTTGGGCAGCCGACTTCCTGGTTGCTTCTGCTGCAGTAGCTTCAGCTATGGCATCTTTAAGGCTAATGTCACCCTTCGCCATTAGTTTACTCTGACTGCCTGGTGCATCTAATCCCAGAACTATTCGATCTCTTAGGGCTTCTTCTAAGTCGGTAAACTCGCATAGGCCTCCCAGATTCTGGAGATCCGCGATGAAATCGCCCTTCTGCTGACTTCTCTGATAAAATTTATGCCTTCTCACAAGCGTTGGTACGGTCGGTGCATAGTGAGCCCTCAGCAGTGGTTCGAGGACGTCCCAGTCCATAGACTTTACTTCTGCCGGTTTTGCTAGTGCCTTGGCCATCTTGAATATGGTTGGCCTGCAATGAGTTAGGAATACTGTTCATTTCTTTCCGGTAGTGGCATCCTTCAAATTGTTGGTTTCCAGAAACATCTGGAAGCGATCCATATATGAGTCCCAGTCTTCTTGTGCCGGGTCGAATGGAGCGGGTGGTATGACGCTGCCGGACATGGTTCTGCCGTTGGTGCATTCAGCCACATGCTCGATTATGGTTCTTCGTTTTTTAGTAAGCTCTGACGTCTCCACATCCCATCCTCGTCGCCAGTGTTAAGTTCTGTGCATGGGTGCAAGAATGGAGACGAGCCAGTGAAACAGTGAACTTCAAACTCTTTATTTACATGTGAAATAGCTCAGCTCAATGGCCACGATGGGCCCCTTTATATAGGCAACTCTTAACTTATTTAACCAATGAAAACACAGGGAGCGCTAGCTCCATTAACCAATGGGAGAGGCTCGTTAATAGCCAATCAGATTCTCCTGAATGGACCAATCCGATGTCGCTATTATCGGCCAATCAGAACCCATCCAGAACCAGAACCCTGCACTTTGCTTCAAGCTCTTAATAATCTTTATTAAGTATTTATTGATTCACAGGGAATCAATACAGGGAAAGCAACAGCGGCGGGTACCAAAGGTGTCTGCAGCAAAGGTGTTTGGTGGGAGTAGGGAGCTCTCCGCGCTTTGCCATGATCACCCTTTAGGAGCGGCTGGTGGCAAGGAATTCCTAATGGCAAGTCTCCCACCCTTCCCCCTTATTTTGCATATCTTAAGATAGGCCTAAATTTTGGGGGAGGGGCTTAATTTGATTTTATGCCCAAAAAACATGCTGGGCCTTCCTATTGGTGGAGGCCGTATTGTTGGAGAAACACGGTAGGTCTCTTTTTTCTTTTTTCTTTTACAGATAAAAGATAATCAGAGTTGGAAGGGACCTTGTAGGTCATCTTGTCCAACTCCCCGCCCAAGCGGGAGATCCTATACCATTTCTGACAAATGGCAGTACAATCTCTTCTTGAAAGTCTCCAGTGATGGCACTCCCACAACTTCTGAAGGCAACTTCTGTTCCATGGGTTGATTGTTCTCACTGTCAGAAAGTTTCTCCTTATTTCCAGGTTGAATCTCTCCTTGATCAGTTTCCATCCGTTATTCCTTGTCTGGCCTATAGGCACTTTAGAAAATAGCTTGACCCCTTCCTCCTCTCTGTGGCAGCCCCTCAAATATTGGAAGACCGCTATCATGTCTCCCCTGGTCCTTCTCTTTACTAGACAAGCCATGCCCAGTTCCTGCAACCATTCTTCATATGCCTTAGTCTCCAGTCCCTTAATTATCCTGGTTGCTCTTCTCTGTACTTTTTCCAGAGTCTCAACATCTTTTTTATAATGTGGTGAACAAAACTGGATGCAGTACTCTAGGTGTGATCATACTAAGGCTTTATAGAGTGGTATTAGTACCTCCCTTGATCTCAATTGTATCCCTCTGTTAATACAATTTAGGATTGCATTGGCTTTTTTTGGCGGCTGCTGCACACGGCTGGCTCCTATTTAGCTGGTTGTCCACTAAGACTCCAAGATCTCTCTCATAATTACTGTTATTGAGCCTGGTTTCCCCCAGTCTATATGTGTACTTTTGGTTTTTCTTGCCTAAGTGTAGGACTTTACTTTTTTTCTACATTGAATTTCATTTTGTTAGATATGGCCCAGTGTTCTAGTCCAGGGGTCCCTAACCACTGGTCCCTGGAACAGTACCGGTCCGTGGATCATTTTTTACCGGGCCGCAAAGCTTGGGCACCACCATCTTGTTTCGACAGCGCTTCCGGATTTTCAGTTGCTTCTGGGTTTTTGGTTGGAAAATGCTTCCGGTTTTTCAGTTGGAAAGTGGCGTTTGGGTGCTTGCGCCTTAGTTTCATCGAAGGGGGTGGCGGCTTTGAACGAAGAACCGTCCCTATGGCAGTGGAGTCTCACGTTACTCAGGTACCGGTCCGTGGAAGAATAAATAATCGTGAAACCGGTCCCTGGTTTGAAAAAGGTTGGGGGCCACTGTTCTAGTCTTTCAAGATCCATCTGGATCTTGAGCCTATCTTCTTGGGGTTTAGCTATTCCTGCCAGATTAGTATTATCTGAAAATTTGATAAATTCCCCTTCTATTCCCTCATCTAAGTCGTTCATGAAGATACTGAAGAATACTGGGCCTAAGACAGAACCTTGTGGTTCCCATGGTTTCCATCATCCATGCTTTACACTAGGGGTCCCCAATCCCGGGCTATGGACCAGTCCATGGCCTGATAGGAATTGGGCCACATAAGTGATAAGCGAGTGAAGTAAAGCTTCATCTGCACATGGCACAGGTTGTAGGTTGCATGCAAAACTGTCCCCCGCCATCCCTGGAAAACTTGTCTTCCATGAAACTGGTCCCAAGTGCTAGAAAGGTTGGGGACTGTTGCATAACACCAAGTGATGGAAAATGTGTCACTTTCATGATTTATAATATCTTTCATGATTTATTTAGAAGATTTGGTGTGCCGAGGGCTAATTTGTTCTAGTGGTTAAGGAGCAGGCTACAAACCAGGAGACTGTGAATTCTAGAGCTGCCTTAGCATGACAGCCAGCTGGGTGACTTTGAGCCAATCACCAGGAGACTGTGAATTCAAATCCTGCCTTAGATATGAAAGCCAATTGGATGACTTTGGACCAATCACCAGGAACCCATGAGTTCTAGTCCTGCCTTAGGTATGAAAACCAACTGGGTGATTTTGGACCAGTCTTCCTCTCTCAGTTCAACTTACCTCACAGGGCTGTTGTGGAGAAAATAAGAGGAGGAAGGAGTATTAAGTACATTCGCTGACTTAAGTTATTTATAAAAATAATAAAGGCAGAAAAAATAAATATTAAAATCCTGAGACACTCCCATTTATATCCACGAAAACTTCATTATCTCAGAGGCTAATGTTTTCTTTCCAGTAAAATCCCATTTTCTCCAACTGTGCTCTTAGCTTTTACCTATTAATCATGTGATAAAATTGGGGGAAACATTTCCTTTAAGTAGACCACAGAATCAGGAATCCAGCAAGCTATGTGGGCAGGCTAGTATGGTATTTAAATATGGCTTTATTCTTTCCAGAAATAAAGAAGAAAAGAAAGGAATAATTTTGTGACAGAAATTATTGAACTTCCCCAGCACAAAGATGCATCATCAATTGTAAAATTTGCAGTCAAACATTCTGACACTGCAGGAGAAAAATACAATTTTCTCATGAACACAATTGCTGCTTGTGGCCGTGAATGGTGATATCAAGGTTGATACCAGCATGAAAATTTCACACCGTTCCTGCAACAATGATGGATCCATTTCTTTGTAGAGTATGACAGAACCCTTCAAGAGAGGTGACCAAAACAAAAGTTAGCTTAATTGTACAGGTAGTCCTTGATTGACGATTACAATTGAGCCCAACATTTCTGTGGCTAAGGGAGACATTTGTTAAGTGAGTTCATGAGTTTGGCCCCACTTTACGACCTGTCTTGCCACAATTGTTAAGGGAATCTTTGCAGTTGTGAAGCGAGTAACACGGTTGCTAAGTGAATCTGGTTTCCCCATTGCTTGTCAAAAGGTCGCAAAAGGGACCACATTCCAGTTGAATAACAGAATTGGAAGGGACCTTGGAGGTCTTATAGTCCAACACCCTGCTTGTGCAGAAAACCCAGTTTCAAGAAATGACAATAAAGTTGTCTTATCTTATCTTAACATCTTATCTAACAAATGGTTGTCCTTGTCCAGTCTTTCGCCAAGTCAGAAAGCTCAAACTGCCCAAGGAGCTGCCGATCCAGTTCTACAGAGGAATTACTGCACCTCTATAACTGTCTGGTTTGGTTCTGCAACCCAACAGGACAGACACAGACTTCAGAGGATAATTAGGACTGCAGAAAAAACAATTACTACCCACCTGCCTTCCATCAAGGACCTGTATATACTGCACGAGTCAAAAAGAGGGCTGTGAAAATATTTACAGACCCCTCACATCCCGGACATAAACTGCTTCAACTCTCCTTCCCACAAAATGATGCTATAGAGCCCTGCACAGCAGAACAAGAAGAGTTTTTTTCCCTGAATGCCATCACTCTGCTAAACAAATAATCCTCTCAACACTGTCCAACTATTTATAAAGTCTGCACTACTATTACTATTAATCTTCTCATCACTCCTTATCGCCCATCCCCTCCCACTTGTGACTGTAGGACTGTAACTTTGTCGCTTGTATCCTTATGATTTATACTGACTGTTTCCAAGTATTATTGGATTGCTTATTGTACCCTGTGGCTATTAAGTCTTGTATGTGATGATTCTTGACTCTTGACAAATGTCTCTTTTCTTTTATGTACACTGAGAGCATTTGCACCAAGACAAATTCCTTGTGTGTCCAATCACACTTGGCCAATAAAGAATTCTATTCTATTCTATTCTATTCTATTCTATTCTATTCTATTCTATTCTATTCTATTCTATTCTATTCTATCCTATTCTATTCTATTCTATTCTATTCTATTCTATTCTATTCTATTCTATTCTATTCTTATTGTACCCTATGACTATCATTAAGTGTTGTACCTGATGGTTCTTGACTCTTGATGGAGGTCTCTTTTCTTTTAGGTATACTGAGAGTATTTACACCAAGACAAATTCCTTGTGTGTCCAATCACACTTGGCCAATAAAGAATTCTATTCTATTCTATTCTATTCTATTCTATTCTATTCTATTCTATTCTATTCTATTCTTATTGTACCCTATGACTATCATTAAGTGTTGTACCTTATGATTCTTGACTCTTGACGAATGTATCTTTTCTTTCATGTACACTGAGAGCATTTGCACCAAGACAAATTCCTTCTGTATCCAATCACACTTGGCCAATAAAGAATTCTATTCTATTCTATTCTATTCTATTCTATTCTATTCTATTCTATTCTATTCTATTCTATTCTATTCTATTCTTATTGTACCCTATGACTATCATTAAGTGTTGTACCTTATGATTCTTGACTCTTGACGAATGTATCTTTTCTTTCATGTACACTGAGAGCATTTGCACCAAGACAAATTCCTTCTGTGTCTAATCACACTTGGCCAATAAAGAATTCTATTCTATTCTATTCTATTCTTATTGTACCTTATGAATATCATTAAGTGTTGTATGTGATGATTCTTGACTCTTGACGAATGTATCTTTTCTTTCATGTACACTGAGAGTATTTGCACCAAGACAAATTCATTCTGTGTCCAATCACACTTGGCCAATAAAGAATTCTATTCTATTCTATTCTATTCTATTCTATTCTTATTGTACCCTATGACTATTATTAAAGCGTTTTATTTTATGATTCTTGACTCTTGACGAATGTATCTTTTCTTTCATGTACACTGAGAGTATTTGCAACAAGACAAATTCCTTCTGTGTCCAATCACACTTGGCCAATAAAGAATTCTATTCTATTCTATTCTATTCTATTCTTATTGTACCCTATGACTATCATTAAGTGTTGTACCTTATGATTCTTGACTCTTGACGAATGTATCTTTTCTTTCATGTACACTGAGAGTATTTGCACCAAGACAAATTCCTTCTGTGTCCAATCACACTTGGCCAATAAAGAATTCTGTTCTATTCTATTCTATTCTATTCTATTCTATTCTATTCTATTCTATTCTATTCTATTCTATTCTATTCTATTCTTATTGTACCCTATGACTATCATTAAGTGTTGTACCTTATGATTCTTGACTCTTGACGAATGTATCTTTTCTTTCATGTACACTGAGAGTATTTGCACCAAAACAAATTCCTTCTGTGTCCAATCACACCTGGCCAATAAAGAATTCTCTTCTGTCCTGTCCTGTCCTGTCCTATCCTATTCTTTCCTATCCTATCCTATCCTATCCTATCCTATCCTATCCTATCCTATCCTATCCTATCCTATCCTATCCTACTCCATTCTATTCTATTCTAATTTTATTCTATTCTATTCTATTCTTATTGTACCCTATGACTATCATTAAGTGTTGTACCTGATGATTCCTGACTCTTGACGAATGTATCTTTTCTTTCATGTACACTGAGAGTATTTGCACCAAGACAAATTCGTTCTGTGTCCAATCACACTTGGCCAATAAAGAATTCTATTCTATTCTATTGTATTCTATTGTATTCTATTCTATTCTATTCTTATTGTACCCTATGGATATTATTATCCATTGTGTTGTATCTTATGATTCTTGACTCTTGACGAATGTATCTTTTCTTTCATGTACACTGAGAGTATTTGCACCAAGACAAATTCCTTCTGTGTCCAATCACACTTGGCCAATAAAGAATTCTATTCTATTCTTAAAAATCTCCAGTTATGGAGCACTCACAACTTCTGAAGGCAAAGCAGTTCTATTGGTTCATTATTCTCCCTGTCAACAAGTTTCTCCTTAGTTCCAGGTTGCTTCTCTCCTTGATGAGTTTACATCTGTTGCTTCTTGTCTTGCCCTCAGGAGCTTTGCAGAAGAGGTTGACCTCCCACCCTTCTTTGTGGCAGACCCTCGAATATTGGAACACTGCTATCATATCATGCTCAGTTCTTCTTCTCATTAAATTAGTCATACCCAATTCCAGCAACCATTCTTCCTATGTTTTAGCCTCCAGCCCCCTAATCATCTTTATTGCTCTTCTCTGCACTCTTTTTAGAGTCTCAACATCTTTTTAATATCGTGGCAACCAAAATATTCCAAGCGTGGCCATCAATCAGGTCCAGCCTCATTTCTTCTCAGCAATCTCCAAATTGATTCCCACTCCAGGGCAACTGTGGAGTCAAAGTATATCTTTTTTCACTTTTTCTGTATAAAGAAAGGATAACATTGGTAACCATGGAGAAGAAGTAATAAAAATTATTTCAACTGTGTTAGGAGCCATATGTTTGTGGAGAAACACGGGAAACATCATGCTTTGCCACCTGGAAAACTCCATATGGATGCATTGGTAACATCTAAAATTTATGAACCTTTTTGCTGAGAAGGCACAAAAGAGGGAAAATGTTCTACAAAGTTAATAAACTGAGAAAGCTACAACTCAGAAAACAAACAAAATGTAAAGGAAATAATTTAAGATGACACTTCCTCTATAGATGTTGTTGTAATGAATAAGAAGAACAACTAAGTCTTGTCATTTGGCTCCCTAATATTTATTTATTTATTTGATTTGTCAATCACGTACAAGATAATAGGTATAAGTATAAACATAGTTATGAGTACATGAAATGGATACATATAAGGAAAATTAAAAGAAACAATAGGACAGGGACAGTAGGCATGTTATGCACTTATGCACACCTCCTACAGACCTCTTAGGAAAGGGATGAGGTCAACAGTAGACAATCTAAGGCTAAAGTTTTTGGGGTTTGGGGAAGAAACCACAGAGTTAGGTAAAGTATTCCAGACATTGACTACTCTGTTGCTGAAGTTGTATTTCCTGCAATCAAGTTTGGTGCGGTTAACCTTGAGTTTGTATCTATTGTTTGCTCTTGTGTTGTTATGGTTGAAGCTGAAGTACTCATTGACTGGTAGGACATTGCAATGTATGATTTTACATACCACACTTAGATCGGACCGAAGGTGATGTAGTTCTAGGTTTTCTAGGTCTAGAATTTCAAGTCTGGTGGCATAAGGTATTCTGCAACGAGTAGAGGATTGGAGAGCTCTTCTTGTGAAATATTTCTAAACTTTCTCAACTGTGTTAATATCAGATACGTAATGTGGGTTCCAGACTGATGAGCTGTATTCGAGTATTGGTCTAGCAAATGTTTTGTATGCTCCAGTTAGTAGTGTGATATTACCAGAGAAAAAGCTACATAGGATTAGTTGACAACTCTTAATGCCTTTTTGGCTATGTAGTTACAGTGGGCTCTAGCACTTAGATATGTGGGATAAGTTTTTGAAGCATGAATTGAGTGTTGTTTAACTCCGGAGGAATAATAAGAGAATAACAGAGTTGGAAGGGACCTTAGAGGTCTTCTAGTCCAACCCCCGCTCAAGCAGGAGATCCTTTACCATTTCAGACAAATGGCTGCCCAATCTCTTCTTAAAGATCTCCAGTGGTTTTCACAATATATAGAAAACAATGCAGAACACTCAAGTGATTGCTAATGTTCTGTTTGAGTAAAACTCAAATAATTTTAATTCACCTTTCAGCCATCATCAGTGTTATCTCTTGGAATAGTGGTCAAGCTGCTGCCTAGATGTCAGGAGTTCTAGTCCTGCTTTGGGCTGGTGACTTGGGACCAATCACCAGAAACCTGTGAGTTCTGGTCCTGCCTTGGGCATGAAAGCCAGGTAGGTATTTGGGGCTAATCACCAGGAGCCTGGGAGTTCTAGTTCTGTCTTAGGCATGAAAGCCAGATAGGTAATTTGAGGCTGATTGCCAGGAGCCTGGAAGTTCTAGTCCCGCCTTAAGCATGAAAGCTGGCTGGATGGCTTTGGATCAGTCCTTTCTCTCAGCCCAACCCACCTCACAGGGTTGTTGTGGAGACAATAGGGCAAGAAAGAAGTATTATGTATGTTCATCATGGAATTACCTGTAAAATAATAAAGGTGAAATTAAAATCTAATAAAGAAATAATGTATTGCCCCACAGAGTGACAGAGCATGTACTGTACAGAGTGGTGAAGAGCATTTAGAGCAAAGTTTGCAACCATTTTCTGAAGAAATGGAGTTGGTTTTTGGAATTGGTCTCTATGTAGCCACTGAATAGCTCTGACTCCTCATCCAGTTGATCATTGGCTCTTGTTTAAAAAGTAATAGTGTCCAGGCTTCACAACTTCCATTTCAAGGGGGTTGTGGGGAAGCCTGAAGGATGTAATATGGCTTAGTCACTGGAACCAGAGGTTTTGTCTTCCAAAGCTTTTGGACTCGTGCTGGAGCTCATCAGGGAACTTCAGGTGGGAGATACTTCCATTGTAATCTACCAGACAGCCATCAAGACACCCCAATCAACATCTAAAAAGCCAGACGCAACAGGTGCCATATAAATACAAAGATGATTAGGGGACTGGAGGCTAAAACATATAAAGGATAGTTGCTCGAACTGGGTATATCTAATCTGATGAAAAGAAAGACTAGGGGTGACATGATAGCAGTCTTCCAACATCTCAGGAGTTGCCACAGAGAAGAGGCAGTCAAGATATTCTCCAAAGCAGTGGTCGCCAACCGGTGGTTCGCGGCCCACTGGTGGTCCACGAGAAAATTTTGGTGGTCCACAGAGAAATGTCACTCCCAAAGCAATTAATCCAGGCCGCGTGGGAATAAAAGGCTGCGCCGCCCACATGGCCCATGGGAACACAAGGCTTGTGTCACTTGTGTTACAAACAACACAAGGTAGTGAGGGGAGAGGGAAAAGAGTGCCTCACCTGGCCACTGGGCTGCTTCTTTCCGCTTCTTTCTTCTTCTGTTTTTGGCTGCACGCAAGGAAAGCAGCGAAAGTCTTTCTTTCTCTCCCCCAAACTCTGTCAGAAATGAGTCTTTGGGACCCTGCAAGGCCTCCTGCTCCAAGAGGCTGCACTGGCAAAGACTCATTTTTGGTGGAGTTTGGGAGAGAGAAAGAAAGACTTCTGCTGCTTCTGCTGCTTTCCTTGCATGAAGGCAAAAGTCTCTCTCTCTCTCTCTCTCTCTCTCCCCCTGAGAACGGAGCTGAAGATGGTATCCTGCGATCCCAAATAAAGAATGATTGACTGGTAGGAAAACAGGGTGGGGAATTTTCCTGCAGACTTTTGAGGGGATTTTTCCAGGGTCTCTGGTCCATGGGATTTAAAATTATGAGTTTAGTGGTCCCTGAGGTCCAAAAGGTTGGCGACCTTTGCTTCAAAGCTCCTGAGGGCAGAACAAGAAGCAACTGATGGAAACTCATCAAGAAGAAAAGTAACTTAGAACCTCGGAGAAATTTCCTGACAATGCGGACAATTAATCAGTGGAACAGTTTGCCTTCAGAAGTTGTAAATGCTCCAACACTGGAAGTTTTAAAGAGGATATTAGATAATCATTTGTCTGAAGTGCTGTAGAGTTTCCTGCCTAAGCAGGGGGTTGGACTAGAAGACCTCCAAGGTCCCTTCCAACTCTGTTTATCCTATCCTATCTTACCCTACCCTACCCTACCCTATCTCTATCTCTATGTCTATGTCTATGTCTATGTCTATCAGTGGTGGCATTCAATTTTTTTACTACCGGTTCTGTGGGCGTGGCTTGGTGGGTGTGGCAGGGGAAGAATATTGTAAAATCTCCAGTCAGAAGAGATATTTGCCGGTTCTCCAAATTACCTAAAATTTCCACTATCGGTTCTCCAGAACTGGTCAGAACCTGCTGAATACCACCTCTGATGTCTGTGTGTATTTCTATTTCTATTATTTCTATGTCTATGTATCTCTATTATTTCTAGTTCTATTATTTCTATGT
The DNA here is from genome assembly GCA_033807585.1 of Hydrophis major. Taxonomy (NCBI): domain Eukaryota; kingdom Metazoa; phylum Chordata; class Lepidosauria; order Squamata; family Elapidae; genus Hydrophis; species Hydrophis major. Next base: position 258,182,337 of record CM066330.1, read on the forward strand.
CTATGTATCTCTATCATTTCTAGTTCTATTATTTCTATGTCTATGTATCTCTATCATTTCTAGTTCTATTATTTCTATGTCTATGTATCTCTATCATTTCTAGTTCTATTATTTCTATGTCTATGTATCTCTATTATTTCTAGTTCTATTATTTCTATGTCTATCTATCTCTATCATTTCTAGTTCTATTATTTCTATGTCTATCTATCTCTATCATTTCTAGTTCTATTATTTCTAGTTCTATGTCTATGCGTATTTCTATTTCTATTCCTATTTCTATTATTTCTAGTTCTATTATTTCTATGTCTATGTATCTCTATTATTTCTAGTTCTATTATTTCTATGTCTATGTATCTCTATTATTTCTAGTTCTATTATTTCTATGTCTATGTATCTCTATTATTTCTAGTTCTATTATTTCTAGTTCTATTATTTCTAGTTCTATGTCTATGTCTATTTCTATTATTTCTATGTCTATTTCTATTATTTTTATTTCTATTATTTCTATTTCTATTATTTCTAGTCCTATTCTAAATACCATACACAGAGCATGTACTCGGCTAGAGAGAAGTTATTTGAAAATGGGCTCCAGCACGTGTCCTAAAGCTTGGAAGACAAAAACCTCTGGTTTCGGTGACCGACCCAGATTGGATCCTGAAACATTATCTAGGGAACATGTATATTTGCCTTCATTCATGGAACAAGAAAAACTTCTCTCTGAAGACCAAGGATCATACGTCCTAATTGCTCAATGTTCTCTTCTCTGGGAGTTAAGAAAGAAAATGATAATGTCAAAGCATTGGCCTTGCACTGAGAGATCTCCAGCTGTTTTAATGAGGGACGATTATGCTGACTCAATAACCATGATAAATGGTTCATCATTCTGTCCATGGAATTATCTTCGTCTCCTGCTATGTGAGTGTACCGAAAAATTATACTTTCTGCATGAGTTTTGGATGAGAGAAGTGTTCCAATATCTCAGAGGCTGCCACAAAGAAGAGGGGGGTCAACCCATTCTCCAAAAGAACATGAAGGAGGGAACAAGAAGCAACGGATGGAAGCTAATCAAGGAGAGAAGCAACTTGGAACTAAAGAGACATTTCCTGACAGTCAGAACAATTAGTCAGTGGAACAACTTGCCTCCTGGAGTTGTGGTTGCTCCATCATTGAGATTTTCAAGAAGAGATTGGACAATCATCTGTCTGGAATGATCTGAAGTCTCCTGCTAGAGCAGCTGGCTTAGACTAGAAGACCTCCAAGGTCCCTTCTGTTATGGACTAAGCCAACGCAGCAGTAACAACCCTAAATAGCTTTACTTTACAGCAGGCTTGTAATCCTGCACTTCTCATTGGCCCGCGAATAGCGAGTCATGTTTGGTCGTTTCTGGCCAGTCTGATTGGCTGTTAACAGGCCCCTCTGATTGGACGCTTGTGAAAGCGGTAAACTCAAACCATTGGTTGTTTTGACAGCAGCCAGCTCTATAAAAGAGCTGCTGCTGCCCAAGTATTTGCTCTGTTCTTTCTTTACAATAAAGAGTTGAAGTCACCGTTCGATGTCTCATCTCCGTTCCTTGCGCCCATGCCCAGGACTTAACACTGGTGCTGAAGGTGGGATGCGGAGACAATAAAGCTGACTAAGTATGCATCAAACAAGACAGAGCACGTGGCTGAAGAGCGCACGCAACAAACGGCAAGATGACCAGCGGTGCCATACCACCTGCTCCATTCGACCCAGCAACCGAAGACTGGGACTCGTATATAGATCGCTTCCAGATGTTCCTAGAGACCAACGATTTAAAAGATGCTATGCCTGGCAAGAAACGAGCGGTGTTCCTGACTCATTGTGGCCCTGCCGTTTTCAAAATGGCTAAAGCACTTGCAAAACCGGCGGAAGTGAAGACCATGGATTGGGATACCCTCACCCCAATCCTCCGGGCCCATTATGCACCCGCAGTACCTATACTGATACGAAGACAATAGTTTTACCAGAGGGACCAACGGAAGAAGGAGAGCGTTGGGGATTTCGTAGCCGACCTCTGGAACTTAGGAGGCCTTTGTGGTTTTGCAAACCTTGAGGAAGCCCTGAGAGACCGCATAGTTCTGGGATTAGATGCACCGCATGTGCAGAGTAAACTTATGCGAAAGGAGACATCAGCCTTGCAGATGTCATTGCCAACGCTACTGCCACAGAAGCAACCAGGAAGTCAGCCGCTCGAATGCACCGAGCGAACGCACCGCTTCACCAACTCGCTAATGATAGCCCACTCACTGCTGAGAAGCACGCTATCACCACCCATCACGAAGACCTCGAGTCATCCTCAAACAGTGAGGAAGAGGTCAACCGGCTCTGCTCGGAACAAGAGCAAAGGAACCAGAGACGTCCGCGCCAATATACTGGTTGTGGGGCAAACCACCCGGGATCGGACTGCAAATTCCTCGACGCACTCTGCCGTACCTGTGGGAAAAGAGGCCACATCGCGAAGGTCTGCAGAAGCAAGCGAGAGTCCAGTTCCAGCCGAAGGGAGAACAACCTCCACCGGGAGACAGGCAAACCTCCTGAGAATCGGGACCGCCTGAATCACCAATGGAACAACCACTACTACCACAGAAATCGAGCACCTGCCTCTTCAACAAGACGAGAAGAGGCCCACCAAACCATTATTATCGGCCACGCTTCATTGTTCGATGCAAGAAAGATCCGCATAAGGGTTACTATTGAGAATCGACCGTGCGTGATGGAAGTCGATTTGGGATCATCCCTATCGATGGTATCCTGGAAAACCCTCAAACAGCTGATCCCTGCCATCTGCCACCAAGACCTCAGAACTCAACAAATCATCCTAAAAGACTACCAGGGAAACAGAATTCCAGTTGTCGGTTCCAGCCATGTCCAAGTATCCTTCAAGGACCGCACCGCGACGCTTCCCCTGACTGTCATCAATCGTGACCAACCCAGTTTGTTAGGGTTACAGTGGTTCACCCCACTTGGGATTGAACTAGCTGGCATACACCAAACCAGAAGCGACGACTGGGAAGAGGCCCTCATCCAGGAATTCCAGGAAGTGTTCACAGGAACATTAGGCAAGTACAAGGGGACCCCTATATCATTTAATCTCAGCCCCGATGTAGCTCCCATTCGGCTTAAGCCTCATCGGGTGCCTTTTGCCCTCAAGACGAAGATCGATGAGCAACTAGATAAACTGACAGCCCAGGGCGTATTGGAACCGATTGACCATGCCCGCTGGGAAACTCCAATAGTAACGCCCATGAAGCCAGATGGTTCGTTAAGAATTTGTGGGGATTACCGGGCCACCCTAAATCATGCTCTTCAACAGAGCGCTTACCCAGTACTGGTGGTCCAACACCTTCTTCATTCCCTGGGTGGTGGAAAAATATTTGCAAAATTGGACTTAGCTCAGACATACCAGCAACTACCTGTAGACGCGACAACTGCAGAAGCCCAGACAATAGTTACACATAGAGGCGCCTTCAAGTGCAACAGACTCCAATTCGGAGTAAGCGTGGTGCCTGGCATTTTCCAAAGTTTGATGGAGAGACTATTACAAGGCATAAAAGGTGTCGTGCCTTATTTTGATGACGTCCTAATAGCTGCCCCCACTAAAGAGTTATTAGTACAACGACTCAGAAAAGTTCTTCAGAAATTTAAAGACGCTGGTCTGAAGGTAAAAAAGGACAAGTGTCAACTTTGTAAGGAGAGAGTGGAGTTCCTGGGATACCTTCTCGACAGACAGGGAATCCACCCCACCGAAAAAAAACTAACCGCAATCAAAAACACCCCGAGACCTAGGAATAAGACAGACCTCCAAGCCTTCCTGGGACTCATTAACTTTTATAACATCTTCTTGCCCCAGAAGGCGACCATAGCCGAGCCCCTACATAGACTTCTTGACAAAAAGGCTTCCTGGGTCTGGGGACCGTTTGAAGAACGGGCATTCCAACAAGTAAAAGACCTTTTAACCTCCGATCTGTATTAATGCAATACAATGAGACTCTACCCTTGACGGTTACCTATGACGCCTCACTATTTGGAGTGGGAGCCATTTTAAGCCATGTCCTACCAAATGGGAATGAGGCACCTATTGCGTTCTTTTCGAGAACTTTGTCTTAGACTGAAAGGAACTATAGTCAACTTGATAAAGAGGCTCTCGCTATTGTATCCGCAATTAAACGTTTCCATGAATATGTGTATGGGAAACCCTTTGCCATAATTACAGACCACAAGCCGCTACTTGGTATTTTGGTGGGAAACAAACCAACTCCCCATACCTTATCACCAAGAATGACACGTTGGTCAGAATTTTTAGCCGCCTATGATTACCGATTGCAACACCGCCTGGGGAAAACCATTCCCCATGCTGACGCTTTGAGCCACTCTCCACTACCAGACATCATAGAGGACCCAGCTCCAACCTTAGCCATATTGCAAATCGAAACCTTCAAATCACCTCCACTGACCACTCGAGACATCACCTTAGAAACAAAAAAAGACCCTGTTTTGGCACGAGTCCTCAGCTGGGTGGAACGGGGTTGGCTGGTCAGCGCACCCAATGACACGTTCAAGCCATTCAGGAATCGACAGACAGAGCTATTCTCCCAAAAGGGCTACATCGTGTGGGGAGACAGAGTTGTAATCCCAGAGAAATTGCAACATAAGGTATTAAAAATGTTGCACGATGGACATCCAGGCATCGTGTGGATGAAGGCATTGGCCAGGAGTTACACATGGTGGCCTTGGTTAGACAAACAGATAGAGACCAGGGTAGCAAAGTGCAGCAAATGCCAGGAGACTCATTCTACTCCCCCCAAAACTTCCCCAACTCAGTGGGAAATGCCTCAAGGCCCTTGGTCCCGTATCCACATTGATTTTGCGGGACCCACAAGAGGACACACTTTCCTCCTAACAGTGGATGCCTATTCAAACTGGTTCGAAGTCCACAAGATGAAAAGCACCACCACAGAGGTGGTCACTAAAAAGCTGAATAAGCTATTTGCTATCCACGGATTGCCGGATGTCCTGGTCTCCGATAATGGCCTCCAATTCACTGCCCTGCCATTCGAACAGTACCTGGCAGATTGGGGCATCTGCCATGCCTTAACATCGCCAGCCCACCCTGTGGCAAATGGTAGGGCTGAGCGAATGGTTCAATTTGTAAAAAAGACTTTGCACAAAATGGACCACGGTGACATTGACGACAAAATAAACCGGATACTTCTCCTCCAGCACATAACCCCAAACAGTATCACGAACAGAACCCCAGCTGAACTCCTGATGAGCCGGAAACTTCGCTCGCATCTCGATCACCTCCACCCAAACTACACGCCTGAACAACTCCCAGGATCCAGCAGCAAGTGTCAGGCATTCCAGGAAGGTGACCCTGTGTTTGCAAAAAACTTCTTGGGCGACCCATTGTGGGTCCCCGCTACCATAACGGAACTTACAGGACCCCGATCCTATCGCCTACAAACTGCAGATGGTAAGATGTGGAAGCACCACAAAGACCAACTCCGTTCCAGATTAGCACCTAGTCCTATTTCAGCCCCTGAATCTCTAGCTGGGGGGGGGAGGGACATTGAGGAGGCCGAAGAAGAAATAACAATCGAAACCCAACAGTCTACACAACCAACCAGGGGATACTCACCGTCAGAAGGAGAACCGAGCCAGGGAGTGGCCTCGCTGCGTGACAGCACTGCGATGGAAACAGATCCAGGGAACCTGGAAGACAGCACTGGCGTAAGCAGGGAAAGCAGCCCAGGACCATTCGAAGGAACAGCGGGACCATTTTCACCATCCAACCCAGCTAGCAGCCCACCGGAACCAGAGCCAGGACAGAAACCGGTGGAACAGTGGAGGTCAAGCAGACAGGTGAAGCGACCTGCCTATTTATGAGAATACGTCATCCCACCCCTCAGACGGAACCTAGGGGGGAGGGATGTTATGGACTAAGCCAATGCAGCAGTACAACCCTAAACAGCTTTACTTTACAGCAGGCTTGTAATCCTGCACTTCTCATTGGCCCGCGAATAGCGAGTTGTGTTTGGTCATTTCTGGCCAGTCTGATTGGCTGTTAACAGGCCCCTCTGATTGGACGCTTGTGAAAGCGGTAAACTCAAATCATTGGTTGTTTTGACAGCAGCCAGCTCTATAAAAGAACTGCTGCTGCCCAAGTATTTGCTCTGTTCTTATTTTACAATAAAGAGTTGAAGTCACTGTTCGATGTCTCGTCTCCGTTCCTTGCGCCCATGCTCAGGACTTAACACCTTCCAACCATGTTATTTTGGCTAGGACTGCTGCTTTGCTTTAAGCCTTAAGTGAACCCGTGTCAGAGCTTCGGCATGAAAGGCAGCGGGGTGACTTGGGGCCGATCATCAGGAGCCTGGGAGTCCTCGTTGCACCTTAGACATGACAGTTGACTGGGTGAACTGAGTTCCTTTCTTTCTCCTTGGGTGAAATGTCCATTTCTCCCAAATGGAGATGGAAATGGATTTTTCAAACTGTGGCTCTTAAGAATTGGGTATCCCAGTTCATCACCAGCCATTGCGGTGGAAGATAAGGGAGATGGGGATGAGGATAAGGGTGGGCTTGACAAATTTAAGTAACGGGTTCTCTGTCCGGTTGCTGGGCAGGTGTGTCCATGGTGGGCATGGTTTAGTCAGCCTCTTGCACCATGGGGGGGGGGGGTTTGCCCTCCCTGGACTCCAGAAGCTTTTCTCGAGCCTCTGGGAGGGACGAAAATGGCCTCCCCTGAGCTCCAGAGGCTTGACGGAAGCCAGAAACAGGCCCATTTCCGGCCTTCCTGAACCCCTGGGAGGCCCATTTTGCACCTTCCCTGAGCCTCCACCTGTTCCCTGTGCTTACCTGCACCCAAAACGGGCTGCGTGGGGACTCTTGGGAGGGGAGGGGTGAGTGGGGCCAGCCAGGAGTGGGTTTCCATTCATAAAACATCCCTATGCCTGTTTTAGTACCCTGTTTCTCCAACGATACGGCCACCCCCAATAGGAAGTCCCAGCATATTTTATAGGCATGAAATGAAATTAAGTCCCTCTCCCCAAATTAAGGCCTATATTAAAACATGCGAAATGGGGGGGAATGGTGGGGGGGGCTTGCTGTTAGGAAGTATTTTTGTGCCCCGCCAATGCCGAGGTCAACATCCAAGCCATCACCACTCACCCGCCCAAAGATGCAAAGGGGGGTAATTAAGTCACCCCCGAAAAGATGGCCTAGCCATTTTTTCGGGGCTCAAAAAAAATAAAACCTGGCCTTATTATATGAGAAACACGGTAGTTGCTATAAAATGGGGGGTGGGTGGGGGGGAGAGGAAGGAAATCTGGAAGAGCAGTGTATCAGTTTGAAAGCGAAAGTACATTCCAACTCTTATCTTTAAAAGATTGTAACTAAAATACTGGAGCTTTTGCCCATGAAGATATGTAATTGGAGAACATGATTGATGACATCCAGCCCATGAAGTTGCTCAATGGGAGAATCTGGTTTAGGAGACACCCGGGGGGGGAGGGGGGAAACAGGGTCACAGGGGACTGTAAATGATGTAGGCCAGAGTTGGCTTCATACAGGGCAGGGCCAGGATGTCGCCTCTAATGAATCCTTTGAAAGTTTTTGAAGTTTGGCTCGAGAATCATGATTTAATTAGAACGATTGCTGGAATCCTGAGAGTGGGATGTGTGGGGTTCTCTGAACTGCACAGAATCTTAGCTAGGGACTCTCCTGGACCCCTGCGAACCCCCAGCAGCCCAGTCCTGGATGAGGAGACTGAGAACCAGAAAAATTGGGCAGATTGTTCTCTATTGTTTTCCGGTTCCAGATAGATGCTTCAACTTAAGATGAAAACTGTGTCTGAGCATGTTATGTTCAAACATAGAAAACAGACAAGAGGTACACCTAAGCTCCTTCCACACCTAAATAATGCTAACTCATAAGGTTTTCCCTGTCTCTACTAGCCTGCCTTAAATACAGTAATTATATAAATGGTCCCGAAGGTGCTTTCTCAGGAGGCAACTGGACTTTCTTGTTTTTTTCTTTGAAGATGTTTTGCTTCTCATCCAAGAAGCTTCTTCAGCTCTGAAGAACCATGATCTGGATGACTGAGAATCTCCGTAGATATATAAATGGAGGTTTAGCTTTCGAAAAGTCATAGAATCATAGGGCTGGAAGGAACCTTGGAGGTCTTCTAGTCCAACCCCCTGCTCAAGCAGGAAACCCTACACCCCTATTGGTGAACCTATGGCACGCATGCCAGAAGTGGCACGCAGAGCCATTTCCCCCAGCACATGAGAGCTCACTCCGAAGAACCCCACTGCGCATGCACAGCTGATTGTATCTGGCATGCATGCACAAGGGGTGTGTGACGCTGCTGGGGGGGGGGTCGTGCATGTATATGCAGATGGATGGCACGGGCGTTGATGCACAGCATATTGCAGGAGTGATTGCGTATGCATGTGCAGATGTGCGGCGGGATTATTTGCAGATGCACAGAGGCGCAGCATGCTACAGGGTGATCACACACGCATGCACAGGGGGGAGGAGTGGGCCCAGCATGCATTGCCTTCTGGGTCCTGCCATGCGCAAGTGAGTGCATGAACGCACGCACAATTATCGGTATGGGAGCCAAAAAAGGTTTGCCACCACTGCCCGACACCATTTCAGACAAATGGTTATCCAATCTCTTCTTAAAACCCTAAAGCATCTACAATCTCTGGAGGCAAGCGTTTTTGCTGATGAGTTGTTCTCACTGTCAGCAAATTTCTCCTTACTTCCAGTCTGGATCTCTCTTTAATCATTTTCCATCTGTTCCTTCTTCAGGTGCTTTTTTAGAAGAGGCCAATCCCTCCTTCTCTGTGGCAGCCTTTCAAGTACTGGAAGACAGTTGCCATATCTTAATCCTTCTCTTCAGTAGACTAGTGTCATGCCCCTGGTGGAGACTGACTCTGAGGAGTGGGAGTGTGGCTCCGGAGGTGGTGGAGGAGGCTGGGGAAGGGCAGAGGCCAGCTGAGCAGTCAAAGGAGGATCCAGTCCCATCCCCTATTCCTCCTAGGTCACACAGGGAGGAGAGGATCAGGGAAAAGCGAGGTCTACTCAAGAGGAGATTACCATGATCCTCCTCGTGGCTTGCAGGTGGGAGCTATGTATATAAGTTTGCAACTGCGCAGTTAGAATTTGCAGGAGTCAACTTAGTGTTTACCTTGAAAGAGGTTTATCTTTGCTGGCGTTCTTCCCATGGACTTTTCTTGGTTATTTTCCTGGAGTTTATGGTTAGTTATCTTGGTTTGCTTCGGAACTCTCATCAATGCGGTTTGTTTTGTTTTTCTGTTTGCCTCATTATTTACTTTTGTGACTTTAAACTGTGCCTAATAAAACAGTGAAGTTAAGTTGAAGGCCCTACCGGACTTTTAATATATGTTTTGGGTTTTCGTTTATTTTGAGAGACTACGGGTCATCACAACTAACTATACCCTGTTCCCACAACTGTTCATCCTATGTTTCAGTGTTACAAGCAGGAGTGGGATTCTACCGGTTCAGCCCAGTTCAGGTGAACCGGTAACTCTGAGGATCAGCTGGGAGCGTACCAGTTTGGTTTGCTCTGACAATCAGCTGTTGGGCCCACCCACCCGCCTGGGTTCTAGGCTGTGCTTTATATCCTATTTTTCAAGCTCAGCTGATTAGCATGGCAAAGCAGATTGCCATGCGCCAGCTGTTTAACACTCAAGTCAGTAGCAAACACTATGAGTGCACACTCACCGAGCCAGTTGTTACACTGGTTGAATCACACCCCTGGTTCCAAGTAATGCACCCATAGAAAGCAGAACTTTGAGGCAGGGAATTCCTCAAAGAGCAATTTATTGGATATATCATATTGGCACAACTGGTGAAAGCCGACCCTGAAGTTCCCGTGGCTTTCACCGAATTAAAGTCACACCAATCCAGGTGCTAGCCAGTTGCTTGGTTACTTCACTCCTCTGGCCAGCCACCTGTGAGAAGCTGACTCTGTGGTTTCTTCCCCAAACCCCAAAAACTTTAACCTTAGACTGTCTACTATTGACCTCACCCCTTTCCTAAGAGGTCTGTAGAGGGGCGTGCATAAGTGCACCAGTGTGCCTACTGTCCCTGTCCTATTGTTTCTTTTTATTTTCTTATATGTATCCATGTATTCATAACTATGTTTTTACTTATACCTATTATCTTGTGAGCAATTGACAAACCAAATAAATAAATAAAAATAAAAGGTCCTTGGTTCCCACAGGAAAACTTTATTGCTTTGGCTACAAAAGCCCGTCTAGCTATTTCTCTCTCCCTCTGTTGTGTGGCAACTCTGAAGCCTTCAAGATGGCCTCAGCCAGGTTCAGTGGTGGGATTCCACATTTTTCCTACCGGTTCTATGAGAACACTTTGCATGCACGTGTATGCTTCAGCTGAGCTAAAAAAAAAAACAAGAGAATATGCGAGAGGTAATGGCGGGGATGGGTGGGCGGGGCCAGCCACTGGTGGTCTTTGGTGGTTCTCCGAACTACTCAAAATTTCCGCTACTGGTATGCCAGAACCAGTCCGAACCAGCTGAATATCACCTGTGGACAGGTTCAAGGTTGACACTATGGTGTAGTCTCCAAATCCTTTGTCATTTTTGCTGCTTTTCTCTGTACTTTTTCAAGAACCTCAGCAATAATTTTTTTTTTGTGTTGTGGTGATCAGAATTAAAAAACAATATTGCAGCGTAAATTCAGCCACAGAAAAGTCAACATAGATGACTGAGGCTTCATTTAACTTCTTTATAAACATATGAAATAAACTGCAATACCAGTTGTAGATCTCTCCAACATGGAGCAAACTCAAACAGAAGCAGACTTCAGGTTCACTTTAGTTCAGCAGGCAAGCAGAGGAGAGAAGCAATTTCATCTTCAATAGACTCAGAGCTTAACATAGCTTCAGAGCTGCAGAGCTTAATATAGAGCCACACCTAGGCTCCTTCTGGTTTCAGTTTCCAAACAGTCCTCATTGGCTGACTTAGTTGCTATGCCTATTCATTGGCTGACCTTGTTAGATGTCCCATACTCTATGCTCTATTCCAGTTCATGAGTATACTCGGACATGTTCTTCTTGGTGTATGTGAAACTTGTAGCTCCTACCGTGCGGTTCATGAACAACGATGTATAAATCATGGGACATCTATCAAAGCTCCAATAAATAACATCATGGCAGGGACCGAAAATGCCAAAGCATTTCTGGAAGTTCTTTTTTTGGTAGCAGTCTCCAGTTTGAGATATCCAGTTTATCTTTACTGGAAGTGATGTGTTTGGCTGCTGAATGACTGACAATCTTGAAATATTTCCATGCTTGACTACACTCACTAATGCACTTGAAAGAAGTTTCCAGTAAATCAAAGGAGCTTCCAATGAAGTTCTACTATAAAATAAAATCTGCCTGTATTTGTGAGACTGATAATCAGTATTTGGTTTTAACAAGCGGATTTAATCAACGTCCCATTATATTCCTGGAAGCCCTTGGAAATGCAATTAGAAGCAGATGGATGGCGCCTTCTCTGCCAAAATTACCTTCCCGTTTCACAGTTGCCAAAGGTCTTCCAAACAACCTCAAAAACATCCATTTCTAGAAGAAATGTTATCCTTTTATTTTCCCCAGTTAGAGAAAACAATACAGATAGTCCTCGAATTATGAGCCCCAAAGTTGCACTGCTGTCAGCCTCAAGATATCTTCCATAATATGTATATTCTGCATTCTAACTATTGCTTCTCTGCTGCTATGCCAATCTATTTCTTTCGGCTGTCAATAGCAACGGAGGGAGGGGGGAACTTGGAGGGGAAGAAGGCTGGAGGTGTTTGCATTCCTTTGCTGGGTTAGCAAGGGGAGGGGGGATTCCTGTCTTTAACTTTCCATTTCTTGGCTAGCTTCTATCCCTTTTGCGCAACTGTGAACTTTTATCAAAATATGTCAAGGTCAACTGACAGCAGCCTCATCACCACCTGGAGATGGCCACATGATCATATTCAGAATTTTTAATTGGAAGACTCATTTGGACTTTGGGGGGGGGAGCATTTCCATTCCTTTGTATATGTGATCTGCGCGCCAATTTCTCAGATTCGGAATTAAATCTGAAGCTTTCACTTTATTTCCCAGTAAAAGGATAACTTTGCTCTAATCATGGAGTCTGAGTATTTCTTTCTTGGGATTTGAAGGGAGCACAGACTGACAACTGCTAAGCAAGGCAATGGTTCAATAAGTTTTGGGCGATCCTCTAGCTAAAATTCTGCTCAGTTCAGCACTCCGGTAAATCCCACCCCTGGCCGGCCCCGCTGGCCCCTCCACTCCCAGGAGTGGAGCCATTTTGGATGCCAGGTAAGTGGAGGGCGTTCGAGGAGGGTAAAAAATGCCCCCCAGAGGCTCCAGAAGGCTGGAAATGGGCCCATTTCTGGCATCCGGAGGGCCTCTGGAGCCCAGGGGAGGCCATTTTGCCCTCCCAGAGACTCGAGAAAAGCCCCCGGAGCCTGGGGAGGGCAAAAAAACAGGCCTCCCAGAAGTTGCAGAGCCCAAAGGAAGCCATTTTCACCCTCCCAGAGGCCTGGGGGAAGCCTCTGGACTCTTGGGAAAGCAAAAAATGCCCACCCAGCAACCAGGCAGAGAACCAGTTGCTGGGATTTTTGAAGCCCACTCCTAGATAGCAGTATTCCACTATTTGAGAGGCTGGCACAAAAAGGAGGGGGTCAACTTATTTTCCAAAGCACCTGAAAGCAGGACAAGAAGCACCAGATGGAAACTAATCAAGGAGAGAAGCAACCTAGAAGGAAGGAGAAATTTCTGGACAGTGAGAACAATTAACAACTTGCCTCCAGAAGTGGTGGGTGCTTCATGACTGGAGGTTTTTAAGAAGAGATTGGACAGTCCCTAGAGCAGGGAGTTGGACTAGAGGACCTCCAGGATCCCTCCAACCCTATTATTCTACGTTCTATGTTCTACTGATGTTGATGGACAGCCAGGGAGCACTTCCTCTCTTATGAAAGGAGAAAAGAGGCAAAAAAGGAACAATCTTTTCTTTTCTTTTCTCGTTAAGATTTTATCGAGACCTACAAAAGCAATTTCAAGGACTGCAAGTAAGCTCATCATACTTTAAGGAAAAGCAGTAGAATCATTCCATTTCTAAATTCTATGCATGTTTCAATAAATTTGGTTCTTTGGGGACTGAAGTTTCTTTGATTGAAAAAGAGAAACGACACTAATAAAATATAGCTTTCCAAGAACTCTACTGTTCTAAGAGGCCTTGGGATTCAGTTAATCTATCTTTCAGCTTTTCTTACCCAATAGACATTTATTCCTTTTCTGGCCAAAAAAAAAAGGCTTACAGAAGAGAGATGGCGTGTCTGTTGAGGGAACTCATTCCATCTGGCATGTCAAGAACTGCGTTAATTAATCATTCTAAACTGCTGGTCGAAAAAGATTTACAGGCTTTGGGCTGGGACAGCTTGCTGGTCAGTGAAGAGGATGGGGAGGAGCTGCCTTCCATGGTAGATCCGAGAGCACACAAAGCAGAGAAAAGACTATAGCAATGGAGATCTGCCAGATTGCTCAAGAGAAGGCCCCGCCCATTTTGATGGGTGTACCGGAAAGCCATTTATCACAGCAGACAGAGGGAGGTGTTGCTGGGAATGTGTTTGGTTTATGGCTGTGTTTGTTTGTTCCCTGTGCTTCCTGCCTTGGAGACTCTGAACTTCTCTTGCCAAGAGAGCTCTTGGGGATGTACTTTCTGTTTCACCTGGTGGAATGAAGTTTGTTTAGTGGACTTACTTGTTGAAGCAACTTTTCATTTGTTTTGTGGACTAATCTTGGCCTGCTGGTGGCTGGATTTATTTGGGACAGTTTTGAGGCTGGGTGAAAGGAACTGCTGGGGAACACCAATAAACTCTCTATAAACCACACTTACATGTTCGTGTGAGTGAGTGGGGCAGCACATGTGTGGGCCAAATCTGGCCCTAGGTTCTGCCTCAGTTTACCTTTCCCAATAAGCAATCGAGTTGGAAGATCATTTAAAAGCAATGGATTAGAGTATTCAGAGAATGTGAGGTCTCCCTATGAAAAGGGGTGTGAAAAGTTTTATACGCAAATATATTTTACTCTCTATACTGTTTCCATCTTCCCTTAAACCAGGAGTGTCAAACTCAAGGCCTGAGGGCTGGATCCGGCCCACAAGGGTGCTTAGATCTGGCCCATGGAGCCACCCTGGAAACCGGCCTGCAGCGCCTTTGCCAGCAAAAAATGGAGCTTGGGAGGTTGCATGCGGCACTCCTGATGTTAACTCATAAAACATTCCTATGCCTGTTTTAGTAGTTGCCATAAAAAAAGAGGGAAGAGGGGAGGAAGGAAATATGGAAGAGCAGTTGAAAGTGAAAGTACATTCCAACTCTTATCTTTAAAAGATTGTAACTAAAATACCAGAGCTTTTGCCCATGAATATATTTCATTGGAGAACGTGAATGATGACACCCAGCCCGTGAAGGTGTTCAATGGAAGAATCTGGTTTATGAGATACCCAGGGGGTCACAGGGGACTGTAAATGACATAGGCCAGAGTTGGCTTTATACAGGGCAGGGCCAGCATGTCGCCTCTAATTAATCCTTTGAAGTTTGGCTCATGATTTAATTAGAGTGATTGCTGGAATCCTGACACCTGAGCCCTATTTTTGCTGGCAGAGGGTTGCAGGAGGCCATCCCAGCTGAAAACAGAGCTCGCAAGGGCCATGGGCAGCACACTGAAGCGCTGTTTTCACTGGAGGGGGTTGCAGGAGGCTGTCACAGCCTTAAACAGAGCTCGGAAGCCTGTTTTCACTGGCAAGAGTGCTTGGGCCACCCCAAGCACACCTGACGAGTGACATCAAGCTGGCTGTGCCTAACCTGGTCCCACCAAGGTCAAACACAACCCTGACGTGGCCCTCAATGAAATCAGGTTTGGCATTCCTGCTTCAAACCATTAACAAAAATCCATGATGGTCTGAGAATCAGTGTCTCCACTAGATATTTGACAGTCAAACTGAAAGTAAATTCATCAACGAAAATTAGCAAACTTCTGCAAAACCCAAATAAGTTGCCCAGATCTAATCACTCACTCGCTCACTCAATCAGATTAGAGCTGGAAGGGACCTTGGAGGTCTTCTAGTAACCAAACCACTTGTTGTGAATGAATAAATGCTTAATAAAGTTATCTAGAGCTTGAAGTCAAGTGCAGGGTTCTGGCCCTGCACTTCTGATTGGCTGTTAAATGGCGAGATCAGATTGGTCCGTTCAGGAGAATCTGATTGGCCGTTAGCAAGCCATTCTCATTGGTTAACGGAGCTAGCGCTCCCAGGTTGCCATTGGTTGACTAGTTAATTAGTTGCCTATATAAGAAAGGCTATAGAAGCCATCCAGTTTGAGCTGTCACACCATGTTAATAAAGAGTTTTGAAGTTCACTATTTCACCGGCTTGACTCCATTCTTCGTACCCATGCTCCACACTTAACACCATTGTCTTGCTTTGCAACAGAAATTTGGGGTTCAACTGCGGCCTGTAAGTTGAAAAAGCCTAACATTTCTAGCTGGTTTATGACCAGAAACAAAAAAAAAAAAACATTTCAGGAAGATCAGAACTTCATGCTTCCAAAGGAGATATCAAAAAGTCAAAGACATTTATTGGGACAGAAATTGTCTTCTGGGAGAAAGATGTTCTGGAAATTGCTCAGCACTGCCCACCTTGTGACTCCTACGTACGATTAAGAAGATTGTTTATCTGAGGTGCTTTAGTCCCAAAAGCCTCCTTTGTGACAGAGCAATCATGCCCCAATTAATTGGCGAATGGGGTCCGGTTTTGCAGATTTATTGAGCCAGGGTCGAAGCTCCCATGGCTGCCGTGATTTTTTTTCTTTTTTTTTTAAAAAAATAAATTTTATTAAGCTTTTAAATTTTTTTAAAAAAACATAAAATAAAACTTTATACATTGTTATCAACATCAAGGCATCTTTTGTATCTCCTTACTTTTTTCAATATATATATATATATGTTTACTTATTCCTTTACCATTACATCTTACTCTTGCTATAAATCAGTATCTTTTATCCTTACACATCAATCTTCTCTATGGTATATTTACATATTTACATATTCCCTCATTCTTTTCCTAATTGCCATTTTATTTTCTTTTTATTTCTAAACCACTCATACTACTCATGCTGTGAATTTTTTACCGTGTCTGAATGCGGGTAAGTCCTCAACTTACACAAGAGAATCCAACATTTCCACTGCAAAGCAAGACAATTGTGAAATGAATTTTGCTCCATTTTTGAGACCTTTCTTGCCACAGTTAGGTTGGTAGTCCAGTTGCTAAGTGAATCCAGCTCGTCAGAAGATTGTAAAAAGGGATCACATGGCCTGAGAGGCAACATAAATGTGAGTCAGTTCTAAGCATCTGAATTTTGATCTCATGACCAATGGGGATGCTGCAATGGTCGTAAGTGTGAAAAAAGGTCAAATTTCAAACAGCCACTAAAGGAATGGTTGTAAGTCAAGAACCACCTGAGGAAGATGTCAAGGGAGATTCTCAGTCCTCCAGACCATGGCTGTCCCAAAAGTGCTTTTTCCAGAGGCAACTGGACTTTCTAGTTTTTCTTTGAAGATGTTTCGCTTCTCATGCAAGAAGCTTCTTGAATGAGAAGCAAAACATCTTTAAAGAAAAACCAGAAAGTCCACTTGAAGGGAGGAGGAGGAGGACGATGATGACAGTGAGGTCCTTGGCTGCCTCTGATCTTGCTTGTTTTCTTCCACACATTTTATTACTCATCTTTGGGCAGCAGCAGCCAAAAAAGCCAATGAAATCCTAAATTGCATTCACAGAGGGATGCAATTGAAATCAAGGGAGGTACTAATACCACTCTATGAAGCCTTAGTAAGGCCAAACCCTAGAGCAGGGGTCCCCAACCACCTGTCCCTGCACCGGTACCGGTCCGTGGATCATTTTTTACCGTGCTGCAAAGCTTGGGCGGCGCCATCTTGTTTCAACGGCGCTTCTGGGTTTTCGGTTGCTTCCGGGTTTTCGGTTGGAAAATGGCATTTGGGTACTCGTGCCTTAGTTTTGTCGAGGGAGGGGGACGGATTTGAACGAAAAACCGTCCCGATGGTGGTGGAGTCTTGCGTTACTCAGGTACCAATCCGTGGAAGAATAAACAATCGTGAAACCAGTCCCTGGTTCAAAAAAGGTTGGGGGCCACTGCCCTAGAGTACTGCATCCAGTTTTGGTTATCATTCTATAAAAAAAATGATGTTGATGCTCTAGAAAAAGTGCAGAGAACAGCAACTAGGATGATTAGGGGACTGGAGGCTAAAACATGTGATGAACAGTTACAGGAACTGGGCCTGGCTAGTCTAGTGAAGAGAAGAATCAGAGGAGAAAGGAGAGCCATCTTCCAATATTTGAGGGGCTGCCACAGAGAGGAGGAAGGGGTCAAGTTATTTTCTAAAAAACTCAAAGGCCAGACAAGGAAAAATGGATGGAAACTGGACAAAGAGAGATTCAACCTGGAAATAAGGAGAAATTTTCTGACGGTGAGGACAATCAACCCATGGAACAGAAGTTGCCTTCAGAAGTTGTAAGAGCTTCATCACTGGAGGCTTTCAAGAAGAGATTGGACTGCCATTTGTCAGAAATGGTGTAGGTTCTCCTGCTTGGGTGGGGGGGTTGGACTAGATGACCTACAAGGTCCCTTCTGTTAGATCGGAAGCGGATCGGTTTGACAGAGACGCAAGACCATTTGTGTAAGTTCAGCTCTTTATTAGTATAGGTAAAAGGTCTGAGAATGCGAGCCGCGGCAGCCCTTCATATTGGGCTGGCTCGCGGCTCGGCAGCCAATGGCAGCACCCATTGACCGGTTCGGATGCCTCCTCTGTCACTCCGGTTCCTTGGGATGGAACCGCCTGGAATGTTGAGCTGGGCCTTTCTTGGTAGCTCCCTCCTGGTTCTCCTGGGCTGGTTGAGCTGCCGCTTCTGCTCCCGCTTGGTTTTTTCTGGCCGGGTGAGCTGGTTTGGCTGCTCCTTTCAGGTGAAGACCCCGGGGTTTCGTGCTCCATTGGTCCTGCGTCTACAGGTGAGTAGCATCGGTTTATTGGTTTATTTATTCTAGGTGGGGGGTATTCTGCTTGCGTTAGCTGGTTTCCTTCGGTTCCTTCTCTATCGCTTACCGATTCCCCCCCCCTTCTAGTTTCTTGTTCGGGTGTTTGGCTGGTTGTGGTGGCTATTCTTGACCTGAGTTGGTTTATGTGCCTTTTCCAGTTTTTCCCATCGCTAGTTTCCAATCGGTATGATAGGGGCCCAGTTATCTGGGTGATTGTTGCTGGCACCCAAAGTGGTTCTCCAGTGAGATTTTTTGCGTATACTGGGTCCCCTTTGTTGAATGTTCTATGTTTGCTGGAGGAACCTGGGGGTTTGTCTGGGTTATATGTTGGGTGCATTCTGTCTAGTGTAGAGCGTAGTTTCCGGCCCATCATTAGTTCCGCCGGGCTTTTATTTGTGGTTGCGCTAGGTGTAATGTGTTGAATGAGGAGCATTTTATTGATTTTGTCCTGTATATTGGCTGTTTCTATTTTTTGGATAGCTTTCTTGGTGTATTGGACCATGCGTTCCGCCCGCCTGTTCACCGCCGAGTTTGCCGGTGCGGTTAATGCATGGCGTATCCCTTGGCCTGCCAGAAATTGTTCAAACGCTAGTGCGGTAAATTGGGGCCCATTGTCTGACACTATTACATCTGGCAGGCCGTGTGTAGCTAAAAGTTTGCTCAGTTTCCTTATCACCGCTTCCGTCGTGGTTCACTTCATAGTGCTTACCTCCAGCCAGTTGGAGTAAGCATCTACTGTGATAAGGAACATATGTCCCTGGGTTGGCCCCGCGAAATCTATATGAATTCTGGACTACGGACCTCTTCGTTTTTCCCATTCTTGGGTTGGGGTGGCGGGTGGATTGGATCTGGACTCTTGGCATTGTTTACATTTGGCAACCCAGGTTTCGATCTGTTTATCCATTCCTGGCCACCATGCATAGCTTCTGGCCAGACTTTTCATCTTGTTGCCCCTCATGCAACATTCCCAATACCTTTTCCTGTAATTTTTCAGGAATTATCACTCTGTCCCCCCAAAGTATGCAGCCCTTTTCGATAAAGAGTTCAGTTTGTCTGTTCCAGAAGGGTCTGAATAGTTCGTCTATGTCCCCTTCTGGCCACCCTTTTCCCACCCAGCTCAAGACCCGCACCAGCCGTTTGTCTTTATTTGTTTCTCTGGCAATGTCTGGTGCGGTCACGAGTGGGTTGGATATTGTCTCTATTTGGAGTACCTCTGTTGTGGGTGCCAGGTCGTCTTCCCAGTCCAGTAAGGGTGACTGGCTTAGGGCGTCTGCATGTGCGATGTCCTTGCCGGGTCAGTGTATCAGCTGGTAATTGTATGCTGCTAGGAATTCGGACCACCTCGTCATTCTTGGTGATAGAATGTTCGGTGTGGCCCGGTTTCCTGCCAGGATTCCTAGCAGCGGCTTGTGATCCGTGATGATTGTAAAAGTCCTACCATAGAGGTATTCGTGAAATTACTTGACGCCGGGGACGACTGCTAGGGCCTCTTTGTCTAGCTGGCTGTAGTTCCGCTCTGGCTTTGAAAGTGTCCTTGATGAGAAAGCGATGGGTGCTTCCCTCCCGTCTGGTAGCTGGTGGCTGAGGATGGCGCCAATTCCGAATGGTGACGTGTCACAAGTTACCATCAATGGCAGAGTCTCGCTGTACTGGATTAGTACCGCGTCGGATGTTAGCAGGTTCTTTGTGTTGTTGAAAGCGCTCTCCTCCCGTGCTCCCCAGGTCCAGGTGGCTGTTTTATCTAACAGCCTATGTAGCGGTTCCGCCACGGTCACCTTTTGAGGTAGGAAGACATTGTAAAAGTTTAACAGTCTCAAGAAAGCCTGTAATTCCGTTTTGTTTTTTGGTCGCGGTGCTTCCCTTATGGCTCTCAGTTTCTTTTCTGTGGGGTGAATCCCTTGTTTGTCTAGGAGGGATCCCAGAAATTCAACCCTTTTGGCCCATAGCTGGCACTTCCCTTTCTTGACTTTAAGTCCCGAGTCTCTGAACTTCTGCAGTACCTCCCTCAACCTGGCTTCTAGTTGTTTCTCATTTTCTGCAGCCACCAAGACGTCATCAAAGTAGGGCACCACCCCTTCTATTCCCTGGAGGAGTCTTTCCATAAGGCTTTGGAAGACCCCAGGTGCCACGCTGACTCCAAACTGGAGCCGGTTGCAACGGAAGGCCCCTCGGTGCGTTGCGATGGTTTGGATTTCTGCTGTCATGGCATCGACCGGCAGTTGCTGGTAGGCTTGCACCAGGTCGAGCTTTGCGAAGATCCGGCCTCCCCCCAGTGAGTGCAGGAGATGCTGGACTACTGGGACGGGGTATGCGCTTTGTTGGAGCGCATGGTTTAGGGTGGCCTTGTAGTCACCACAAATTCTCACTGACCCATCTGGCTTGATGGGGGTGACAATTGGGGTCTCCCACCAGGCATGATCGATTGGTTCCAGTACCCCTTGCGCAATGAGCTGATCGAGTTGCTCATCGATCTTGGGCTTGAGTGCAAATGGCACTCGCCTGGGCTTAAGGCAGATTGGCGCGATGCTTGGGTCTATATTAAATGAAATAGGGGACCCCCGGTACTTGCCTAAATGGTCGTTGAAGACTTCCCAGAAGTCCCTCACGAGCGCCGCTTCCCAGTCTGCTTCTCCGATGTGGTGTATGCCTGTTACTTCGATGTCCAGGGGTGCGAACCACTGCAGTCCCAACAGGCTTGGCCGATCTCAATCGACGATCGTCAGGGGTGTGTGGCCCTTGAATGTGACTTTAAAGTGGCCTCTACCGACTACAGGGATTCGGTTTCCCTGATAGTCTTTGAGGGTTAGTGTTTGGTCTTCCAGTTCTTGGCGGCGGATGGTGGGGACCAGGCGCCAGGAGACCATTGAGAGAAAAGACCCTGAGTCCACCTCCATGTTGCATGGCTGGTCTTCTATCCCGACCGTCACGTGTACCTTTCTGGCGTCGCTGGTGGAGGAATGGCCGATGACGACAGTCTGGTGCGTTTCCTCTCTCTGTCTCATCTCCTGGAGTTGCCTGTTCCGACCTTCCTGGCTCCAGCGGTTCTCTGTCTGCCGATCTCGGGTCCTGGTGGGGGTGCTGTCTCTCTGTCGGGGGCTGGCATCTCGTCGCCGTGGGCTGTAATGCTTCTTATTCCAGCACACTTTCACGATGTGCCCCCGCTTCTCGCAATGCCTGCAGATGGCTTCGAGAAAACGACAGTCCGCTCGGGGGTGGTCGCCGCCGCAGCCGGCACACTGGAACCTCGACTTACGACCTCATGGTTCCCACCACTCCCGCGCTGACTGGAGACGGTGGATCCCCTCCTCCTCGTCTTCGGTTTCTTAGAAGAAGTCGATGTCGCCATGGTGTGTGGTTGTGTGGTCTGTCGCTGGCCTCCTCTCGGGGGTCGACGTTGCCTCTCCAGTCGCCGCTCATGGCATGATGCTTGATTGTCGCATCCGAGCCATTGATTTCTTGGCTGCTTCTGCTGCAGCGGCTTCGGTGAGGGCATCGGCGAGGGAGATGTCTCCCTTTGCCATGATGCAGCTCTGGAGGACAGGGTCTTGGAGTCCCAGGATGACGCGGTCTCGCAGGGCCTCGTCCAGGTCGGTGAACTCGCACAGACCCCCCAGGTCCCGTAGTGCCGCTATGAAGTTGGCCAGTTCTTCGCCCTCGCGTTGATCCCACCTGTAGAAGTCGTGCTGCCGGATGAGGATGGGCACGACAGGAGCGTAGTGGCTCCACAGCAGGGGCTCGAGATCGTCCAACTCCATCGCCTTGACATCCATCGGTTTGGCCAAGGCTTTGGCCATTTTGAAGACTGTGGGCCCGCAGTGTGTGAGGAACACGGCTCGTTTC
Source organism: Hydrophis major (assembly GCA_033807585.1). Classification (NCBI taxonomy): domain Eukaryota; kingdom Metazoa; phylum Chordata; class Lepidosauria; order Squamata; family Elapidae; genus Hydrophis; species Hydrophis major. The sequence goes on from CM066330.1 coordinate 258,204,349, forward strand.
TTGTGGCCGTTGACATCCTTGAGGTTGCTACTCTCGAGGAACATTTGGAACCTATCCGTATAGGATTCCCAGTCCTCAGTAGCAGGGTTGAAGGGAGCGGGTGGCGAGTTGATTCCGGCCATGTTGCTGGTTGCTGCGTGCCGCCTCGCCATGTGCTGGATGGTCTCTTTGTCTCACGATCCCACCCTCGTCGCCAGTGTTAGATCGGAGGCAGATTGGTTCGACAGAGACGTGAGACCATTTGTGTGAGTTCAGCTCTTTATTAGTACAGGTAAAAGGTCTGAGAATGTGAGCCGCGGCAGCCCTTCATACAGGGCTGGCTCGCGGCTCGGCAGCCAATGGCAGCACTTTGAATCTCCCATGAGCGGCACAGCCAATCGCGGTAGATTCCCAGCGCTCCAATCACAGCCGACCTGTTGCCCAATCAGGTCTCCGCTGGTCCGGACCAATAGGGTGCAAGGGTTTTGGAGTATGCTAATGTTGTACACCTTCCAACTCTGATTATCAATAGGACTAAAAGGCAAGAAGGAATCAGAGTATTATGCAGCATGGGATAAATGGTATAAGTGGATAGAACAAAGGAATAAGGATTAATGTATAGAAATAAATGTAAATATATGTAATATCAATGACACAATACTGTTAATAATGTAAATAGAGATGTGTAATTTTGAAAAGAAATAAAAATAATAATAATATAAAGCATGCAATGGAGTAGCTCCAGGTTCTGCATTGGGGCCAGCACTCTTCAACTACTTCATCAATGATCTAGATCAGGGGTCTCCAACCTTGGCTCCTGGAAGCTTGGCGGACTTCAACTCCCAGAATTCCACAGCTGTGGAACTCTGGGAGTTGAAGTCCGCCAGGCTTCCAGGAGCCAAGGTTGGAGACCCCTGATCTAGATGAGTAGATAGAAAGGAAGCCCCTCAAATTTGCAAACCCCAAGCTGGGAGAATTGCTAACACGATGCAAGACAGACTCAAAATCCAGAAGATTTGGTCCCTTGCAGACTGTTAGTAAAATGTTCCAGTCCAGATATATATATATATTTTCTTTAAATGGTTTAGACCTCAGTTCCCAAGAGCACAGAACAGGGACAGTGTAAAAATGTTAAACTAGACATACCCAATTCCTATAACCGTTGTTCTTCATAGGTTTTAGCCTCCTGCCCAACTTGCTCACTATATTCGTTCTGTAAATGTACATTATAAGATTGATAAATCTTAATCCTGCTCTTCTTCATCATTCAAAGAGAAGAGAATCTTCACAGATATTTATCATTAAAAGCAATCCCAATGCAGGCTTAACATTGTAAATGTGGCTAAGTTTGTAAAGATGGGAGAAACTCAGGGATGGGATCCAGCCAGTTCGGGATGGTTCAAGTGAACCAGATGTTAAATTTACATCTGGTTCACCGAACTACTAGTTGAACCAGAAGGCTGGTCCTGCCCACCCCTCCCCTCCTCTCCCTTCCCAGGAGTCTCCATACGGCCCGTTTTGGATGCCATAAGTGTAGGGTTTATGCAGAGGCTCTGGGAGGGCAAAAAATGGTCTTCCCGGAAGTTCTGGAAGTCGAGAAATGGCCATTTCCAGCTTTCGGAGGGTCTCTGGAGCCTGGGGGAGCCTGTTTTTGCCCTCCCAGAGGCCCAAGGGAAGCCTCTGGACTCTGGGGAAGGTGAAAAATGGCCCTCCCAGAAGTTCTGGAAGTCCAGAAATGGACCTATTTCTGGCTTCCGGAGGGCCTCCGGAGCCGGGGGAGGCAATTTTCACCCTTCCAGAGGTCTGAGGGAAGCTTCCGGACTCTGGGCAAGGCAAAAAATGGCCCTCCTGGAAATTCCAGTAGGCCACGCCCACCCTGCAACCAGGCAGAAAACCGGTGGATGGGATTTTGAATCCCATGCATGGACAAACTCTGGATCTTTTGCAGAGCTCCTGGTGCAGTTTTCAGTATTGCTTGGAGTGACTTATATAGATAGGTGGTTTTTCCCCCCTTAAATTCTAGGCTTAATGGTGGCAGTTAACTCAGTTTTGAAACTTTAATTGAAAAGTGAGTGATTTATCATAAGACTACAAGCAAAATCCATAAAGAACATAAATCATAAGCAGTAATTCCAAAGTAGCTGGGCCATTTATTTCTCGGAAGGCATTTACCTTGGAGAACTGGCAGATTTATTTTCAAAGCTTTGCCGATAATTCCTTGTGCAGCATTTTCAATTTTCTGCAGCCACCACTTGCTGAGTTGGCCTTTTCACTAAGCCATGAATCCTAAATCCATCCCTAGTCTCTTCTCTGGTTTGCATTTTTGGTAAACCTTTATAGAAACATCTAGCTGGCCTACTCAAAAACTGGAAATGGAGATGATTATATCTTATCAGGCCATTCTCTATTTCTCGCAACCACAAAGTTAGAAGACCTCCATGATGAACCCCATGATATTAGTAAGACCACACTTGGAATACTGCACCCAGTTCTGGTTACCACAATATAAAAAAGATGTTGAACTTGAGACTCTGGAAAGAGTGCAGAGAAGAGTAACAAGAATGATCAGGCTAAAACATATGAAGAAAGATTGAAGGAATTGGGTATGTCTAGTTTAAGGAAAGGAAGGGCTAGGGGAGACATGATATTTGAGGGGCTCCTACAAAGATGAGGGAGGTCAAACAATTTTCCAAAGAACCAAAAGGCCAGGCAAGGCCAGGCACCATCTTAACTTCGCCATCTTCTCTTCCATTGTTAGTATCAATAAGATTTCCCATCTCTATGGGTATAAAAGTCTCACTGTAGTTATCATACATAGCAAGCTGGAGAGGCAGGTTCTCCAGCTGCTTCTCCATCAGACCTAAAAGAAATTTCTGTTTCCAAATTTGTCTATTAGATTTATTATTATTTTACAAGTAATTCAAGGCAGCAAGGCACCTTACTCTCCCTCTTCCTATTTTCCCCATTACAACAACCCTGTGAGGAAGGTTGGGCAGAGTGAGAGGAACTGGCCCAAAGTTACCCAGCCAGTTTTCATGCCTAACTAAAACTCACTGTCTCCTGGGGATTGTTACAGTCACGCAGCTGGCTTCTAAGCCTAAGACAGTCTAGAACTCACTGTCTCTTGATAATTGGCCCAAAGTCACCCAGCCAGCTTTCATGCCCAAGATGGACTAGAACAGGGGTCACCAACCTTTTGGACCCCAGGGACGACTAAATTCATAATTTTAAATCCTGCAGACCACTAATACGATCTGCCTAATGACCGGCTGGGTGGGCGTGGCTAGGTGATCATGTGACTGAGTGGGTGTGGCCAACTCAATGTCAGTCATGTCAAGGGGCACCTCTCCAGCCTCTACTCGCCCTTCCTCTCCCAGTCCTCACCTATCCTTCCTGGCTCCTTAGGGCCCCAACAGGAAGCAGTTGTTGGAGCTAAGCAGCCCCCAGGAGAAAGAGTTGGCCAAGCAGCTGGCTCAGTTCAAATTGGACCTGACTGAGAAGGAGGCTCAGCAGAAGCACCTCACTGAGGACTAGGAGCATATAGGCTTTCCAAGCAGAGGGAAGACCTGTAGGAGTGCAAGGCCAGGTACCAGCACCTGGTGACTCAGCAGGCTGAGATGGTCAGCCAGTTCCAGGCCATGTTGCAATACCACTGGAATGAGGCCCTCCGGCTCTTCGCCACCAGGGGCCCTTCCCTCCAGCCTTCGCCCAAAGCCCCACACCAGGCGGCTGAAGCAGACCCCAAGTGGGAATTTCTGCCCCCCTGACCTGCACAAAGGGCCCCGAAGGGAGAGACTCTCTGCAGCAGCACAAACGTTTATTGCATGCATCCAGCCCAGGGGGTGTAGTTTGAGGACCCCTGATTTAGTGCCACATAAAAAAATGCAAATAATTTTTCTGTGGACCACCAAAATTTTCTCACGGACCACCAGTTGGTGACCACTGAACTTGAACTCCTGATGATTGGCCCATAGTCACCCAGCTGGCTTTCACGCTTAAACTGTCCAACTATTTACAAAGCCTGCATTACTATTACCATTAATCTTCTCATCACATCTTATCACCTATCCCCTCCCACTTGTGACTGTACAACTTTAACTTTGTTGCTTGTACCGTTACTATTTATATTGACTGTTTCCTAGTATGATTTGATTGCTTATCGTACCCTATGACTAACATTAAGTGTTGTACCTGATGATTCTTCACAAATGTCTCTTTTCTTTTATGTATACTGAGAGCATTTGCACCAAGACAAATTCCTCTGTGTCCAACCACACTTGGCCAATAAAGAAGTCTCTTCTCTTCTCTTCTCTTCTCTTCTCTTCTCTTCTCTTCTCTTCTCTTCTCTTCTCTTCTCTTCTCTTCTCTTCTTTCTCTTCATTCTATTCTTATTCTATTCTTATTGTACTCTATGACTATTATTAAAGCGTTTTACTTTATGATTCTTGACTCTTGACAAATGTATCTTTTCTTTTATGTACACTGAGAGTATTTGCACCAAGACAAATTCCTTCTGTGTCCAATCACACTTGGCCAATAAAAAAATCGAATTACTTTAATTGCCAAAGTGGGACTAGAACTCACGGTCACCTGATTTCTTGTCTGTACATTGTTTTGAGAATTCTCTGAATTAAAATATATGTTGGCTCCCAATAACCCTTAGCCTTTTTCCATATCCACCATTCTCCTCCCCCCAAACAAACAAGACTTGTAGGCTTGTAATCAAAGATTCCCGATGTACCACCCACCAAGCTGCTAAGCTTACTTTAAGAAGCAGCCTCCGCTTCATTAGATCAGGATCTAATGGATTCTATGCATGAGCAACTGATTAAAAAAGCCATCTTGATTTACCAAGCTGAAACAAACTGGCAATCCCAGAGGCGAAGCCGCGCTCATCTTTTGCAGCCAAAGACACTTTGGAGACAAACAAACCTGTCATCACAAAAGTTTTCCTGACTCACAGCCTGCTTCAACAGGTACACTGAGTCCAAGCTTGTGAAAGCAGGAGGACAAATAAAAACGCAATTTATTTGTTCCTTTTCAAGTGCTTTCAAGCCCCTTTGGGCTTACGTCTCTTAAGTGGCAGGCAACCATGTCCTTGAACAAACCTCCTCACTTTAAGACCAAATTAAAAAAGCTTTGGAACTTCCGGTTTGCGTGGCTTCGGGGCAGCAGGAATTCGCGACAGCTCGCGATTCCTGCTGTGCTAGCCGTCGAGTTACCCCCGATCCAGACGGGTCAGGGGGATATGGCTGCCCTGTAGGGACAGCTGAAGAGAGAGGGGAGTCGGATAGGGAGGTGGGGGTGTCGCAGACCCCCCCCTTCTCCGGGAAAACCCCTTTTTCCCAAGGCGGTGGAGCGGCGGTCAGCAATGGCCGCCATGAAGAAGCCAGCAACCGGGTAAGAACTGTGCTGGAGGAAGTGTGAAGAGTGAAAGTTCTGTCTGAGCCGGGTCAAGTAACACCTTTTAAACTGCCTGGAATTGAGCTGCTTGAATTGCTGGAGGATACATTGTATCCCTAAGAAGAGCGAAAAGCGGCGGAGAAGCTGTTAAAGGGAACTCTTTTTTTTTTTTACTCTCCCACCCCACGGAAAAAGCAGAAATATTTGGATATATTAGACATTGAAAGTGGATTGCTTTGAAAGCTGAAGCTAAGAGACAAAGGGATTTTTGGACATTGAAAAATTTAAGAAATTGGAAAATCTCTGCTGGAGGTATGGATTTTTGATTATTTAAAATTGTCATTGCAAGTGGGAAGGGAGAAAAAAAAATTGGAGCAGAAGCTGAAAAAGGAGGAGATTGTCTCGAACGTCTTTGTGGATCCCAAAAGAAGATATATGGCAATTGGACCTCTTTGATTAAAAATTAATCCAGAAAGAGAAAGAGAAGAAGGAAGAAAAGTATTAACTTTTGGAATTTTTTTTTTTTAATTGCTTTTGATTATCTTTGATTAAAAATACTTGTGGTTGTTTTGGAAAAAGTTTCCCTTTTTATAATGGCATTGTTTGTGGATGAACTAGAGATTGAATATCAAAAATATAAAAAAGAAGATACTTTGGGCACTTTGTTTCAATTCTTAGAAATGGCGTTATGTTCTGTTGAAAAGTTGATTACGCAGCAGAAGGACTGGGACAAGGAAGAAGAGGAAGAAGAAGCCATCTTTGATGAACAATGGGTCCCTTCCGGAGAGGAGGAGAAAAAGGATAAGAAAAAGGGGATTTTAAGAATTATAAAAACAACCAAAAGAGAGAAAAATGAGCGAAAAGGTGGAGGCAAGGTTAGAAAGCAAATGAAAAGGAGTAAGAAAAGCGATGGGAAAAAGCAAAGGGGTAGAAAGGGCAAGGAGAAGAATAAGCAAGAGAGAAAGGGGGGGAGGAGAAGCCTTAATGGGGGGAAGCAAGACCTAAAGAAAAAAAGTTTATTTAGAGACAATGGGTGAATTTAATTTAGATTAAAAGAGGGATTCTGGAGGGTATATAAGATTGTGTTTTTATGTAATTTTAGAATCTTTTAAACAGAATCCCAAGAAAGATTGTCATATGTAGTATTTCTAAGTTAGGGTAATGAGTTATAGATGTTACTCCAATTGGTGTACAGGAGAAGTATAGTAAAAGAAAAAAAAAGATGAATGGATAATTGGAAATAAAACAAAGAATGTTGTTGAAAATGGTAATGAGATATGGAAGGATATATATGCTTTTTTTTTTTTTTTGGATTTTGTATATTGATAAAAGGCAATAAAATTTTAATTAATAAATAATTTGGATGGAAAAGAGAAGTAGGGACAAGATATGAAGTTAATATTATATGAAATATTGATATTATAATCTGGAAATGTTATGCCTTATTGGTCTTTTATTATTATTTTTTCTTAGAAAAGAATTTATAAGCTGTTATGCCTTGATTCTTTGTGCATTGTTCTTATAAAACTGATAAAAATGGTTTTTATATATATATATAAAAAAGAAAATGATAATAAGATATGGAAGGAGATATGGGTTGAATATGATGTTTGAATTTGTGTCTGTGTAAAGAGTTTTAACCCGGGAACAGACAACCTTCAGAAAAGATCTTTTAGTTTTGTTTATGTTTTGTGTTTGTATGTTTGTGTATTGTGTTTATGGTAAAACTAACAAAATTTGTTTTTTATAAAAAAAAAAGGAAAAAAGAATCAATAAAACCTTGGAGGAATGTTAGACGAGAATAATTTAAACAAGCCAGAAAGAAAAGAATATGATGACTATAAAATGGATAAATATGGAAGAGAAATGAAATTGAATAGGAGTAAAGAGAAATAATGAGAAATTTGCTGGACGATGTTTGTGTGCCCATATGGAGATGGGATAAATTGGAATTATGCTGTATAAAAATAATGTTTTGTTTGACTTGTAAGGATTTACAATGTTAAGAGGTTTTATGTGTTTATGTATTTAATGGTTAATGATGTGTTGTTTTATCTTTAAAATTAATAAAAATTTGTTTCAAAAAAAAAAAGACCAAATTAAAAAAGCTTTAACCTCTTCAACAATATCTCCTATTTAAAACTAAGTCAATAAAGCCGTCTTTTGACAAAGGTCCAATCACTTCTACATCATTTCAGTCCATACGTACATTAATGTTGAGAGAACTCAGGGTCAACAGGAGGAAAAAGAGAGACCAAGCAAGATAGAGCTATAAAATGACTTAAAGATAAAGCCCCATAACAAAGAAAGAGGTAGGTATCTATAACGGGCAAGAGAAGTGGCCTCCTTTTTCACCTTCGCTTCACACTCCCTTCTGGCACTGATGATATTACCTAGTTGGCTAATGAAATATCTGCAAGAAGACAACCAAGCTCAGAGAGCACGAAGAACCCTATAGTTCTCCTCCTCCTCCTCCTCCTCCTCCTCCTCTAATCCATAATCTCTTCTGGCATTGATGATGTTACCTAGTTGAGTAATGAAATGTCTTCAACCAAGCTCAGAGAACGCCAAGGACTCCACAGTCCTCGTCGTCCTCCTCCTCCTCCTCCTCCTCCTCCTCTAATCCATACTCTCTTCTGCCACTGATCATGTTACCTAGTTGAGTAATGAAATGTCTTCAACCTAGCTCAGAGAACGCCAAGGACCCCACAGTTCTCCTCCTCCTCCTCCTCCTCTAATCCATACTCTCTTCTGCCACTGATCATGTTACCTAGTTGGATAATGAAAATCTGCAAGAAGACTCAGGGAGCACCAAGGATCCCACAGTTCAACCTTGACTTATGCATTTTCTCTTGGTGCCCCTTTAAACTTTGTTGTCTGTATCCTTAAGGGTTTCTCCCAAAATGGGGCCCAGCATTTGAAGCGGTTATAAGCCACCCTGTCCTAAGAGAAAGCCTCCATCCAAAACAGCATTCCTTTTTTCTTTTCTTTTTTGGCATCCATGTCTCACAAAAAATGCTTTCCTTCCCCTACAAGGGCTCTTTTTTTAGCCCACTTGTACCTTTCATTCAGCTCTGAAAAGAAACTCTTTCTCCCTTTTCACCCTGCTCAATTTCACCCAGTGCTTTTGAAGCCACTTCTCCGGTCCTGTCTAAATCCTTCCAGTGGATGAAACATGCCACCCAATTTTCTGCCCTCTGCCTCTTTGCAAAACATCCTCTTAGCTGCTTCCATTGAGATATTCATAAACATGCAAAAAGTGGCACTTGATGTCTCGCTCCAGCAGGATGAAGAGCCATTGACAAAGCACTCTTGGCATCAATTCTGAAGTGGAGAAGCAGCGTCCACTTAATTGGATTAATCCATTTAGGGGGATTGTGGGATTTTTCTTTTTGCTTTGACTTCCTAGTTCCGTTGGGAATGGGCTTCGGGCACTCCAATTAAAACCCAGATGTGGCACTGAATAACGGTATAACAAAATAACAGAGCTGAAAGGGACCTTTTATTTTAATTTTATTTGGTTTGTCAATTGCTTACAAGATAATAGGTATAAGTAAAAACATAGTTATGAATACATGGATACATATAAGAAAATAAAAAGAAACAATAGGACAGGGACCGTGCACGTTGGTGCGTTTATGCACGCCCCCTAAAGGCCTCTTAGGAAAGGGGTGAGGTCAGTAGTAGAAACCTTGGAGGTCTTCTAGACTAACCCCCTGCTTGTCATGCCCCTGGTGGAGTCGGACTCTGAGGGAGAAGAGGAACAGCCGGCAGGGAGTGGAAGTGTGGCTCCGGAGGTTGTGGAGGAGGCTGGGGAAGGGCAGAGGTCGGCTGAGCAGTCAGAGGAGGACCCAGGCCCATCCCCTCTCCATCTTAGGGCATGCAGGGAGGAGAGGATAAGGGAGAGACACGGTCTACGGGGGAGGAAAGGGCCCTGATCCTCTTCATGGGCTGCAGCTGTGACAACTGGATAAGAGGATGGACATGCGTACGAGCGAGTGTTGGAAACAAAGCGTGGAAATATCTCTAGTTTATTGTTCCTCTCTGAGTTTGGTGTCCTTCCTAGTGTGTGTTATCTATGGACATCCTCCAGCCCTTATTTTGCCTGGTTTGTGTTGCTTTTTTCCTTCTTCATGTAACTGTTTGTGTGGAAGTTTTTTTTTTTTTTTCTTCCATCAAAGATATTCAGAGCTTGGAAGCAAAGTGAAGGAATAAAAGGGGCTTCACCTGTTTTCTGTAGCTATGTTTGTTTTGTGTCCCATCCTGGGTCATCACACTGCTCAAGCAGAAGACCATATACCAGGGGTGTCAAACTCAATTTCATTGAGGGCTTCGTCAGGGTTGTATTTGACCTTGGACGGAGGGCTGTGTCCATGCTGGGGGTAGCTGGCTTGGGGGCACCTGTGATGGCCAAGTGATAAGGCAAGTCTTCTCTGAGACCCTCCCTCACTCTCATTATAATCTCCTTCATTCCTTCCTTCCTTCCGTCTCCTTTCTTCTTCCTTCCCCTCTTTCCTTATTTTTCCCTCCTTGCTTTCTTCCCATCTTTCCTTCTTTTTTGAATTTCCTCTTTCCCTTTCTCCTTTCCTGTCCCTTCTTGCATGCTCAAATGCAAAAGGGGAAACGTTTCTCATTTTGTTTGTTTGTTTTTAGTTTGTTTTGACAGCCCACTGCCAGTGAAAAACAGACCAATCCTTTGCTGTTCCAGTCCAGCCTTGCAGGCCAAATTTAAGCACCCCACGGGCTGGATCCAGCCTGCAGGCCTTGAGTTTGACTCCCCTGCCCAGGCGTGGGATCCTACCGGCATAACAACGAGTTCATTTCACATGTGTGCGCGCCAAATGCATACTGCACGTGTGTGTGCACTACTTACAAATTACCAGGTCCGGCAACTATTCACCTGCTCCAGCAGACGAGCGGCACTCAGCTGTGCTGCACAAAACAGCTGAGGAGGAAAAAGCAGAGAATAAAGGACAGCCTTGAGCCCGGGCAGGTGGGCGGGCCAAACAGAAGACCAAAAGATCATCACAGCAAACCAGTTTGGTGACAGCTGCTCTTCGGAGCTATCTGTTCTATAGAACCAGGCCAAACTGGTAGAATCTCAGCCCTGCCCCTGCCATATACCATTTCTGACAAATGAATGCACATGGTTAAAATGTATTGTGTGAAGACAACCAGGGAGGAAAATATGTCCTCTTGGACATTCCCTTTCTCCCTATTTGAATTTAAAGTGAGATACAACACCTTAGACAGAATAATGGAGTTAGAAGGGACCTCAGAGGTCATCTAGTCCAAACCCCTGCTCGAGCAGGAGACCCTATATCTGTTGTGGTTAGCCAGCAGCAGGTGGAGATGGCTGAGGAGAGCAAGGACTCAGATGAGAGGCCAGGACCATGAGGGAGTGGACTGCTGCCTTCAGAGATTGTGGGGGGTGGCAGTAGCGATGAGGAGGCTCCCGAGGAGCCTGTGCCAAGTGCATGTGGGTGCAGGATTGCTCTCAGGAAAGAGCAGCTACAACAGCACTGGCGACTCGGGAGTAAGGCTGCAAGGTAATGGCCCCTACTTCAAGAAGATAAAAGGCAGCTGTGCAGCGAACGTTCTTTGTAGGAAGCAAAGTCATTTTGAAACTCAGCCTCGTGGACATTACAGTGGGTATTTGAAGACTCTTGTGTTGTAAACTATTTCTTATCTGTTGCTTTTTGGCAAGGCTCTTTCTTGTCGGAGCTAATTAGTTGGAAGCAGCCTTTGATCAGTGAAGAAACAGGATTCATAGATGAAGCATTAAAAAGTTGTGCTGCTGCCTTTGTCTTGTGTTTGCTCTCTTGGAACAAGGTTTGGGTCAGAACAATATCATTTCAAGAGACAAACAGTCTCTCTTTGAAAGCCTCTACAACTTCTGGATGCAAGCTGTTCCATTGATTAATTGCTCTGACTGATTTCTCCTTAGTTCTAGGTTGCTTCTCTCCTTGGTTAGTTTCAATCCATTGCTTCTTGCCTTGCCTTTTGGTGCTTTGGAAAATATTTTGATCCTCTTGTCTCGGTAGGAGCCCCTCGAATATTGGAACAGTGCTATCATGTCTCCCCTAGTCCTTTTCTCTAGACTAGACATACCCAATTCCTAAAACCGTTCTTCGTATGTTTTAGCCTCCAGACTCCTAATCATCTTGGTTGCTCTTCTCTGCACTCTTTCTGGAGTCTCAACATCTTTTTGTATTGTAATGACCAGAACTGAATGCAATATTCTAAGTGTGCTCTTACTAAGGTTTTGTAAAGAAGTATTAGAACTTCATGTGATCTTGATTCTATCCCTCTATTAATGCAGCCTAGGTTTGCCTTGGGTTTTTTTTAGCTGCTGCCTGTTCTGATCAAGGCTTCTTGAGACCGTAATTAATCACACACCTAATCAAAACAACTGTTGTTTTATTTCAACGCTGGGAATTATGCACATTCCCAGCCCGTAATGAGTCCCAAACAGCCCCTCGAGATAAGCACCCACCTTTATCTCCTTTGAATTGCTGCCAACAACTAAAGGGCCAAATGAACTGTAAAAAACCAACTGAAGTACAAAGTCCACACAGAGCTTCAAGGTTTAATCCAAGCAGAGCAAACGACTTTGCTTCCTGCAAAGGTTTCTCCACCTTTGCCTGTCCTTTATACCTTAGGGGAGGGGCAATCACCTCCAAGCCTTCCTCCTGTGTTGCCCCTTTTGTCTCAGCTGCTCTCGCCTTGCTTCTCTGCCTCGCTGCTGCCAGACTCCGAAGGCTCCAGAGTCAGCACCCCACTCCCAGATGGTCCTGGCCTCAGTTCTGCATCGGGTGCAGGACCCTCGTCCAAGTCCTCTCCAGACTTCCGGACTGGTTCCCATTCTTTCCCTCTGTCCAATTCCACTACCAGCTGCACCGGCCGCCGGTGAACCACAACACTGCTGCACCCACTTGACTTCTATTTAAGTCGTTGTCTGCTAGGATTCCAAGATCCCTTTTGCAGTTACTGGCATTAAACCAAGTTTCCCCTAGCCAATGCCTATACAGTTGGCTTTTCTTACCTTCTCACTCAGCCTGCATTTCCTTCTCTTAAAATTCCTCCTTTCCCATCATCCCAAATGGAGTCAATTAACGCAAAACCGGTGGTTTGGAAGAGTGCTTTCCAAAAATCCACTCACCAACCCACTTATCACTAGTGGGATTCCCCTGCCCCCCATCCTCTAATTAATAGTTCCTGCTTGCAACACTTAAAAGTCACTATCAGCATCAAGGCAAAATAAGTCATTAATTTAAAAAAAAACACCTTTCTGATTTGCATTTATAGACGGTAGAATGCCTCTACTACTTTGCTAATTGCCCACATATTATGCAGCTTGGAATGGAGTATTTATGTATGCTAAAAGGGGATGAACGGCTGTTGTTGTTTTTTTCCTTTGCAGACTCTGCCCTGGTTCAGACTGGCCATTACCTTGATGCTGAGCTCGTCAGTTGGAAAGCTGACAGCCTGAGTTTGAAACCCAAGCACTGCGCGAAAGGGTGAGTCCCATTACTTGCCTCAGTTCCTGCCCACCTAGAAGCCTGAAAGCATGCAAAACTTTGGGTTGCCACATCATTAAGAAGATGTTGAGAGGCTGGGGAGAGCACAACAAACATCAACAAAGATGATTAGGGGGCTGGAGGCTAAAATGTATGAACAACAGTTGCAGGAATTGGGTATGTCTAGTTTAGAAAAGCGGCTCAACCTTTTCTCTGAGAAACCCTAGCGCAGTGACGGTTAACCTTTTTGGTGCCTAGTGCCCAAAGCACATGTGTGCAAGCGCAAATGCATGCACACATGCCCCAATCCCCAAAATTCAATGCGAGCACACCCCCTGTGCATGCACCTGGCCCCCCCGGCTCCCATTTTGGCTTCCAGGTTGGTGCAGGAGGCTTTTCAGGCCCAAAACGGTGTGTGTGTGTGTGTGTGTGTGTGTGTGTGACCTCACGATCTAAAGCAGTTTTTTCTCCCAGCATGCCCTAGCTTTCTCCTACATTCCTGCCATGGAGAAGCACGTGGTGGAGGGTGGGATCTGCAGAGATCGGTGAAGGCCCAGGGGCAGCAGGAATGCAGGAGAAAGCTAGGGCACTCTGGGGAAGGAAACTGCAGAGATCGGGAAAGGCCTCACCCCCCCCACCCCACCCCCACGCATGCGTGGCAGAGACCGAAAGACCAGCTGGCCACTGGGAGAGGTGCACGCATGCGCAAAGGAGCTGGTCTGGGTCGATGGCTGGTGTGCCTGCAGAGAGGGCTCTGTGTGCCACCTTTGGCATGAGTGCCATAGGTTCCCCATCACAGGGCTTGAGCAGGGCTTGGATTTGATGATCTCTGAGGTCCCTACGATTCTATATTGCATGTTCTAAGAAAGAGGAGGTGGAGGAGGAGAAGGAGAAGAAGAGGAGGAGGAGGAGGAGGAGGAGAAGAAGGAGAAGAAAAGGAGGAGGAGGAGGAGGAGAAGGAGGAGGAGATGAAGAAGGAGAAGAAGAGGAGGAGGAAAGAGAAGAAGAGGAAGAGGAGGAGGAGGAGGAGAAGAAGAAAAGGAGGAGGAGGAGGAGAAGGAAAAGAAGAGGAGGAGATGAAGAAGGAGAAGAGGAGGAGGAGGAAAAGGAGAAGAAGAGGAGGAGCGGAGGAGGAGAAGAAGGAGAAGAGGAGGAGGAGGAGAAGAAGAAGAAGGAGAAGAAAAGGAGGAGGAGGAGGAGGAGAAGGAGAAGAAGAAAAGAAGGAGGAGGAGGAGAAGAAGGAGAAGAAGAGGAGAAGGGGAGGAGGAGAAGGAGAAGAAGAAGAGGAGGAGGAGGAGCAGGAGGAGGAAAAGAAGAAGAGGAGGAGAAGAGGAGAAAGAGGAGGAGATGAAGAAGGAGAAGAAGAGGAGGAGGAAAAGGAGAAGAAGAGGAGGAGGAGGAGAAGGAGGAGGAGGAGGAGAAAAGGAGGAGGAGAAGGAAAAGAAGAAGAGGAGGAGATGAAGAAGAAGAGGAGGAGGAGGAGGAGAAGAAGAGAAGAGAAGAAGAAGAGGAGGAGGAGGAGAGGAGGAGGAGGAAGAGGAGTGGGGGGAATAGAGAAAAATGAGAGCAATAAGGTAGAAAGGAGAGGAGGAGGAGGAGGAGGAGATGAAGAAGGAGAAGGAGGAGGAGAAGGAGGAGGAGGAAAAGAAGAGGAGGAGGAGAAGAAGAAGAAGAGAAGAGAAGAGGAAGAGGAGGAGGAGTGGGGGATAGAGAAAAATGAGAGCAATAAGGTAGAAAGGAGAAGAGGAGGAGGAGGAGAAGGAGGAGAAGAAGAGAAGGAGGAGGAGATGAAGAAGGAGAAGAGGAGGAGGAGAAGAAGAGGTGGAGGAGGAGGAGGAGGAGAAGAAGAAGAGAAGGAGGATGAAAAGGAGAAGAAGAGGAGGAGGAGAAGGAAAAGAAGAGGAGAAGGAGGAGGAGGAGGAGGAAAAGAAGAAGAGAAGAGAAGAAGAGGAGGAGGAGGAGGAGGAGCCGGGGATAGAGAAAAATGAGAGCCATAAGGTAAAAAGAGGACAGGAGAGAAAAGCTGGGAGGCTACTTCCCCATTATCATCCCTTCTCCTTTGTTTTTGTGCACATTTTTCAAGCTAAAAACGTACTCTTTGAGGGCAGGGAAACTGGAATTCTAACTCGGTGACGTTGGATACAATACAGACCAATTTGTCGCGGAAAATAATGTTAACTTAGTCATAAATTATAACCTCATTTGAATGAATCTATCCTGCACCGCGGGGGAGGGGCGGTTTCTCAGCCTTTTTGTGGCTGCCTCCATTGTTCAAGCCAGCACAATTTGCCACCTATTAAAAGGATACAATGGGGTAAAAAAAAATGTCATTTGCTTCTCTAGTGATTTGCAAGGACCAGCCTGGGAGCTAATTAAAGGAATGCAATCCATTCTTTTGTATCTTGCATTATTTCATGTGCCTTAGGAAAATAAACAACATACCTCCCACAGGATAAACTGTGAGGCTGGTGATTTTCCCAGAGTCTTAGTAAATTTCAGCTACGTGCAGTGACTAGTATAAAGGATACAGGTAATCCTCGACTTATGACCACAATTAAGCCCAAAGCAATGGTGGGATTCAACCGGTGTAAACAAGCGGTTCGGTGAGCTCACGCTTCTCCCGAACCACTCGGAACCAGTATAATCCCATTCCTGGCCCAAAGTAAGAAAGACAATTGTTAAATGACCTTTGCCCCATTTTACGGCCTTTCTTGCCACTGTTATTAAGTGAATAAGTTAGCAACACGGTCTTTAAGGGAATCTAGCTTTCCCATTGCTTGTCAGAAGGTCTCAAAAGGGGCTCGTGTGACCCCAGGACACTGCAACTATCATAAATATGAGCCAGTTGCCAAGCGTCCAAATTTGGATCACGTGACATGAGGATGCTACAACAGTTGTTAAGTGTGAAAAATGGTCACAAATCACTTTTTTCAGTGGTGGTGTAATTTTGGTCACTAAATGAATGGTTGTAAGCCAAGGACTACTTGTAATAACCAAAGATACGACCAAATGCCCATTTTCTTACCAATCATCTAACTAAAATAAGCAAACTTTGGTGGCTAGGCCTTAAAATGAGACCCAAGTTCCAAATTTAGGGGAAAGCAAGCAATAAATATTTCATTTTTCCCAAAATGTTTTATTTTTGGCATCTAGCACCAGTGAGTTTGGCTAAAATTTATCCAAATCTAAAACCAGAATGTTGGAAATGTAAAAAGAAACCCAGTACATTCTTTCACGTGTGGTGGACCTGCCCAAAAGCAAAGGAATTCTGGAATAAGATAAAGATCTGGTTACAGGAAATAACCAGTCTAAAGATAAGTATCCAAACCTGAAATGTTTCTACTAGGAATAACTAAAAGTGAATATACAAAGAGATTGAATGTTTAATGATACATATATTAACAGCAGCTAGGAGATATGTGTCAAGTACTGATCATGGGTCGGAATAAATGGAGACAGCCTCTGAACGGTGAACTTTCAGCTCTTTATTTGCATAGTGACTTCTCAAAACAACAACAGTGAACTCTGCCTTATATAGGCAACCCTTGTGAGAATTGTCCAATAACGAGTTATGAACGCTAGCTCTTTTAACCAATAAGAATTCTCTGTTAAGGGCCAATCAGATTCCTCAGAACTAACCAATCCGATCTGGCCGCCTAACAGCCAATCAGAAGTGCAGGGCCAGAACCCTGCACTTTACCTCAAGCTCATACTTGATTAACTATGGTACATACACAACACCCCTTCCCCCTGGCTTCTTAATTACGGTGTAGTTATATAGTCCCTTAGATAGGACGGTTGTCTTTTAACTCTTTCAGATTTTCGTTGGATTGGTTGGTTGCAATCCTGTTGAGGTAGATTGTTGTTTGGCAGTGGTTCTGCTTCTTGCTCAGCTGCAATTTCTTGCGGTGCAAACGTTTCTCCTTCCTGCTCCATTTCCTGAGAATCACTTAGTTCGTCGCTCCCTTCGAGCAGATTCCCTGGAACTTCATCTTCTTCCGTACCTCCCCCCCCCCTCGGTTTGGTCATGGGGGAGTTGTTGACTGGCCGTTGTGAGTCATTACCGTAATTGGTCGATATGCCGTTTCCGCAGTTTATTGTCACAGCATTTCACTACATAGGATTTAGGGCCGGTCACTTGTACTACTGTTGCCTCTATCCATAACGGGTCGTCCGATAAGTTCCATGCGTAAACGAGGTCTCCTACCTGGAAGGTGCGACAGTGGCCGCTGGATCCTATTGGCTTTTCCGGTTCGTAAACAGGGTGCAACCGGTCGAGGTGGGAGTGGAGTCTTCGTCCCATCAGTAGTTCGGCGGGAGTTCTGCTGGTGATGCTATGTGGAGTTATGTGTTGCAAAAAGAGAATTTGGTTGACCTTGTCATCGATATTGTCATAGTCTACCTTTTGCAAGGTCTTTTTTACAAATTGGACCATGCGTCCAATGCGGTCGCAGGGTGCGCAGGCGAGGTGAACTCATGGCGGATGCCGCGGTCAGCGAGGTACTGCTCGAACATTAGTGCAGTAAACTGTGGCCCGTTATCGGACACCAGGACATCTGGCAATCCGTGGGTTGCAAAGAGTCTGTTTAGAATCTTGATCACCGCCTCGGAGGTCGTAGCCGTCATACGATGAATTTCTTACCAATTGGAGTATGCATTGACTGTCAGCAGGAAGGTATAGCCCTTGGTTGGCCCCGCGAAATCCAGGTGGATTCTGGACCAGGGTCCACGTGGCGTCTCCCATTCAGTAGG
The DNA here is from genome assembly GCA_033807585.1 of Hydrophis major. Taxonomy (NCBI): domain Eukaryota; kingdom Metazoa; phylum Chordata; class Lepidosauria; order Squamata; family Elapidae; genus Hydrophis; species Hydrophis major. The sequence continues at coordinate 258,222,003 of CM066330.1, forward strand.
CATGGCTTTTGGTGGGGCGTTGCTGACTTGTTGGCAATTGGAACACGCTTTAACCCACTGCTCGATTTGCCAGTCCATGCCTGGCTACCATGCGTAGCTCCGTGCAAGCGCCTTCATTCGCACGATACCGGAGTGGCCCTCATGCAGAATTCGCAGCAGTGTCTTCCGGAGTTGCTCTGGAACAACGACTCTATTGCCCCAGATGATACAGCCTTTTTGGGAAAAAAGTTCAGTCTGTCGAGATTTGAATGGTGCGAAGTCATCTGGTACTTGGTCCAATGGCCATCCACGTTCTACCCAGCCTAGGACTCTAGCTAGGGTGTGGTCTCATTTGGTTTCTCTCACGATGTCTCGGGCGGTCATAGGCGGCGAGTTGAGTGTTTCGATCTGCAACGTGGTTGCCGTTGGTGCCAGATCGTCGAGAGTCTCTGGAAGCGGTGCTCGGCTTAATGCGTCGGCGTGGGGAATGGCTTTCCCTGGGCGATATTGCAGGCGATAATGATAAACAGCTAGGAATTCTGACCATCGGGTCATTCTAGGGCAGGGGTAAGGAACGTTGGCTCTTTTATCACTTACGGACTTCAACTCCCAGAATTCCTGAGTGAGCCATAAAAGGTTCTCCATCCCTGGCCTACTGGTTTTTTCAGTTGTGAGGGAAATCAATTTTTGACTTGAATGGGACTGTTTAATATACAAATGTAGGACATATTTTTATATATATTCTTTGTATGTCCTACATTTGTATATTAAACAGTCCCATTCAAGTCAAAAATTGATTTCCCTCACAACTGAAAAAACCAGTAGGCCAGGGATGGGGAACCTTTTATGGCTCCCTCAGGAATTCTGGGAGTTGAAGTCCATTAGTGATAAAAGAGCCAACGTTCCTTACCCCTGTTCTAGGGGATAATATGTAAGTGGTTGGCTTGTCCCCGGCTATTATCCATAGCAACGGTTTGTGGTCAGTTATAATGGTAAATGTCCTTCCATACACATATTCATGAAATTTTTTACAGCTGAAACGATTGCGAGGGCTTCTTTATCAATTTGTCCATAGTTCTGCTCTGCTTGTGAAAGAGTCTTCGAAAAGTATGCAACAAGGGCTTCATTCCCATTAGGCAGTACATGGCTCAAAATGGCACCCACTCCGAAAGGTGATGCATCGCAGGTTATAACTAACAGCAAAGTCTCGTTATACTGCATAAGTACAGAGTCAGATGTGAGCAGTTTTTTAACATTCCGGAAGGCTTGCTCTTCCCGGTAACCCCATACCCACAATGCTTTCTTATCTAATAATCGGTGTAACGGTTCAGCGACAGTTGCCTTGTGCGGTAAAAATACATTATAGAAATTAATGAGGCCTAAGAATGCCTGGAGATCGGCCTTGTTGCGTGGTCTGGGAGTGTTTTTGATCGCTTTTAATTTACTCTCGGTAGGATGAATGCCCTGGCTATCAATCCAATACCCAAGAAACTCAACACTGTCAGTATACAATTGACATTTATTTTTTTTCACCTTAAGTCCGGCCTCTTGAAATTTTTTTAGGACACATTTCAAACGGTTCTGTAGGATTTTTTGGGTAGGGGCTGCAATTAATACATCATCAAAATAAGGGATCACGCCCTTGATTCCTTGTAATAACCTTTCCATAAGGCTCTGGAAGAACCCCGGGGCTACACTAACTCCGAATTGCAATCGGGTACATTTAAAGGCACCCCTGTGCATTACAATTGTTTTTTAGCGAAAACCTTACTGCCCCCCAAGGAATGGAGGAGGTGCTGCACCACCGGAACTGGATATGCATTCTGCTGTAGGGCGTGGTTCAAAGTGGCCCAGTAGTCCCCACAAATTCGGATTGACCCGTCTGGCTTAATGGGTGTTACAATAGGGGTTTCCCATGGAGAGTGATCGATGGGCTTCAACACCCCTTGAGCAATTAACTTGTCGAGTTGTTCGTCGATTTTTGCTTTAAGAGCGAACGGAACTCGACGGGGCTTCAAGCGAATGGGAGCTACTTTTGGATCTAGACTGAATGAGATCGGGCCTAAGCTGTCCGCGAAAATGTCGTTGAACTCAGAGATAAGGTCTTCCTCCCACTCACAACCACCGACTCGGTTCACACCGGCCACTTCAATGCCGAGTGGCGCGAACCATTGGAGGCCTAGTAGTCTAGGCCTATCTCTATCAATGACCGTTAGAGGTAAGTACGCTGTATGCTTCTTGAAGGAGACTCGGACTCGGCAGGACCCAACAACGGGGATTCGATTTCCTTGGTAGTCCTTGAGGATGAGGCATTAAAATTGGAGGTCTTGGCATTGAATTGTGGGGATGAGTTGCTTGAGTGTCTTCCAAGACACCATCGAGAGGGACGATCCCGAGTCGACCTCCATGTGGCAAGGCTGGTTCTCGATGGCTACCGTGACCCGGATTTTCTTAGTGTCCAAGGCTGAGGCGTGACCGATAGTAATAGTATGGTGAGCCTCTTCTCTTTGCAAAGCTCGATTTCTGTAGGAGTGGTTTACTGGCTCTCGCCTCACAGGATGGTTTCCTGTTGATTGGCGATAGTTGGCCCCTTTTGAGGCCTGGCTGAGTCCTGGTAAACTGTGGCAGACCCGGCCGATGTGGCCTCGTTTCCTGCACTCATGGCAGAGTGCGTCGCGGAATTTGCATTCGGCCCTGGCATGGTTGGCTCCACAGCCAGCACAAGGGTGTAAGGGCTTTGGGCGAGGGTCCCGGTCGGACCGCAGTAGATGGACTCCTTCTTCATCGCTGTCTGACGATGAAGAGAGGTCCTCGTGGTGCGTTGTTGATAGCTGCCCTTCTGTGCTAGGTGAGATTTCGCTGGCTGGTAGTGGTACCAGAGTGCGGCTTCACCGTAGTTAGCCAGGTTTTGTAGTGGTGCTCCTCTGGAGCTGATTATGGGTCTGAGAGGTATGCCTTCTTTGTGTATTTTTGGGAGGCTGTATAGTTTGGGGCATCTGGAAGATTTCTCTCTGGGTATGATCGTGTGTTGGATCTCTTTGCTTATGTGGCTGGTTATAATTTTCTCCTTGGTTAATTTTTCCAGATATGTGGTTGGGTCTGTGTTTATGGGTTTGTATGTGGAGTCTTGGAGTAGGTCTGTCAATTTAGTTTCATAGTCTTTTCTGTCCATTACTACAGTGGCATTCCCTTTATCTGCTGGGAGGATGATTATGCTGCTGTCCCTTTTCAGGGTTTGTAGCGCTTTAATTTCATTTTGCTGTAAGTTGCTTTTGGGTGGTTTGCTTGTGCATAGAATGTTGGTAACTTGGTGTCTTATTTTATCAGCTTCATCTGTATTTAATTTAGTTAGGCTGGATTCTACTGTACATATGATGGATTCTGTGGGGATTTTTTGGGGTGCTATAGCATAATTGAATCCTTTGGTTAGGACTTCTGTTTCTGTTTTGGTGAGTTCTCTGTTGGAAACATTGTACACTAATTGTTTCAGGTGTTGTTGTGAATTGTTGGGGGTTTTCTTGTCATGTTCTAATTTCTTTAATTTTTTCAAGAGCTTTTTCTGTTTGTAAACTATACGGCCCAAACTATACGGCCTCCCAAAAATACACAAAGAAGGCATACCTCTCAGACCCATAGTCAGCTCCAGAGGAGCACCACTACAAAACCTGGCTAAACACCTAGCAAAAGAGCTACAGCCCCATGCTGAAACAGCAGCTTCTCATGTACAAAACTCATACCATTTCTTGGAAATGATCAAAGATCTACACGTGGAGCAAGAAGATCTGCTTGTAAGTTTTGACGTGGTTTCACTATTCACTCAAGTCCCGATAAAAGAGACCCTCGAAATCATCAAAAATAAATACCAACCAGCTAAACACCTCATGGAACTAACAGAACACTGCTTAACGAACACATATTTCATATACAAAGGACAAAGATACAAACAAATTGAAGGAGCCCCCATGGGATCACCACTGTCACCTGTCATTGCAAACCTGTTCATGGAAGAATTCGAATCCAGAGCCCTGGCTAATGCCATCCTCAAACCCAAACTATGGTTAAGATATATCGATGACACATTCGTGATTTGGCCCCATGGACAAGAAAACCTAAACAACTTCCTAACACACCCAAACAGCGCACACCCCAAAATCAAGTTCACCATGGAAACAGAAACAAACAAACAACTACCATTCCTAGATGTACTAATCTACAAGAAAACAGATGGCACACTAGGACACACCATATACCAGAAGAAAACACACACCAACCGCTACCTCAACGCCCAATCCCACCACCACCCAGCACAGATAAACTCCGTGGCCAAAACACTAATTACTAGAACCAAACGCCTGGCAGACAAGACACACATTAAGACTGAACTATGCACCCTGACTAAAATATTGACAGCCAATGGCTTCCACAAAAGCAAAATCACCAACTTGATCCACAAAAGCACACTGAGACATAATAGAGACCCAGAAGATGAACAGACCCATGGAACAGCTGTCCTGCCCTACATAAGAGGCACTACAGACAAAATTAGTAAGATTCTATACAGACACTACATCAAGACTGCCTTCAAAACAGACAGAAAAATAGCAGCCATCCTCAGGAACCCCAAAGACAAAATTGACCTGGAAAACCAAGGCATATATGAAGTCCCCTGTGCATCATGCCCGGCCACATACATTGGACAGACCAATAGAAGAATAAGCACCCGCCTGGATGAACACAAAAATGCAGTCAAAAAGCTGGAACACACTTCCTCATTTGTCCAACACATGGAAGCCACAGGTCATAACATCAACTTCAATGGCACCAAAACCCTAGCCACCATAGAAAATCCCAGCCACAGAATCATCAGAGAAGCCATAGAGATTGAAAAAAGACCAGAAAGCATGAACAGAAGAGATGATTCCACCAGGCTGTCAATCATTTGGAAGCCTGCACTCACAAACAAAAAAATCTCCACACCACAAGCCAGGCAAACACCTGGGCACAAACAGATCCCCCCTGATACCTCCAGCTCAAACACACCCCAACCAGGCACCCAGATGAAACCCAGCTTCCTAACGAATGATAGCCGTCCATTTACCCGAAGCCAAGCTGCACTAAAGGCCTCCAATAAAGTAACACAATGTTGCCAGCCAATCAAGATACAAAAAGAGCCCCCCCCCCCACAAAAAAAACAGACAGAAGATATTAGTAGCAGAACACAGCAAACTCCAAGACCAATAAACACAGACCAAGACTCTCAACCAATCAGGAGGAAGAAAAAACCATTCTGACACAGCAATAGGCTGCCCCAAATTTAAATCTGAAACCACTGTAAAAGTCTAACTCACAGACAAACACCATATAGAAGCCTGATGATGGCAGATGAGATTCTGCTGAAACGTTGCTACAACTTTAAAAGCACCACGTGGGAAAATACCCGAACAAAGCTGAATGCCAGATATATATATATATATATATATATATATATATATATATATATATATATATATATGTGTGTGTGTGTGTGTGTGTGTGTGTGTGTGTGTGTGTATGTATGTATGTATGTATGTATGTATGTACAGGAGAATGGAATAACTGATGTCACAAACAACTGCAAAAAATGTATACAGCATTTGTTTTTAAAGGTGAAAGTTTAATAAAATTGATTTTTTTTAAAAATATTTCATTTTTTCATGATTCAACATGCTTTATACAGCCATCTCGCAAGGAAGAGAACATTCACTCAATCGGTCTAATGAATCATTTTGATCGCTTCAGGTAATATGAGCTTATGATATCTGCACAGTAAATTGCACTGTTATTTAGTGCAATTAATTTATGCAATGATGCCCTGTTTTTTTTTTTATCCCACGAGATGTGCGGTGTAGAATGGGGACAGGCAGCAAATAAATCTTGTAATTCTATTTAAAAAAAAAAAAAAAAACTGCAAGCAATCGACTGGAGGGTGAGGTATCTTTTAACTGACGAATATGGGGGGAGGGAGGGTGTTTCATGAAGGGCTGAGGTGTTTTTAAGTGGCAGCCAAGTCCTTTTGAAAATAGCGGCCCAGGATTTTTAACTGAGGCTGACCCAAAGGTGCTTTTTTCTGGAGGCAACTGGACTTCCTTGTTTTTCTTTGAAGATGTTTCGCTTCTCACCCAAGAAGCTTCTTCAGCTCTAACTGGATGGTGAGGAAGGGAAGGATTTATATTCCTTGCAGACAGCTGGTCATTTTCATCCTTTTGGAAAGTCATTGAGGCAACTTGGAGGTTCATCTGTGCCCTCAGGGTGACCTGAGTAGTGCAAATGGGTGTGAAACCTTCTTGGAACTGCTGAAAGGACTTATGTTGTAGACAGGAGACAGATGATGTCGTATCCAGTGGTGGGCTTCAAATAATTTAACAACCAGTTCTTTGCCCAATTGATGGGTAGGCATGGCCTAGTGGGCCTCCTGTACCATCCTGGGAGCAAAAATAGGCTATGGGGGGGCCATTTTCTACCTCCCCGGTCTCCGGAGGCTCTATGGAGGGTGGAAATAGGCCCATTTTCACCCTCCATGAGCTTCTGGGAACCCCGTTTTCACCTCCCCAAGTTCCACACACCCCCTGCATTTACCTGGGATCCAATGAAGGCCACATGGGGACTCCTGGAAGGGCAAGTTGGGACGGGGCCAGCTGGTCATCGGAACTACTGATTCACCAAACCAGTAGTAAAATTAACATCCAGTTCGTCCAAACCATCACGAACCGGTTGAAGCCCACCCCTGGTCGTATCCCTTCCCCTCTGTCGAGGGAGGGCTGTTCAATTTGGGCACAGATGGCCTCTTTGCCACCTCTTTCAAACCAGCGATCCTCCCTCGCCCAAAATATTTGAAGACAGTTTGCTCTCTTCTTGGATGAGAAGCAAAACGTCTTCAAAGACAAACCAGCAAGTCCAGTTGCCTCTTGAAAAAAAGTGCCTTTGGGATAACCATGGCCTGCATGGTGGAGAGTATCCATAGACAACTGATGGCTGAGGTTTTCAAGCCAGCATCTGAGATCTTTCAACTGATGGCTTTTAATTGAGGATTGACAGCTTTCAGTGGAGGGGGTGAGATATTTTAACTGGTCCAAAATGCATTTCATTTTTTTCCCCTTGTGGTGCAAAGCAGGACTTGCTAGATATGTTTGCATATCTAGCAAAAAAACTGAGACAGATGTCCAGAAGCCTTTAAGATAACAACAGGTGCAGAAGCATGCTATGTCAAACGGGGATGGAAAGTACAGTTAGTCCTTGAATTATGGCCAGAGCTAAGGTGAACATTCCATTGCTAAGGAAGTTGTTAAATGAGCTTCTTGGATGAGAAGGGAAACATTTTGAATGAAAAACAAAGAAAGCCCAATTGCCTCCTGAAAAAAAACTTCCTGGGGCACAGGAAGAGGGTCCTGATTGGTTGCTGTCAGAGGTCATAGCTAGCTTTGTAGCTTGTCTGCGTGCTAAGTTTGATTGAAACTTGGTGGTTGGTGCAATGAAGGACAATTCAATGTCTCTGCCTGAAGAAGGTACAGTAGATCTTTGTTATGTAGAATAAACTGGCCCGGGCCTTAATGGCCCATTGACAAAGGTGGGGAGGGAGGCTGAGTTTCTGCCTCTCTTGAGTTTCTACTTCTCTTTTTAGGGGAAATATGCTGTTTCTCTAATTTTCTGGCTGAATATAGAGACAGTACAAAGGGCTTCATACAAAGTTTCTTTATTGGATTATATCAGGCATCCTCAAGGTATAACTCACAGTTATGTTGAGATTCATCTCATGCCCAATCTTTGCATTGTTGTCTTCATAGTGTGAAAAGATAGTTATCTTCATCCCATAATGATACAGCAAGGGGAGGCTCCAGCACGTTACTGTGGTCCAAGTAGGAATGAACAAAGCTCCACCAAATCCAACCAGAGGATAATTCAGTGACCAATCAGGGTTCCAAATGTGACCACATGATATGAACTACATCTCCCATGAGGCATTAACTACATTTCCCATGAGGCATTCCCTTAAGGGGACAGCTCTCATTCCCTTAAGGGGACAGCTCTCATTCCCAAACTAACTATATACTGTTTAAATCAGCACAGCAAATATTCTGCCTATTTAGTGTATCCTAAAATATTTCATTTTCCTAGGAGAGGGGTGGGTTTTAACTTCCAACAGGATGAAGGGGGAGGGAACCCAAAGTGGTCAAAATTGTGTCTGAAGAGAATAATTGAGCCTTTATAATTTTGCTCGTTAAGCTATTCATTTGGAGGCTGTTGGCTGGCAATCTGCTAGAGAAACAGATGTAATTGCAGTGTACAGGCTGCATATCCAGCCATGATGTCAACTTATTAACATTCTAATAGGTTAAAATGCGGCTGCCAATTTTTTTTTTCCACGAGTGCGTTTTAGAGAGCGTTATGTCCTCTCGATCAGAGGAGAAAACTGCTGGCTAGGCCAATCCGTCTGCCTCTGCCAGAACACGTCGTTGGCCTATTTTATAACTGTGCCTCTCTCTTGTATTATTTTTAAGAAAAATCTTACACCGTTGCTTTAACTGATTAGTTTGTTCCCCATAAGAAGGGCTTATTTTTCTGATTGCTAAGGACTGCTATTTTGCAACCTATCTTAAGGGTACATTGATTGCTTTTTTTTCTCTTTAATTTTTTTCTTTTTACCTCATATGATTATACAATGCTTTCCTCAAAAAATAAATAAATAAAAAGAACTAAATGATTTGTAATGGCATAAAATACAGTTTTAGTACTTAAGGTGACCAACTTTTTTACAATGAAAAGGAGGACACAAATAAATTGGAGAAAAAAACAAAGCCACACTCTTTCAAAATAATTCTCCTGTGTGGAGCGCATGCGTCTCATAATCGCGTCTCGACGCATTGTACCGAGCCTTGACGAATTGTCATGTTAAATACAAAGACGTCACATCACACACAACGGATCGGATCTGCATCTCGATCAAATACGGAGATTTACAGATTGGTCTTCAAAGATCAAAAAGGAGGACATGTAGGAGGGCATTTTTTGAGGGAGGACAGAACTTACAAAAGGAGGACTGTCCTCCCTAAAGGAGGACGGTTGGTCACCTTATTAGTACACTATCATTTTTATTTCTACTAGAACAAATCTACAGCAATGACCAAACTGTAAAAGGTGTCAAACTGACTCAACATTGAAGCATATCCATTACGTAATGAAAAAAATCAGTCTAGGCTTCTAACTTTATCAATCCCAGTACTGATTGTACATCTTTATATTCTTCAGTTTCTTCCAATTCTTTTTCATTTTCTTTTTTATATATTTTATTGGATTTATCCTTTTTACATATCTCAATCATATATTAAACAGTATTGTGATGTTTTTTATACAACTACATTTCATGTCCGATACAATTTATACATTCTATTCCTATACCTTCTACTTCTATTGTATATATTTCCGTTTCTTATTTCTATTATCTATCCAATTGTACCATTTCTCCCATATTGCATAATATTTCAAATCTTCTTTTCCTTTTAACTCTACAGTCAATTTATCCATTTCCACGCAATCAATTTTTTAAAATTACTTTGGATGGTATGCAATCTTTCCTCCAATACTGCGCAAAGGCGATTCTTGCTGCTGTTATTATATGTAACACTATATATTTTGTTCTTTTATTATATTTCCCTTTAGTTATCCCTAGGAGAAATCATTCCAGAGCAAATTCTATTTGACTTCGTGTTAGTTCCCGTAACCACCTTTGTATTTTCTTCCAATACTTTTTCGCTTCAGGGTATAACCACCATGTATGATACAAGATACTCTTTTTCATTTTCTAATAGTCAAGCAAAGTCAGAATGTACAGCTTCAAGTCAGCATTGGCAATCAGGAATCATCCTTCAAGATTCTTGCAAGATCTTGGTCTGCTTTTTTAATTGCACAGTTATCTCCATCTTCAGCTTTCATCTTTTCAATTTTTTCTTCTTGTTGTTTTGCTTCTTTTTCACACATAACCTTTTCTTTTACCAAGCATTTTACTATGCCTGTTTTCATTTTGATCTGTCTGGTGTGAAAGTCAGCCGTGGGGAGATAAGGGGTGGATTAAGTGAAAATGGCCAGCAGCAAGGAAACCAAATGCTGATACAAAACCAGGGATGGGATTTTACCAGTTCGGGTGAACTGGATGTTAAAGTTACAGCTGGTTTGCCAAATCGGTATTTCAACCAACCAACTGGCCCCACCCTGCCCTGACCCTGCCACTTCCAGGAGTCTGCAGGCAGCCCATTTTCGATGGAGGTGTGAGGTGGGGGCTATGAAAAGACCACCACGAAGTTTGTTGATCCAAGGAAAACAAGATTTATTACGCGTTTGCAAAAGCGGGTTCCTTTAGGCGTTGAAGGAACCCAGAGCAGAATTCAAACTGTCCTTTTATACCCTACCTGTCCTCCCCCTCATACGAGGGCTTGGCTCACATTCTAACTGTTGTGTTGCAGGCGGACAAACGAGGCAGACATGGATCTAAAGGCTAACATTGCTTTATTTGAAGCATAACAGGTTGCTGCGGCTGCCCGGCTGGGCTGGCAGCCGGCTGGCGTCAGCAGCTGATGCCGTTTGAAAGCTCCTTTTATAGCCAGCTGTCAAACGGCATCAACCAATGGGAGCAGTCGGTGCTCCCCGCCAGGAATGCGGACCAGATTGAAGACTGCTAGTTAGTCAGGGACACCACACCCCTTTCCCCTAGCTAAGAGCATGCGCAGCCCTGCCGTCTTGGGTCCATGGTACAGAAAAGGAAAAACTGCTTTGCGCCCCTCCCCCACCATAGTTTTCCAGAAACGGAACCCAACCTGTCACAAGATAGGAGCACCTGGCCTGAGAAGGAGACCCTGATAATCTTGGTGAGTAACCATGCCTTGGTGACCTTCAGCATGTGGTGGAGTAGGGGTCCCAAAACCCTAAGGGCTGTGGGCCAGTACTGGGCAGTTGCTTGTTTGGAACTGAGCTGCAGAAATGGCAGGCACATCCCGTTTGGGTGAGCAGGATGCTAGTTCAGCTGTGGCTTGTTTGAAGGGAGATGCACACAGCGCTCGGCCATATGGAACCCGTCTCCTCTTCCTCCCCCTCCTGTAAGGCAGAAGGTGGGGGACCGCTGAGCTAGGGAGTTGACTACGAAGGTTAAGTCCTAAGGATCAAAGGAGGAGCAGGCACGTCGTGCTCCCTCGGCCCCCTTAGGACGGGACAATCCAACCTCTCACCTACCCAGCTTTTCGCCCCCTGGGAGTGTATTGCCGCTGCCAAGGAATGCAAGCCCAGGTTGGAAGGACCCTGAAGGTGGGTGCGCGGAAGGACCCTAATGGTGGGTGCGCATCTCCTTATTCAGCACCTGACACCCACCAACCCCTAAATACAGGACCCCTTCCCCCAGAGTCACTTGGAAGGGGGGGGGCAGAGAGACCCCTTCCCCCAGAGTCACTTGGAGACCCCACAACAGCCTTCCAGGGTCACGTTGGAGGCTGCTGGAGCAGGAGTTCGAGCCATAGGTGCTTTTGTCTGGGAACCCATCGGCGGGCCAGGCAGGTTCTGTCAGCCGGCTTGCTTCGGCGGGGAAGTTGGCTGGAACGGTAGACTGGATACGGCAGGGAAACCTCGGCGCGGCTGAGTAGACCGGGTAGAGCAGGGAACCCTCAGCGCGGCTGAGTAGACCGGGTAGAGCAGGGAACCTTTGGTGCGGCTGAGTAGACCGGGTAGACTGGGTCCGGCAGGGAACCCTTGGTGCGGCTGAGTAGACTGGGTAGGCCAGGTCCGGCAGGGAACCTGCGGTGCGGCTGAGTAGACCGGGTATGGAAGGGAAACTGGTGCTGGCTGGGTAGACCAACTGCGGGTAGGCCGGCTCTCAAGTAGACCGGCTGTGAGTAGACCGGCTGCGAGTAGATCGGCTGCGGGTAGACCGGTTGCGGGTAGACTGGCTGTGGGTAGACTGGCTGCGGGTGGACCGGCTGTGGGTGGACCGGCTGTGTCCCGGCTTTCAGAAACGCCTGTCAGTGATGTCTGCTCCTCAGCTAGGGAGGCTTTTGGACTTTTGCGCTCTCGGTAACGCCAGCGGGGGTGCCTTTCAGGCGACGTCTGTTTCCTCAGCTTGGGAGGCTTTAGACTTTTGCGCTCTCGGTAGCGCCAGCAGGGGTGCCTTTTGGGCGACGTCTGTTTCCTCAGCTTGGGAGGCTTTAGACTTTTGCGCTCTCGGTAGCGCCAGCAGGGGTGCCTTTCGGGCGACGTCTGTTTCCTCAGCTTGGGAGGCTTTAGACTTTTGCGCTCTCGGTAGCGCCAGCGGGGGTGCCTTTTGGGCGACGTCTGTTTCCTCAGCTTGGGAGGCTTTAGACTTTTGCGCTCTCGGTAACGCCAGCGGGGGTGCCTTTCGGGCGACGTCTGTTTCCTCAGCTTGGGAGGCTTTAGACTTTTGCGCTCTCGGTAACGCCAGCGGGGGTGCCTTTCGGGCGACGTCTGTTTCCTCAGCTTGGGAGGCTTTAGACTTTTGCGCTCTCGGTAGTGCCAGCGGGGGTGCCTTTCGGGCGACGTCTGTTTCCTCAGCTTGGGAGGCTTTAGACTTTTGCGCTCTCGGTAGCGCCAGCAGGGGTGCCTTTTGGGCGACGTCTGTTTCCTCAGCTTGGGAGGCTTTAGACTTTTGCGCTCCAGTAGCACCAGCGGGGGGTGCCTTTCTCCTCAGTCAGGGAGGGTTCGATCTTCGCGCCCTCAAAAGGGCGCTTGCAGCAGTGTCTGTTAGGCAGTGCCTGTCTCCTCAGTTGAGAAGGCTTTTTAAACTTGGCGCATGCAGAGATTGTTTGCGGCTCCTGACATTCAGCTCTTAGCGGCTTCGGCTCTTTTAATCAGTGACTTGCTCAGGTTGCTTTAGTCCGGTTGCCTCTCATTGTGTATCCCATCCTCGTCGCCAGTGTTGTGTTGCAGGTGGACAAACGAGGCAGACACGGATCTAAAGGCTAACATTGCTTTATTTGAAGCATAACAGGTTGCCGCGGCTGCCTGGCTGGGCTGGCAGCCAGCTGGTGGCAGCAGCTGATGCCGTTTGACAGCTCCTTTTATAGCCAGCTGTCAAACGGCATCAACCAATGGGAGCAGTTGGTGCTCCCCGCCAGGAATGCGGACCAGATTGAAGACTGCTAGTTAGTCAGGGACACCACACTAACCTATCACAAAATAATACAAAACAGAAGCCTAATCCCTTATATGGCAATCCAGCAGTTATGCAGCATCTGGCACATATACACTCCAACTATCTAGGCGCCCCCTTGTCTGGTAAGGGCAGCTACCCAACTTCTAACACGTACACATTCTTGCCAATATACATTCTTGTCAATACCCCCCATTGTTCTACCCACATCCTGTTTATCTCTCTTGTGTTCAAACTGGGCATTTCCTTATCTGGTAGAAATACTGAGTTTGAGACATTTTGTTACATGACTCCTCAGACCCAATCAACATGTCTTTTGTCCTGCTCACAGAGGTAAATGCAGGGTCCACACGGAGGCTCTGGGATGGGGGAAACAGGCCTTCTGAAAGTCCAGAAAATGGCCCTGTTTCTGGCTTCCAGTGGGCCTCCAGAGGCCAGGGGAGGCTGTTTTCACCCTCCCAGAGGCCTGAGGGAGGTCTCTGGACCCTTGGGAGAGCGAAAACAACCTCCCCGGGGCTCTGGAGGCCCACGGGAAGCCAGAAACAGGAAGTTCTATTAGGCCATGTCCACCATGGTCACGCCCAGCCAGCAACTGGGCAGCGAAGGAGTTGCTGGGATTTTTGAATCCCACCCCTGTACAAAACAGGTAACAAGGGAAGAGAAACTCCACAACCAACACCACGACAGCGTTTACACACAGGGTGAAGCACATTTTACTTTGGTTTTTTTACAATGCATCTTTTTCTGGGTTTTTTTTTTTTTTTTTTTTGATGTTTTGGGGTGGTTGCAAACCTTGAACTTAAATTTTAGAAAATGGGATTAACACTTCACGTGATCTTGATTCTATCCCTCGGCTGATGCAGCCCAGGACTGTGTTGGCTTTGTTAGCAGCTGCCGCACAGTGTTGGCTCATATTTAAATGATTGTCCGCTAGGGCTCCAAGATCCGCCTTGCAGGTACTGGCATTAAGCCAAGTTTCATCTATACTGTACCTGTGCGTTTGGTTTTTCTTGCCTTTTGTAGTTTTATAGTTCTTCTCACTGGCCCCCAGGCACCCATTATTGCCTAACCAAAAACAGAAAGAGAAAGAATGAAATCAAACAAGAATAGAAAAGAAAAGAAAATAGAATAGAATAGAATATAGAATAGAATAGAATATAGAATAGAATAGAATATAGAATAGAATAGAATATAGAATAGAATAGAATAGAATAGAATAGAATAGAATAGAATAGAATAGAATAGAATAGAATTCTTTATTGGCCAAGTGTGATTGGACACACGAGGAATTTTTCTTCAGTGCATAAGCTCTCAGTGTACATAAAAGCTGTAAGTAATACATCATGATCATCGTCATCATAAAAATACATTCATCAGAAGTCATAAAATACAACATTTAGTGCTAGTCAAAGTATCACAAAAAGCCAAGAGAAGATGAAAAGAAGGACCAGGGATGACATCATAGCAGAATGTATTCCATTATTTTAGGGGCTGCCTCAAAGAAGAGGGAGTCAAGCTATTCTCCAAAGCACCTGAGGGCAGGACAAGAAACAATAGGTGGGAATAATCAAGGATAAAAACAATCTGGAATTAAGGAGAAATTTCCTGACAGAGAGGACAATTACAGCTTGCCTCCAGAAGTTGTAGGGGCTCCATCACTGGAGGTTTTTAATAAAAGTCTGGACAGCCACCTATCTGAAATGATAGAGAGTCTTCCACTTGAGCAGTGGGTTGGACGAGAAGACCTCCAAGGTCCCTTCCAGCTCTATTCTGATTGATTCATTGATTGAAGCATTGAGCAAAAAAACACCCACCACCAGACAAACTGAGACCGAAAGCATGTCCAAATAAAAAATATTTTGACCTCTTTCTGGAACAGGGGTATCCAAACTTAGTGACATTTTAATTGTCTCTTTTGAATGGTGTGTAAAAATGGTTAATCTCAGTGTGCCTGTTGATGGCTGATTTGAACGTCAAGTTTCCAGAAATTCTCTAACATTTTCAGCCATAGTTTTCACTATGGGAAACTATAAGCATCCTAAACCAAATTAATTCCAAAAATGCTTGGAGAACTCATTTTCAGGAAAGTGGAGGCTAAAATGCTTTCTGATTCTGTTGCTGTAATCTTACAATAAATGCTGTATTAGTACTCACATCTTCTGCTCTTTGTCTGGACTAACTCCAAAGGCTAACACAGTAAGAAAGACCCTTTAAATCCTAAAAGAACATTGCACAAAAGAACAAAATTCCTCCTCTGTTATAACAATTTGCTGATTTGAAGTGAGCATCAGAAAAAGACTTCCTAATGGTGAAAACAGATCAGAAGGGCAATCCCCCCCCCCCCCCCAAATAGTCTATCTCTTTAAATACGTATTCAGAGCAGCCTGGAAGGCAACTATTGTGAGTGCTTTACATAGAATTCCAGCATTAATTCAGAATTCTATCAGATGAGAGGTTTTCTGCTGTGTAGTTGAAAAACCGGTCAGTCTCAGACAGACCTTCTTAAGATATTGAAGATCCTCTGTCAATCAGGACAGATAATGAAAGGTATGATGAACTAACAGGTCTGAGTCAACCAATCTAAGAGATATTTTTCTGCCTTCCTGGGGAAGAGGGTGGAAAATTGCAGGCCAAAATAATAATAACAATACTACAAATCTTTTCTTTTGTGAGCATAGGAATCAAATCTTCCATTCGCATTTGGCTGCTAGACACGTCCATGTATTTTTTTTTTTCTGGGTAAAATACAGAAAGGATTTTGTCGCTGCTTTTTTCCAAAACTTGTTTTGGAAATGTGCGATCTGAAGATCTCCTCATGGTCTCCTCTTCTGTGTCCTAACCAGTAGCACTGTTACAAAGGCTTTGAAACAGTGGTGGGATTCAAAAATTTTTTTGAGGGCATGGCTTGGTGGGCATGGCTTGGTGGGTGTGGCAGGGGAAGGAGACTGCAAATCCCCATTTCTTACCCACCCCACTAACCTGCTTTCCAGCTCCGTTCTCCTGTGCAGGGCAACCAAAGAAGACCCAGCCGATCAGCTAGGACTCAATGGGAGGCAGAGAAGAGATGGGGGCAGGGCCAGTCAGAGGTGGGATTCCAAACTACTCAAAATTTCCGCTATCAGTTAGCCAGAACTACTCAAAATTTCTGCTACCGGTTCTCTAGAACTGGTCAGAACCTGCTGAATACCAGCTCTGCTGGTAAAGGGGCACATGGGGCATGCACAGAGGAACTTTTTTTGAATCATTAAAACAGGTCTTTTTCCATTGTTTGCAGAACTCAAGATGAAATATATTTGTTTGTTTTATAAGATTTAAAAAGCTTCCCCCCCCCCAAAGCCAATGAGACTTCTGGCAATATTTATACAAATAGAAGAGAATATTTGTTAGCTGGGAGCTAGACTGTGAGATCCTCGGTGCTCTCTGAGCTTGGTTGATTTCTGGTAGATATTTCATTATCCAACTAGGTAACATCATCAGTGCTAGAAACGAATGGGTTTTGTTGGGGGAGGCAGGAGGAGGAAGAGGAAGACTGTAGGAACCTTGGTGCTCTCTGAGCTTGGTTGTCTTCTGTTCGATGTTCATTATACAGCTAGGTAATATTACCAGGGCTAGAATGGAATAATATTTGCAGGGGAGAGGAAGAGGGAGGAGGAGGAGGAGGGTGACCGTTGGGTCCTTGGTGCTAGAGTAGACTAGAATAATAGGATAGGATAGAATACAATGAAATTAGAATAGAATAGAATAGAATAGAATAGAATAGAATAGAAGAGTTGGAAGGGACCTTGAAGGTCTTCTAGTCCAACCCTCTGCTTAGGCAGGAAAACCTATATACCACTTCAGATAAATGGTTGTCCAATCTCTTCTTAAAACCTTCCAGTGTTGGACCTTTCACAGTTTCTGGAGGAAAGTTGTTTGACTGATTAATTGTCCTCGCTGTCAGGAAATTTCTTCTTAATTCTAGGTTGCTTCTCTCCTTGATGAGTTTCCACCCATTGCTTCTTGTCCTGTCTTCAGGAGCTTTGGAGAATAGCTTGACTCCCTCTTCATTTTATTTATTTATTTATTTGTCAATCACTTACAAGATAATAGGTATAAGTACAAACATGTAAGAATACAGGAAATAGGCACAAATAAATGGGGACAATAGGACAGGGAAGGTGGTGCACTTATGCATGCCCCTTACAGATTTCTTGGGAATGGGGTGATGTCAATAATGGATAGCTTGAGGTTAAAGTTTTGGGAGTTAGAGGATGTAACAACAGAGTCAGGTAGTGCATTCCAGGCATTGACAAACTCGGTTGCTGAAATCGTACTTTCTGCAATCAAGTTTGGAGCGGTTAACATTGAATTTGTATCTGTTGTGTGCATCTTGTATTGTGGTGGTCGAAGGTGAAGTAGTCATTGATGGGGAGGACATTGTAGCAGATAATTTGGTGGCAGCCCCATAGATATTGGAACACTGCTATCATGTCACCCCTAGTACTTCTATTCATCAGATTGTAGATGTTTCATTACCCAACGAGGTAATACCATCAGAGTTAGAATGCAATGGGGTTTGCAGGGAGGAGGAGGAGGAGGAGGAGGACTGTCAGGTCCTTGGTCCTCTCTGAGCTTGGTTTGTTTAGCATCATCACATTCCAGTTTATGTTTCCAATGTTTACACTCCAATATGCTAATACCAACTTTCCAAACACTTGGCAAACATCGTAACCCGGCTCAATCTGTTTATTTTTGGAGCTCAGACAAAGTCAGCCAGATGCTGTCATTGCCCAAATCTTTGGAGTTGGGGGGGGGGGGGAGAGAGAGGATATTTTGTAATCTTCGGGACCACCCCTTCGATCCCATCCCCCTCACACCCTTTTACAATTCCACCCCCCAAACCCTCTGAGTTTCCTCCCCACCTGCCATCAATCTCTCCATGCACGCTCCCATCCACGAATAGGTGACAGAACAGCATTTTTTGTTTCAGTGGCTGCTCTGGGATTTAACAAAACAGCAATTAAAGGTTTAGAGTGTTTTGCTTTCCAGCTGTCAAGTCTGTAATTTGGTACATGCAGATGTAGGGCTGCTGCTGCTGCTGCTTTTTTTTTTTTCTGAGCAGCCCTCCAGAAAAAGGTGCTGCTGCCCTGGGCAAGAGAGTGTGAAAAATCCCACGAGAGGACTGAGCGGCTATAAGGCCGAGGATACGGATGACTTTTGCAATTATCTCTATTAATTATAACTCTGCAGGTTGGAAAATGCAACGTTTGTCTTGCTGCTGCCCTGAAGTTTTCATTTCCTGGGAAAGAGAGGTCTGCCCTCTTGAATGTTTTATAAAGCCTTAGTAAGACCACCCTTGGAATATTGCATCCAATTTGGGTCACCACATTGTATAAAAGAAGATGTTGAGATTTTGGAAAGGGTGTGGTGAAGAGCAACGAAGATGATTAGGGGCCTAGAGGCTAAAACATACAAAGAACGGTGGCAGGAAGTGGGTATGTCTAGTTAAATAAAAAGAGGGACTAAGTAGTAGAACAGAATAGAATAACAGAGTTGGAAGGGACCTTGGAGGTCTTCTAGTCCAACCCCCTGCTTAGGCAGGAAACTCTACACCACTTCAGACAAATGGTTATCCATCATCTTTTTTAAAACTTCTAGCGTTGGAACAAGTTGTTTCACTGATTAATTGTTCTCACAGTCAGGGAATTTCTCCTTAGTTCTAAATTGCTTCTCTCTTGATTAGTTTCTACCCATTGCTTCTTGTCTTGCCCTTGGGTGTTTTGGAAAATAGCTTGGTGTTGTGAATTAATAAAAGTGCTTGAATAAACTTTGTTGAAACCTTAAAGCAAAGTGCAGGGTTCTGGCCCTGCGCTTCTGATTGGCCGAGAATAGCGATATTGGATTGGTCCATTCAGGAGAATCTGATTGGCTATTAACGAGCCCTTCTCATTGGTTAAAAAGAGCTAACGTTCCTGTGTTTTCATTGGCTAAATACCCAAGAGCTTGCCTATATAAAGGGGGCTGTTGAGGCCGTTCAGAGAGCTGTTGCACCATGTTAAATAAAGAGTTGAAGTTCACTGTTCATCGACTCGTCTCCGCTTCTTGCGCCACGCACAGAACATAACACTGGCAACGAAGGTGGGATGTGGAGATGTCAGAGCTGACTGAACACTACAAAGAGCGATAACAGAGCACATGGCTGAAACGCACCAACGGCAGAACCATGTCTGGCAGCGTCATACCACCTGCTCCATTCAACCTGGCACAAGAAGACTGGGACTCATATATGGATCGCTTCCAGATGTTTCTGGAGACCAACAATTTGAAGGATGCCACTACCGGAAAGAAACGGGCGGTATTCCTAACTCATTGCGGGCCAACCATATTCAAGATGGCCAAAGCACTAGCGAAACCGGCAGAAGTGAAATCCATGGACTGGGACGTCCTCTGCTAAGGGCCCACTATGCACCAACCGTACCAACGCTCGTGAGAAGGCATGAATTTTACCAGAGAGATCAGCGGAAGGGCGAAAGCGTTGCAGATTTCATAGCGGATCTCCGGAATCTAGGAGGCCTATGTGGGTTTACCGACCTTGAAGAAGCCCTGAGAGACAGAATAGTTCTGGGACTAGATGCACCAGGCGTGCAGAGTAAGCTGATGGTGAAAGGTGACATCAGCCTTACAGATGCCATCGCTGACACTACTGCAGCAGAAGCAACCAGGAAGTCGGCTGCTCGAATGCGCCGCACCCACGCTCCACTTCGCCAACTCACCAGCGAAGTTTCACCTCACTTAGAAGAACCGGCAATGACAGCCCACCACAAGGACCTCAAATCGTCATCAGAAAGTGATGAAGAAGAGGTCAACCGCCTCCGGTCTGAACGAGACCAATGCCAGAAATCGCAGTACCAATGTGCTGGTTGTGGGGCAAACCACCCCCGATCAGACTGCAAATTCCTCGACGCGCTCTGCCATGTGTGCGGGAAAAGAGGCCACATTGGACGGGTCTGTAGAAGCAAGCAAGGACCCAGCCAAACCCCGAGGGGGGCTAACTACCGCCAATCTACAGGAAGCCGTCCTGCAAAGCGAGAACCCTTGAACCACCAATGGAACAACCACTCTTACAGAAACAAACCCCTAAACCACTCAACGAAGTGGGAAGAGGCACACCAAACTATTACGATTGGTCACGCCTCATCACTGGATGGCAAGAAGATCCGGGTGAAGGTGGCCATCAAAAACCAGCCTTGTATGATGGAAGTTGATTCAGGATCGTCCCTCTCGATGGTTTCTGGAAGACTCTCAAGCAACTCATCTCTACCGTCCAGCGACAAGACCTCCAGTTCCAAAAAATCATACTCAAAGATTATCAAGGAAATCGAATTCCAGTCGTTGGATCCAGCCAAGTCCGTGTCTCCTTCAAAAATCGTATTACATGTTTACAGATTACTGCATCTCTACCTTTGACTGGAGTCAACAGGGATCAGCCTAGCTTGTTAGGCCTCCAATGGTTCGCTCCACTTGGAATTGAAGTAGCCGGCATTCACCGAACCAGCAGCAACGACTGGGAAGAGGATCTCGTCCAAGAATTCCAGGACGTCTTTGCAGACAAACTAGGCGAGTACAAGGGGACCCCGATATCATTTAATCTCAACCCCGAAATAGCTCCCATCTGCCTTAAGCCTCGTCAAGTCCCATTCGCTCTTAAACCAAAGATTGATGAGCAGCTTCATAAATTAACAGCCCAGGGGGTGTTAGAACCAACCAACCATTCTCCCTGGGAAACCCCAATCATGACACCCATCAAGCCGGATGGATCGTTAAGAATTTGTGGGGACTACCGAGCCACCCTGAATCATGCCCTGCAGCAAAACGCTTACCCGGTACCGGTGGTGCAACACCTTCTCCATTCCCTGGGGGGCGGAAAAGTCTTCGCTAAACTAGATCTAGCCCAGGCATACCAACAACTGCCTGTAGACAGAAAAACGGCAGAGGCTCAAACGATCGTTACGCACCGAGGTGCGTTTAAATGCAACCGACTCCAATTCGGAGTAAGCGTGGCCCCGGGAATCTTTCAAAGTTTGATGGAAAGACTATTACAAGGGATAAAAGGCGTTGTCCCCTATTTTGATGATGTTTTAATTGCTGCTCTGACTCAAGAAATACTAAGGGAGTGCCTGGGGTTGGTTCTTCAAAGATTTAAAGACTCGGGTCTCAAACTTAAGAAAAACAAGTGTCAGCTATGAACTGATCAAGTAGAATTTTTAGGATATTTAATAGATAAACAGGGCATTCACCCCACTGATAGCAAACTTTGGGCAATCAAAAACGCCCCAAGACCCCGAAATAAGGCGGATCTCCAAGCGTTCCTAGGCCTTATCAATTTTTATAACGTCTTCCTGCCTCACAAGGCAACCGTAGCCGAACCCCTACATCATTTATTAGACAAAAAAGCAACCTGGGTTTGGGAGCACCGAGAGGAACAGGCGTTTCAACAAGTAAAAAACTTATTGACCTCCGACACTGTTTTGATGCAGTATAATGAAACTTTGCCTTTAACTGTTACTTGTGATGCATCACCCTTCGGAGTGGGCGCCATTTTGACCCACGTTTTGCCAAGTGGAAGTGAAGCCCCTATTGCCTACTTTTCAAAAACACTTTCAAAAGCAGAACGCAATTATAGTCAAGTCGATAAGGAAGCTCTTGCTATTGTATCTGCTGTTAAACGATTTCATGAATATATCTATGGGCGAGCTTTCACCATAATAACTGACCACAAACCCTTACTGGGAATAATAGCGGGAGATAAACCAACCCCTTATATATTATCTCCCAGAATGACTCGCTGGTCAGAATTCTTGGCTGCCGATAATTATAAGTTGCAACACCGCCCGGGGAAAGCCATTCCCCATGCTGACACATTAAGCCATGCACCGCTTCCAGAAACCGTTGACGACCCTGCTCTAACCGTCACAACACTGCAGATCGAGACACTCCAAAAACTGCCGCTGACAGCTCGCGATATCACAATTGAAACTAAATGTGATTCCGTTTTAGCACGTGTCCTCAGCTGGGTAGAACGTGGATGGCCATTGGACCAAATCCCTGACAATTACGCTCCCTTCAAAAATCGACAGACAGAACTGTTTTCCCAGAAGGGCTGCATCATTTGGGGCAATAGAGTCGCTGTCCCAGAGCGATTACAGCGAGCGGTACTGAGAACCTTGCACGATGGCCACGCCGGCATCGTGCGCATGAAAGCACTCGCACGAAGCTACGCGTGGTGGCCGGGCATAGACAAGCAGATCGAAGCCTGGGTAAAGACTTGTTCCAAATGCGGGGTTTCCGGTTCGCGTGGCTTCGGGGCAGCAGGAATTCGTGACAGCTCGCGATTCCTGCTGTGCTAGCCGTCGAGGTACCCCCGATCCAGATGGGTCAGGGGGATATGGCTGCCCTGTAGGGACAGCTGAAGAGAGAGGGGAGTTGGATAGGGAGGTGGGGGTGTCGCAGACCCCCCCCTTCTCCGGAAAAACCCCTTTTTCCCAAGGCGGTGGAGCGGCGGTCAGCAATGGCCACCACGAAGAAGCCAGCAACCGGGTAAGATTGTGCTGGAGGAAATGTGAAGAGTGAAAATTTTGTCTGAGCCGGGTCAAGTAACATCTTTTAAATTGCCTGGAACCGAGCTGTTTGAATTGCTGGAGGATACATTGTATCCCTAAGAAGAGCGAAAAGCGGCGGAGAAGCTGTTAAAGGGAACTTTTTTTTTTCTTTTTTTTCTTTACTCTCCCACCCCATGGAAACAGCAGAAATATTTGGATATATTGGACATTGAAAGTGAATTGCTTTGAGAGTTGAGGCTAAGAGACAAAAGGATTCTTGGACATTGAAAAATTTAAGAAATTGGAAAACCCTTGTTGGAGGTATGGATTTTTGATTATTTAAAATTGACATTGCAAGTGGGAAGGGAGAGAAAAAAAAATTGGAGCAGAAGCGGAAAAAGGAGATTGCCTAGAATCCCAATGGAAGATATATGGTAATTGGACCTCTTTGATTAAAAATTAACCCCAGAAAGAGAAAGAGAAGAAGGAAGAAAAGTATTAACTTTTGGAACTTTTTTTTTTAATTGCTTTTGATTGTCTTTGATTAAAAATACTTGTGGTTGTTTTGGAAAAAGTTTCCCTTTTCATAATGGCATCGTTTGTGGATGAACTAGAGATTGAATATCAAAAATATAAAAAAGAAGATACTTTGGGCACTTTGTTTCAATTTTTAGAAATGGCGTTATGTACTTATGAAAAATTGATTACGCAGCAGAAGGACTGGGACAAGGAAGAAGAGGAAGAAGAAGCCATCTTTGATGAACAATGGGTCCCTTCTGGAGAGGAGGAGAAAAAGGATAAGAAAAAGGGGATTTTAAGAATTATAAAAACAACCAAAAGAGAGAAAAAGGAGCGAAAAGGTGGAGGCAAGGTTAGAAAGCAAAGGAAAAGGAGCAAGAAAAGCGAGGAGAAAAAGCAAAGGGGTAAAAAGGGCAAGGAAAAGAATAAGCAAGAGAGAAAGGGGGGGAGGAGAAGCCTTAATGGGGGGAAGCAAGACCTAAAGAAAAAAAGTTTATTTAGAGACAATGGGTGAATTTAATCTAGATTAAAAGAGGGATTCTGGAGGGTATATAAGTTTGTGTTTTTATATGTGTATTTAGAATATAAAATTCATTATGTAATCTTAGAATCTTTTAAACAGAATCCCAAGAAAAATTGCTATACGAAGTATTTTTAAGTTAGGGTAATGAGTTATAGATGTTACTCCAATTGGTGTACAGGAGAAGTATAGTAAAAGAAAAAAAGATGAATGGATAATTGGAAATAGAACAGACAAAGAATGTTGTTGAAAATGGTAATAAGATATGGAAGGATATATATGCTTTTTTTTTGGATTTTGTATATTGATAAAAGGCAATAAAATTTTAATTAATAAGAAATAATTGGGATGGAAAGGAGAAGTAGGGATAAGATATGAAGTTAATACTATATGAAGTATTGATATTATAATTTGGAAATGTTATGCCTTATTGGTCTTTTATTATTATTTTTTCTTAGAAAAGAATTTATAAGCTGTTATGCCTTGACTCTTTGTGCATTGTTTTTATAAAACTGATAAAAATGGTTTATATATATATATATATAAAAGAAAATGATAATAAGATATGGAAGGATATATGGGATGAATATGATGTTTGAATTTGTGTCTGTGTGAAGAGTTTTAACCCGGGAACAGACAACCTTCAGAAAAGATCTTTTAGTTTTGTTTATGTTTTGTGTTTTGTGTGTATTGTGTTTTTTGCAAAACTAATAAAATTTGTTTTTTATAAAAAAAAAAAAAGAATCAATAAAACCTTGGAGGAATGTTAGATGAGAATAATGGTAAACAAGCCAGAAAGAAATGAATATGATGACTATAAAATGGATAAATATAGAAAAGAAATGAAATTGAATAAGAGTAAAGAGAAATAATGAGAAATTTGCTGAAAGATATTTATGTGTCCATATGGAAATGGGATAAATTAGAATTATGTTGTATAAAAATAATGTTTTATTCGACTTGTAAAAATTTATAATGTTAAGAGGTTTTATGTATTTATGTATTTAATGGTTAATGATGTGTTGTTTTATCTTTAAAATTAATAAAATTTGTTTCAAAAAAAAAAAAAAAAAAGACTTGTTCCAAATGCCAGGAAGTCAGCAATGCCCCACCGAAAGCAACCCCAACAGAATGGGAAACACCCAGGGGACCATGGTCCCGTATTCATCTGGACTTTGCGGGACCTACGAATGAACACACATTTTTATTAACAGTTTCGAATACGAATACGAATACCTTTATTGTCACTATCCACGTGTACAACTTGCATCATACGCATACACAGTGAGATTAAGCGACTCGTCGTTCAGTACAACCATACATGTTAAAAAGAGAATGTGCATAAGAATATCTAAAAATATCTAAAACAACAAAGAAGAATAAAATGAGTAAAATTACCAGCTTATTGCACTTAATTTGTGCCTATTCACAGTAGGAGTTATTGCACTTGTCAGCCAGCACAGTAATAGTCATGATATATTGCACAAAAATTTCCCAATTGTCCCAAAGTATTATTTACAATATGTTTGACAGGACTTAAAGTCAGTGCATATGTAAGTTCAGGGTAGTTATAGCTTTGGGAAAAAAACTGTTTTGAAGACGATTTGTCCTTGACCTGATGCACCTATAGCGCCTCCCCGAGGGCAACAGGTCAAACAGTCCGTTACCAGGATGGAAACTGTCTTTTATGATGTTCACAGCTCTACTAAGACAGCGTGAGGAATAGATGTCTGACAGGGAGGAAAGAGGGCAGCCAATGATCTTCTGAGCTGTTTTGACTATCCTCTGTAGTCTCTCCCTGTCTGCCATAGTACAATGACCATACCACACTGTAATGCAGTATGTCAACAGGCTTTCAATGGACGCACGATAGAAGGTAATCAGCAGGCTGGAGGCCAGATTGTGCTTCCTGAGCACTCGCAGGAAGTGGAGTCTCTGCTGAGCCTTCTTAATAACTGCCGTGGTGTTTTCCGTCCAGGAGATCTTATCAACAATAGTAACACCCAAAAACCGGAAAGTATGGACCCTCTCCACCTGCTCTCCATTAATGTAAAGGGGAGCCAGGTCAGTGTTGTGCCTCCTAAAGTCCACAATGAGTTCCTTAGTTTTCTTGGTGTTCAGAGCTAAATTATTGTCCGAACACCAAGCAGCCAACATCAGGACCTCCTTCCTATAAGCTGCCTCATCTCCCCTCGAAATGAGTCCAACCACCGTGGTGTCATCAGCAAACTTCACAATGAGGTTGCTATCATGGTGTGGACTACAGTCGTGGGTATAGAGGCAGTACAGGAGTGGGCTCAGCACACAGCCCTGTGGGGAGCCAGTGCTCAGCGTACGTGTGGAAGAAAGGTGGGGACCAAGCCTCACAATCTGGGGCCGATCACTCAGGAAGTTCTTTATCCAGGCACAAGTAAGGGGGGGCAAACCCAATGTATCCAGTTTTTTGATTAAAATTCCTGGGATGATTGTATTAAAGGCAGAGCTGTAGTCCACGAAAAGCATCCGGACATAGCTCTGCCGTTGCTCCAGATGGTTCAGCGTAGCGTGCAGAGCTATGGCTATGGCATCCTCCGTAGACCGATTAGTGCGGTAAGCGAACTGATAAGGATCAAAATCCAAGGGGAGATGATTCATGATGTGCCGGAGCACCAGCCTCTCAAAACATTTCATGATTACAGGAGTAAGCGCCACTGGGCGGTAATCATTGAGGCTGGAGATGGGAGATTTCTTCGGCACAGGGATGATTATGGCAGATTTCAGACAGGATGGTATAACTGCCTGGGCCAGGGAGAGGTTGAAAATATCTCTGAAGATGGAGGCAAGCTGGGGGGCACATGCCCTAAGCACCTTGCCAGGGACTCCATCTGGGCCAGCTGCCTTTCTGGGGTTCGCTGCTCGGAACACCCGTCTGACGTCATCCTCCGTCACAGAAAAAATACTGGGTGGGGTAGCAGAACTGAATGTAATTGGAGGAGGGAGTAGGGCTGGTGCAGCTGTACGCTGTTGTGAAACTTCAAAGCGAGCAAAGAAGTTATTCAGCTCCTCTGCTAGCGCTGCACTCAGATGTTCTGTTGTTCCGTGACAACCCCTATAATTAGTGATGTCATGTATGCCCTTCCACACCTCCCGTGTGTTATGGCTAGACAAGTGGGACTCAATACTCCTCCTGTGATCCATCTTGGCTTTCTTAATCCCCCTCCTCAGGTCAGCTCGGGCGACTGTATACAAAGCTCTATCGCCTGACCTGAAGGCTACGTCACGGGCTTTAAGAAGTCCACGGACTTGAGTAGTCATCCAGGGTTTCTGATTTGGGAAGACCCGGATGTTTCTGTCTACAGTCACATTTCCGATGCAGAACTTGATATAGTCCAGCACCGTACTTGTATGCATTTCCAACTCTTGATGTTGGAACATCTTCCAGTCTGTCTGTTCAAAGCAGTCTTGAAGTCTACTAAGTGCATCCTCAGGCCAAATCGTTACAGTCTTCGTAATGGGCCTGCTACTGCGTCTGAGGGGGGTATAAGCTGGGGATAACAGGAGGGAGAGATGATCTGAATACCCAAGGTGGGGGAGGGGTATGGCTCTGTATGCATGTTTAATGTTGGTATAAACATGATCCAGAGTATTTTCTCCCCTCGTGGCACACTTAACATACTGGTAAAACTTCGGGAGTACAGTTTTCAGATTGGCCTTATTAAAGTCTCCTGCAATAATATGAACACCATCAGGGTAAGCCTGCTGCTGTTCGTTTATGGTATTCAGCAGGAGAGAGAGTGCCTTATCTGTGTTTGCGTCGGGCGGGATATACACCGCCGTAACGATCACAACAGTTAGCTCTCTCGGTAGAAAAAAAGGCCGACATCTTACAGACATGTACTCAAGATCCGGGGAACAATGATTATCTATAACTGTCCCATTATTACACCAGTTCTCATGTACGTAGATGCAGAGCCCCCCTCCTCTGCTCTTACCACAGTCCTTCGTTCTGTCCCAGCGTAAAAAAGTACGGCCTGCCAGCTGCATGCTAGCGTCAGGTATCCCAGAATGTAGCCATGTTTCAGTAATTACCATGACGCAGCAGTCTCGAACATAGCGGTTACCGGCGAGCTGTAGCTGTAAATAATCCGTTTTATGTGCCAGGGATCTGGCGTTGGCGAGATACAGACTCGGAAGAGGTGGCTTGAATGGATGTTTCCTCAGCCTAAGCATAACGCCAGACCTACAGCCTCGCTTCTGCTTCCTCTCCCTCCTCCGTCTTCGCCGCCTCCTGGCCCCGACAACAATCCACGGAGAGCCCGCTGGTCTCGCTATCTCATCGGGGATGTTATGGACGCGATGAAAGTCCCTCGAAACAGACATCTGGCATTGAATTCCAATGTCTATAATATCTGATCGTGTATAGAGTTGGCTCGTAGAGCCGATAGTCCAGAAGACGTATACAAACAGCGGAAAAAAGCACCGAAAAGAGCACCGAACGGGAGAGCCATAAGCCGCTGCGTCTATACGCGCCGCCATTAGCCATGTATGGATGCCTACTCGAACTGGCTCGAAATCCATGAGATGAAAAATACAACAACTGAATCGGTCATCAGTAAATTGGACAGATTATTTGCAATACACGGATTACCAGACGTTCTGGTATCCGACAACGGGCCCCAGTTTACCGCGCTTTCTTTTGAACAGTACCTGGTGGACTGCGGTATTCGCCATGCGCTAACTTCACCGGCATATCCTGCGGCTAATGGAAGGGCCGAGCGCATGGTACAATTTGTCAAAAGAACTCTACATAAAATGGACTATGGCGATATCGAAGACAAGATTAACCGGATACTCCTTTTGCAGCACATCACTCCACACAGCGTCACCAACAAAACTCCCACTGAGTTATTGATGGGACAGAAACTCTGCTCCCACCTGGACCGATTACACCCATCGTACGAACCTGAAAAACCACACGGATCCAGCGGGAAATGCCGAAATTTCCAGGTAGGTGACTTGGTTTTCACGAGAAACTTTTATGGCAACCCACTGTGGGTCGAGGCAACCTTAATCCAAGTAACCAGACCCAGATCGTACCGAGTGAAATGTCGCGACAATAGAATATGGAAACGCCATATTGATCAGCTGCGTTCAAGGCTGCAGTCTGGTGTTTGCGATTCCGGTGATTTCCAAACTGAGGGGGAAGGATACGCCGAGGAGGCTGAGTTTGGAATGGCGGAAAGCACAAGTAGAACAAACGACCGCTCAGACTCAACATGTGAAGAAGGATCGGGGACAGGGGTTAACTCGCCTCAAAGAGATATCAAGGACATTAATGGTAGCGGAAGTTTAGATACAGAATCAGAGACACCCTGTTCACCAGATAATGTCCTACCCCAACAAGACTCTAGACAAATACCGGGAGGACAGCGTAAATCAAACAGACAATCAAAACACCTCAAAGACTACGTTACCGCACCCCTTAAACGGAACCCGGGGGGAAGGGGTGTTGTGAATTAATAAAAGTGTTTGAATAAAGTTTGTTGAAACCTTAAAGCAAAGTGCAGGGTTCTGGCCCTGCACTTCTGATTGGCCGATAATAGCGATATCGGATTGGTCCGTTCAGGAGAATCTGATTGGCTATTAACGAGCCCTTCTCATTGGTTAAAAAGAGCTAACGTTCCTGTGTTTTCATTGGCTAAATATCTAAGAGCTTGCCTATATAAAGGGGGCTGTTGAGGCTGTTCAGAGAGCTGTTGCACCATGTTAAATAAAGAGTTGAAGTTCACTGTTCATCGACTCGTCTCCGCTTCTTGTGCCACGCACAGAACATAACACTTGGCTCCCTCTTCTTTGGGGGCAGCCCCTGAGATATTGAAACACTGCTATCAACACAATATCAATACAAGAGCACACAATAGATACAAACTCAAGGTAAACCACATCAAACTTGATTGCAGGAAATACGACTTCAGCAACAGAGTGGTCCATATCTGGAATACTCTACCTGACTCTGTGGTTTCTTCCCCAAACCCCCAAAACTTTAACCTTAGATTGTCTACTATTGACCTCACCCCTTTCCTAAGAGGTCTGTAGGGGGCGTGCAAAAGCGCACCAATGTGCCTACCGTCCCTGTCCTATTGTTTCTTTTTATTCGTATCCATTTCATGTATTCATAACCATGTTCATACTGATACCTATTATCTAATACTTGCTTGACAAATATAAACAAACAAACAAACAAATAAATAAATAAATAATGTCTCCCCTGGTCCTTCTTTTCATTAAACTAGCTTACTCAATTTCAGCAACCATTCTTCATCTATTTTAGCCTCCAGTGCCCTCATCACCTTCTCTGTGCCCTTCTCTGCACTCTTTCTAGAGTCTCAACATCTTTTGCATCGTGGTGACCAAAACTGAATGCAGTATTCTTGAATTTAGAATTCTGAATGCAGTAGTTCTTTATGGTCATTGCACCTCGTACAACAAAATTAAATGCCATCTTCATTTAAAGGAGACGTGGTGGCAGTCTTGCAATATCTAAGAGATGCTGCCACAAAGAAGAAGGGGTCAACTTATTTTCCAAAGCACCAGAAGGCAGGACAAGAAACAATGGGTGGAAACTAATCAAGGAGAGAAGCAACCTGGAATTAAGGAGAAATTTCCTAATAGTGAGGACAATTAACCAGTCGAACAGCTTGCCACCAGAAATTGTGGGTGCTCCAACAGTGGAGGTTTTAAAGAAGATATTGGACAATCCTTGTCTGAAATGGTATATTGTTTCCTTCTTGGGCAGAGGATTGGACTTCCAATTCTTTTTCTTTTTTTTTGAAAGAGATTTTATTAATTTTCTACAAACAAACAAGACAAACAAAACATTAAAACATCAACTCTCATATGTACATCCAGTGTGTCAGTTGGTTCATCAGTTTTGTGCATTCATTTTGTTGTCTCAATTACAATTATGTTACATAACAACTCATATTGTCAATCCAAACTTATATATCCTAATATCACTAAAAAAAGAAGAAATTTTTGACTATACTTTTAATCATTCATGCTTTATGAGATAACAATACTTTAACCAGTTTATTCTGTAACAAATCATATAATCATACCAAATCAATCCTAAAAAACCCTTTATAAATATAATGTCAAATAACAAAGTAATAACAAAATAGCAAAATAAAGATATTCCTTACTGTCTACCATTCTAAATATTCTATTATCGTATTTTATCATCTAACCATTGATAAAAAAGATCCCAAATTTCATAAAATTGTTTATCCTCTTGCTCTCTAATTTCAAATGTCAATCTACTCATCTCAGCACATTCCAATATTTTCTTTTTTTTTTTTTGAAACAAATTTTTATTAATTTTAAAGATAAAACAACACATCATTAACCATTAAATACATAAACACATAAAACCTCTTAACATTGTAAATCCTTACAAGTCAAACAAAACATTATTTTTATACAGCATAATTCCAATTTATCCCATCTCCATATGGACACACAAATATCTTTCAACAAATTTCTCATTATTTCTCTTTACTCCTATTCAATTTCATTTCTCTTCCATATTTATCCATTTTATAGTCATCATATTCTTTTCTTTCTGGCTTGTTTAAATTATTCTCGTCCAACATTCCTCCAAGGTTTTATTGATTCTTTTTTCCTTTTTTTTTTATAAAAAACAAATTTTTTTAGTTTTACCATAAACACAATACACAAACATACAAACACTAAACATAAACAAAACTAAAAGATCTTTTCTGAAGGTTGTCTGTTCCCGGGTTAAAACTCTTTACACAGACACAAATTCAAACATCATATTCAACCCATATCTCCTTCCATATCTTATTATCATTTTCTTTTTTATATATATATATAAAAACCATTTTTATCAGTTTTATAAAAACAATGCACAAAGAATCAAGGCATAGCAGCTTATAAATTCTTTTCTAAGAAAAAATAACAATAAAAGACCAATAAGGCATAACATTTCCAGATTATAATATCAATATTTCATATAATATTAACTTCATATCTTGTCCCTACTTCTCTTTTCCATCCAAATTATTTATTAATTAAAATTTTATTGCCTTTTATCAATATACAAAATCCAAAAAAAAAAAAAAGCATATATATCCTTCCATATCTTATTACCATTTTCAACAACATTCTTTGTCTGTTCTATTTCCAATTATCCATTCATCTTTTTTTTCTTTTACTATACTTCTCCTGTACACCAATTGGAGTAACATCTATAACTCATTACCCTAACTTAGAAATACTACATATAGCAATCTTTCTTGGGATTCTGTTTAAAAGATTCTAAAATTACATAATAAATTTTATATTCTAAATATACATATAAAAACACACTCTTATATACCTTCCAGAATCCCTCTTTTAATCTAAATTAAATTCACCCATTATCTCTGAATAAACTTTTTTTCTTTAGGTCTTGCTTCCCCCCATTAAGGCTTCTCCTCCCCCCCTTTCTCTCTTGCTTATTCTTCTCCTTGCCCTTTCTACCCCTTTGCTTTTTCTCTTCGCTTTTCTTGCTCCTTTTCCTTTGCTTTCTAACCTTGCCTCCATCTTTTCGCTCCTTTTTCTCTCTTTTGGTTGTTTTTATAATTCTTAAAATCCCCTTTTTCTTATCCTTTTTCTCCTCCTCTCCGAAAGGGACCCATTGTTCATCAAAGATGGCTTCTTCTTCCTCTTCTTCCTTGTCCCAGTCCTTCTGCTGCGTAATCAACTTTTCAAAGGAACATAACGCCATTTCTAAGAATTGAAACAAAGCGCCCAAAGTATCTTCTTTTTTATATTTTTGATATTCAATCTCTAGTTCATCCACAGACGATGCCATTATGAAAAGGGAAACTTTTTCCAAAAACAACCACAAGTGTTTTTAATCAAAGACAATCAAAAGCAATTAAAAAAAAAAAGAAAAAAAAAGTTCCAAAAGTTAATACTTTTCTTCCTTCTTCTCTTTCTCTTTCTGAATTAATTTTTAATCAAAGAGGTCCAATTACCATATATCTTCTTTTGGGATCCACAAAGACGTTCTAGACAATCTCCTCCTTTTTCATCTTCTGCTCCAATTTTTTTTTTCTCCCTTCCCACTTGCAATGACAATTTTAAATAATCAAAAATCCATACCTCCAGCAGAGATTTTCCAATTTCTTAAAATTTTCAATGTCCAAAAATCCCTTTGTCTCTTAGCTTCAGCTTTCAAGGCAATCCACTTTCAATGTCTAATATATCCAAATATTTCTGCTTTTTCCGTGGGGTGGGAGAATAAAAAAAAAAAAAAAAAATTCCCTTTAACAGCTTCTCCGCCGCTTTTCGCTCTTCTTAGGGATACAATGTATCCTCCAGCAATTCAAGCAGCTCAATTCCAGGCAATTTAAAAGGTGTTACTTGACCCGGCTCAGACAGAACTTTCACTCTTCACACTTCCTCCAGCACAGTTCTTACCCGGTTGCTGGCTTCTTCGTGGCGGCCATTGCTGACCGCCGCTCCACCGCCTTGGGAAAAAGGGGTTTTCCTGGAGAAGGGGGGGGTCTGCGATACCCCCACCTCCCTATCCGACTCCCCTCTCTCTTCAGCTGTCCCTACAGGGCAGCCATATCCCCCTGACCCATCTGGATCGGGGGTACCTCGACGGCTAGCACAGCAGGAATCGCGAGCTGTCCCGAAACCACGCAAACCTTTCCAATATTTTCTTAATAATTTCTTCCTGTAATGGTATTTTCTCATTCTTCCAATTTTTAGCAAATACAATCCTAGCCGCTGTTAATACATTTACAATCAGGTATTTCAAATCTTTACCATATATATCAGGTAAAATTCCCAATAAGATCATCTCTGGTTTCAAGTCTATGTGTTTCTTTGTCATTTTTTCCAACCACATGCGAATTTTAGTCCAATATTTTCAAGCGTCCTCACAAGTCCACCACATATGGTAATACGAACCGGGTATCTGATGACATTTTCAGCATTTTTCAGATTTGTTCTTAAACAATCTTGCTATTCTTGTCGGGGGAAAGTGCTACCTGTAAAACATCTTATACAAGTTTTCTTTATATGCTGTTGACATTGTCATTTTATAATTTTGAGACCACAATTTTTGCCATTTCTCTAGATCAATCCCATATCCAAAATTCTTCCCCCAAACAATCATAGTTTCTTTGACTTGTTCTTCCTCTAATTTCATTCCCAGTAAATAACCATATAATTTTTTAATCGCCTTCTCATCAGTACCCATCAAAATCTTATCTAAATCAGTCTGCTTATCATAGAATCCCTCCATTTTAGAATCTTCATCATACCTTGAATGTATTTGCGCATATGAAAACCAATTCATCCTTATACCTTGTTCCTCTAACTTTTGGATCGATTTAAGTTCGCCCTTTTCATCCAATAGTTCCCCATATCTAACTGTTTGTTCCTTCTTATAAATTATAGGATAGGAAAATGCTTCAATGGTCGATAACCAAACTGGAATTTTCAAATAACATTGTCTTTTTATCTTCTCCCAGTTTAACCACAAAGACTCCCGTATATAATGTCTTCTAAAATAACCCTGTGTTTTAGTTCCCTTATACCATAAAAAAGCATGCCAGCCCAACAGCAAATCATGCCTTTCTAATGTCAACAATCTATGCTTTCCTAATGTTATCCATTCTTTGACCCACATCAGACTTGCAGCTTGATAATACAATTCCCAATTAGGCAGGCCAAAACCTCCTCTAATTCTAGCGTCTTGCAAAAGCTTTAGCTTTATTCTCGCTTTTTTACCTTGCCATATAAACTTCAACATAATTTTATTTAAATCTTCAAAATAGTCTTTTCCAAGCCTAATTGGTATTGTTTGGAACAAAAATAAAATTCTGGGTAAAATATTCATCTTGATTGTTGAGATTCTCCCTATCAATGACAATTGCAAGTTTTCCCACTTCTTCAAATCTGTAGCTATCTGCTGTTTGAGTTTAATATAATTATTCTCTTTTAATGTGCTACATCTTGTTGTCAAATATATCCCCAGATACTTAACCTTATTTGTAACTTGGATTTTCAAAAGATCTGCCAGTTCTTCTCTCTGTCTCAATAGCATGTTCTTTGTCAAAATCTTTGTTTTATCTTTATTTATTTTCAAACCAGCCACCTCCCCACATGTCTCTATCTTTTCCAATAACTTTGGAGCTGTTTCTAACGGGTCTTCCAGAATAAAAGCTAAATCATCAGCAAAAGCTTGTAGTTTAAATTCTTCCTTCTTAATTTTCATTCCTTTTATGCTTTTATCATCCCTAATATTTCTATTCAACACTTCCAAGGTCAACACAAATAGCAAAGGAGACAGGGGACATCCTTGTCTTGTGCCTTTTCTAATATTAATTAAATCTGTAAGTTCCCCCTCCATCATTACCTTTGCTGTCTGTTTATTATATATGGCTTCTATTGCTTGAGTAAATTTTTTAGCAAAACCCATCTGTTCCAATAGTAATAACATAAATCTCCAGTTCACATTGTCAAATGCCTTTTGAGCATCTAGGAATATCAAAGCCATTTGCTTTTCAGGATGAGCCTCATAGTATTCCAAAGTA
This sequence comes from Hydrophis major, assembly GCA_033807585.1. Taxonomy (NCBI): domain Eukaryota; kingdom Metazoa; phylum Chordata; class Lepidosauria; order Squamata; family Elapidae; genus Hydrophis; species Hydrophis major. The sequence goes on from CM066330.1 coordinate 258,257,376, forward strand.
TCCAAGATTACTCTCATATTGTCTCTGATTTGTCTCTTTGGCAGAAATCCATTTTGATCTGGGTGAACAAAATTATTTAAATATTTTTTAAGTCTTTCTGCTAAAATTGAAGCAAAGATTTTATAGTCTGCATTCAATAAAGAAATAGGTCTATAATTCTTAATTTGCAGTGGGTCAGTCTCTTCTTTTGGAATAAGTGTAATATAAGCCTCTGACCATGTTTTGGGTATCATCTTTTTTAACATAACTTCATTCATGACTTCTAACAATGGGATGCTCAATGATTCTTGAAATGTTTTATAGAATTCTGCCGGATGCCCATCTGGACCCGGTGCTTTCCCATTGTTTTGTTTCTTAAATGCTTCATTTAATTCCATCATTGTTATATTGCTTTCTAGCATTTCTTCAGTCTCTTTAGGTATCTTCGGTAAATTAGCATTCTGTAAATACTGTTTGACTTTTTCCTCATCAATATTCTCTTGTTTATATAGTTGCCCATAAAAATCTCAAATAATTTCTTTTTTCTCCTTATTACCATAACAAACTTGGCCTTGATCATCTATTAGCTTCAATATTTTTCTTGATTCCTTCTCCTTTCTCAATTTATATGCTAGCCATCTACCTGGTTTATTTGCATCTTCAAAATAGTTCTGTTTAGAATTTCTGATTTTCTGTGCCAGTTCTTCTTTCTCTATTAATTCCATTTTATGTTTAATTACATCCAGCTTCAATTTAATATCTTTTCAACAGTTGAGGCTTGGCTTTGAAGCTGCTGGAGAAGAGAGTCATAATAAGAGCCTTGGATAAATAAATAAAGTGCAGTGTGCTCTCTTATATATATATATTTATATATTTTTACTTGTGATATCCCTACTCACCAGCCTTTTTTTAAAGGGAAAGCCTCAGAGTTTTTTTTCTTTACTTTTTTTTTCTTTTCCTTATTTTTATTGGGACTTCTTTGCTCTTTCTATCCATGTTTTTGGACCACTTTGTTTTTCTTTTTTGATTATTGAGACTTCTCAATTGGATTAAGGTGTGAAGAACCTGAAGGAATTTTTTCTTTTTGCTTTTTTTTGCTCTTAATCAATATTATTATTTTCGGGTTTGTTTGTTTTTTTCCTTTCTATTTTTCCTTTTTTATGGTGGACTACTTCGTAATTGGATTAGGGTCTAGAAGAACCTGAAGATCTTTCTTCTTCTTTTTTTCCTTTTTCTTCTTTGGTTTTGGGCCTTTTACTATTGGATTTTTCCATTTTGGATTATAATTGGCTCCTCTACCAGTTTGATTAAAAGTCAAAAAGAATTTGAAGCTTTGGAAGCATTAAAATGAGCAGGAAACCAATACCATCTGGCATTTCTACTTCTACCTCTGCTTCTCCACCAGCTGGAAGACAACGTTGTCACGTTGTCACAACATTCAGACAATGTTGAAGCAAGATAAAGAACAAGAAAGAGTAACTTTACAGATGATTATGCAAGGAATCCAAGATCTTAAGACAAAATCAGACACCATTGAACAAAGAATAGAAAATATTGAACAAAGAACAGAGAAGACTGATGAAAAAGTGGAAAATATTAAACAAATGATGGTCAAGTATGAGGAGAGATTACAAAAAATTGAGGAAGAAGGAAAACAAAGAGAGGAGAAGATTGGAAATATTGACAGTAGATTAACAGCGGTTGAACAAGAAAAAAGTGGGATGTTGAGGTGGGAGATGGAAAGATCAGAATTTTATCTCAGATTTCAAAATATAGAAGAGGAAAAAGGAGAAAATTTGGTTGCGATAATGATAGAAATTTTGGCAGATGCTTTGGAAATCACAGAGGAAAGGATGATGGATGGAGTAGATGAGGTATATCGAGTTTATACAAGATATGCGATGAGAAATAAATTACCCAAGGAAGTCCATATTAGATTTACCAAAAAACCCATTAAAACACAAATATTACAAGTAGTAAGAGAGAAAACATTGAAATATAAAGGTAAAGAGATTGTGGTTTTAAAACAAATACCCAGAAGAGTGAGAGAGATGAGAAGAGAATATCGATTTCTGACCAAAATGCTACTGGAAAACGAAGTGAATTATAGATGGCTGATTCCAGAAGGACTAATGTTTAATGGCAAGAGCAGAGACATAGAATTGATTCAATTGAGAAAGCAGAACTTTTCCATGCAGAATTTTTTGGAGGAAGAAGAGAGGAGGCAGAGAAAGAGGTCTCATTAATTGAATAAAAGAGGTCTCATTAACTGGAGACTGAAAAAGAGAAAGGAGCTGTAGGTGGACAGGTGGATAGTAAAGAACAGCGTGAAGTGAGATCCACGAGAGCTGTTAGACCTAAATATAAAGCATAATCATGGAAGAAAAAAACTGATCATAATGAATATAAATGGACTTAATTCAGCTGTTAAAAGAAGGAAAACTTTTCATAAATTAGAGAAATTAAAATTTGATATAATTTGTCTACAAGAAGTTCATATTAAAAAACAACATGAACAATTGTTAGTACAGCCAAAATTGGGGAAAATATTTACTTCTTTGACTCAATGTAAGAAAAGAGGAGTGGTTCTATACATTAAAGAGGCTATCCCAGCAAAACTGATCTACACGGATGAAGACGGAAGAGTATTAATGGTAGAAATAATGGACAATAATATAAAAATACTCTTGATTGCAATTTATGCTCCGAATGATAAACAAGAAGAGTTTTATAAAAAGCTACACATGAAAATAATTGGACTGGACTATGTTAATATAATTATGATGGGAGATTTTAATGGAATTGTGGACTTCTAATTCTATCATTATGTTATTCTGTTGTTCTGCTGAAGAATTTCTCTTTTTTAGACTACCTCTATCGGTGGGGATGTTGTTCCTGTCATTTTCTCTTGTAGCCCTTCCTGTTGTTAAATTGCTCTGGCTACCAGGAGCACAAATATGGTAAAGACCACACTAGGAGCTGCTGGCAGCCTGCTGCTGGGGTACTTTTGCCGTGCATTCTTAGGTCCACATGGTCCACCCTAGCTGGGTGGCCACTGATCTATCTGGGGATGGACTCGATTTTTTCAGCCCAGAAATGTAGTCAAAGAAGGATTGATCTTGAAGGAAGCAGGATTGTCAAAGGGTGCTGGTGAGATTGCAGTCTAATCTCCACCTGAAGTTTTTTTTTTAAATGTGTAGAACATCTTATGGCCACCATTGTGGCTTTTTAAAAACTTTCTGTTGAGGATAAAGGAAGGAAGGAATTGTAGAAAGTTAGCACCCACCCTTCCTAGAAGAATGAAATATTTTAGGAAATATTAAAAAGGAAGAATAAAATATTTCCCCTAAAAGAGAAATAAAAATCTTAAAGGAAACAGAAATCCAGAAACCCAATTCCCTGCCCCCAGCAGATACTTTGATGAAGATTAAGAGAGGCCAGCCTATTTGCAAGACAAAAAGAAAATCAAAAAGATTCTGAGAGTTGATGGTCTGTATTTCTTCTCTATGGTCGATATGAACATATTCTGAGAATTGATGGTCTATATTTCTTCTCTATAGCCTATATGAACAATTGTGAGAGTTGATGGCCTATATTTTTTCTCGAAACATTTTTGAAAGCAGTGCAATTCAAGGCTGGGATTGTGGGGGAGGTTTGTCATGAAGTTAAATTTATTGACTGTATCTTATGAAGTTTTGATCATGGAAACCTGCTGGGGAGTAGACTAACCAAAGTGGGTTTCTGATTCAAATGAAAGTTGCAAATGGTCTGGCTGATTTTCAATCGTTTTCTTCTTAGCCAAGGGAAAACAAATTGAATTTGACAGAGTTTTTTTTGCCTTCCACCTGCCGTGAACTTTATCCAGGGGATTTGAGATTTGATGAGGCCTGATTTAATTTAGAGGTGCTGAATGCCTCTCATTTTCCAACAACCTTTTAATCATGTCTCAGGGAAAGTGTCACAAAAGTACCACAAGGAAGACAACCAGGCATCGTGTCGAAATGCTTCCTGCTTTGTGCCGCCTTTTGTTATATAACTGGGTATTAATCTTTGCTATATGATTGAACAATTGAAATGAGGAGTCATACACCCGGTCTGAATGGTAAGGAAGGCAAAATGCCCGCTGCCAATGCAACAGCTGCTGTTGTGGTTCTTCATAGTGTTTGTCCTGCTTGGTTGGCATTGGGCTTGTGTAGTTTACACGGGGTAAATATCGATGTATGAGGCAACAAGAGGTTTATGCTTCAGCCCAGTGCTTGTTGGGGCTAAGCCAGCTGGCTTCCAGATGGGATTAGAACCCACCATTTCCTGGTGATTGGCCCAAAGTCACCCAGCCACCTCTCATGCCTAAGGTGAGACTAGAACTCACCATCTCCTAATAATTGTCCCAAAGTCACCCACCTGGTTTTCATACCTAAGATGGAACTAGAATTCACCATCTCCTGGTGATTGGCCCAAAGCACCCAACCAGCTTTTGTGCCTAAGGTGGGACCAGGGGTAACAACCGGTTCGGTGATCACATGCTTTGCATGTGCTCTGCATTTTAAAAAGCTCTAATACTTACCTTCTACTGTAGTCCCTGTGATTAAAACAGCTGAGGCACAGCAAACCAATCTGCCGCATGAATCAGCTATGCTCTAAACAAAGGAAACAAACCACAGGAAAGAGCAAGGGTGGGTAGGCAGGTCCACATGCTTGTCGCAGCAAACTTTTGGAGCAAGGGGTTCGACTGAGCCGGTCTGAATCGGTAAAATCCCAACCCTGGGTGGGACTAGAACTCATTGTCACCTAGTCATTGGTCCAAAGTCACCCAGTCAGCTTTCATGCCTAAGGCGGGACTAGAATTCACTGTCTCCTGGTGATTGGCCCAAAGTCACCCAGCCAACTTTCGTGCCTAAGGCAGGACTAGAACTCCCAGTCTCCTGATGAATAGCCCAGGTTACCTAGCTGGCTTTCATGTGTAAAGAAGAACCAGAACTCACAGTCTTCCGAGGAGTGGCCCAAAGTCACCCACCCCACTTTCATGGCTTCAGTGGAACTAGAACTTGTCATCTCCTGGTGATTGGCCCAGCCTGAAACTGAGTCATATGGTTGGTTTAATATCCTGTTCCTGCAACTGTTCATTGTATGTTTTAGCCTCCAGTCCCCTAATCATCTTTGTTGCTCTTTCTAGAGTCTCACCATCTTTTTTCTATCAGGGCAACCAAAACTGAATGCAGTATTCCAAGTGTGGCCTTACCAAGGTATTATAAAGTGGTGTTAACACTTAAGACTCTGAGCTGTTGTACTGCATCCTCTTCAGCAAGAAAATCAATGCAATATTAAAAAATATTAAAGAGATAAAACAGATTTAAGCTGCTTGGTATCATGTGTGTGTGTGCACATGATGATTCAGAATGATTTAAAGGCCCTGCCAATACATTCCTTACAAGCCAGAATGCTGAAAATTACAAACAACAATTTTTTTTACAATACACAAGAGAGATAAAATCCAGTTGTTCGGAACTATAAAAGCCCCTTGCACAAAATAGCTCTTTAAATTGCTGTATTTGTCTCCTGAGCTGGAAACATAATCCTTAATTCCCAATGAGTTAACAATACTGCTTGTTTGTTTGTTTGTTTGCTTGTTTAATTAATTTTTATGCCATCCACCTTTATACCATCCACCTTCTCTATAAGGTGACTATGGGCAGCATATAGTTTATAAAAAGACAAATAGAAAAATAAGTCATCTTGTTTACTTCCTTTTTTACCCCTTTTGGCGGCCGAGGGTATCAAGGGCAAAATAAATAAAATATTAAAACTCTGCAAATTAAAATTTTAAAACGATACTGAAACCAGGCCTTAGAGATGGAAGGCAGGGGGATGGATCTTCTTATGATGTCAATCATCTCCAGAGGTGAGCATCCCCCAGGCCCCAAATCAACTGGCAGACCCCTTCCAAAAAGCTGACTAAATTTTGATCACCTGAGCATGAGGCTGCTTCAAAGGTCTTGTGAAAAATGGTCATAAGCAGGGGTGGACTTCAGCCAGTTGACTCCAGTTTGGCTGAACTGGATGCTAACTTTGCATCTGGTTTGGTAAACTGGGTGCTCCTATTACTGGCTGGCCCTGCCCACCCCACGCAGCCCCTCCAAGGAGTCCCCACGTGGCCCGTTTTTGATCACAGGTAAGTGCAGGGCCTGTGAGGAGGCACAGGGAGGGTGAAAAATGAGCCTCCGGGGAGGGTGAAAAACAGGCCTCCCAGAAATTCCAGGAGGCCAGAAATGGGCCCATTTTTGGCCTCTAGAGAGATTCTGGAATCTTCTGGGGAAGGCAAAAACGTGCCCCCTGTGGTCCGTTTTTGTTCCCAGGGTTATGCAGGGAGGCTTGCTAGGTCAAAAACGGTGGTGCGGGGCGGCACAGTGTGTCCCCCTGTGGCCCGTTTTCCCTCCCAGGGTGGTGCAGGAGGCCAACTAGGCCACGCCTACCATGGCCACGCCCACCCAGCACCCAGGCAGAGAACCGGTACCTAAATTATTTGAAACTGGGTCATAAATCACTTTTTCACTCCTGTTGTAACTTTGAACGCTCACTAAATGTTATCATTCGAGGACTACCTGTATTATTCTGTCATTCCCTGTGTTTTTATCTGTGTGTGGTTCAAGAGGTATAATCATTTAAAAAAGAAATAAAAATGCTTTACAATGCTTTCTTTCCCAGGAAAACTCCACCAAGTAAACGATGCAAAACTGCATTGATGGCACATCCACTTCTCATCCAAGAATCTCTGCCTGCATTCTTCTTTCCATGGACAATACCATTACAATTTCCATTTGCTTCTGGAGTTAAATTAGATAATGATTTAATTTCGAATTAAATTATACAATGTTCTAGTTTTGAAGGTTTTTTTTTTTTTGCCCTGCTGCTGAATATGAGAACAGAGCTGCAGGCATCCTGTGGGTGTTAGTTAAATATTATGTATTATGGTGATAACTGTTGCAGAATCTAAATTCTATTGCATTTTCAGACTATTAAGCTAGTTTCGGGCAATGGGTTTTTATTTTTGCGGTACTTGAAAATACGAGGACCAGAGTTGAAGGCCTCAAAGACAATTTGGCAGTTTTATAATTGAGATTAAAGAGGATTTCATCCATTGAAGAATGTTCCTTTCACACATTGGACTATTCAATTTAGGCTTAGAATAACTTTATTGTCACTTGGAATGTACACTAATGTACACTTTGTACACTTTGTACACTAGTGTACACTTTGAATGGACACTAATCAGCATACATTTGTGGGAAGCCATCCCCCCTCCTTCTAGAAGAATGAAGTATTTTGAGGAATATTAAAAAGGGCAGATTATTATATTTTCCCAAAAGGAAGAAATATCCATCTGGTTCCGTTTCAAGCAGGGAGAAAGACACAGGAAACATGGAGGCTGATGGGAAAGATCAGGGGTGGGATTCTACCAATTCGCACCTATTCGCTAGAACTGGTTGTTAATATTCTAAGCAGTTTGGAGAACCGGTTGTTAGAAGAAATTACTGGCCGAATCCTGTAAGGAAGGCAGGAAGGAAACATTCTGGTGTTGCTTACAGAAACTGCCTCTCCATTAACCCTTATTATGTTCTTGGCAGGATTAGACTTCCTGTCTCAGGAACTTCTCTGGAGTTTTCTTTCCCTCTTTTGCTGGTACTTTGTTTGTGTGGAGTGACCATTCAAAGTTACAATGGCACTGAAAAAAGGGACTTATGACCATTTTTCACACTTACGACTGTTGCAGCATCCCCATAGTCATGAGAGACCAGGCAAGGAGATGCCTGCCTCGATGTGAGTGATATTGAGTTGGCCGCACCCAGCCAATAACATGACCACCAAGCCATGTCCATCCAGTCACATGACTACCTCAGCCATGCCCACCACCTAAGCCACGCCCACAGAACCGGTTGTTAAAAATTTTGAATCCTACCCATGGGAAAAATGGTTTATTGATGAACAGGACCACATGGCTTTGAGGTCCTGGGCAGCCTGGCCACAGGGAGTGGAGAATGAGGGTTATTTATACCTTCTCTTGAGCCTTGCTCTTGAGCTTCCTGTTCCTGTGCAAGAAATGTATTCTTTTGACTGTTGTAGGGGGTCATATGCAAATCCTATTTCTTCCAACACATTAAAATGAAATTTCATTGGAGTGGTACTGTGGCCTAGAGGTGGAGCTCTTGCCTCATAATCAGGAGGCTGTGAGTTCGATCCTAGGTAGAGACAGATATTTCTCTCTCTGGACACAATGACAATATATCTACTGAACAAAGTTCCTCATTGGTGACAAGAAGGGAATCCGGCCACTAAATACTCTGCTAGCTCCATTCAGTTGCCCAGACTCTACCCCACAAGAGATTATGGGGTCATTAAAAATGATGATTAAAATGAAATTTCATTGCATACAGCCCTCAAAAGGTTACCACCTCCAATATACCCTACATAAACATGACAAAATAAATAAATAAATAAATACAAAATTATGCATATGTCCACATATATTACCCACATATATTTCTTTAATAATAGCATTAATCCAATACTTTGCATTATTTTAATGATCAATTTTACGCGGCTTGTTTTAGTAGCTATTTTTGTTGTTTTAAAATGTCCCTGCATCAACTGAATTTAAATGTAATTCTCTAAAAGTATCTCAGATTAAATTAACCAAGAAAATATTATTTAGCCTCTGAGTTCTTTCCCAAATGCCTTTAAAAGAACTTTAAGTTATAACCTGATCCAAGCTAACTGGTCTTCCATTTTAGATTTTAAAAAATAATAATGGTTACGAAAGGGAGGAAAAAAGAATATTTCTAGGAAATAGCATTCTTTGATCTATTATGAAAAACAAATGTTTCACTGAACGGAATCAGGCACTTTTAGCGAAGTTGAATGTGGGAAGGAACATTGTAAATCAATAATGGTGTCAGCCATAATTTGCAAGAATCTGATGGGAACATGAGCTTAATTTATAGAAAATTATTCAACAAATAAACTGTAAAATAAATCACAGACCAGGAAAATTTAGTTCAGGGTACAGGAGAACTGTTCAGCTTTTCTCCCTCGAGTTAGGACCATGTATGAAGTTAGTACCCATCCCTCTCCTAGAAGAATGAAATATTTTGAGAAATATTAAGAAGGCAGAGAATTATATTTCCCTGGATGAGAAATGGAGAAATGTGTTTTTTAGAAGGAGAAAGCCGCCCCCACTTTCCTTAATAGCCCACAGCAGATGTCAGCACTTAAGAGATAGAGAGATAGCTGTATTTGTTGTGAATGCATAGGCCTTAATAAAGATATCTTAAGCTTGGAGTCAAGTGCAGGGTTCTGGCCCTGCACTTCTGATTGGCTATTAACGGCAGGATCGGATTGGCCCATTCCGGGGGATCGGATTGGCCATTAACGGAGCGTTCTTATTGGTTAAGGGAGCTAGCGCTCCTAGATTGTTATTGGTTAATAGTTATTGGGTTGCCTATATAAGGAGGGCTATAACTGCCATTGAGTTTGAGCAGTCACTATGTAAATAAAGAGTTGAAGTTCACCGTTCCAGAGGCTCGTCTCCATTCTTTCTCGCCCATGCTCCATACTTAACACTGGTAATGAGGATGGGATATGGAGACGTCTGAGCCGACTGAACTAAGAAGAAACACCGAGCACGTGGCTGATAGCGCTACACGACGGAACCATGTCCGCCGGCGTCGTACCACCCGCTCCGTTCGATCCAGTGCAAGAGGACTGGAAGTCCTACATGGATCGTTTCCAAATGTTTTTGGAAACTAACAATTTAAAGGATGCCACAGCTGGGAAGAAACGGGCGGTATTCCTAATGCATTGTGGTCCAACCGTATTTAAGATGGCTAAAGCACTAGCCAAACCTACCGAAGTGAAGACGATGGACTGGGACGACCTCGAATCCCTACTAAGAGCTCATTACGCACCGACCGTGCCTACACTCATGAGACGGCATGAGTTCGATCAGAGAAACCAGCAAAAAGGAGAAAGTGTCGCCAACTTCATAGCAGACCTCCGAAACCTGGGAGGCCTCTGCGGATTCGCCGATTTGGAAGAGGCATTGAGATATCAAATAGTTCTGGGATTAGATGCACCAGGCATGCAGAGCAAGCTGATAGCGAAAGGCAACATCAGCCTTGCCAATGCCATTGCCGATGCTACTGCAGCAGAAGCAACCAGGAAGTCGGCTGCACAATTACGCTGCAACCGCGCTCCGGTACACCAACCGACAAGCGAAATTTTACCCAAGTCAGAAAAGCAGCTTTCAATGACACACCACGAGGACCTTTCTTCGTCGTCAGACAGCGACGAAGAAGAGGTCCATCGACTGCGGTCTGACCGGGACCACCACCCAAAGTCCCTACGCCCTTGCGCTGGCTGTGGAGCCAACCATGCCAGGTCCGAATGCAAATTCCACGACGTGCTCTGCCATGAGTGTGGGAAGAGAGGCTACATCGGAAACGTCTGCCGAAGTTTACAAGGATCCGGCCAGGCCTCAAAAGGGGCTAACTATCACCAATCGACAGGAAACCGTCCTGTAAGGCGAGAACCAGTAAACCACTCCTACAGAAACCGAGTTTTGCAGCGAGAAAAGGCTCACCATACTATCACTATCGGTCACGCCTCTGCCTTGGATGCCAAGAACATCTGAATTACAGTGGCCATCGAGAACCAGCCTTGCCACTTGGAAGTCGATTCGGGATCGTCCCTCTCGATGGTGTCATCCCTCTCGATGGAAGACCCTCAAGCAACTCATCCCCATGATCCAGCACCAAGACCTCCGCTTCCAAAAACTTATTCTTAAGGACTATCAAGGGAATCGAATCCCTGTTGTTGGATCCTGCCGAGTCCGGGTCTCATTCAAGAAGCACAAAGCATACTTTCCGCTAACTGTGATCGACAAAGATCGGCCTAGTCTGCTAGGTCTCCAATGGTTCGCGCCACTTGGCATTGAAGTGGCAGGCATAAACCGAGTCAGCAGAAGTGACTGGGAGAAGGACCTCATCCATGAATTCAAGGACGTATTCGCGGAAAAATTAGGTGAGTACAAGGGGACCCCAATATCATTCAGCCTTAATCCAAAGATACCTCCCATCTGCCTTAAGCCTCGTCGAGTTCCGTTTGCCTTAAAGCTGAAAATCGACGAACAACTCGATAAACTAATAGCTCAGGGGGTGCTAGAACCTACCGATCACTCTCCCTGGAAAACCCCAATCATAACACCCATTAAGCCGGATGGTTCAATCCGAATTTGTGGGGACTACCGGGCCACCCTGAACCACGCCCTACAGCAAAATGCATATCCGGTGCCGGTGGTGCAGCATCTCCTCCATTCCCTGGGGGACGGAAAAGTCTTCGCCAAATTAGACTTAGCTCAGGCATATCAGCAATTACCTGTTGATGAAAAGATGGCACAGGCACAAACGATTGTGACGCACTGAGGTGCCTTTAAATGTACCCGGCTCCAATTCGGAGTCAGTGTAGCCCCGGGGATATTTCAGAGCCTTATGGAGAGGCTACTACAAGGGATTAAAGCATGGTCCCCTACTTTGACAATGTATTAATTGCTGCACCTACAAAAAAAAAATCTTACGGGATTGTTTAAAGTTGGTCCTACAAAAATTCCAAGACGCCGGTCTTAAGGTAAAAAAGAATAAATGTAAATTGTGTACAGATAGTGTTGAGTTTTTAGGGTACCTAATTGACAGTCAGGGTATTCACCCTACTGACAGTAAATTAAGAGCAATAAAAAATGCTCCCAGGCCTCGGAACAAGGCTGATCTCCAGGTGTTCCTAGGCCTCATCAACTTTTATAATGTATTTCTACCACATAAAGCAACTGTCTCTGAGCTGTTACATCGTTTGCTAGACAAGAAAGCAAATTGGTTATGAGGTCATAAAGAAGAACAGGCGTTCCGTAATGTAAAAAAAACTACTGACTTCTGACTCTGTACTCATGCAGTACAATGAGACTTTGCCGTTAAATATCACATGTGATGCTTCGCCCTTCGGAGTAGGCGCCATTCTGAGCCATGTACTGCCTAATGGTAACGAAGCCCCTGTTGCATATTTTTCAAAGACACTTTCAAAAACTGAGCGAAATTATGGCCAAATCAATAAAGAAGCCCTCGCAATTGTATCAGCCGTTAAAAGATTTCATGAGTACATGTATGGCCGGGCTTTTACTATCGTGACTGACCATAAACCGTTATTGGGGATAATAGCTGGAGATAAGCCGACTCCCTACATATTATCCCCCAGGATGACTCGCTGGTCAGAATTCTTAGCTGCTTATAATTATCGGCTGCAATACCGCCTGGGGAAAGCCATTCCCCACGCCAACGCATTGAGCCGAGCACCGCTTCCAGAGACTCTCGACGATCCCGTACCAATGGTAACCACATTACAAATTGAAACACTCCACTCGCCGCCATTAACCACTCAAGATATCACGAGAGAAACTAGATGTGACCCCACCTTGGCGCGAGTCCTAGGCTGGGTAGAATGCAGATGGCCATTGGACAAATTATCAGATGACTTCACACCATTCAAGTCTCGACAAACGGAGTTGTTTTCTCAAAAAGGCTGTGTCATCTGGGGTGATAGAGTCGTTATCCCAGAACGACTCCAAAAAGCAGTACTGAGAACCTTGCACGATGGCCACCCCGGTATCGTGAGCATGAAAGCCCTCGCACAAAGCTACGCATGGTGGCCAGGCATCGACAAGCAAATCAAAAATTGGGTTAAAGCTTGTCATAGATGCCAGGAAGTGAGCAACGCCCCACCAAAAGCCATCCCTACCGAATGAGAGACACCACGGGGACCCTGGTCCCGTATTCACCTGGATTTTGTGGGGCCGACCAAAGGCCACACCTTTCTTCTAACCATTGACACCTACTCGAATTGGCTCGAGATTCACCGCATGATGAACACAACCACTGAAGCGGTTATTAAAAAATTGGAAAGACTGTTTGCAACCCACAGATTACCAGATGTTCTAGTATCCAACAACGGGCCCCAATTTACCGCGCTGTCCTTTGAGCAGTACCTGGCTGACCGCGGCATCCGACATGCATTCACCTCGCCTGCGCACCCTGCGACCAATGGCAGGGCTGAGCGCATGGTCCAATTCGTCAAGAAAACCTTGCAGAAATTAGACTACGATAACATCGACAACAAAATCAACCGAATCCTTTTTCTACAACACATCATACCTCATAGCGTCACCAACAAAACTCCAGCCGAACTGCTAATGGGACGAAAACTCCGCTCCCACCTTGACCGGTTACACCCAGCTTATGAACCGGAAAAACCACTAGGATCCAGCAGTCGATGTCGTGCCTTCCAGGTAGGCGATTTGGTATACGCGAAAAACCTATTGGGTGATCCGCTGTAGGTAGAGGTGACAGTAGTTTGTGTAACCGGCCCGAGATCCTACCTTGTACAATGCCTTGACGACAGACTATGGAAACGCCATATCGATCAATTACGATCACGGCTCCGGTCGGGCAATTCTGAACTCCCTTATGACCAAACTGAGGGGAGGGAGATATGGAAGGAGACGAATTTCAATTAGAAGAAAACCCATTCGAAGGGAACGATGGCGGAATAGAAACACAGGAATTGGAACTAGAGAAGAGAATAGATTCACCTCAGGGAGTTGCTGAAGATATTGGTGACGACGGAAACGTGAACTCTGAACCAGAGGCAACCCCGTCAAAAACAACGATCTACCTCAGTGAGATTGCAGCCAAATGCAAAACACACAGCGAAAATCAAAAAGACTAATAAAGCAACCGTCCTACCTAAAGGACTATGTAACTGTGCCCTGTAAACAGAAGCCAGGGGGAAGGGGTGTTGTGAATGTATAGGCCTTAATAAAAATATCTTAAGCTTGGAGTCAAGTGCAGGGTTCTGGCCCTGATCGGATTGGCCCGTTCCGGGGAATCCGATTGGCCATTAACGGAGCGTTCTTATTGGTTAAGGGAGCTAGCGCTCCTAGATTGTTATTGGTTAATAGTTATTGGGTTGCCTATATAAGAAGGGCTATAACTGCCATTGAGTTTGAGCAGTCACTATGTAAATAAAGAGTTGAAGTTCACCATTCCAGAGGCTCGTCTCCATTGTTTCTCGCCCATGCTCCATACTTAACAGTATTCATAAGCAAATTCCCTGCAGCAAGATCTGAACAAAGGTAAGGTTAGTCCTCAGCTACAATAGGAAATGCCGAACAAGCCCCTTCATTGCATCAGTCGAAACTTCAACCAAACTTAGCTCAGATACACATGACCCCTACATAGCTCCATGGGAGTCTTGACAGCAGCCAATAGAATACATGTTGTTCTTGCACAGGAACAAGAAGCTCAAATTCAAAGCCCAAGAGAAGGTATAAAACCCTCTAACTCTCAATTCCATGTGGTCAGCTGCCCAGAATCACACATGGTTGGTGGTCTGCTACATCAATAAACCCTCTTTCCGATCAGCCTCCAGCCTCCATTTTGTCTCCAGTGCCTTTCTCCTGGCTTGGAACTGATGCAGATGGATATTTCTTCCAACAACAACAACCAGGATTTCAGTTGCTAAGCAAGGCAGTTGTTAAGTGAGCTGTGCCTGATTTTAGGACCCTTTTTGTAACCATTTGTTAAACAAATCCCTGCAGTTGTTAAGCGAATCACACGGTCATTAAGTGAATCTGGATTCCCTCATTGACTTTGCTTCTTGGAAGCTGGCAAGGAAGGTTGCGGATGGGAATCACGCAGGGGTGGGATTCTACAGGTTCTCACCTATTCGCTGTTAACTTTCTAAGTAGTTCGGAGAATCGGTTGTTGGAAGAAACACCCGTCTGTTTTTTTCCACACTTTCTTAACTTTCTTTACTTTCTTAAAGGGGAAGGGTTGTTTTAAGATTTTTACACTGCTGTTGGGAGGAAATACTCCTCTGTTGGAGTTAACACTTTGAAGAAATAATTGAATAATGAAGCAGAGCTGCCAGAAAGAAATTTTTAATGACAAGGAACCAAGATGAGTGACATTCAGCAAGGCTTCTTGGCTAGCTTGAAAGATCGACATTCAAACGTGAGTTTACATACCCTTTCTGAGTTTTGGTCTAAAACTGGTGACCATTCAAAGTTACAATGGCACTGAAAAAAAGTGACTTATGACCATTTTTCATACTTACGAACATTGCAGCACCCCCACTGTCATGAAAGGCCAGGCATGGAGAAGCGCCCCTTGATGTGAGTGACATCGAGCTGGCCACGCCCACCCAGTCACATGATCAGCAAGCCACACCCACCAACTAAGCCATGCCCACGGAACCTGTTGTTAAAAAAATTGAATCCCACCCCTGGAATCCCACATCCCTGGAATGCTGCTGCTGTCATAATTACATGTCAGTTGCCGAGCCCCAGTGACCACGAGAAGGCGGTAACAGTCGTAAACAGGAATAAGCTGCTGGAGGTCCACAGGAATATAAGAGAACCCATAGCTAAGGTTCTGCACAGTTTGGAGAACCCCCAAATCAGAGGTGGCATTCAGCAGGTTCTGACTAGTTCTGGAGAACCGGTAACAGAAATTTCAAGTCATTTGGAGAACTGGCAAATCTCACCTCTGACTGGCCTTGCCCCCATCTATTCTCAGGCTCCCGAGTACCAGCTGATTGCCTGGGTCTCCTTTGGTCGCCCTGCACAGGAGAACAGAGCTGGAAAGCAGGTTAGTGGGGTGAGAAGGGAATGGGGATTTTACAGTAACCTTCCCCTGCCATGCCCACCAAGCCACACCCACAGAACTGGTAGTAAAATTTTTTGAATCCTACCACTGCCCCAAATCACATTCCTGTCTGGCCTAATCCACCCTGCCCATCTCCTCCCAGGAGTCTCCACGCAGCCCGTTTAACAGATAATAGATAATCAGAGTTGGAAGGGACCTTGTAGGTCATCTAGTCCAACCCCCCCCCGCCCAAGCAGGAGTCCCTACACCATTTCTGACAAATGGCAGTCCAGTCTCTTCTTGAAAGCCTCCAGTGATGAAACTCCCACAACTTCCGAGGACAACTTCTGTTCCGTGGGTTGATTGTTCTCACTGTCAGAAAGTTTCTCCTTATTTCCAGATTAAATCTCTCCTTCTTCACTTTCCATTCATTATTCCTTACTTTAGAAAATAGCTTGATCCCTTCCTCCTCTCTGTTGCAGCCCCTCAGTTTTGAATGCAGGTAAGTGCAGGACGTGCGTGGAGGCTCAGGGAGGGCCTCCCGGGCAGTGATGGTATTCTACCAGTTCAGCCCGGTTCTGATGAGTTGGTAGCGCCGATGAGCAGCGGAGACTGAACCGATTCTCTCCTGTTGGACCCACCTGCCTGCCTGGGCTTCCATATTTACTTTATTCCCTGCTTTTGGCACAGCAGAGTGCCACGCGGCAGCTGATGAAGCGACAGGGAGAGCGCAGGCTTGCAAGAGATGAGTTGGAATGCCTCTGTGCCTGCGCAAAGTGCGTGTTTGGCACGCGCATACAAAGTGTGTCCACAGGCACAAAGCACGCCCACCAAGCCACAGCCACCGAACCGGTTGTAAAAACCTTTGAATCTCACTACTGCTCCTGGAAGTTCCAGAAGGCCAGAAACAGGCCTGTTTCCGGCTTCCAGAAAGCCGCCAGAGTCTGGAGAGGCCATTTTCGCCCTTTTGGAGGCTTGAAGAAAGCCTCTAGAGCCCACGGAAGGCAAAAATGCCCCCTCCAGCCACCATGGTGCAGGAGGCGATTAGGCCACACCTACCATGGCCATGCCCATTCAGCAACTGGGCAGAACCCTTTGCTAAAATTTTTGAAACCCACCCCTGGCTGTAAGCTTGAGGACTTTTTTCAATTCTGTTGTAACTGCAAGACGTCACTAAATGAATGGTTTCAAGTCAATGAATACTTCAGCTTCAATCATAACCATACAAGAGCAAACAATAGATACAAACTTAAGGTAAACTGCACCAAACTTGATTGCAGGAAATACGACTTCAGCAACAGAGTGGTCAATGTCTGGAATACTCTACCTGACTCTGTGGTTTCTTCCCCAAACCCCAAAAACTTTAACTTTAGACTGTCTACTATTGACCTCACCCCTTTCCTAAGAGGCCTGTAGGAGGTGTGCATAAGTGCACCAACGTGCCTACTGTCCCTGTCCTATTGTTTCTTTTATTTTCCTTATATGTACCCATTTCATTTATTCATAACTATGTTTTTACTTATACCTATTGCCTTATAAGCAATTGACAAACCAAATAAATAAACAAACAAACAAATAAATAAATAAAAATAAAGTCAAGAAACACCTGTATGCTTAATCTATTCCAAGCAAGATCTCTCAGACGCACTGAGGACACTGCTTTTAAATTTTGCATGCGTTATAAACCCATAAATGGCAAAAAAAAAAAAAAAAGAGAGAGAGAGAGAGATGTTTGAAGGGCAAATGCTTTCTTGTTTCTTCCTTAAATTAGAAGAATCTCTCTCCAAGGCACCCTAGTCAGCTATAAATAAAAGGATTATCTAACTCAGGGGTCTCCAACCTTGGCAACTTTAAGACTTGCTGAGGAATTTAAGCTGGCTGAGGAATTCTGGGAATTGAAGTCCACAAGTCTTAAAGTTGCCAAGGTTGGAGACCCCTGGTCTAATTGATAAATAAAAGATAGAAAGGTGAAAATGGACTCAATGAACATTTAGAAACGGCAACAAAATCTATCCAAACAATTGTACCACTGTTTCATGCTAAAAGTCATCAGGACAAAATTCCTTTACTATTGGCAAACTGTCTTCATCCGAAAAGATTAATCAAATATTGGATGGTGGTTGTTCTTTTTTTCTGCTACAAACTGCTGTCTAGAATTGCTTGGTAGTGAGATAGATGTCATATAATCTAACAAAGAAATCGATGTGGTAAATGAAATTAATATGGTAAATGAAAAGAAGGGCTAGGGGAGACATGATAGCAGTCTTCCAATATCTCAGGGGCTGCCCCAAAGAAGAGGGAGTCAAGCTATTCTCCAAAGCACCTGAAGGCAGGACAAGAAGCAATGGGTGGAAACTAATCCAGGAGAGAAGTAATCTAGAACTAAGGAGGAATTTTCTGATAGTGAGAACAATTAATCAGTGGAACAACTTGCCTCCAGAAGTTGTGAATGCTCCAACACTGGAATGTTTTAAAAATATGTTGGATAACCCACGTAATAACAGTGGAAAGAATAATATTTGCCCAAAACTGGAAGGCTAGAAAAATCCCTAGGGAAGATGAGCTGATGGATAAGATATTATAATGTGCCAAAATTGATAGGTTGACATTGGAATTGAAGGATAAAGAAGAGTCAGAATACTATATAATATGGAATAAATTCTATCACTGGAGGGAAACGTAACTGAAGGGAGATAGCAAAATGTAACTGAAAGGTAATGGAAAGGATTTAAAATGTATAAAGATTAAATGTATATACGTATATAAATGTACAAATTTTTTAGAATATTTAACATAATAGGGAACAACAAAAACATATGTCAAATAAATCCACCATGTTCAGTGTTTTTAAAGATTATATGTAATAAAATTTATTATTGTTTAATTATTATTTTTTTAAAAAAAGATGCTGGATAACCATTTGTCTGAAGTCATGTAGGGTTTCCTGCCTAAGCAGTGGGTTGGACTAGAAGGCCTCCAAGGTCCCTTCCAACTCTGTTATTCTATTCTAAATCCAGTTCAAATTGAAGATGACAAAGCAAGCTTATTACAGAACCAACCAGCATCTAAAGAGGGGAACAAGCAGAGTAACCCACAAATAAAGTGAACATAATGGCTGGTTTATTTCTTTTTTGTACCAAGTGATCCAATGAACTGGGATTCATAGGCCATAGAATCATAGAGCTGGTGAAACCTTGGAGGTCCTTTCATCCGACCTGTTGGTCAGCCAAGGAATCCTTATACCATGCTGAACAATTGGTTTTCCAATCACTTTTTGAAAACCTCCAGTGATGGAGCACTCGCAATTCGATTCATTTTCCAATCTCTGAGAGATTGCCACAAAGAGGGAAAGGTCAACCAATTCTCCAAAGCCCCTGAAGGCAGGACAAGAAGCAATGAATGGAAATTAATCAAGCAGAGAAGCAACCTAGAACTACGGAGGAATTTCCTGACAGTGAGAACAACTGATCAGTGGAATGGCTTGACTCCAGAAGTTGTGGGTACTCCAACATTGGAGATTTATAGAAGAGATTGGACAACTGTTTATCTGTAATTGTTGTAATGACGAGGCAGTCGAGTTGTTTCATCATGAACAACTGAATCATGATGATCTTTATTGGAGTCTAGTCTTGCATTTATACATATTTTTAGTTATCCTCCATCACTGGTTAACTTTGGTTACCGCTTAACTTTCATTATTGTTTAGCACAGTAATCCATACAATTAATTATCTTTAGTTAAAGTCTAACATATGTTTACTTCCTCTCTCTAATCCTCCTTTAGATTAGTGACTTTGTTTACCTGAGTTGTATTTGCTTGGAAACATTCTTTATCTGAGGTTTGCCATCCAAGATTGGAACATTCCTGCAATTACAACTCTGCATGTAATGGTATAGGGCCTTCTGCCAGAGCAGGGGATTGCACTAGAAGACTTCCAAGATCACTTCCAACTCTATTATTCTGTGCTCGATGTCAGAAAATTTCTCCTTACTTCTTGGTTGCATCTCTTCTGATAAAGGTAAAGATAAAAACAATGGCTACTAACCTGCCTTCCATTGTGTATTCTGCATGAGTCAAAAAGAGAGCTGTGAAAATATTTCCAGACCCCTCACATCCCGGACATAAACTGTTTCAACTCCTTCCCTCAAACGATGCTATGGAACACTGCACACCAGAACAACTAGACACAAGAACAGTTTTTTCCCCTAACACTCTGCTAAACAAATAATTTCCTCAACACTGTCCAACTATTCACAAAGTGTGCACTACTAATCTATTAATCTTCTCACCACTCCTTATCATCCATCCCTGCCCACTTGTGACTGTATGACTGTAACTTTGTTGCTGGTATCTTTATGGTTAATATTGACTGTTTCCTAGTATGATTTGATTGCTTATTTGTATGCTATGACTATCATTAAGTGTTGTACCTAATGATTCTTGACTCTTGATGTAGGTATATTTTCTTTTATATTCACTGAGAACATTTGCACCAAGACAAATTCCTTGTGTGTCCAATCACACTTGGCCAATCTAATTCTAATTCTAGTTTCCATTCATTGTTTCTTGTCCTATCTTCAGGTGCTTTGGAGAATAAGTCAAGGGCCTTTTCTTCATGAGATCCCAACAAATATTGGAAAACAGCTATATTGTCACCCATAACCTTTCTCTTCTTTAGGTTAAACATCCCTAGTTCCCTTGGGTATTCATTGTACAATTTAACCTCCTGACCTCTGATAATCTTTGTAGCTTTTTTCTGCATTATTTCTAAGGTCTTTTCATCTTGTTTGTCCAATGATGATGGCTTCCCCTGTATTTGATTTATAGCAAGGGTCTGCCAACTTGGAAAGAATTCCTGAGCTAACATGACTGGAGGAGGAATTCTGGGAGTTGAAATCCACAAGTCTTAAAGCTGTCAAGTTTGAAGATCCCTGATTTATAGCGTTGTCTAAAATCATCTTGCCATCTCTGTACTGATGTAATGTTAATGAGACTTTACATTGGCTTAACAATGTTTTGGAGATGCCATAAACAGGTTATGAATCTCTAATGAGGAAGAGCATGCAGATAGCCTCAACAAGTCCATATTATCCCAGTAATTATGGGAGGCCAGATGGCCCTCTGAAAACCAGGAGCCCTAAAATCTCCCAAGTACATTCTTGATTAGTCTAATTTCCTTCAACAAGCAAAGGCCAAGTAGCCTTGCTTGGTTCAGCTGCCTCTTGATTAATTGTTCTTACTTTCAGGAAATTTCTCCTTATTTCTCAGTTGCTGATGAGTTTCCACTCATTGCTTCTTGTTCCATCTTCGGATTGTTGGAAGAAATATCCATCTGATCCAGTTCCAATCTGGGAGAAAGGCACTGGAGACAACATGGAGGCATGGATTGGAAATAGGGTCCATTTATTAATGAAGCAGAACTACCAACCACATGTGATTCTGGGCAGCTGGGCACATGGAGTTGAGAGTGAGGGGTTTTTATACCTTCTCTTGGGCTTTGCACTTGAGCTTCCTGTTCCTGTGCAAGAACATGTATTCTATTGGTTGCTGAGAATCCCATAGCACCATATAGGTGTTATGTAGGGGTCATAGCTGGCTCTATAGGTTATCTGAGCTCCCAGGTTTGGTTGAAGTTTCTGAGGATATAATGAAGGGGCATTGGGCAATTCCTATTGTGGCTGAGGGCTAATCCTAACTTTGTTGATGTCAACCCTGAAACTGGCCTGATCGATTGGATCTTGGGTGAGGGTATTTGCTTATGAATAGAGCTATCTATCTCTTTATCTCTTAAGTACTGACATCTGCTGAGGGCTATTAAGAAAGGTGAGGGTTGCTTTCTGTCTCCAAGAGCATATTTCTCCTCTTAGGGAAATATAATATTCTGCCTTTTCAATACCGAAAATGTTTCATTCTTCTAGGAGAGGGATGGGTGCTAACCTTCTATAAGGTGCTTTGGAGATTGGGTTATCCCCCTCTTCTCTGAATCTCCTTCTGGACATCTACAGAAGCCATTTTGTCATGCCCCTGTCTGAATCTGATTCGGAGAGGGAGGCTGAGCAGCTGACAGGGAGTGGGAGTGTGGCTGTGGAAGAAACTGGGGAAGGGCACAGTCCGGCTGGGCAGAGCAGGGGAGAGGTAGAGCAAGAGAGAGGGAATTCAGAGGAAGATCAAGGCCCATCCCCTCTTCATCCTAGGGCACACAGGGAGGAACAGAGAAGGGAGCAATGTGAATTGCATAGCTTATGTGGGAGGAAAGGGCCCTGATTCCCTTCATTAACCGCAGCTGGGGACACAGTATTTAAAAAAGGAAGCTGCATGCAGCAAACTGTTGTGAGCAAATTGTGAATTTATCTGGCATCCTTGAGGCTTATCTGGGTTCCTGGCGTCTTCCCAACTGCATGTGTATTGGTTGTGCTTTCATGTCTGCAATTCCGTCTCCTGCCCTGTTATGTTAATTACTATAGCATGGTTTGTTTGGATTTTTAGTCATAGTCTATATGTACTTTGTTTTGGACTGAATTTCCTCCACTTAAAGACTGTTCCTGGGAGAGTTTTTCTCCAGCCGAAGGTAACCTGGACATTGGGGGCAATGTTGGAGATAATAAAGCAAGTCTTCTTGCTTATTGGACTGTGTTGCCCCGGATCATCA
This sequence comes from Hydrophis major, assembly GCA_033807585.1. Lineage (NCBI taxonomy): Eukaryota > Metazoa > Chordata > Lepidosauria > Squamata > Elapidae > Hydrophis > Hydrophis major. The sequence continues at coordinate 258,279,744 of CM066330.1, forward strand.
CACATTTTTCTATTGATGCGCTTCTGATCAAAAAGAGCATCTTCGTGGATGTTTAGTTGATCCCACCCTGTTGACTTTCAATAAGCTGTTAAAAACTGAGTTATTTCAGAGAGTGTTTAGGGATTTTATCCGTCTCATCCATTTTTATGTATGTTGAGTCTGCTGTATTGTCTTCGTTTTTGTTCTATTTTATTACACTGCAGAAATTTTACTGCCTTTTGTATGGATGCCTTATAAAGATTGTGATGCAATAAATAAATTGCTAGGTTTTATGGGATTAAGCCCCCTGCTTCTGGCACTGTGGCAAAAAAAGGAGATACATTATCAAGACGTGTTAGTACTACTTTATAAGGCCTTGGTAAGGCCACACTTGGAATACTGCATCCAGTTTTGATCACTGCAATATTAAAAAAAGATAGCAATAGAAATTAGACTTATAAACTGCTTCACAGTGCTTTTACAGACTTCTCTAAGTGGTTTACAAAGTCTTATTGCCCCCAACAATCTGGGTTCTCATTTTACCCACCTTGGAAGGATGGGAGGCTGAGTTAATCCTGAGCCTAGTGGGATTCGAATTGCCAAATTACAGGCAGCCAGAAGCCAGCAGAAGTAGCCTGTAGTACTGCACTCTAGCCACCGTGCTGATGGGCTGTCTGCTAAAATAAAGTAAAGTCATACACATACACTTGAAAGTAAATCAGGAAGCCTGTAATTGTGGAGTCTTGTCCGGCAAGAATGAAGAATTCTTATCCACAGGAAATATGCATGTGTAAATCTTGTAACAATCTTGGCTAATTAGAAAGCTGATAAAAGTAACAGATAATTTGCAGACTTCAGCTAAAAGTTAGGAATAGAGATGGCCTGCAGCAAATCAAATGTGCATTGCATAACTCCTAGGGCATTCATTAGCCAAGACTTAGGAATAGGGACAGCTAGAGACCAATAGAACAAATGGTAGAATTATTACTAAAATGTTTATTAGATGATATTTCTTATTATCTCGCTTTGTCTGACCTTTTCCTTTAGTGAAAATGTATAAAACCTACTCAATCCTTTGTACTTAGCTCTTGGCATTTTGACCAGGAGCCTTTTCCTTGGAGTACTCCAATAAAAAACAATCAGAAAACCTGCACCTCATGTCTGGTGTCCATCATTGGCTTTGGCACTAGGCTCAGACCCAAATTGGGGACAACAGTGCCAGCATGTGATTCTTAAGAGGTTGAGTGTTAGATCTGGGGTGGATCGGCTTGAAGGAGACATGAAACCATCTTAGTAAGTTCAGCTCTTTATTTAGAATTAGAATAGTCTGAAGAATACAAGCCGCGGCAGCCCCTCATATAGGGCTGGCTCACAGCTCGGCAGCCAATGGCAGCGCTTTGAATCTCCCGCGATTGGTGCAGCCAATCATGGTAGATTCCTAGCACTCCAATCATGGCCAGGGTCTCGACCAATCAGGTTGCTGTCCATCCGGACCAATCAGTTGCAAGGGTTTGGAGTATGCTAATATAGCACACCCCTTCCCTCTTGGTTTCGTCTGTCAGTGCGTCGTGACGTAGTCGCGCAGGTAGGCAGGGCTTCGTACCTGCCTAGTTGACCTGCGTGATTCAGTCCCAGCGTGGTCCTTGACCGATTTGGGGGGATTCTCTCTCGTTCTGGTTCCCTGGGATGAAATCGCCTGGAAGGGTGAGCCGGGCCTTTCTTGGTAGTTCCCTCCCAGTCTACCCGGGCTGGTTGAGCTGCCGCTCCTGTTGTTCCTGCCGGATCTTTCCGGGCTGGTTGAATTGGCTGGGCTGCTCCTTCCAGGTGGAGATTCCGGGGATTCGTGTCCTGTTGGTCCTGCGTTTACTGGTGAGTAGGACTGGTTTATTTGTGGCTTATTTGTTCTGGGTGGGTGGTGTTCTGCTTGCGCTAGGAGGTTCCCTTTGACTCTTTCTTTAACGCCCCCCCCCTTGTAGTTTCTTGCTCGGGTGTATGGTTGTTGGTGACAGCTATTCTTTACCTTAATTGGTCGATGTGCCATTTCCAGTTTTTTCCGTTGCTTGTCTCTAATCGGTATGATAAGGGGCCGGTTATTTGGGTGATTGTTGCTGGTACCCAGAGTGGTTCCCCTGAAAGATTTTTTGCATATACTGTGTTCCCTATGTTAAATTTTCTGTTTGCTGGAGGAACCCTGGGGGGTTTCAGGGTTGTATGTTGGGTGCATTCTATCTAGCGTCGACCGTAGTTTCCTGCCCATCGTTAGTTCTGTCAGGCTTCTATTTGTGGTCGCGCAAGGTGTGATATGTTGAATGAGGAGCATTTTATTGATTTTGTCCTGTATGTTGGCTGCTTCTATTTTCTGGATGGCTTTCTTCGTGTATTGGACCATGCGTTCCGCCCGCCCGTTTGCCGCCAGATGGGTGGGCGCGATTAACGCATGGCGTATGCCTTGTCCTGCCAGAAATTGTTCAAATGCTAGCGCGGTGAACTGGGGTCCGTTGTCCGACACTAACACATCTGGCAGGCCATGCGTGGCAAAGAGTTTACTCAGTTTTTTTATTACCGCCTCCATTGTGGTAGACTTCATGGTGCTTACCTCCAGCCAGTTGGAGTAAGAGTCTACTGTAATAAGGTATATGTGCCCCTTGGTTGGCCCCGCGAAGTCTATGTGAATCCTAGACCACGGGCCTCTTAGCGTTTCCCACTCTTGGGTTGGGGCGGTGGGAGGATTTGGTCTGGATTCTTGGCATTGTTTGCATTTGGTTACCCAGATTTCAATCTGTTTATCCATTCCCAGCCACCATGCATAGCTTCTGGCCAGGCTTTTCATTTTGACCATCCCTGGGTGTCCCTCGTGCAGCATCCCCAACACCCTTTCCTGTAATGTTTCCGGGATTACCACTCTGTCCCCCCAAAGTATACAGCCCTTCTCGGTAAAAAGTTCAGTCTGTCTGTTTCGGAAGGGTCTGAATAGTTAGTCCCTGTCCCCTTCCAGCCACCCTTTTCCAACCCAACTCAAGACTCGCGCCAGCCGCTTGTCTTTATTTGTTTCTCTAGCAATGTCTAGCGCGGTCACGAGCGGGTTGGATATTGTTTCTATTTGAAGTACCTTTGTTGTGGGTGCCTGGTCATCTTCCAGGTTGGGCAGGGGTAAGCAGCTCAGGGCGTTTGCATGGGCGATGTCCTTGCCGGGTCGGTGTACCAGCTGGTAGTTGTATGCTGCTAGGAATTCGGACCACCTTGTCATTCTTGGTGATAGAATGTTCAGTGTGGCCTTATTTCCCTAGCAGCGGCTTGTGATCTGTGATGATTGTAAAAGTCCTACCGTAAAGGTATTTGTGAAATTTCTTGATGCTGGTGACAACTGCTAGGGCCTCTTTGTCGAGCTGGCTGTAATTTCTCTCTGGTTTTGAAAGTGTCCTTGAAGAGAAAGCGATGGGTGCTTCCTTCCCGCCCAGTAGCTGGTGGCTGAGGATGGCGCCAATCCTGAAAGGTGATGCATCGCATGTTACCATTAATGGCAGGGTCTCGCTGTACTGGATTAGTACCGCGTCAGATGTTAGCAGATTCTTTGTATTGGTGAAGGCGCTCTCTTCCCGCGCTCCCCAGGTCCAGGTGGCTATTTTGTCTAACAACCTATGCAGTGGTTCTGCCACGGTCGCCTTTTAAGGTAGGAAGACATTGTAAAAATTTAACAATCCCAAGAAAGCCTGTAGCTCCGTTTTGTTTTTGGGCCATGGCGCTTCCCTTATGGCTCTCAGTTTCTTTCCCGTGGGGTGGATCCCTTGCTTGTCTAGGAGGTACCCTAGAAATTCAACCCTCTCTGCCCGTAGTTGGCATTTCCCTTTTCTAATTTTGAGTCCCGAGTCTCTGAATTTCTTCAGTACTTCCCTCAACCGGGCTTCCAGTTGCTTTTCATTTTTCACGGCCACCAGCACGTTGTCAAAGTAGGGCACCACCCCCTTTATGCTGCCTGCCGCTGCGTGCCGTTTTGCCATGTGCTGGGTGGTCTCCTTGTCTCACGATCCCACCTTCATCGCCAGTGTTAGATCTGGGGTGGATTGGCTCGAAGGAGACGCGAGACCATCTTAGTAAGTTCAGCTCTTTATTTAGAATTAGAATAGTCTGAAGAATACAAGCCGCAGCAGCCCCTCATATAGGGCAGGCTAGCAACTCGGCAGCCAATGGCAGCACTTTGAATCTCCTGCGATCAGCGCAGCCAATCGCGGTCGATTCCTAGTGCTCCAATCACGGCCGGGGTCTCGACCAATCAGGTTGCTGTCCGTCCGGACCAATCAGTTGCGAGGGTTGGAGTATGCTAATATAGCACATTGAGACTCTGGAAACAGTGCAGAGAATAGCAGCAAAGATGATAAGGAGACTGGAAACACATGAAGAACGGTTGCTGGAATTGGGTATAACTAATTTAATGAAAAAAAGGACTAGGAGAGACATGATAGCAGTCTTCCAATATTCTTCCCCAAAGAGGAGGGCGGTCAAACTATTCTCCAAAGCACCTGAGGGTAGGAAACTAATCAAGGAGAGAAGCAACCTGGAATTAAGGAGAAACTTCCTCAAAGTGAGGACAATTAACCAGGGGAACAGCTTGCCACCAGAAATTCTGGGTGCTCCATCTGTTGTCCCCAAAACTGGGCCCTTGCTTGGTTCGAAGTCGATAAGTCACCGGACACAAGGTGTGATACAATATACTTTTCTCTTGACATGAGGACCACAGCTCAAAAGCTAACCAAGGGCCTCAATGAAAATCTTACAGCAATTTTATAGTCAAAGGATGGTCTCATCCAGCCCTTTGCCCTTCCCTTAATAATGCATGCATAACAGATAATATTGATTGGTTATTTGGATCTCAGCCCCTTACATAGCTAAATGGCGCATCACCTGTGTTTCACCCCAGGTCACAGGTATCTTGCAAAGTGTCCTCGTTTCACCTTCCAGCTATGTGGTTTTTGGGGTTTTTCAATATAAGCAAGCTATTCTTGTTCCTAATACCCTGGCTAGTGGTTTAATGTGTTAAGTTCTGCCTCGCTAAGAATGTGTGGTTCCAATCCCTTTCCTATTGCAGAGCAGCTCAAGGTAGCTCCCCCATTCCCCGTGACCCCCCTCTTTCCACAGAGAAAAGTCAAAACAGTTTTAAGTCTTTGTCTGATGCGGTATCTGCCATCCCGCATCTGATGGGCGGCTCATGAAAGGGAGCGAAGGGAAGAGAAACGACAGGAAGCGAAGTTTCCTCTTGATGAGCGCGCCCCGAATGACTTGGCACACGCTCTTTTATTGTGCTTTTTTACAAGAAAATGATTTAATTAAAAAGCTCAAGTCAAACATGTTAATCTCATCAGGATGTGCATATTTACAAAGCTGCATACCGGACAGATTATTTACAAAGTGGATAATCTTATTAACAAACGTCTATCTCCTTGTCTCTTGTACGTGCCTTGCAAAGGTCACTGAAGAGACAGAAGTTAATGATTACACGTGAATGATACAATGTTGCAAATGCTTGAATGATACATAGTTGCAAACACATGAATGATACATAGTCATTGATACATAGTCAATGAGACAGCACCCCTCACTCCCTGTGACCTCCCCTGTCCTTCTGTAGAGAAGGGCAGGAAGGAGCAAGGCTGCTTAAGGCAAAGAAATGAAAACAAGAGAAAATGTTTTTATCAGAATTCATATTCCTTACTCTCATGTCCATTCCATCCATACCTGGGTCCTATCTCCACATATGACCCTTTCTCTGCCCCCCAGGGCCTCCTCCGTACATACCATTCCATCGTCTGATCCTTCACCTCACTGGAGGTCAAAACCAGTGTTTAAATCTCTTTAAAAAGAAGAGATTGGACAGCCACTTGTCTGAAATGGTATCGGAATTTCCTGCCTGAGCCGTGTTGGATTAGAAGACCCCCAAGGACCCTTCCAACTCTAGGAGTCTGTTATTCATGATCTCCCACTCTACGACAATGTAAAAAAAAAAAAACATTTAAAGTTGGTACAAGCCTTTGTTCTAACCTTAACTTTTTAAATTGCGATAAATCTTTCATGAAAAAAAAAACTTATGGGGATGTTAATTAGGTTAAAGAAGGTTACTGTCTGCTTCGAAAAGGTCTTTCTTTTCTTTTTTTTAAATTATTAATCAAAGTTGACTGACTTGGAGACCATTAGTGCTAATGATAGAAGATGACGTCTGGCAGAAAATGCTCAGAATTCAAGGAAAATAACTTGCTGGTATTTGTGTTCCGTCTTAACTACAAGTAGTCCCCAACTTGCAAACCACAACTGGGCCCCAGGTTTCTGTTGCTAAGCGAGATAGTTGTTAAGTAGGTTTTGCCCCGTTTGATTACCTTTCCTGCCACTGCCGCTAAGTGAATCCTTGCCTTTGTTAAGTTAGTAACACGGTTATTATATGAATCTGGCTTCTCCTGAGATACTGCGACCATCACAGAAACCTGCTAGTTGCCAAGAATCTGAATTTTGACTATTTGCTGCAACAGTTGTAAGTATGAAAACAGTCGTAAGTCACTTTTTTCAGTGCCGTTGTAACTTCAGATGGTTGCTAAATGAGTGGTTGCAAGTCAAGGACTAGTTGTACTTTGACCTGACCCCAGAAATCAGTTGGGGACTCCTGTAAATCTTTTAACTTTCCTCCAGACCGAGATGTACATATACATATACATACACATATACATACACTTAAAATTACACATACACATACACATACACTTAAAATTACACATACACATACATATACATATACATAATACACATACATATACATATACATATACATATACATACACATATACATACACTTAAAATTACACATACACATACATATACATATACATAATACATATACATATACATATACATATACATATACATATACATACACATATACATACACTTAAAATTACACATACACATACATATACATATACATAATACATATACATATACATATACATATACATATACATATACATATACATATACATATACATATACATATACATATACATATACATAATACACATACATATACATATACATATACATATACATATACATATACATATACACATACATATACATATACATAATACATATACATATACATATACATATACATATACATACACATATACATACACTTAAAATTACACATACACATACACATACACTTAAAATTACACATACACATACATATACATATACATAATACACATACATATACATATACATATACATATACATATACATACACATATACATACACTTAAAATTACACATACACATACATATACATATACATAATACATATACATATACATATACATATACATATACATATACATATACATATACATATACATATACATATACATATACACTTACACCAGTGGTGGGATTCAAAAAATTTTACTACTGGTTCTATGGGCGTGGCTTGGTGGGCATGGTAGGAGAAGGATACTGTCAAATCCCCATTTCCTCCCCACCCCACTGACCTGCTTTCCAGCTCTGTTCTCCTGTGCAGAATCAGCTTCATGCAGGTCATGCGAATATGTTGCTCCTAATGAATTCTTTGAAGTTTTTTAAAGTTTGGCTCAAGGCCCATGATTTAACTAGGGCGATCGCTGGAAACCTGACAGTAACCTAGCTTGAGTTCTGAGAGCAGCATACTTAACAAATTGTTTTGTTTCTCTCCCGCAAAAAGGAAAATGAAATATTCTCTCCTGCGGGTGCTGTTTCAGGATTTCCTCTCATTAAAAGGTGTTTCAATTATCAAGCTTTAACAAGGAAACCTCCCTGGTCCCCAAAGGAAATGCACAGACCAGACTGAGTTTAGCTTCCAAGGTGTTTCATCAATTTTTGTCATTTCAGATGACAAAGGATGCGAGGATGCTGAAGAGGCGGTAGAAACAGGAAGCTGTGTAATTGTTTCGTTTCTACCCAAGTTGGAGATTAAACCGATAAAACATGAGCTCTTCGTGTTCTTCTGAACTGTGTTCCCTCTTGGGGCTTGTACACAGTGGCTTCTGTGTCAGGAGCTATTGGTGTGTTTTTAATGTTCTTTCACTCAAAAGGCCCCTGGATCACTCGGGATCCAAAAGACCTTAATATCTCAACCAAAGAAAGCAGGAAAGAGAGCAGTGAAGGTGGAGTAGACAGAAGGTTGTGCCATTAGATTTTTAATTCCACCATTGCAAAGAGGACTTAGAAATGATTCAGCTCTGTAATTGGGAGCAAGGAAGGCTAGGAGGAAAGTGAGGGCCAAGCTATATGTTACATTCATTTATAGCAGGGGTGTCAAACTGGATTTCTTCCAAGGCTGGATCAGCATTGTAGATCTCCTCCATGGGCAGGCAGGTAGGGTGGCGAGGAGCAGGAAGGGTCAGGGGAATGTGAGGGCACCCTGCTGGTCAAAATGGGGTGTGGGGGATCCACGCACGGCCCCCTCTGTCCTGTTTTCAGCCTGAATGGCCTCCTGTAGTACTGTGCCAGCTAAAACGAGCCAAAAACAGGCTGAAAAGGGGCCAAAAATGGCCCCTGAGTGGCCTCTGTGTGGCCTATTTTTGGCCGGCAGAGTGCTGCTGGAGGCCAGGAAGGCTGAAATCTGGCCCATAGTTTGACACCCCTGATTTATAGCAATGTTTCTCTGGTTCAGCACATTTAAGCTGTAGGGACTGCAACTCCCAAAAGTCCCCAGCCAGCACGGTTGCCTGTGGAATTCTGGGAGTTGAGAGATCCATACAGCTTAAACCGATAAACAGGTAATCAGAGTTGGAAGGGACTTTGTAGGTCATCTAGTCCAACCCCCCCCCTCCCAAGCAGAAGACCTTACACCATTTCTGACAAATGGCAGTCCAATCTCTTTTTGAAAGTCTCAAGTGATGGCGTACGCGCAACTTCTGAAGGCAACTTCTGTTCCATCGGTTGATTGTTCTCACTGTCAGAAAGTTTCTCCTTATTTCCAGGTTGAATGTCTCTCCTTGATCAATTTCCATCCATTATTCTTTGTCTGGCCTTCAGGCACTTTAGAAAATAGCCTGACCCCTTCCTCCTCTCTGGGGGCAGCCCCTCAAATATTGGAAGACCTCTATTATGTCTCCCCTGGTCCTTTTCTTCCCTAGACGAGCCAAGCCCAGTTCCTGTAACTGTTCTTCATATGTTTGAGTCTCCAGTCCCCTAATCATCCTGGTTGCTCTTCTCTGGACTTTTTCTAGAGTCTCAACATCTTTTTTATAATGTGGTGAACAAAACTGGATGCAGGACTTTTCTTACTAAGCCCCCCCACCTCTCTCTCTCTCCCTCCCTCCCTCTCTCTCTCTCTCTCCCATGTTTTTAGCTTGGTAATTTTCCAAAGTGAAGTCTGTTCTTAAAATGAACCAGGAGGAAAACAGTATGTTTTTGTTTTCATGACATATCTTTCCAGTCCCAGACCCTGCAAACATCTGGGAACCACAGTTCCCAAAACATCCATTTATGAGTGTGATGATATCAGACAATCCTTAATACTTTTCAGGAGGAAAGTTGTTACTGTATCTTTGCCAGTATCTTTGAAAGAAAAACTCATTTTGTGAAGATAAATATTTTGAAGTGACTGGCTTAATAAAGCTTCTCGGAAGATATTTAATCTCTGACACTTGTACATTCACCACATAGGCCCCATCTGCAATCATCCAAATGGTGTCATATCTGAGAAAGTCATATTTAACTATTTCTTGAATTTATAGCTGTCCTTGTTCCATGGTTTGGGTCACGTAATGTGCATTCGTTTTCTTTATTATTATTATTTTATTACCCTGCCAGGCATCCAAAGCTGTTCATAAATTATACCTAGCACGAGAGAAGTAAGAAGATAGTTTCAGGGCATCGTTGAACGCCTTTTGTTGCTATTGTTGTTGTTGTTATTGTTGTTAAATAACATTTTGTGTGCTACATTGCTATAATTCTTTTGATAGTGTGCGAAAGTCCTAAATTGGGAAATGTTAGAAAGGGAGAAGGGAGGGATATCAGAGGTTTAAAGGAAAAAGGAAAAAAATAGAGGCATTGGTCTTAAAAATATTGTTCCTTCCTTCCTTCCTTCCTTCCTTCCTTCCTTCCTTCCTTCCTTCCTTCCTTCCTTCCTTCCTTCCTTCCTTCCTTCCTTCCTTCCTCTTCTCTTTCCTTTCCTTCTTCTCATTTTCTTTCCTTTTCTTCTTCTCATCTCTTTCCTTCTCTCTCCTTCCTACTTCTTTCACTTCCGTCCTCCTCTTTCTTTCCTCCTCCTTCTTCTTTCCTTTCTTCCTTCTCCTTCTCCTTCCTTCTCTCTCCTTCCTTCTTCTCTCACTTTCCTTCCTCTCCCTCCCTCCCTTCTTTCTTCTCTCTTCCTTCTTCTCATCTCCTTCCTTCTTTCCTCTCCCTCCCTCAAAGCCATTCAAACACATGACAAACCTCTACTTATGCCCAAGATTTGAAGTTTCAGCCTCTGCTCCCCACAATTTGTGATCGCATTTTGCATGCTCAGCAACTAAATTCATAGTTGTTTGGGTAACCATGGTTATCTGACAGAGATCCTACATAAAATAATTAGGTTAGAAAAAAGTATAAAAAGGAATTTAAACCAAAGTTTTTTAGTTGAGTTAAGATGACAGATCATTTCTCTCTTATTTGGTCAGCCCAGAATCAATAGCCAGGTTTTTCAGAATCTCAGTGGCACAAACATGTTAGCAATTTGATCTGCTAATGTGTGCTACGCCATCTATTTTTGTAATCTTTTGTTCTGCTTTTAGCAACACCCTTTTCTAACTCACATTTTATTTAAAAAAAGAAATACTCCCCTTTCTCTCATTCAGACAGTACAATTAAGCTGGTGTTGGAAGAAATATCATCTGGTTCAGTTCCAAGGTGGGAGAAAAGCATTGGAGACAAAATGGAGGCTGGAAGCTGTTTGGAAAGATGGTTGAATGATGAAGCAGAAGCACATGGGTGGTTCTGGGCAGCTGACCACATGGAGTTGAGAGTCAGGGGTATTTATACCTTCTCTTGGGCTTTGCACTTGAGCTTCCTGTTCCTGTGGAAGAACATGTATTCTGTTTGTTAGATCGGAGGTGGATCGGTTCGACAGGAATGCGAGATCATTACATGAGTTCAGCTCTTTATTCGGTATAGGTAAAGGTCTGAGAATGCGAGCCGCCGCAGCCCTTCATATAGGGCTGGCTCGCGGCTCGGCAGCCAATGGCAGCACTTTGAATCTGCCGCGACTGGCACAGCCAATCGCGGTAGATTCCTAGTGCTCCAATCACGGCCGACCTGTTGACCAATCAGGTCTCCGCTGGTCTGGACCAATCGGGTGCGAGGGTTTCAGAGTATGCTAATACTGTACAACCCTCCCCTCTTGGTTTCGTCCTGCGGTGCATCGTGATGTAGTCGCGTAGGTAGGTGGGGCTTTTTCCCTGCCTCCTTGACCTGTGCGGTTCAGTTCTGGTGTGGTCGTTGACCGGTTCAGATGCCTCCTCTGTCGCTCCGGTTCCTTAGGATGGAACCGCCTGGAATGTTGAGCTAGGCCTTTCTTGGTAGCTCCCTCCCGGTTCTCCTGGGCTGGTTGAGCTGCTGCTTCTGCTCCCGCTTGGTTTTTTCTGGCCGGGTGAGCTGGTTTGGCTGCTCCTTCCAGGTGAAGACCCCGGGGTTTCGTGCTCCATTGGTCCTGCGTCTATGGGTGAGTAGCATCGGTTTATTGGTTTATTTATTCTAGGTGGGGGGTGTTCTGCTTGCGTTAGCTGGTTTCCTTCGGTTCCTTCTCTATCGCTTACCGATTCCCCCCCCCCTTCTAGTTTCTTGTTCGGGTGTTTGGCTGGTTGTGGTGGCTATTCTTGACCTGAGTTGGTTTATGTGCCTTTTCCAGTTTTTCCCGTCGCTAGTTTCCAATCGGTATGATAGGGGCCCGGTTATCTGGGTGATTGTTGCTGGCACCCAGAGTGGTTCTCCAGTGAGATTTTTTGCGTATACTGGGTCCCCTTTGTTGAATGTTCTGTGTTTGCTGGAGGAACCTGGGGGTTTGTCTGGGTTATATGTTGGGTGCATTCTGTCTAGTGTAGAGCGTAGTTTCCAGCCCATCATTAGTTCCGCCGGGCTTTTATTTGTGGTTGCGCAAGGTGTAATGTGTTGAATGAGGAGCATTTTATTGATTTTGTCCTGTATATTGGCTGTTTCTATTTTCTGGACAGCTTTCTTGGTGTATTGGACCATGCGTTCCGCCCGCCCGTTCGCTGCCGTGTTTGCTGGTGCGGTTAATGCATGGCGTATCCCTTGGCCTGCCAGAAATTGTTCAAACGCTAGTGTGGTGAACTGGGGCCCGTTGTCTGACACTATTACATCTGGCAGGCCGTGTGTAGCGAAAAGTTTGCTCAGTTTCCTTATCACCGCCTCCATCGTGGTTGACTTCATAGTGCTTACCTCCAGCCAGTTGGAGTAAGCATCTACTGTGATAAGGTACATATGTCCCTTGGTTGGCCCCACAAAATCTATATGAATTCTGGACCATGGACCTCTTGGTTTTTCCCATTCTTGGGTTGGGGCGGTGGGTGGATTGGATCTGGACTCTTGGCATTCTTTACATTTGGCAACCCAGATTTCGATCTGTTTATCCATTCCTGGCCACCATGCGTAGCTTCTGGCCAGGCTTTTCATCTTAACCATCCCCGGGTGCCCCTCATGCAACATTCCCAATACCTTTTCCTGTAATTTTTCAGGAATTACCACTCTGTCCCCCCAAAGTATTCAGCCCTTTTCGGTAAAGAGTTCGGTTTGTCTGTTCCAGAAGGGTCTGAATAGTTCGTCTATGTCCCCTTCCGGACACCCTTTTCCCACCCAGTTCAAGACTCGTGCCAGCCGTTTGTCTTTATTTGTTTCTCTGGCAATGTCTGGCGCAGTCACGAGTGGGTTGGATATTGTCTCTATTTGGAGTACCTCTGTTGTGGGTGCCAGGTCGTCTTCCCAGTCCAGTAAGGGTGACCGGCTTAGGGCATCTGCATGTGCGATGTCCTTGCCGGGTCAGTGTATCAGCTGGTAATTGTATGCTGCTAGGAATTCGGACCACCTCGTCATTCTTGGTGATAGAATGTTCGGTGTGGCCCGGTTTCCTGCCAGGATCCCTAGCAACGGCTTGTGATCCATGATGATTGTAAAAGTCCTACCGTAAAGGTATTCATGAAATTTCTTGACGCCTGCGACGACTGCTAAGGCCTCTTTGTTGAGCTGGCTGTAGTTCCGGTCTGGCTTTGAAAGTGTCCTTGATGAGAAAGCGATGGGTGCTTCCCTCCTGTCTGGTAGCTGGTGGCTGAGGATGGTGCCGATTCCAAATGGTGACGCGTCGCAAGTTACCGTCAATGGCAGAGTCTCGCTGTACTGGATTAGTACCGCGTCGGATGTTAGCAGGTTGTTTGTGTTGTTGAAAGTGCTCTCCTCCCGTGCTCCCCAGGTCCAGGTGGCTGTTTTATCTAACAGCCTATGTAGCGGTTCCGCCACGGTCGCCTTTTGAGGTAGGAAGACATTGTAAAAGTTTAACAGTCTCAAGAAAGCCTGTAATTCCGTTTGGTTTTTTGGTCGCGGTGCTTCCCTTATGGCTCTCAGTTTCTTTTCTGTGGGGTGAATCCCTTGTTTGTCTAGGAGGTACCTCAGAAATTCAACCCTTTTGGCCCATAGCTGGCACTTCCCTTTCTTGACTTTAAGTCCCGAGTCTCTGAACTTCTGCAGTACCTCCCTCAACCTGGCTTCTAGTTATTTCTCATTTTCTGCGGCCACCAAGACGTCATCAAAGTAGGGCACCACCCCTTCTATTCCCTGGAGGAGTCTTTCCATAAGGCTTTGGAAGACCCCAGGTGCCACGCTGACTCCAAACTGGAGCTGGTTGCAGCGGAAAGCCCCTCGGTGCGTTATGATGGTTTGGGCTTCTGCTGTCATGGCGTCGACTGGCAGTTGCTGGTAGGCTTGCACCAGGTCGAGCTTTGCGAAGATCCGGCCTCCCTCCAGTGAGTGCAGGAGATGCTGGACTACTGGGATGGGGTGTGCACTTTGTTGGAGTGCATGGTTTAGGATGGCCTGGTAGTCACCACAAATTCTCACTAACCCATCTGGCTTGATGGGGGTGACAATTGGGGTCTCCCACTGGGCATGATCGATCGGTTCCAGCACCCCTTGCGCGATGAGCTTATCGAGTTGCTCATCGATCTTGGGCTTGAGTGCAAATGGCACTTGCCTGGGCTTAAGGCGGATTGGCGCGATGCTTGGGTCTATGTTAAATGAAATGGGGGACCCCTGGTACTTGACTAAATGGTCATCGAAGACTTCCTGGAAGTCCCTCACGAGCGCCGCTTCCCAGTCTGCCTCTCCGATGTGGTGTATGCCTGTTACTTTGATGCCCAGGGGTGCGAACCACTGCAGTCCCAACAGGCTCAGCCGATCTCGATTGATAATTGTCAGGGGTAGCACTTCCGTGTGGCCCTTGAAGGTGACTTAAAAATGGCCTCTACCTACTACAGGGATTCGGTTTCCCTGATAGTCTTTGAGGGTTAGTGTTTGGTCTTCCAGTTCTTGGCGGCGGATGGTGGGGACCAGGCGCCTGAGTGTGTGCCAGGAGACCATTGAGAGAAAAGACCCTGAGTCCACCTCCATGTTGCATGTCTGGTCTTCTATCCCGACCGTCACGTATACCTTTCTGGCGTTGCTGGTGGAGGAATGGCTGATGACGACAGTCTGGTGTGTTTCCTCTCTCTGTCTCATCTCCTGGAGTTGCCTGTTCCGACCTTCCCAGCTCCAACGGTTCTCTGTCTGGTGATCTCGGGTCCTGGTGGGGTGCTGTCTCTCCGTTGGGGGCTGGCATCTCGTCGCCGCAGGCTGTAGTGCTTCTTATTCCAGCACACTTTGGCGATGTGCCCCCGTTTCTCGCAATGCCTGCAAATGGTTTCAAGGAAACAACAGTCCACTCGGGGGTGATCGCCGCCACAGCCGGCACACTGGAACCTCAACTTACGACCTCATGGTTCCCGCCGCTCCCGCGCTGATTGGAGATGGTGGATCTCCTCCTCCTCATCTTCAGTTTCTGAGAAGAAGTCGATGTCGCCATGGTGTGTGGTTGTGTGGTCTGTCGCTGGCCTCTTCTCGGGGGTCGATGTTGCCTTTCCAGTCGCTGCTCACGGCATGATGCTCGATTGTCGCATCGAGCCACTGATTTCTTGGCCACTTCTGCTGCAGCAGCTTCAGTGAGGGCATCGGCGAGGGAGATGTCTCCCTTTGCCATGATGCGGCTCTGGAGCACGGGGTCTCGGAGTCCCAGGACGACGCGGTCTCGCAGGGCCTCATCCAGGTCAGTGAACTCGCACAGACCCCCCAGGTCCTGTAGGGCCGCTATGAAGTTGGCCAGCCCTTCGCCCTCGTGTTGATCCCGCCTGTAGAAGTTGTGCCACCGGATGAGGATGGGCACGACGGGGCGTAGTGGCTCCGCAGCAGGGGCTCGAGATCGTCCCACTCCGTCGCCTTGATGTCCATCGGTTTGGCCAAGGCTTTGGCCATTTTGAAGACTGTGGGCCCGCAGTGTGTGAGGAACACGGCTCATTTCTTGTGGCCATTGGCGTCCTTGAGGGTTGCTACTCTCGAGGAACATTTGGAACCTATTGGTATAGGATTCCCAGTCCTCAGTAGCAGGGTTGAAGGGAGCGGGTGGTGAGTTGATTCCGGCCATGCTGCTGCTTGCTGCATGCCGCCTCGCCGCGTGCTGGATGGTCTCTTTGTCTCATGATCCCACCTTCCTCGCCAGTGTTAGATCGGAGGCGGATCGGTTCGACAGAGACGCGAGACCATTATGTGAGTTCAGCTCTTTATTCGGTATAGGTAAAGGTCTGAGAATGCGAGCCACAGCAGCCCTTCATATAGGGCTGGCTCGCGGCTCGGCAGCCAATGGCAGCACTTTGAATCTCCCGCGACTGGCACAGCCAATCGCGGTAGATTCCTAGTGCTCCAATCACGGCCGACCTGTTGACCAATCAGGTCTCCGCTGGTCCGGACCAATCGGGTGCAAGGGTTTCGGAGTATGCTAATACTGTACACTGTTGGCTGTTGTCAGACTCCCATGGGGCCATATACAAATCCTACGAGTTTGTCTGAGGTAAGTTTGGTTGAAATTTCCACTGCTGAGGTAATGGAATGAAAGCTTGTGTTGGGCAATTCCTATGTGGCTGAGGGCTAATCCTACCTTTGTTCAGACCTTGCTGCAGGGAATTTTTGCCTATGAATAGAGCTACCTAGACCTTAATAGATAGCACCACCATTAGATGGACTGACAACTGGCTGACAAACCATACTCAACGAGTAGTCCTTAATGGGTAAGTCTACATGGAGGGAAGTAAGCAGTGAGGTGCCACAAGGTTCTGTCTTAGGCCCAGTCATCACTTGAGACTTTCAAGAAGAGATTGGACTGCCATTTGTCAGAAATGGTGCAGGGTCTCCTGCTTGGGTGGGTGGGGGGTGTTAGACTAGATGACCTATAAGGTCCCTTCTGATTATCTGTTATCTGTTATCAATAAGCTCTTTATCTCTTAAGGGCTGACATCTGCTGAGGGCTATTAAGAAAGATGGGGAGCTGCTTTCCAATAGCATATTTCTCCATTTCTCATTCAGGGAAATATAATATTCTGCCTTTTTAATAGTTCCCAAGATATTTCGTTCTTCTAGGAGAGGGTTGGCTGCTAACGTTCTACACCGGTTATGGAAATTGCCCACTGTGTGGCTTCACACAATATGTTCAATAACCGTAAACTAAATGAGTCGTGCTTGCAGGCTAAGGCACAAACTCCCAATCATGGTTCAAGCTCTTCTCAAGCTTTAACCAATGCATTCCAACACAGCCTGATCAGAAAATAAATCCTGTGCAAAAAGAGACATGTTGCAGATAAATTTGACAGAGAGGAAGCTAAAAATATCTCCAATAACAGATAAATTTGGAGCTTAGCGAACATGATTCATATTAAGGTATTTTTCAATGTGGAACAAATACTCACATTTGAGAGGCTATCACTTCATCAGCTGCAGCTTCTTCTCAAAAATAAACGGAACCTAATTTATACACTTTAAGCCCAATAAAAATCAGGCTATTTCTTCTCATTTTTGAATTTGGAGTAAAGGATGGAAGAAAGAACATGGATATTGTATAATTCCCCGCTCCCTTCCATTCAGTTCAGTCTGATTCTCAGAGAGCAGTCCCAGCAGTTTTCTTGGCAAGGTTTTTCAGAAACGATTTGCTATTGTCTCCTTTCTAGGGCTGAGAGAAAGGGGCTGGCTCAAGAGCACCCAGCTCATTTTGTGCCCACGGTGGGACTAGAACTCACAGCATTCTGATCAAAATTCCAATCAGAGGTGGTATTCAGCCTGTTCTGACCAGTTCTGGAGAACTGGTAGCAGAAATTTTGAGTAGTTCAGAGAACTGGCAAATACCCTACTCCTACCTCTTCTCTGCCTCCCATTGAGTCCCAGCTGATTGGCTGGGTCTTCTTTTGTTGCCCTGCATAGGAGAACGGAGCTGGAAAGCAGGCTAGTGGGGTGAGAAGGGAATGGGATTTTGCAGTAACCTTCCCCCAGGAGTGGAGAGGGAATGGAGATTTTACAGTATCCTTCCCCTGTCACACTCACCAAGCCACGCCCACCAAGCCACACCCACAGAACCAGTAGTAAAAAAATTTGAATCCTACCACTGATTCCAATGTTGGTAACAGAGTCGGGGTAATGATTTAAGAGCTGACCAGCTGATACGATGATGTAATACTGAGAATGAGTTAGCAAGGTTTTTGGGCTGATATCACTTTAAGAGCCTGCAATAAAAAAGAGGCTCTGTTGGGGACCTCTTTCTCTCTCTCTCTCTCTCCATGTGTGCTTCTGTGCTGTAATTGCTGATTGCTGTTTGTTTGAGGTCTGACTAAAGTACATCTATGTATATATTCTTTGTAGATAAAACCAATTTTTAAAATACAAACCTCTGTTTACTGCTTGCTCCTGGGATGTCTCCCATTGTGCACACTCTGACAACAGTCATGTATTTATGATGTTTGCAGTGTCCTGTGATCATATGATCACCTTTTGTGACCTTCCAACAAGCAAAGTTAATGGGGAAGCCAGATTCACTGTTACTAACTAACTTAATTTGCATAAGTTGTAAGTCATGATTCACTTAACAACTGTGGCAAGAAAGGTCATAAAATGGGGCAAAATTCACTTGACAGCTATTGAATGAAGGAGAATATATGTGTCCCAGAATAACATTATAGGATCAAATCTGGGTCAGTCACCAGGACTAGAGGTTTATAGGTAGTCCTCAACTTACAATGGTTCATTTAGTGACTGTTCAAAGTTACAATGGCACTGAAAAAAAGTTACTTATGACCTTTTTTCACACTTACGACCATTATAGCATCCCCTTTTACATTAGGATGCTTGACAACCGGTTTGTATATATGGTAGTTGCTTTGTCCTCAAGTTACGTGATTCCCTTTTGCGACTATCCGAGCAAAATCAATGGTGAAGCCAGATTCATTTAACAACCGTATTACTAATTTAACAACCAGAAAAGTGGCCAGAAAAGTTGTAAAGTGGGACAAAACTCACTTAATAAATTTCTCTCTTTGCAACATAAATTCTGGGCTCAATCATGGTTGCAAGTTAAGGACTCCCTGTATTTTCCAAGCTTTTGGACTTGTCCTGGAGCCCATCCTTAGGGAACGTCCCTCTAGCAGAGTGTACTTTCTGGACTATCCTGTGTGTGATATTTATATGGTGCCTGTTTTTGTGTGGCTTTTTAGTTGTTGATTGGGGTGTTTATGGCTGGGTTTTTAAGAAGAGATTGGACTCCCCCTGTTTTCCCCACAGCAACAATCCTGCAAGGTGGGTTGGACTTAGAGAGACCAAGGTCTCCCAACTCACTTTTACGATTAAGCAGGATTTGAACTCATAGTCTCCCGGTTTTTAGCCTGGTGCCTTAACCATCAGACTAAATCTGTCTCTCTGTCTAACCAACCATCCATTCATCTATCTGTCTGTCTGTCTGTCTGTCTGTCTGTCTGTCTTTCTACCTGTCCACTCCCCCATCCATCCATCCACCCATCCATCCATTTTTTAGCTACATTATATTTCTGCCTGCCTGCCTTCCTCTCTCTCCATCCATCCATCCATCTCTATCTATCATCTATCTACCTAGCCATCCATTTATAGTATATCTGTTTGTCTGTCTATCTGTCTGTGTCCATCCATCCATCCATACGACTTCAACAACAGAGTGGTCAATGTCTGCAATACTCTACGTGACTCTGTGGCTTCTTCCCCAAACCCCAAAAACTTTAACCTTAGACTGTCTACTATTGACCTCCCCCCTTTCCTAAGAGGTCTGTAGGGGGCGTGCATAAACACACCAACATGCCTACCATCCCTGTCCTATTGTTTCTTTTATTTTTTATTTTTCTTATATGTATCCATGTATTCATAACTATGTTTTTACTTATACCTATTATCTTGTAAGCAATTGACAAACCAAATATATATATATATATATATATAAAATCCATCCTTCTATCCATCTGTCCGTCCGTCTGTCCATCTGTCCGTCTGTCCATCCATCAGTCCGTCCATCCATCCATCCATCCATCCGTCCATCTGTCTGTCCATCCATCCATCCATTCTTCCATCCATTCTTCCATCCATTAGTCCATCCGTCCATCCCTCTCTCCCTCCCTCCATCTTTTAGCTACAGTATATCTGTTTGTCTCTACCTACCTACCTACCTACCTACCTACCTACCTACCTACCTATATCTATCAACTATTTATCATCTATCTTCTAACTATCCATCACCTGTCTATCAACATAAATGCTCATATACACACACACAAAATCACAGAGAAGCACACACACGTGCTAGTAAGTACCACCAGACAATAACCAGGAGTTAGGAGCACCATATTCCCATTGCCTTAAAAAAAAAAAAAAAACAGTTATGCAGACTGTCTGTCTCCCTATTCAATGGTCAGACAGCAAATTATATATAATTTGTGGGCTGAACTGTTGAAAAAGAAGCAGACAGTCGGTCTCAAAACTGGACCAAGGTTGGGCAGAGCCACCAGCTCCCTAAAATATGGCATTCTCCAGCCTCTAAATGCTCCTTTTCAACCAGCTAGGCTTTCTGCTGCTAACTATCAACCAAATGATTTACAGAAATTGATCAGGGCATATTTTTCACCTTCAGGCTGTGAGTCAGATGTTAAAGCAGAGAATCAAATTAACCCATTTTTATTGCCTCTTAAAAGTCTGCCTGAAATGATTTTGCATGTACAACTTGACAAATTATACATGGGAGCATTCTCCCTATCGGAAGAGAAGGAACAAATTGGACTAATTCGGAGATTTCATCAAGAGGAAAGGAGGGTTTCCAGCCAAAAGCACATTTCGGCATGTTGTATAATCAGAGGTTGACCTCCAAACCAGGAATTTGCATCCCCTCAATTGAGACAGGAGAGCAATAATCAGCCTGCGCCTTAGTGGAACGATTCCAGAAATTTAATTAGATCTGGAGGAAGCATCGGCCATGGCATCTGCAGCCAGAGGATGGGAGTGGAGTGGAGGTTTGGGATGGGGGGGTGAGATAAGATGTATGTGATGTGTGTACAGGTAGTCCTTGACTTATTACCACAACTGAGCCCAAAATTTATGTTGCTAAGAGAAACATTTGTCTAAGCAAGTTCTGCCCTGTTTTATGACTTTTCTTGCCACTGTTATTAAATGAATCACTGCAGTTGCTAAGTTAGCAACCTGGTTGTAAAGTGAATCTGGATTCCCCTCATGGATTTGGCTTGTCAGAAGGTTGCAAAAATGGATCGCATGACCCCAGGAAGCTGTGACGGTCATAAATGTGAACTGGTTGCCAAGTGTCTGAATTTTGATCGTGTAGAGATGCTGCAACGGTCGTAAGTGTGAAAAATGGTCATAAGCCACATTTTTCAGTGCCATGTAACTTCATACGGTCACTAAATGAACTGCTGTAAGTTGAGGGTTGCCTGGATAGAAGGGCTCAATCGCAAAGTTGTGGCCACCATCTTCAATATTTTTTGAAAAAAATATTTATTTTATTTTATGATTTTATTTATTAGAAAGGAATAGAATAGAATAGAATAGAATAGAATAGAATAGAATAGAATAGAATAGAATAGAATAGAATAGAATTCTTTATTGGCCAAGTTTGATTGGACACACAAGGAATTTGTCAAACTTTGCACCAAGACAAATTCCTTATGTGTCCAATCAAAGTTTTACCCCACTTGTCTTGCTTTTATAAATAAATCAAAGCAGTGAACATACTTAATATGGCTTCCTCCTCCTATTTTCCCCAAACAATAACCCTGTGAGGTTGGATGGGCTGAGAGAGAGAGGGACTGACCCAAAGTCACCAGGCGGGTTTACAGGGTGGGACTAGAACTCACTGTGTCCTGGTCATTGGCCCAAAATCACCCAGCCAACTTTCTTGCCTAAGGCGGGGCTAAAACTCACCATCTCCTGATGATTGGCCCAAGTCACCCAAGGCTGGACTATTCAGTGGTACCAACAAACTACTCCTAAAACTAAAAACTTATGGTATCTCTGGTCACCTTTATAACTGGATAGAAGCATTCCTGTCAAACAGACAATAAATGGTCAAAATTGGGAGTGTCCTATCAAATTCTGTACCTGTCAACAGTGATGTCCCCCAAGGCAGTGTTCTAGGACCAGCCCTCTTCATACTCTACATAAATGACCTCTGTGATCATATTAAGAGCAACTGCATTCTCTTCACTGATGATGTAAAGCTATTCAACACCACAGACAATACTGCTACCCATCAAAAAGACCTCGACTATGTATCAGAATGGTCAAACAAATAGCAACTTCAAATCCCAACAAATAAATGCTCTGTCCTACATATTGGCAAAAAAAAATCAGAAAATAAAATACAAGCTGAATAGTCAAGACCTTGTTGATGATCCAAACTCTCTCAAGGATCTTGGAGTACTCATCTCAAATGACCTAAGTGCTAGAGCCCACTGTAACTACATAGCCAAAAAGGCCTTAAGAGTTGTTAACTTAATCTTACGTAGCTTTTTCTCTGTAATATTACACTAATAACTAGAGCATACAAAACATTTGTAGACCAATACTTGAATACAGCTCATCAGTCTGGAACCCACATTACGTATCTGATATTAACATAGTTGAGAAAGTCCAGAAATATTTCACAAGAAGAGTTCTCCACTCCTCTACTCATTGTAGAATACCTTATGCCACCAGACTTGAAATTCTAGACCTAGAAAACCTAGAACTACACCGCCTTTGGTCTGATCTAAGTACAGTATATAAAATTATATATTGCAATGTCCTGTCAATGAATACTTCAACTTCAGCCATAACAACACAAGAACACAGAAATATTGAATGAAAAGGGTGAACTTAAATCTATACAAAAATTAGAGGAACAAGGTATAAAGATGAAATGGGCAAATACATTCAAGGTATGACAAAGACTCTAAAACAGAAAGTTTCTATGATAAATTGACTGATTTAGATAAGATTTTGACAGGTACTGATGAAAAGGTGCTTAAAAAATTGTATGGATATTTATTAGAAATTAAACTAGAAGAACAAGTTAAAGAAACAATTATTGCTTGGGGGAAAAATTTTGGATATGGGATTGATCTAGAGAAATGGCAAAAATTGTGGTCTCAAAATTATAAAATGACAATGTCCACAGCATATAAAGAAAATTTGTATAAGATGTTTTACAGGTGGCACTTTCCCCCGACAAGAATAGCAAGAATGTTCAAGAACAAATCTGAAAAATGTTGGAAATGTCATCAGATACCTGGCTCATATTACCATATGTTGTGGACTTGTGCGGATGCTAAAAAATATTGGATTAAATCCACACGTGGTTGGAAAAAATGACAAAAAAGCATACAGATTTGAAACCAGTTATATTTTTATTGGGAATTTTACCTGAAATATATAGTAAAGAGTTGAAATACCTGATTGTAAATGTATTAACAGCGGCTAGGATTGTATTTGCTAAAAATTGGAAAAATGAGAAAATACCACCATTGGAGGACATCATTAAAATATTGGAATGTGCTGAAATGAGTAGATTGACATTTGAAATCAGAGAACATGATGATAAACAATTTTATAAAATTTGGGATCTATTCTATCAATGGTTAGACAATAAAACATGGTAATAAAATATGTAGTTTCTTAGAAAATAATAAATATATAAAGAGGTATTCTTTTCTTTTATTATATCTACAAAATGATTGTAGGATAGATTTGAGATGATAATATGAACTGTCATAAAACAATTTAAGTTAAATATGATTATTTCATAAAACATGAATGAATAAAAGTATAGTCAAATGATTAACAATGATATTAAAGTATTTAATACTTGATTGAAAATATGAGAATATATAAAATGTAATTGTAATTGAAGACTATGAAATGGAAGCACAAAATTTGTAAACCAACCGGCACACTGTATGTATATATAGGGAAGATGGCTTATGTTTTTATGTTTTGTTTGTCTATGTTCGTTTTAAAAACCAATAAAAATTAAAAAAAAAAAATACAAGAACACACAATAGATACAAATTCAAGGTTAACTGCACCAAACTTGATTGCAGGAAATACGACTTGAGCAACAGAGTGGTCAATGTCTGGCATATTCTACCTGACTCTGTGGTTTCTTCCCCAAACCCCAAAAACTTTAACTTTAGACTGTCTATTATTGACCTCACCCCTTTCCTAAGAGGTCTGTAGGGGACGTGCATATAAGCACACCAAAATGCCTACCATCCCTGTCCTATTGTTTCTTTTTATTTTTCTTATATGTATCCATTTCATGCACTCATAACTATATCTATACTTATACCTGTAATCTTATCATCGCTTGACAAAATAAATAAATAAAATAAAATAGAACTCTCAATCTAGTTTCTAGGCCAGCACCTAAACCTTTATGCCAAATTCCTCTTTGTCAACAGTTGGTAAAATTGATGGAACTTGCAGAGATGGCTCCATTAACCTCTTTGATCAGAGAGAGAGAAAAAACAAGTCGACATTTATGGCTGATTGGAACATTCTTAGACACTTTTAGCACAAAGTAGGAAAAAAGTTGATCTTCATTGCTGCATTTCTATCCAAGTACTCACAACTCTGCAGTTGATTGCAAGTTTCCCAAGTTAGCATTCTTTGCAAATTTTAAGGTAAATATATTAAATCTGGATTGCTCAGATTTAACTTAAACACTTTTGGTTGATATATATATAGGATTAGTCAATACAGATTGGGGAAGTTCAAAATAAAGTTTCAAGTGAATTTCATTCCTGTCTCAAGAGATATTGCTCAATGTATACCTGCAGTTCTGCAAAACTTAACTTTGTCTTTATTCAGAGGACAAAATACAGTTCCTGGTTTTACTTTGCAATCAGTGAGTCAAAAAATAATATTGCCTGTATTTTGCCAACACTTGGCAAAAATTATAGCCTGAATTTATACCTAAATAATAATAGTGCAAATAAACACATTACTGGAGACATCGAAATGTCTCCACGAGCATCTATCTATTCAATTGGAATCGTTTAAATACCATCCTGTTATGAGAAAGTCAGAACTGCCCAAAACTTTTATGGAAGAATTTGACTGGAAAGCATCCTACCAGTAATGGTGAACCAATTGTTATCCACAGTTCAGGTCTGATCCTGGTGCCGAGGCCAACCAAGGATGCCAAACATGAGATGCAGATGTGGAAAGACATATCCATCTGATTCAGTTCAAAGCTCGGAGAAAGACACTGGAAACCTGGAGGGTGACTGGATGGTTTATTGATGAAGCAGAACCACATGGTTTGTGATTCTCAGCAGCTGACAAAATGGAGTTGAGAGTAGTGGGGTTTTACACCTTCTCTGGGCTTTGTACTTAAGCTTCCTGTTCCTGTGCAAGAACATGTATTCTATTGGCTGTTGTAGAGATCATAGCTGGCTCTATAGGCAAAAGAGGAAATGTACATCCTAGGTCTGTGATGGTGAACCTATGGCACACGGGCCAGAGGTGACACACAGAGCCCTCTCTGTGGGCATGCGTACCATTGCCAGCTGCCTTTGGGTTTCTGGTGTGCTAGTCTCCGTAAATGCCGGAGCACCAGAAACCCGAAGACCACTTGGTCAGTGTGCATGTGCACACTGGCCAGCCAGTATTTGCATGTGCTGGAGTGGCAGAAACTGAGAACCAGCTGGTCTTCAGTTTCTGACGCTCCAGTGCACACAAAGCTGGTCTTCGGGTTTCTGGTGATCTGACACATGTGAAGACCACCTGATGCATCACGCACATGTGTACCAGCCAGCTGGTCTTCACTTTCTGGCACTCCGGCACGCACACTCATGCACACATACATGCACACACATGTTCTGGTTTGGGCACTTGGTGCCAAAAAGGTTTGCCATCAATGTGCTAGGTGTTTGTCTGAGCTAAGTTTGGTTGAAGTTTGGACTGCTCTGGGGTGATGCAATGAAGGGGCTTGTGTTCTGAAATGGTATTGGGCAATTCCTATTGTGGCTTAATGGCTTTGTCCTGGTTTGGATCTTGAGTGAGGGCTAATCCTATCATTATGCCTTTGTTCAGACTTTGCTGCAGGGAGTTTCAAAATATCCTGTCTTGAATGGATTACCAAATCTGCATTTCTGAAAGCTGGCCTCCTCAGTTTCTGCTTGGGGACTATTAAGAAAGACTGAGTCTGCTTCCTGCCTCTAAAAGAAGCCGTACTTCTTCATTTCTCATTTAGGGAAATTTAATATTCTGCCTTTTTTAATATTTCCCAAAATATTTCATTCTTCGGGGGGGGGAGGGGGGAGCTTCCCACACAGACTTTCTCCCTCTTTTTTTTTTTTTTTAGGCACTCCCAGAAAAGGGTCCTAGCCAAAATGTCAAGGAACCTTGAAGAATAGAATTAAGAAATCATTATACGTTTTCACTAAAGAAGGCAGCATAAGGTGGGATACATAAGCAATATCATCTAATAAACATTTTAGTAATGATCTAACCACTATTCTGTTAGTCTCTAGCCGTCCCCCTTCCTAATGTCAACTCATAAAACACTTTGTATACATGTTTTATAGTTGACAACAGAAAGAAGGGGGGGAGTTTCAAAGAGCAGGCAACAGTGTGGAATTGAAAGTATGTTCCATTCATATTTTCTTCAAAGACTGATTAGATGACCGAAGCTTCTGCCCCGAAAAAAATCTAATTGGAGAGCATGATTGATAACTCTTAGCTATGGACATTTTTCGTTGGATGATACACCGAGAGGGGTGGGGGGGGAAGAAGGATCAAGGGTGACAGTGAATTATGTATCTCAGAGTTGGCTATGCCCAGATTAGTACCGGACATAGAATGTTACCTTCAAATAAATCCTCTTTAGTTTTGGGAGTGTGGGTCAAGGCTCATGATTTAATTGGAGTAACTGCCAGAACCGTGACATCTAAGCCTTGTCTAATGAATGCTTCAGGAGTTATCTAATACACATTTCTATTTGCTCCAGTCCAGGCCATCTCTTTCTAATTTCTAGCTGAGGTCTGCAAGTTGTCTAACTATTTTGTTACTTTTATCAGCTTTCTAACAGCACATAATTATTACACATATTCCTTGTGCATAAAGATGATTAAGAGACTGGAGGCTAAAACATGATGAACGGTTGCAGGAACTGGGCCTGGCTAGTCTAATGAAGAGAAGGACCAGAGGAGACAGGATAACAGTCTTCCAATATTTGAGGGGCTGCCACAGAGAGGAGGGGATCAAGCTATTTTCCAAACAACCTGTAGGGAGGAATAATGGAGGGAAACTGATCAAGGGGAGATTTAACCTGAAAATAAGGAGAAATTTCCTGACAGTGAGAACAATCAACCCATGGAACAGAATTTGCCTTCAGAAGTTGTGGGAGCTTCATCACTTGAGACTTTCAAGAAGAGAATGAACAGTCATCTGTCAGAAATGGTGTATGGTCTCCTGCTTGGGTGGGTGGGGATTGGGCTAGAATAGATGACCTACAATGTCCCTTCCAATTCTGTTGTTCTGATAATCTGTCACTTTTTTCAGTGCCATTGTAGCTTCAAACGGTCACTAAATGAATGATTGTAGATCGAAGATTACTTGTAGATGCAAAAATGAACATTCTGGAAGAATTACATATCTCTACAACTTAGGGGAATTATCTTTGTATAGCCTTATTTAAACATGTTCCATGATCAAACAGAAAGCAATAAAATTAGGATTGGAAAAATAGGATATTGAGTGAAAGGAACTTTTCAGTTTTTTACTAACTCGCACCTCTACGCAAACCTCTACGCACCAGACGCAAAGATGCAGCATTTCTCCCAAGATACTGGAACGGTGGTGAAAATGACGAAAACAGGCTGAGAAGGTTACATTGCCTTCTTTGATCAGATATTTCTGACACCTGTCTTGGAAATCGAGATCTGATCTATCTATCTATCTATCTATCTATCTATCTATCTATCTATCTATCTATCTATCTCCCTCCCTCCCTCCCTCCCTCCCTCCCTCTTTCTCTTTCTCTTTCTCTTTCTCTTTCTCTTTCTCTCTCTCTCTCCCTTTCTCTCTCTCCCCCTCCCTCTCTCTCTCTCATGGCTGTTCCTGCCAACATTGCTTGCTATCCAAGGCTGTTGAGTGACCGAGGTGTGCTCAACTTTGCAGCCATTTTTGCCCTGGTTGTTTAGCAAATTGTTAAGTGAATTGCATGGTTGTTAAGTGAATCTAGCTACCCTCATTGACTTTGCTTGTTGGAAGTTGGCTGGGAAGGTCACAAATGGCGAATCCCATGACCCTGGGACAGAGCAACTATCATAAATACATGCCGGTTGCCAAGTCTCCAAATTTGGATTAAAAGATGGTGGGGAATGCTGCAACAGTCCTTAGCGTGAGGAGTCCGGTTGTAAGCCACTTTTTTCAGGGGCAATTAAAACTTTGAATAGTGATTAATGGAATGGTTGTAGATTGAGGAGTACCTCTAATGAAACCATGTTGAGTTTGTAAGTTGGGAAAACCAAGCTGTTCTGACCGAGGCTTCCCAAAATCACAAAGCAGGCTCCTCATCCCAACAACACCCTTTTTATTTAGGCTAATGAGAATTCCTCTCATTCCTCTCCAGCAAAGTCCCGGCCAACAGTTTTTCAAGAGATTTCACACCTTTATCAGGCTTGGAGAGTTGCCAGGCCAATAACTTCCAAACACCATGCTATAGCAGACAATACATGGCATGGAGCCAGGAACAGATCTTCTTCACCCTAATAAATTGAACTAATTGTCTCCTGCAAAACCCCACTCCTCTTTTATTCCCTCGGGAAGAGGCCATTCACTGTCCACCTGTGGCTTTACTCCCGAGTCGATCCTTGTTCCTTAGCTGTTCCCTTCTCCTGGCAGCTCTGTGCATGCGCACCCTGGGAACAGGCTCCAGCTGTTCTTCTGCCCCACTGATGTCCTACTCCGAAGACAGCTAATAACTGCCAGATGGCCCTGGCCTCTTCTCTGCCTCTGATGCAGAGCCCTCGTCAGAGCCGTCCCCAGACTTCAGGATTGGCCCATGTTCTCCCCAACTCCTCACTGCCTGAATCTGCCACCAGCTCCTCTGGCCGCTGGCGGGCCACAACACAAGCTGGCTTACATGACAGATGGGCACAGATCTGTGGTTGCCCTTAATAAAAACATTTGGTCTCTCTCTATCTGCATTCTTCTTTCTGTCACACTTGTTTATCTAAAAGTATATAGGTAGTCCTCAACTTACAACCACAATTTCCATTGCTAAGCAAGACCATTGATAATTTTTACGACCTTTCTTGCCACAGTTGCTAAGTGAATCAATGTAGCAGTTAAGTTAGTAACCCGATTGTTAAGCAAATCTGGCTTCCTCATTGACTTTGCTTGTCAGGAGGTCACAAAAGGGGGATCACGTGACCCCAGGACCCTGCAACCATCATAAATATGAACCAAGTGTCTGAATTTTGATCAGGTGACCATGTGTTGTGGCCCACCAGCGACCAGCAGAACTGGCGGCAGACGCAGTGAAGAGGTTGGGGAGAACATGGGCCATTCCTGGAGTCTGGGGACGGCTGTGACGAGGGCTCTGTGTCGGAAGCAGAGATGGGGCCAGGGCCATCTGGCAGTTATCAGCTGTCTTCGGAGTAGGACATCAGTGAGGCAGAAGAACAGCTGGAGCCTGTTCCCAGGGTGCGCATGCACAGAGCTGCCAGTAGAAGGGAACAGCTAAGGAACAAGGGTCGACTCGGGAGTAAAGCCACAAGTGTACTTTGTCCTCTGAATAAAGACAAAGTTAAGTTTTGCAGAACTGCAGGTATACGTTGAGTAATATCTCTTGAGACAGGAATGAAATTCACTTGAAACTTTATTTTGAACTTCCCCAATCTGTATTGACTAATCCTATATATATATCAACCAAAAGTGTTTAAGTTAAATCTGAGCAATCCAGATTTAATATATTTGCCTTAAATTTGCAAAGAATGCTCACTTGGGAAACTTGCAATCAACTGCAGAGTTGTGAGTACTTGGATAGAAATGCAGCAATGAAGATCAATTTTTTTTCCTACTTTGTGCTAAAAGTCTCTAAGAATGTTCCAATCAGCCATAAATGTCGACTTGTTTTTTTTTTCTCTCTGATCAAAGAGGTTAATGGAGCCATCTCTGCAAGTTCCATCAATTTTACCAACTGTTGACAAAGAGGAATTTGGCATAAAGGTTTAGGTGCTGGCCTAGAAACTAGATTGTGAGTTCTATTTTATTTTATTTATTTATTTTGTCAAGCGATGATAAGATTACAGGTATAAGTATAGATATAGTTATGAGTGCATGAAATGGATACATATAAGAAAAATAAAAAGAAACAATAGGACAGGGACGGTAGGCATGTTGGTGCGCTTATGCACATCCCCTACAGACCTCTTAGGAAAGGGGTGAGGTCAATAATAGACAGTCTAAAGTTAAAGTTTTTGGGGTTTGGGGAAGAAACCACAGAATATGCCACACAGTGGTGTTTGGAAGCTATCAGCCTGGCAATTCTCTATGCCTGATAAAGGTCTGTGGTTGTGAAATCTCATGAAAGACAATTTGCCAGGATTTTGCTGGAGAGGAATTCCCTTTAACCTAAATAAAAGGGGTTTTATCGGGACGAGGAGTCTGCTTCATGATTTTGGGAAGCCTGGATCAGAACACCACTGTTATGAATTAATAAAAGTGTTTGAATAAAGTTTGTTGAAACCTTAAAGCAAAGTGCAGGGTTCTGGCCCTGCACTTCTGCTTGGCCGATAATAGCGATATCAGATTGGTCCGTTCAGGAGAATCTGATTGGCTATTAACGAGCCCTTCTCATTGGTTAAAAGAGCTAACGTTCCTGTGTTTTCATTGGCTAAATACCCAAGAGCTTGCCTATATAAAGGGGGCTATTGTGGCCATTTTCAGAGCTGTTGCACCATGTTAAATAAAGAGTTGAAGTTCACTGTTCATCGACTCGTCTCCACTTCTTGCACCATGCACAGAACAGAACAACCATGGAGATGCTTCTGCAATGGTTGTACATTGAAAAAGGACCATAAGTCACTTTTTTTAGCACTGCTGTAACTTCCAACAGTCACTAAATGAACTGTTGTAAGTCAAGGGCTACTTGCATAGGAAGAGATCTGGTCTTTATTTGAAGAACTTCTGCAAAAATCACAGAGGCTCAGAGAAAGGAGAAGCAGCTAAGAAAACAATGCTATTTGTGCATTAACAAGACTGGTTGAAATTGCAGCAAAAATGGCCAAATCCTTAAGGGTACGATTATTTTTTAAATTTTCCTAATAAACTGCAGATTCACTGGGAGTAATTTCTGCAGCCATTCATGGTTTCATTCCCTGTTTCCCAAATTAGGGGGAACAGAGCAAACTCATTGTGAAGGGGGCCTTGCCTTGTCCTGTCTCTTCTAATCCTAATGACTCCAATGCTTGCTAAAGAAGCTTGCTTGCTGCCAAATACACCCAGACATAAAACAAATTTTCCGAATTTCTTTATCAATCAAACGGGACAGGAACAAACAGAGTTGCTGCAATGTTAATGAGGTTAAGGGTATTTTCCAGCAATAACACTAAATAATAATAAAAAAAAGCTGCAAGCATTTTAAGCTTTAAAGAGGACAGATGAAGAAGAATTTGGAGAATACAGCATCAAATCATTATTCATTTCTCTCTCTCTCTCCCCCTCTCTTGCTCTCTCCCTCCCCCTCCCTCTCTCTCCCTTCTCTCTCCCTCTCTTCATCCCTTCCTCCCTCCCTCTCTCTCCCTCCCTCTCCACTTCTCCCTCTCTCTCTCCCCTTCTCCCTCCCTCTCTCTCCCTTCTTCTCCCTCCCTCCCTCCCTCTCCCCTTCTCCCTCTCTCTCTCACTTTCTCCCTCCCTCCCTCTCCCTCTCCCTATCTCTCTCTCCATCTCTTTCTCTCTCTCTCTCTCACCTTCTCTCCCTATCCCTCTCTCTTCCTATCTTTTTCTCTCTCCCTATCCCTCTCTCTTTTTCTCTCTTTCTCTGTCCCTCCCTTTCTCCCTCCCTCCCTTCCTCCCTCTCTCTCCCTTCTTCTCTCTCCTTCCCTCCCTCTCTCTCCCTTCTTCTCTCTCCCTCCCTCCCTCCCTCTCCCCTTCTCCCTCTCTCTCTCCCCTTCTCCCTCCCACTCTCTCCCTATCCCTATCTCTCTCTCCATCTCTTTCTCTCTCTCTCTCTCTCACCTTCTCTCCCTATCCCTCTCTCTTCCTATCTTTTTCTCTCTCTCTCTCTCTCCCCCTCTCTTGCTCTCTCCCTCCCCCTCCCTCCCTCCCTCTCCCTCCCCCTCCCTCTCTCTCCCTTCTCTCTCCCTCTCTTCATCCCTACCTCCCTCTCTCTCCCTCCCTCTCTCTCCCCTTCTCCCTCTCTCTCCCACCTTCTCCCTCCCTCTCTCTCCCTATCCCTCTCTCTCTCTCCATCTCTTTCTCTCTCTCTCACCTTCTCTCTCTATCCCTCTCTCTTCCTATCTTTTTCTCTCTCCCTCTCCCTCACTCTTTTTCTCTCTTTCTCTGTCCCTCCCTTTCTCCCTCCTTTCCTCCCTCTCTCTCCCTCCTTCTCTCTCCTTCCCTCCCTCTCTCTCCCTTCTTCTCTCTCCCTCCCTCCCTCTCCCCTTCTCCCTCTCTCTCCCCTTCTCCCTCCCTCTCTCTCCCTCTCCCTATCTCTCTCTCCATCTCTTTCTCTCTCTCTCTCTCTCTCACCTTCTCTCCCTATCCCTCTCTCTTCCTATCTTTTTCTCTCTCTCTCTCCCCCTCTCTTGCTCTCTCCCTCCCCCTCCCTCTCTCTCCCTTCTCTCTCCCTCTCTTCATCCCTTCCTCCCTCTCTCTCCCTCCCTCCCTCTCCCCTTCTCCCTCTCTCTCTCCCTTCTCCCTCCCTCTCTCTCCCTATCCCTATTTCTCTCTCCATCTCTTTCTCTCTCTCTCTCACCTTCTCTCCTATTCCTCTCTCTCCTATCTTTCTCTCTCTCTTTCTCTCTCTCTCCCCCTCTCTTGCTCTCTCCCTCCCCCTCCCCTCTCTCTCCCTTCTCTCTGCCTCTCTTCATCCCTTCCTCCCTCTCTCTCTCCTCCTCCCTCTCCCCTTCTCCCTCTCTCTCTCACCTTCTCCCTCCCTCTCTCTCCCTATCCCTATCTCCTCTCCATCTCTTTCTCTCTCTCTCTCTCACCTTCTCTCCCTATCCCTCTCTCTTCCTATCTTTTTCTCTCTCTCTCTCTCTCCCCCTTCTCTTGCTCCTCCCTCCTCCCCCTCCCTCTCTCTCCCTTCTCTCTCCCTCTCTTCTTCCCTTCCTCCCTCTCTCTCTCCTTCCCTCCCTCTCTCTCCCTTCTTCTCTCACCCTCCCTCCCTCCCTCTCCCTTCTCCCTCTCTCTCTCCCCTTCTCCCTCCCACTCTCCCTATCCCTATCTCTTTCTCCATCTCTTTCTCTCTCTCTCTCTCTCACCTTCTCTCCCTATCCCTCTCTCTTCCTATCTTGTTCTCTCTCTCTTCTCTCTCCGCCTCCTCTTGCTCTCTCCCCTGCCCTCTCCCTCCCTCTCTCTCCCTTCTCTCTGCCTCTCTTCATCCCTTCCTCCCTCCCTCTCCCCTTCTCCCTCTCTCTCTCACCTTCTCCCTCCCTCTCTCTCCCTATCCCTATTTCTCTCTCCATCTCTTTCTCTCTCTCTCTCACCTCTCTCCCTATTCCTCTCTCTTCCTATCTTTTTTTTCTCTCTCTCTCTTCCCTCTCTCTCTTCTCTCTTTCTCTGTCCCTCCCCTTCTCCCTCCCTCCCTCTCTCTCCCTTCTCTCTCCTCCTTCCTCCCTTCCTCCCTCTCTCTCCCTTCTTCTCTCCTCCCTCCCTCTCTCTCCCTTCTTCTCTCTCCCTCCCTCCCTCCCTCTCCCCTTCTCCCCTCTCTCTCTCCCCTTCTCCCTCCCTCTCTCTCTCCTATCCCTATCTCTCTCCATCTCTTTCTCTCTCTCTCTCACCTTCTCTCCCTATCCCTCTCTCTTCCTATCTTTTTCTCTCTCTCTCTCTCCCCCTCTTCTTGCTCTCATCCCTCCCTCCCCCTCCCTATCTCTCCCTTCTCTCTCCCTCTCTGCAGCCTTCCCCTCTCATCTCCCCTTTCTCCCTCTCTCTCTCACCTTCTCCCTCCCTCTCTCTCCCTATCCCTATTTCTCTCTCCATCTCTTTCTCTCTCTCTCTCACCTTCTCTCCTATTCCTCTCTCTTCCTATCTTTCTCTCTCTCTTTCTCTCTCTCTCTCTCCCCCTCTCTTGCTCTCTCCCTCCCCCTCCCTCTCTCTCCCTTCTCTCTCCCTCTCTTCATCCCTTCCTCCCTCCTCTCCTCCCCTTCTCCCCTCTCTCTCACTTCTCCCTCCCTCTCTCCCTATCCCTATCTCTCTCTCCATCTTTCTCTCTCTCTCTCTCACCATCTCTCCCTATCCCCATCTCTTCCTATCTTTTTTTCTCTCTCTCTCTCTTCCTCTCTCTCTTCTCTCTCTTCTCTGTCCCTCCCTTTCTCCCTCCCTCCCTCTCTCTCCCTTCTTCTCTCCCTCCCTCTCTCTCCCTTCTTCTCTCTCCTCCCTCCCTCCCTCTCCCCTTATCCCTCTCCTCACCTTCTCCCTCCCTCTCTCTCCCTATCCCCTATCTCTCTCTCCATCTTTCTCTCTCTCTCTCTCTCAACCTTCTCTCCCTATCCCTCTCTCTTCCTATCTTTTTTCTCTCCTCTCTCCCTCTCTCTTCTTCTCTCTTTCTCTGTCCTCACTTTCTCCCTCCCTCCCTCTCTCTCCCTTCTTCTCTCTTCTCCCTCCCTCTCTCTTCCTCCCTCCTCTCTCCCTCCCTCCCTCTCCCCTCTCCCTCCTCCCTCACCTCTCCCTCCCTCTCTCTCCCTATCCCTTTCTCTCTCTCCATCTCTTCTCTCTCTCTCTCTCTCACCTTCTCTCCCTATCCCTCTCTCTTCCTAGCTTTCTCTCTCTCCCCCCTCTCTTGCTCTCTCCCTCCCCCCCCTCTCTTCCCTTCTCTCTCCCTCTCTTCATCCCTTCCTCCCTCTCTCCCCTCCCTCCCTCTCTCCTCTCCCTCTCTCTCTCCCCTTTCTCCCTCCCTCTCTCTCCCTTCCCTATCTCTCTCTCCATCTCTTCTCTCCTCTCTCTCTCTCACCTTCTCTCCCTATCCCTCTCTCTTCCTATTTTTTCTCTCTCTCCCCCCTCTCTTGCTCTCCCACTCCCCTCCCTCTCTCTCCCTTCTCTCTCCCTCTCTTCATCCCTTCCTCCCTCTCTCTCCCTCCTCCCCTCTCTCCCCTTCTCCCCTCCTCTCTCCACCTTCTCCCTCCCTCTCCCTCCTCTCCCTATCTCTCTCTCTCCCTCTCTCTCTCAACCTTCTCCCTCCCTCTCCCTCCCTCTCCCTATCTCTCGCTCCATCTCTTTCTCTCTCTCTCTCTCACCTTCTCTCCCTATCCCTCTCTCTTCCTATCTCTCTCTCTCTCTCCCTCTTTGCTCTCCTCTCCCCTCCCTCTCTCTCCTCTCTTCATCCCTTCCTCCCTCTCTCTCCCTCCCTCCTCTCCCATCTCCCTCTCTCTCTCACCTTCTCCCTCCCTCTTTCTCCCTATCCCTATCTCTCTCTCCATCTCTTTCCTCTCTCTCTCTCTCACCTTTTCTCCCTATCCCTCTCTCTTCCTATCTTTCTCTCTCTCTTTCTCTCTCTCTCCCCCTCTCTTGCTCTCTCCTCCCCTCCCTCTCTCTCCCTTCTCTCTCCCTCTCTTCATCCCTTCCTCCCTCTCTCTCCCTTTCTCCCTCTCTCTCTCACCTTCTCCCTCCCTCTCTCTCCCTATCCCTATCTCTCTCTCCATCGTTCTCTCTCTCTCTATCTACCTTCTCTCCTATCCCTCTCTCTTCCTATCTTTTTTTTCTCTCTCTCTCTCCCTCTTCTCTTCTTCTCTCTTTCTCTGTCCCTCCTTTCTCCCTCCCTCCCTCTCTCCCTTCTCTCTCCTCCCTCCCTCCTCTCCCCTTCTCCCTCTCTCTCTCACCTTCTCCCTCCTCTCTCTCCCTATCCCTATTTCTCTCTCCATCTCTTTCTCTCTCTCTCTCACTTCTCTCCTATTCTCTCTTCCTATCTTTTTTTTCTCTCTCTCTCTCTCCTCTCTTCTTCTCTCTTCTCTGTCCTCCCTTCTCCCTCCCTCCTCTCTCTCCCTTCTTCTCTCTCCCTCCCTCCCTCCCTCTCCCCTTCTCCCTCTCTCTCTCCCCTTCTCCCTCCCTCTCTCTCCCTATCCCTATCTCTCTCTCCATCTTTCTCTCTCTCTCTCTCTCACCTTCTCTCCCTATCCCTCTCTCTTCCTATCTTTTTTTTCTCTCTCTCTCTCTCCCTCTCTCTTCTTCTCTCTTTCTCTGTCCCTCACTTCTCCCTCCCTCCCTCTCTCTCTTCTCCTCTTCTCTCTTCCCTCTCTCTCTCTCCCTCCCTCTCTCTCCCTCCCTCCTCCCCCTTCTCCCTCTCTCCCTCACCTTCTTCCTCCCTCTCTCTCCCTATCCCTTTCTCTCTCTCCATCTCTTCTCTCTCTCTCTCTCTCACCTTCTCTCCCTATCCCTCTCTCTTCCTATTCTTCTCTCTCTCCCCCCCCTCTTGCTCTCTCCCTCCCCTCCCTCTCTTCCCTTCTCTCTCCCTCTCTTCATCCCTTCCTCCCTCTCTCTCCCTCCCTCCCTCTCCCCTTCTCCCTCTCTCTCTCCCCTTCTCCCTCCTCTCTCTCCCTATCCCTATCTCTCTCTCCATCTCCTTCTCTCTCTCTCTCTCTCACCTTCTCTCCCTATCCCTCTCTCTTCCTATTTTTCTCTCTCTCCCCCCCTCTTGCTCTCTCCCTCCCCTCCCTCTCTCTCCCTTCTCTCTCCTCTCTTCATCCCTTCCTCCTCTCTCTCCCTCCCTCCCTCTCCCCTTCTCCTCTCTCTCTCACCTTCTCCTCCCTCTCCTCCCTCTCCCTATCTCTCTCTCCTTCTCTTTCTCTCTCTCTCTCTCACCTTCTCTCCCTATCCCTCTCTCTTCCTATCTCTCTCTCTCTCCCCCTCTTTGCTCTCTCCCTCCCCCTCCCTCTCTCTCCCTCTCTTCATCCCTTCCTCCCTCTCTCTCCCTCCCTCCCTCTCCCCATCTCCCTCTCTCTCTCACCTTCTCCCTCCCTCTTTCTCCCTATCCCTATCTCTCTCTCCATCTCTTTCTCTCTCTCTCTCTCTCACCTTCTCTCCCTATCCTCTCTCTTCCTATCTTTCTCTCTCCCCCTCTCTTGCTCTCTCCCTCCCCCTCCCTCTCTT
Source organism: Hydrophis major (assembly GCA_033807585.1). Lineage (NCBI taxonomy): Eukaryota > Metazoa > Chordata > Lepidosauria > Squamata > Elapidae > Hydrophis > Hydrophis major. The sequence continues at coordinate 258,316,677 of CM066330.1, forward strand.
TCCCTTCTCTCTCCCTCTCTTCATCCCTTCCTCCCTCTCTCTCCTCCCTCCCTCTCCCCTTCTCCCTCTCTCTCTCCCTTCTCCCTCCCTCTCTCTCCCTATCCCTATCTCTCTCTCCATCTCTTCTCTCTCTCTCTCTCTCACCTTCTCTCCTATCCCTCTCTCTTCCTATTTTTTCTCTCTCTCCCCCCCTCTCTTGCTCTCTCCCTCCCCTCCCTCTCTCTCCCTTCTCTCTCCCTCTCTTCATCCCTTCCTCCCTCTCTCTCCCTCCCTCCCTCTCCCCTTCTCCTCTCTCTCTCACCTTCTCCCTCCCTCTCCCTCCCTCTCCCTATCTCTCTCTCCATCTCTTTCTCTCTCTCTCTCTCACCTTCTCTCCCTATCCTCTCTCTTCCTATCTCTCTCTCTCCCCCTCTTTTGCTCTCTCCTCCCCCTCCCTCTCTCTCCCTCTCTTCATCCTTCCCTCCCTCTCTCTCCCTCCCTCCCTCTCCCCATCTCCCTCTCTCTCACCTTCTCCCTCCCTCTTTCTCCCTATCCCTATCTCTCTCTCCATCTCTTCTCTCTCTCCCTCTCTCTTCTTCTCTCTTTCTCTGTCCCTCCCTTTCTCCCTCCCTCCCTCTCCCTTCTTCTCTCTCCCTCCCTCCCTCCCTCTCCCCTTCTCCCTCTCTCTCTCACCTTCTCCCTCCCTCCCTCTCCCTCTCCCTATCTCTCTCTCCATCTTCTCTCTCTCTCTCTCTCACCTTCTCTCCCTATCCCTCTCTCTTCCTATCTTTCTCTCTCTCTCTCCCCTCTCTTGCTCTCTCCCTCCCCCTCCCTCCTCTCCTTCTCTCTTCCTCTCTTCATCCCTTCCTCCCTCTCTCTCCCTCCCTCCCTCTCCCCTTCTCCCTCTCTCTCTCCCCTTCTCCCTCCCTCTCTCTCCCTATCCCTCTCTCTCTCTCCATCTCTTTCTCTCTCTCTCTCACCTTCTCTCCCTATCCCTCTCTCTTCCTATCTTTTTTTTTCTCTCTCTCTCTCCCCCTCTCTTGCTCTCTCCCTCCCCCTCCCTCTCTCTCCCTTCTCTCTCCCTCTCTTCATCCCTTCTTTCCTCTCTCTCCCTCCCTCCCTCTCCCCTTCTCCCTCTCTCTCTCACCTTCTCCCTCCCTCTCTCTCCCTATCCCTATCTCTCTCTCCATCTCTTTCTCTCTCTCTCTCTCACCTTCTCTCCCTATCCCTCTCTCTTCCTATCTTTTTTCTCTCTCTCTCTCCCCCCCTCTTGCTCTCTCCCTCCCCCTCCCTCTCTCCCCCTTCTCTCTCCCTCTCTTCATCCCTTCCTCCCTCTCTCTCCCTCCCTCCCTCTCCCCTTCTCCCTCTCTCTCTCACCTTCTCCCTCCCTCTCTCTCCCTATCCCTATCTCTCTCTCCATCTCTTTCTCTCTCTCTCTCTCTCTCACCTTCTCTCCCTATCCCTCTCTCTTATCTTTTTCTCTCTCTCTCTCTCTCCCTCTCTCTTCTTCTCTCTTTCTCTGTCCCTCCCTTTCTCCCTCCCTCTCTCTCCCTCTCCCTCCCTCCCTCCCCCTCTCTTTCTCTCTCCCTTTCTCTCCCTCTCCCTCCCTCTCTCTCCTTCTTCTCCCTCCCTCCCTCCCTCCCTCTCTCTCTTTCTCCCAACATATTAGGCTCTGGGATTCATTGAGTTTTTAAAGTGACAATAGCATTGAAAAAGCGCCTTATGAAAAAGCACTGAAAAAGAGTCTTATGACCCCTTTTTCAGACATACGGCCATTGCAGCATCCCCGTGATCATGTGATCAAAATTCAATCTCTTCACAACTGACTTCTATTTATGATGGTTGCATTATCCCTGGGTATAATGATGCCCTTTATGCAAACTTCTGTCAACAGATTCTCCTAACAACCATATTGCTAACTTAACAACTGCATTGATTCACTTAGTAACCGTGGCAAGAAGAAAGGTCATAAAATGGGGAAAATTCATTTAACAACTGTCTTGCTTAGCAGCATAAATTTGGGGCTCAATTGTGGTCCTAATTCGAGGACTAGCTAGACACAAATTTTATTACACAAATGTTTCTTTGGATAGAACAACTGGACAAGGATATCTGAAATATGTTTATCTTTCCTTAATAAGATAAACATTTATATGGTTCTTACCTTGAGCTTCAATTTCTTTCTTGGGATTTTTTTTATTATTCAGTTCTTTCTTTTCATTGATGTTTATTTTTTGCTGTCTTGTTTATGTTCATTTTTTTCTTTTTTAAAGGAGAAACTCTGGTCTCTCGGGAGAAAGATTTTAATGTAATTGTTTGGTGGCTTAGAGGTGAATTGTTTTCACACCTATTCCCCACACCTCTCATAACACACATTTCAATCTCTTTCCAAAAAAGAAAATGGCCAGGCCTGATAATGGAATATCTTAATAACCAGAGGCAAAGTCATTGGACTGCAGATAAAACGATTTTTCAGAAGAAATTCAGAAGGTCTTCATGATATGTACTTCTGAACATAAATCTGGTTTTTATTTCCTTGGAAAAAATCCATTCCATTATTTTCTCTGGTTTTCAGCCCAAACATTTTTATTTTACAGAATATTTTTTTCTGCAAATTGCAAATAGAGACATAGAAGAAAAAAAAAACTTTGGCTAAACAGACCCCGTTTTCTTTACCATTCTGCCTCATTAATTGTGTTTGGAGAATGACTTGTAAGTTATCTTTATTCCATTTATTCTTTAATTTATTACTTAATGAAGCTTTTTTGATCGATTAACTGCTTCGGCCGCTAAAGTAATTTTAAAATGGATGCGGGTGTCTGTGAAGATCTTCAGTCATCCAGGTCATGATTTTCCCAAAGGGGGATTTTCAAGAGGTATTTTTTTTCTGTATTTTTCCTTCAAGATGTTTCACTTCTCGTGCAAGAAGCATGAGACCTGTTACGGACTAAGCAATTGCGCTAAATCAAAAGCCTAAAAGCTTTACTTCCACAACAGGCTCGTAATCCTGCACTTCTGATTGGCCCGCCAGCAGCGGATCCTGATTGGTTGTCCCAGGCCAATCTGATTGGCTGTTAACAGGTGCTGATGATTGGACGCCGCCAGCGCGGCAAACTCAAAGTATTGACTGTTATGACAGCAGCGAGCCCTATAAAAGGGCTGCTGCTGCCCAAGTATTTTAGCTCTGTTATGAAGTCACTAATAAAGAGTTGACTCACTATCTGATGCCTCGTCTCTGTTCCTTGCGCCCATGCTCAGGACATAACACTGGTGACGAGGATGGGATTCGGAGATGATAGAGCTGACTAAACACTCATCAAACAAGACAGAGCACGTTGCTGAGAGCGCACACAACAAAAGGCAGGATGACCAGCGGCACTATACCACCCGCTCCATTTGACCCGGCAAACGAAGACTGGGACTCGAATATGGACCGGTTCCAGATGTTCCTGGAGACCAACAATCTGAAAGATGCTACGCCTGGCAAGAAATGAGCTGTATTCCTGACCCATTGCGGGCCCGCCATTTTCAAGATGGCAAAAGCACTTGCGAAACCAGCAGAAGTCAAGACAATGGACTGAGACAACCTCGCTCCAATCCTCCGGGTCCATTATGCACTGGTGGTGCCAACACTCATCAGAAGACACGAGTTTTACCAGAGGGATCAACGGGAAAGCGAAAGCGTTTGAGACTTCATCGCTGACTTCAGAAACCTAGGAGGACTCTGTGGCTTCGCAAATCTCAAGGAAGCCATGAGAGATCGAATTGTCCTGGGCCTAAAAGACCCCATGACCCAGAGCAAGATTATTGTTAAGTCTGGAGCATGGGTGCGAATAATTGGAGACAAGCTGGTAGAAACAGTGAACTTCAAACTCTTTATTTACATGGTGTGACAGCTCAGCTCGATGGCTGCTATACCCTTCCTTATATAGGCAACTTATTAACTATTCAACCAATAGCAATCCGGGAGCACTAGCTCCGTTAACCAATGAGAATGGCCTGTTAATGGCCAATCAGATGCTCCTGAACGGACCAATCCGATCTTGCCATGAACAGCCAATCAGAAGTGCAGGGCCAGAACCCTGCACTTGACTTCAAGCTCAAGATAACTTTATTTTAACTTTTATTCATTCACAATAATTATGGCGAAGGGAGACATCACCCTCGCAGATGTCATCACCGATGCTACTGCAGCAGAAGCAACCAGGAAGTCAGCCGCTCGAATGCGCCGAACAAAGGCACCGCACCGCCAACTCGCCACCAACGCTACGCCGTTTTCCGAGAGGCACTCGACAACTACCCACCATGAGGACCTCGAATCCTCATCAGAAAGTGAGGAAGAAGAGGTCAACAGACTCAGGTCAGAATGCGACCAGCGGGACCAAAGGAATCGAAAATCCCCGTACCAATACTCCGGATGCGGGGGCAGTCACCCGCGATCTGACTGCAAATTCCTAGATGCACTCTGCCATTCCTGCGGGAAGAGGGGCCACATCGCAAAGATCTGCAGAAGCAAGCGAGGACCCAGCCCAACCAAGAGAGAAAACAATTTCTGACAGACAACAGGCACCCCACCAGTTAATCGGGCCCACCAAAGCAATCAATGGAACTCTCACTACAGAAACCGAGCAACAACCACTTCATCCAGACGAGAGGAGGCACACCAGACCATCACCATCGGCCACACTTTATCCCTTGATGCAAGGAAAATCCGAGTGAGGGTCGCCATCGAGAAGCAACCATGCGTTATGGAGGTCGACTCCGGATCATCCCTATTGATGGTATCCTGGAAAACCTTCAAACAGCTGATCCCTGACATCCGTCACCAGGACCTCAGCAATCAAAACGTCATATTGAAAGACTACCAAGGAAACAGGATTCCAGTTGTCGGTTCCAGCAACGTCTGAGTAACCTTCAAAGACCACACTGCAACCTTACCATTGACCATCGTTGATCGAGATCAGCCCAGCCTTCTGGGGCTACAATGGTTTGCGCCATTAGGAATCGAACTAGCTGGCATCAACCAGACTGGTAGTGATGACTGGGAAGCGGCCCTCATCCAAGAATTCCAGGACGTGTTCAGCGAGAAGCTAGGCAAGTACAAGGGGTCCCCTATATCGTTTAACCTCAGTCCCGAAGTTGCACCCATTCGCCTTAAGCCTCGTCGGGTGCCCTTTGCACTCAAGCCAAAGATTGATGAACAATTGGACAAATGAATAGCCCAGGGCGTGTTGGAACCGATTGACCACGCTGGATGGGAGACCCCAATCGTGACCCCCATAAAACCAGACAGATCATTGAGAATTTGCGGGGATTAGCGGGCCACCCTAAATCATGTGCTCCAGCAGAGCGCTTACCCCGTACCTGTGGTCCAACACCTTCTTCACTCCCTAGGAGGTGGGAAAGTATTTGCAAAATTAGACTTAGCTCAGGCGTACCAGCAGCTGCCCGTAGACGCAGAGACTACAGAGGCCCAGACTATAGTCACGCATAAAGGGGCTTTCAAGTGTAACAGACTTCAGTTCGGAGTAAGTGTAGCCCCGGGTATTTTCCAGAGCTTAATGGAAAGATTGCTACAAGGCATAAAAGGAGTCGTGCCCTACTTCGATGATGTTCTGATAGCTGCCCCGACTAGATGCATTTTAGAAAAAGGACTCCGAACATAACAAGACTAATCAAAATCAAGGAGTCCAGTGGGGTGGCCTGAGGCTCTTGCCTCAGAACCAGGAAGCTGTAAGTTCAATCCTAGGTGGAGGCTAATATTTGGAATAGACTCTCTTGCTTCAGCAGAGGGATTGGACTAGATGAATTCCAAGGCCCCTTCCAACACTGTTGTTGTAAGTGAGGTACTACTATCACTCTGTAAAGCCTTAGTAAGACCACACCTAAAGTACTGCATGCAGTTTCGGTCACCACACTATAAAAAAAAGAGGTTGAGACTCTAGAAAAAGTACAGAGAAGACCAACCAGGATGATGAGGGGACTGGAGGCTCAAACATACTGTCAGGCTGCGCTCCTTCTAGATCCCAAGAAAGAAATACTCAGACTCCATGGTGTAGAGCAAAGTTATCCTTTTACTGGGAAATAAAGTGGTAGCTACAAAGCAATTCCGAAACTGAGAAATTGGCGGGTAGAATGCACATACAAAGAAATAGATTTGCTCCCACCCCCCAAAGTTCAAATGATTCTTCCAATTAAAACTTTTGAAACAGCTCATGTGGTCATCTCCAGATGGTGATGAGGCGTCTTGTCAAATGACCTTGACATTTTTGATAAAAGTTCACAGTTGCGCAAAAGAGGAAAAAGATAGCCAAGAAACGGAAAGTTAAAGACAAGAATCCCCCCTTCCTTTGCTAGCCCAGCAAGGAATGCAAACACCTCCAGCTTTCTTCCCATATAAAATCCCCCCTCCCACCGTTGTCATGACAGCCGAGAGAAATAATGAAACAATAACAGAAAGGTAGGAGGGGAAGGTATCTTGAGGCTGACACATACAATGAACGGTTGCAGGAACTGGCCCTGGATAGTCTAGGGAAGAGAAGGACCAGAGGAGACATGATAGCAGTCTTCCAGTATTTGAGGGGCTGCCACAGAGAGGAGGAAGGGGTCAAGCTGTTTTCTAAAGCACCTGAAGGCCAGACAAGGAATATTGGATGGAAACTGAACAAGGAGTGACTCAACCTGGAAATAAGGAGGAATTTTCTGACAGGGAAAACAATCCACCCATGGAACAGAAGTTGCCTTCAGAAGTTGTGGGAGCTTCATCACTGGAAGCTTTCAAAAAGAGACTGGACTGCCATTTGTCAGAAATGAATGTAGGGTCTCCTGCTTGGGCGGGGGGTTGAACTAGATGACCTACAAGGTCCCTTCCAACTGTGTTAATCTGTAATCAGTAAGCTTCTTCCGTTTGCATTTGAAAAACAAAAGCTACTTTTTTGAAGACAGCAAAGTCCATTCCGGACAGAGAGGAACTCTGGTTTGAAAAAGGGGTCAAAGAGGCCATCTACGTTAAGACTAAACAGCCCTGACTCAACTGAAGAGGTGGGATACAACATCTCCTGTCTACAATACAGTTCTTTCAGCAGTTCCACACCCATTTGCACTATTCAGGTAAGCCTGAGGACACGGATAAACCTCCAAGTCGCCTCAACGACTCTCAGAGTGAGTACCAACAACCAGAGGATTGCAAAGGATATAAATCCTTCCATCCTCCACAATTCAGTCAGAACTGAAGAAACTTCTTTGGATAAGAAGCGAAATGTCTTCAAGGAAAAACAAAGGAAGTCCAGTCACTTCTTGAAAAAAGCACCGATGGGACAACGTACGCAAGAATTTCAACATAGTTTGAAAAACAGGCATTAGATACCGAACAATAAGAAAAATAACTGCCATCCCACTTCAGAAAAGTACCTACACAAAAGGGCATAAGACAAGGTCACAGATCCCAGGATTACAGATTTAACAGATAATCAGGGTTGGAAGGGAGGTTGTAGGTCATCTAATCCAACCCCCCACCCAAGCGGGAGACCCTACACCATTTCTGACAAATGACAGTCCAATCTCTTCTTGAAAGCCTCCAGGGATGAAGGTCCCGCAACTTCTGAAGGCAACTTCTGTTCCATGGGTTGATTGTTCTCACTGTCAGAAAGTTTCTCCTTATTTCCAGGTTAAATCTCTCCTTGTTCAGTTTTCATCCATTGTTCCTTGTCTGGCCTATAGGAGCTTTAGAAAATAACATTGACCCCTTCCTCCTCTCTGTGGCAGCTCCTCAAATATTGGAACATTGCTATCATGTCTCCCCTGGTCCTTCTCTTCACTGGACTAGCCATGGCCAGTTCCTGTAACCATTCTTCATATGTTTTAGCCTCCAGTCCCCTAATCACCCTGGTTGCTGTGCTTTTTCTAGAGTCTCAACATCTTTTTTTGCAATGCGGTGACCAAACTGGATGCAGTACTTTAGGTGTGGTCTTACTAAGGCTTCATAGAGTGCTATTAGTACCATACTTGATCTTGATTGTATCCCTCTGTTAATACAATTTAGGATTGCATTGGCTTTTTTTGGCTGCTGCTGCACACTACTGGCTCCTATTTAGCTGGTTGTCTACTAAGACTCCAAGATCCCTCTCACAGTTCCTGCTATTGAGCCTGGCTTCACTCAGTCTATGTGTGTTCTTTTGGTTTTTCTTGCCTAAGTGTGGGACTTTACTTTACATTAAACTACATCCACCTGAAGATCAGGACAACCTATTTGCAACCAGTTTAGCTTGTCCTCTATCTACCGTTAGGAAGAAACCAGCATTATTGCAATATATTTATCAGTATTCAATTAGGAGGGATAATATATATGCCTCTTTGTGTGTGTGTTTGTTATTTTTAATGAACATTTTAATGCTTTGTGTAGATAGACAGATAGATAGATAGATAGATAGATAGATAGATAGATAGATAGATAGATAGAGATAGAAAGATAGATAGATAGATAGATAGATAGATAGATAGATAGATAGAGATAGAAAGATAGATAGATAGATAGATAGATAGATAGATAGATAGATAGATAGATAGATAGATAGATAGATAGATAGATAGATATTTACCTAATCAGTGTTGGTAGAAATGTCCTTGAGGGGTCCTTTATCTGAGCAAGCCATTTATATCTCAACAGAGAGCAAACCCCATTCTCTGTTAGCACTGATGATGCTACCTAGCTGGATAATGAAATGTCTGCAAGACAACCAAGTTCAGAGAGTCCAGGGACCCCACAGTCATCGTTCTTCCTCTCCTCCTCCCCCCACACCCCCCTCCCATCTAGCACGGATGATGCCACCTAGTTAGGTAACAAAACGCCTGCAAGAAAACAACCATGGAGGAAAACCAAATTCACTTTAAGGTCATGTGGTTCACTTAAGAACTTCAGTGATTTGCTGAACAACCATGGCAAAACAGTTGTCAAAATTGGACAAGGCTCACCCAGCAACCCTTTTGCTGAACCATGGGAAATGCTGTTCCCCCACTGTGGTCCGAAATCAAGAGCTACCTGTACCGAATTTCCTTTTGTTCAAATAAGATGGAAAGCACATTAGCATGCTGTGCAGATAAGAATGTTAAGTTTGGAATTAATATCTGGTGGAGTAAACAAAGCCAGTGCGTGCGGTGTTATTTTATCTGAGTTTCTGAACTGTGGATAATGCAGTATTATATAAATATACTTAAGAGCTTTCCTGAGCTATAATTTTACTCCTTTAATCCAAGCCAGTTAATATACTAACAGAGGAACTATACAGAGGGATGTGGTTGGAATTAGTTGCCTTAAAAATTACAGATAGTTCTCAACTTACGACCACAATTGACCCCAAAATTTCTATTGTAAGCAAAACGTTTTCAAGTGAATGTTGCCTCATTTCATAGCCGCAGTTGTTAAATGAATCACCACAGTAATTGTTAAGTGAGTAACAGAGTTGTTAAGTGAATTTGGCTTCCCCTTCCTTGTCGTAAGGTGACACATGACCCTGGGACACCGCAACCATCATAACTATAAGCCAGTTGCCAAACAGCTGAATTTTGATCACATGGCCATGGGGATGCTGCAACAGTCATTAAGTGTGAAAATGGTGGTAAGTCACTTTATTCAGTGCCATTGTACCTTTGAACGGTCGCTAAATGAACTGTTGTAAGTCAAGGACTACCTGAATAGCCTCATGTCTTCAATTGAAGTACTTAACATTCTTATTTGCACAGCATGCTAATGTGGTTTCAACCTATGACCACAATGGAGCCAAAAAAATTTGCTGCTAGTTTTGAGAGTTTTGTTCCATTTTGCAATCTTTCTGGCTACAGTTGTTAAGTGAATCACTTCAGTTGTTAAATTTGCAACATAAAATATTTCTCTGGTCTTTTTAGAGTTGCCAACAGAAAGGGATGGGGGAACAGTGCGGCAGCTTGGAAACCAAAAGTGCATTCCATAAATGTTTTCAAAGATAATAACTAGGTGACTGAAGTTTCTGCCGCACAAAATTCTAACTGGAGATCATGATTGATGACTCTTGGCTATGGAGGTGTCCCATTGGAGAATAGGAATTAGGATACACCCAGGGGGTGGGAGAAAAACCAGGGTCAAGGGTGACAATGAATGATGTGTCTCTATTGTGGATCGCCGACAGCTATCAGGTGGACGTTCCCGAGAATCCTGTGCTGGGTTTGAGTGAGAGCAGGAGGATTCATGGAAGAGCAGCACAGGCAACTCGGAAGTAAGAATGCTAATTAATGGCCCCTCCCTCTAGGGAATATAATTCTGGTTTCAAACAGCTTTTGCCTTTGCAAAAGGCAAAAGTTCAAAGCAGTTAGCGTGATGATTACAGACTCTGATTTATTAGACTAATTGGCTGGAAGCCATCTGTTATCTACAAAGAGAGTTATTTGTGGAATAAAGCCGTGGACGTTCAGTTTTGGAGTTTATCTGTGTTTGCTTTCGGACACTTCGGCTGGGACAGAAGAGTCTCAGAGTCGGCTACACCCAGGCAGTGCCGGCATGTTAACTCTCAATAAATCCTTCTGAAGTTTTGGAAGTTTGGCTCAAGACTCATGATTTAAATGGGGTTAAGTGCCGGAATCCTGACACAACATGGTTGTTAAGTGAGTGTAGTCTCCCTTTTGTCTTTGTTTGTTGTATGGTGACAAAAGGTGATCACATGACCCTGGGACACCGCAACCATCATAATTATGAGTCAGTTGCCAAACTTCCAAGTTTTGATCACGTGTCCATGGGGATGCAGCAGTGGTCGTAAGTGTGAAAAGCGGTCCTCACTCGCTTTTTCAGTGCCGCTGTTGTCCCTTCGAAAAGTCACCAAATGAATGTTGTAAGATGAGGACTCCCTGCACTGTTTTCCCTTCTCCTGCAAAGTAATTTATTGTTAAGATATATAAATTTAGTAGCTGGAACAGTGTGTCTGTGTGTGTAGGTTGTATAATGAGGCAGAAGAACACTCAGTTATGGTTGATTGATTGGACAGGGTCCTGCATGAGGCCATCTGCACTGTGATTGGTTGATGTGGAGGGGGCATTTCCCCTTTTTTCCCACCTTTTCTTCCTCTGCCGTCTGTGTGCTCTGTAATTTACCTCATGATGTTCCTGCTGTGTTGGATTTACATGATAATGCTCCTGTTTGCCTGCCTATCTTATTAGTTGGAATATATATATTGTATGTATGTATGTGTATACATATATATATATGTGTGTGTGTGTGTGTGTGTGTGTGTGTGTTTTCTTAAGTTTTTGCGGGTACTTACATGTATGCCATTCAGCTTTGTTCGGGTATTTTCCCACGTCATTATAGTTGTGCTTTTAAAGTTGTAGCAACGTTTCGGCAGAATCTCATCTGCCATCATCAGGCTTCTGTATTGTGTTTGTCTGTGAGTCAGACTTTTACTGAAACTACTGAAAAAACTGAAACAACTGTAAAAGTCTGACTCACAGACAAACGCAATACAGAAGCCTGATGGTGGCAGATGAGATTCTGCCGAAACGTTGCTACAACTTTAAAAGCACAACTATAATGACGTGGGAAAATACTCGAACAAAGCTGAATACCATACATGTAAGTACCCACGAAAACTTAAGAAAACAAATATATATATTTCCATGTATAAACACTCAGCTCCATTCAGTTGGCCCAACTCCACCCCAATGCAAGGGATTATGGGGTCATTGTCCGGAACTGAATGGAGCAGAGTGTTTACTGACCGGATGCCCTTCTTGTCGCCAATGCAGAGTTCGCAGCTAATAATCTAACTGTGATGAGAGACAGAAATACCTGCTGCCACCTAGGATCAAACTCACAGCCTCCTGATTGTGAGGTGAGAGTTCCACCTCTAGGCCACTGCACCACTCATTTTCTGGAAATATATTTATTTGTATAAAACTACAGTGTCTAGGGCTTCGTTTGGATACCGACAGCGCAATTCCCTGATATTTATTATTAATTCCCCTCTTTGTGCAAAGATCTTATTTTTTCCCTTTTTTATGCTGGTTGTCCTGAATTAGAAGCTTCTTCGCTCAACAAATTTGCATGGTCAGGACATTCAAATCTGGATAAACTTTTCCTGCTCTTCCTGAGAAATCTCTTTTATCCATAATTTGGCTTTCTTTTTAGTTCTTTCCTACCACGGTTCTTCTCTTCCGCTGCTTACCTAATCTCTCTCTCATTCGCCTACACATGACAGACTTCATTGTCTCCTTTTCTCTCCAACCTCTATTATATTTCCATCTTATTTTTTTTTATTATTAAAAAAGTCTGATTCCATAAGGAACAAAGCTCTGACACAAGAATCACTCCTGTGATTTCATTATGTTCTTCTCCCAATTTTATATCAATACAAAGGTGGTCAAAAACAAAGAAGAAGGAGTCTGTCATGCCCCTGTCGGAATCTGATTTGGAGAGGGAGGCTGAGCAGCTGACAGCAAGTGGGAGTGTGGCTCCGTTGGTTGTGGAGGAAACTGGGAAAGGGCAAAGTCCAGCTGGGCAGAACAGGGGAGAGAGAATTCAGATGAAGACCCAGGCCCACCCCCTCTTCATCCTAGGGCATGTAGGGAGGAATGGAGAAGGAAGCAATGTGAGTTGCATGGCTTACGGGGGAGGAAAGGGCCCTGATTCCCTTCATTAGCCGCAGCTCAGAACACAGTGTTTAAAAAGTGAAGTTGCACACAGCAAACTGTTGAGAGCAAATAGTAAATTATCTGGTATGGTCCAGGCTTATCTGGGTTCCTGGTGTCTTCCCAGCTGTGTGTGTTTTGCTGGCCTTTCAAGTCTGCAATTCCTTCTCCTGCCCTAACAAATTAATTACTGCAGTGTGGTTTGTGTGGGTTTTTATTTAGTTTGTATGTACTTTGTTTTTGGACTGAATTTCCTCCATTTAAAGACTGTTCTTGGGAGAGTTTTTTCTCCAGCTGAAGGTAACCTGGACATTAGTGGCAAAGTTGGAGGTATAAAGGGACTCTTCTTACTTATGTGACTGTGTTGCCTTTGTGCCACGGGCCATCACAGGGTCAACCTATTATCCAAAACACCTGAAGGCAGGACAAGAAGTAACAGATCAAGAAGAGACCCAACCTAGAACTAAGGTGGAATTTCCTGATGAGGAGGACAATTAATTGGTGGGGCAACTTGCCTCTAGATGTTGTGGATGATCCATCAGTGGGTCTTCAAGAATACCAATAGTAATAGCACTTAGATACCACTTTATAGCGCTTTACTGCCCTCTCTAAGCAGTTGACAGAATCAACCTATTGCCCCCAACAATCAAGGTCCTCATTTTACCGACCTCAGAAGGATGGAAGGCTGAGTCAACCTTGAGCCAGGTGAGATTCAATCTGCCAAATTGCAGGCCGCTGGCTGCAGCAGAAGTAGCTTGTCGTACTGCACTCTAATCACTGCGCCACTCAGGGTCCTAGAGTTTGGACAGCCATTTGTCTGGAAGAATGTAGGGTCTCCTGCTTGAGCAAAGGGTTGGACTAGAAGACCTCCAAGGTCCTTTCCAACCCTATTATTCTATCTTCTATGATTGTACAACCAGAATGTTTCTGAAGAGCAGGAGATAAAATGAAGGCAACGTTCATGGAGGAAACCAAATAGGAAATTAGTGGGGGTCATAAAATAGTCGTCCTGTGCTCTACCACAAGTTTGAGAAGACCATCAGCAGAAACACACCCCGCCCAAGAGTAGAGAATGTATGGAGTTGAGGGTTGATATGTGAAGTCCTTCATGTTCTCCAAGCGTGTTTTCCTGCATATGTTTCATTACCGGGTTAAAAGACCACCATCAGTGCAGAAAAGAGTGGAACTGAATATTAAATGCTCAGGGAAACAAAAAAAAAAATATTCCAAAGAGAACACTGTGAACCCATATTAATTTCTCTATCTCGGGTCTCCATAAGGTGGGCAGGAACTAATTAACCACAAACCACTTGTTTATCCAAGTTTTTTTTTTAAAGTATTTTATTGTTTTTAATATTGCATGCTGCACTGAGATGGAGATTATGGAATTGGGTGGGTTTATAAATGCGATGAATAAACAAACAAACAAATAAATAAACAAACAAACAAACAAATCAATGTTCATTGCTAAATTTGGAACATCAGGACTTATTCCCCGAAGGCCAATTCCTAATGGCACCAAGGCTTACATGTTCTTTCAATTGTGTTTTGTTGTAGAGAGCTAAAAGGTTATTCAGGAAAAGAAAAATCTGCCAGATTAAGTATATATCAAAGTAGGTCAGGACAATTTATGCAAAAAAAAAAAAAAAGTCTTTTGAAATTATCCTGGATGGTTTCTAAGGCAACCCTTCATAATCAAGGGTCATAGCAGGTCCAAGAAAAACCCAAAATTAGAAGCCACCATGAGACTGCAAAGTTTAAGAAGCGATGGAGCAGGTTTTGCTCAGGGATGTCCCAAAGGTGTTTTTTTCAAGATGCAGCTGGACTTCCTTTGTTTTTTTCTTGAAGATCTTTCACATATTTAGAATAGAATAGAATAACAGAGTTGGAAGGGACCTTGGAGGTCTTCTAGACTAGCCCCCTGCCTAGGCAGAAAACTCTACACCACTTCATACAAATGGTTATCCAACATCTTTTTTAAAAAAAAAAAAAACTTCCAGTGTTGGAGCATTCACAACTTCTGGAGGCAGGTTGTTCCACTGGTTAATTGTTCTCACTGTCAGGAAATTTCTCCTTAGTTTTAATCTGCTTCTCTCCTTGATTAGTTTCCACCTCTTGCTTCTTGTCCTGCCCTCAGGTGTTTTGGAGAATAGCTTGACTCCCTCTTCTTTTTGGGCTGCCCCTCAAATACTGGAACCTTCTTTCTTTTTCTTTCTTTCTCTTTCTCTCACACTCTATCTATCATCAATCAATCTATATCATCTATTTATTCCTATCTCTACCATCCATCTAGAGCTCTTTATTTATGCCTTTTCCTTGCTTGCTTGCTTTTCCTTCCTTCCTTCTTTCCCTCCTTCCCTCCCTCCCTTCATCTCACCCTCTTCCTTTCTTTTTCGGTTTTTCTGTTTCTCTCTCACTCTCTCTCTTCCTGCTGAAAGCTTGAAGCTGTGCCAAATTCCATTTTGCTAATTTCCGGTGTTCCTTTCTTTTGCATGAATTTCTTTCCTTCCTTGTTCTCTAAGATTTTAGAATTTTCTTTTATAGTGTTTACTTAATAGCTGAGGATAGTCAAAAGTACAGCATGTATCTTTCTTAATTTTTATCATTTCTTCCAACTCTATCACTCTGCATATTTTTTTATCTAAGGGGAACGTGTGGGAAAATTAGCATTCGGGGAAAAATCACTCAGCGAAAATCCATTATCTGTGAGAGACTGATACAGTGGAAAGCAGATTACCAGTCTCTGAAGTTTGTTTGTTTGTTAGTTTGTTTTGGTATAAAAAAACCCCCTATTTTACCAACTGAATCTTCCAAAAATGCGATAGATATCTCAAGGACATTATCAGCATACTGAACTAATCTTTCTTTCTTTCTTTCTTTCTTTCTTTCTTTCTTTCTTTCTTTCTTTCTTTCTTTCTTTCTTTCTTTCTTTCTTTCTAAACCCAATTACCATAATACATGACACTTATTACGATATTCACACAATATATTTGACCATTGTCAGCAAAGATCTACCAAAAATATTTTACACAGTGTGCAAAGACTGATTTAAATTTATTTGGCTTGATGGGGGTGGGGGGGTGGAGTTAAATGTGCTGTGTAAATACTGCTTGTGTAGTAAACTTATTTTTCAGAATCATTCAGAATAACAGTTGGCAGGGACCTTGGAGGTCCTCTAGTCCAACCCCCTGCTCAAGCAGGACATCCCCTATACCATTCCAGACAAATGACTGTCCAATCTCTTTTTAACAACCTCCATTGCTGGAGCACCCATGGCCTTTGAGAGGCAAGCTATTCCACTGATCACCATCAGAAAATTCCTCCTTAATTCTAGGTTGCTTCTCTCCTTGGTTAGTTGCCATCTGTTGCTTCTTGTCCTGCTTTCTGGTGCTTTGGAGAATAGCTTGACTCCCTCTTCTTTTGGGGCAGCCCCCTCAAATACTGGAACCTTGCTGTCATGTCTCCCCTAGTCCTTCTTTTCATTAGACTAAACATACCCACTTCCTGCAACCCTTCTTCATATGTTTTAGCCTCCAGCTCCCTAATCATGTCTGTTGCTCTTCTCTGCACTCCACATTTTTTTATATATTGTGGTGACCAAAATTTGATGCAGCATTCCACGTGTGGCCTTACCAAGGCAGAAGAGAAGAGAAGAGAAGAGAAGAGAAGAGAAGAGAAGAGAAGAGAAGAGAAGAGAAGAGAAGAGAAGAGAAGAGAAGAACTGAAATAGAATAGAATAGAATAGAATAGAAAAAGAATAGAGTATGAATAGAATAGAGTAGAGTATGAATAGAATAGAATAGAATAGAGTAGGAATAAACTAGAATAGAATAGAATAGAATAGAATAGAAAAAGAATAGAGTATGAATAGAATAGAATAGAATAGAATAGAGTAGGAATAGAATAGAATAGAATAGAATAGAATAGAGTAGAGTAGGAATAGAATAGAATAGAATAGAGTAGAGTAGAGTAGGAATAGAATAGAATAGAATAGAATAGAATAGAATAGAATAGAATAGAATAGAATAGAGAATGAATAGAATAGAATAGAAAAGAATAGAGTAGAGTAGAGTAGAATAGAATAGAATAGAAAAAGAATAGAAAAAGGATAGAATAGAATAGAAAAAGAATAGAATAGAATAGAATAGAATAGAATAGAATAGAATAGAATAAAATAGAATAGAATAGAATAGAATACAAAAAAATAGAGTAGAGTAGAGTAGAGTAGGAGTAGAATAGAATAGAACAGAACAGAACAGAATAGAGTAGAGTAGAAATAGAATAGAATAGAATAGAATAGAATAGAATAGAATAGAATAGAATAGAATAGAATAGAATAGAATAGAAAAAGAATAGAGTAGAATAGAATAGAATAGAATAGAATAGAATAGAATAGAATTTTTATTGGGCAAGTATGATTGGGACACACTAGGAATTTGTCTTGGTGCAAAAAGCAGTATAAAGCAGTAGCATCACTGAGGACTACCTATAAAGAAATTCAGACTATTAGCATTGGTTTTCTCAATTTCCTTGTTCTCCTCATGTCCAAGTTGCATTTGAGAGGAACTGTGTTTGCGTGAGGCCAGGAACCAAAACACAATTCTAATCATGAAGGGGAGGAAATGACCAGACATGGCAGGGAGAGATTTAATGAACCATTGGCTGCTTTTGCAAGGTTTCAAACACTTGGGGTGTCTGAAATAACATCAGGATTTCTCATCCCCGAAGTGAAGAAACATAAGAAATTACTAGGGCCATTGATTTTTATTTTTTAAATGACCAGCTACTAAATAAGCATAGGAAGGAAATTATCTGGAAAACTTTGCATAATGATGTCCTGTAGTGTCAGGCAAGTTACCTGGACTATGAGGAGCATTAAAAGATTGACAGCACAATACAGGTTGCTTTGAGAAAGGAGATATTCCTATGCAGAATTCACACACTATGTCAGAGCTCTTCAAACTTCACTGAGCATCAGTGAGGGTTGGTGTTTCTGATTCGTGCTGTTTTTCCAATTTTTGACTTCAGGTGTCCTGAGTCCCTTTTTTCTTCTTGGGAAAATTGGCAAAGTTTTCTTTTAAGCATTGATGTTTTAGTTGATTGCCTGTCATGCTGGGAAGGGAGGGAGGGGGAAGGAGGGAAGAGAAGGAGGAGGAGGAGAGGAGAAGAAGATGGAAAGAAGGAGAAGAAGAGGAGGGAGGAGGAGGAGGAGGAGGAGGAGGAGGAGGAGGAGGAGGAGAAGAAGAAGAAGAAGAAGAAGAAGAAGAAGAAGAAGAAGAAGAAGAAGAAGAAGAAGAAGAAGAAGAAGAAGAAGAAGAAGAAGAAGAAGAAGAAGAAGAAGAAGAAAGGGAGGGGAAAGAGAGGGGAGGGAGAAGGAGAAGGAGAGGAAGAGAAGAGGAAGGAGGAGGAGGAGGAGGAGGAGGAGGAGGAGGAGGAGGAGGAGGAGGAGGAGGAGAAAAAGAAGGAGAAGGAGAAGGAGAAGGAGAAGGAGAAGGAGAAGAAGAAGAAGAAGAAGAAGAAGAAGAAGAAGAAGAAGAAGAAGAAGAAGAAGAAGAAGAAGAAGAAGAAGAAGAAGAAGAAAGGGAGAGGAAAGGGAGGGGAGGGAGAAGGAGAAGGAGAAGGAGAAGGAGAAGAAGAAGAAGAAGAAGAAAGGGAGGGGAAAGAGAGGGAGAGAGAAGGAGAAGGAGAGGAAGAGGAAGGAGGAGGAGGAGGAGGAGGAGGAGGAGAAAAAGAAGGAGAAGGAGAAGGAGAAGGAGAAGGAGAAGGAGAAGGAGAAGAAGAAGAAGAAGAAGAAGAAGAAGAAGAAGAAGAAGAAGAAGAAGAAGAAGAAGAAGAAGAAGAAGAAGAAGAAGAAGAAGAAAGGGAGGGGAAAGAGAGGGGAGGGAGAAGGAGAAGGAGAGGAAGAGGAAGAGGAAGGAGGAGGAGGAGGAGGAGGAGGAGGAGAAAAAGAAGGAGAAGGAGAAGGAGAAGGAGAAGGAGAAGGAGAAGGAGAAGGAGAAGGAGAAGGAGAAGAAGAGAAGAAGAAGAAGAAGAAGAAGAAGAAGAAGAAGAAGAAGAAGAAGAAGAAGAAGAAGAAGAAGAAAGGGAGGAGGAGGTTTTTTGCAAATTAGTACAGTAAATGATCTGAGGACATGGAGCATAGAATAATAGAATTGTAAGGGACCTTTGAGGTCTTCTAGTCCAACCACCTGCTTCAGGAGGAGATCCTATACCATTTCAGACAAATGATTGTCCAGTCTCTTTTTGAAAGCCTCTAGTGATGGAGGACCAACAAAGAGGAGAAAGGAGGAAGGAAGGAAGAAAAGGAGGAGGGAGGAGGAGAAGATGGAGAAGGAGGAGGAGGAGGAGGAGGAGGAGGAGGAGGAGGAGAAGAAGAAGAAGAAGAAGAAGAAGAAGAAGAAGAAGAAGAAGAAGAAGAAGAAGAAGAAGAAGAAGAAGAAGAAGAAGAAGAAGAAGAAGAAGAAAGAAGAAGAAGAAGAAAGGAGGAGGTGGTGTTCAAATTAGCACAGTAAAGCTCTGAGGACATAGAACATAGAATAGTAGAGTTGTAAGTGAACTTGGAGGTCTTCTAGTCCAACCCCCTGCTCGAGCAGGGAACCCTATAAATGATTGTCCAGTCTCTTTTTGAAATCCTCTACTGATGGAGCACCCACAAAGAGGAGGAGAAAGAGAAGAGGGGGGGAAGATTAGGAGGAAGACCCTTTGCCCCCCTCCCAAGCTGGTTACTTGCACTTAAAGAAGATTATATTTTCCACCAAAATCAATTCAAGAGTCTTACATGCTCATCCGTGTGTGTTTACAACCAACCAGCAGAGGTTTTTTTTTTTTAAAAAAAAAAAAAAAAACCCTTGGATGAGAGAAGAGCACCTCCCTTCGCATTTGGGGTCATTAAAATGCTAATTATTTGCTCTCCTATAGATCTTTGTGATCTATGCAATTAAAAATGTGCAGCTGGCTGAACCTTGTTTTTTCAGTCCAAAGATGCCCTCAATGCAGATGGAAAGAAGAGACTCTTGCTGGCATTTAGGACACCTCACCATTGACCGTCATGGATCCAATTTTTAGAATAGGTTGTACACAAAGGGAGAAAGAGCTTAATATACTTCCAAGCAGCACTACACCCCAGAATACTTCCATTGGAAGAAAGAAAAAATGGTCATATTTGGCTTAAACCAAGGGCTGTCTTGATCCATAAAAGAGGATTTCAGGAACTGGGCAGGAAAAGTGAATTATTCAGGGTCTAGCTATGAACCTATTTCATGCTACGTGATTTCCCCCAGCCAGATTGATGGTTTATTTATTTTTTTAAATCTCGTGTGTACAGATTCATTCCCTTTTTAAAGACCTTAATCAATGGTTACCTCTCAGCCTGAAAGAAGAGAATATTTATAGCTCAGGGTTGAAATGAGGAGTCCTTAGATTTCTCTGAGGGTTGTTTTCTTGCAGACATTTCATGACCCAGCTAGGTAACATCATCAGTGCTGGAAGGGTTTGGAAGGAAGAGGAGGAGGAGGAGGTTTGAAAAGTACTGTCTAAAGTATTTGGGTCAATCACCAGGAGACTGTGAGTTCCAGTCCCGCCTTAGGCATGAAAGCTGGCTGGGTGACTGTGGGCCAATCACCAGGAGACTGTGAGTTCCAGTCCCGCCTTAGGCATGAAAGCTGGCTGGGTGACTGTGGGACAATCACCAGGAGACTGTGAGTTCCAGTCCCGCCTTAGGCATGAAAGCTGGTTGGGTGACTGTGGGCCAATCACCAGGAGACTGTGAGTTCCAGTCCCGCCTTAGGCAATGAAAGCTGGCTGGGTGACTGTGGGCCAATCACCAGGAGACTGTGAGTTCCAGTCCCGCCTTAGGCATGAAAGCTGGCTGGGTGACTGTGGGCCAATCACCAGGAGACTGTGAGTTCCAGTCCCGCCTTAGGCATGAAAGCTGGCTGGGTGACTGTGGGGCCAATCACCAGGAGACTGTGAGTTCCAGTCCCGCCTTAGGCATGAAAGCTGGCTGGGTGACTGTGGGCCAATCACCAGGAGACTGTGAGTTCCAGTCCCGCCTTAGGCATGAAAGCTGGCTGGGTGACTGTGGGCCAATCACCAGGAGACTGTGAGTTCCAGTCCCGCCTTAGGCATGAAAACTGGGTGGGTGACTGTGGGACAATCACCAGGAGACTGTGAGTTCCAGTCCCGCCTTAGGCATGAAAGCTGGGTGGGTGACTGTGGGCCAATCACCAGGACACTGTGAGTTCCAGTCCCACCTTAGGCATGAAAGCTGGGTGGGTGACTGTGGGCCAATCACCAGGAGACTGTGGTGAGTTCCAGTCCCGCCTTAGGCAATGAAAACTGGGTGGGTGACTGTGGGCCAATCACCAGGAGACTGTGAGTTCCAGTCCCGCCTTAGGCATGAAAGCTGGCTGGGTGACTGTGGGCCAATCACCAGGAGACTGTGAGTTCCAGTCCCGCCTTAGGCATGAAAGCTGGCTGGGTACTTTGAGCCAATCACCAGGAGATCATGAGTTCTAGTCCTGCCTTAAGCATGAAAACTGGCTGGGTGACTTTGGGCCAATCACCAAGAGATCATGAGTTCTAGTCCTGCCTTAAACATGAAAACTGGCTGGGTGACTTTGAGCCAATCACCAGGAGATCATGAGTTCTAGTCCTGCCTTAAGCATGAAAACTGGCTGGGTGACTGTGGGCCAATCACCAGGAGATCATGAGTTCTAGTCCTGCCTTAAACATGAAAACTGGCTGGGTGACTTTGGGCCAATCACCAGGAGATGGTGAGGTTCTAGTTCTGCCTTAGGCGTGAAAGCCAGTTGTATAACCTTGGACCAGTCTTTGCCTCTCAACTCAACCCTCTTTACAGGGTTGTTGCTATAGGGAAAATAGGAGGAGGAAAGAGTATTAAATATGTTGCCCGCCTCAAGTTGTCTGTAAAAGTAATGAAGGTGGAATATAAATGAGATATTTAAAAATTGAGAAGACAAGCAGTCAAGATCGTTTGGTGCTAAATGTTCCACATCCAGAAGGTTATTGCTTATCCCTCCAAGGTTCCTGGCCCTGGAATCAGGAGGACTAGTAGTTGGCGTTGCCTCATAGCAGCTTTTCAGTTTTCCTCATCAACATGTTGCCTTTATCTGGTGGACAGAAAAAGGACTTGCTCAGAATCATTGCAAAGACAAACAGTAGCAGGTCTGTGTGGAAGAAATACATGTAACTGATTTGATTATTCCCTTTGCCAGATATCCTTAGATAATGAATGCTGCTGTCAGAGCCTCTCTACCTTCAACTTCCAATGTTAACATCGCTTTGTTTTGCAAAATTATTGGAAATAGAAGGAAAGGAAATGAGTGATTAAGTATTTAGAAATTAACTAGAACTCATAGTCACCCAGCCGGCTTTCATGCCTAAGGTGGGACTAGAACTCACCATCTCCTGGTGATTGGCCAAAAGGCACCCAGCCCATTTTTCTTGCCTAAAGCTTGCATTATAACTCACCATTTGTGGGGTGATTGGCCCAAAGTCACCCAGCTATCTTTCATGCCTAAGGCAGGACTAGAACTCACAGTTTCCTGGTGATTGGCCCAAAGTCACCCAGCCAATTTTCATACCTAAGGAAGCACTATAACTCACCATTTTTTGGTGATTGGCCCAAAGTCAGCCAACTGGCTTTCACACCTAAGGCAGGACTAGAACTCAGTTTCCTAAGGCAGGAGGACTACAACTCACTATCTCATTGTTTCGAACCTGGTGCTTTTACCAGTAGACCACACTGGCTCTAATGGAAGAGGAAAACACCAAATATACATTTTCAAAAGAAGTTCAATCCCTATAATTAAATTCTAACAATCTGTCACATTAAATGATAACAATCTGTCACTGAAACTGTCACTCCTCTTGTTTTCTTGCAATAACAACCAAAATAAAAAGTACTTCTGTAGGGGATGACAACAGAGACCATGGAATGCAGAAGAAAAGATTAAAAAATACAGCTCTAATGACTCAAATGAGTACATTATGGAAAAGATCTTGCAATGATCCTGATAAAGAGTAATTATTGGTGTGTTAGGCAGAATAACAAACCAATTAAAAAAAGTGACAGGAACTAAATATTTTGGCTACGCTGAGTGCAGATTTACAAACAAACAAAAAAAAACCACATTTACTTGCATATTTTCTAAGTTCCTGTCTGGAACTTGAATTTCCAAGCCATTAAAAAAATGAATCCTTTGTTCTTTGCATTGGTTTATTTTATTTATTTTTATGGAGGCTGAAGATGAGCACACAACAAGGACCAACTTTTTAAAAGAGGAGCAGGAACTGTCCCAAGGTTTATTTTAGCTCTGCTTTTATCAACTCTGGGTTTTGCAAACCATAGAATCATAGAGCTGGAAGGGACCTTGGAGGTCTTCTAGTCTAACCCCCTGCCCAAGGCAGGACCTCATACGAAATAATCCCCAAACTTGGTAACTTTAAGAAGTGAACATTAACTCCCAGAATTCCCCAGCCAGCATACGTGGCTGAGGAATTCTGGGAGTTGAAGTCCAGAAGTCTCAAAGTTGTCAAGTTTGGAGAGCCCGGCCTTCTACCATCCCAGACAAATGGTTGTCCAATCTTTTCTTGAAAAACTCCAGTGATGGAGCATCCGCAACTTCTGGAGGTGAGCTGTTCCACTCATTAATCCTTCTCATTGTCAGGAAATGCCTCCTAATTTCAAGGTAGGACTTTTCCCTTTGATGAGCTTCTATTTGTTGCTTCTTATTCTGCTCTTTGGTGCAGTGGAGAATAAGACAGGCCCGCAAAGTACTGGAACAGGCCTCCCCTAATTCATCTATTTGTTAGGATAAGGTAAAGGTTCCCCTTGCACATACATTTCCGGCTCTAGAGGGCAGTGCTCATTTCCGTTACAAAGCCGAAGAGCCAGCGCTGTGCGAAGACATCTCCGTGGTCGTGTGGCCAGTGTGACTAAATACCGAAGGCGCACGGAACGCTGTTGCCTTCTTACCAAAGGGGTCCCTCTTTTGCTACTTGCACTTTTTACATGCTTTCAAACTGCTAGGTGGGCAGAAGCTGGGACAAGGAACGGGAGCTCACTAGGAGGATTCGAACCACTGAACTGCTGACCCTTCGGATCGACAAGCTCAGCATCTTAGCCACTGAGCCACCACCGCATCCCACATTTGTTAGGCTAAAATTGGGTATCTAATGAAAAGAAGCACTAGGGGAGACATGATAGCAGTCCTCCAATATCTGAGGGGCTGCCCCAAAGAAGAGGGGGGGGTCAAGCTCTTCTCCAAAGCACCTGAAGGCAGGACAAGAATCAACGGATGGAAACTCACCAAGGAGAGAAGCAACCTGGACCTAAGGAGACATTTCCTGACAGTGAGAACGATTAATCATTGGAATGACTTGCTTTTTAGAAGTTGTGAATGCTCCATCACTGGAGGCTTTTAAGAAGAAATTGGACCACCATTTCTCTGAAATGGTATAGAAACTGTGCTGCTTGTGCAGTGTTCTGACCCAAGCCTTGTTCAAATTAAACAAACACAAACTGTGTATAAAAATAAACCTTTTTTTTTAATGCGGCACTGGGAATTCAGCGCATTCCCAGCCAAGAGATCTTTAAACCTAATTGTCCGATATCAAAAGCAAGCCCTTTCAAGGTTGCAAAAGGCTGCCAAGAACAGAAAACAAATTACTGCTTAAATGTCCACTGAGAGAAGTTTCAAAAACAAACTGGAGTAAGCAGGGCTTCGACGAGGACTATGAGTCTAAAGAACTTTGCTTCCTGCAAAGAACACATCCCCGAGGGCTGGTTTTTATCCCTTATGGGAGGGACCATCACCTTCCAGCCTTACTCTCGAGTCGCCCTTGCTGCTTCAGCTGCTCTTTCCTTTGAGCAACCCTGTGCACACACACACACACACACACACACACACACACACACACACACGCACACACTGGGCACAGGCTTCCTGGGGTCCTCTGCGTCACTGCCGCCAGACTCCTCAAGCTCCAAAGGCAGCACCCCACTCTCCGACAGTCCTGGCCAACACATGCAGGCCCCTCATCTGAGTCTTCACTATCAGAGACCTCTGCCATCTGCACCTGCCACCCGGCAAACCACAAGACGCAGAGAGTTGGACTAGATGACCTCTAAGGTCCCTTCTAACTCTGTTATGCTATGTTCTATGGATCGTACATTCCCTTAGCTACTCGCTGTACAATTTAGCCTTGTTTGTGGCTTTTTTCTGCACTCCTTCCACAGTCTCAGCGTCTTTTCGGTATTGTGGCAACCAGAACTGGACATCGCATTGCACTGGGGCGGCCTCACCGGTGCAGTGGCAAGTGATACCGGTAGTTCTCGACTTACAACCATAACCGAGCCCCAAATTTCTGTTGTTAAGTGAGACATTGGTTAAGTGAGATTTGCCTCATTGTGTGACCTTTCTCGCCACCGTTGTTAAGCGAATCACTGCAGTTGATAAGTTAGTTAACTGGCTGTTCAGTGCATCTAGCTCCCCCCTCCCATGACTTTGCTGGAGTCTGAAGGTCTTAAAAGGGGAATCGCATGACCTTGGGACACAGCAAAGGTCATAAGTATGACCCGGTTGCCCAGCATCTGAGTTTTGATCACATGGGATGCTGCAAAGGTTGTAACTGTGAAACACGGTCATAAGTCACTTTTTTCAACACTGTTGTAACTTTGAATGGTCAGTAAAGGAACTGTTGTAAGTCCAGGAATACTAGAACTTTATCTTGTGTAAGCCCAGCCCAAGTTTCTTTTGCTTCAATAAAATCATAAAGCAAGGAGGAAAATGTCTCTTGACTTGCTGGCTTAAGTAGCCCTAAGGGAATAGAACAGAATAAGAATAGAGTAGAGTAGAGTAGAGTAGAAAATATGGAATAGAATAGAATAGAATAGAATAGAATAGAATAGAATAGAATAGAATAGAATAGAATAGAATAGAATAAATTTGTTATTGGTGAAGTGTGATTGGACACACAAGGAATTTGTCTTTGGTGCAAATGTCCTCAGTGTACATAAAAGAAAAGATGCATTCATCAAGAGTCAGGAATCATCAGGTACAACACTTAATGATAGTCATGGGGTACAAGAGAATAGAATAGAATAGAATAGAATGGAATGGAGTAGAATAGAATGAAGTAGAATAGAATAGAGTAGAGTAGAGTAGAGTAGAATAGAATAGAATAGAATAGAATAGAATAGAAAATATGGAATAGAATAGAATAGAATAGAATAGAATAGAATAGAATAGAATAGAATAGAATAGAATAGAATTCTTTATTGGCCAAGTGTGATTGGACACAGAACGAATTTGTCTTGGTGCAAATGCTCTCAGCGTACATAAAAGAAAAGACACATTCGTCAAGAGTCAGGAATCATCAGGTACAACACTTAATGATAGTCATGGGGTACAAAAGAATAGAATAGAATGGAATGGAGTAGAATATAATGAAGTAGAATAGAATAGAGTAGATTAGATTAGAGTATAATAGAATAGAGTAGAGTAGAATAGAGTAGAATAGAATAGAATAGAATAGAATAGAATAGAATAGAATAGAATAGAATAGAATAGAATAGAATTCTTTATTGGCCAAGTGTGATTGGACACACAAGGAATTTGTCTTGGTGCAAATGCTCTCAGTATACATAAAAAGAAAAGACACATTCGTCAAGAGTCAGGAACCATCAGGTACAACACTTAATGATAGTCATGGGGTACAAAAGAATAGAATAGAATGGAATGGAGTAGAATATAATGAAGTAGAATAGAATAGAATAGAGTAGAATAGATTACAGTATAATAGAATAGAGTAGAGTAGAGTAGAGTAGAGTAGAATAGAATAGAATAGAATAGAATAGAATAGAATAGAATTCTTTATTGGCCAAGGAATTTGTCTTTAATGCAAGTGCTTTCAGTGTACATAAGAAAAAAAATAAAAATTAGAGAGAGAGAGAGAGAGAGAGAGAGAGAGAGAGAGAGAGAGAGAGATAATATTGATTGATATAGATAAATGAGAGAGAATGATAGAAAGAGACAGACAGACAATGATAGAGAGATATATATAGATAGATAGAAATATTCCAGGAAGACCCGAGTGAATTCGGATCGCATCTCCTGGCACCGCTTTGAGGAAGACGCCGCGTCAGCCCAGCGGAGCCTTGCTCGCTCCCTGCCTTTCCAGACCGAGGGGGCTGAGCCAAGCAGAGGATCAGGTGGGAGGCCGAAGCTTGGCGGGATAAGTAAGAGAGACCCCGCGCGGGAAGAGACGCGCAGTTCACACAGTCGGCAGCAGCCGATCCGTACACGCTTCGGGTTCTGCAGCTCCGGAAGGCGGGACTGAAAGGCGCAGCTGCATCGCCTCTGCCGTCTGCAGTAGCTTTCTGTGGAAGGGGGGGCTTCTCTTTGCAAGGATCCTGGTTGGTGGACAGAAGGGGGGAGACGGCAGGAAGGGTCGGTCTGGTCTCCCCCTGGCTGCCCCGTTGAGGAATTTTGCTCGGCTGGGAAGAAGCGCCAGGGAAACTCCGCAATAGACCAGGTAAGGCAGAAAGGGGCTTTGGGGGGGGGGGGGGGTGAATTTAAAAAGTACCCTCCCTCTTTCCCCCGCTTCCGTTTCTTTCTTTCTTTCTTTCTTTCTTTCTTTCTTTCTCTCTCTCTCTCTCTCTCTCTCTCTCTCTCTCTCTCTCTCTCTCTCTCTCTCTCTCTCTTTCTTTCTTTCTTTCTTTCTTTCTTTCTTTCTTTCTTTCTTTCTTTCTTTCTCTTTCTCCCTCTCTCTCCCTCCCTCTTTCTCTCTCCTCCCCTTTCTCTTTCTTTTTCTCTCCCTCCCTCCCCTCTTTCCCTCTTTCTTCTTCATTCTCTCCCTCCCTCTCTCCCTGCCTCTTTCTCTCTCCTCCCCTTCCTCTTTCTTTCTCTCTCCCTTCCTCCCCTCTTTCTTCCTCATTCTCTCCCTCCCTCCCTCTTTCTCCCTCCCTCTTTCTCTCTCTCTCTCCTTCCCCTCCTCTTTCTTTCTCTCCCTCCCCTCCCTCCTTCCCTCTTTCTTTCTCTTTCCTTCCTTCCTTCCTTCCTTCCTTCCTTCCTTCCTTCCTTCCTTCCTTCCTTCCTTCCTTCCTTCTTTCTTTCTTTCTTTCTTTCTTTCTCATTCCCTCTCTCTTTCTCCTCCTCTCTTCCTCTTTCTCTCTCTCTCTCTCCTTCCCCTCCTCTTTCTTTCTCTCTCTCCCCCCCTCTCTCCCTCTTTCTCTCTCTCCCTCCTTCCCCTCATCTTTCTTTCTCTCTCCTTCCCTTCCCTTCCCCTCTCCCTCTTTCTTTCTCATTCTCTCCCTCCCTCTCTCTCTCTCCCTCTCCTTCTGTCCCTCTCTTTCTCTCTCTCTCCTTCCCTTCCTTCCCTTCCCCTCTCCCTCTTTCTTTCTCATTCTCTCCCTCCCTCCCTCTCTCTCCCTCTCTTTCTGTCCCTCTCTTTCTCTCTCTTTCTCCTTCCCTTCCCCTCTCCCTTTTTCTTTCTCATTCTCTCCCTCCCTCTCTCTCCCCCTCCCTCCCTCTTTCTCTCTCCCTCTCCTTCTGTCCCTCTCTTTCTCTCTCTCTCCTTCCCTTCCCTTCCCCTCTCCCTCTTTCTTTCTCATTCTCTCCCTCCCTCTCCCCTCGTCTGCCTCCCTCTTCCTCTCCCCACCTCTCCCTCTTTCTCTCTCTCTCTCCCTTTCTCTCTCTCCCGCTCCCCATCTCTTCCTCTTTCTTTTTCCCTTCCTCTCTCCCTCCCTCCCTTTCTCTCTCTCTTTCTCTCTTCTCCACTTTGACACTCAGTTCACCTCAAACCTTTGCTTCCCGATGCTACCAAGAAGAGACAGATTGTAAAAGCTTGCAATTTTTTGGGTCCCGGCTGATCAAACAGGGCACATGGCATGGAGGGGGGAGGGTTTTATGGGGGGGGCATGGGGGGCTGTTGAATCCTGCAGGGGGGGTAAAAAGCTGGTTTTCACTCTCTCTCTTTCTCTCTCTCTCTCTCCCTCTCCCTGCCCCTCCTTCCTTTTCTTTTTTCCACAAGGTTTTAAGGAAACAGCCGAGTTCGCTGCTCGGGAAAGTGCTTCTCTTCTCAGTGGAATACAAAACTGCTTTGGTCTTTGTTGTGGGACCCAACTGGAGTGAGGGTAGGGGAGGGGTTTTATTGCATCTTTCTGATGGGGAAAGGGGGCTTGGGGGGGGGGATTGAGGAGGCAGCCGCTGTCCAAGGAGCTGATCAACTTTCCTTGCGAGTCGTAACTCTCTTTAAAGCAGCCAACTAGATCCTTTTCAACTGCGTTTGTAACCCCGGCGATCCTTTTTCCCGCCATCTCCTGCTTTGTTCCCGTCATCTCCCTCCCATGTTGTGTTTTGCTTCCCTCAAAACTGACCCACAAAGTTTAAGAAGGACTTTTTTTTTTTTTTTTATAGCCCTGCCTGGAAAAATGGCCGAGCCTTTCCTCTCACCGGCCCCGTCATCTTACCAGTTAACAGATTAACAGAGTTGGAAAGGACCTAGGAGGTCATCTAGTCCAACCCACCCACCCGCCCAATCTGAAGGACAGAACCCCCTCCCGCTGAAGATCCCAGACATGGCAAATGCTTCAGAGGATAGAGCGCTGGGCACCCATGCCACCAGCCTTGGGCCCGAAGACGATGCTTGGGGCGGCAAAAACTCTACCGTGGCCAACTTCACGTCCCAGGATTTTCAATCCCCAGATTTCTACGTGGTCCTCCCAGTGATCTACTCCGTGATCTGTGCGGTGGGCCTGACCGGGAATACGGCAGTCATCTATGTCATCCTGAAGGCTCCCAAAATGAAGACGGTCACCAACATGTTCATCCTCAACTTGGCCATCGCCGATGACCTCTTCACCTTGGTCCTGCCCATCAACATCGCCGAGCACCTCCTGCACTACTGGCCCTTTGGAGAAGTCCTTTGCAAGATCATCCTCTCCGTGGACCACTACAACATCTTCTCCAGCATCTACTTCCTCACCGTCATGAGCATCGACCGGTATTTGGTGGTGCTCTCCACTGTCCAATCCAAGAGGATGCCGCACCGTACCTACCGGGCGGCCCGTCTCATCAGCATCTGCGTTTGGGTTTTGGTCACCCTCATCGTCTTTCCATTCTTCGTCTTCGCCAATGTCTACAAGGATGACTTGAACATCACCAGTTGCGGCCTCAATTTCCCCAAGCCCGAAAGAACCTGGTTCAAAGCCAGCCGGATCTACACGCTCCTGTTGGGCTTCGCCATCCCGGTTTCCACCATCTGCGCCCTTTACGCTGCAATGCTGTACAATCTGAGAAGCATGAGTTTAAACTCCAATGCCAAAGCGCTGGACAAAGCGAAAAAAGAAAGTCACCATTATGGTCTTCATCGTCTTAGCGGTGTGTCTCCTCTGCTGGACGCCCTTCCACCTGGCCACCATCGTGGCTTTAACCACGGACTTGCCCCAGACTCCCATGGTCATCGGCGTGTCCTATTTCATCACCAGCCTGAGCTATGCTAACTCGTGCTTAAATCCTTTCTTATATGCCTTCTTGGATGACAGCTTTCAGAAAAGTTTCCGGAAGATGTTAGAATGCAGAGCTGCTTAAAAACCTCGGATTCCTAATCCAAACGGGTTTCATCAACACACACACATACATACACACACACACACACATATACACTCCTCTTGCAAACTTTGGGCTTCGAGGTCCATAAAACATATATATAAATATATATATACATATATACAGCTGCGACCACATTGCATTAAAACGTCGAAAGGAGGCGTCCAAGTGCACATCATTCTCTACGCAGGTAGTCCTCAACTTATAGTTGCAATAGAGCCCCTCCAAATTTCCCAGACACTTTGGTTAAAGTGGGTTTTGCCCCATTTTACAACCTTTTCTCGCCGCAGTTGTTAAGTGGGTGGTACAGTTGCTTAAGTGAATCTGGCTTCCCACAAGTTTACTTGGCTTCTTGCCAAAGGGGAATTGAATGATCCAGGGACCTCATAAATACGAGCCATCTCAATTTGGAGCAAGGGGTTGTGAGAATGCTGCAGTGGCCGTAAGTGTGGAAAATGGTCCAAAAGTCACTTTTTTTTCCCAGTGCTGTTGTAAGTTTGAACAGTCACTAAACGAAGAGCTGTAAGTCAAGGACCACCTGTACATATCAGTGGGTTTGCCTTGCTTTAAAATTATGTTCAGGTAATTTTGCTTTGCTCCAGTGCCTAATATATTATGTATATATATATATATAAAAACCAGGAAGTGTGGAAGGCAAGATTTGAATTTGACAGCTGTGATGTTATTAACCTTGGTTTTCCTCTGTCCCCTGGTGGATAAGAACCAAATTGCTCCATGAATAAATAGCATGAAAATAGACTTGCAAGTTGTCTGAGTAACTGGGACTGGGTTTGTTTGTGTGTTTATATTTATATATTTTATTCATTCTTATTTATTTCTTTTGTCCCAAGGTGTATATGAATAAAGCTTCTCTGTCCTTCATCCCTAAGCATCCAAAAGATTGCATTACAAAATTGTATCATAAGCAGTATTGCAGGCTAACTCTGCACACAGCCTGGAGTTTGCTCTTGATTGGCTCAAGGCGGACTCAGCCTTCCATCCTTCCGAGGTTGGCAAAATGAGGACCCACATTGTTTGGGGGTCCTAGGCTGACTCTGTAAACTGCTTAGAGAGAGCTGGAAAGCACTGTGAAGCGGTGTATAAGTCTATGGATATAAATACTGTGTTTCCTCCCAAATAAGACCCTGTCTTATATATATTTTTGCCACCCAAAATGGAAGTAGGTCTTATTTTGGGGGTGTTGTCATCCACTGACTAACCTCACTTGCATGCATCGCCCCTGGCCTCCTTTTTGCCTCAGCAAGGCCTTCAGGAACCTTTCCTTCTGTGGCTGGCAAGGCCTCTGCAGCCGATAACAGAGCTCAGGATCGATCTGGAGCTTTGTTATCAGCTACAGAGGCTTTCCTGAATATCTTGCCAGCCTTGCTGTTTGCAGAAGAAATGGGACAGCAAGGCATGTGTCGGGGTGTGCGAGGCCTGGTTACAACTGTCCAAAGGTGAGTAGTAAGGCAGCTCCACCTCACCATCCCCACCCTAGCTTCATTTTTACTCGTCCACTCTGGAGTGGGTGGGATCTTAATCGGCTTATTTTGGGGATAGTGTTTATATTGGGCGCATGTGTAAAATCAAGCTAGGACTTACTCTCAGGGTAGGTCATATTTACCAGGAAACAGGGTAGATGGCTTATTCAAACTTGGTGATTGATTCAGGAGCTGCAGATTTATTCGCGGTGTTCTATTTCTGCAGCAATAATGTTTCTGCTTCCTACTTGGAACACGATTTTGGTAAAACAAAACAGACACCAGAGGAAACTGCAAACCTCTGGACGTTTTTGTTGTTGTTATTTTTCGGCCAAACAGGATACAATGAGCATGCAAGCCGAAAGTTTAATATATTTGAGAAATCTGGTCTTCAAGACATTCTATTTTGACAGTTGGTTTATTTTAATTTTTGCAAGGGTCCATTGCTTTCTCATTTGGGGATGAGTGGCAAGTTTGCAAAGAGAGTGCTTTTTTTGTGATGAACTTAGATAGGTTTGTGCAGGTAATTTGTAGGGAGGAGGTGTGCAAAAGAAAAAGTGCGTGTCATTCTTGAATACATGACAGTAGGAAAGTAAGAAAAGAAAAAGAAGAAATGATTTCCAACTTCCTCTGCTACAGTAAAATTAGGCATTAACATCAAATCACAACTTTTTGCTTTTTCTTAGTAGTATAAACAAGCCATTTCTATAAAGATGGCTTGTTTAATTGGTAATTAAAGTCTAATTGGTAAATCCCAAAGTCAGAGTTTCATTCTTCTCCACATCAAACACAAAGTTCAGGAACAGTCTCCCTATGGAAATAAAAATACTTATGTTCTTTTCTTTAATCAGAGTGGTGCTGTCAGGGTTCTGCAATTCCTCCAGTTAAATCGTGAGTCTTGAGCCAAACGTCCAAAACTTCAAAAGGTTTATTGGGAGTTCACATGTCCGTCACTGCCTGGGTGTAGCCGACTCTGAGACACATCATTCATTGTGACCCTTGACCCTGGTTTTACCCCACTCCCTGGGTGTATCATAATTCATATTCTCCAATGGGACACCTCCATAGCCAAGAGTCATTAAAGCATGCTCTCCTGTTAGATATTTGCGCAGCAGAAACTTCAGTCACCTAGTTACTATCTTTGAAAAACTATTTATGGAATGCACTTTCGGTTTCCAAGCTGCTGCACTGCTCCCCCCCTCCCTTTTCATTGGCAACTTTTAAAAAGACCGTAGAAATATTGCATGAGCTCAATCATCCAGCAGAAAATCTGGAGAAAACCAAGTAGTCCCAAAGATGCTTTTCCCAAAAGACAACTGAACTTCCTTGTTTCTACTTTTCTTTGAAAACCTTTCGCTTCTCATCCAAGAAGCTTCTTCACTTCTGTTCAGTTCTTCAGCTTCGAAACGGAAGACATTTCTTGGACAAGAATGAACATGTTTTCAAGAAAGTCCAGTTGCCTTTTAAGAAAAGTACTTTTGGTGTCTCCACATTTCCTGCTTTGAAGAGGCCTCAGAATTGGTGGGGGACTAGCAATGCAAATAAATAAAATGAGCTCTGGTTATGACCCTTCCCTTGCCACCAATTTTTGGGAAAGGTCCCACCCTCACAATGTAACTCACACACTGTGATGACCCAAAGGGGCATGGCACAAAAGCAACAAAGTCACAAAAATAGGTAAAGTCCCTTTAATTCCTCCAACTTGGCCCCCAATGTCCAGTTATCATCGGCTGGAGAAAACTCTCCCAAGAACAGTTTTTGAAACAAATTTTATTAATTTTCAAGGACAAACAAAACATAGAACATCAAATATTAAAACATAAAACCTCCTTTCTGTGTAAATTTTTACAAAGCAAATAAAACATTGTTTTATACAGCATAATTCTAATTTATCCCATTTCCATATAAACACATATATATCTTTTAACAAATTTCTCATTATTTCTCCCTTTGCTTTTATTCAATTATATTTCTTTTCTATATTTATCTATTTTATCTATTTTTATTCATTATACTTATATTTTCATCTGGCTTGTTTACAATAATTCTCTTCTAACATTCCTCCAAGGTTTTATTAAATCTCAATCAGACATAAACACACAAAACACAAAAAACATAAAACTTCTTTTTGGAAAGTGGCTCGACCCCGGGTTACATCTTTTTGTACAGACTTAAATCAAATTCATGCTCATCTCGTATACCATTACTTATCTTATTCACCATTCTATATTTTCTATCTAGCTTCCCCCTACTTTTCACTCTCTTAATTCTATTTAGTTTATTTCATCTTAATTCAAATCATTATACTTGTATCTTTTGTCCGTTTTTTCCCAATTATCCATTTATATCGCTTTCTCTTTAGCAAAAAAATTCTCCTGTAATCACTAATTGAAGTATGACGCCTTTCTATCATTCCCCTATATTTGACATTTAAAACAATACATAATTTCCATTCTGATTCTGCTTAGTACATTCTAAATACTAAATTTTAAAGTAAAAAAAATGATAATAATAATAATAAATCTATAAAATAGTTAAATATATAATTTCCATTCTGATTTTTTAATACATTTTCCATACTACATTTTAAAATAAGAGGATAAAAAAAGAAATAATAAATTTGTGATAAGCTCTGTCATTAAATCTTAACCATTTTACACATTCTCTTTAAAATCTATCATCAAACTTGAGCATTTTAATATTTTAATATTTTATTAAATCTTGTAATATTCCAATATAGTTCAAAGCCAGATACTACAAAACAGTCTTGTATGCTTCATTCTTATTCTACTTAATGTCTTAATTTAAAATAAAAAAAATAAAAAAAAATAATAACATTGACACAATAGCCAATTGAACTCTATAAAACTAAACATTTTACACCTCTAATTTTCTATTTCAAATACAAATACTACAATACTATCTCATGTACTTTTGCAGAATCCTTTTTTTTTTAAAATTGTACTTTACTCTTTATCCCTGAAAAAAATTTTCTTTTTTCCATCTTGTTTCAAGCCTTTGTGACTTTTTTTCCTCTTTTCCCTTCCTTTCTTATCCAATCTGGCCTTTTTACCCCTCCATCTCCTAACCTCCGCCTTTTTAACTTCCCCTCTCTGTTGTACTCCTCTTTTCTGTTGCTTTCTGACATTGTATCGATTTTGCACCTTATTTTTCTCTTTCTTGGTTGTTTTTTTAAGTCTTAAATTCTTCATTTTCCTTCCCCTCTTCCTCTTTTCTTTCTTAATTGAGATTTTTTGTCCATTAAAGATGTCTTCTTCTTCTTCTTCTTCTTCTTCTTCTTCTTCTTCTTCTTCTTCTTCTTCTTCTTCTTCTTCTTCTTCTTCTTCTTCTTCTTCTTCTCCTTCTCCTTCTCCTTCTCCTTCTCCTCCTCCTCCTCCTCCTCCTCCTCCTCCTCCTCCTTCCTCTTCCTCTCCTTCTCCTTCTCCTTCTCCCTCCCCTCTCTTTCCCCTCCCTCCTCCTCCTTCTTCTTCTTCTTCTTCTTCTTCTTCTTCTTCTTCTTCTTCTTCTTCTTCTTCTTCTTCTTCTTCTTCTTCTTCTTCTTCTTCTCCTTCTCCTTCTCCTTCTCCTTCTCCTTCTCCTCCTCCTCCTCCTCCTCCTCCTTCTCCTTCTCCTTCTCCTTCTCCTTCTCCTTCTTCTTCCTCCCAGTCCTCCTGTTGTTGTAGTCGCTGGTAAGTAAAAATCCCAGACTGTTATATCCAAAATAGCCCCAAAACTGATTGAATTGCAACTATTTGTTTCACACAATTGCAGGTGACAAATTTCCCCTTAGTTTGCATCTTTTACCAAGTTTGTGCTTTAATATGCTATCATATAAGAGGCAGTAAAAGTCAGGTTCAAAGGTAGGAAGCATAGACCCAAGTAGAGAGTTAAGGGTCTCACCTCACACCAAGGAGGAGACTGGGGGAGGGGCAGAGGAGCGGAAAGAGCTGTGGATTTTTTTTTTCCAGGCACAAAAAACATCCTTGCAAACTATCTTTTCTGTTGGGTCTTTTTTTAAAAAAAAACAAATTTTATTAATTTTACAAAAACAGTACACAAACAATCAAGGCATAACAGCTTGAAAAAATCTTTTCTAAAAAAAATAATTAAAGAAGAAAACCAATAGGACATACAAAATAATTCCAAATTGTAATATCGATATTTACATTATCTATTTAACCTTATCCCGACTTCTCCTTTTCATTCTAGTTATCCAAATTATATTTCTTGCTAATTAAAATTTTATTGCCTTTCATAAACATACAAAACACAGAACATAGAAAAAACAAACAAACCTAAAACATCTTTTCTGAAGGCTGCTTGATCCCGGGTTGAAACTCTTCACACAGACACAAATTCAAACATCATATTCACTTTATATATCCTTCCATATCTTATTACCATTTTCAATAACATTCTTTGTCTGTTCTATTTCCAACTATCCATTCATCTTTTTTCTTTTAATATACTTCTCCTATACACTGATTAGAGTGACGCCTTTAACTCGTCCTAACTTAAAATTACTTCATATAACACTTAATTTATCTTGGGATTCTGTTTAGTACATTCTAAAATTACACAATAAATTTTGTAAGAAAGGTAAAAACACAGCAATAACTAAAATCCTATATAACCACTATCCATATCATTAAAAAAAAACTAATTGTATATATTAATACTCATTTATATCTTAAACATTCTACTCTAGATACACATATAAAGACACAATCTTATGTACCTTCCAGAATCCCTTTTTTTTTCCAATTAGATTCACCCATTGTCTCTAAATAAACTTTTTTTCTTTAAATCTTGCTTCCCACCATTAAGGCTTCTCCTCCCCCCTTTCTCTCTTGCTTATTCTTCTCCTTGCCCTTTTTACCCTTTTGTCTCTCCTCCCTTTTCTTACTCCCTTTCCATTGTTTTCTAACCTTGCATCCACCTTTCATCTCATTTTTCTCATTTTTGGTTGTTTTTTCAAACCTTAAAATCCCCTTTTTCTTATCCTCTTTCTCCTCCTCCCCAGAAAAAACCCATTGTTCATCAAAGATGGCTTCCTCTTCTTCTTTGTCCCAGTCGTTCTGTTGCATAGTCAACTTTTCATAAGTGCATAATGCCATTTCTAAAAATTGAAATAAAGTGCCCAAAGTATCTTTTCCATCTTGTTCTTCCTTTTTATATTTTTTATATTCAGTTTTTAGTTCATCCACAAGCGATGCCATCATAAAAAGAGAAACTTTTCCCAAAACAACCACCCAAGTATTTTTAATCAAGAATAATTCAAAAAAGATTCCAAAAGTTAATACTTTTTTTTCCTTCTTCTACTTCTCTTTCTGGGGTTACTGTTTAATCAAAGAGGTCCAATTACCATATATCTTTCTTTAGAATTTTAGGCAATCTCCTCCTTTTTCAACTTCTGCTCCAATTTTTTTCCTCTCCCTTCCCACTTGCAACAACAATTTTTAAATGATCAGAAATCCATACCTCCAATAAGGGTTTTCTGATTTCTTAAATTATTAAGTCCAATGTCCAAAGAGTCTTTTGTCCCTTGGCTTTAACTTTCAAAATAATTCACCTTCGGTGCCCAAATAAATTTCAAATCTTCATCTGCTGTTTCTATGGGGTGGGAGAGTATAGAAAAAAAAAAAGTTTCCCTTTAACAGCTTTCTCTGCCGCTTTCCGATCTTCTTAGGGATACAATGTATCCTCCAGCAATTCAAACAATTCAGTTCCAGAGAGTTTAAAAGATGTTGATTGACCCGGCTCAGCCAGCACTTTCACTTTTCTTGCTTCCTCCAGCACAATCTTACCCGGTTGCAGGCTTCTTTGTGGCGGCCATTACTGACCGCCGCTCCACCACCCAGGAAAAAGGGGTTTTTCCAGATGAGGGGGTCTGCAACACCCCCAACTCCCTGTCTGGCTCCCCTCTCTCTTCGGCTGCCTCTACAGGGCAGCCATATCCCCCTGACCCATTTGGATCGGGGGCACCTCGGCGGCAAGCGCAGCAGGAATCATGGACATTCACGAATTCCTGCTGCCACTGAAGCCATGCAGAACTGGAAACCCTCTGTTGGGTCTTATGATGTTGCGTTTATCTCCTCCTTGTCCCTGAAATGATGCTAAGATTTTATCTGAAGTCCTTAGTTGTATGAGCACTAGCACTGATGATGTTACCTGGTTGGGTCATGAAACGTCTGCAAGAAAACAAGCAAGCTTGGAAAGCACCAAGGACCTCATAGTCCTCCTCCTCCTCCTCCTCCTCCTCCTCCTCCTCCTCCTCCTCCTCCTCCTCCTCTTCCTCTTCCTCCTCCTCCTCCTCCTCCTCCTCCTCCTCTTCCTCCTCCCCCTCCTCCCCCTCCCCCCCCTCCTCCTCCTCCTCCTCCTCATTTCCACAAACACCCCTCCCTTTTAGCACTGATGATGTTACATAGTTGGGTCATGAAATGTCTGCAAAAAAAAACAAGCAAGATCAGAGAGCACCAAGGAGCCCTCATTTCAACCCTGAGCTGCAAATATTCTCTATTATTATTATTATTATTATTATTATTATTATTATTGATTTGTCAATCGCTTACAAGATAATAGGCATAAGTATAAACATGAGTAAGAATACAGGAAATAGGTACGAATACAAGGGGACAATAGGACAGGGACCGTAGGCACGATGGATGGATGGATGGATGGATGGATAGTTATATGAGTTTTTAAATACTATTTCCCCTTTTATTCTGCCACAATTCAAAGGCAGCCTCGAGGGAGGGAGGTAAATCTGGGAAGAAAAACAATTCCAAAATAGTCCATCAACTACTGTTCTGCAACCTTAGAAAGCTTAAGAGGCGTGGACCTCAGTTCCCAGAATTCCCCAGCCATCATGCCCATGCTGGCTGTGGAATTCTGGGAGTTGAAGTCCACCCACTTTAAGCTTGCTGAAGTTGAGAAACCCAGAGCCAAAAGCAAGAATCTACATACATTCAATGGCTCGGCCTAACCTGATAAATTTTATTTTGAGTGGGTTCCAACTCTTGGGACCCTGTAGATTCACCCAGGGAGGCAGCAGTAAAGACCAACCTACTGCGCTGAATTTTCATAGTAGTCCCCTATCCAGGCATTAACCTGATTTAACAGTGCTGAACTTTTTCAAGATCAGCTTAGAGTCAGCTAGATGACTCTAGATGACTCAACGGAGTGCATTCATTCCTGTGGGGTCTTTGAGGGTCTCTGAGCTCATTTGTTTTCCTGCAGATGTTTCATAACCTAACTAGGTAACATCCTCAGGGATAGAAATGGGAGGAGGAGGAGGAGGAGGAGGAGGGGGAAGACGAGGAGGGAGGAGGAAGAAGGGGAGGAGAAGAGGAGGAGGACTGAGTAAGAGAAGAGGAGGAGAAGAGGAGAAGAGGAGGAGGACTGAAGAAGGGGAGGAGAAGAGGAAGAGGACTGACTTGGTGCTCTCTGAGCTTGGTTGTATTCTTGCAGGTGTTTCATGACCCAACTAGGTAATAATATTGGTGCTGGAAGGAAGGGGTGTTTGTGGAGAGGGGGAGGAGGAGGAAGGGAGACGAAAACTGTAGGGTCTTTGGGGTTTTCTGAGCTTGATGGTTTTCTTGCAAATGTTTCATAATGCAACTAGGTAACCTAATCAGGGCCAGAAGGGAGTGGGACTCGTGGAGTGAAGGGAAGAGGAAGAGGAGGAGGAGGAGGAGCATTGTGGGGTCCTTGATGTTCTCTGAGCTTATTTTCTTGAAAACATTTCATGACCCAGCTAGGTAACATCATCAGTGTTAGAAGGGAGACAACTCCCAACTCCAACCCAGACAAACAATCAAATGTTAAACAACAGCCTAACCACGGAGGCACCAAGACCACTCCCACCAACACTGACAGGGCAAGGCATTGGTACATAAACAGAGAGAGCAAATCCCACTCCCCTCTAGCACTGATGACATTACCTAGTTGGGTCATGAGACATCTGTAAGAAAAAGAAAGAAAGAAAGAAAGAGACCAAGCTCAGAGAGCACCAAGGACCCTGTTCCATATTAGCAGGCTTGCAACCCTGCATTCCCATTGGTCTGTTTTAACTGTTACCTAATTGGTCAGCCTGGACAATTCTGATTGGCCCATTAAGAGTCTGCCGCAATTGCTTAAAACTAAGCGCAGCAGACTCAAAGCGGCGTCATTGGCCACCTAGCCTCGGAAAGCTCTATAAAAGAGCCGCTGGGGCTGCTATCTTGCAGAGTCTGATTTAGCCTACTACCGTGTTTCTCACATAATAAGGCCGGGCCTTTTTTTTTTTTTGACCCCTGAAAAACTGGCTAGGCCGTCTTTTCGGGGGTGACTTAATTCCCCCCCCCTTGCATCCTCAGGTGGGCGGGTGGGCGGCGACAGCTTGGATGTTCGGGAGACCTTCCGCCACTGTTGCTTTCCCTTCTCCCTTGCTGTTGCGGCGTTACAGTAACGCAGCCACGTGCGGCCAGTCAGGGCTCCTCCCTGCAACCGGAGCCCTGAGGAGACACTTGGCTTCAGGTGCTCCTGTCATCGCCTTCCCTTTGCCTTCGAAGGTAAAGCGAATTATTTTAAAAACCTCCGCTCATCCCATCAGCTGCTGTGTTGGTGTGGAACAGCAGCCACCAAACGCATCCTAAAAAGAACAGAATTGGCCCTAATTAGAAATGAACTTCACACAAAAAGTTTTCTCCTAGACCAAATCAACAAAGATCTCCTCACACTTCACCTCAGACTCAGCAACAAGATTCACCCCTTACTTTGGGACAAATCCAAACAGCTCGCTGTCTGGAGAGCCGAAACACAGACCACCCTCAAGACAGACACATACACTAACAAACTCAGAAAACTACAACAACGCCAGAAACCTACTCCTCCCCCCTCACAGCCACATATGAAACAAACAGTGCACAACATTTCAGACAAGATCCTCACCGAAGCCGAAACCAAGATCCTTTTTAAAGGATTCAACTTTGCTGTCGCTCCCAAACACATCGCCACAGAAACCATCATATGCGGAGTTGAAACCAGCCTGACCAAAACCAACCCTGATGATGCTAATAGAATCAGACTCGAAATCACCAACATCCTCTGCACTAGCAAACCACCCAAAAGCAACTTATCCAAAGAAGAACAAACTGCACTACTTAACCTGAAAGAAGACATCAGCATAATAATCCTACCAGCAGACAAGGGAAACGCGACAGTGGTTATGAACACATCTGACTACCAATCCAAGTTAACCAACCTACTCCAAGACCCCACATACAAACCCCTAAAGACAGACCCCAGCACCTACCTAGAAAAAACCACCAGATCCAAAATAAAAGCCTCCCCCATCAGTGAAGAAATCCAGCAAAGAATCATACCCAGAGAGAAATCATCCAGATGCCCTAAACTTTATGGTCTCCCCAAGATACACAAAGAAGGAACCCCACTTAGACCAATAGTCAGCTCCATAGGCTCACCTCTACAAAACCTAGCCAAATTTCTCGCCAAACAACTACAGCCCTATGCAGAATCCATCAACTCACACGTAAGAAACTCATTCCAGTTCATCGAGATCATAAAGAAACAAAACTTACAACCCAGTGACCTACTAATGAGCTTCAATGTCATATCCCTCTTCACCCAAGTGCCAATAAAAGAAGCCTTGACAGCCATCCAAAACAAATACAACCCCCCCAAGCACATCCTAGATCTGACCAACCACTGCCTATCCAATACATACTTCACCTACAACGGACAAAAATACAAACAAATAGAAGGAGCACCCATGGGATCACCCCTCTCACCTGTCATCGCCAACCTCTACATGGAACACTTTGAAACACAAGCTCTAGAAAAATATGATCACAAACCCAAACTCTGGCTCAGATACGTAGATGACACCTTCATAATCTGGCCACATGGGAAAGAAAAACTGAACAACTTCCTCACACACCTCAACAGCCTACACCCCAAAATACAATTTACCATGGAAACAGAAGCTAACAACCAACTCCCCTTCCTAGATGTCTTTGTATACAAAAAATCCAATGGCTCCCTAGGACACACCATCTACCAGAAGAAAACACATACAAACCGCTATCTACACGCACTCTCACACCACCACCCAGCACAGATCAATTCCGTAGCCGAGACACTCATCTCCAGAACAAAATGCTTAGCTGACGAACAACACCTAGAGACCGAACTACACACTCTCACTGGCGTGCTGACAGCCAATGGATTCCAAAGAAAGAAGATCACCCACCTAATCCAAAAAGAAACCCCAACCAAAATCCAGGACAGAGAACAAGAGAATGGCAAAGCCCTCCTCCCATATATAAAAGGCACTATGGACAAAATCAGCAAGATCCTCCAAAAACACAACATTAAGACAGCATTCTGCACAAACAGAAAGATATCCACCATCCTAAGAAACCCTAAGGACAAAATCGAGTTAGAAAATCAAGGAGTATACGAAATCCCACCACATACATTGGACAAACTAACAGAAGAATAAGTGCACGCATTGAAGAACATAAGAACTCAATCAAAAAGGAAGAACCGACCTCTTCCCTGGTCCAACACCTCAAAGCCACAGGACGTGAGATTGACTTTAAAAATACCAGAACTATTGCCAAAACCGAACACTTCAGCAACAGAATAATCAGAGAAGCCATAGAGATAAAAAAACGCCCACACAGCATGAATAAACGAGATACCTCCCACCTACCAGCCATTTGGAAACCCGCCCTCAAGAACAGACGAGTACCTAACATGAAGAATGACACCAGACCCACACCCCTGAGAGCCACACAAGATGCCACCACCACACTTCCACGTAGAAAGCAGACTCATACCCACACAGAAGATGAGACACGACCACGGACCAGAAGCCGCACTGCAGCTGCATCACTACCCACTTCAAACCCCTCTGAACCATACATGAAGCAAACTGACCCCCACCATGAAGATGCAGCATGACCACGAACTCGAAGCCAAACAGCAAGATCACAGCTCACCAGCTCAAATCCCCCAGCAACTAAGACTAACCAGAGCACAACCAAGCCCCCACCTGAACAGAACACGCCTCCACCCAATCAGAACACAGCCAACCCCCCAACCAATCAGAACACAGCCAAAGCCCCAACCAATGAGAACACACCCACTAGCAGTTAAAAGGAAGAAGCAGCTGCAAGCTCACATCACTCTGAGAAGCACAGAGCTGAAGACCAAGCCTGAAGATGATGAATGAGACTTCATCGAAACGTTGCCTAGATACTTCCAATCTTACGCGGGAGAATATATGTATTCTTAAGTTTTTAGGGGTATTTACATGTATGGCATTCAGCTTTGCTCGGGTATTTTCCTACGTCATTGTAGTTGTGCTTTTAAAGTTGTAGCAATGTTTTGGCAGAATCTCATCTGCCATCATCAGGCTTCTGTATTGTGTTTGTATTCAGCTTTGTTTGGGTATTTTCCCACGTCATTAAAGTTGTGCTTTTAAAGTTGTAGCAACATATATATGTTCTTATTTTCATTTTTAATCTGCTCTAAATAGAGGACTTCATTTTTAATTTGGGGAAGGTGTCAATATTTTTTTGTGCTGCTATGACAGAGGCATCTATTTTGTTCCTACAGTATCACCTCTAGCTTCCCTTGATTTATGACTGTAATTAAGCTCAGAATTAATATTGTGCATAGTTGCAATAATTAACAGAATAGAAGAGTTGGAAGGGGTCTTGGAGGTCTTTTAATCCAATCCAGAACTCAAGCAGGAAACCCTAAATACCATTTTCAGACAAATGGCTGTCCAATCTATTTTGAAAACTCCAATGTTGGAGCAACCACAACTCCTGGAGGCAAATTGTTCCACTGATTAATTGTTCTCACTGTCAGGAAATTTCTTCTTATTTCTAGGTTGGTTCTCTCCCTGCTTAGTTTCCATCTGTTGCTTCTTGTCCTGCCTTCAGGGGCTTTGGAGAATAGTGTTAAGGTAATTCCTCATTAGGAGAATGAGTACATACAGGGAGACATAGTGAGAGTAATGTTGAATAACACATACACAGCACACAGCTACACTGTATGGTAAATGTAGGTTTTACTTCCAGTAAACAGTTTAGCAAAGTCCAACAAACAGTCCAAGTCATACATGGTTATAACAGTCAGTTTTCAGTCCAGGGATAATCCAATAACAAAGTCCAGTATCAAAAACAATTCAGTAAAAGACTCACATCAAATCCAAGACTAACAATGATCAGCAACAGTCAATAGGGAAATGCAAGAATGGCAACACTCTCCAGAACAGGACAGAACAACCCAGGTTTCTGGCTCCATCTTATGGCTATTTGAGGAACCACACCCAATTATAATTTTAGTATTCCCTTAAAGAGACAGTATTAAAATGTCTATCCTGGTTTATATATTTCCAACCCAACTGTTAGGTGACTTACATTCCTAACTAATAGCTTGACTTCCTCTTCTTCGGTGCAGCCCCTGAGATATTGGAAAACTGCTATCATGTCACCCAGTCCTTCTTTTCATTAAACTAGATTCTGGCAACCGTTCTTCATATGTTTTAGCCTCCAATCTAATCATCTCTGTTTCTCTTAACAAATTAATTTTAACAAATAAAGCAAGTCGCCACTGATTGTATAACTTTTTTTACATTGGTATTAAATGACCACAGAGATCATTATGTCAATCAATTTTGTCCTATGGGCATTTTTGCCAGAAAGCAGAAATAAATGCCAGAAGAGGTCCTAAGATGGCGGCGCGTGCAGATGCAGCGGCTACTCGCTCTCCTGATAATGCGGTGTTTATGTGTTCTTCGTTGTGTATGTATAAGCGTTTGTCACGTCTATGTGCTTCAAGGCAAACATACAGCCGTGAGAGACTTTTAGAAGTCGGTAGAACGGGACTTATTGAGTTAAATCTGGCGTGCGTGGAGACGCTGCGGAGCTGCGGTCTTCTCCAGCGGCCTGCTACGCTGCCGACCCCCATGGGAGCTACGCGCCCGCTTTGGACGCGCCGCAGGCGGTGCGCGAGAAGGAGGAAGCGAGGCAAGCGTGGAGGTATCCGAGCGAGGCTAG
The DNA here is from genome assembly GCA_033807585.1 of Hydrophis major. NCBI lineage: Eukaryota > Metazoa > Chordata > Lepidosauria > Squamata > Elapidae > Hydrophis > Hydrophis major. The sequence goes on from CM066330.1 coordinate 258,361,494, forward strand.
CGGCTAACCCTAACAAGCCAGCTATTCCATCCATCCTTCTCGCCAACGTACGCTCTCTGGACAATAAACGGGACCACATACGGCTCTTGCGATCATCTCAGCAGTCCGTGAGAGAATGCTGTGTTTTTGTTTTCACCGAAACATGGCTCTACGATGGCGTTCCGGACTCCGCCATTCAGCTTGAGCAGCTAACATGCTATCGGGCTGATAGGACTCTTACTGAGAGAGGTAAGACCCGCGGTGGCGGGATCTGTGTTTACATCAAAGACGCCTGGTGCCAGGACACAGTAGTGATACGAAAACACTGCTCAGCCCTTGTGGAGTTTATGCTACTTAAGTGTCGGCCCTTCTATCTGCCGAGGGAGTTTACAGCCGTCTTGCTAGCCGCTGTTTACATCCCTCCCTCCTCCAACAACAAGGACAGGGAAGGGGCACTGTGGGAGCTGAACAGTGCTATCAGTGAACAACAGATAGCACATCCAGACGGGTTTCTCATCGTGGCGGGGGATTTCAACCATGCAAACCTCAAGTCGGTGTGTCCACAGCTACACCAGCACATTGACTTTCCTACAAGGGGAGACAATATACTGGACCTTGTTTACACTACTCAGCGAGGAGCCTACAAAGCCTCCCCTCTCCCCCATTTGGGTGCTTCTGACCACATTACAGTTATGCTAATGCCGGCATACAGACCAAGGACTAAAGTCAATAAACCGGTTCAGAAACAAATTAGAGTGTGGCCAGAAGGTGCTTCCTCTGTGCTCCAGGACTGTTTTGAAACTACAGACTGGGACATGTTCAAAGAGGCAGCCACCTATAATGGCCACACTGACATTGAGGAATATACAGAGACTGTTACTGCCTACATCACTAAATGTATTGATGATGTCACGGAAACAAGGACCATCACAGCACGGGCCAATCAAAAGCCTTGGCTTACAGGAGAAGTCTACAGGCTACTGAGGGCCCGGAATGCCGCCTTCAGAGCAGGTGATGATGTCGGCCTGAGAACAGCCAGGGCCAACTTGGACCGGGGCATCAAAGAGGCAAAGAGGCAGTACACCAGGAAGATAGCCCACCATTTCAGCGACAGCAGTGACACCAGGAGCCTGTGGCAGGGTCTTCAGACCATCACGGACTATAAACCCCGACCTCGGACCTGTGACAGTGACACCACTCTGCTGAACAACCTGAATGATTTCTTCGGTCGTTTTGAGGCACAGAACAGCACTCCTGCACGCAAGTCCGCACCTCCACCTGACGACCATGTGCTGCGCCTGTCTCCAGCCAGCGTGAGACGATCCTTTTCCAGGATTAGTGCCCGCAAGGCTGCGGGGCCGGACAACATACCTGGTCGCGTACTAAAGGACTGTGCAGTGGAACTCACGGATGTCTTCACAGACATCTTTAACACCTCTCTGAGCCAGGCTGCTGTCCCTACATGCTTCAAACTAACCACCATCATTCCAATACCTAAGAAGGCTTCCCCTTCCTGTTTTAATGACTACCGCCCTGTCGCACTGACTTCCATCATCATGAAGTGTTTCGAACGGTTAGTCATGCAGCACATTAAATCCATCCTTCCTCCCACCTTGGATCCCTTTCAGTTTGCATACCGGGCCAACAGGTCCACCGACGATGCAATCTCCACCGCCCTCCACTCAGCTCTCACCCATCTGGACACCAAGGACTCACATGTCAGAATGCTGTTTATAGACTTTAGCTCAGCGTTCAACACCATCATCCCCCAGCAGCTTATACAAAAACTGGATCGGCTGGGCGTGAACACCACACTGTGCAACTGGCTGTTGGACTTCCTGACTGGGAGACCCCAGGCAGTCCGGGTTGGCGGCAACACATCGAGAACCATCACTCTGAATACGGGGGCCCCCCAGGGATGTGTGCTCAGCCCCCTACTTTTCACTCTGCTGACCCATGACTGCACACCCAAGCACAGCACCAACATCTTTGTCAAGTTCGCGGACGACACAACTGTTGTTGGTCTCATCCACAACAACAACGAGTCCAACTACAGGGATGAGGTGAGCCAGCTGACCACGTGGTGTGGTGACAACAACCTCTCTCTCAACGTCGACAAAACCAAGGAGATCATCATCGACTTTAGGAGAGCACACACCCAGCACCCCCCACTGTCCATCAACGGCACAGCTGTGGAGAGAGTGAGCAGCACCAAATTCCTGGGCGTGCACATCACAGAAGACCTCACCTGGAGCACCAACACCACATCACTACACAAGAAAGCACAACAACACCTCTACTTCCTCCGCAGACTGAGAAACGCTAGAACCCCTACCCCCATCATGTACTCCTTCTACCGTGGGACCATTGAGAGCATCCTGACCAGCTGCCTCACTGTGTGGTATGGCAGCTGCACAGCATTCTGCCGTAAGACCTTGCAGCGCACAGTGAGAGCAGCTGAGAAGATCATCGGTGCCCCCCTCCCACCCATCCACAACATCTATAATACACGACTGACCCGCAAAGCCATCCAGATCTCAGGCGACGCCACTCACCCCACACACAGCTACTTCAGCCTCATGCCATCAGGCAGGAGACTGAGGAGCCTTCGGGCTAGGACCAGCAGACTAAGGGACAGCTTTGTCCACCAGGCTGTCAGGCAGTTAAACTCCCTGCCAGCTCTCCCCCCCAGTCTGTTTCCGCTGCCCCCGGACTAAACACTACATATATACACATACTTACATTGTGTCTCAATTGCTGCTATTTCCCTTGCACTTTGCACTTACAGCATTTTAATGTTTTAACTTTTTATCTTGCATTTTATTGCCCTTGAATCTGTCGCACTAGTGTTACTTGTCCATTGTTTTATTGTATATTGTCTGTCTACCTTTTTACTGTACTGTGGAAGAGTGGGAACGAAATTTCATCCCTATATATGATATGACTGTCATGTATTGGAGTGACAATAAAGAAACCTTGACCTTGACCTTGACCTTGAAGAAGAAAAATCAAAATTTGCTGTCACATCAACATGAAATGTTGCAAACAACTGTAAGTACCTTTTGGCTGGTGTATTGTAACTTCAACTGGTTTCTAAGCAACTGGTTGTAAGCAAGGAGTCTGTAATGGGAAAGACATCAAGTGCACATTCTAGTTTGTTTTTTAAAAAAATTAATTTAATAGTTTTGCAATTCTGGATTCCAGAAACTTCTGTCTGGCTATGATGACCCAGGGCGTGGCACAAAGACAATACAGTCAGTTAATCAATAAAAGTCCCTTTATTAGCTCCAACTTTGCTCTCAATGCCCAAGTTACCTTCTGGCTGGAGAAAAACTCTCCCAGGAACAGCCTTTGACTGCAGAGATTCAAGTTCAAAACATGGTCAACAAAAACTATAAGTCCAATCAAGGCAAAATGAGGTAATTAGTTTGGAAGGGCAGAAGCAAGAATTCCAGGTGTGAAGGCATGGCAAAACTCACACAGTTGGGAAGACACCAGGAACACAGATAAGCAAGGTCAACACAAGGTAAATTCACATTTGCTCCCAGCAGCTGTTGCACATAGCCTGCATGTCTCTTAAATGTTTTTTCCAGGTGTAGCTAATGAAGGGAATCAGGGCCTTTTCTTCCCCCGTAAACCACGCAGCCCATGTTGCTCCCTTCTCCCTGCATGCCCTAGGATGAAGAAGGGGTGGGCCTGGGTCTTCCTCTGAACTCACTCTCCTTTATTCTACCTCTCCTCTGTTCTGCCCAGCCGGACTGTGCCCTTCCCCAGTTTCCCCTACAGCAAATGGAGCCACACTCCCCACTCCCTATCAGCTGTTCGTCTTCCTGCTCAAATTCAGACTCCGACAGAGGCATGACACTGATGAAAGAAATACTTCCAAATCTTCGAGCAAACTTCCTAGGATGTCAGCAATCCTTTGACCAGATTTTCAAGAAAAGATTGGACAACCATTACTCCAGGACTCCTATCTTGGACAAAGGGTTGAACTAGAAGATCTCTGAGGTCCCTTTCAATTAGCCAGAAAACCAGACCCAGTGGATCACGTCAAGAGTTAATACCACTTTATGATGCCTTGGTAAGATCACACTTGGAATATTGCATCCAGTTTTAATCGCCACAATAGAACAAGATGTTGAGACTCTAGAAAGAGTGCAGAGAAGAGCAACCAGGATGATGAGGGAACTGGAGGATAAAACATACGAAGAACAGTTGCTGAAATTGGGCATGTCTTGTTTAATGTAAAGAAGGACTAGGAGTGACATGACAGCAATATTTGAGCAGTTTTCAGAAATATTGCCTATTCTCCAAAGCACCTGAGGGCAGGACAAGAAGCAACGGGTGGAAACTAGTCAAGGACAGAAGCAATGTAGAACTAAGGAGAAACTTCCTGACAGGGAGAACAATTAATCAGTGGAACAACTTGCCCCTAGAAGTTTCGACTGTTCCAACACTGGAGATTTTTGAGAAGAGATTGCACTACCATTTGTCTGAAATGCTACAGGGCTGCGATGGCAAACCTATGGCATTCATGCCACAGGTGGCACGTAGAGCCATTTGTGCTGGCACACCTTTTTTGGCCTCTCAGAGGCTTGAGGAAGGCTTCTGCAGGCTTTGCAGGCCAAAAACTAGGCCTGTTTTGTCACTTCCTGTTTTTCTGGAAATACCGGAAGTGACGAAACGGGCCTAGTTTTCAGCCTGCTATAGGGGGTTGGACTAGAAGACCTCCAAGTTCCCTTCCCACTCTATTATTCTATTATTACCAGTGCTGTGGATTCATTACTTCAGAAACCTCAGATATCAAATGCTGGTGAAAATTGGGAGTGAAAAAAACCTTCAGGCTTCTGCAATCTCCGGAAACGCATTTGGCTTTGTTTGCAATCTCCTTCAGAGTAAAATATCCCTTGCCTTTCATGAATAGGGCTGTTTTTCTCCACTTTTCCTACAAAATGAAGCAGGTAGTAATTATGAGAAGGGCCACTATATCACGTCAGTGCAATGCTCTTCGGTGACGCAGCTCCCATTGCTACGCTACCAAACAATCTATACACTCTCATCTGCTATAGTTGATTGGAGAAGGAAATTGTGGTTTAATTCATAGACCCTGCGTGAAACGATGGTTTTGATTCTTGATGGCTGCAAGTTACTACCTTGTTTTCCCAAAAATACGACCTACCCTAAAAGTAAGTCCTAGCTTGGTTTTTTTTACATGTGCACCCAATATAAGCCCTACCCCACAAAGTAAGCCCTAATTAAGATCCCACCCACTCCAGATTGCACAGGTTAAAATTAAGCTGGAGTTGGGATGGGGGATTGGGGAATGGAACTGCTCTACTACTTAACTTTGGACAATTGTAGCCAGTCCTCGCACACCCTGACACCTGCCTTGCTGGCCCATTTCTTCTGCAGCCATCAAGGCTTTTCTGTAACTGATAACACCGCCCCAGGTGGATCAGGAGCTCAGTTATCACCTGCAGAGGCCTTCAGGAAAGCCTTTCTGGCACAGAAGAAGTTCCTGAAGACCTCTGACAGCGAAAAGGAGGCTGGGGGTGACAGGCACAAGTGAGTTTAATCAGTGGATGGCATCCCCCGAAAATAAGACCCGGTGCCTTTTGGGGTGGCAAAAAAAATATAAGACATCAGAACTGGGTCCTAAGTGCCATCAAGGAAGTTCATTGTAACTTTGGTCGCTAAGCAACTAGTCGTAAGTTGAGGGCTGCTCATCCAGGATCTCTTGGTGTGTGTGTGTGTGTTTGTGGGTGTCTCTGTATCTGCGTGTATACATAGATGTGCCTTGAATAGAATAGGATAGAATGGAATGGAATAGAATAGAATGGAATGGAATAGAATAGAATAGAATAGAATAGAATAGAATAGAATGGAATGGAATGGAATGGAATGGAATGGAATGGAATGGAACGGAACGGAACGGAACGGAACGGAACGGAACGGAACGGAACGGAACAGAACAGAATAGAGAACTGGAATAGAATAGAACAGAGAACTAGAATAGAATGGAGTGGAGTGGAATGGAATGGAATGGAATGGAATGGAATGGAATGGAATGGAATGGAATGGAGTGGAATGGAATGGAGTGGAGTGGAGTGGAACAGAATGGAATGGAACGGAACAAAACAAAACAAAACAGAACAGAACAGAACAGAATGGAGTTTTGGAATGGAATAGAATGGAATACAATACAATAACTTTATTATCACTTTGAATATACACCAATCGGCATACATTAAAATGAAATATCATTGCAGACAGCTCTCAAAAGGGTCACCACTTCCAATATACACTACATAACCATGATAACATACATAAATAAATATTATGCACATACCCACCTATATTATGTGATCCATAGAAACAACACAGACCAGTTTGGATGTATCCATGTACATGGTGAGAAAAACAAATCTTGCAAGTTTTTCCAGATGGATGGCCTAGGGAACAAATCTGTTACAGAATCAGGAAGTCATGCTCAAAATACTTACTATCTGCCCAGAGGTGGTATTCAACCAGTTCTGGCAAGTTCTGGAGAACCTGTAGCAGATGTTTTGAGCAGTTTGGAGAATTGGCAAATCCCACCTCTGGCTGGTCCTGCCTCCATCTATTATCTGCCTCCTCTCCCGTCTCAGCTGATCAGCTGGGTCAACTTTGGTTGCCCTGCACAGGAGAACAGAGCTGGAAAGCAGGTCAGTGGAGTGGGGAGGGGGAATTTTACAATATCCTTCCTCTGCAGTGGGGTGGAAATAGAGATTTTGCAGTATCCTTGCCCTGCCACGCCCACCAAGCCACGCCCACAGAACCAGTAGTAAAAAAAATTGAATACGACCACTGTGTCTGCCTCATATAGAGCAAATACATACTTGGAAATATCTTTTTCTCGTTCGATTTCATAGAATCAAGAGTCTATTGAAGGGGCCACAAAGTTTATTGAATCCAGCCGCGTGCTTGATCCACCATAATCCCATTTCAGGCCGAGAGACACCAAGTATATATTTGAAGTCTTCCTTTTTTTTTTTTTCTTCCTAAACTTCTTCCCATAAATGCAGGGCCCGCAATTTTTGTTTTGTGGTTTATGTGTGTGTGTGTGTGTGTGTATTTTGGTATCAACTTAATGTTGATCGATTCATTGTAACAGGAATTGATTAAAGATCAGTTGGGATTTTGCCCAAGCCATTCTGGCTGAGAGCGACTGGCCCAAAGTTAGTATTGATAAATTTCTGTGATGCTATTAATTGTGTTTCTGTCCCATTATATTTGATGCAATGTTGAGACTCTGGAAAGAGTGCAGAGAACAGCAACAGAAATAACTAGTGGACTGTAGGGTAGAACATATGAAGAAATGGTTGCAGGATTTAAGTATGTCTAGTTTAATGAAAAGAAAGACTAGGGGGTGATATTACAACAGTGTTCCAATATGTAAGGGCAGGTATGGGATTCAAATTTTTAACAACTGGTACTGTGGGCATGGCTGAGGTGGTAGATGTGGCTTGGTGGTCATGTGACTGGGTGGGTGTGGCCAACTCAGTATCACTCACATCGAGGCACGCATCTCCTCGCCTGGCCTCTCATGACTGTGGGGATGCTGCAACAGTCATAAGTGTGAAAAATGGTCATAAGTCCCTTTTTTCAGTGCCATTGTAACTTTGAATGGTCACTCCACCCAAGCAAAGTACCAGCAAACGAGGGGGGACTCCAGAGAAGTTCCTGAGACAAGAAGTCTAGTCCTGCCAAGAATGTAATAAGGGTTAACGGAGAGGCAGTTTCTGTAAGCAACACCAGAATGTTTCCTTCCTGCCTTCCTTACAGGATTAGGCCAGTAATTTCTTCTAACAATCAGTTCTCTGAACTGTTTAAAATGTTAACAACCGGTTCTAGTGAATAGGTGCGAACTGGTAGAATCCCACCTCTGGTGTAAGGTTTCCTGCCTAAGCAGGGGGTTGGACTAGAAGACCTCCAAGGACCCTTCCAACTACGTTATTCTGTTATTCTGGATATCCATGCTCTGATTCATAAACTTCTGTTGTTTTCTTTATGTACAGTGTCTTTTTTCTTTGTGGGATCTGTTCTTTTGTATATATAATTTTTTTCTGAAAAGATATACAAAGAGCATAAAAACTATCACAAATAAAGAGGACAAACAGAACAGAAAGAAAAGAAAGAAAGAAAAAGAAAGAAAAAATTGCGAAAAGAAAGAAGGAACATAAAGAACCTTCCAATTTCCTTTGTAGCAAATAGAATCACAAAATTATCTCTTGCTGTGATTAATCAAAAAAGAAAAGCTTGTTCTTTTTCTGTTATCCAGATTTCTTTTTCTAATTATCAAGACCACAAATCCTAAATGCATTTTGCTCCATTTCTGTTTGCAAAAAGTCTGCAAAGGGTTTCCAGTCAACCATAAATGTAGATATTATTATTTTTTTCCTTTGATCAAATAAATTAACTCAGCCCTCTCTAGATGGGATCTGTCCTTTCCCTAGAAGCTGTACTTGAGAAATAGACTTTTCTGTTGGCTTGAGTGAGTTAAAACTGGATTTCATGTATAACTGTATTTTTAAGGCTTGGTGGCTTGAAGATGGATGACTTCAACTTCCAGAATCCCCCAGCCGGCAACACCAAATATGTGGCAACTTTCTTTTCAACACAAGTCATTCTTGCTCTGAAACTGTGCTCTCACCCATTATTATAGGAAAAAAAAAATGCTGATGATCCATGCTACTCTTGAAAAATGAGCATGTTTAAGATTTTTAAATATTTAGGCGCATTGTTCCAAGTTTCAGCGCTGCATATCAGCCAAGGGACATTGCTACTCAGGTTCATAACAAATTCAAGTGCAGTTTTGTATTTTGTGGAAGTAAATCTCTACTCTAGCTTCAAGGAAAATGTTCAGTGCCAAAATCATGCCCGTACCAATTTATGCAGTATAATACAGCACATAGATTTATGATGACAGAGGTAGTCCTTGACGTATGGCCATTTCTTTACTGACCATTCCTAGTTACAGCTTGGCTTGCCGTAATCAAAGAACTACCAAGAAAAATAATAATAATAATCCTCCTACCAACACTGACAGGGCAAGCCACTTGTATATGAGCAGAAAGCAAATCCCACTCTCTTTTAGCCCTGATGATATTATCTAGTGGGGAAATGAGAAGTCTGCAAGCAAACACCCAAGCTCAGAGAGCACCAAGTACTTCACAATCCTCCTCCTTCTAGCACTGATGATGTTAACCTAGTTTGGTAATGAAATGTCTGCAAGCAAACACCCAAGGTCAGAGATCACCAAGTACTTCACAATCCTCCTCCTTCTAGCACTGATGATGTTAACCTAGTTTGGTAATGAAATGTCTGCAAGCAAACACCCAAGCTCAGAGAGCACCAAGTACTTCACAATCCTCCTCCTTCTAGCACTGATGATGTTAACCTAGTTTGGTAATGAAATGTCTGCAAGCAAACACCCAAGGTCAGAGATCACCAAGTACTTCACAATCCTCCTCCTTCTAGCACTGATGATGTTAACCTAGTTTGGTAATGAAATGTCTGCAAGCAAACACCCAAGGTCAGAGATCACCAAGTACTTCACAATCCTCCTCCTTCTAGCACTGATGATGTTAACCTAGTTTGGTAATGAAATGTCTGCAAGCAAACACCCAAGGTCAGAGATCACCAAGTACTTCACAATCCTCCTCCTTCTAGCACTGATGGTGTTAACCTAGTTTGGTCATGAAATGTCTGCAAGCAAACACCCAAGCTCAGAGATCACCAAGTACTTCACAATCCTCCTCCTTCTAGCACTGATGATGTTAACCTAGTTTGGTCATGAAATGTCTGCAAGCAAACAACCAAGCTCAGAGATCACCAAGTACTCCAGTCATCTTCTTTCTTCTTTCCTCCTCCTTCTTCCTCCTCCTCCCCCCAACATACACCCCACTCTTCTAGCCCTGATGATGTTACCTCATTGGGTAATGAGACATCTACAAGAAACTATCCAAGCTCAAAGAACACCAAGGAGCCCACAGTTCACCCCTCAGCTGCAAATATTCTCTCCCATGGATTGCATCCTCTTGTTTAAACTAGGTAGACCATTCTTGTTTGGGGGTTTTTTTGGACCAAGCATGTCCCCATCTTTTAACTTATTCTGCTGCTGCTGACTTTCATAATTCAGTCCAAATTTAGCATCTTCTTCTGGGCTCACAGCCCATCCCTGAAAAGCTCCCAGCGTTCCCATTTACAATGATTCCCAAATGCATGTGGCCGTGGTATCAATGATCTGAGCTGGAGAGCTATTGGGTTGAGCTCCAACAGCCCATCATTCCTCATTATTGAGCATCTGTTGATGTTCTGAAGGCTGCCTTGCACCCAGCAGTTTGTATTTCAGAGAAATGAAAACTGAGCTGGTGAGAAAAACAAATTGACACTCTGTTGCCTCTGCCTAGTCAGGGGTGCAAGAATGCCGCATCTTCTTCCTGTCGTTCCAATGACAAATGTGGCTCACACAATTAGCAGAATTAGCCTCCATGCCAGAAAGAAAGGCAAAGGGTTAAATAATTGGTTTTTCAGCCTTCGAGTCCCTGCAGTTTCATATATATATATATATATTGGTGCCATTGAAAACCCTAGCCACTATAGAAAACCCCAGCCACAGAATCATCAGAGAAGCCATAGAGATTGAAAAAAGACCAGAAAGCATGAACAAAAGAGATGATTCCACCAGGCTATCGATCATTTGGAAGCCTGCACTTAAACAAAAAAAATCTCCACACCACAAGCCAGGCAAACACCTGGGCACAAACAGATCCCCCCTGATACCTCCAGCTCAAACACACCCCAACCAGGCACCCAGATGAAACCCAGCTTCCTAACTAATGATAGCCGTCCATTTACCCGAAGCCAAGCTGCACTAAAGGCCTCCAATAAAGTAACACAATGTTGCCAGCCAATCAAGATACAAAAAGAGCCAAAAAACAGACAGAAGATATTAGAAACACCAATCAAGCAGAACACAGCAAACTCCAAGACCAATAAATACAGACCAAGACTCCCAACCAATCAGGATGAAGAAAAAAACCATTCTGGCACAGCAATAGGCTGTCCCAAATTTAAATCTGAAACCACTGTAAAAGTCTGACTCACAGATGAACACCATACAGAAGCCTGATGATGGCAGATGAGATTCTGCCGAAACGTTGCTACAACTTTAAAAGCTCAACTACAATGATGTGGGAAAATACCCGAACAAAGCTGAATGCCATACATACATACATACATACATACATACATACATACATACATACGTACATATGTACGTACGTACATATAAATAACAAGGTTGGAAGTGACCTTTCAGATTTAACAGATTAACAGAGGTGGAAGGGACTTTATAGGTCATCTAATCCAACCTCCCCCCCACCCAAGCAGGAGACCCTACACCATTTTTGACAAATGGTAGTCCAATCTCTTCTTGAAAGCCTCCAGTGATGAAGGTCCCACAACTTCCAAAGGCAACTTCTGTTCCATTGGTTGATTGTTCTCAATGTCAGAAAATTTCTCCTTATTTCCAGGTTGAATGTCTCTCCTTGATCAGTTTCAATCCATTATTCTTTGTCTGGCCTACAGGCACTTTAGAAAATAGCCTGATCCCTTCCTCCTCTCTGGGGGCAGCCCCTCAAATATTGGAAGACTGCTATCCTGTCTCCCCTGGTCCTTCTCTTCCCTAGATAATATGTTTTAGCCTTCAGTCCCCTAATCATCCTGGTTGCTCTTCTCTGTACTTTTTCTCGTCTCAACATCTTTTTTATAGTGTGGTGACCAAAACTGGATGCAGTACCTCACTTGATCTCAATTGTAACCTTCTGTTAATACAATTTAGGATTGCATTAGCTTTTTTGACTGCTGCTGCACATTGCTGGCTCCTATTTAGCTGGTTGTCCACTAAGAAAGATTCCAAGATCCCTCTCACAGTTCCTGCTGTTGAGCCTGGTTTCACCCAGTCTATATGTGCATGTTTGGTTTTTCTTGCCTAAGCGTAGGACTTTGCAAACATCTTACAATTTTACTTTCATATTCTTCTAATCCAATCTCTTGCTTAGGTAGGAATACCTAATACTATTCAAGAGAAATTGTTGTCCAATCTTCTTTAAAATTTTTAGTGTTAGAGCATTCACAACTTCTCAAAGCAAGCTATTCCACTGATTAATTGTTCTCACTGTCAGGAAATTTCTTAATTCTAGGTTGCTTCTCTCTTTCATTAGTTTCCACCCGTTGCTTCTTGTCCTGCCTTCAGGTGCTTTGGAGAATACCTTGACTCCCTCTTCTTTGGGGCAGACCCTGAGATATTGGAAAACTACCCTCATGTCACCCCTGCTTTTTCTTTTCATTAAACTAGACATACCCACTTCCTGCAACTGTTCTTCATTGTGTTTGAGCCTTCAATCCCCTAATCATCTTTGGTTGATGATTGAAATCCTGCAGATCAGACCCAAAGCCAGCGTAATCCAGAACTAATGGAGAGAGAGAGAGAAAGGGACTCCGCTCTGCAAAAACATATGCAAAAACTTATGGACTACACAACTTGATCAGGGCAAAGCAATAGATGCAATCTACATAGACTTCTGTAAAGCCTTTGATTCAGTGGTATACAACAAACTACTCCTAAAACTAAAATCTTATGGTATCTCTGGACACCTGCATAACTGGATAGAAACATTCCTGTCAAACAGACAACAAATGGTCAAAATTCGGAGTGTCCTATCAAATTCTGTACCTGTCAACAATGGTGTCCCCCAAGGCAGTGTTCTAGGACCAACTCTTTTCATACTCTGTATAAATAACCTCTGTGATCATATCAAGAGCAACTGCGTTCTCTTCGCTGATGATTTAAAGCTATTCAACACCACAGACAATACTGCTACCCTTCAAAAGGACCTTGACTATGTATCAGAATGGTCAAACAAATGGCAACTTCAAATCTCAACAAATAAATGCTCTGTCTTACATATTGGCAAAAAAAACAAAAAAAACCAGAAAATAAAATACAGGCTGAATAGTCAAGACCTTGTTGATGATCCAAACTCTGTCAAGGATCTTGGAGTACTCATCTCAAATGACCTAAGTGCTAGAGCCCACTGTAACTACATAGCCAAAAAGGCCTTAAGAGTTGTTAACCTAATCTTACGTAGCTTTTTCTCTGGTAATATTACACTAATAACTAGAGCATACAAAACATTTGCTAGAACAATACTCAAATACAGCTCATCAGTCTGGAACCCACATTATGTATCTGATATTAACACAGTTGAGAAAGTCCAGAAATATTTCACAAGAAGAGTTCACCACTCCTCTACTCGTTGCAGAATACCTTATGCCACCAGACTCGAAATTCTAGACCTAGAAAACCTAGAACTACATTGCCTTCAGTCCGATCTAAGTGTAGTATGTAAAATCATCCATTGCAATGTCCTACCTGTCAATGAATACTTCAGCTTCAACCATAACAACACAAAAGCAAACAATAGATACAAATTCAAGGTTAATCGCACCAAACTTGATTGCAGGAAATACAACTTCAGCAACAGAGTGGTCAATGTCTGGAATACTCTACCTGACTCTCTGGTTTCTTCCCCAAACCCCCAAAACTTCAACCTTAGACTGTCTCCTATTGACCTCAAGCCTTTCCTAAGAGGCCTGTAGGGGGCGTGCATAAGCGCACCAACGTGCCTACCGTCCCTGTCCTATTGTTTCTTTTTATTTTTCATATATGTATCCATGTATTCATAACTATGTTTTTACTTATACCTATTATCTTGTAAGCAATTGAAAAATAAATAAAAAAGAAAAATGTTTTAAGTAAGAATTCATCTTTGACTAGTTGTGGATTCAGTCTGAAATTTCAGCTTCAAAGTTTCATTCAACTTTCATGACTGGTCCAGTTTCACTGTAAGGGCTGAATCCTGAAGCAAGGTTGCCCCCTGCTGGGAAATGGTTGTCTCAAACTTTTATTTTACTCTACCTCAATCCGATTTTGCTTTATAAATCTTTAGTAAGGCCACACTTGGGATAGTGCGTCCGGTTTTGTTCCCCACATTATAAAGAAAGACTTTGGAAAAATTGCAGAGAAGAGCAACTAAAATGATTAAAGGCCTGGAGACTTAAACATATGAACAACAGTTGCAAGAATACGGTATGGCTTGTCTAGAGAAACGAAGGAATAGAATAGAATAGAATAGAATAGAATAGAATAGAATAGAATAGAATAGAAATTAGAATAGAATAGAATAGAATAGAATAGAATAGAATAGAATAGAATAGAGTAGAGTAGAGTAGAGTAGAGTAGAATAGAATAGAATAGAATAGAATAGAATAGAATAGAATAGAATAGATGAAGAATAGAGTAGAGTAGAGTAGAGTAGAAACAGAATAGAATAGAATAGAATAGAAATAGAAACAGAAACAGAAACAGAAACAGAAACAGAAACAGAAACAGAAACAGGAACAGGAACAGAAATAGAAATAGAAATAGAAATAGAAATAGAAATAGAAATAGAAATAGAATTCTTTATTGGCCAAGTGTGATTGCACACACAAGGAATTTGTCTTGGTGCAAATGCTCTCAGTGAACATAAAAGAAAAGATACATTCATCAAGAGTCAGGAACCATCAGGTACAACACTTAATGATAGTCATAGGGTACAATAAGAATAGAATAGAATAGAATAGAAATAGAATAGAAATAGAATAGGAATTCTTTATTGGCCAAGTGTGATTGGACAGACAAGGAATTTGTCTTGGTGCAAATGCTCTCAGTGTACATAAACGAAAAGAGACATCCATCCAGAGTCAAGAACCATCAGGTACAACACTTAATGATAGTCATAGAGTACAATAAGAATAGAATAGAATAGAATAGAATAGAATAGAATAGAATAGAATAGAATAGAATAGAATAGAATAGAATAGGAATTCTTTATTGGCCAAGTGTGATTGGACAGACAAGGAATTTGTCTTGGTGCAAATGCCCTCAGTGTACATAAAAGAAAAGAGACATCCATCAAGAGTCAAGAACCATCAGGTACAACACTTAATGATAGTCATAGGGTACAATAAGAATAGAATAGAATAGAATAGAATAGAAATAGAATAGAAATAGAATAGGAATTCTTCATTGGCCAAGTGTGATTGGACAGACAAGGAATTTGTCTTGGTGCAAATGCTCTCAGTGTACATAAAAGAAAAGAGACATCCATCAAGAGTCAAGAACCATCAGGTACAACACTTAATGATAGTCATAGGGTACAATAAGAATAGAATAGAATAGAATAGAATAGAAATAGAATAGAAACAGAATAGGAATTTTTTATTGGCCAAGTGTGATTCGACACACAAGGAATTTGTCTTGGTGCAAATGCCCTCAGTGAACATAAAAGAAAAGATACATTTGTCAAGTATCATCAGGTACAACACTTAATAATAGCCATAGGGTACTATAAGAATAGAATAGAATAGAATAGAATAGAATAGAATAGAATAGAATAGAATAGAATAGAATAGAATAGAATTCTTTATTGGCCAAGTGTGATTGGACACACAAGGAATTTGTCTTGGTGCAAATGCCCTCAGTGTACATAAAAGAAAAGAGACATCCATCAAGAGTCAAGAACCATCAGGTACAACACTTAATGATAGTCGTGGGGTACAATAAGAATAGAATAGAATAGAATAGAATAGAAATAGAATAGGAATTCTTTATTGGCCAAGTGTGATTCGACACACAAGGAATTTGTCTTGGTGCAAATGCTCTCAGTGTACATAAAAGAAAAGAGACATCCATCAAGAGTCAAGAACCATCAGGTACAACACTTAATGATAGTCATAGGGTACAATAAGAATAGAATAGAATAGAATAGAATAGAATAGAATAGAATAGAAATAGAATAGAAATAGAATAGGAATTCTTTATTGGCCAAGTGTGATTCGACACACAAGGAATTTGTCTTGGTGTAAATGCCCTCAGTGAACATAAAAGAAAAGATACATTTGTCAAGAACCATCAGGTACAACACTTAATGATAGTTATAGGGTACAATAAGAATAGAATAGAATAGAATAGAATAGAATAGAATAGAATAGAATAGAATAGAATAGAATAGAATTCTTTATTGGCCAAGTATGATTGGACACACAAGGAATTTGTCTTGGTGCAAATGCTCTCAGTGAACATAAAAGAAAAGAGACATCCATCAAGAGTCAAGAACCATCAGGTACAACACTTAATGATAGTTGTAGGGTACAATAAGAATAGAATAGAATAGAATAGAATAGAATAGAATAGAATAGAATAGAATAGAATAGAATAGAATAGAATAGAATAGGAATTCTTTATTGGCCAAGTGTGATTGGACACACAAGGGAATTTGTCTTGGTGCAAATGCTCTCAGTGTACATAAAAGAAAAGAGACATCCGTCAAGAGTCAAGAACCATCAGGTACAACACTTAATGATAGTCGTGGGGTACAATAAGAATAGAATAGAATAGAATAGAATAGAAATAGAATAGAAATAGAATAGGAATTCTTTATTGGCCAAGTGTGATTGGACAGACAAGGAATTTGTCTTGGTGCAAATGCTCTCAGTGAACATAAAAGAAAAGAGACATCCATCAAGAGTCAAGAACCATCAGGTACAACACTTAATGATAGTCGTGGGGTACAATAAGAATAGAATAGAATAGAATAGAATAGAATAGAATAGAATAGAATAGAATAGAATAGAAATAGAATAGAAATAGAATAGAAATAGAATAGGAATTCTTTATTGGCTAAGTGTGATTGGACACACAAGGGAATTTGTCTTGGTGCAAATGCTCTCAGTGTACATAAAAGAAAAGAGACATCCGTTAAGAGTCAAGAACCATCAGGTACAACACTTAATGATAGTCGTGGGGTACAATAAGAATAGAAGAGAAGAGAATAGAATAGAAATAGAATAGAAATAGAATAGGAATTCTTTATTGGCCAAGTGTGATTGGACAGACAAGGAATTTGTCTTGGTGCAAATGCTCTCAGTGTACATAAAAGAAAAGAGACATCCATCAAGAGTCAAGAACCATCAGGTACAACACTTAATGATAGTCGTGGGGTACAATAAGAATAGAATAGAATAGAATAGAATAGAATAGAAATAGAATAGAAATAGAATAGGAATTCTTTATTGGCCAAGTGTGATTGGACAGACAAGGAATTTGTCTTGGTGCAAATGCTCTCAGTGTACATAAAAGAAAAGAGACATCCGTCAAGAGTCAAGAACCATCAGGTACAACACTTATTGATAGTCGTGGGGTACAATAAGAATAGAATAGAATAGAATAGAATAGAATAGAATAGAATAGAATAGAATAGAATAGAAATAGAATAGAAATAGAATAGGAATTCTTTATTGGCCAAGTGTGATTGGACAGACAAGGAATTTGTCTTGGTGCAAATGCTCTCAGTGTACATAAAAGAAAAGAGACATCTGTCAAGAGTCAAGAACCATCAGGTACAACACTTAATGATAGTCGTGGGGTACAATAAGAATAGAATAGAATAGAATAGAATAGAATAGAATAGAATAGAATAGAATAGAATAGAATAGAATAGAATAGAATAGAATAGAAATAGAATAGGAATTCTTTATTGGCCAAGTGTGATTGGACACACAAGGGAATTTGTCTTGGTGCAAATGCTCTCAGTGTACATAAAAGAAAAGAGACATCCGTCAAGAGTCAAGAACCATCAGGTACAACACTTAATGATAGTCGTGGGGTACAATAAGAATAGAATAGAATAGAATAGAATAGAAATAGAATAGAAATAGAATAGGAATTCTTTATTGGCCAAGTGTGATTGGACAGACAAGGAATTTGTCTTGGTGCAAATGCTCTCAGTGAACATAAAAGAAAAGAGACATCCGTCAAGAGTCAAGAACCATCAGGTACAACACTTAATGATAGTCGTGGGGTACAATAAGAATAGAATAGAATAGAATAGAATAGAATAGAATAGAATAGAATAGAAATAGAATAGAAATAGAATAGAAATAGAATAGGAATTCTTTATTGGCTAAGTGTGATTGGACACACAAGGGAATTTGTCTTGGTGCAAATGCTCTCAGTGTACATAAAAGAAAAGAGACATCCGTTAAGAGTCAAGAACCATCAGGTACAACACTTAATGATAGTCGTGGGGTACAATAAGAATAGAAGAGAAGAGAATAGAATAGAAATAGAATAGAAATAGAATAGGAATTCTTTATTGGCCAAGTGTGATTGGACAGACAAGGAATTTGTCTTGGTGCAAATGCTCTCAGTGTACATAAAAGAAAAGAGACATCCATCAAGAGTCAAGAACCATCAGGTACAACACTTAATGATAGTCGTGGGGTACAATAAGAATAGAATAGAATAGAATAGAATAGAATAGAAATAGAATAGAAATAGAATAGGAATTCTTTATTGGCCAAGTGTGATTGGACAGACAAGGAATTTGTCTTGGTGCAAATGCTCTCAGTGTACATAAAAGAAAAGAGACATCCGTCAAGAGTCAAGAACCATCAGGTACAATACTTATTGATAGTCGTGGGGTACAATAAGAATAGAATAGAATAGAATAGAATAGAAATAGAATAGAAATAGAATAGGAATTCTTTATTGGCCAAGTGTGATTGGACAGACAAGGAATTTGTCTTGGTGCAAATGCTCTCAGTGTACATAAAAGAAAAGAGACATCCATCAAGAGTCAAGAACCATCAGGTACAACACTTAATGATAGTCATAGGGTACAATAAGAATAGAATAGAATAGAATAGAATAGAATAGAATAGAATAGAAATAGAATAGAAATAGAATAGGAATTCTTTATTGGCCAAGTGTGATTCGACACACAAGGAATTTGTCTTGGTGTAAATGCCCTCAGTGAACATAAAAGAAAAGATACATTTGTCAAGAACCATCAGGTACAACACTTAATGATAGTTATAGGGTACAATAAGAATAGAATAGAATAGAATAGAATAGAATAGAATAGAATAGAATAGAATAGAATAGAATAGAATTCTTTATTGGCCAAGTATGATTGGACACACAAGGAATTTGTCTTGGTGCAAATGCTCTCAGTGAACATAAAAGAAAAGAGACATCCATCAAGAGTCAAGAACCATCAGGTACAACACTTAATGATAGTTGTAGGGTACAATAAGAATAGAATAGAATAGAATAGAATAGAATAGAATAGAATAGAATAGAATAGAATAGAATAGAATAGAATAGAATTCTTTATTGGCCAAGTGTGATTGCACACACAAGGAATTTGTCTTGGTGCAAATGCTCTCAGTGTACATAAAAGAAAAGAGACATCCATCAAGAGTCAAGAACCATCAGGTACAACACTTAATGATAGTCATAGGGTACAATAAGAATAGAATAGAATAGAATAGAAATAGAATTGAAATAGAATAGGAATTCTTTATTGGCCAAGTGTGATTGGACAGACAAGGAATTTGTCTTGGTGCAAATGCTCTCAGTGTACATAAAAGAAAAGAGACATCCGTCAAGAGTCAAGAACCATCAGGTACAACACTTAATGATAGTCGTAGGGTACAATAAGAATAGAATAGAATAGAATAGAATAGAATAGAATAGAAATAGAATAGAAATAGAATAGGAATTCTTTATTGGCCAAGTGTGATTGGACAGAGAAGGAATTTGTCTTGGTGCAAATGCTCTCAGTGTACATAAAAGAAAAGAGACATCCATCAAGAGTCAAGAACCATCAGGTAGAACACTTAATGATAGTCGTAGGGTACAATAAGAATAGAATAGAATAGAATAGAATAGAAATAGAATAGAAATAGAATAGGAATTCTTTATTGGCCAAGTGTGATTGGACAGACAAGGAATTTGTCTTGGTGCAAATGCTCTCAGTGTACATAAAAGAAAAGAGACATCCATCAAGAGTCAAGAACCATCAGGTACAACACTTAATGATAGTCGTAGGGTACAATAAGAATAGAATAGAATAGAATAGAATAGAATAGAAATAGAATAGGAATTCTTTATTGGCCAAGTGTGATTGGACAGACAAGGAATTTGTCTTGGTGCAAATGCTCTCAGTGTACATAAAAGAAAAGAGACATCCATCAAGAGTCAAGAACCATCAGGTACAACACTTAATGATAGTCGTGGGGTACAATAAGAATAGAATAGAATAGAATAGAATAGAATAGAATAGAATAGAATAGAATAGAATAGAATAGAATAGAAATAGAATAGAAATAGAATAGGAATTCTTTATTGGCCAAGTGTGATTGGACAGACAAGGAATTTGTCTTGGTGCAAATGCTCTCAGTGTACATAAAAGAAAAGAGACATCCGTCAAGAGTCAAGAACCATCAGGTACAACACTTAATGATAGTCGTGGGGTACAATAAGAATAGAATAGAATAGAAATAGAATAGAAATAGAATAGGAATTCTTTATTGGCCAAGTGTGATTGGACAGACAAGGAATTTGTCTTGGTGCAAATGCTCTCAGTGTATATAAAAGAAAAGAGACATCTGTCAAGAGTCAAGAACCATCAGGTACAACACTTAATGATAGTCGTGGGGTACAATAAGAATAGAATAGAATAGAATAGAATAGAATAGAATAGAATAGAATAGAATAGAATAGAATAGAATAGAATAGAATAGAAATAGAATAGGAATTCTTTATTGGCCAAGTGTGATTGGACACACAAGGGAATTTGTCTTGGTGCAAATGCTCTCAGTGTACATAAAAGAAAAGAGACATCCGTCAAGAGTCAAGAACCATCAGGTACAACACTTAATGATAGTCGTGGGGTACAATAAGAATAGAATAGAATAGAATAGAATAGAAATAGAATAGAAATAGAATAGGAATTCTTTATTGGCCAAGTGTGATTGGACAGACAAGGAATTTGTCTTGGTGCAAATGCTCTCAGTGAACATAAAAGAAAAGAGACATCCATCAAGAGTCAAGAACCATCAGGTACAACACTTAATGATAGTCGTGGGGTACAATAAGAATAGAATAGAATAGAATAGAATAGAATAGAATAGAATAGAAATAGAATAGAAATAGAATAGAAATAGAATAGAAATAGAATAGGAATTCTTTATTGGCTAAGTGTGATTGGACACACAAGGGAATTTGTCTTGGTGCAAATGCTCTCAGTGTACATAAAAGAAAAGAGACATCCGTTAAGAGTCAAGAACCATCAGGTACAACACTTAATGATAGTCGTGGGGTACAATAAGAATAGAAGAGAAGAGAATAGAATAGAAATAGAATAGAAATAGAATAGGAATTCTTTATTGGCCAAGTGTGATTGGACAGACAAGGAATTTGTCTTGGTGCAAATGCTCTCAGTGTACATAAAAGAAAAGAGACATCCATCAAGAGTCAAGAACCATCAGGTACAACACTTAATGATAGTCGTGGGGTACAATAAGAATAGAATAGAATAGAATAGAATAGAAATAGAATAGAAATAGAATAGGAATTCTTTATTGGCCAAGTGTGATTGGACAGCCAAGGAATTTGTCTTGGTGCAAATGCTCTCAGTGTACATAAAAGAAAAGGGACATCCGTCAAGAGTCAAGAACCATCAGGTACAACACTTATTGATAGTCGTGGGGTACAATAAGAATAGAATAGAATAGAATAGAATAGAATAGAAATAGAATAGAAATAGAATAGGAATTCTTTATTGGCCAAGTGTGATTGGACAGACAAGGAATTTGTCTTGGTGCAAATGCTCTCAGTGTACATAAAAGAAAAGAGACATCTGTCAAGAGTCAAGAACCATCAGGTACAACACTTAATGATAGTCGTGGGGTACAATAAGAATAGAATAGAATAGAATAGAATAGAATAGAATAGAATAGAATAGAATAGAATAGAATAGAAATAGAATAGGAATTCTTTATTGGCCAAGTGTGATTGGACACACAAGGGAATTTGTCTTGGTGCAAATGCTCTCAGTGTACATAAAAGAAAAGAGACATCCGTCAAGAGTCAAGAACCATCAGGTACAACACTTAATGATAGTCGTGGGGTACAATAAGAATAGAATAGAATAGAATAGAATAGAATAGAATAGAATAGAAATAGAATAGAAATAGAATAGGAATTCTTTATTGGCCAAGTGTGATTGGACAGACAAGGAATTTGTCTTGGTGCAAATGCTCTCAGTGAACATAAAAGAAAAGAGACATCCGTCAAGAGTCAAGAACCATCAGGTACAACACTTAATGATAGTCGTGGGGTACAATAAGAATAGAATAGAATAGAATAGAATAGAATAGAATAGAATAGAATAGAATAGAAATAGAATAGAAATAGAATAGAAATAGAATAGGAATTCTTTATTGGCTAAGTGTGATTGGACACACAAGGGAATTTGTCTTGGTGCAAATGCTCTCAGTGTACATAAAAGAAAAGAGACATCCGTTAAGAGTCAAGAACCATCAGGTACAACACTTAATGATAGTCGTGGGGTACAATAAGAATAGAATAGAAGAGAATAGAATAGAAATAGAATAGAAATAGAATAGGAATTCTTTATTGGCCAAGTGTGATTGGACAGACAAGGAATTTGTCTTGGTGCAAATGCTCTCAGTGTACATAAAAGAAAAGAGACATCCGTCAAGAGTCAAGAACCATCAGGTACAACACTTATTGATAGTCGTGGGGTACAATAAGAATAGAATAGAATAGAATAGAATAGAATAGAAATAGAATAGAAATAGAATAGGAATTCTTTATTGGCCAAGTGTGATTGGACAGACAAGGAATTTGTCTTGGTGCAAATGCTCTCAGTGTACATAAAAGAAAAGAGACATCTGTCAAGAGTCAAGAACCATCAGGTACAACACTTAATGATAGTCGTGGGGTACAATAAGAATAGAATAGAATAGAATAGAATAGAATAGAATAGAATAGAATAGAATAGAATAGAAATAGAATAGAAATAGAATAGGAATTCTTTATTGGCCAAGTGTGATTGGACACACAAGGGAATTTGTCTTGGTGCAAATGCTCTCAGTGTACATAAAAGAAAAGAGACATCCGTCAAGAGTCAAGAACCATCAGGTACAACACTTAATGATAGTCGTGGGGTACAATAAGAATAGAATAGAATAGAATAGAATAGAAATAGAATAGAAATAGAATAGGAATTCTTTATTGGCCAAGTGTGATTGGACAGACAAGGAATTTGTCTTGGTGCAAATGCTCTCAGTGTACATAAAAGAAAAGAGACATCCGTCAAGAGTCAAGAACCATCAGGTACAACACTTAATGATAGTCGTGGGGTACAATAAGAATAGAATAGAATAGAATAGAATAGAATAGAATAGAATAGAATAGAATAGAATAGAATAGAATAGAATAGAATAGAATAGAATAGAATAGAAATAGAATAGAAATAGAATAGGAATTCTTTATTGGCCAAGTGTGATTGGACAGACAAGGAATTTGTCTTGGTGCAAATGCTCTCAGTGAACATAAAAGAAAAGAGACATCCGTCAAGAGTCAAGAACCATCAGGTACAACACTTAATGATAGTCGTGGGGTACAATAAGAATAGAATAGAATAGAATAGAATAGAATAGAATAGAATAGAATAGAATAGAATAGAATAGAATAGAAATAGAATAGGAATTCTTTATTGGCCAAGTGTGATTGGACACACAAGGGAATTTGTCTTGGTGCAAATGCTCTCAGTGTACATAAAAGAAAAGAGACATCCGTCAAGAGTCAAGAACCATCAGGTACAACACTTAATGATAGTCGTGGGGTACAATAAGAATAGAAGAGAATAGAATAGAAATAGAATAGAAATAGAATAGGAATTCTTTATTGGCCAAGTGTGATTGGACAGACAAGGAATTTGTCTTGGTGCAAATGCTCTCAGTGTACATAAAAGAAAAGAGACATCCGTCAAGAGTCAAGGACCATCAGGTACAACACTTAATGATAGTCGTAGGGTACAATAAGCAGGGGAGGCATGATAGCAGCATCGCAGTATTTGAGGGGCTGCCCCAAAGAAGAGGGGAGTCAATCTATTTTCCAAAGCACCCGAGGACGAGACAAGAAACAATGGATGGAAACTAATCAAGGAGAGAAGCAACCTGGGATTGAGGAGAAACTTCCTAAAAGTGAGAACAATTAACCAGGGGAACGACTCGCCACCAGATGTTGTGGGTGCTTCATCCCTGGAGGTTTTTAAGAAGAGACTGGACTGTCACTTGTCTGAAATGGTTTAGGGTTTCCTGCTTGAGCAGGGGGTCAGACTAGAGGATCTCCAAGGTCTCTTCCTGCTCTATTCTGATTGATTGGATTGATTGTGCTGGCCGAGATCACACCTAATATGCTGACTGCCTTCACACCATATTCTAAACTCTTTGGCTGGATTAATTAGTTGACTGAATTGGCACACAATAATACAGTGAATCATGAATAACTAAACAGGCTGGACAGAGCCCCAACTCCTGAGAGGTGGTCTTCAACATATGACCACAAATAAGACCCAATTTCGGTTGCTAAATGAGACAATTGTGAGGTGGATCTTGTCCCATTTCACCACCTTTCTCATCACAGTCATTAAGTGAATCACTGCACTTGTTAAGTTAGTGATCCAGTTCAAAGGTGGCATTCAGCAGGTTCTGACCAGTTCTGGAGAACCGGTAGCAGAAATTTTGAGTAGTTCGGAGAACCGGCACAAATATCACCTCTGACTGGAGATTTTATAGTCTCCTTCCCCTGCCACGCCCACCAAGCCACACCCACAGAACCGGTAGTAAAAAAAATTGAATACCACCTCTGATCCAGTTGTTAAGTGAAACTGGATTGCCCATTGATTTTTCCTGGTCAGAAGGTCACAAAAGGGGATCCCATGACTCCTGGACACTGCAAATGTCATAAATAGGAGTCAGTTGCCAAGCATCTCCATTTTGATTGTGTGACCATACTGCAACGGTCGTAAGTGTGAAAAATGGTTATAGTGGTCACTTTTTTTCAGTGCTGTTGTCACTTTGAATGGTCGCTAAATGGACATTTGTAAGTTGAGGAGTATCTGTACACTGCAGAGATGACAATATTGTACAGTATATCCAACAGAGGGAAGAGGTGTTGGCAGTGTAGGGTTCAAAAAATCAAGCTGTTGACCATGATGGTGCCAGTAAAGCCTCCTGCTATGCAACATGTATAACAGATTAAAAGAAGGAACCCTTGTAGGTCATCTAGTCCAACCCCCCGCCCAAGCCGCAGACCCTACACCATTCCTGACAGAGGGCAGTCCAATCTCTTCTTGAAAGCCTCCAGTGATGAAGCTCCCACAACATCTGAAGGCAACTTCTGTTCCATCGGTTGATTGTTCTCATTGTCGGAAAGTTTCTCCTTATTTCCAGGTTGAATCTCTGCTTGTTCAGTTTCCATCCATTGTTCCTTGTCTGGCCTTCAGGAGCTTTAGAAAATAGCTTGACCCCTTCCTCTCTTGTGGCAGCCCCTCAAATATTGGAAGACCACTATCATATCTCCCCTGGTCTTTCTCTTCACTACACAAGCCATGCCCAGTTCTTGCAACCATTCTTCATAAGTTTGAGCCTCCAGGCCCCTCAACATCCTGGTTGGTCTTCTCTGCCCTCTTTCTAGAGTGTCAACCTCTTTTTTTTATAAAACACAGATGGAACTTCAATCACATCATCATAGACACCATCTTGAGTTTTTTTTTTTTATTATTCTATCCACTCTCACCCCATTTTTAAGTACAATGCACAACTACAGTTGAGAAAGACAAGCCTCCACCTGCCACCCAGCATCTATTTCAGAATACAGAATAACAGAATTGGAAGGGACCTTAGAGGTCATCTAGTCCAACCCCCTGCTCAAGCAGGAGACCCTAAAGCATTTCAGATAAATGGCTATCCAGTCTTTTCTTAGTGAGTGATGAAATGCCCACAACTTCTGGAGGCAAGCTGTTCCACTGGTTAATAGTTTCTCACTGTTAGGACATTTCTCCTTAGTCAAGGTAACAGAAAATCAGAGTTGGAAGGGACCTTATAGGTCATCTAATCCAACCCCCCCCACCCCACCCAAGCGGGAGACCCTATACCAATTCTGACAAAGGGCAGTCCAATCTCTTATTGAAGGTCTCAAGTGATGGCACTCTCACCAGTTCTAGGTGGTTCTCTCCTTGACTAGTTTCCACCCATCTAGGATGGAAACCAAGACAAAATCTCCCTTTGAGTTAGAGATTAAGATAGTCCAGGTGATAAAACTGTCTGCCGGGGAGTCAAATAAATCAAAATGGCGGCTGTGAGGGAGTAACCCCCCCCTTTTTTTAACATGTGTTACATTTAAAAAAAAAAAAACCATCCTTATTGGGAAGATACTCCAAACATTGTAATAGTAACAAATGTCCACCAGGGGCTGCTGTGGTCCAAACTTTTAACATTCCCTCTCTAGAGAATTTTGCCTTTGGTGGATGTTTATTCAGAGTTATTGTAAATTTGAGCTAGCTTAGAAGTTACTAACCAAATGAAACTGATGGTGAGAAAAGAGAAGCAGGGTTGAGCAACCAGATACAGGGTTGCAGGTTGATTGACTAGGAACAGAGAACATGGAAGATATAGAACGCCCATAAAGGATGTGTTCATCTGTAAGTAGCCCTTCTGTAGCTGGTGAGAGTTCTAGTCCTGCCCAGGGGTGGGATGCTACTGGTTCTCCCTGCCTCTATAGAATTAGCAGTAGACACCAAACTGGTTCTGTGTCTGCTGCTGTTTGGCCCACCTGCCCTCCTGGGCTTTTACCTGTCCTTTATTTCCTGCTTTTTCAACCTCAGCTGCTTTGCACAGCTGAGGTTCAACACCAGTTGAATCCCACTCCTGGTCCTGCCCTAGGCATGAAAACTGGCTGGATGATTTTGGGCCAATCACCAGGACACTGTGAGTTCAAAGCTAATTGGGTGATTTTGGGCCAATCACTAGGTGATAGTGAGTTCTAGTCCCACCTTAGGCATGAAAGCTGGCTGGGTGACTTTGGGCCAATCACCGGGTGACAGTGAGTTGTAGTCCTGCCTTAGACCCAAAAGCTAATTGGGTGGTTTTGGGCCAATCACAAGGAGACAATGAGTTCTAGTCCTGCCTTAGGCATGAAGACTAATTGGTGACTGGCCCAAACACGGTGAATTCTAGTTCTGCTTTAGGAATGAAAGCTGGCCAGTCTCATTGATTTTGGACCAGTCTCTATTATCCCACCCACATCACAGGGTGTTGTGGAGAAAATAGGAGGATGGTGTGTGGGATAATGTTCACTGGGGTTTTTTGTATTAAAAAAATACAAATAAGTAAAAATAAAAATAAATAACTGATGATTATAGCTGAAAGGAATTTCTGTCCTTCATGGTTTTCAAGGTATTTGATTGCTGCAACGTCTCTTTTGCCATTTGCTAAAGGGTTTATATTTAATGCACAAGGCATTAAATGAGGTGTAAGGATTTTGCTTCTTCTGGCAAAGCAGCCTGCTGTTGTTTGACTTGAAATTAAATAACCCTGATGGAAAGGGGCAAAAAAAAAATATTGTTCACTCTTCTCCTCCCCTTCTGACCTGTAGGACAAGGAGGTGTTAATTTAAATGCAAGTGTCAACCTTAATAAGAATTAATCTTGTGGAACAGAGCCTCTCTCTGACATTTGCCAGGTGTCACAGAAAAGCTGTGAAGAAAAGATCAAAGAAGGCT
Organism: Hydrophis major; assembly: GCA_033807585.1. Classification (NCBI taxonomy): domain Eukaryota; kingdom Metazoa; phylum Chordata; class Lepidosauria; order Squamata; family Elapidae; genus Hydrophis; species Hydrophis major. The sequence continues at coordinate 258,389,281 of CM066330.1, forward strand.
TTTCTTCTTTTCAGCACCCTAATTTATCTCCTGTTTAAAAAAAATTAAAAAAGGCTTGGGGGAAAAATCCCCCCACTGACAAACTGCTGGTAAATCAGCATGCAGGATTTTGCAAAATGTTTCTGGTCTTTCTGAAATGTCTGAGGAGGGATCTATGGAAACCAGATTTATCAGGAAATGAGAGGGGATGTGGCTATGGCCCCAGGATTAGAGGAGGTCATATAGCAGATGCTTTTCCACATCTTCTATTTTAGAGTGCACATTCACAAGACCCAAATGATTCCTAAGGCTCATTTCTCCCTTCCACTCCTCCCTCTCCTTCCTCCCTTCTTCCCTTCCTCCCTCCCCTCCCCATGACCTCCCTTCCTTCCACTCCTCCCTTCCCTCCCTCCCTCCTTCTTCCCTTGATTTTCCTTCCTTCCATTCCTCCCTCTCCTTCCTTCCTTCTTCCTTTCCTCCCTTGCTCCCTCCCTCCTTCTTCCCATGATTTTCCTTCCTTCCATTTCTCCCTCTCCTTCCTTCCCTCCTTCCCTCCCTTCCCTCCCCATGATCTTCCTTCCTCCCACTCTTGTCCCCTTCCTTCCTTCCTTCCTCCCTTCCTTCCCTCCCTCCCTCCTTCTTCCCATGATCTCCCTTCCTTCCACTCCTCCCTCCCTTCCCTCCCTCCCTCCTTCTTCCCATGATTTTCCTTCCTTCCATTCTTCCCTCTCCTCCCTTCCCTCCTTCTTCCCTCTCCATGATCTTCTTTCCTTCCATTCCTCTGTCTCCTTCCTTCCCTCCCTCCCTCCTTCCTTCCTTCCTTCCTTCCTTCCTTCCTTCCTTCCTTCCTTCCTTCCTTCTAACTGCCTATCTATCAAATCTTATTGAAAGCCACAGACTTGCCACACTGATCTACTAGGTTTCTGTTGTGTTATTTCTGATCCCGGATTATTCTACAGTCTGATGTAGTGGAAGATTAAGGACCTCAGGCTAGCCCCACAGTCCTTAAGTCCCCATATCTTCTCTTTCATCCCCTCTGGACTTATTTTAATCTATCAAGATCCTCCAGATCCTTCCAGAAGCATGATGCCAAGAATCAGAAAGAAGCACTCCAGGTGTTAACTCCCCAGCAGTACCCAATAAAGAGGAATTTTCATCAGCCAATGAAGCACCAAGTCTCTTCAGATTCCAGGAGCTCAACTCACTTTGCTGACATGGTTAATTTGGCTTCTGTGGGCTGTAGGAGCTGGTCCAGCTGGTGACAAGGTGATATTTTTGGACTGCCAGTGAACATTTCCACCTTTCATCCACCTCCTTTTAATGAATTTCAAAGGTTTTCCCAGATTCAAAATAGATGTGTTAAGCCAGGATTGAATGAAAAGGAAGACCTCTATAGCAGGGGTCTTCAACCGTGACAACTTTAAGACTTGTGGACTTCAACTCCCATAATTCCTCAGTCAGTGAAGCAGACTGAGTTTGTATCAGGGAGGGAGATGAATGGAAAACAGCATTCCTAGGGAGCTTCCAATTGAAGGGAATGCCATTTGGACTGCAGGATCCCCAAGTGGTGTTTATGCAGTTCATAAACGAGGTTCTGCACAAGTATCTCTATAAGAGGGTCCTTGTCTTCCTGAACGACATCCTTATGACCACTTCCCTCTAGTCCACCAGGTACTGGAAAGTTTTGGCAAACTTTTGAAGTACAAATCTGTATGTCAAACTGACAACATGCTAATTTCACCATGAACGGCTAGACTACCTAGGCTACCAATTGTCAAATGAGGTCATAGAGATGGACCCAGCCAAAGTACAAGCCATCCTAGGCTGGCAGTGTTGCGGTTCTCTGGCAGCCTGTGCAGACGGGAGCAGAATTGGACAGTGGGGAAGAAGGGGGACCAGTCTGGGAGTCTGGGGAGGACTCAGATGAAGGTACTGCATCCAAAGCAGAATGGGGCCAGGAACATCTGGGAGTGGGGTGCTGACTCCGGAGCCTCCAGAGTTTGGCAGCAGCAAGGCAGAGGAACAAGGGGAGTCTGTTTCCAGTGTGAGTGTGCTCAGAGCTGCTAGAAGGCAAGAGCAGCTGAAACAAAAGGGGCAACTTGGGAGTAAATCTGGGAGGTGATTGCCTCTCCCATAGGTATAAAGGACAGGCAAAGATGATGAAACCTTTGCAGGAAGCATAGTCATTCATTTGGTTCATATTCATTCTTGAAGCTCTTTGTACTTTGGTTGGTTTTTTTTTTTTTTTTTTGTTAATTCATTTGACACTTCTGTTATTGGAGCATTTCACAGAAAAGAAAGGTGAGTGCTTATCTCAAGGGACTGTTTGAGATTCATTACCAGCTGGGAATGAAAACAGTTCCCAGTGTTGCAATAAAATAAGATTTGTTTTTAAAATAAGTGTGTGCATAATTACAGTCTAGGAAGCCTTGGTCAGAACAGGCAGCACCCTCACACCAGCAGACAACTACAACATTTCCTAAGATTCGCAAACTTTTACAGGCAATTCAACCCTGAGAATTGCCAAACCCATGACAGACCTCCTCAAGACGGGAGGCCCAGAGGTGAAGCTCTGCCCAGGACAACCCCTGCAGTGGAATCTAACCTGCCAAAAGGCATTCAAAACACTAAAATGACTTTTAGTGCAAAGGAACTGGTGCTGAAGCATCCGGACCCCAAACAACCCTTTGTCATCCAAGCAGACGTCAGTGATGTTGCAGTGGGAGCAGTGCTACTCCATTGAAATAGCCAAGAAAAGTTACAGCCCTGCATCTTACAGTGAAGCTGACTTAAGAACTCTGGGAATTGAAGTTCACAATTCTTAGTTGCCATGGCTGGAGACCCCTGCTCTAAAGGGGTAACAAGGAAAATCATTGTTGGGTCTCTTGGTTAGCAAACATCTAGAGAAGATTGGTGCAGTGGTTAAGGTGCTGGCCTAGAAACCAGGAGACTGTGAGTTCTAGTCCCACCATAGGGATGAAAGCAAGCTGGGTGACTTTGGGCCAATCACCAGAAGACTGTGAGTTCTGGTCCCACTGTAGGGATGAAAGCTGGCTGGGTGACTTTGGGCCAATCACCAGGGGACTGAGTTCTAGTCCCACCATAGGGATGAAAGCTGGCTGAGTGACTTTGGGCCAATCACCAGGAGATGGCGAGTTTCTAGTCCTACCTTAGGCATCAAAGCCATTTAGGTGACTTTGTACCAGTCATTGGAAGACTCAGATAATCCTAGACTTAACAATAGTTCTCTTAGTGATTGTTCAAAGTTACAGTGACATTGGAAAAAGTGACTTATTGCTGTTTTTCACATAACTGTTGCAGAAATGGCGCAGGGACTCCTGCTTGGCCGGGGGGTTGGACTAGATGACCTGCAAGGTCCTTTCCAACTCTGTTAAACTCTAATCTATTCTAAGATTCCCAGGTCATGTGATCAAAATTCAGACACTTGGAAACTAACTCATATTTATGATGGTTGCAGGGTCCTCGGGTCACGTGATCACCTTTTACAATCTTCTGACCATGAAGTCAACGGGGAAGCCAGATTCTTAACTGTGTTACAAATTTAAGAATTGCAGTGATTCACTTAACAACAGTGGCAAGAAAGGACATAAAATGGGGCACAACTCACTCAACAATTGTCTTGCTTAGCAACATACATTTTAAGCTCAGTTATGGTCATAAACCAAGGATGCTGGAGGAAATAGAACCCGGTTCTGGGAAGGCTAGTATATAGCCATCAATTCTCCCATGTTCTACTTTGCAGCATTGCCAAAACTTAGATGGGGCGGTGAGAGCTGTTCTTCAGAAATTGTCACGCTCTCTTTCTGCATAAGCAAGTCACACTGCAAATGCAAAACCTCTTCCCTGCTGCATGCCATCATCCCTTGTGATATAACACAATGGACAGCCATCACAGCAATCCAATTCCCAATGCCTAGCTATTGTTATGCAGGACAAGGCAGTGGCAGGCTCTCCAATCCCAAGAAAGGACACCGAAGAATGAATTAAAGTGACAGGAAAGGAGATTTGGGCTGCATGTAAAGCAACATTTCTGCCCATAGGAGGAGTTCCGACATTGAAACCGGTGAGCAGAGAAGAGTTGGGATGCTGTTCCCGAGATGGGTCTAAGCACAAGCCATCTTTCCTGGATTAATAGGCAGATGCCTATGGATAGATAGTTGGTTAATTAATCAATCATAGTTAGACATTTGATTGATAGACAGATATAGCTGACTGATATAGAAGGATGGCAGATACACAAAGGAGAGAGAGAGAGAGAGGTATGAGAGAGAGATAATATGGATAAATAAATGATAGATTGTGTGTTTGTGTATATATAGATAATTGATAGATATACTCTCTGTGTATGTATATGTGTATGTATGTAAGAGTGTGTGTGTGTGTGTGTGTGTGTGTGTGTGATGACCCTGTTGGAATCTGATTCTGAGGGAGAGGTGGAACAGCTGACAGGTAGTGGGAGTGTGGCTCTGGTGGCTCTGGAGGAAACTGGAGAAGGGCTCAGTCCGCCTGGGCATTTAGCCTGTTAAGTTTGGAGCATGGGTGAGAAAGAATGGAGACAAGCCGGTGAAATGGTGAACTTCAACTCTTTATTTACATGGTGTGACAGCTCAAACTGGACGGCTGCTATAGCCTTCCTTACATAGGCAACCCAATAACTATTTCAACCAATAACAATCCAGGAGCGCTAGCTCCATTAACCAATGCGAATGGCCTGTTAATGGCCAATCAGATTCTCCTGAACGGACCAATCCGATCCTGCCATTAACAGCCAATCAGAAGTGCAGGGCCAGAACCCTGCACTTGACTTCAAGCTCAAGATAACTTTATTTAACATTTATTCATTCACAACACCCCTTCCCCCTGGCTTCTGTTTACGGGGCGCGGTCACATAATCCTTGAGGTAGGACGGTTGTTTTATTAGTCTTTTTGATTTTCGCTGTGCGTCTTGCATTTGGCTGTACTCTTGCTGAGGTAGATCGTTGTTTGGCGAAAGGGGTGCCTCTGGTTCAGAGTTCGCGTTTCCGTTGTCACCAATATCTTCGGCAACTCCCTGAGGTGAACTTTCTCCCATCCCTGGTTCCAGTTCCCCTGTCTCCATTCCACTATCATTCCCTTCAAAGGGATTTTCCTCTAGTTGAAATTCGTCTTCCTCTGTATCTCCCCCTCCCTCAGTTTGGTCATAAGGGAGTTTGGAATTGCCTGACTGGAGCCGTGATCATAATTGATCAATATGGCGCTTCCAAAGTCTATCGTCAGGGCAATTTACAAGGTAGGATCTTGGGCCAGTTACACGGATTACCATCACTTCTACCCACAGCGGATCGCCCGATAGGTTTTTAGTGTACACCAAATCGCCTACCTGGAAGGTATGGCAACGGCCGCTGGATCTGAGTGGTTTTTCTGGTTTGTAAGCTGGGTGTAACCGGTCGAGGTGGGAGCGGAGCTTCCGTCCCATTAGCAGCTCGGTGGGAGTTTTGTTGGTGACGCTGTGAGGTGTGATGTGCTGTAGAAAAAGGATTCGGTTGATTTTCTCGTCAATGTTGTCGTAGTCTATTTTTTGTAGCGTTTTCTTGATGAATTGGACCATGCGCTCAACCCTACCGTTGGCCGCAGGGTGCGCAGGCGAAGTGAGCGCATGTTGGATACTGCAGTCAGCCAGGTACTGCTCAAAGGACAGCGCGGTAAATTGGGGCCCGTTGTCGGATACCAGAACGTCTGGTAATCTGTGGGTTGCAAACAGTCTTTCCAGTCTCTTGATGACTGCTTCTGTGGTCGTGTTCCTCATACGGTGGATCTCGAGCCAATTCGAGTAGGCGTCGATGGTTAACAAGAAGGTGTGGCCTTTGGTCGGCCCAGCAAAGTCCAGGTGAATACGGGACCAGGGTCCCCGTGGTGTCTCCCATTCAGTTGGGATTGCCTTTGGTGGAGCGTTGCTTACTTCTTGGCATCTATGACAAGCTTTGATCCAAGTCTCGATTTGCTTGTCGATGCCTGGCCACCATGCGTAGCTTCATGCGAGGGCTTTCATGTGCACGATGCCGGGGTGGCCATTGTGCAAGGTTCTCAGTACTGTTTGTTGGAGTCGCTCTGGGATAAAGACTCTATCACCCCAGATGATACAGCCCTTTTGAGAAAACAACTCTGTTTGTCAACTTTTGAATGGTGTGAAGTTGTCTGGTATTTGGTCCAATGGCCATCCGCGTTCCACCCAACTGAGGACTCGCGCTAAAGTGGGGTCACGTCTTGTTTCTCTAGCGATATCACGGTGTGTGAAGTGTGTTAAGCCTGTGTTCCCGAACCAGGGTTAAGGAGACAAGCTAAACAGAATGTGCAGCATTAGTCAGATAGGCACACAGATAAATGAGTGATATAAGTTTGTATGTTTGTTAACATACAGAAAAATAACAGATATGCTTGTACTATCAAAATATAGTTTATTCCATTTAGAGTTTATAGCATAGTCAAAATAACAGTCCATTAGTCATGTATCTTTTAGTCAGTCCATTCAGGGATATTCAATTAGCAAAGTCCGTGTAGAATATCCAATGTCAGTTCACTTACAATAAATCAATAGTCCTTTCTCTCTCCCGTTCGAGTAAGGAAAAATGCTGTCTTCATCCAGTAATTAGGGATCATCAAGTCAGAGAGAGCAAGCTGACGTTCCTTGCTTCTTTTATGGTGCTTTTTACAACCACTCCCTTAATTACATTCCTATATTTAAAGTTGCAGACACTTTAACTTATAAACCATGATCACATATTTATTATTTTACCTAAACCAGTTAGGGTAAACAATGTTATCCCTAACATTGTGTCTCGATCTGCAACGTGGTTACTGTAGGCGCGGGGTCGTTGAGAATCTCTGGAAGTGGTGCTCGGCTCAATGTGTCGGCGTGGGGAATGGCTTTCCCCGGGCGGTATTGCAGCTGATAATTATAAGCAGCCAAGAATTCTGACCAGCGAGTCATCCTGGGAGATAATATATATGGAGTCAGTTTATCTCCGGCTATTATCCCCAGCAACGGTTTGTGGTCTGTCACGATAGTAAAAGCCCGGCCATACACATAGTGAAATCTTTTAACGGCAGACACAATCGCAAGGGCTTCTTTATCGATCTGGGTATAATTTCACTCAGTTTTTGAAAGCGTCTTTGAAAAATAGGCAACAGGGGCTTCACCACCATTAGGCAATATGAGGCTCAAAATAGCGCCCACTCCGAAAGGCGATACATCGCACGTGATATTTAACGGCAAGGTCTCATTGTACTGCATGAGTACAGCGTCAGAAGTCAGTAATTTTTTCACATTACGGAACGCCTGCTCTTCTCTATGACCCCATATCCAAATTGCTTTTTTGTCCAGTAAACGATGTGAAGGTTCAGCGACAGTTGCTTTGTGCGGCAGAAATACGTTATAAAAGTTGATAAGGCCTAGAAATGCCTGGAGGTCAGCCTTATTCCGGGGTCTGGGAGCGTTTTTTATTGCTTTCAATTTACTGTCGGTAGGGTGAATACCCTGACTGTCAATTAAATACCCTAAAAATTCGACATGATCTGTACACAGTTTACACTTATTCTTTTTCACTTTAAGACCTGCGTCTTTGAATTTCTGTAGAACTAATTTTAAGCGATCCCATAAGATTTTTGTAGTAGGTGCAGCAATTAACACATCGTCAAAGTAGGGGACTACGCCTTTAATCCCTTGTAGTAGCCTTTCCATAAGGCTCTGAAAAATCCCCAGGGCTACACTGACTCCGAACTGGAGCCGGGTACATTTAAAGGCACCTCGGTGCGTCACAATCGTCTGTGCCTGTGCCGTTTTTTCATCAACTGGTAGATGCTGATATGCCTGAGCTAAGTCTAGTTTAGTGAAGACTTTTCCACCCCCCAGGGAATGGAGGAGGTGCTGCACCACCAGCACCGGATATGCGTTTTGCTGTAAGGCGTGGTTCAGGGTGGCCTGGTAGTCCCCACAAATTCTAATCGAACCATCCGGCTTAATTGGTGTCACGACTGGGGTCTCCCAGGGAGAGTGATCAGTTGGCTCTAGCACTCCCTGGGCTATTAACTTATCAAGCTGTTCGTCGATTTTTGGCTTTAAGGCAAATAGAACTCGACGGGGCTTAAGGCGGATGGGAACTATTTTTGGATTAAGGCTGAACAATATCGGGGTCCCCTTGTACTCGCCTAGTTTTTCTGTGAAGACGTCCCTGAATTCATGGAGGAGGTCCTCCTCCCAGTCACTGCCGCTGACTCGGTGTATGCCTGCCACTTCAATGCCGAGTGGCGCAAACCATTGGAGGCCTAGCAGGCTAGGCCAATCTTTGTCAATCACAGTCAGAGGTAAGTACGCCATGCGGTTCTTGAATGAGACCCGGACTTGGCTGGATCCAAAGACTGGAATCCGATTCCCTTGATAGTCTTTAAGGATAAGTCTTTGGGAACGGAGGTCTTGGCACCGGATAGTAGGGATGAGTTGCTTGAGGTTCCTCCAGGAAACCATCGAGAGAGATGATCCCGAGTCGACTTCCATTTGGCAAGGCTGATTTTCGATGGCCACTGTAATTCGGATTTTCTTGGCATCCAAGGAAGAGGCATGACTGATAGTGATAGTCTGGTGAGCTTCTTCTCGCTTCGTGAGGTGATTCAAGGTTCGGTTTCTGTAGGAGTGGTTTACTGGTTCTCGCCTTACAGGACGGTTTCCTGTCGATTGGCGATAGTTAGCCCCCTTTGAGGCCTGGCCGGGTCCTTGGAAGCTTCAGCAGACCCGTCCAATGTGGCCTCTCTTCCCACACTCATGGCAGAGCGCGTCATGGAATTTGCATTCGGACCTGGAATGATTGGCCCCACAGCCAGCGCATGGGTGCAGGGACTTCGGGTACTGGTCCCAATCGGACCGCAATCGATGGACCTCTTCTTTGTTGCTGTCTAACGACGAAGAGAGGTCCTCGTGGTGGGTCGTCAGAAGCTGTCCTTCTGACTTGGGTGAAATTTTGCCGGTCGGTTGGTGTATTGGAGCCGGTTTCAATGTAGTTGGGCAGCTGACTTCCTGGTTGCTTCCGCTGCAGTAGCATCAGCGATGGCATCGGCAAGGCTGATGTCACCTTTCGCCATCAGCTTACTCTGTACGTTTAGTGCATCTAGTCCCAGAACTATTCGATCTCTCAAAGCCTCTTCCAGGTCAGCGAACCCGCAGAGGCCTCCCAGGTTTCGGAGGTCTGCGACAAAATTGGCAACGCTCTCTCCTTTCCGCTGGTTTCTTTGGTAGAATTCGTGCTGCCTTACAAGCATTGGTACAGTCGGTGCATCGTAGGGGTTCGAGGATGTCCCAGTACATAGTCTTCACTTCAGCCGGTTTTGCCAGGGCCTTGGCCATCTTGAATATGGTTGGCCCGCAATGCATTAGGAATACCACCCATTTCTTCCCAGTTGTGGCATCCTTCAAATTGTTATTTTCCAAGAACATTTGGAAACGATCCATGTAGGACTCCCAGTCCTCTTGCGCTGGGTCGAATGGAGCGGGTGGTATGATGCCGCCGGACATGGTTCCGCCGTTGTGCGTTGTCAGTCACATGCTCGGTTATTTTCTTCTTTGTTCAGTCAGCTCTGATGTCTCCATATCCCATCTTCGTTGCCAGTGTTAAGTTTGGAGCATGGGCGAGAAAGAATGGAGACAAGCCGGTGAAATGGTGAACTTCAACTCTTTATTTACATGGTGTGACAGCTCAAACTGGACGGCTGCTATAGCTTTCCTTATATAGGCAACCCAATAACTATTTCAACCAATAACAATCCAGGAGCGCTAGCTCCATTAACCAATGCGAATGGCCCGTTAATGGCCAATCAGATTCTCCTGAACGGACCAATCCAATCCTGCCATTAACAGCCAATCAGAAGTGCAGGGCCAGAACCCTGCACTTGACTTCAAGCTCAAGATAACTTTATTTAACACAGCCCACCCCATCTTCATCCTAGGGCACACAGGGAGGAACAGATAAGGGATCAATGTGGGTTATGGGGGAATTTCTCTTTCTCTTTCTCTCTCTCTCTCAGGATAGATAGATAGATAGATAGATAGATAGATAGATAGATAGATAGAGACAGATAGATAGATAGATAGATGGATGTGATTCAGCTGGTTCGCACTGGTTCATTAGAACAGGTAGCTAACTTTTTTGTTTATTTTGACAAATTGGCTGAAGCCTCGTCTCTCCCCTCCCAGCCTCTCCTCACCTGGTAGCTCGTCTCTCCCTGCAGCCACTCACCCAAGCTTACTAGAGTCGCTTTGCGCCATTATGTCAATTGAAGGGAGGGGAGCAAGGGCAGGGAGGCTCACTCACTCCCTTTCTCTGTGCATGTGGCTGCGAGAAAAGAAGAGAATAACAGAGTTGGAAGAGACCTTGGAGGTCATCTAATCCAAGCCCCTGCTTAGGCAGGAAATGGTTGTCCAATCTCTTGTTAAAAACTCCCAGTGTTGGAGAATTCACAAGTTCTGGAGGCAAATTGTCCAACTGGTTAATTGTTCCCACTGGTTTAATTAATATAAAGAGAGAGATGAGAGAGAGAGTGTGTGTGTGAGAGAGAGAGTTGAAAGATGATAGAAAAATGATAGATAGTAGAGATAGAAAGAGATAAATTTTATATTTATATATGTTTATATTTATATTTTAGACATATTGATAGATAGATAGACAGATGGATGGACAGACAGAGATAATAGAGAGACAGAGATGATACGTAGGAAGAGAGGTAAGCAGCCTCCTTTTACCAATTTCCTCCATCTCTTGATGCAGTTGAAAAAGAAAATTTAAATGCAAATTTAAATTTATTTTAAATTTAAAATGAATTTAAATGCAGTTTAAAAAACCAGAATTCAAAGTGTGATGCTACAAGGCTCTAAAATGCCTCCTGTCAATCTCACGAAAGATTGTCCAGGAAATTAATCCACACTGCTTTCCCCCAGATGCCTGAGTGAATTTTCCATTCTCTGGGGCTCTCTCTTTAATCCTGTCATGAAGATCATTCGCAATCTGCTTGGCCCTTTTACAAAGCAGTTCCCTTTGAACTTGGGGAAACAAGAGAAAGGCCAAATTGTTAGACAAATCTTCTCGCTTTAATTCCCCCAAGAGGGGAGGGTGGATGTGAGCTTTTCATATAAAGATGAACAACCTGCCAATCTGGAGCTTGCAAAGTGCCTGAAAGTGAAATGAAATAAATGGAGAGAAACGAACCGTGAAAAGAAACGAAAATCCAGCTGCTTTGATTCTCTGGGCCATTATGATAAAGCATTTCCTTTTCCTTTTTGAAAGATCTCTTTGCGAGTAAGAACAGTAGAATTTTTTTAAAAAGTGTGCCAAATTTAATTAAATGTACATCTACAGGCAAGTCCTTGACTTGTGACCACAAATGAGGCTGGCAAATTTCCATTGCTGAGCAAGACAGTTGTTCAGCGAGGTTCGTCCCTTTTTGTGACTTTTCTTGCCATAGTTATTAAGTGAATCGCCACATTTGTTAAGTGACTAACATGGTTATTGAGTCTGACTTTGCTTGTCAGAAGGTTGCAAAAGGGGATCACGTGACCCAGGGATGCTGCAACCATCATAACTATGAGTCAAAGCACCTGAATTTTTCAAAGAGCACCTGTATAAACATCCTCCAGTACTCTTCCCTCTATCTTATCATTTCCAGTAGCCTTGAGAAAAGTTTTTCAAACAAAAGTTTTTCAACTTCAAACAGAATATTTCCAAGCCTCTAGTTGGCAGTGTTACAAAGTTTTTACAATCTACTCCCCCTTCTTCCCCCCAGAGAAAAGCCTAAAAAGAGAAAAAAAAAATATGTATGTATATTTATATATATTTAAAAAAGTTATTAAAGGGGGCCTCTATTTTTAAAAATACAGTCAGAAAAGCAAAGAGAAAACCAATAAATATAAAAATATAAAAGAAAAAAGCCAGTCTGGTTAACTATATCACAATAGAAATTCAGTAAAGAAAAAAAAAGTAAAAATAAAAAGCCAAGCCTCACTTTGACGTCACTAAAAAAGATCGCTGCTAAGTCAAATTCTGTCAATAATTTTACAGATTTCTTCTAATATTAGAGTGTTCTTGAATCCCAAGCAAAAAAAAAAAGATTCTCACCAGCCGATATACTTCTTTCTATCCCGTTCTTTCGGAGCTGTCCCAGCTTCAGCAGCCTAATGGCTGCCTCTCCGCCGTTGGCAAAGGGGCTTCTTCTGGATCGACCAGGGACTTGCGATGTCCCCGGAATCTACAGAACACGCCCCTTACTGTCACCGTCACTACGAGACGGTTTAGGTCCGTTAGGACCGACCAGGGGCGAAGATATCAGCTGTGATCTCGGAGCCCCGAGATCGCAGCTGTATCGCGATGACGAAGCTCCGCCTTCTCCCTCAAAGCACCTGAATTTTGACCATGTGACCACAGGGATTCTGCAATGGTCGTAGGTGTGGAAAATGGTCATAAGTCACTTTTTTTTCAATGCACACAATGTCAACTAAAAAGAGACTCCTTTGGTCTTTTTAGCTGCCAGAAAAAAGGGAGTGGGGGAAAACAATGCATTCCTTAAGTGCCTAGATAATCACCCTGGCAGCCCAAAGTTGTTGGAGCGCAAGAATGTTACTGGAGAGCATGATTGATGACTCCTGTGGATGGATGTGTCCCATTGGAGAAAACCAGGGTCAAGGGGGAAAGGAATGATGTGTTTTAGTATCGGCTGCATCCAGCTAACACCAACATGGCCACTTCTAATAAATCAAGTTTCTTTTCTCTAAGATACGGCTAGAGACTTTCGATTTGAATGAGGGTGGATTTGTTGGAGTCCTGACGCACAATAGATACAAACTCAAGGTAAACCGCACCAAACTCAATTGTAGAAAATATGACTTCAGCAACAGAGTGGTCAACACCTGGAATGCACTACCTGACTCTTCCCCAAACCCCAAAAACTTTAACTTTAGACTATCGACTATTAATCTCACTCCATTCCTAAGAGGTCTGTAAGGGACATGCATAAGTGCACCAATGTGCCTACTGTCCCTGTCCTAATGCTCCCTTTTTAGTCGTATCCATTTCATGTATTAATAAACATGTTTATACTTATATCTGTTATATAATACATGCTTGACAAAATAAATAAAGCTCCCAAAACTTCTGAAGGCAACTTCTGTTCCATTGGTTGATTGTTCTCACTGTCAGAAAATTTCTCCTTATTTCTAGGTTGAATCTCCACTTGATCAGTTTCCATCCATTATTCCTTGTCTGGCTTTCGGGTGCTTTAGAAAATAGCTTGATCCCTTCCTCCTCTCTGTGGCAGCCCCTCAGATATTGGAAGACTGTTATCCTGTCTCCCCTGGTCCTTCTCTTCCCTAGACTATCCAGGCCCAGTTCCTGCAACCGTTCTTCCTATGTCCAATAATCTTGGTTGCTCTTCTCTGCACTCTCTGGCCCCTGGTGTCCAAAAAGTTGGGGGCCACTAGTATAGGTGATAGATTAGTATAGAATAGAGCTGGAAGGGACCTTGGAGGTCTTCTAGTCCAGCCCCCTGCTCAAGCAGGAGACTGTATACCATTTCAGATAACTGACTGTCCAGTCTCTTCTTAAAAACTTCCATTGTTGAAGCACCCACAACTTTTGGAGGCAAGCTATTCCACTGAATATCTGGCTTTGAGAGTCGTAACTGTGAGAGGGATCTTAAAATCTGAGATATGGCTAGAGCCGTGGTGGTTGCAATGGTTAGAATGCAGTATGACTGACTCTGCCCACTGCCAGGAGTTCGACCCTGACCGGCTTAAAGTTGACTCAGCCTTTCATTCATCGTAGGTCAGTAAAATGAGGAGTCAGATTGTCAGGGGCAAATATACTGACTCTGTAAACCATTTTAGAGAAAGCTGTAAAGCACTGTGAAGTGGTATATAAGTCTCTGTGTTCTCGCTATTGCTATGAGCCAGCAGTGTGTAGCAGCAACCCAAAAAGCCAATGCAGTCCTAGGCTACATCAGCAAAGGGATAGAATCAAGATCATGTGAAGTGTTAATACCGCTTTGTAAAGCCTTGATAAGGCCATTCTTGGAATACTAAATCCAATTCTGGTGACCACAATGTAAAAAAAAAAAAAGATGTTGAGAGTCTAGAAAGAATTTGACTGTAGTGAATGGATCGTGGGGAGTTGGCCACCAGGAATTGTTATATTACATTTTAGTATGGGTCCTAAATTCCTTTCATTTGATCATTGTTTTGATTGCAACTTTATATGAGAGATTTTCTCTAAGGTATAAAACTTGCTGGGGTTACACTTTTATCTGCAATATTTATTAGAGTTTTATGCAAAAGTTTGAAACTCTGTGGATAGGTGTTAAAGTTCCCCAAAGAATTGTATTTAGTATTTCAATAATATATAGCCTACATTTGTCACACTCATATATTTATATTGATGATAAAAAAAGAAGTCTTTAACAGAAACAGGATTGTTAGCTATGTGTGAATGATTTTAGTGCTCAGCAGCAGCTAAATATTTCAGAGCACAGAAATAGTACAGTACTTAGAATAACCGGACATTCTATGATGGATAATAATGTCATATAATGAGGCAATGATAACACCAGTTCTCCAAACACAGAATTTTATTTGTCTCACAGCACAGTTTCCCAAGAAAAGAGCCATTTGCACAGAGCAATAGTCATAAAAAGCTGGGTCGTATCATATCAAAATCACAGATGTTTTAATACATAATTAAGAACATTGCATTACAGAGCAATAAAGCTAGGTTTTCCATCTCTGATGTATTGTGGGACCTTCTGGAAGAGGAAGGAGGAGGAGGAGAAGAGAAGAGGAAGAGAAAACAAAGGGAAAGGTGAAACCAGAAGAAAAGGAGAAGAAACGAAAAGGGAGATGGAGAAGGTGAAAAAAGGGGGAAGGAGAACAGTCCGTATCTCAGAAGGCAAAACTTTCAGCATGCCCTAGTAAATTTCTCCTTATGAGAAGGAGCCTCCAAGTCCTATGTACAAATGGTGTGACGTTGTTAAAATGCTTCCTAGCAACTCCTGTCCTTGTTTAATTTTCTTTGCAGATAGACAGTCCTTCTGGAGGTGATCCACGTTTTTGATGCTTCAGGACAGTTCTGTGAAATAGGTCAATAGGTGTTCAACTTTGTTGGCCTTGGAGAAGAGTTTTGGAGCCTTGTTTTTCAACCTTGGCTACTTTAAGAGGGTGGACTTCAATTCCCAGAATTCCCCAGCCAGCCTTCCTTCCTCATTTCTCTTCCCCTCTCCTTCCTTCTCTCTTTCTTTTCTTTCCTCTTTCTTTTTTTCCCCTTCCTTCCCTTCTGTCCTCTTTTCTTCCTTTCTTCTTCCTTTCTTTTTTCCTTCCTTCACTTCCTTTTCTTCATTCCTTCCTCTTTCTTTCTTTCTTTCTTTCTTTCTTTCTTTCTTTCTTTCTTTCTTTCTTTCTTTCTTTCTTTTCCTTCCTTTCTTCCTTTTTCTTTCTTTTTCTTTCTTCTTTCCTTCCTTCCTTCCTTTTTTCTTTCTCTTTCTTCCTTTCCTTCTGTCTGTCTTTCCTCCCTCCCTCCTTCCCTCAAACATATGACTCCTGTTTCATTGTGTGATCAATTTTTGCTCACTGAACAAGATGTTGACTTCCACACAATTAACCAGCCATCAAATTTGCATCATGTTCTTATGTTTTCATAGATTTTCATGGGTGCAGGATTTGGCAAGTTCAGGTGTTTTCCCATGTAAGATTAGGAATATCTTGGCAACGTTTCAACGAGTGGGACGTCGTCGAAACATCACCAAGATACTCCCAATCTTACACAGGAAAAGACCCAAACATGCCAAAGCCTGCTTAGTTCGGGTATTTTCCCACATCATAGTAGTTGTGCTTTTAAAGTACCCGAACAAAGCTGAATGCCATACATATATATATATACACATATACATATACATATACATATACATATACATATACATATACATATACATATACATATACATATACATATACATATACATATACATATACATATACATATACATATATATATATATATATATATATATATATATATATATATATATCAATTCTAATTAAATTGGTGAACAGGATTTACATTCTGTGCTCCTCCTCCTTTTCTC
Source organism: Hydrophis major (assembly GCA_033807585.1). Lineage (NCBI taxonomy): Eukaryota > Metazoa > Chordata > Lepidosauria > Squamata > Elapidae > Hydrophis > Hydrophis major. Next base: position 258,405,424 of record CM066330.1, read on the forward strand.
TCTCTACATGAACAAAGATATTCTCCTTCTCAAGAGGATATTTGCTAGCAGATCAAGATCTGATCAGCAAGAACATCCTAGTCAGAAAAAGTAATTTTTGCAATCATTTACACTGTAATATGAAGGCTACATTAGAGCTCTGTTCCCTTGGCTGATTGGCAATTAGAAATTGTCCTCAATGTCTACTTAATGGTTTATATTAAGGATACCCATCCTTCCTCACCAGCTCTCTAAAGCGACAATTATTAAACTCTTCAGAAAGTGCAATCAGTGGTACAGTGGTGGGGTTCAAATTCTGTGGGCGTGGCTTGGTGGGCATGGCAGGGGAAGGATACTGTAAAATCTAAAATCAGAGGTGGGATTGGCCGGTTCTCTGAACTACTCAAAATTTCTGCTATTGATTCTCCAGAACTGGTCAGAACCTGCTGAATTCACCCCCTCTGCAGTGGTGGAGAATTATTCAGTGAGCATTGCATTCTGACAAATAAGTCACACTCCAAAGCTCTACCAGCCTGGAGATCCTTAACAATTCAGTGAGTGTCATGGAAACGAGGAAAAGGTTGATTGTATTTAAAATCCGATTTCAAGCAGATGTGGGGCATAACCCAATCGGCCTCACACCAACATGAAAACCATTTTGGAAATATCTTTTGTCCTGCTGATGCCTCAACACTGCTTCCATCTTATCCCCATCCCCATCAGTGAGACAGGATCCCGCCTTCCTCTGTTTTAGTATTTTTGCCCCTGAGTCAGCGGTGGGATTCAAAAATCTCAGCAACTGGTTTGCTGCCCAGTTGCTGGTTGGGTGTGACCATGGTCTACCAGAACTTCCGGGAGGGCTGTTTTTCATCTTCTGAAGAGACCAGAGGCTTTCCTCGGGCCTCTGAAGGCCCTCCAGAAGCTGGAAACAGGCTCATTTTTGGACTTCTGGGAGGACCGTTTTTCACCTTCCCCAGAGTCTGGAGGCTTCCCTCAGGCCTCTGGGAGGGCGAAAACGGCCTCTCCCAAGCTCTGGAGGCTCTTCAAAAGCTAGAAACAGGCCCATTTCTGGACTTCTGGTACTCCCAGGAGGGCCATTTTTTGCCTTCCCCAGAATCCAGAGGCTTCCCTCAGATCTCTGGGAGAGTGAAAATGGCTTCCCCCGGGCTCTGGAGGCTGTTCAGAGAAACAGGCCCATATCCGGACTTCCGGTACTTCCGGGAGGGCCATTTTTCACCTTCCCCAGAATCCAGAGGCTTCCCTCAGATCTCTGGGAGGGCAAAAATGGCCTCCCCGGGCTCTGGAGGCCCTCCAAAAGCCAGAAATAGGCCCCTTTCCAGGCTTCCGGTATTTACTGAAGGCCTGTTTTTCGCCCTCTCAGAGCCTCTGCACAGACTCTGCACTTACCTGCATCAAAAATGGGCCACATGAAGACTCCTGGGAGGGGAAGGGCAGACAGGGACAGCCAGTCAGTTCAAATATTGGTTTGGTGAACCAGGTGCAAATTTAACATCCGGATCGCACAAATTAGTCCGAACCGGTGGAATCCCACCCCTGCCCTTTGTCCACCACAATGTCAAATCTCTTGTGTTTGATCACTTTGGAGGAATCTCAGTGCCTGAGGACAGAGTCAGTTGGAGCAGGAAAGGAAATCTCCTGCAGAATAACAGTTGGAAGGGTCTTTGGAGGTCTAGTCCAACCCCTTGCTCAAGGACGAGACCCTATACCATTTTAGAATCAACAATGGGCAGCACATCTAATGTTGGGATTGTTTTCTGGCACTGAAGAATAAATAGAAAGCACTACAGATAGGCCAGTCCTCAAATTACAACCACAATACAGTTATTAAATGAGATATATTATGGGACTGATTTTAAAGCCATTTTTACCACTTTCCTTTCTGGAAGATGAGGGTCTCTGGAGCCAAATTTGGGGAAATTTAGAGGCTGAGAAAGAAGATAGGAGGAAAGGAAATTCACTTGCCCAAAGAAGACCTGTGCTACATTGAGTGGAATGTGGGACAGCTAATATCATGACACACATATCTTCTTGCTTTTGAGAAGATCCAAGTTCAACCAAATTAGGTGGACTCCGTCAAACTAACTTCCTTCTCCATCAAACCAGCTTTCTTCTCCATCAAACTTGCTTTTGAGATTATCCAAGTTCACTTGAATTAGGTGGACTCCATCAAACTAGCTTCCTTCTCCATCAAATATGTTTTTGAGAAAATCCAAATTTACCTGAACTAGGTGGACTCCCATCAAATTAGCTTCCATCCTTCTCCATCAAACTAGTACAGATTTTGGGGAATGTCATTTAGGAGTTGACAGATCACACCCACCCCAACTCATTACAAATTTAATCTACTTGGAGTTCTTTAAGGTTCTGGACATGGTAGGACTTCTCAGGGCAAACTCTGCCTTTTGCCTTCTTGGAAACAAACCTTTCTCACAACTCAAGTGTTACCTATTCTTGAAACATGGGCCAAGAGGTTGATCTTCTGCTACTCCCCTCCCACCACATTTCAGCCATGCCCGAAGTTGCTCCATATCTCATTAGCTTTGTTCCTTGTTCTTGAAGCCCCCTGAAAAAAGGATGACCCACAGAACAAAACGGTTTGCAGTCCTAGGTGGACAAGAAGTATTGGGACTTCCAGCAAAATCAACATATTAAATGCATGTGCGTCTGCATGTATGCATGTATACATATATGTTATATATATATCTTTATACATATATATTTTCTTAAGTTTTTGCGGGTATTTGTATGTATGGTATTCAGCTTTGTTCGGGTATTTTCCCACGTCATAATAGTTGTGCTTTTAAAGTTGTTGCAACGTTTTGGCAGAATCTCATCTGCCATCATCAGGCTTCTGTGTTTGTCTGTGACAGTCACAGACGAACACGATACAGAAGCCGATGGCAGATGAGATTCTGCTGAAACGTTGCTACAACTTTAAAAGCACAACTATAATGACGTGGGAAAATACCCAAACAAAGCTGAATACCATACATGTAAGTACCCGCGAAAACTTAAGAATACACACACACACACACACACACACACACATATATATATACATATATATATGTCTGGCATTCAGCTTTGTTCGGGTATTTTCCCACGTCATAGTAGTGGTGCTTTTAAAGTTGTAGCTATGTAACTATGACGTGGGAAAATACCCGAACAAAGCTGAATGCCAGACATGTAAGTACCCGCGAAAACTTAAGAAAACAAATATATATATATATATATATATATATATGGATCTTTGGTTATTCGGGTTTTCTCCTGCGTAAGATTGGAAGTATCTAGGCAACATTTCGATGAAGTCTCATTCATCATCTTCAGGCTTGGTCTTCAGTTCTGTGCTTTTCAGAGTGATGTGAGCTTGATCTGAGAAGCACAGAGCTGAAGACCAAGCCTGAAGATGATGAATGAGATTTCATCGAAACGTTGCCTAGATACTTCCAATCTTACGCGGGAGAAAACCCAAATAACCAAAGATCCACATACAAATACCCGCGAGAACCTCAGAAAATATATATATATATATATATATATATATATATATATATATATATAATGTCTGGCATTCAGCTTTGTTATATATATATATATATATATATATATATATATATATATATATATATATATATATATATATATAGTTTTCGTGGGTACTTACATGTATGGTGTATATATGTATATATGTATATGTGTGTGTGTGTATGTGTTTGTGTATATATATATATATATACATACACACACACACACACACCATATGTATGTGCGTATAAATGTAATCATTAATTACTGGTTATCAGAAACATTTTCCATTAAAAACAATCTGTACATTCAGCAGCAGAGGAAAAAGACTTCGCTTTTTATCTAAAATTGAATCTGAAGAGCCTGTTTACTTTTGTTCAGTGAAGTTTCCGAACCTTCATTCTTCATAACCTGTTATTTTTTAAAAAGAAAATCCATTCTCCCAGGCACGATAATGGGGGGAAAAAACTTGTTTCCTCAGGCGCACTAAGGCCCAACCACTGCATTTCACACCAATATTGATAATGAACATTCACAAGCTGCTTTTTGCAAAAGAGACCAATGTTTTTATCAGGAAAAAAATCGTTTTGTTTTCCTGAAGTTTCCCCCTACCACCGCCTTGTAGCTGAACCTCTTCCTGGTGAGACATGGATATGGGTTTCATCTTGCAGCAAGATTGCTTTGGTTGATTTGTCTTCTCTCCGTCACTCGTAGAATCATAGACTGGAAGGGATTTTGAAGGTCTTCTAGTCCAGCCCTCAAGCAGGAAACTCCATCCCATTCTAGACTAATGGTGGTCCAATCTCTTCTTTAAAAGCCTCCAGTGGATGAAGCACGTACAACTTCTGGTGGCAAGCTGCTCCACTGGTTGATTGTTCTCACTGTTGGAAATTTCCCCTCAGTTCCAGGTTGCTTCTCTCCTTGATATAGTTTCCATCCGTTGTTCTTGTCCTGCCTTCTGGTGCTTTGGAGAATAGCTTGGCCCCCTCTTCTTTATGGCAGCCCCTTAAATATTGGAAGACTGCCATCATGTCTTCCCTAAATCTTTTCTTTGCTTGAAAAACTCCAGGGATGAAGCTTCCGTAAGTTCTGGAGGCAAGCCATTCCATTGATTAATCATTCTTACTGTCAGGAAATTTCACCTTATTTCCCAGTTGGATTTCCCTCTGAGGATCTCAGGAGTGATAGAGGATAAACTGACTGCCCTCTTCTCTGTGACAGCCCCTCAAGTATTGGAAGATGCTGTCCTGTCTCTCTTAATCCTTCTTTTCCTTAGGTAAGAGATACCTAGTTCCCTTAGCTGTTCATTGCACAATTGAGCCTCTAGATCCCTCATGATTTTGGTCATTCTTCTCAACACTCTATGGCCTCAGCGTTATTATTTTCTTCTTCTTCTTCTTCTTTTCTATGTCTTTTTCTCTCCATCCTCCTTGGTGCCTTCCTGCTTTCCTTCCAGCATGGGGCCATTTTTAACAGATTAACAGAGTTGGGAGAGACCTTGTAGGTCATCCCACTGCCCAAGTAGGAGATCCTACACCACTTCTGACCAAGGGCAGTCCAATCTCTTCTTGAAAGCTTCCAGGGATGAAACTTCTGAAGGGCAACTTCTGTTCCATGGGTTGTTTATTCTCACTGTTAGAAAATTTCTCCTTATTTCCAGGTTGGATCTCTCCTTGATCAGTCTCTATCCATTCTTCCTTGTCCTTTCAGCAGCTGTGCTATCCTTGCGGCCAAGAAGACCACTTGCTGGCGAGAAACTTCTGGAGAACTTCTGTCCTCCTTTGACTTGAAACGACACAGAGATGTCTCCACCCAGATACCAGGTGGATTTTTCTCTGAAAAAAAAAAAAAAAGTCCTCTGGGCCTCCTTTTCTATGACTGGAGGAAATTGTCACAAAAAGAAGGATCAACGTGAAGAGAGAGAGATGCAAGAACAATGAGAATAGCATTAAGTGGAACTTGCGGTAATTAGCTCTTTTGGCTGGGCGGCCACAGGGAAGGATCTCTGGATTTTTCCATTGAGCATCTGTTGATGCCTGCTAAGACCTGGCACAACCACAGAAAGACTGCAAAGATGAAAAGATCAGGACCCACACACCTCCACAAGTGGTACAGTAAAGCTGGCGAAGAGGCAGAAAGGTACATCTTCCCCACGTTAATGATTCACTGGATCTAATCCTCAACCTGTGCAACCCCCTTCCATACTTCTGCTCGAAACTGCTTTTCGTTGTAGGAGGGAGGAAAAAAAAAAAAAAAGAATCCCATTGGGCTTTTTCACACCTGCTCCTAAAACACAGATGATTTAAAAGAGACCATCCTAAACTCTTGCAATGTCCGTGGACATTTGTAACCTGTAATCTGGAGTCTGCAGCTGCATACAAACTGTCTATCTTCTTTTTTTTTTTTTAAAGAAAGAAAAAAGAAAGAAAATGAAAACAGATTATGAAAAAGGGACGAGGGTTTTTTGGGGTGGGTTGATAGATCTGGCTAAAACATAAATTTATACAAGTCGTTATAAAGATTTTGCAACCATCAATCCAGAAAAATATCTTGATCTCTGAGAACTTTCTTAGTTTTTAATCCCTTGACCTTGTGGCCAGCATCAACCAGTTGCGATTGTTCCACTTCACATCAGATTAAGATGTGATTAAGATTAAGGGTCCCTCGCAAACCAACCTTTAGATTACATCCAGGGGAAGAAATACACATGAGTCTTTCGCAAAGCAGAGAAAGAAACGTAAGGGATTATTTCCCCCGACTTGGTCACTGTACAGGATCTGATTTCTTGGAAGAGGGAAAGAAAAGACCAAATCCATTTTCCGTTGATTTTGCAAAATGTTGCAAATATGCCCAATGGTTGTGGGCATATCTCTATAAACAAAACCTGGCATGCCATCTCTATAGAACCCCCCTCTTCAGGGGAAGTCTACCTGCACACATTCCAAATTGTGGAGCTGTAAAACAGAGGGACACTTGGCCTCCCCACCTCTTCCACCAAAGAAACAGGGGCTGGAGGCTGTTTAGAGAGGAATACTACAGAATCGGAGTTGTGTTTTTCCTGATCTGATGCTTAGGAGTCAGCAAAGTTACTTTTAATTGTCTACTTTCATCTCTTTGCCCACAAAAAAACTGGTCAGGTTTATCCTTTTCCACCTACTTGAGAAGCTGTAATCAGCTCAATGCTGCATCTTAGATTTCCTGCCAGAAACCCTGAATTAAAAAAAAAAAAGCAGAAAAAATCAGGGTTCAGAAAGTGTTGTCCTTTAAATCCACCCACTTCTGGAATGCTTAGTTTTTAATCCCTTGACCTTGTGGCCAGCATCAACCAGTTGCGATTGTTCCACTTCACATCAGATTAAGATGTGATTAAGATTAAGGGTCCCTCGCAAACCAACTTTTAGATTACATCCAGGGGAAGAAATACACGTGAGTCTTTCGCAAAGCAGAGAAAGAAACGTAAGGGATTATTTCCCCCGACTTGGTCACTGTACAGGATCTGAAGTCTGCAGGCTGCATACAAACTGTCTATCCATGTTTGAAGAGTCACTGGTTTCAAAATTTGGACTCTCCTACGAAAGAATGTTGTTACAGTTTACTCAACCACCGAAGATAGCAGTTTTCAAAAATTAAAGCCAATTCAACGCGTGTGTGAGAAATCCCTTTAGGCCTCCGTTGTTCATAAAATATCATTTAAAAACAAAACTCCCCCCCCCCAAATAAATATCCTCTATTTTTCACTTTCCTTCGGCCCAAGGATTCCGGTGAGAATTTATTTCGGAATCTTTCCGGTGTTACATACAATTTGCGAGGCTGTTGAAGCCGCCAAAGTCTGCAAAGATACATGCTTTAGCTCTTTCGGTTCCTTGCTGCTAAGTCGGTGACAAAGATTTCCAGCACAGCCAGGTTTTTGCTGTGAATCTCTAGCCTTGGCTTCATGTGTGCAAAACACGCAGAATTGATGGTGTTAGCGGAATGTTAACAACAATTCTAGACAAGGTGTTAATGGCGATGGCAGCCGAGTCTCATTTGTAGATGTTGTCATGGTGTCTCAACTGTTAGGGTCTTCTATGAGCACATTTTCCCACTTCTTGAGTGTCTTTTTTCCAACAGGCAAACAGACACAGGCACGCTTGATGAGCAAACAAGCACACACACACAAAGGGGGGGAGAGTGTGTGTATGTGTGTGTGAGAGAGAGAGAGACAGAGAGACACACACACAGAGAGAGAGAGAGAGACACATACACACACACACACAGACACAGAGAGAGAGAGACAGAGAGAGCAAGAGAGAAACAGAGAAAGGCAGAGACAGAAAGAGTGAGAGACAGAGAGACAGAAACAGAGAGACAGAGAGAGTGAAAGAGAGACAGCAAGAGGCAGAGAGAGTGAGTGAAGGAGACAGAAACAGAGAGAGACAAAGAGACAGAGAGTGAGTGTGTGTGAGAGAGAGAGAGACAGAAAAAGACAGAGTGTGTGTGTGTGAGAGAGAGAAAGACAGAGAGACACACAGAGACAGAGACAGAGAGAGACACACACACACACACACACACACAGAGAGAGAGAGAGAGAGAGAGACAAAGAGAGTGAGAGAGGCAGAGACAGAGAGAATGAGCAAGAGAGACAGAGAGACAGAAACAGAGAGAGACAGAGAGACAGTGTGTGTGTTTGTGTGTGTGTGTGTGAGAGAGAGAGAGAGAAACAGACAGACAGACAAACACACACACACACACACAGATGCACATTTAAGAAGGAAAAGTCTGGACAATTGCACATCTGGTCGACCCAGAATTCCAGAAATTCGTCACCCGAAAGTATCTCGGAGTTCAAACCCCTATACAATCGTCAAAGAAGTAGCGTTAAATTCTCGCTTCCCGCTGACTCACTTCAAGAAATGTGGGAGCGAGGCATTCAAATGTTCCGGCTCTCCAAGGGTCTCCAATCCTGGGTCAAGACAATGAGCCATGCTCTTCAAAGAGCTGTGATCTGCGTTAGCTCCGACGTCGGCGTGGTTGGGCTCTGCTGACTGACGGGGACCATGGGGAGTTCCACGCCTAGTCATGCCGGGTTGTTCGTCCCATCAGAGTTCTTGCAGGCGTAAGCCACATCCTTGGCGATGCTACACATACGATTGGACATCTGGAGCTCCTTCCTGAAGGCCGATGGGAAGCAGAACTTCTTGAAGCACGTCTTGAAGTTCTCATCCAGGAAGGCATAGAGGACGGGGTTCAGGCAGCTGTTGGCATAGCCCAAGGCGGTGCAGAAGTACAAGATGGATAAACTGAGTTCGTTGTCGGCCTTGGCTCCCAGACTTCGGACCAGGACGAAGATATGGACGGGAGTCCAGCAGATAATGAAGACGGCCACCACCACGAGAACCAACCGAGCGATACGCCGGAGGTTCCTGTCCTTCTCCTTCGATCCCGAGAGGACCCGGACGTTTTTCAGGCGCCTGATCATGAGGCTGTAGCAGATGGTGATCACCATGACTGGGATCATGAAGGAGAAAAGAAAAATGCAGATTCCGAAAATGGGCTCCCAGTAGTCCTCGGGTTCAGGAAGTCTAATGAGACAATCTATTTCTGCAGGAGCAAAGAAAAAAAATGAATAAGGTGGTTGGAAGGCATGCTGCTATTTCTTTCACAGCGTATCAACCTTTCTCATACAGATATGACAAAATAACAGAGTTGGAAGGGACCTTGGAGGTCTTCTAGTCCAACCCTCAGCTTAAGCACAGAACCCTATACCGTATCAGATAAATAGAATAATAGAATAACAGAGTGGCTACCTATATTGCTTTTCTTATACTAGGTTTTGGTGGATGCATGTGAGGGGGACCTCTTTGAGTCCAGTTAGTGTATCCAGATTTATGACCACAACTGAACCCACATTTTCTGTTGTTACATGAAGTATTTGTTAAGTCGGTTTTGCCCCTTTTACGACCTTTCTTGCCACATTTCTTAAGTGAACTACTGCAGTCGATAAGTTACTAAATAATTACCTCAACACTGTCCAACTATTTACAATGTCTGCATAACTATTGTTGTGGTCTGAAGGCAGCCTGTGGAGATGGCAGCAGAGTTGGGCAGTAGGGAGGAACATGGGTCAATCCGGGAGTCTGGGAAGGACTCGGATGAGGGTCCTGCATCTGATACAGAGATGAGGCCAGGGCCATGTGAGAGTTATGTGCTGACTCTGGAGCCTCCAGAATCTGACAGCAGCGAGGCAGAGGAACAAGGGGAGCCTGTTCCCAGTGCGTGTCTGCACAGAGCTGCCAGAAGGCAAGAACAGTTAAGACAAAAGGAGTGACTCGGGAGTAAGGCTGGGAGGTGATTGTCCCCTCCCATAAGATATAAAGGAGGAACAAAGGAACAGGAACCTTTGCAGGAAGCAACTTTGTTCGTACAGAGGGAATAAAAGAGAAGTGAAAGGGGAGTGGGGTTTGCAGGAGACAATTAATTCAATTCATTAGGGTGAAAATCTATTCCTGACTTCTTGCCAAGTATTATCTGCCACAGCATGGCGTGTGGAAGATACCAGCCTGGCAACTCTCCAAGCCTGATAAAAGTCTGGTGAAATCTCTTGAAAGACTGTTGGCCGGGACTTTGCTGGAGAGGAATTCACTTGAACTTAAATAATAGGGGTTTTATCGGGATGAGGAGTCACCTTCATGATCTTGGGAAGCCTGGGTCAGAAAAGGGTTTGTGTAAGGACATCATTGCAGCGATGTGATCATGTTGCAGACCTGCAGGGCTTGTGGTAGATGCGCCTGGCCCCTCCTGAGGGCTTCTCTTGCAAATGACATTTAACTAATGTCCTAGCCAAGACTTAACCCTCCGAAGGCATTTTATCTACCAAGCTTTGGGCTTTTTAACACAATATCAGCACTGATTACTCTCTCTCCCCTCCCTTCTGCAAATTGTCCTGAAAACCTGAACGATATGTTAAGGGTGCTGTTAAGACTGCTGGCAAACCCATGTAAGCTCAGGATTAGTCAGAATTATTTCACACTCAGCAGTTAGGGAAGGAATCATGGCTCCTGTGTGTTTTGCAGTCAAGCAAGCAATTGGAGGGAGGGAGGGAGGGAGGAGAAGGGAAGAAGGGGAGAGGAGGAGATGAGAGACAGAAAGGAGATGAGAAAGAGGGAGGGAGGGAGAAAAGAAGGAGAAGGGAAAGAAGGAGAGAGGAGGAGATGAGAGGAAGAAAGAAGATGAGAAAGAGGAAGGGAGGGAGGGAGGAAGGAAGGAGAAGGGAAGAAGGGGAGAGGAGGAAATGAGAGACAGAAAGGAGATGAGAAAGAGGGAGGGAGGGAGGAAAGAGAAGGGAAGAAGAGGAGAGGAGGAGATGAGAGGAAGAAAGGAGACGAGAAAGAAGGAGGAAGGAAGGAAGGAGAAGGGAAGAAGGGGAGAGGAGGAAATGAGAGGAAGAAAGGAGATGAGAAAGAGGGAGGAAGGAAGGAAGGATAAGGGAAAGAAGGGGAGAGGAGGAGATGAGAGGAAGAAAGGAGATGAGAAAGAGGGAGGGAGGGAGGAAGGAGAAGGGAAAGAAGGGGACAGGAGGAGATGAGAGGAAGAAAGGGGAAAGAGGGAGGGAGGAAGGAAGGAAGGAAGGAAGGAAAAGGGAAGAAGGGGAGAGGAGGAGATGAGAGGAAGAAAGGAGATGAGAAAGAGGGAGGGAGGGAGGAAGGAAGGAGAAGGGGAGAGGAGGAAATGAGAGGAAGAAAGGAGATGAGAAAGAGGGAGGGAGGGAGGAAGAAGAAGAAGGGAAGAAGTGGAGAGGAGGAGATGAAAGGAAGAAAGGAGATGAGAAAGAGGGAGGGAGGAAGGAAAGAGAAGGGAAGAAGGGGAGAGGAGGAGATGAGAGGAAGAAAGGAGATGAGAAAGAGGGAGGGAGGAAGGAAAGAGAAGGGAAGAAGGGGAGAGGAGGAGACAAGAGGAAGAAAGGAGATGAGAAAGAGGGAGGGAGGGAGGAAAGAGAAGGGAAGAAGGGGAGGAGATGAAAGGAAGAAAGGAGATGAGAAAGAGGGAGGAAGGAAGGAAGGAGAAGGGAAGAAGGGGAGAGGAGAAAATGAGAGGAAGAAAGGAGATGAGAAAGAGGGAGGGAGGAAGGAAAGAGAAGAGAAGAAGGGGAGGAGATGAAAGGAAGAAAGGAGATGGGAAAGAGGGAGGAAGGAAGGAAGGAGAAGGGAAGAAGGGGAGAGGAGAAAATGAGAGGAAGAAAGGAGATGAGAAAGAGGGAGGGAGGAAGGAAAGAGAAGGGAAGAAGGGGAGAGGAGGAGATGAGAGGAAGAAAGGAGATAAGAAAGAGGGAGGGGGAGGAAAGAAGGAAGGAGAAGGGAAGAAGGGGAGAGGAGGAGATCAGAGGGAGGAGATCAGAGGCAGAAGGGAGATGAGAGGGAGAGAAGGAGAGGGAGGAGGAAGAGAGGGAGGGATGGGGAAGGAGAGAGAAAGAAGGAATGAAGGAAATGGGACAGAAGGGAGGAGATGGAAGAAGGAAGGAAATGTGAAATAAAGAAATGGGATGGAAGGAAGGAAATGGAAGAAGGAAGGAGATGGGAAACGTGGAAGGAAGGAAGGGATTTTCTTTTTCCTGAAAAAAAAAAAAGAATTTATATTTCAAACAGAATATTTTTTTAAAAAAAAATTGATGCATGCTTTTTGAATTATACAAGTACCAGAAAGATGCTCCACGCTACTATATTAGACTTTTAGCAGTGACTGTCATCCAAGTTCATTCAGATCTCAAAGTCCCCCAATGACTGAGCTATGCTTGAGGGACATTTTCCCTATTTTACCTGCGGTGTTTTAGGCAGACTTGGGGAAACCCAATGAGATGCCAGTGTCAGCTTTGGAAGCCATATTGAGACCAGAAGCTCCCACTCTGCCACCTTTTGAGTCTGGGAAAGTGGGAAGGGGGGGGATTTATTGGAGTATATCTAGTTAGACATAGCAACAATCTTTTTTTCTGATTCAAGGTCAGGTCGTGTTGCACCTAAGTGAGAGGAAACCTTAACTTGGGACAGATGGTGATTGGCGCATGTGATGCGATGATGGGTGCAGGGGATGATGGATTTTGTAGTTTTTACTTATTGTAAGGAAGCCCGGAACTTTCAGATTCGGGATTCCCCAGTTGTGCCAGTTTACTATCCAAATAAAAAGGAACCTTGATGTCTGTCTTGGAGTTATTGAGCGGAGTGGAGGGTTGCTGGAATAGGCAGGCTACGTTCATTGTTTTCCGTTTCCGGTTAAAGGCAGCCCCATCCCACCCCAACCTTCTTCATGTCCTGCTCCTCACCGTCGTTTTCTCTCTCCGTGGAGCCCATCACCATGACCGGGATGCCGAAGACAGAAGCTAAGGCCCAGATGCCCACGTTGACCACTTTGGCCTTGTGTGGTGTGCGAATGTCCAGGGCCTTGATAGGGTGGCAGATAGCGATGTAGCGGTCCACGCTCATCATGGTCAGGGTGAAGGTGCTGGTGAACATGTTGTAGTAATCGATGGAGATGGCGATCTTGCAGAGAGCATTTCCAAAGGGCCAGGAGCCCAGGAAGGTATCCGTGCCTTGGAAAGGTAAGGTCATGAGGCACAAGGTGTCTGCCAAGGCCAGGTTGAAGATGTAGATGTTGGTGGCCGTCTTCATCTTGGTGAATCTAGAGAGCAGAGGGAGAAAGCCATGAAAAACTGGGTCGGATCATATAAAAAAATCACAGAGGTTTACATACGCCATTAAGAACGTTGCATTAAAGAGCAATCAGGTTTTCCATGTCTGGTGTATTGTGGCAGCTTCTGGAAAAGGAGAGGGAAGGAGGGAGGGAAGGAGGGAGGAGGGGAAGGAGGAGGAGGAGGAGGAGGAGGGGAATGGGATGGGGAAAGAAGAAGAAGGAGAAGGAGAAGGAGAAGGAGAAGGAGAAGGAGAAGGAGAAGGAGAAGGAGAAGGAGAAGAAAGAGAAGGAGAAGGAGAGGAGGAGGAAGGAGAGAAGAGGAAGAAGAAGAGGAAGGAGAAGAAGAAGAAGAGAAGAGGAAAAGGAAGGAGAAGGAGGAGGAAGGAGAGAAGAGGAAGAAGAAGAAGAGGAGGAGGAGAAGGAGGAGGAGAAGGAGAAGAAGGAGAAGGGGAAGGAGAAGGAGAAGAAGAAGGAGAAGGAGAAGAAGGAGAAGGAGAAGGAGAAGGAGAGGAGGAGGAGGAAGGAGAGAAGAGGAAGAGGAAGAGGAAGGAGAAGAAGAAGAAGAAGAAGAAGAGAAGAGGAAAAGGAAGGAGGAGGAGGAGGAGGAGGAGGAGGAGGAGGAGGAGAAGGAGAAGGAGGAGGAGGAGGAGGAATGAGAGAAGAGGAAGAAGAAGAAGAGGAGGAGGAGAAGGAGGAGGAGGAGGAGAAGAGGAGGAGGAGGAGGAGGAAGAAGAAGAAGAAGAAGAAGAAGAAGAAGAAGAAGAAGAAGAAGAAGAAGAAGAAGAAGAAGAAGAAGAAGAAGAAGAAGAAGAAGAAGAAGAAGAAGAAGAAGAAGAAGAAGAAGAAGAAGAAGAAGAAGAAGAAGATGATGACAGTGTGGACTAGATGTTTCATCCTTTGGGGACTAGATGTTTCAAGCACTTCCAAATCCCACTCACTCGAAGCTGACTTCATTTATGACAGGACCTGGGAGGTCCAACCCCCCTGCTCAAGCAGGAAGCCCTGTACCATTTCGGACAAATAGATGTCCAAACTCTTCTTAAAAACCTCCAGGGTTTAAAAGATAATGAAATATCAGGTCATGTATGGAGCAAAAAGAGGAGGAGGAGGAGGAGGAGGAGGAGGAGGAGGAGGAGAAGGAGGAGGACAATGATGATGACTACTACTGTGGGGTCCTCAGTGCTCTCTAAGTTGGTTGTTTTCTTGCAGACGTTTCATGACCAAACTAGGTAATATCATCAGTGCTAGAAGGGAGTGGGGTTTGTTCTCTGTTGATATTTAAGTAGTTTGCCTTTCCCTGTCAGTGTTGGTGGGTTTGGTTGATTCTCTAACTCCCCATCTCACATATGTGATTCTGGGCAGCTTACAATATTAAAGGAGAAAAAAAATACCATTTAGAAATATTTTTGAGCAGGAACTGGAAGAAATAATAATACATGGCAGGTTTCCAAACCCATCCACCCCCACCTGTTCTAACATGGTACTTTTCATTCCCCATAACATATTTTACGAACCACAACAAATAGATTTATGCCAGTGGGAAGATATAGATTTCCATTTCCACCGAAAGCTTTCTTTTTTAAAAAAAAAAAAACAAGTTTTATTTTCAAAACACACAATACATAAATACACATAAACACAAAACATAAAAGCATAAAAAATCTCTTTTCTGAAAGTTGCTTAGTCCCAGGTTAAAACTCTTGGTACAGACACAAATTCAAATTCATATTCATTTTACATGCCATTTCATATCTTATCAACATTTTCAATTTTCTATATAACTTCTTCTCTCCTTTAAATATTCTCAATTTTATTTTATTTTATTTATCTCCTCTCAATTCATATCATAATATTTATTATTCTTTGTCTGTTCTATTCCAGCCAACTGTTTATTTTTCTTCTTTAAAAAAAAAGAAGAAATACTTCTCCTGTACACTATATGGAGTATGATGCCTTTATCTCTTTCCCCTATATTTATAATACTTAACATAAAACACATAACATACATTGGGATTCTGTCTGGTACATTTTAAAATTATACTATATTATCAAAAATAATACAAATCTATTCATTAATATTAATATTCATTCATATCTTAAACATTTAACTCATTGCTTTTCAATTAAATCACATACTCTTATGGGAGCCCCATTTTCCATAATTATTCCCCCCCCCACATCACATATTATAGCTCAATATTTCATTAAAATGTTCCTCCTTCTTCTACTTCAAATCTCATTTCACAAAGATTGTGCTAGTATACCATATTCTAATCATTAATATTAACAATCATTTATATCTTGAACATTTTATCCATTTCAATTAAATATCATGCCTTTGTGGGAACACTTATGCTTTCCAAAAATTATTACCAACCCCCCACATCACAATCTTAAATCATGTTTCATTACAGTACTCCCTTTTCTTAACCAAAAATTTCACTAATTTATGTTAAATATTTTATCACATTTTAAGTTACATATTATTTCTAATTTTCTATGATTACTTCTAAATACAAGTATAAAAATGCAGTCTTATGTACCTTTCTAGAATCCCTTTAACAATAAAATTTATCCATTATCTCTAAAAAACTTTTGCTTCTTAACATCTTGCTCCCCACCATTAAGACTTCTCATCCCTTCCTTTCTCTCTTGCTTCTCCTTCTCCTTGTCCTCTTTAACCCCTTGTCTCTCCACCTCCCTTTTATTCTGCTTTCCCCCTTTCTGTTGTTTCTTAACACAATGTCCCCTTTTCTTATTCTTCTCTTTCTGGGCTGTTTTTCCAGATCTCAAAGACCTTTTTTCCTTTTTCTCTTGCTTTTTCCCTTCTCCAGTCAAAGTCATTTGTTCATCAAAGATGGCTCCTTCTTCTTCTTCGTCCCCATCATCCTCATTCTGCTTCCCATAAATATAAACCGCCATTTCTAAGTATTGAAAAATAGTGCCAAGACCATCTTCCCCTCCTTGTTTTTCTCTTTCATATTTTTGATCTATAAGTTTCAATTCATCCATAGACGATGCCATTGTGTAGAGAAAAAGTTTCCCCAAACAACCACCCAGATGATTTAATCAGAAGTAATTTCCAAAGGTTCCAAAATCACCAAACAATCCAAACAGACTGTTTCTTTTAGATACCTTCTTCTTCTTCTTCTTCTTCACTTTCTCTTTCTGGGGTTAAAGTAGTCACAAATCCTTTTCAAATATATTTTTTGGAAGTTTTTAAACTCTTTGCCATTCTAGGCAATCATCTCCTTATTTTCAAATTTTGCTCTTATTTTTTCCACTCTCCCTTCCCACTCACAGCCAAAAGGTTTTTTCTTTCTTTCTTTTTTTTCCCGCTGTCACTTTAGGAAGGAGAGTAGAACAAAGAAAAAACTTTCCCTTTTAGAATATTTGCAGCTTATAACTCTCACAAGGAACAATATACACTTAGCAGCCTTCCAGGTTCCAGGTCACTTTCTCCCGTCTTGTCCCGATAGAAGCAACTTTCACTTTTCTTCCGGCTTTCTCCCTCCTGCACCTGCTTACCCGGCTGCAGCTTTCTTCGTGGCAGCCATTGCTGACCGCCGTTCCTCCGCCTCGGGAAAAGGGGGTTTAGCCGGCTGGGGAGGGGGTTTGTGGCACCCCCAAACCCCTTGCCGGATTCCCCCCTGTCTTCAGCTGCCTCTACGGGGCAGCTATATCCCCCAGATCCAAATGGATCGGGGGAACCTTGGCGGCGAACGCAGCAGGGATCGCGCGGTCGCAAATCCCTGCTGCCACCGAAAGCTTGCAAACCGGAAGACCCGAAAGCTTTCTTAATGGCCTAGAACATTTTTGCACAACGACACATTAAACAGAACATCTTCACTACAGCTTCATGAAAATGTCGTTTCTCACTTTCTCCAGACTCTTTCCAAATGACATAATAAGCCACCACTAAAAGTGGAAGGACAAAGAGAATACAGGGTGAGCCACGACCATACCCAGTCCCCTTTTTCTGCCATCTACCCCCAATAATTATGATTAATGTTGACCCGTATCCTTTGTCTCTTTGCAAGAATTGGGAAACGTCACAGTGAAGCAAGATATCTATGGAGGTTCAGATCATGGTTGTCCCAATAGTTCTTTTTTCCCCCAAAAAAGCAACTCAATTTTCTGGCTTTTTTTTTTTTTTTTGAAGACATTTCGCTTCTCCTGCAAGAAGCTTCTTCAGCTCTGACAGGATGGTGAGGAATAGAAGGATTTATACTCCTTGCAAACAGCTGGTCATTTGCATCCTTTTTAGAGAGATAATGAGGCCACCTGGAGGTTTGTCTACATTAAGGTCATAAGTCTCTTCATTGTGTAGACTATCTCTTTTTGTGAAAAACATTCCCGCAATTCAAACCCATTCAGTTTACTGACACTGGACTGCCATTTGTCAGAAGTGATGTGGGGTCTCCTGCTTGGGTGGCAGGTTGGACTAGATGACCTACAAGGTCTCTTCCAACTCTGCCAATCTGTTACTTTCTGTAAACTAACAAATGTAGAGAAAACTTCCATAGAACCATCAGGCTGAAAGGGACTTGGAGGTTTTCTAGCCCAGTGGTTGCCAACCAGTGGGCCAGGGACCACTGGTGGTCCGTGAGAAAATTTTGGTGGTCTGCAGAGAAATGTCACCCCCAAAGCAATTAATCTGGGCTGTGCAGGAACACAAGGCTTGAATTGCTTGCATTGCGAACAACACAAGGGAGTGAGGGAAGAGGGGAAAGGGCGGAGGGGGGGGGAATTGCCCCACTCACCCCATGCGCCTGGCCTGGCCACCGGGCTGCTTCTTTCCGCTCCTTTCTTCTTCTGCTGCATGCAAGGAAAGCAGCAAAAGTCTTTCTTTCTCTCTTCCAAACTCTTTGGGACCCTGCAAGGCCTCCTGCTCCAAGAGGCTGTGCCGGCAAAGACTCATTTCTGACGGCGTTTGGGGGAGAGAAAGAAAGACTTCTGCGGCTTCTGCTGCTTTCCTTGCATGAAGCCAAAAGTCTCTCTCTCTCTCTCTCTCTCTCTCTCCCTGAGAACGGAGCTGGAGACAGTATCCTGCGATCCCAAATAAGGAACGATCGATCGGTAGGAAAACGGGGTGGGGGATTTTCCTGCAGATTTTTTGGGGGGGATTTCCCCAGGGTCTCTGGTCCGCGGGATTTAAAATTATGAGTTTGGTGGTCCCTGAGGTGCAAAAGGTTGGCGACCCCTGTTCTAGTCCAACCCTGACTCAAGGCAGGAGATTTTATGCCATCCCAGTTGAATGGTTGCCCAATCTTTTCTTGAAAACCTCCAGTGATGGAGAACCCACAAGTTCTAGAGGCAGGCTGTTCCACTGGTTAATTGTCCTCACTGTCAGGAAATTTCTCCTTAGTTCTAGGTTGGTTCTCTCCTTGATAATTTCCCATCCATTACTTCTTCTCCTGCCTTCATCTAGAGCAGGGGGTCCTCAAACTCAATTTACCTGGGGGCCGCTGGAGGCAGAGGCTGGGTGAGGCTGGGCCACATAAGGGATTCCACAAAAAACATTGTTAAAAAAATATCCTGCAGGCTTCAGTGGCACGGCAGACGTCATTTCCGCTTGGCTTCTACTTGTCAGCGGCTCCTAGTTTTGCCTTTCCCTTCCCAACGCGGGACTGGAGCCGTGCGGAGCTGCGCTGGTGGTCGCAACTTCTGACAGCCCCAGCCGGACACCTGAGCAGAGCAGAACTGCCTGTTGCTGTTGCAGGCGCTGCTGCGGGCGTCTGGCTGCCCAAGTAAAGAACTGTACCAGCTCAGGGCAACTGTGAGGAGCAAGAGGGGAAGCCAGACCATTGGAGAAGCGGAGCAAAGCCAAAGATTATTAGCTGCCTTTTTCGGTGCAGAAAGCTTCCCGCAACCAGCCGGCTGGTCTCCTCCTCCTCGGCCATACAGAACAAACAGGCAGAGAAGGAGGAGAACAGCTGGCCAGTTGGGGAAGGCTTCTTGTGCTGCGAAAGAGGCAGCTAATGATCTCCGGCTCCGCTCTGCTTCTCCAACATACGGCACCACCCTGTTCTATGTGCTGGCTGCTCAGACTTGCCAGGCCCGAATGTCAGCCACGACGAGGAACGGCGGGTGGGACTTCCTTCAGAGGTCCATTCCTCCTGCGGGCCGCACTAATATTATACTTTCATATCAAGGTGGGGGGCACAGGATATCGTCCTGTGGGCCTCAATTGCCTGCGGGCCACGAGTTTGAGACCCCTGATCTAGAGGTTATCTTGCAAACTTATATATTGTTGCCTGTATCATATCAGTTGGGGATTTCTTCCAACATCCCCCTAAGATTCACAGTTTTCTCATGGAACAATTATCTGGGATCTCATTTATTGAACCATGAAATGGTGATAAACCTCTGAGTAATAGCTGCTATTTCTTGAAGGTCGCCTCTTGATGTTGATGATGAAATGACAGTTCCTGGGGAAAACATATGAAACTACAGCATCACCAGGAATTCTAGGTTCACGGGAGGGAGACAGGGAGAGAGGGAAAGAAGGAGAGAGGGAGAAAAGGAGGGAGGGAGGGAGGGAGAGATTAATGGGAAGAAAAAGAGGGAGGGAGGGGAGGGAGGAATAGAGGGTGGAAAGGAATGAAAGAAGGAGAGAGGGGGAAGGGAGGGAGAGGTTGATGGGAAGGGAGGGAGGGAGAGGAGGGAGGAATAGAGGGTGGGAAAGAGGGAAAGAAGGAGAGAGGGAGAAAAGGAGGGAGGGAGGGAGAGATTAATGGGAAGAAAAAGAGGGAGGGAGGGGAGGGAGGTATAGAGGGTGGAAAGGAGTGAAAGAAGGAGAGAGGGGGAAGGGAGGGAGAGGTTGATGGGAAGGGAGGGAGGGAGAGGAGGGAGGAATAGAGGGTGGGAAAGAGGGAAAGAAGGAGAGAGGGGGGAAAGGAGAGAGGGAGAGATTGAAATGGGAAGGGAGGGAGGGAGGGAAAGGAGAGAGGGAGGAAAGGAGGGCATGAGAGAAAGAGATAGGAAGAAAGGAAGGAGGGGAGGGGAGGGGAAGAGAGGAAAGGAAAGGAAAGGAAAGGAAAGGAAAGGAAAGGAAAGGAAAGGAAAGGAAAGGAAAGGAAAGGAAAGGAAAGGAAGAAAAATAGGAAAGGGGAGGAGAGGAGAGGAGAGGAAGGAAAGGAAAGGAAAGGAAAGGAAAGGAAAGGAAAGGAAAGGAAAGGAAAGGAAAGGAAAGGAATTATCCTGTGCAGGGCAACCAAAGGAGACGAAAACGATCAGCTGGGACTCGAGAGGCAGAGAATAGAAGGGCGTGGCCAGTCAAAGGTGGTATTTGCCAGTTCTCTGAACGACTCAAAATTTCCACTGCTCCAGAACCAGTCAGAACCTGCTGAATACCACCTCTGCCTGGCACCCCCATAACTCAAGGAATGGAGCCCTTGCAGGGAACCCCATGTTGCCGATTTGCCTGACCCCAAAACCTCCCAGAAGCCTTCGCACCTTCACTGCAGAGAGCCTTCCGAACCTAGCAGGAACCATCCCTGCTCTTAACGTCTGCGCCATCGATCCTGAACTACTATTTAAAAAGATGTTGAGATGCTAGAAAAAGTGCGGAGAAGAGCAACCAGGATGATTAGGGGACTAGAGGCTAAAACATGTGATGGACGGTTGCAGGAACTGGGCCTGGCTAGTCTAGTGAAGAGAAGAATCAGAGGAGACAGGATAGCTGTCTTCCAATACTTGAGGGGCTACCACAGACAGGAGGTAGGGGTCAAGCTATTTTCCAAGGCCAGACAAGGAATAATGGATGGGAACTGAACAAGGAGAGATTCAGCTTGGAAATAAGGAGAAACTTTCCAACAATGAGAACAATCAACCCATGGAACAGAAGTTGCCTTCAGAAGTTGTGGGAGCATCATCACTGGAGGCCTTCAAGAAGAGATTGGATTGCCATCTGTCAGAAATGGTGTAGGGTCTCCCGCTTCGGCAGGGGGTTGGACTAGATGACCTGCAAGGCCCCTTCCGACTCCTTCCGATTTAAAAAAAACAAAAAACTTTTTCTCCAAACGGGGAAGCCAACACAGCTATTTCTTGAAGGACGACGTCGCCTCTTGGATCTCAAACCCAGCTTGTCCTGGGCCAGCCAAGCTCCCAAACTGGGACTGAGGTTTATTCCTTTGCTCAGAAACGAGAGCTGCACCTTAGCATAAATATGCAGATGTCGTCTCGGCCGTTGTGCTATTTTTCCTGAAACGGTTCCCGGTTTATCATGACAGATGCTCAATGAATCCAGAATAAGCCTTGGCTGGTTCATCTCAACGTGAAGCAGTGAGAAGTGGATGAGTCATCAGCAAAAAAAAAGAAAAAAAAATTAAAATAAATAAAAACCACTGCTGGACCAGGAGAGGAGGTGGGGGATGGCACCCAGGACATGTTTGGCACGTAGGAAGGGCCCCAAAAATCGCCTCCTGGCAAATCTAGCTGGAGAGATTTTTGGGGGGTTGGGGGGGAGAAGCAACTTGGACCCTGGCCCCCCTCCAAAAATCATCTTGCAACCTTGGCATCCTTGGCAGGGCCATCATCACCCTTCTGGTTCTAAGCTCCCTGATAACCAGCCACGTTGCTGCAGGAAAAACAGGCGGCTTGCTCTCGGTAGCAATTGCGGTCTTGCAAGTGGAATCGTGTGGCCAAATTCCCTTCCAACCGGCATATGTTGCCATCAGACCTGGCATCTGTATTGATATTCATTAATATGCATGCCTGCCTGCATTTTATAGCCTTTGCTTTTCTGCAGGACATCTGGGCTCGCCGAGCTGCCTTCTATTATGATTGTTTTTGTTTTAAAGCTGGTTTTTCTGTGCTCCCTGGCAGGTTTGTATTCTGCATGTGGATTGTCCTGGCAAGCCGTCTGGAGGCTTTGGCTTAAGGAGGAAGGTGGGAAATTAAAGCAAATCAATTAAAAATCAATAAAGGAGGAGGGGAGGGAGGGGGAGTGAAGGAAAAAAGGAAAGGAAGGGAAAGAAAGGGAGCAAAATAGGAGGGAAGGGAAGGGAAGGAAAAAGGGAAGGAAGGGAGCAAAATAGGAGGGGAGGGGAGGGGAAGGGGAGGAAAAGGGGAAGGGAAGAGAAAGGAAAGGAAAGGAAAGGAAAGGAAAGGAAAGGAAAGGAAAGGAAAGGAAAGGAAAGGAAAGGAAGAAAAATAGGAGGAAAGGGAAGGGAAGGGAAGGAAAGGGAAGGAAAGGAAAGGAAAGGAAAGGAAAGGAAAGGAAAGGAAAGGAAAGGAAAGGAAGAGGGAAAGGAAAGGAGAGGAGAGGAGAGGAAAGGAAAGGAAAGGAAAGGAAGGAAAGGAAAGGAAAGGAAAGGAAAGGAAAGGAAAGGAAAGAAAGGAAAGGAAAGGAAAGGAAAGGAAAGGGAAAAGGGAAAGGAGAGGAGAGGAGAGGAGAGGAGAGGAAAGGAAAGGAAAGGAAAGGAAAGGAAAGGAAAGGAAAGGAAAGGAAAAGAAAGGAAAGGAAAGGAAGAAAAATAGGAGGAAAGGAAGGAAGGGAAGGAAAGGAAAGGAAAGGAGAGGAGAGGAGAGGAGAGGAGAGGAGAGGAAAGGAGAGGAGAGGAGAGGAGAGGAGAGGAGAGGAGAGGAGAGGAGATGAGAGGAAAGGAAAGGAAAGGAAAGGAAAGGAAAGGAAAGGAAAGGAAAGGAAAGGAAAGAAAAGGAAAGGAAGAAAAATAGGAGGAAAGGGAAGGGAAGGAAAGGAAAGGAAAGGAAAGGAAAGGAAAGGAAAGGAAAGGAAAGGAAAGAAAAGGAAAGGAAGAAAAATAGGAGGAAAGGAAGGGAAGGAAAGGAAAGGAAAGGAAAGGAAAGGAAAAGGGAAAGGAAAGGAAAGGAAAGGAAAGGAAAGGAGAGGAGAGGAGAGGAGAGGAGAGGAGAGGAGAGGAGAGGAGAGGAAAGGAAAGGAAAGGAAAGGAAAGGAGAGGAGAGGAGAGGAGAGGAGAGGAGAGGAGAGGAGAGGAGAGGAGAGGAGAGGAGAGGGAAAGGAAAGGAAAGGAAAGGAGAGGAGAGGAGAGGAGAGGGAAAGGAAAGGAAAGGAAAGGAAAGGAAAGGAGAGGAAAGGAAAGGAAAGGAAGAAAAATAGGAGGAAAGGGGAGGGAAGGAGAGGAGAGGAGAGGAGAGGAGAGGAAAGGAAAGGAAAGGAAAGGAAAGGAAGAAAAATAGGAGGAAAGGGAAGGGAAGGAAAGGAAAGGCCCACTTCCAGTTCCTGCTATCCAAAGATTATTCAAATTCTTTTTCAAGATAAAGAGAGAGAGCGATGGGTCCATAATGACCCATGATAACTTTCTTATGAGAAATACATGGGAAAACAATTAAAATTGCCAATCTGTCAGGATTCCGGCAGTTACTCCAATTACATCTTGAGCCTTGAGCCACACTCCCCAAACTAAAAAGGATTTATTCGAAGTTAACTTTCTCGCATTAGCCTGGGTGTAGCCAACTCTGAGATATGTAATTCACTGTCACCCTTGATCCTGCTTTTCCCTGCACCCCTCTGGGTGTATCATCCAACAAAACACATATATAGCCAAGAGTCATCAATCGTGATCTCCAATTAGATTTTTGCATGCCAAAATGTTTTATGAGTTGACACAGTCAAGCATCTTAGTGCATACGGAGCCCAAAGGGTATCCATCCCTGCCTTGTAGCTGCCAGACGGTTGACTCTTTCTCTGGATGAATGTATTTCTTAGCAAACATGTGATTGTAAAACCACTGGTAATCCTCAACTTACGGCCACAACTGAACCCAACATTTCTGTTGTTAAGCACGAGAAAGAAGTCAGTTTTCACAATTTTTTTTTTTGCCACAGTTGACAATTGGATCACGACGGTTGTTAAGTTAGTAACATGGTCATTAAATGAATCTGGCTCAGTTGCCAAGCACCTGAATTTTGATCACAAGACCCTGGAGATGCTGCAAAGGGTCATAAGGGTGAAAAATGGTCACAGCGTCACTTTTTTTAAAGCGCTGCTCTAACTTCGAACAGTCACTACATGAACCGTTGAAAGTCGAGGACTACCAATACTTTTCTTTGCTAGTGATATGCAAAGAAGTGACCATTAATTTTTTTCTAAGGTTCCCTCCCCCCACAATTTCACAGTTTGAAGATCTCCTGGTGGTGTCACATCCAAAGGTGAATCCACCAAGATTATCCTTGCTTAACTTCTAAGAAGTCCAGACAAGATCAGCCAGTGCTGCCCCTGCTGGCCTTCTACTATCCTGTTTCCCTGAAAATACGACCTATCTGAAAGTAAATCCTAGCTTGACTTTTAAATGTGTGTCCCATATAAGCCCTAACCCCCCAAATAAGCCCTAATTAAGACCCCACCACTCCAGAGTACTTAGGTAAAAATTAAGCTAGGGTGTGGATGTGAGAATGGGGTGGACCTGCCAAATTACTTACCTTTGGACAGTTGTAGCCAGTCCTTTCACATCCTGACACCTGCCTTGCCAGCCCATTTCTTCTGCGGCCATCAAGGCTGGTGTTTTTCCCCTCTTGGAGTCTGAATCCGAGGAGGAAGATGAACAAGCTGACAGGGAATGGGAGTGTGGCTCCGTCGGCTGTGGAGGGAACTGGGGAAGGGCAAAGTCCTGCTGGGAAGAGCAGGAAAAAGGTAGAACAAGGGAGAGGGAATTCAAAGGAAGGCCCAGGCCCATCTCCTCTTCATCCTAGGGCACGAATGGAGGAATGGAGAAGAGAGCAACAGGGATTGCATGGCTTATGGGGGAGGAAAGGGCCCTGATTCCCTTCATTAGCCATACCGGAGAATGAAAGTTTATAAGAAATGCAGGCTGTGTGCAGCAGCTGCTGGGAGCAAATGTGACTTTATCTTGTGTTGACTTTGCTTATCTGTGTTCTTGGCATCTTTCCAACTGTGTGAGTTTTGCCGTGCCTTCAATTCTGGAATTCTTGCTCCTGCCCTGCCAAACTACTTACCTCAGTTTGACTTGAAGTTACAGTTTTTGTTGACCATGTTTTGGACTTGATTCTCTGCAGTTAAAGGCTGTTCCAGGGAGAGTGTTTTCCCCAGCCAGAAGGTAACCTGGACACTGAGCACAAAGTTAGAGCTATTAAAGGGACTCCTATTGATTATCTGACTGTATTGCTTTTGTGCCACGCCCCAGGTCATCACAGCTGGCAAGTCTTTCCTGAAGGCCTCTGGAGCTGATAACAAAGCTCTGGATCGATCAGGAGCTCTGTTATTGCCTGCAGAGGCCTTCAGGAAAGCCTTGTCGACTGCAGAAGAAGAAGTTCTTGAAGGCCTCTGACAGCGAAAAGGAGGCCGGGGGGGGGGGGGGAGAGACATGTGCAAGTGAGGTTGGTCAGTGGATGACATCCCCCCCAGAATAAGATCTGGTGCCTTTTTTGGGTGGCAAAAAAAAAATATAACACAGGGTCTTATTTTGGGGGAAATGCGGTAATATTTCGATCTGTTGGCATCCATATGCTTTCTTGCTACTTATATTTCCTTCAATTGTCTCGTCTTTTCTTGCCTGGGATGTGAGTTTAAAAAAGAAAGATCAGCTCACGATCAGTTCACCAAGCTTCTCATAAATTATTTATTTGGTGTTCAACACCAGTTTAATTTAATTTAATCCTTATATTGAACTTCTCTCTCTCTCTCTCTCTCTCTCTCTCTCTCTCTCTCTTATTTTTTACTATTAGTTGACCTTTCATTCAGCGGATTGTTGAAAGAATACTCATTTCCTCCTTCTTCCTTTTTTTATTTGCATAAAATAAAAAATGTGAGGCATGAAAGGGGCCAGGGTGGGAGACGGAATTGATGGGGGGGGGGAAAGGAAGCTGTAATTTGGCATTTTCCTCGCGTAAAGATGGCGGCCTATTAACTCTTACCCTAAATATTTCATTAAGCCAAATCTTTTCTGAAAAGGGGCACCTGCTCTTCTTTTTAACTACCTGCCATGTTTCTATGAAAACCAAGACCGGAACATTCTGTACTGAACATCTTACTAATAAACACACACACACACACACACACACTTTGTAAATCAGTTCACCCCTGCAATAATGCTGTCTCACTCCTAACAAGACTTTTCTTAATGTTCTTTTATTACAATTATTATTACTGTCTCTACTTTTCAGTATTTCAATTCCCTCTCATTACTACTACTACTATTACTACTACTACTTCTCCTTCCTCCTCTTCTCCTCCTCCTCCTTCCTTCTCTCTTCTTCTCCTCCTCCTCTTCTTCCTCTCCTCCTCCTCCTCTTCTTCTTTCTCCTCCTCTTCTTCTTTTCCTCTTCCTACTTCTTGTTCCTTCTCCTTCCTCCCTCCTCCTCCTTCTCTCCTCCTCCTCTCTTCTCTCTTCTTCTGCTTCCTTCTTCTCCTTCTCCTTCTGTTTCTTCTTCCTCCTCCTCCTCTTCCCCTCCCTGCCTCTCCCTCTCCTATAATAAGACAACACAGTTCAACTTTATATAAACAACATATAATTCAAAAGAATGTAAAAAACAACAACAAAGCCAATTCATTTTTGGGAGCTGAATTAACATCTGAAATAATTTTTCTGCCAATTCAAATGGGTACTGCTCTTGAGAGAAAAATGTTACACTCGGAATTGTGTTTTGCCATCAATTAGCTCAACAAACAATTTCTTTCTAAAAAGACAAGAAATATCCAGGCGATGAAAAATAACGATTTCCCATTGGATTAATGATCATTTTAACTGTATAAAAAACTAACACATAATGCCTGGCATTAGAATTACTGTACAGACATTTCAATTCTTTATTCCTGCCTCCTTCTAATCCGTGGAGAGTAAATAGCTATTATAAACAGCCGGTTACACATATCTATTATAGGCGTACAATGTGGTACTTAATATTTTAATTCCTACAGCGCTACTAAGGGTTTTCAAGCTGCCAGCCCATATCCAGGCATCGTGTTAGTATCGTTCAGCTCTGTAAAATTTGGCAAAGGACGGTTCTAATGTGGTTCTTCGTACAGCGATGGCAAAAATCATGATCTGAGACTATTGATTGATTTTAAGTAAACATTTCACATTCTGTCAAGGTGTCCCATAAACAGTGTGACTTGCCAAAGTCAAAATTGCCATCAGTTGAGAGTATAATTTAGCATTAGATTAAAGAGAGCTGGTTGAGAGCAGGTTAAAAGCATTGGGCTAGAAACCAGGAGCCTGGGAGTTGTAGTTCTGCCTTTGGCATGAAAACCTCAGGAAAAGGTTTTATGTTTTATTTGTATATGTATAGACATCGTATATGCATATTTTATATGTATATTTAATTGTATATAAGTATACTTACGTTTTAATTGTGTATGTATAGGCATATTTTTATCACTGCCCAGTGTTACTTTTTAGTAAGATGTGTGGTCAATAAATTAAACAAACAAACAAACAAATGGACAACAACAAATCACTTG
The DNA here is from genome assembly GCA_033807585.1 of Hydrophis major. NCBI lineage: Eukaryota > Metazoa > Chordata > Lepidosauria > Squamata > Elapidae > Hydrophis > Hydrophis major. The sequence continues at coordinate 258,433,016 of CM066330.1, forward strand.
TGAAAACTTTGCTAAGAAAACTGTAAAGATTCATCCAGGCTTTTACCAGCAGTCAGGAGTGATTGGAAGGCAGAGTAGATTTTGTTCTGTTCTGTTTTCTATTCTATTTTATTCTATTCGGTTCTGTTCTAGTCTCTTCTTTTCTACAATCTGTTTTCTCTATTCTGTTCTGTTCTCTGTTCTATTCTATTCTGTTTTCTATTCTATTTTATTCTGTTCTGTTCTCTGTTCTATTCTACTCTCTCTCTTCTCTTCTCTTTTACAATCTGTTATCTCTGTTCTGGTCTATTATTCTATTCCATATTCCATTCTGTTCTGTTTGATCTGGTCTCTGTTCCATTCTGTTCTGTTTTTTTCTGTTCTGTGTTCTATCCTATTCTGTTCTCTGTTCTATTCTGTGCTGTTTCTATTTTATTCTATTCTGTTCTGTTCTATTCTGTTCTTTGTTCTATTCTACTCTTCTCTTCTACAATCCTCTGTTCTATTCTATTCTATTCTATTCTATTCTATTCTATTCTATTCTATTCTATTCCATTCCATATTTTCTGTTCTATTCTATTCTATACTATTCTATTCCATTCCATTCCATTTCGTTCTATTCTCTAGTCTATTCCATTCCACCACTCCACATTTTCTATTCTATTCTATTCTATTCTATTCTATTCTATTCTATTCTATTCTATTCTATTCTATTCTATTCTATTCTATTCCATTCCATTCCATTCCACTCCACTCCACTCCACTCCAATCTATTCTCTATTCTATTCTATTCTATTCTATTCTATTCTATTCTATTCCATTCCATTCCATTCCATTCCATTCCATTCCATTCCATTCCATTTTGTTCTTAGCATCCCCTCAAATATTGGAACACTGCTATCATGTCACCAATTGAAATCAGTCTATCCCAGTCGATTAATGGATGTCTCAAAGCTTCAGAAAAAACTTGATTTGGCCAAGGATGAGTCAACTGAGTGCTTGGTCTCAACTTAATATGGACCTTTGAAAATCTAATGAAGAAATAAATGAATATTCTGTATTATTGATTGACATTTGCAATAATAAGGAAATAAACGGACATTTTGTATGATTGATTTCTTCATCAACTGTATACCCATCTTGATTATGATGCTTTTTGGTGGCTGGGCATAATTAAACCTGTCCGGTAAAAGAGTATGATTAAATTAAAATGGAATTCAAAACACCGACCCTTAAATTAACCAACAGAGCAGCCTCAACTTTTACAATTTAGAGCTGACAAATTGTGAAAACTGAGAAGCAGAACTGGGGGTCCAAATGCAATACAGCCAGTTTGGTCCAGCAGTGAAGGAGCCAGGGTAGAAATCAGAAGACCATAAGTTCTAGTTGTGCCTTAGACATGAAAGCCAACCAGGCGACTTGAGCCAATCACCTGGAGACCAAGAGTTCTAGTCCTGTCTGAGGCATGAAAACCCATTGGGTGACTTTTATGCCAATCATCAAGACACTAGGAGTTCTAGTTCTGCCTAAGGCGTGAAAGCCAGTTGGATGACTTTGGGCCAATTATCAGGACACTGGGAGTTCTAGTTCTGCCTAAGGCATGAAAGCCAGTTGGGTGACTTTGGGCCAATTATCAGGACGCTGGGAGTTCTAGTTCTGCCTAAGGCGTGAAAGCCAGTTGGGTGACTTTGGGCCAATTATCAGGACACTGGGAGTTCTAGTTCTGCCTAAGGCGTGAAAGCCAGTTGGGTGACTTTGGGCCAATGATCAGGACACTGGGAGTTCTAGTTCTGCCTAAGGCATGAAAGCCAGTTGGGTGACTTTGTGCCAATCATCAGGACACTGGGAGTTCTAGTTCTGCCTAAGGCGTGAAAGCCAGTTGGATGACTTTGGGCCAATTATCAGGACACTGGGAGTTCTAGTTCTGCCTAAGGCATGAAAGCCAGTTGGGTGACTTTGGGCCAATCATCAAGACACTGGGAGTTCTAGTTCCGCCTAAGGCATGAAAGCCAGTTGGGTGACTTTGGGCCAATCATCAGGACACTGGGAGTTCTAGTTCTGCCTAAGGCGTGAAAGCCAGTTGGGTGACTTTGGGCCAATGATCAGGACACTGGGAGTTCTAGTTCTGCCTAAGGCATGAAAGCCAGTTGGGTGACTTTGTGCCAATCATCAGGACGCTGGGAGTTCTAGTTCTACCTAAGGCATGAAAGCCAGTTGAGTGACTTTGGGCCAATCATCAAGACCCTGGGAGTTCTAGTTCTACCTAAGGCGTGAAAGCCAATTGGGTGACTTTGGGCCAATCATCAAGACACTGGGAGTTCTAGTTCTGCCTAAGGCATGAAAGCCAATTGGGTGACTTTGGGCCAATCATCAAGACCCTGGGAGTTCTAGTTCTACCTAAGGCGTGAAAGCCAATTGGGTGACTTTGGGCCAATCATCAAGACCCTGGGAGTTCTAGTTCTACCTAAGGCATGAAAGCCAATTGGGTGACTTTGGGCCAATGATCAGGACACTGGGAGTTCTAGTTCTGCCTAAGGCATGAAAGCCAGTTGGGTGACTTTGGGCCAATCATCAGGATGCTGGGAGTTCTAGTTCTACCTAAGGCATGAAAGCCAGTTGAGTGACTTTGGGCCAATCATCAAGACACTGGGAGTTCTAGTTCTGCCTAAGGCGTGAAAGCCAGTTGGGTGACTTTGGGCCAATGATCAGGACACTGGGAGTTCTAGTTCTGCCTAAGGCATGAAAGCCAGTTGGGTGACTTTGTGCCAATCATCAGGACACTGGGAGTTCTAGTTCTGCCTAAGGCGTGAAAGCCAGTTGGGTGACTTTGGGCCAATCATCAGGACGCTGGGAGTTCTAGTTCTGCCTAAGGCATGAAAGCCAGTTGGGTGACTTTGGGCCAATTATCAGGACACTGGGAGTTCTAGTTCTGCCTGAGGCATGAAAACCCATTGGGTGACTTTGGGCCAGTTGCCTCTCCATCAGTCCAGCCCACCTCACAGGGTTGTTTCTGAGGGGAAAAATAGGATAAGGAAGGAGTAGTAGGTGTGCTCACCACCTTGAGTTCCATGTAAAAGAATGAAAGTGGGATAAAAAAAAATCTAACACCGAAGTAAGAAGTTAAGAGACTCCCCATTGGATTGGTTCAAGGACCCCCTGAATCTGCCATTTTGCTTCTCACAGCGGCCAGATCAGACGCGTTTATGATATTCTCAAAAGAAGGACTAAGATAGCCCACTCCCATCTCCCACCACGGTTCCCCTGCATTTGATATTTCAAGGCCAGCTCCCTTCAACCTTGAAGCAACGCTAAATCCTCAATTAGCTTTCAACCAGCCTGCCTCCTCTCCTCTTTAAAAGCCATGCCGATTTAGTGGCTGTTTCTCCTTCTGGTGACATTGAATCCCAGGAGTTCATTACATTCAGCCTGGAGAATGCTCTTCTCTTGTCTATTTGCCATTGTTTTGGCCTGCCAGTAGCCAGCGGAGCTGCCGGCAGACTTGGACAGTAAGGAGATTGGGGAGGAACATGGACCAGTCCTGGAGTCTGGGGAGGGCTCTGATGAGTGCTCTGCATTGGAGGCAGAGATGGGGCCAGGGCCATCTGTCAACTGGTTATCAGCTGCCTTCAGAGTCAGAGATCAGTGGGGAAGAAGAACAGCTGGCGCCTGTTCCCAGGGTGCGCATGCACAGAGCTGCCAAGAGAAGGAAACAGTTAAGGAACAAGGGTCGACTCCGGAATAAGGGCACAGGTGGACGGTGAATGGCCCCTCCCATAGGGAACAAAGAGGAGCAAAAGAGGAGTGGGGTTTGCAGGAGACAATTAGTTCAATTCATGAGGGTGAAGAAGATCTGTTCCTGACTTTTTGCTGCGACAGTGTGGCGTTTGGAAGATATCGGCCTGGCAAACTCTCCAAGCCTGATAACGGTCTGTAGCTGTGAAATCTCATAAAAGACTGTTTGCCAGAGAGGAATTCCCTTTAATCTAAACAAAAGGGGTTTTATCGGGACAAGGAATCTGCTTCGTGATCTTGGGAAGCCTGGATCAGAACCATCATCTCCTTTCCATCAGCTGCCTTCGATGAGCTTCCTTCTATGATAAAGGGAAGAAAACCTCTCCCTGACCACTTTTTCTGGACTTTTTCTGTGATGTTACCTGCTTCAGTTCAGGGTGAAGGGAAAGTAGCACTGCCTATAACACTAAGAATACCCGAGAGAGATAACAAAAAGCCACCCCACGGGGAATTTAACTTCTCAGATGAATGGATTGCTAAGGAAAAAGGACGATTTTAGTGAAAGTCTAAATGGGGATGTGGGAAGGAGAGACACGGGGCTGGTTGGAAGAAGGAGAATTGAAGCAAGCAGCACCGTTTTTTTTCCCCCACCCCCAATCTGTCAAACTCAGAGGAGACAAAATTAACAAAGAGAAGAAAACAGAATAAGGAGAAAAATAAAACAGAGAACTCCAAGCAGAATTATACTGTGCTTCCAATCTGATAGGACCATTCTGCCCAATTCGATTCAATTCAATTCATTCAATTGCCTTTTTCTTATACTCTTCTGAAGTATGAGAAAAAAAAGCAATTATGTTTTCCATATACCCCAACATGAAACCAAAATTATGATTATTTTGCAGGCGGTCTGCCTGTTCTTCTACCACCTACTGAAAAAAAACAAACTATTGAGATTTTCAAAAGACCTAGAGCTGAACACGACTCCTATTCTCTTTTGGAGACAGGTAGGTTTTTTCCTACTTTTTCCGTAAGATTTAACTGCTTATTCTGGTAAATCTGGTCACATTTGCTCTAAAATGTAATCATTAAGTCACTAAGCTGGATAGATTTGAAAAGCAGCATTCTACAAATGTAATGCCCACAGTCCAACATAACTTAGTTAAAGACTAATAAAGTAGAGAAGAAGGGAGGGAAGGAGGAAAGAAAGCGTAAGAAGAGGAGGGGGGGAGGAGAGGAAGAAGAAGAAGAAGAAGAAGAAGAAGAAGAAGAAGAAGAAGAAGAAGAAGAAGAAGGAGGAGGAGGAGGAGGAGGAGGAGGAGGAGGAGGAGGAGGAGGAGGAGGAGGAGGAGGAGGAGGAGGAGGAGGAAGAGGAGGAGGAGGAGGAGGAGGAGGAGGAGGAGGAAGAGGAGGAGGAGGAGGAGGAGGAGGAAGAAGAAGAAGAAGAAGAGGAGGAGGAGGAGGAGGAGGAGGAGGAGGAGGAAGAAGAAGAAGAAGAAGAAGAAGAAGAAGAAGAAGAAGAAGAAGAAGAAGAAGAAGAAGAAGAAGAAGAAGAAGAAAAAAGATGGAATTGAAATAGCAGAGAAAGGAGAAGGAGAAAAAGGAGTAAGAACATTTATAATTGACATATTTCTATGTTTTTATGAACACATTTAGAAATGGAAAAATGGAAGATAATTACATCTTCATTCAGCCTAATAGATGAACAGTTTGTTTGGAAATGAATTGATTCCATTACTGCAAGTTTAAGAATGATTGAGTTCTTAGAGCCAACACTTTTCATAGTGAAAAACTGCTAATTAAGCTCAGCAACATAAAAAGATTCAACACATACACACACGGGTGCACCTAAAGCAGCATTTGCTATCCGGAACCCTTTCACCAGGTACAACTTCCAGATTTCCCAACCAGTAACAAAATTTGGAAATTTGGCTGAAAACTCTTGAGATTGTGATTCCAGCCAACCTGGAGGCCTCAACTACCATAAAATGGGAACCAAAACTGTGGCAAGAAAGGTAAAAAAAAATGGGGCAAAATTCACTTTACAACTGTCTTGCTTAGCAACGGAAATTTGAAGGTAAATTGTGGTTGCGATTCAAGAACTTACCTGTACCAGAAATTGACTAGGCTGGCAACAGAACCACTGAGGAAATCTCTAAAAGAACCTTCCATCTCTAGATCTATCACGTTGGATCATCCAAGTAAGACAGTCCTTAATCTACAGAGATGAATCTCATCCTGATCAGGAAGTAAAATTATGTCCAAGGATCAGATACTAATGTCGTTCACATCTTGATCATAACCAACTGCTCAGAGGTGAAAATTAGGTCTAAGGTACATTCTTCGGCACATATTGAGATAAAGGTGAACTGCCCATGATGTCAACTCATAAAATATTTCTATGGTCTTCCCAACAGAAAGGAAGGGAGGAGCAGTGCAGCAGCTTGGAAATCAAAAGTGCATTCCATCAATAATTTTTCAAATATAATAATTAGGTGACTAAAGTTTCTGTCATGCAAATATGTAACTAAAGAGCCTGATTGATGACTCTTGGCTCTGGATGTGTCCCATTGGAGAATATCAATTACAATACACCCAGGGGTTGGGGGAAAACTAGGGTCAAGGGTGACAATGAATTGTGTGTCACAGAGTTGGCTACACCCAAGCAGCGCTGGACCTTTTAACTCCAAATAAATCCTTTGAAATTTTGGAAGTTTGGATCGAGACTCATGATTTAATTGGGGTAACTGCTGGAATCCTGACACATGAACTGCCATCGTCAATCAATCCATCCATCAATCAGAATAGAGCTGGAAGGGATCTGGGAGATCCTAGGTCCAGGGGTCCCCAAACTTGGCAACTTTAAGGCTTGTGGGCTTCAACTCCCAGAATTCCTGAGCTAACATGATTGGAGGAGGAATTCTGGGAGCTGAAGTCCACAAGTCTTAAAGTTGCCAAGTTTGGAGACCTCTCTCCTAGTCCAACCCACTTCTCGAGCAAGAGACTCTATTCCATCTCAGACAAGTAACTACCTGCCTGGACCCAAATCTCAGGACCTGCAGATTAAAGTCCCTCAGCTCCAAAAGATGATGGGATTTCAATACCAGGCTGTTGTGGCCCCGATTCCCGAGCCTATGCTGTCAGAGAAAGAGGACCTGGAAGATGAGGAGGAGGAACTGGCAATGCCTTCCTCCCCAGGACCTTCCTCCCTGATAATGCCTCAGGTTCCATCAGACAACTGAGAGGAACAGCCTGAGATTAATCAGGAAGAGGAGGGCATATCGGAGCAGCCCCTGACAGAGAGTCAAGAGGAAGAACGTTGGCTTGATCCTAAGCAGCGTCTTAGGGAGAAACATGAGCAGCAACGTAGGAGGCGTGGGAGGGTCAGAGAGTGAGCTGAGTCATTGAGCCACACCCCACAGGGGATAAAAGTGGGTGTGTTTTCTCCTGAAACTTTGTATGGGACAAAGTTTAACCTTACTTCAGGTTATCTTTGTGGACTGCCTTGTGATTTTCTGTGAGTAAAATTTTATTTGCTATCAGTTCAGACTTGGCAAGCAGGATGTGGTGGAATGCCAAGAATATAATCAGTTCCAAAGAATTAACTCTGTGAAGTCCGAGCCCGCTTGCCTGCCTGTGTTTGTGTGTGTGTGTGTGTGTGTGTGTGTGTACTCTGTCATCTTTTCGGAAAGAGGAAAGGCGAGACAGAACACCAGCCCGGTGATCAGATCCAAAAATCTGAAGAGGGATCCGACCAAGCAGAAGATTACACAATACACCCAAAGGATTCCCAACTCATTTTAATGATTCAGCATAACACAGGCATTTCAAATCCTACAATAATATTAAACGTTCCGTTTCAGATGTAATGCTGAGGGAAGGGAAGAAGGAAAGGGAAAGAAAGGAAAAAGGGAAGGGAAAAAAGGGAAGGGAAGGAGAAGGGAGAAAAGGGAAAGAGGCAAGGATAAAGAAGAAAAGAGAAAGAGGAAAGGAAGGGAGAAATGGGGGAGAGGAAGGGAAGGGAAGGGAGAAAAGGGAAAGGGGAAAGAGAAAAAAGAAAGGGGAGAGAAAGGGGAAAGAGGAAACGAGAGGGAGGGAGGGAGGAAGAGGGAAGGGAAGATGATTTACATCATGCATGTCATGACATCATCTTTCTCCCGCTCCCGTCCCACCCCTGGATATTATCCAAGACTACAAACTTCCTAACAGAGTTCCGGCTCTTTCACAGATCACAAAGTTCTCTCATAACTTTACAATATTGCATCAGGCGAGGCTTCAGATGTATGTTTTATTTATGACCTTTTGCTAAGCTCTTTTGTTCTCACCACCTCCTTCTGCTCCCCCCTCCCGTCCTAGAATTACACATCCTAGAATTACATTTTTAAAAGCTCCCTGGGTAATTTGCTCCATTCCTGTGATGACCCAGGTGTGATCCAAAGCATCTTACAATAGAATAAAATTGATTAGTTTTAAAGGTTCTAGGAATCTCTCTCTCCCTCCCTCCCTCCCTCCTCCCCTCTCTCTGTCTCTCTCTCCTCCCCTTCCCTCCTTCCCTTCCTCTGTTTCTGAAGTGGAAAGGAAACAAATCCTTTTGGCCGCTTTCATTTATTTTTAATTTCAATTTTGCAACGGTTTGATCCATGTACTTTATTCCATTTGTCATTCGTTCTGCCCACACACACAGACCCCCCCCCCATGCTCTCCATCCTACTTCACTTAGCTAAACTGCAGCCATTGAAAAGAACCCAATGTGTGCACACACATTCCAAGCAATCTCGGTGTGACTGAGGATAATGCAGGCAGTCCGCGACTTATGCCCGCAATTTACTAATTTAACAACTGCAATGATTTGCTTAACAGCTGTGGCAAGGAAAGCCGTACAATATAGCAAAATTTACATAACCTCTGTCTTGCTTAGCAACAGAAATTTTCTCAGTCGTGGCTGTAAGCTGAGGACTGCCTGCTGTCAACTCGTAAATCATTCTTATGCCTGTTTCCGAGTTGCCATAAGAAGGAAGGGGGAGAGGAAGGCTTGAGGGAGCAGCGCGGCAGATGAAGGCCAGAAGCACTTTCCACGCTTATCTTCATGGGGATTGTAGCCTAGGCTACTGGATCTTCTGCCCGAGAAAATCCTTCATTGGAGAGTGTGATTGATGACACCCAGCCTATGAAGGTGTTTCATTGGAAAATCTGATTTATGACACACCCACAGAGGTGGAGGGAAACAGGATCATAGCTGATAGTAAATTGCATGTCTCAGAGTTGGTTCCATATGGGTTAGTGCTGGACATGTTGCTCCTAATAAATCTTTTGGATTCTTTTGAAGCTTGGCTCCAGGCTCGTGATTCCATTAGGGCAATTGTCGGAACCCTGACAGCAAGCCAACTCTTCACATAACTGTCAACATCTTTCTTTATGCCGGGCCATCAGAATTGCCTCCGTGCTAAGTGTAAAGTCTTTAAGAACCTGAAGTCCCCTGCTGGTTTGGCATCGTGGGTCCTCTGGAGGACTAGGGTGCATAGGGATTCTGGGATGTAGAGTTTTGTCCCTTTCCACACTAGGTCATCCCTTTTTGTCAAGATGTGTTGATTGTCCTGGAACCAGGGGTCTGCTTGCAGTTTGCCCTTGAGTTTCATGGTAAGATCACTAACAGTTTGGTCTTGCCGGTCACGGCGTTGTCGTCTGGTGGTCACTTGGGCAGTTATTTGGGTAGAGGGGATGACGGCACTTGTACTTTTTCTCAGCTAATGTTCTGACCCACGCCCTTTTCCAACAAATCAAACGCAATCCAAAGGGAACAGAAACCTTGTAATGCTTTTGCAAAATAATTAGCTGTGATAAGCATAAGCCTTGCCAAACTCTGCAACACTTACCAAAAGATAACAGACAAGAAATAATTTGCAATACAAGACTCTTCAAATGCAAACTCAGGATACTGGAATGTCCATGAGGCTGGAGTTTCAAAATGCCTTTGCCTTCTGCAAAGTATGTTCGTTTCACAGCTGGCTTTTATCTTCTTGAAGGAGGGGCCATTACCTTGCAGCCTTACTCCTGAGTCGCCGGTGCTGTTGTAACTGCTCTTTCCTCCGAGCAATCCTGCGTGCATGTGCACTTAGCACAGGCTCCTCAGGAACCTCCTCATCATTGCTGCCAGCCCTCACAATCTCTGAAGGCAGCAATCCACTCCCTAATGGTCCTGGCCCCTCATCTGAGTCTTCGCTATCCTCAGCCATCTGCACCCGCTGCCGGCTAACTACAACAGTGACCAAAAGTCTTCTTAACCCAACCAAGATTTGATTTAGGTTTTTAAAGTCTTCCAGCTCAAAATAAGGATAACCTAAGCAGTTAGTAGACTCTTATATTAAGGTCAATTGCCCTTCGCTGCTTTTTGTAACAACACTGAAGTTATTGCACATAACAGCACAATCATTTGGGGAGAACGTACAGTAGCTCTATAGAATAGAGTTTTGCCAAGTGTCAAACAGGGATCAGGTTTCCCAGACAATTGATCCTTTTGGATCCAGAGACAAACAGAATACGGAGGATTTAAGCTTTGTTGTTAGGGCAAGCAAACAAGAGTTTAAAAAAAAGCATAGCATAAAAAGTAAACCTACCAAGCAAGAGGATGCCCAAATCTCTTATAGCTGTCAAGAGTTACTTAATATCAACAACAGAGATTCCCCAGCAGTAGGTTGAAAGCTACCTCTGATAACAACAACCCTGCAGGTTTTATTCAGAACCTGACACCATGCCAGGCTCTGCTGTGGTTAGGAAACTGGAAGACCTGGCTTTAGTAGAGAACATCTGTAGCTTAGGAGTTGAACTCTAGGGTCCCTGGCACTCTCTGAGCTTGGTAGTTTGCTTGCAGACGTTTCATGACCCAACTAGGTAATATTATCAATGCTAGGAGAGAAGGAGGGAGGGAGGGGGAGGAGGAGGAGAAGTGGGGGGAGGAGGACTATGGGGTCCTGGGTGCTCTTTGAGTTTGGTGGGGTTTTCTGCAGACATTTCATTACCCAACGAGGTAATATCATCAGTGCTGGAAGAGAGGGGGATTTGGGAGGGGGAGGGGGAGGAGAAAGAGGGCTGTGGGGTCCTTGGTGCTGTCCGAGCTTGGTGGTTTTCTTGCAGGTGTTTCATTACCCAAACTAAGAAACATCATCAGTGTTGGGTCAGTTCTAGCAACACCAAGGATTCCCCCCACAATTTAAGCTCAAAAGAGACAGGCAAGATGGAAAAGGAAACTGTGATCACAACCACCTCCTTCTATTCCTTCTCTAGCAACGGTCAAGTATGTAACCAGAACAAATGTTTAATTCAATCTGGGTTGGCTATTCAATTTGAATAGGGGATTCCAGATGGCTTTGCAATCTGGCTCAGTCTTCTTTAATCTTTTGTTTCCTGCTTGAGCACCGGGGTGGACTAAAAGACCTCCAAGGTCCCTTCCAACTCTGTTATTCTGCTTTGTTTCACCAACATCGATTCTCTTTGTTCAGGCGGGACCAGCAGTCAAGTTAGGCATTTTTTGGATTTTTGATACACCAAGCCTCAAGCATTCACCGTCGCTGATTTAGGAGGAGTGAATGTCAGAAATTCAGAACCCCGAAGACTAATTCTCTGCCCTCAGTAATGTTCTTTGCTGCAGTCCAACATCAGCAGGTTGAAATGTTTGCTGTTTTTATAACACCACCTGTCCCATTCATGGGGTTTATATTTCTCCTGCACCCCCATTTTCAAATCTCAAAGGCTGTTCTCAGTGCTTATGGACTCCTTCAGCATTGGAAGAAAAGCAGGGGTGGGATTCTACGGGTTCGCACCTATTCGCTAGAACCGGTTGTTAACATTCTAAGCAGTTCGGAGAACCTGTTGTTAGAAGAAATGACTGGGCTAATCCTGTAAGAAAGGCAGGAAGGAAACATTCTGGTGTTGCTTACAGAAACTGCCTCTCCGTTAACCCTTATTACATTCTTGGCAGGATTAGACTTCCTGTCTCAGGAACTTCTCTGGAGTTTTTTTCCCCTCCTTTGCTGGTACTTTGCTTGTATGGAGGGACCTGTCAGCCTCAAGATATTTTCCCCTTCTTGCCTATCTGCTAATATTTCATTATTTCTCTCGGCTGTCATGGCAACGGTGGGAGGGGGGACTTTATAGGGGAAGAGAGCTGGAGGTGTTTGCATTCCTTGCTGGGCTAGCAAGGGGAGGGGGGATTCTTGTCTTTAACTTTCCGTTTCCTAACTATCTTTTCCTCTTTTGCGCAACTGCGAACTTTTATCAAAATATGTCAAGGTCATTTGACAAGACGTCTCATCACCATCTGAAGATGACCACATGAGCCGTTTCAAAAGTTTTAATTGGAAGAATCATTTGAACTTTGGGGGGTGGGAGCAAACTTATTTCTTTGTATATGCATTCTACCCGCCAATTTCTCAGTTTCGGAATTGCTTTGTAGCTACCACTTTATTTCCCAGTAAAAGGATAACTTTGCTCTACCCCATGGAGTCTGAGTATTTCTTTCTTGGGATCTAAAAGGAGCGCATCCTGACAGGACCATTCAAAGTTACAATGGCTCTGAAAAAAGTGACTTATGACCATTTTTCACACTTACGACTGTTGCAGCATCCCCACAGTCATGAGAGGCCAGGCGAGGAGATGCGTGCCTCGATGTGAGTGATATTGAGTTGGCCACACCCAGCCAATAACATGACCACCAAGCCACGTCCACCCAGTCACATGACCACCAAGCCACACCCATCACCTAAGCCATGCCCACAGAACTGGCTGTTAAAAAATTTGAATCCCACCCCTGAAGAAAAGGCCTTCCCTTAATAGTGCCTCCCAGATTTTGCAGGAAAGAAGGAACTTTTCCAGCTCTATATGAGCTAAAGCAGGGGTAAGAGATAATCAGTGTTGGAAGGGACCTTGTAGGTCATCTAGTCCAACCCCCTGCCCAAACAGGAGACCCTACACCATTTCTGACAGATGGGAGTCCAATCTCTTCTTGAAAGCCTCAAGTGATGACGCTCCCACAGCCTCTGAGGTCTCCAACCTTGGCAAATTTTACAATGGGAGGGGAATGAGAGAGGGAGTTATGACTTAACCTCATCTATGGACTCCAACTGCCATTCTATCCAACCTCACCGCTCAGTGATTATTGGACCTGTAGTCCAATACTATCTGAAAAGCTAATGCATCCCAATCAATATTTTATCTCATGCTAGATCATTCTAAGGAAACAGTGCTGTGAGGGTTTCTATGCTGTGGAATTCCCACTGACCAAAGTAGAAGATAATTAAGACTGTTAATTAGTTAGTTAATGAGTTCATTAGCTAGTTTAGCTAGTTGGTTAATTAGTTAGTCCGAAAATGCCAGGGAGTTTCTAGAAGCCTGGCCCTCTGACAAATCAGCCATCGACAGACACATAGACATTAACAATGTCTACCGGCTATGCAAAAGAGACAATCAACCAGCCCAAAAGAGACCAAATAAGACTCCAGCACTTCTCCACCAGCGATCAGCACCCAGATCAGCAGAGATCAACTCCAAGGTTAACTTCTGACCAATAATAATACCCCAGTCAAGAAACTGCCAAAGAAGCCAACAGAAAACAGCCCAACCAAAGAATCTCTAAGACTTCCCCTCACCCACATAGATAGGCAAGACACAAGAATATAAGCTGACAGCAAATAGCACCCCATACTAGTACTGATTATGTTACCTAGTTGGGCAATGAAACGTCTGCAAGTTTAGAGAGCACCAAGGATCTCTCATGTCAATCGTGAGCTACAAATACTCTCCATTATTGGTTGGTTGGTTGGTTGGTTGGTTGGTTGGTTAGTTAGTTAGTTAGTTAGTTAGTAAAATGTTTATGGAGATCCTCAATCATCCAGGTCATGGTTGTCCCGAAGGTGCTTTTTCAGGAGGTAACTGGACTTTCCAGTTTTTCCTTGAAGACATTTCGCTTCTCATCCAAGAAGCTTCTTCTTCAGTTCAGCTTCTTCTTCAGAACTGAAGAAGCTTCTTGGATGAGAAGCAAAATGCCTTCAAGGAAAAACAAAATCCAGTGGCTAGCCTAGAGAAAAGAAGAATCAGGGATGACATGATAGCAGTATTCCAATATTTGAGGGGCTGCCACAAAGAAGAAAGGGGTCAAATTATTCTCCAAAGCACCAGTGCGCAGGACAAGAAATAATGGTTGCAAACTGGAATAAGGAGAAACTTCCTAACCATGAGAACAGTGAAACAGAAGTTGCCTTCAGAAATCGTAGGTGCTCTATCACTGGATGTTTTTGAGAAGAGCCTGGACAGTCACTGATCTGAAATGGTATAGGGTCTCCTGCTTGAACAAGGGGCTGGACTAGAAGACCTCCAAGATCCCTTCCAGCTCTATTCTATTCTAAGTTAGCTAGTTATTTTTATTACAGTTGATGAGCAGATCTTAGATCTTTCATGGTTTGGGTCTTTGAGAGAACATTCCAGTCCCACATTGGTCTTGAACAATTCTTCTCTTCTTTTTGTTTTAATCAAAAAATCAATGTTAAAAAAAATTGGAACCCTGAACAAAACAAAATGAACATCTAAAGGAGCTTCATAGCCAAAAGCCCGGATACCATAAGGTATTTTCAGTTCACAGCAGAACAACAGATGAACAGCCATACAACAAAATCTCAGCGAACAAGTGGCCTTTAAGTGCTTTCTGCAAACCCTTCTCTTTTTTCTCTCGGACAAATTTAACACTCAACTCCCAATTTGGAAAAGAACATTTAAAAAAACCCCATAAAAATATTCAGCTTTTTTTTTTTTTTTGGTAAGCTTTACCCTTCAAAAACACAATCGCCTTTTTTAGACAAAATTAAAATCTTTGTTAAGAATCTTACAGAAAAACAGAAAAGTGAATCGACAAAGAAATTAGACCTACAGATAGTTGAGAAAGTAAAATACTCGGGAATATATTTAACCGCAAGACGGGTAACAACCAAAGAAGATAATTATATAAGACTACTGCAACAAATCAAAGCAGACTTGGAAAAATGGGGAAAAAATGCAGATGTCAAATAAATTGCAACTATAAAAATGAATATTTTGTCAAGGCTACTTTTTCTATTCCAAACGATCTCTGTAAAATTAGAAAAAAAAGTACTTTTTTTGAAATATGTTTGGCAAAGGAAAAAAGCAAGAATAAGATTGAAAATGTTACAAGAATGTAAAAATAATGGAGGCTTTGGAGCACCAGATTGGGAACTTTATTATCAAGCTTGGGTGAGAAAATAGATATTGGAAGATTGTGACACAGAAGGTTACTATTTCTAGAAGGTCACGATCTCCAATTAGGATGTCATGCTTTTTCGTTTCATTTATAAATATTTTTATTGTTTTGTATCACAAATTCCATTTCTATATTGAACAACGTGTTATCTAGGTGGCCAAAGAGTTAAAATATAAACATCATTATAATCATGTACATAGATATACATGTATGCATATCATGTACATGTACATACGTATACATGTATGCATATCATATATATATAAGATAATATCAATTGTTATTAGAAAGTATACTATCTTCCATATTGACATCAGTTATATAACCATCAAAATATTTACTAGTCAGTTTTTCTTTCCCACGTAGTTCATATTTTCACATCAATCCATTCATCTAACCTCTGTATCTATCTACTAGCCATTTGTAGAAAAGTTCCCATATCATAAAATATTTCAAATCTGCCTTTTCTTTAATTTTTAAACTATCTATTTCTGCATATTCCATAATCTTTTTGATTATATTATCATCTCTAGGGTTTTTTGTTTTTTTTTCATTTTGCCAGTATTGTGCATATACAATCCTGGCTGCTGGTAGAATATGTCAAATTAAATATGTGTTACCTTTATTATAGTTTTCAGGTAGCAAGGATAGCATGCTTTTTAAAATTTATTGTTCATTTATTTATTTGTCAAAAGCTTACAATACAGTAGAATTAAGAATAAACATAAGTTTAAATACAAGAAATAGGAACTAATAATTGGGAACGATAGGACAGGGATGGTAGGCACGATGGTGCACTTATGCACGCCCCCTACAGATCTTTTAGGAATGGGGTGAGGTCAGCAGAGGTTAGTTTGAAGGTAAAGAAGTGGGGGTTTGAGCAGGTGACAACAGAATCAGGTAGTGAGTTCCAGACATTGACCACTCTGTTGCTGAAGTCGTACTTCCTGCAATCAAGTTTGGAGTGGTTTACATTAAGTTTATATCTGTTGCGTGCTCTTGTGTTGTTATGGTTAAAGCTGAAATATTCATTAACTGGTAAGACATTGTAACATGATTTTATGTACTATGCTTAATTCCAATCTTAGCTGGCATAGTTCAAGGTTATCTAAGCCTTAGAATCTCAAGCCTGGTGGTTTGAGGAATGTAGTACTCTTCTGGTAAAATACTTCTGGACTTGCTCAATTATATTTATGTCTGATATACAGTGTGGATTCCAGACAACAGAGCTGAATTCAAGTATTGGTCTAGCAAAGGTTTTGAATGTCCTAGTTTGCAAATCAGCATTACCAGAGGAAAAGTTTCATAAGTGTTTTTTTTAATGGTATGAAAAACACAATCATTGACTTTGGAAAAAGTTTAGTTGATACAAATAAAATAAGAGATGCTCAACTTAAAGCATCAGCATTTCCCCGTGTTAATGAGATAGAGGTAGTCCTCAACTTACGACCACAATTTGAGCCCAAAATTTCTGTTGCTGAGCAAGGCAGGTGTTAAGTGAGTTTTGCCCCATTTTACAACATTTCTTGCTGCCATTGCTAAGGGAATCGCTACAGTTGTTTAATTAGTAACACGGTTGTTAAGAGAATCTGGCTTCCTCATTGACTTGGCTTGACAGAAGGCCACAAAAGTGGATCACATTGCAACCGTCGTAATGTGAGTCGGTGGCCCAAGCATCTGAATTTTGATTGTGCAACTGTGGGGATGTTGCAATGGTCGTAAGTGTAAAAATGGTCATATCCCACTTTTTTCAGCGCTGTTGTAATGTCAAACAGTTGCTAAATAAATTATTGTAAATTGTGAATTGCCTGTACTTAAAAGGAAAATATAATTCAACGTAAAGTAGAAAAACGTTACAATTTTCTACCAGGCTGTTCATACAACTGTACCAGCTTGTCTTCATTTTCTAGTTGTAAAAGAAGACTTGATCTGTCTCCTGAATGTAAACTTCTACCTCTGACAATCATATACCAACCAAGTCACTGCAATTGTACAATTTTACCATCCAAAATCTCTGTTCTTTTTCTCCCAAAATAAAGAAAATTTCTGCTTCTTTATTATCACATCGCAAATTCCCTCTGTCTGAACATAATGCTAGAGATTAACACAGGCAACGAGAGTGCATCAAATCTATTTGGTGGCTTGAGAACAGAATTTGTTGGCAGGACAATGGCATAAAGCCGTCAAGGTTTAAACGATCTATTCCATATTAAGCATGTTGCACAATGTTTTCTGTCCCTGTTTTTAAGCCTGATTAATAAAGGAATAATATAGGAATACCACAGCAGATTTTAGCTGTTAATGTTTTAATCTGGTGGGTTTTTTTTTTTTTTTACAATGGATGCTTTTAAGGTTTTCCAATGTTTTTATGTCGTAAGCTGCCCAGAGTTGTTGGATATGAGAGGAGCAGCAAATAAATGTGAGAGATAGGTGTGTGTGTGTGTGTGTGAGTGAGTGAGTGAGTGAGTGAGTGAGTGAGTGTGTGTGTGTGTGTGAGAGAGAGAGAGAGACAGAGACAGAGACAGAGACAGAGACAGAGAGAGAGGAGGAGGAGGAGGAGGAGGAGGAGGGCAGATAAATAGATAAATATGATAATGGACAGTTAGATACAATAATTAGATAGATAGATAGATAGATAGATAGATAGATAGATAGATAGATAGATAGATAGATAGATAGATAGATAGATATGATGATGAAGAAGAAGATAGATATAGATAGACAGATAAACGGATGGATGGAGAAGGAGGAGGAGAGGGAGAGGAAGAAGAAGAAGAAGAAGAAGAAGAAGAAGAAGAAGAAGAAGAAGAAGAAGAAGAAGAAGAAGAAGAAGAAGAAGAAGAAGAAGAAGAAGAAGAAGAAGAAGAAGAAGAAGAAGAAGAAGAAGGACAGATGGATAGATAGATAGATAGATAGATAGATAGATGATGGGTGGGTGGGTGGGTGGGTGGATGGATGAATATTAGAGAGATAGATAGATAGATAGATAGATAGATAGATAGATAGATAGATAGATAGATAGAAAGATAGATGATAGAGACAGACAGACAGACAGAAACATGATTGAGAGTTCAGCTTTTCCATGCTTTCCAATTCTGCAATATAGTTACCTAGGATTTTTTAAAATTGCATATAACACAGTATATATTATGGACAACAAGCATATAGAATGGATTTTTGGTGGGGGAATAACATTCAAGACCAGGAATTTGTATTTTTCCATTCCTCCTCCACTTTTTTTTCTTTAATCTTAGCTTTAAGGTGTGTGTGTGGGGGCGGGGGGAATGGCTGCTTCTGTGTTTAATATGTTGGTAACTGAATCCAGTTACTTAGGTGATTTTTGATTTTAGCAGATTGGGTATCATTTTCATCCTGAACACCTGTCATTCACCGAATGTACCATAGTCATTTTTTTGTTTATAGTCAGCGGAAAACTGCAAAACAGAAGTCCTTCTGTCTTATGCATAGCTGGGGCAGTGAGGAACAGCAGATATGATTAAATTGCATGAAGGCTTTATAAGGAGGTAGGAGAACATGTGCACACCAGTAAAAACACTCAGCCAAATTGATGAAATTGTGGGTGCAAAGTCAAATCCGTCCTGATTTGTCACTGTGTTTTAACTACCTGCATGCCTGAATGATCCATTTAAGGAAGAGAAGGGAAGGGAAGGGAAGGGAAGGGAAGAACAATGGAATGGTATGAAACGCAACAGAACAGAACAAAATAGAATAATATGGAATGCAATAGAACAGAACAGAATAGAATAACAATGGAATGGAATTGAACAGAATTGAATAGAATCAAATAGAATCAAATCAAATGGAATACAATAGAATGGAATGGAACGGAGTGGAACAGAACAGAACAGAATAGAATAACAATGGAATGGAATAGAATGGAATGAAATGGAATAAATAGGAATAAGAATAGAATGGAATGGAATGGAATAAGAATGGAATGGAATGGAAAGAACAGAACAGAACAGAACAGAACAGAACAGAATAAGAATAGAATAAAATAGAATAGAATAGAATAGAATAGAATAGAATAGAATAGAATAGAATAGAACGGATTGGAATGGAACAGAACAGAACAGAACAGAACAGGAACAGAACAGAACAGAACAGAACAGAACAGAACAGAACAGAACAGAACAGAACAGAACAGAATAGAATAGAATAGACTAATGATGGAAAGGAATCAAATGGAATGTAACAAAACAGAACAGAATAGAATAGAATAACAATGGAATAGAATAGAATTTAAAGACCATTCGAAGTTACAACGGTGCCGCAAAAAAAAAAATTATGTCCATTTTTCATACTTATGACCATTGCAGCATCTCCAGGGTCACATGATCCTAGAGATGTTTGGCAACTGACTCATATTTATGACGGCTGCAGCATCCAGGGGTCTCATGATCCCCTTTTGCAACTTTCCAACAAGCAAAGTCAACGGGGGATGCCAGATTCACTAAAGAACCCAGCTGCAGTGATTCACTTAACAACCGTGGCAAGGAAGCTTGTAAAATGGAGCAAAATTCCCTGAGCAGCTCTCTCTCACTTGGCAACCTAAATGTGGGGCTCAATGGCTGGCCATAAGTCGAGGACAGCCTGCGTTTATTTGAAAGATGTATCTGAAAACAAAACACCTCCCATTGGTCGTGTTTTGTTCATGTGTGAAAAGGCCGGAGTGGACCAGGAGCTGAACGTCTCCTTGAAGTGTCTCACAGGTGCACAAAAAAAAAAAAAAAAAAAGGAGAGAGAGAGAGAGAGAGAGAAGAGAAAAGGATCCAGGCTGCATCAAGAGACAGAATTTCAACTCCCAGCAAGTCTTTGTGGCACTCAATTCCTATCTCGGCTGGACCTCTTTGCCAGGGCTGTGTTCAGTTGGAGAGATCACAGGTCTCAAGAAAGGGTTCAGACACATTGAGGCCGATGCAGCGAAGGGGAAGAATAAATTCCAGAGTTGGTTTTGGAATTGATTTTGAATTTTTTTTGGGGTGGTGGTGGTGGTCAGGGGGATTTCTCCTGATCAAAGAGGAAGTTAGCAAGAATAGTTTTATGCTGTAAACAATTAAAATAGAGAATTCTATCTTTCTGTCTGTCTGTCTGTCTATCTATCTATCTATCTATCTATCTATCTATCTATCTATCTATCTGTCCCTTTTTCTAGTTTTAACAATTATAATAGGGGATCTATATCTATCTATCTATCTATCTATCTATCTATCTATCTATCTATCTATCTATCACTATCACTATCTCTCTCTATCTCTCCCTCTCTTTCTCTCCAACTAGTTTTATGCTGTAAACAATTATATTAGGGGATCTATCTATCTATCTATCTATCTATCTATCTATCTATCATCTATCTATCACTATCACTATCTCTCTCTCCCTCTCTTTATCTCCAACTAGTTTTATGCTGTAAACAATTATATTAGGGGATCTATCTATCTATCTATCTATCTATCTATCTATCTATCTATCTCCATCTCTCTCTGTGTGTCTGTCTGTGTGACTGTCTGTGTGACTGTCTGTCTGTATCTATCTATCTATCTATCTGTCTGTCTGTCTGTCTGTCTGTCTGTCTGTCTGTCTGTCTGTCTGTCTATCTATCTATCTATCTATCTATCTATCTATCTATCTATCTATCTATCCCTTTTTCTAGTTTTAACAATTATAATAGGGGATCTATATCTATCTATCTATCTATCTATCTATCTATCTATCTATCTATCTATCTATCTATCTATCTATCACTATCACTATCTCTCTCTATCTCTCCCTCTCTTTCTCTCCAACTAGTTTTATGCTGTAAACAATTATATTAGGGGATCTATCTATCTATCTATCTATCTATCTATCTATCTATCTATCTATCTATCTATCCCTTTTTCTAGTTTTAACAATTATAATAGGGGATCTATATCTATCTATCTATCTATCTATCTATCTATCTATCTATCTATCTATCTATCTATCTATCTATCTATCCATCTATCTATCTATCTATCTATCTATCTCTATCACTATCTCTCTCTATCTCTCCCTCTCTTTCTCTCCAACTAGTTTTATGCTGTAAACAATTATATTAGGGGATCTATCTATCTATCTATCTATCTATCAATCAATCAATCAATCTATCTATCTCTACCTATCACTATCTCTCTCTCTCCCCCTCTCTCTCTGTCCAATTAGTTATATGCTGTAAACAATTATAATAGGGGAAATATCTATCTATATCTATCTATTTCATATCTATTATATTCATATCTATTTCATAAATAGATCCCTCTCACACACACTAGTTTTATGCTGTAAACAATTATAATAGGTTATCTATCTATCTATCCATCCATCCATCCATCTCATTTTTATCCCACCTGCATTATTTAATGGCAAACATATCTAATATACCTTCCTCCTCCTCCTCTTTTCCTAAACCAACCACCTTATGAGATGAGTTAGGCTAACAGAGTGAGTGACTGGCCCAGAGTCACCCAGTTGGCTTTCATGCCTCAGGTGGAACTAAAATTCACATTCTCCTAGCAATTGGCCTGAAGACACCCACAGTTGGCTTTCATTCCTAAGGCAGGACTGGAACTCACCATCTCTTGGTGATTGACCCGAAGTTGTGCAAGCCAAGGTTTCATGCTCAAGGCAGGACTAGAACTCATCATCTCCTGGTGATTGGTCCAACATCACCCCATTGGCTTAGCTGCCTAAGGTAGACTAGAACCCATTGTCTCCTGGTGATTGGCTCAAAGTTACTCAGCCGGTTTTTGTGCCTAAGATGGGACTTGAACTCACCATCTCCTGCTTTTTAGCCTGGTGCCTTAGCCACTAGACCAAAATGACTCTGTTGCATTGTGTAAGCACTTTCAGGGTCCTAAGCAGGCAGCCATGCCCTCTTGCCATTGACTTCATTACCTGCCTCCTACATCCCTTTCTGTCTCTTCTCTCTCTAAAGCAATCCATTTTCTACCTTCCATGAGCTTACTCGGTTCATCTAGGATGTTTTTTTCCAAATCCCCTCTTCCCCTCCTGACATTTGATTTTTATTTTTTGAAGAATAAGAGGGTTTTTTTTATTCTTCTTCTGCAAAAACCTAGATTGCCAGAAAAAAAAAAGAGTTCTAACAAAGCTGAAGAGACACATCGGAGCATACCTGGACTCTTTCAAGGTCTATCATAGGGAGAAAGGTATGGACTCGCTCTCCATAGCACCCAAGAGAAAGACAAAAAACAGTTGACAGAAGCTTTATAGAGGGAGATCAAAACTTGAGACAAGAAGAATTTTTGGTGAGAATCATGGAAGAGAATGGAATGGAATGGGAATGAAGAATGCCTGTAGAATAGAATAGAATAGAATAGAATAGAATAGAATAGAATAGAATAGAATAGAATAGAATGGAATGGAATGGAATGGAATGGAATGGAATGGAATGGAATGGAGTGGAGTGGAGTGGAGTGGAGTGGAGTGGAGTGGAATGGAATGGAATGGAATGGAATGGAATGGAATGGAATGGAATAGAATAGAATAGAATAGAAGAATTGGAAGGGACCTTGGAGGTCTTCTAATCCAACCTCCTGTTTAGAAACCATTTCAGACAAGTTCCCCCCACCATTGAACTCTGCATTTTTTCCCCTTTCCTTTCCTTTCCTTTCCTTTCCTTTCCTTCCCTCCCCTCCCATGGCTAAGACAGGACTAAAACACACTGCCTCCTGGTGATTGGCCCAAAGTCACCCAGCTGGCTTTCATGCCTAAGGCAGGACTAGAACTCACAGTTTTCTGCTTTCTAGCTTGGTGCCTTAAGATCAAGCTGGCTCTCTTTTTGAAATCTCTCTTTGGAAAAGGCAGCCACGGTCTTCTTCTGCAGAGTCCAGTCTGGGTAAGTCACCAGGACCTTCTGAGCTTTTGGATTCATGATGGAGTTCATCCTCAGAGAACGTCTCTCTCTCTCTCTTTCTCTCTCTCTCACACACACACCAGAATAGTCTTCGTCTTCCTATCACTGACAGAGAGGGACTTGGTCCAAAGTCACCTAAGACAGGATTTGAACTCACGTTTTCCTGGTTGCTACTTCATTGCCTTTAACCAATACTCCAGACTGGCTCTAGATCAGTTGTTGCTGTTGTTTGTTGCAAAGTCGTGTCGCGACCCCATGGACAACGTTCCTCCAGGCCTTCCTGTCCTCTACCATCCCCCAGAGTCCATTTAAGCTCATGCTGACTGCTTCAGGGACTCCATCCACCCACCTCATTCTCTGCCTTCTCCCCTTCTTCTTCTATTGCCCTCCATCGTTCCCAGCATTCGGCTCTTCTCCAGGGAATCCTTCCTTCCTTCTCATGAGGTGGCCAAAGTCTTTGAGTTTCATCTTCAGGGATCTGGCCTTTTAAAGAGCAGTCAGGGTGGGTCTCCTCTAGGACTGACTGATTGGATCACCTTGCAGTCCAAGGGACTTGTGGGAGTCCAGTTCGAAGGCCTCCAGATCAGAGATTTAGCCAATTCTGTCCATGAGAAGCCAACTTACAAACATGGGCTCTTTAGCTAGCTAAGGTGGCATTAGTTTTGCCGAAGACACAATGATAGAATTGTGGGATCCTTCATTGACTCTGATCTTGCAGACATGTCATTAGGTAATGTCATCAGTGCTAGAGGGGAGTGGGGTTTTCACTGATGATAATGAAACATCTGCAAGATCAGAGTCAGATAATGAAACATCTGCAAGAAAACAACCAAGGTCAGAGGACACCAAGGATCTCAAAGTTCAATCCTGAGCTACAAATATTTTCTTCTGTTGGTAGTCATTGGATTGAAAGGGGAGTCGGCCATCTTCTAATCCAGCCCTGTCATGGAAAGGAATCTTCAAATCATCCTTGAAAAGACCACAATTGAGTCCAGATTTTGATTGAAAAATTCCAGTGACTAGACTTGGGTATGTCTAATTTGCACACGAGAACAACTAGACACAAGGACGGTTTTTCCCCGAACGCCATCACTCTGCCAAACAAATAATTCCCTCAACACGATCCAACTATTTACAAAGTACCTTATGATTTTGACTCTTGACAAATGTATCTTTTTTTTTTAATGTACACTGAGAGCATTTTGCACCAAAGACAAATTCCTTGTGTGTCCAATCACACTTGGCCAATAAAGAATTCTATATTTTATATTCTATATTTAATGAAAAGAAGGCCTAGGGGTGACACGAAAGCAGTCTTCCAGTATCTCAGGGGCTGCCACAAAGAAGGGGGAAATCGAGCTATTTTTCCTGTCCTGAAGGCCAGGACAAGAAGCCATGGATAGAAACTCATCAAGGAGAGAAGCAATCTAGAATTAAGGAGGAATTTCCTGACAATTAGAAAAAATAATCAATGGAACAACTTGCCTCCAGAATTTGTGAATGTTCTAACACTGGAAGTTTTAAAGAAATCGGACAACCTTTTGTCTGCAATGGTATAGGATTTCCTGCTTGAGCAGGGGGTTGGACTAGAAGACCTCCAAGGTCCCTTCCAACTCCTATTCTATTCTATTCTATTCTATTCTATTCTAGGACTCTGATGCTAGCAAAGCCAAGAGGCTGTTATTGCCTCCAAGAGCCTCTTCTTCTGGGGGAAAAACCAAACCAAACCACACAGCTCTATGAAATTGAATCAAGAATGAGATTTCAATCCAGGACAAGATCTTTTTCAGGATACCTGGCTAGCCAGGTGTGGTTCCTTGTGCCCAAAGCAAGGTAGCCGACTTGTCTATGGGAGTTTTGGGTTCTCCAACACGGGAGGCTTTTTTGATGAAGAGATTGGATGACCATTTTGTCCAGAAAGGGATAGGGTCCCCCTGCTTGAGAAGGAAGTTGGGCTAGATGACCTCCAAAGTCCCTTCCAACCCTGATATTCTGTTATTCATTGATCATCCCCATCAAGGATGATCTTCTAGAGAGTCTTTCCACTCGGTTTAGATGTTTGGAACATTTTAGTGATTGAATTATTTATTTATGTAGTTATGTAGTTGCCCATCTTGCCAAAGGTGACTCTGGGCAAAGCACATTAACAGCCTTTGTCAAATTAATGTCCAAATTTTCACCCACAGATAAGGCTAGAATTAATCTGCATTGCATTTGACTTCTTTGGGCCCCTACACCCCCCACCCCCACTCTGAAGATTGCCGTAGTTTGATATTGGAGCACCGATGACGTTATCTAGCCAGGCAATGAAACGTCTGCAAGAAAACTGCCAAGCTCAGAATGCACCAAGGACCAAACTTTCCTCCTCCTCCTCCCTTCTAGCACTGATGATGTTTCCTAGCTGGGCAATGAAATGTCTGCAAGAAAGCTACCATGCTCAGAGAGCACCAAGAACCCCACAGTCCTCCTCCTCTTCCTCCTCCTCCCTTCTAGCACTGATGAGGTTTCCTAGCTGGGCAATGAAATGTCTGCAAGAAAGCTACCATGCTCAGAGAGCACCAAGAACCCCATAGTCCTCCTCCTCTTCCTCCTCCTCCCTTCTAGCACTGATGATGTTTCCTAGCTGGGCAATGAAACGTCTGCAAGGAAATCATTAAGCTCAGGGTACAACAAGGATCTCTCAGTTCAACCCTGCGCTACCAATATTCTCCTTTCAAACCTCCCTTGATCTTAATGTCTATTTTAGGGATCCCGGGCACAGAAATCCACCCATCGAATTCAACGGGATTTAATTTTTGAGTCGATGTGGATACAGCCCAAGTGTTTCTATGTCTACTTGCTCTCGCAATGTCTCAGATAATTTCCCTTGGAGCAAAATTTCTTTGAGAAATCTCCCCTCTCCGCATTCATCACCTCCAAGATGCTCGCGAGAGAAGAGAATTTTGCACATGCGCCGGGGTGCCCTTGTCTTTTCGAGCAGTCAGCCCGGAACACAAAATTCTTGCACCACGCAAAACACCCTCAAAGGAAAGAATTGTGCGTGTCCTCACTTGGAGACGACACTCCTGACTTCATCCCACCGCATGGGTGTGTGTGCTCACCTGATGATCACGTACATGACCGAGCAGTTGCCCACGAGTCCCACGATGCAGACGATGGAGTAGACAATCACAATGGTGACTTTGATCCTCATGGGAAGGAAGCCGTCCATAGTTCGGTTGTGGAACCAGTCGCCCAAGCTGATATTCCAGAGGGATGAGTCATTCACCAGCCTGGACATGTAAAGGACATCCCCCACTTGAGTGTGGAAAAAGGGGTCCATCCTGAAAGCAGGTGGGTCGCAAGCTCTGGAGTTAGGAAATGGGGAGAGAAAGAGAGAGAGAGAGGGAGAGAGAGAGAGGAAAGGAGGACGAAGAAAAAGAAGAGGAGGAGGAGGGAGGGAGGAAGAAGAGGAAAAGGAACAGGGGGACAAGAAAGGAGAAGAAGGGGAAAGGGAGGAAGAGATGAAGGCAAAGGAGGAACAGAAGAAGGGGAAGAAGAGGAAGAAAAAGATGAGGGAAAGGGGGAAGAGGAAAAGGAGAAGGGGAAGAGGCAGAGGAGGAGGAGGAAGAGGAGGAAAAGGGACAGGGGGAGGAGAAAGGAGAAAGGAGAAGAAGGGGAAAGGGAGGAAGAGATGAAGGCAAAGGAGGAACAGAAGAAGGGGAAGGAGAAGAAGAAGAAGAAGAAGAAGAAGAAGAAGAAGAAGAAGAAGAAGAAGAAGAAGAAGAAGAAGAAGAAGAAGAAGAAGAAGAAGAAGAAGAAGAAGAAGAAGAAGAAGAAGAAGAAGAAGAATGGCTTGTGATACAACAAATCAATTTTCACGCACCCTGACCCATAGAGAGCCAGGTGTTCACACACACACACTTACACACGCACATACCAACCAAGACCATATATGGGCTTCTTGCGCAATCAGCAGGAAACCAGATTTTTTTTCCCTGCCCGCTTCACTGACCTGACCCCCAAGGGGAGATGCTTGGATTGGCTACAACCCCCCCCAAAGGCTCTGTTACTGCCAGGGACCTTATGCCGTCACCACACACCCCTTTGCACAAAGAGTGAGATGGCAAATATCTTGGGTGAAAGGGAGGAGGGAGAGAAGCTTGGCAGCCCTCCGGAGCTTGCTCACCAGCCACCCTTCCTTCCTTCCTTCCTTCCTTCCATCTGTCCATGTGCAGAATGCACCCCTGGCTCCCTGCCGCTGAGCAAGCATCTTTCCATGCCAGCAGGTAAATTAACCCACCAGGCAAAAGACCTCGGAAGGAACATGAGTAATAGCGCTCTCTCGCTCTCTCCCCTCCCTCTCTCTGTCTCTCTCTCTCTCTCTCTCTCGGTCTCTCACTGTCTCTCTCTTTTGGCCTGGATTTGTGCATTTGCTGCAAACCTGCCCTTTTCCCATCTGTTCTGCACCCAGCCAGGGGGAAACTTCAAAAGAGCCACGCCAGCTCCGTCCTTACCTGGACGGCGATTCTTTTTTCCAAGCAGCAAAAAAAAAAAAAAAAAATTGAAATAATTTTTTTTTTTTAAAAAAATGCAAGCTCCTCTCCGATGGGGCTTTGCTTCTTTTTTTCTTTTTTTTTTTTTTCTTTAGCCACGCCGCTTAGGGTCCATGCATGATGTCCACGAGGGAACCGCGGGAGACAAAGGCGCGCGCGTGAGGCTTTCGGGAGACCGAGAAACGTCCTTTCCGTCCCTCCTTGCTCCGAGGATGCTTTTCGGGGAGGTTTGGCGGCGATGCGGAAGAAAATCCCAACTTGCAAGGAGGGGGAGGGTTTTGGGGAAGGAGGCCAAGGAGAGGAGCACATGCACACAGCCTCGCTGGCTCTTTCACACGCGCGCACACACGCGCTCTCACTCACACGCACACAGACACTTCTGACCTAAGTGGCGAGGGAAGATGGGAAACAGCCTAGAAACGCTGGGATCGCTAGCCATCCAAACGGAGCAGCAGATCACGAGTTGATCCGATCTGAACGAGGCTGCCCCCCCTCCCCCCCCCCCCGCAACGAAGAGGCTGCTTCGCTATTTAGAATATAGAAGAGCTGGAAGGGACCTTGGAGGTCTTCTAATCCAGCCCCCTGCCTAGGCGGGAAACCCTACAGCACTTCAGACAAAGGGTTATCCAACATCTTCTTAAAAACCTCTAGTGTTGGAGCATTTACAACCTCTGGAGGCAAGTTGTTCCATAGAATAGAATGGAATGGAATGGAATGGAATAGAATAGAATAGAATAGAATAGAATAGAATAGAATAGAATAGAATAGAATAGAATAGCAGAGTTGGAAGGGACCTTGGAGGTCTTCTAGTCCAACCCCCTGCCAAGGCAGAAAACCCTACACCACTTCAGACAAAGGGTTATCCAACATTTTTTAAAAAACCTCTAGTGTTGGAGCATTTACAACCTCTGGAGGCAAATTGTTCCATAGAATAGAATAGAATAGAATAGAATGGAATGGAATGGAATGGAATAGAATAGAATAGAATAGAATAGAAGAGTTGGAAGGGAGCTTAGAGGTCTTCTAGCCTAACCCCCTGCCTAGGCAGAAAACCCTATAGCACTTCAGACAAATGGTTATCCAACATCTTTTTAAAAACCTCTAGTGTTGGAGCATTTACAACCTCTGGAGGCAAGTTGTTCCATAGAATAGAATGGAATGGAATGGAATGGAATGGAATGGAATGGAATAGAATAGAATAGAATAGCAGAGTTGGAAGGGACCTTGGAGGTCTTCTAGTCCAACCCCCTGCCAAGGCAGAAAACCCTATAGCACTTCAGACAAAGGGTTATCCAACATCTTTTTAAAAACCTCTAGTGTTGGAGCATTTACAACCTCTGGAGGCAAGTTGTTCCATAGAATAGAATAGAATAGAATAGAATAGAATAGAATAGAATAGAATAGAATAGAATAGAATAGAATAGAATGGAATGGAATGGAATGGAATAGAATAGAATAGAATAGAATGGAAGAGTTGGAAGGGACCTTAGAGGTCTTCTAGTCTAACCCCCTGCCAAGGCAGAAAACCCTACACCACTTCAGACAAAGGGTTATCCAACATCTTTTTAAAAACCTCTAGTGTTGGAGCATTTACAACCTCTGGAGGCAAGTTGTTCCATAGAATAGAATGGAATGGAATGGAATGGAATGGAATAGAATAGAATAGAATAGAATAGAATAGAATAGCAGAGTTGGAAGGGACCTTGGAGGTCTTCTAGTCTAACCCCCTGCCTAGGCAGAAAACCCTACACCACTTCAGACAAAGGGTTATCCAACATTTTTTTAAAAACCTCTTGTGTTGGAGCATTTACAACCTCTGGAGGCAAGTTGTTCCATAGAATAGAATAGAATGGAATGGAATGGAATGGAATGGAATAGAATAGAATAGAATAGAATAGAATAGAATAGAATAGAATAGAATAGAATAGAATAGCAGAGTTGGAAGGGACCTTGGAGGTCTTCTAGTCTAACCCCCTGCCTAGGCAGAAAACCCTACACCACTTCAGACAAAGGGTTATCCAACATCTTTTTAAAAACCTCTAGTGTTGGAGCATTTACAACCTCTGGAGGCAAGTTGTTCCATAGAATAGAATAGAATAGAATAGAATAGAATGGAATGGAATGGAATGGAATGGAATGGAATAGAATAGAATAGAATAGCAGAGTTGGAAGGGACCTTGGAGGTCTTCTAGTCTAACCCCCTGCCTAGGCAGAAAACCCTACACCACTTCAGACAAAGGGTTATCCAACATCTTTTTAAAAACCTCTAGTGTTGGAGCATTTACAACCTCTGGAGGCAAGTTGTTCCATAGAATAGAATGGAATGGAATGGAATGGAATGGAATGGAATAGAATAGAATAGAATAGCAGAGTTGGAAGGGACCTTGGAGGTCTTCTAGTCTAACCCCCTGCCTAGGCAGAAAACCCTACACCACTTCAGACAAAGGGTTATCCAACATCTTTTTAAAAACCTCTAGTGTTGGAGCATTTACAACCTCTGGAGGCAAGTTATTCCATAGAATAGAATGGAATGGAATGGAATGGAATGGAATGGAATAGAATAGAATAGAATAGCAGAGTTGGAAGGGACCTTGGAGGTCTTCTAGTCTAACCCCCTGCCTAGGCAGAAAACCCTATAGCACTTCAGACAAAGGGTTATCCAACATCTTTTTTAAAACTTCCAGTGTTGGAGCATTTACAACCTCTGGAGGCAAGTTGTTCTAACTGTGATTAATCGTTCTCACTGTCAGGGAATCCCTCCTTCGTTCTAAATTGCTTCTCTCCTTGATTAGTTTCCACCTCCTGCTTCTTGTCCTGCCCTCAGGTGCTTTGGAGAATAGCTTGACCCTTTCTTGGTGGCAGCACCTGAGATACTAGAAGACTGCTATCATGTCACCTCCTGTCCTTCTTTTCATCAAACATACCCAATTTCTGCAATCATTCTCTATACGTTTTAGCCTCCAATCCCCTAATCATCCTGGTTGCTCTTCTCTGCACTTTTTCCAGAGTCTCAATGTCTTTTTTTTACATCTTAGCAGCCAAACCGGGAACCTGAAAAATAGAAGAGTATTGTCGATAGAGGGTCAGGACTTGCAGAGAGGGTGGCATAGTTTCCTACAGGACGGGAAATGTAAACAGCATGTATATTTTCAGAGACACGTGATCTTGATTCTATTTCTCTAAGCCTGGCTCGGTTGGGAGAGTCAATTGGGAGCCGTGTGTAAGGTAGCTGAGATGAAGAGGGCAAAGGAGAAAAACGAGATTGCAACAGGTGAGAATGGAATGGAATGGAATGGAATGGAATGGAATGGAAAAGAGTGGAGTGGAGTAGACTGGAATGGGATGGAAAGGAATAGGGAAAGGGAAAGGGATAGGGATAGGATAGAGATAGGACAGAATGGAACAGTACAGAATGGAAGGAAGGAAGGAAGGAAGGAAGGAAGGAAGGAAGGAAGGAAGGAAGGAAGGAAGGAAGGAAGGAAGGAAGGAAGGAAGGAAGGAATTCTTTGTTGGCCAAGCATGATTAGATTTCTGCTTGTCTTGGTGCAAATGCTCTCAGTGTGCATAAAAAGAAAAGATACATTCATCAAGAATCATCAAGTACAACACTTAATGATAGTCATAGGGTACAATAAGCAATCAAATCATACTAGGAAACAGTCAATATAAATCATAAGGATACAATCGACAAAGTTCCAGTCATACAATCACAAGAGGGAGGGGATGGGTGATAAGGAGTGATGGGAAGATTAACAGTAATAGTAGTGCAGACTTAGTAAATAGTTGGACAGTGTCGAGGGAATTATTTGTTTAGCAGAGTGATGGCATTTGGGGAAAAACTGTCCTTGTGTCTAGTTGTTCTGGTGTGCAGGGCTCTATAGCGTCGTTTTGAGGGAAGGAGTTGAAACAGTTTATGTCTGGGATGTGAGGGGTCTGTATTTTTACATCCCTCTTTTTGACTCATGCAGTATGCAGGTCCTCGATGGAAGGCAGGTTGGTAGTAATTGTTTTTTTCTGCAATGGAGTGGAGTGGAATGGAATAGAAAGGAATAGGGATAGAGCTAGAGATAGGGATAGGGATTGGGATAGGGATAGGGATAGGGATAGGGATAGAGCTAGAGCTAGAGCTGGAGCTAGGGATAGAGCTAGGGATAGGGATAGGGATAGGGATAGGGATAGGGATAGGGATAGGGATAAGGATAAGGATAAGGATAGGGATAGGAATAGGAATAGGAATAGGGATAGAGATAGAGATAGAGATAGAGATAGGGACAGGGACAGGGACAGGGATAGGGACAGGGACAGGGACAGGGATAGGGATAGGGATAGGGATAGGGATAGGGACAGAGACAGAGACAGAGACAGAGACAGAGACAGGGACAGGGACAGGGAGAGAGATAGAGATAGAGATAGAGATAGAGATAGAGATAGAGATAGAGATAGAGATAGAGATAGAGATAGAGATAGAGATAGAGATAGAGATAGAGATAGAGACAGGGATAGGGATAGCGATAGCGATAGCGATAGTGATAGTGATAGGGATAAAGCTAGAGATAGGGATAGGGATAGGGATAGGGATAGAGATAGAGATAGAGATAGAGATAGAGATAGAGATAGAGATAGAGATAGAGATAGAGACGGGGACGGGGACGGGGACAGGGACAGGGACAGAGACAGAGATAGAGATAGAGATAGAGATAGAGATAGAGATAGAGACAGGGATAGGGATAGGGATAGGGATAGCGATAACGATAGGGATAGGGATAGAGACAGAGACAGGGACAGGCACAGGGACAGGGACAGGGACAGGGACAGAGACAGAGACAGAGATAGAGATAGAGATAGAGATAGAGATAGAGATAGAGATAGAGATAGAGATAGAGATAGAGATAGAGATAGAGATAGAGATAGAGATAGGGACAGGGACAGGGACAGGGACAGGGACAGGGACAGGGATAGGGACAGGGACAGGGACAGGGACAGGGACAGGGATAGGGATAGGGATAGGGATAGGGATAGGGATAGAGACAGAGACAGAGACAGAGACAGAGACAGAGACAGAGACAGGGACAGGGACAGGGACAGGGAGAGAGATAGAGATAGAGATAGAGATAGAGATAGAGATAGAGATAGAGATAGAGATAGAGATAGAGATAGAGATAGAGATAGAGACAGAGACAGGGACAGGGACAGGGACAGGGACAGGGATAGGGATAGGGATAGGGATAGGGATAGGGACAGAGACAGAGACAGAGACAGAGACAGAGACAGAGACAGAGACAGAGACAGGGACAGGGAGAGAGATAGAGATAGAGATAGAGATAGAGATAGAGATAGAGATAGAGATAGAGATAGAGATAGAGATAGAGATAGAGATAGAGATAGAGATAGAGATAGAGACAGGGATAGGGATAGCGATAGCGATAGCGATAGTGATAGGGATAAAGCTAGAGATAGGGATAGGGATAGGGATAGGGATAGGGATAGGGATAGAGATAGAGATAGAGATAGAGATAGAGATAGAGATAGGGATAGGGACAGGGACAGGGACAGGGACAGGGACAGGGATAGGGACAGGGACAGGGACAGGGACAGGGACAGGGATAGGGATAGGGATAGGGATAGGGATAGGGATAGGGATAGAGACAGAGACAGAGACAGAGACAGAGACAGAGACAGAGACAGGGACAGGGACAGGGAGAGAGATAGAGATAGAGATAGAGATAGAGATAGAGATAGAGATAGAGATAGAGATAGAGATAGAGATAGAGATAGAGATAGAGACAGGGATAGGGATAGCGATAGCGATAGCGATAGTGATAGGGATAAAGCTAGAGATAGGGATAGGGATAGGGATAGGGATAGGGATAGGGATAGGGATAGAGATAGAGATAGAGATAGAGATAGAGATAGAGATAGAGATAGAGATAGAGATAGAGACGGGGACGGGGACGGGGACAGGGACAGGGACAGAGACAGAGATAGAGATAGAGATAGAGACAGGGATAGGGATAGGGATAGGGATAGCGATAACGATAGGGATAGGGATAGAGACAGAGACAGGGACAGGGACAGGGACAGGGACAGAGACAGAGACAGAGACAGAGATAGAGATAGAGATAGAGATAGAGATAGAGATAGAGATAGAGATAGAGATAGAGATAGAGACAGGGACAGGGATAGGGATAGGGATAGAGACAGAGACAGAGACAGAGACAGAGACAGAGACAGAGACAGAGACAGAGACAGAGACAGGGACAGGGACAGGGAGAGAGATAGAGATAGAGATAGAGATAGAGATAGAGATAGAGATAGAGATAGAGATAGAGATAGAGATAGGGACAGGGATAGGGATAGCGATAGCGATAGCGATAGCGATAGCGATAGGGATAGAGCTAGAGCTAGAGATAGGGATAAGGATAGGGATAGGGATAGAGATAGAGATAGAGATAGAGATAGAGATAGAGATAGAGATAGAGATAGAGATAGAGATAGAGATAGAGATAGAGATGGGGACGGGGACAGGGACAGGGACAGGGACAGAGACAGAGATAGAGATAGAGATAGAGATAGAGATAGAGATAGAGATAGAGATAGAGATAGAGATAGAGATAGAGATAGAGATAGAGACAGGGATAGGGATAGGGATAGGGATAGGGATAGCGATAGCGATTGGGATAGAGCTAGAGCTAGGGATAGGGATAGCGATAGGGATAGGCATAGAGATAGAGATAGAGATAGAGATAGAGATAGAGATAGAGATAGAGATAGAGATAGAGATAGAGATAGAGATAGAGATAGAGACAGGGATAGGGATAGGGATAGCGATAATGATAGGGATAGGGATAGAGACAGGGACAGGGACAGGGACAGGGACAGAGACAGAGACAGAGACAGAGATAGAGATAGAGATAGAGACAGAGATAGAGATAGAGATAGAGATAGAGATAGAGACAGGGATAGGGATAGGGATAGCGATAGCGATTGGGATAGAGCTAGAGCTAGGGATAGGGATAGCGATAGGGATAGGCATAGGGATAGCGATAGAGATAGAGATAGAGATAGAGATAGAGATAGAGATAGAGATAGAGATAGAGATAGAGATAGAGACAGGGATAGGGATAGGGATAGGGATAGAGATAGAGATATAGATAGAGATAGAGACAGGGATAGGGATAGGGATAGGGATAGCGATAATGATAGGGATAGGGATAGAGACAGGGACAGGGACAGGGACAGAGACAGAGACAGAGACAGAGACAGAGATAGAGATAGAGATAGAGATAGAGATAGAGATAGAGATAGAGATAGAGATAGAGATAGAGATAGAGATAGAGATAGAGATAGAGATAGAGACAGGGATAGAGACAGGGATAGGGATAGCGATAGCGATAGCGATAGGGATAGGGATAGGGATAGAGACAGAGACAGGGACAGGGACAGGGAAAGGGACAGGGACAGAGACAGAGACAGAGACAGAGACAGAGATAGAGATAGAGATAGAGATAGAGACAGAGACAGGGACAGGGACAGGGACAGAGACAGAGATAGAGATAGAGATAGAGATAGAGATAGAGATAGAGATAGAGACAGGGATAGGGATAGCGATAGGGATAGGGATAGAGATAGAGATAGAGATAGAGATAGAGATAGAGATAGAGACAGGGACAGGGACAGGGACAGAGATAGAAATAGAGATAGAGATAGAGATAGAGATAGAGATAGAGATAGAGATAGAGACAGGGATAGGGATAAAGCTAGAGATAGGGATAGGGATAGCGATAGGGATAGGGATAGGGATAGAGACAGGGACAGGGACAGGGACAGAGATAGAGATAGAGATAGAGATAGAGATAGAGATAGAGATAGAGATAGAGATAGAGATAGAGATAGAGATAGAGATAGAGATAGAGATAGAGATAGAGACAGGGATAGGGATAGGGATAGCGATAGCGATTGGGATAGAGCTAGAGATAGCGATAGCGATAGCGATAGCGATAGCGATAGGGATAGGGATAGGGATAGGGATAGGGATAGGGATAGTGATAGAGATAGAGATAGAGACAGGGACAGGGACAGGGACAGGGACAGGGACAGGGACAGAGACAGAGACAGAGACAGAGACAGAGACAGAGATAGAGATAACGATAGGGATAGGGATAGAGACAGAGACAGAGACAGGGACAGGGACAGGGACAGAGACAGAGACAGAGATAGAGATAGAGATAGAGATAGAGATAGAGACAGAGACAGAGACAGAGACAGGGACAGGGACAGGGACAGGGACAGAGACAGAGACAGAGACAGAGATAGAGATAGAGATAGAGATAGAGATAGAGATAGAGATAGAGATAGAGGCAGGGATAGGGATAGTGATAGCGATAGGGATAGAGATAGAGATAGAGATAGAGACAGGGATAGGGATAGCGATAGCGATAGCGATAGTGATAGGGATAAAGCTAGAGATAGGGATAGGGATAGGGATAGGGATAGGGATAGGGATAGAGATAGAGATAGAGATAGAGATAGAGATAGAGACGGGGACGGGGACGGGGACAGGGACAGGGACAGAGACAGAGACAGAGACAGAGATAGAGATAGAGATAGAGATAGAGATAGAGATAGAGATAGAGATAGAGATAGAGATAGAGATAGAGACAGGGATAGGGATAGGGATAGGGATAGGGATAGGGATAGGGATAGCGATAACGATAGGGATAGGGATAGAGACAGAGACAGGGACAGGGACAGGGACAGGGACAGAGACAGAGATAGAGATAGAGATAGAGATAGAGATAGAGATAGAGATAGAGATAGAGATAGAGATAGAGATAGAGACAGGGATAGGGATAGGGATAGGGATAGGGATAGAGACAGAGACAGAGACAGAGACAGAGACAGAGACAGGGACAGGGACAGGGAGAGAGATAGAGATAGAGATAGAGATAGAGATAGAGATAGAGATAGAGATAGAGATAGAGATAGGGACAGGGATAGGGATAGCGATAGCGATAGCGATAGCGATAGCGATAGGGATAGAGCTAGAGATAGGGATAAGGATAGGGATAGGGATAGAAATAGAGATAGAGATAGAGATAGAGATAGAGATAGAGATAGAGATAGAGATAGAGATAGAGATAGAGATAGAGATAGAGATAGAGACGGGGACGGGGACAGGGACAGGGACAGGGACAGAGACAGAGACAGAGACAGAGATAGAGATAGAGATAGAGATAGAGATAGAGATAGAGATAGAGATAGAGATAGAGATAGAGACAGGGATAGGGATAGGGATAGGGATAGCGATAGCGATTGGGATAGAGCTAGAGCTAGGGATAGGGATAGCGATAGGGATAGGCATAGGGATAGCGATAGAGATAGAGATAGAGATAGAGATAGAGATAGAGATAGAGATAGAGATAGAGACAGGGATAGGGATAGGGATAGGGATAGAGATAGAGATAGAGATAGAGACAGGGATAGGGATAGGGATAGGGATAGCGATAATGATAGGGATAGGGATAGAGACAGGGACAGGGACAGGGACAGGGACAGAGACAGAGACAGAGACAGAGACAGAGACAGAGATAGAGATAGAGATAGAGATAGAGATAGAGATAGAGATAGAGATAGAGATAGAGATAGAGATAGAGATAGAGATAGAGACAGGGATAGAGACAGGGATAGGGATAGCGATAGCGATAGCGATAGGGATAGGGATAGGGATAGAGACAGAGACAGGGACAGGGACAGGGAAAGGGACAGGGACAGAGACAGAGACAGAGACAGAGACAGAGATAGAGATAGAGATAGAGATAGAGATAGAGACAGAGACAGGGACAGGGACAGGGACAGAGACAGAGATAGAGATAGAGATAGAGATAGAGATAGAGATAGAGATAGAGATAGAGATAGAGATAGAGACAGGGATAGGGATAGCGATAGGGATAGGGATAGAGATAGAGATAGAGATAGAGATAGAGACAGGGACAGGGACAG
Organism: Hydrophis major; assembly: GCA_033807585.1. NCBI lineage: Eukaryota > Metazoa > Chordata > Lepidosauria > Squamata > Elapidae > Hydrophis > Hydrophis major. Next base: position 258,470,436 of record CM066330.1, read on the forward strand.
GGACAGAGATAGAAATAGAGATAGAGATAGAGATAGAGATAGAGACAGGGATAGGGATAAAGCTAGAGATAGGGATAGGGATAGCGATAGGGATAGGGATAGGGATAGAGATAGAGACAGGGACAGGGACAGGGACAGAGATAGAGATAGAGATAGAGATAGAGATAGAGATAGAGATAGAGATAGAGATAGAGACAGGGATAGGGATAGGGATAGCGATAGCGATTGGGATAGAGCTAGAGATAGCGATAGCGATAGCGATAGCGATAGCGATAGGGATAGGGATAGGGATAGGGATAGGGATAGTGATAGAGATAGAGATAGAGATAGAGATAGAGATAGAGATAGAGATAGAGATAGAGATAGAGATAGAGACAGGGATAGGGATAGGGATAACGATAGGGATAGGGATAGAGACAGAGACAGGGACAGGGACAGGGACAGAGACAGAGACAGAGATAGAGATAGAGATAGAGATAGAGATAGAGATAGAGATAGAGATAGAGATAGAGACAGAGACAGAGACAGGGACAGGGACAGGGACAGGGACAGGGACAGAGACAGAGACAGAGACAGAGATAGAGATAGAGATAGAGATAGAGATAGAGATAGAGATAGAGGCAGGGATAGGGATAGTGATAGCGATAGGGATAGAGATAGAGATAGAGATAGAGACAGAGACAGGGACAGGGACAGAGACAGAGACAGAGACAGAGACAGAGATAGAGATAGAGATAGAGATAGAGATAGAGATAGAGATAGAGATAGAGATAGAGATAGAGATAGAGACAGAGACAGGGACAGGGACAGAGATAGAGATAGAGATAGAGATAGAGATAGAGATAGAGATAGAGACAGGGATAGGGATAGCGATAGGGATAGGGATAGGGATAGGGATAGAGATAGAGATAGAGATAGAGATAGAGACAGGGACAGGGACAGGGACAGGGACAGAGACAGAGACAGAGACAGAGATAGAGATAGAGATAGAGATAGAGATAGAGATAGAGACAGGGATAGGGATAGAGCTAGAGATAGGGATAGGGATAGCGATAGGGATAGGGATAGGGATAGAGATAGAGACAGGGACAGGGACAGGGACAGGGACAGAGATAGAGATAGAGATAGAGATAGAGATAGAGATAGAGATAGAGATAGAGATAGAGACAGGGATAGGGATAGCGATAGCGATAGCGATAGAGCTAGAGCTAGAGATAGGGATAGCGATAGCGATAGAGATAGAGATAGAGATAGAGACAGGGATAGGGATAGGGATAGCGATAACGATAGGGATAGGGATAGAGACAGAGACAGGGACAGGGACAGGGACAGGGACAGGGACAGAGACAGAGATAGAGATAGAGATAGAGATAGAGATAGAGATAGAGATAGAGATAGAGATAGAGATAGAGATAGAGATAGAGATAGAGATAGAGATAGTGATAGAGACAGAGACAGAGACAGGGATAGGGATAGGGATAGAGATAGATATAAAGATAGAGATAGAGATAGAGACAGGGATAGGGATAGGGATAGCGATAGCGATAGGGATAGGGATAGAGACAGAGACAGAGACAGGGACAGGGACAGGGACAGAGACAGAGACAGAGACAGAGACAGAGACAGAGATAGAGATAGAGATAGAGATAGAGACAGAGACAGGAATAGGAATAGGGATAGGGATAGAGATAGAGATAGAGACAGGGATAGGGATAGCGATAGGGATAGGGATAGAGATAGAGATAGAGATAGAGATAGAGATAGAGATAGAGATAGAGATAGAGATAGAGATAGAGATAGAGACAGGGACAGGGATAGCGATAGGGATAGGAATAGGGGGATAGAGATAGAGATAGAGACAGAGACAGGGACAGGGACAGGGACAGGGACAGGGACAGGGATAGGGATAGGGATAGGGATAGGGATAGAGACAGAGACAGAGACAGGAATAGGGATAGGGATAGGGATAGAGATAGAGATAGAGATAGAGACAGGGATAGGGATAGCGATAGGGATAGGGATAGGGATAGAGATAGAGATAGAGATAGAGATAGAGATAGAGATAGAGATAGAGATAGAGATAGAGATAGAGATAGAGACAGGGACAGGGACAGGGACAGGGATAGCAATAGGGATAGGGATAGGAATAGGGGGACAGAGATAGAGATAGAGACAGAGACAGGGACAGGGACAGGGACAGGAACAGGGACAGGGACAGGGATAGGGATAGGGATAGGGATAGCGATAGGGATAGCGATAGGGATAGGGATAGGGATAGAGACAGAGACAGAGACAGAGACAGGAATAGGGATAGGGATAGAGATAGAGATAGAGATAGAGATAGAGATAGAGATAGAGATAGAGACAGGGATAGAGACAGGGATAGGGATAGCGATAGCGATAGCGATAGCGATAGCGATAGGGATAGGGATAGAGACAGAGACAGGGACAGGGACAGGGAAAGGGACAGGGACAGAGACAGAGACAGAGACAGAGACAGAGACAGAGATAGAGATAGAGATAGAGATAGAGATAGAGATAGAGACAGAGACAGGGACAGGGACAGGGACAGGGATAGAGATAGAGATAGAGATAGAGATAGAGATAGAGATAGAGACAGGGATAGGGATAGCGATAGGGATAGGGATAGAGATAGAGATAGAGACAGGGACAGGGACAGGGACAGAGATAGAGATAGAGATAGAGATAGAGATAGAGATAGAGATAGAGATAGAGATAGAGACAGGGATAGGGATAAAGCTAGAGATAGGGATAGGGATAGCGATAGGGATAGGGATAGGGATAGGGATAGAGATAGAGATAGAGACAGGGACAGGGACAGGGACAGGGACAGGGACAGAGATAGAGATAGAGATAGAGATAGAGATAGAGATAGAGATAGAGATAGAGATAGAGATAGAGAGAGGGATAGGGATAGGGATAGGGATAGGGATAGGGATAGCGATAGCGATTGGGATAGAGCTAGAGATAGGGATAGCGATAGCGATAGCGATAGCGATAGCGATAGGGATAGGGATAGGGATAGTGATAGAGATAGAGATAGAGATAGAGATAGAGATAGAGATAGAGATAGAGATAGAGATAGAGATAGAGATAGAGATAGAGATAGAGACAGGGATAGGGATAGGGATAACGATAGGGATAGGGATAGAGACAGACACAGGGACAGGGACAGGGACAGAGACAGAGACAGAGATAGAGATAGAGATAGAGATAGAGATAGAGATAGAGATAGAGACAGAGACAGAGACAGGGACAGGGACAGGGACAGGGACAGAGACAGAGACAGAGACAGAGACAGAGACAGAGATAGAGATAGAGATAGAGATAGAGATAGAGGCAGGGATAGGGATAGTGATAGCGATAGGGATAGGGATAGAGACAGAGACAGGGACAGGGAAAGGGACAGGGACAGAGACAGAGACAGAGACAGAGACAGAGATAGAGATAGAGATAGAGATAGAGATAGAGATAGAGATAGAGACAGGGACAGGGACAGGGACAGAGATAGAGATAGAGATAGAGATAGAGATAGAGATAGAGATAGAGATAGAGATAGAGATAGAGACAGGGATAGGGATAGCGATAGGGATAGGGATAGGGATAGGGATAGAGATAGAGATAGAGATAGAGACAGGGACAGGGACAGGGACAGGGACAGGGACAGAGACAGAGACAGAGACAGAGACAGAGATAGAGATAGAGATAGAGATAGAGATAGAGATAGAGATAGAGACAGGGATAGGGATAGAGCTAGAGATAGGGATAGGGATAGCGATAGAGATAGGGATAGGGATAGGGATAGAGACAGGGACAGGGACAGGGACAGGGACAGGGACAGGGACAGAGATAGAGATAGAGATAGAGATAGAGATAGAGATAGAGATAGAGATAGAGATAGAGACAGGGATAGGGATAGGGATAGCGATAGCGATAGCGATAGCGATAGCGATAGAGCTAGAGCTAGAGATAGGGATAGGGATAGCGATAGCGATAGAGATAGAGATAGAGATAGAGATAGAGACAGGGATAGGGATAGGGATAGCGATAACGATAGGGATAGGGATAGAGACAGAGACAGAGACAGGGACAGGGACAGGGACAGGGACAGAGATAGAGATAGAGATAGAGATAGAGATAGAGATAGAGATAGAGATAGAGATAGAGATACAGACAGAGACAGAGACAGAGACAGGGATAGGGATAGGGATAGAGATAGATATAAAGATAGAGATAGAGATAGAGACAGGGATAGCGATAGGGATAGCGATAGCGATAGCGATAGGGATAGGGATAGAGACAGAGACAGAGACAGGGACAGGGACAGGGACAGGGACAGAGACAGAGACAGAGACAGAGATAGAGATAGAGATAGAGATAGAGATAGAGATAGAGACAGAGACAGGAATAGGAATAGGGATAGGGATAGAGATAGAGATAGAGATAGAGACAGGGATAGGGATAGCGATAGGGATAGGGATAGGGATAGAGATAGAGATAGAGATAGAGATAGAGATAGAGATAGAGATAGAGATAGAGATAGAGACAGGGACAGGGATAGCGATAGGGATAGGAATAGGGGGATAGAGATAGAGATAGAGACAGAGACAGGGACAGGGACAGGGACAGGGACAGGGACAGGGACAGGGACAGGGACAGGGATAGGGATAGGGATAGGGATAGAGACAGAGACAGAGACAGGAATAGGGATAGGGATAGGGATAGAGATAGAGATAGAGATAGAGACAGGGATAGGGATAGCGATAGGGATAGGGATAGGGATAGAGATAGAGATAGAGATAGAGATAGAGATAGAGATAGAGATAGAGATAGAGATAGAGATAGAGATAGAGATAGAGATAGAGATAGAGATAGAGATAGAGACAGGGACAGGGACAGGGACAGGGATAGCGATAGGGATAGGGATAGGAATAGGGGGATAGAGATAGAGATAGAGACAGAGACAGGGACAGGGACAGGGACAGGGACAGGGACAGGGACAGGGATAGGGATAGGGATAGCGATAGGGATAGCGATAGGGATAGGGATAGGGATAGGGATAGGGATAGGGATAGGGATAGAGACAGAGACAGAGACAGAGACAGAGACAGGAATAGGGATAGGGATAGAGATAGAGATAGAGATAGAGATAGAGATAGAGATAGAGATAGAGATAGAGATAGAGACAGGGACAGGGACAGGGACAGGGATAGAGATAGAGATAGAGATAGAGATAGAGATAGAGATAGAGATAGAGATAGAGATAGAGATAGAGATAGAGATAGAGATAGAGATAGAGATAGAGATAGAGATAGAGACAGGGATAGGGATAGCGATAGCGATAGGGATAGGGATAGAGACAGAGACAGAGACAGAGACAGATACAGAGATAGGGATAGGGATAGGGATAGGGATAGAGATAGGGATAGAGCTAGAGATAGGGATAGGGATAGAGCTAGAGATAGGGATAGGGATAGGGATAGCAATAGGGATAGGGATAGAGATAGAGACAGAGACAGGGACAGGGACAGGGACAGGGACAGGGATAGAGCTGGAGCTAGGGATAGGGATAGGGATAGGGATTGGGATAGGGATAGGGATAGGGATAGAGACAGAGACAGAGACAGAGACAGGGATAGGGATAGGGATAGGGATAGAGATAGGGATAGAGCTAGAGATAGGGATAGGGATAGAGCTAGAGATAGGGATAGGGATAGGGATAGCAATAGGGATAGGGATAGGGATAGAGATAGAGACAGAGACAGGGACAGGGACAGGGACAGGGACAGGGATAGAGCTAGAGCTAGGGAGAGGGATAGGGATAGGGATAGGGATTGGGATAGGGATAGGGATAGAGATAGGGATAGAGCTAGAGATAGGGATAGGGATAGAGCTAGAGATAGGGATAGGGATAGGGATAGCAATAGGGATAGGGATAGGGATAGAGATAGAGACAGAGACAGGGACAGGGACAGGGACAGGGACAGGGATAGAGCTAGAGCTAGGGATAGGGATAGGGATAGGGATAGGGATAGGGATAGGGATAGAGATAGGGATAGAGCTAGAGATAGGGATAGGGATAGAGCTAGAGATAGGGATAGGGATAGGGATAGCAATAGGGATAGGGATAGGGATAGAGATAGAGACAGAGACAGAGACAGAGACAGGGACAGGGACAGGGACAGGGACAGGGATAGAGCTAGAGCTAGGGATAGCGATAGCGATAGGGATAGGGATAGGGATAGGGATAGAGACAGAGACAGAGACAGAGACAGGGATAGGGATAGGGATAGAGATAGGGATAGAGCTAGAGATAGGGATAGGGATAGAGCTAGAGCTAGAGATAGGGATAGGGATAGGGATAGCAATAGGGATAGGGATAGGGATAGAGATAGAGACAGAGACAGGGACAGGGACAGGGACAGGGACAGGGATAGAGCTAGAGCTAGGGATAGGGATAGGGATTGGGATTGGGATAGGGATAGGGATAGAGATAGGGATCGGGATAGCAATAGGGATAGGGATAGGGATAGGGATAGAGACAGAGACAGAGACAGAGACAGAGACTGGGACAGGGACAGGGACAGGGACAGGGACAGGGACAGGGACAGGGACAGGGATAGGGATAGAGCTAGAGCTAGGGATAGGGATAGGGATAGGGATAGGGATAGAGATAGGGATAGGGATAGGGATAGGGATAGGGATAGGGATAGGGATAGGGATAGAGATAGAGATAGAGATAGAGATAGAGATAGAGATAGAGATAGAGATAGAGATAGAGATAGAGATAGAGATAGAGATAGAGATAGAGATAGAGACAGAGACAGAGACAGAGATAGAGACAGATACAGAGACAGAATAGATTAGAATTCTTTATTGGCCAAGTGTGATTGGACACACAAGGAAGAGTTTGGGAAAATGATCCAAACTCCACCCATGTTCAGCAACCCTGTTCTGTAGAAGCTGTAATGCATTTGCTTCAAATGCTGTTTCTTCTTCAGGCTTGTGGCTTCCCAAATGCATTTTGGTATTCTCCTTCAAATGAAAACTCCCAAGTCCTTGCCCTGTAGAAACGCAGTGCATCAAATGTCCAGTTCTTATGGCTTTTCGGAATCAGCCAAGTGGATTTCCAAGAAAGATCCTGACAAAAATTGATGTCCCACTGCAAACAAACAAACAAAAAAAAAAACTTCCCAGAAATGGGAATGTGCGGTAAGCAACAGCAATAGCCAGAATGCTGACTGATTGGCAGTGTGCTTTTTTTTTTTTTTTCCTTTCTGGATAACCTCAGAGCCTGAAAGGATGCTCTGAGCTTATCTGCATTCATAAGATGCAAATTTATGTAGCTGATAAATGCTGTTACAGAGGTGATTTATTTGGTGGGACCTGTCTGGTTTTGATCTGTGCTGAGACAGGAGGCTGAAGAAAAAAGGGGTATCAGACAAGTGGAGGGGAGGGTTCAAGGCTCAGGGGGTGCAGTAGATGCTAGACACATTGCAGGTAAATATCTGGGAATAGTAAGTGTTAAGCCTGGTCCCCCAACCAATGTTAAGGAAACATGCTAAACAGAATGTGCAGCGTTAGTCAGTTAGGCAGACAGGTAAATGTGTGAGAAGTTTGTATGTTAGTTAACATTCAGTAAAAAGCAGATACGCTTGTGCTATCAAAATATAGTTTATTCCATTTAAGAGTTATAGCATAGTCAAAAACAGTCCAAAAACAGTCATGTTTCATTTTAGTCAGTCCATTCGGGGAAACTCAATTTGCAAAGTCTGTGTTGAATATTCAATGTCAGTTCACTTACAATAAATCAGTCCTTATTATCTCTTCTCACCGTTGAGAAATCAACACTCCTTTCTCTCTCCCGTTCCAGTAGAAAAAAAACACAGTCATCAATCCATCCGGTAATTAGGGATCATTAAGCCAGAGAACGAGCTGCTCTTGTCTTGCTCCTTTTTATGGTGCTTTTACAACCACACCCTTAATTACATGCTTGCAGTTAAAGTTACAGACACTTTAACCAACAAACCATGATAACTTATTTATTATTTTACCTAAACCAGTTAGGGTAAACAATGTTATCCCTAACAGTAAGGAGTGGGATTTGCTCTCTGTTTATATTCTGGTCTCTTGCCTGTCTGTGTGGGTGGGAGCCATCTTAGCGATTCTTTGGTTGGGCTGTTTGCTGATGGCTCTTATGGCCATTGCTTGATTGGGGTGTTGCTTACTTGATTTGCTTACATCTCAGAATCATAGAATAACAGAGTTGGAAAGGAACTCGGAGGTCATCTAGTAGTGCAACCCCCTGCTCAAGCAGGACAGTCTGTTCCAAAGATCAGCCTTTATGTCATTCCTTTGTTGGAGTCTGATTCTGAGGGGGAGATTGAGCAGCTGACAGGGAGTGGGAATGTGGCTTCCATGGCTGTGGAAAAAACGGGGGAAGAGCACAGTCCAGCTGGGCATTCAGAGGGCCAACCCCTCTTCATCCTAGGGCATGCAGGGAGGAATGGAGAATGGAGCAATGTGGCTTATGGGAGAGAAAAGGGCCCTGATCCCTTTCATTGGTTGCAGTTGGGAGAACAGGATATAACTGGGGCATTTGCACATGGCTCCTTGCTGGAAGCAAAGCGTGCATTATTTTGGTCGAGCCTTATCTGGGTTTTGACGTCCTCCCAACTGTGGGTGCTGAGTTATCCTTTGAAAGTCTGCAATTTATCATTCTGGCTTGCCACGTTAATTACTTCAGTGTGGTTTGTGTTGGTTTTTTTTTTTTTTATTTCTAATTATCTTTATTTGGGTTTGGACTGCATTTCTGCCCTTTGTAGACTGTTTTTTGAACAGTTTGTTATCCAGGCGAGGATAATTGGACATTGGGGCCAAGTTGGAAGCATTTAAAGGGAATTTATTCTACTTTTGTGACTTTGTTATTTTTGTGTCATGCCCCGGGTCATCACACTCTACCTAGGATTGAACTCACAGCCTCCTGATTGTGAGGCGAGAGCTCCATCTCTAGGCTTGATTGGTCTGCAGTTGACAGAGTTGATCTGTACTGATCTGGGTGCTGATCGCTGGTGGAGAAGTGCTGGGGTTTCTTTCTTCTCTTTTGGGCTGGTTGGTTGTTTTTTTTGCATAGTCAGTAGACATTGTTAATGTCTATGTGTCTGTCGATGGCTGATTTGTCAGAGTGCCAGGCTTCTAGAAATTGCTCGGCATTTTTGGGCTTGGCCTGGTCTAGAATGGTCACAAAGACAATCAACCTGCCCAAAAGTACCTCTCCACCAGGAATCAGCACCCAGATCAGTATAGATTAACTTCAAGGTAACAATCAAGTAAACAATACCCCAATCAAGAAATTGGCAAAGAGCCATCAGCAAATAGCCCAATCAAAGTATCCTTAAGACCGCCCCATCCATCCATACAGGCAAGAATATAAACTGACAGCAAACAGCACTCCTTATTTGATAACTGATGATGTTACCTAGTTGGGTAATGAAACACAATTAACCCTTCCAAAACGTAGTCACTGAACCGATAGTAACACCAGTTGAATCCCACCCCGATCCACCTGTGCCCCTCCTCCTGAGTTGGCCCCTGTTCCTAAGTTGTTGTCCTCTCCTGACAGCTCTGCGCATACGCCCATCTGTAACAGGCTCCAGCTGTTCTTCTTCCCCACTTTACTCCAACTCCGAAGGCAGCTGGGAAATGTCAGACGGCCCTGGCCCTATTTCTGCTTCTGACGCAGAGTATCTATCAGAGCCTTTCCCAGACTCTAGGACTAGCCCAAGTTCCTCCCCAACCTCCTCATCGTTCGAGTCTGCCGCCAGCTCCGCCGGCAGCTGGTGGGCCATAACAGATTTCTCTTTCTGTGAGTCCATCGTATTCTCTGAGCTTGGTTGTTGTTTTGCAGACATTCCATTACCCAACTAGGTAACCTCATCAAAGCTAGAAGGGAGTGGGGTTTGCTCTCTGTTTATGTACAAGTGGCTTGCCCTGACAGTGTTGCTGGGGGTGTTCTTGATGGTTCCTTTATTAGGCTATTGTTCACTGATTGTCTGGTAATTATTTCTTCATCAGGGTATTGTTTACTGCTAGATTGTTGATCTAATATTAATCTTGGTGTTCATCTCTGCTTATCTGTGTGTTGATTCCTGGCAAGGCAGTGTTTTGGTACTTTTGTTTCCTTTTTGGCTATTTGATTGTCACTTTTGAATGAGCATTGTGGTGATCTAGCTGCGAAGATACTCGCCTTCCACTCAGAAGGTTGAGAGTTCATTCCTAGGTTTGGGCAGATATTTCTCTCAGGGCACAAAGAAAAAATATCTGCTGTGTCAGGGATGGCATCTTTCCAGTAAACACTCATCTCCATCCAGTGGCCCTGATTCTACTCCAAATTAAATGATTACAGGGTCACAGAAAGGGAGGTTTTTTAAAATTGTCTCTTTTGAATGATGTGTAAATATTGTTTGCCTCTTTTTAAAAAAATAAATTTTATTAAGTTTTCATATTTTAAAAAACATAAAATAAAACTTTATACATTGTTATCAACATCAAGGCATCTTTTGTATCTCCTTACATTTTTCAGTATATGTATTTTCTTATTCCTTTACCATTACATCTTACTCTTGCTATAAATCAATATCTTTTATCCTTACACACCAATCTTCTCTATGGTATATTTACATATTTATATATTCCCTCATTCTTTTCCTAATTGCCATTTTATTTTATTTTTATTTCTAAAACAATCATACCAGGCATTCCAGTCCCTATGGTAAATTGAATCTTCTCTGTCTTTTATTTTCATCGTTAGCCTGTCCATCTCTATGCAATCTATTATTTTTTTTATAACCACGCCTTCTGGTGGAACCCCTCTTTCCAGAATTGTGCATACGAAATCCTTGCAGCTGTTAATATGTGTACCATGATATATCTATCTGTTTTATTTCATTTTTGTGTTATTATACCTAATAAGAAGTTTCCAGATTAAATTCAACTTTCTGATTCATGATTTCTTCTAGCTATTGTCTAATTGTATTCCAATATTTTTTCACCTTCTGGCATGTCCAACAGGTATGGAAATAAGTGCCTTTTTCTTTTCCACATTTCCAACAGTTTGGGTATGAGTTAAACATTTTTGCCAGTCTAGCGGGAGGAAGGTGCCATCTGTAGAACATTTTATATTGATTTTCCAGTATGCTGTAGATGTAATTAATTTGTAATTTAATCCCCACATTCTCTCCCAATTTTCCAGGTCTATATTATGACCAAGATTTTTCCCCATACCGCCATTGTTTCTTTGATCAACTTCTCTTCCATTTTAAAATCTAGTAAAAAATTATATATTCTTTTTTAAAAAAAATTTTTTTAATTGGTTTTTAAAACAAACATAGACAAACAAAATAAAAACATCAAATCATCTTCCATATATGTACGTACAGTGTGCCAGTTGGTTTACAAATTGTTTTGTGCTTCCATTTCATAGTCTTCAATTATAATTACATTGTATATAATTTTGTATTTTCAATCAATATATTAAATACATTAATATCATTATTAATCAATCATTTGACTATACTTTTATTCATTCATGTTTTCCAAATGATCATATTTTACTTAATTTGTTTTATGACAATTCGTATTATCATCCCAGATCTATCCTAGAATCATTTTGTAGATATAAAAAGAAAAGAATACATCTTTACAATGTTATTTGAAAATTCCAGTCTGGCTATCAACTATTGAAGCATTTTCTTATCCTATAATATACAAAAAGGAACAAACAGATATGATGAAATATTGAATGAAAAAAGTGAACTTAAATCTATACAAAAACTAGAGGAACAAGGTTTAAAGATGAATTGGTTTTCATATGCGCAAATACATTCAAGGTATGATAAAGATTCTAAAACAGAAGGTTTCTATGATAAACTGACTGACTTAGATAAGATTTTGTCAGGTACTGATGAAAAGGTGATTAAAAAATTGTATGGATATTTATTAGAAATTAAACTAGAAGAAGAACAAGTTAAAGAAACTATGATTGCTTGGGGGAAGAATTTTGGATATGGGATTGATCTAGAGAAATGGCAAAAACTGTGGTCTCAAAACTATAAAATGGCAATGTCAACAGCATATAAAGAAAATTTGTATAAGATGTTTTACAGGTGGTACTTTCTCCCGACAAGAATAGCAAGAATGTTCAAGAATAAATCCAAAAAATGTTGGAAATATCATCAGATACCTGGTTCATATTACCATATGTGGTGGACTTGTGCAGATGCTAAAAAATACTGAACTAAAATCCACACGTGGTTGGAAAAAATGACAAAAAAGCATATAGATTTGAAACCAGAAATATTTTTATTGGGAATTTTACCTGAAATATTTAGTAAAGATTTAAAATACCTGATTGTAAATGTATTAACAGCAGCTAGGATTGTATTTGCTAAAAACTGGAAAAATGAGAAAATACCATCACAGGAGGAAATCATTAAGAAAATATTGGAATGTGCTGAAATGAGTAGATTGACATTTGAAATTAGAGAACAAGATGATAAACAATTTTATAAAATTTGGAATCTATTCTATCAATGATTAGACAATAAAATATAGTAATGACATAGGTAGACTTTTAGAAAATAAGAAAATTATATATTCTTGAGATCATTTTCTTTTCCATTTCTTGTAGAATTTTATCTAATTGATGCTTTCCCATGCAGAAACCAAATTGTTCTTTGTCCTTTTTGTATCTTGCCTGAATTTGCATGTATGGCCACCAATCTATCTTTATGTTTTGTTGCTGTAATTCCAGTTGCCCTGACTCTACTCCGAATTAAATGATTACAGAGTCACAAAAAGGGAGGTTTTTTAAATTGTCTCTTTTGAATGATGTGTAAATATTGTTTGTCTCTATGTGTCCGTTGATGTCTGATTTGTCTGATTGCCAGGGAAGAATCTCACTAACAGCAAACTCAGAAAAACCCTTGACCCAAATTCAGAAATTAGTGCCTCTGTCTTTATTTACATGGATCCCTCTAAATCTTTACCATCCCTTTTGTTCTGTACATACATGTACATAAGCCCTCCCTAGCTTCGCTTTGTAAGATCTAAAAACATAGGAATTGCAGATCGCTTCTTAGCATCTGATTGTGCATTAAAAGTAATAAATACTGTCAGATAAAGGAGCGAGGATGATACCCTGTCAAGATTTCAACCGAGAAAAAACGGTTTCTCATTGGGGGGGGGGGGAAACAAGAACCAGATTTTGATTATCCAGGTAGTGAATTACCATGTCACGATAATAATCTTTTTTTTTTTTAAGCCTTAATTGGATTACCTTTAAACTTGGGCGAACATGTCATCCAGCTCTTTTCCTATCACATTTAAAGTTCTTTGCTGAAATGTCTAATTAAGAGGATCAGGAGGGAATAAGTCATCTCTAAAGAAATAAAATTATTACTTTTTTATCCAGGTTGTAGAATAATCAAAATAATTTTTTGGGCATCAGAGACGTTCTGAGAAAAGGAGCAACCTGCAAAGCCACAAAGCCAATTATGGAATCACCCTAATTACAAATTAAAACCCTGGACCTGTAACTGCAGTGGGATTGGGGGCATTATTATTTATAATTATCTCCCACTCTGTGTTTTTGCACAGGAGATAAATCTGCAGTGGGACAAGATCAATTCCTTTTTTTGCAGTAATTTAAGGAAAAGTTTGTTTGACTTGCTCTAATTCCATAGCTGTTTTCGATTTGTTCATTTGATGATGTCAATGGCAAGATGTAAAGGAAAATATAAAAGAAGTATCCCAAATGACATTCAGTTTGTTGAGTCAATTTGTTATCTTGTTTGCATTTGGGGTTTTCATTTCAGGTCTAAATCAATTGTGCAGGCTTGAAACTAGGGTTCCTAGTTCCCTATCATGTTAATTTTAGGCATTTGATTTGATTTGATTTGATTTAGTGGCTCGATTTGATTCACAGACTCTATTTGAAGATTTAATTCAGAAGCTGGAACAGGATCAGATGAATGCATTAGAGCTGTTCACTCAACATTTACACTTCCCTGCAATTGATATAGGTCATCCTCGACTTACAGCAGCTCATTTAGTGACCGTGGCACTGAAAAAAGTGATATATGGCCATTTTTCACAGTTACAATTCAGCCGGTTCAGGCTGGTTCGGGCGAACTGGATGTTAAATTTACATCTGGTTCACTGAACCGGTAAGTGAAGCAACCAGCCAGCCTTGCCCACCTTGCCTCACCCCTCCCAGGACTCTCCATGTGGCCCGTTTTGGATGCAGGTAAGTTCAGGGTGTTCACAGAGGTTCTGGGAGAGGGAAAAATGGCCCTCCCAGAAGTTCTGGAAGTCCAGAAATGGGCCTATTTCCACCTTCTGGAGGGCCTCCAGATACCAGGGGAGGCCGTTTTCTCCCTCCCACAGGCCTGAGGGAAGCCTCCGGACTCTGGGGAAGGTGAAAAATGACTCTCCCAGAAGTTCTGGTAGGCCACGCACACCCAGCAACCGGGCAGAGAACTGGTTGTTGGGATTTTTGAATCCCACCGCTGGTTACGACCTTTGAAGCATCCCCATGACCATGGAACCAACATTCTTATGCTTGGCAACTGGTTCATACTTATGACTGTTGCTGTGTCCCAGGGTCATGTGATCCCTTTTTGCAACCTTTTGACTTCCTTTAAAGTCCATGGGGAAGCCAGATTCACTGAACTTAGCAATTTCGGGGATTCACGGAATAACGGTGGCAAGAAAGGTCATAAAATGGGGCAAAACTCACTAAACAAATGACTTGCTTAACCACAGAGGTTTTGGGGCACAACTGTGGTCATATGTTGAGGACTACCACTAGATATCATTTACTATTATAAACTATTTAACCCCTAGAAAGTTTACGCTGGCTTTATAAGTGCCACAAATCACCACAATCCTTATCCTTGGTCTGTCAGGATCATATATCCACATTTGTTGTTGTTTTAACCATTTAGTTGTATCATGACAATTTTATAGATGAGTGTTCTCCATGCTACCCTGTCCAAAACAGCATTTTTTAAACTGTTGGAATGTCCTCTTTGCATAAAATTTCATGTTATCAAGCCAGTGTGTTCTTTGTTTGCCCCTTCATCTCATTCCACTAACCATTCTTGGCATCCTCTGTGATGACCCGGGACATGGCACAAAGGCAACACAATCAGATAAGCAATAAGAGTCCCTTTATTAGCTCCAACTTTGACCCCAATATCCAGGTTACCTTCTGGCTGGAGAAAAACCTCTCCCAGGAATAGTCTTTGACTGCAGAGAATTAAGTCCAAAACATGGTCAAGACAAACTGTAACTTTAAGTCCAATCAAGTCAAACTGAGGTAATTTGTTTGGCAGGGCAGGAGCAAGAATTCCAGATGTGAAGGCATGGCAAAACTCACACGGTTGGGAAAACACCAGTAACACAGATAAGCAATGACAACACAAAATAAAGTCACGTTTTCTCCCAGCAGCTGCCACACACAGCCTGCACTTTCTTCCCAGCTGTAGCTAATGAAGGGAATCAGGTCCCTTTCCTCCCCTGTAAGCCATGAAACCCACATTGCTCTCTTCTCCGTTTATTGGCTACTTCATGTTGGTACAACTTGCAAAAGCCAACTCTGAGATTTCCCGTTGCTTTCACCAGCCAATAAACTGTTCTTTGAGAAACCTGCTGGCCTCCAAGTTCTGTTTTCTATGGGTGCATTATTTGGAACACTGACATTCACATTGCAGTGAATGACATACATTCAATTTCACAGCTGCAACGATTGTTGGCCGAGCAGGTGCAAAAATAGCCAGGGAAATAATTGAAGGCTTTGAAATAGGACCCCTCATCAGTCAACAGGAGTGTTGATTTACCACCAACTTATCAAGTACTTAGGAACCAAGGATTGGGCAGCACAAGAAAACCATAGCCAATCACCAACTATCAACACAACAATCAACCAATAGGAATGCACCCCATAAATACGAAGTATGGAATAGCCCAAAGCAAACATTATCCTAGAGAGAAGTTCCCTGAAGATGGATTCCAGCACAAGTTTGAAAGCTTGGAAGACAAAATCCTGGTGATTAATTCAGATTGGATCTTGCAAGGTTATCCTGGGAGACGTATATTTACCTTCATAAATAAAACTTTTCTTAAGATTTTGCTTGGGGTTGTTAGGGATAACATTGGTTACCTAACTTAGTTTGGGTAAAAATAATATATAAACTATGTGAGTGAGTTTAAGTGTGTGTGTCACTTTAACTGCAAAACATGTATTTTGGGTGCAGTTGTAAAATCACCATAAGAGGGAGCAAGAGAGCTCACTGTTAGCTGGCTTTTACTGTAGTAACTAACAATGATGGATTGATGGTGATAACTGTGTGTGTTTCCCTGCTGTTGCTGAAACGAAGAAAAGGAGTTTGATTTTCTTCATATCTCTGACTGCAAAAGAGATATATTGCTGGACTGATTATTTGTAAGTTTACTGACCTCTATTTTCAACAGTGGACTTTGCAACTGATTAATCCCTGGATGGACTGAACTAGTTTATGACATATGGACTGTTTTGACTATGCTATAACTCTTGCTGGAATAAAAAAAACTATTTAACTGGCACAGTGTATCTGTCTTGCTGAGTGTAAACTACAACAACGTTTATCTCACATAATTTGCCTGCCTGCTAGACTGCCGTTGCACATTCTGCTAGGGTGTATATCCCTAACAGGGGTCTTTCCCAAAAATTGCAGCAATTATTCCCCAGGAGTGGAACCTCCAATCTTGCTCCTTGAAGATATTCTGACCAAGGCTTCCAGAGACCGTAATTAAGCACACGCTTAGTTAAAATGACTCTTGTTTTATTTCAACGCTGGGAATTATGTTCATTCCCAGTCTGTAATGAGTCCCAAACAGTCCCTCAAGATAAGCACCCACCTTTCCCTCCTTTGAATTGCTGCCAACAACTAAAGTGCCAAATGAACTGTAAAAAAACCAAAGTCCAAAGTCCACACAGAGCTTCAAGGTTTAATCCAAACAAAATGAATGACTTTGCTTCCTGCAAAGGTTTCTCTACCTTTGCCTGTCTTTTATACCTTAGGGGAGGGGCAATCACCTCCAAGCCTTACTTCCTAGTCGCCCCTTTTGTCTCAGCTGCTCTCGCCTTCTAGCAGCTCTGTGCACACACGCAGAGGGAACAGGCTCCCCTTGCTCCTCTGCCTCACTGCTGCCAGACTCTGGAGGCTCTGGAGTCAGCACCCCACTCCCAGATGGTCCTGGCCCCATTTCTGCATCGGATGCAGGACCCTCATCCAAGTCCTCTTCAGACTCCCGGACTGGTCCCCGTTCTTCCCCACTGTCCAATTCCACTGCTGTCTGCACAGGCTGCCGGCAAACCACAAGAGAGGGGCCCCTTGCTTTTTCTGACCTCCCCTGAGGATATGAGGTCCTTCTAGGCAGGGGTGGGATTCTCTTGGCGTAACAACCAGTTGCCACGTGAATCACCTGAGCAGATATAGGTGAGTACAGCGCAGGGGTGGGCAGGCAGGCCCACATAATCGTCGGATAGAACCAATTCAGAGCCAGCTGATCATCGTAGCTAGGGCTTCGCCCAAATTGGTCCGAACCAGGAGAATCCCACCCCTGCTTCTAGGGAAGAGTTACTACAAGATCACTTTACTCTGGCTCTGAACAAGACTAAATTCCCAAAAGAAGACCGCTCGCACACTTTGTGGATGAATTTGATGTGCTTTTTCACATAAGCATCCTTTCCCTTCTTCCCTCTGAAATCAACAGAGGGTTTACTCCAGGGATGTAGTTGTCAGGCAGAGGCTGCTGAGTGACCGCCTTGATTTACTCCCCTGAAAAAAACAGGAATCAATGAAGGTGGAGCGGCCTTGCCAAGCTGATCCTTTTGGGATCGAGTGTACCTTTGTTATAAATTGCTTGATGGCTTGCTAACTGCTGCTTTGCTGCTTTTGCAAATCCGCCTGTGGTTTGCAGCAAGGAAGAAGACGAGGAAGATGAGGGCAGAGGAAAACCAACAAGACATCTGGCCCAGGTCTTGGAACATCCATTAGGTGATTGCATCCTCTTCCCCCAGGAGAACAGATGGGGAGCAAGAGCCAAAGGGAACGGACTAGCTTGAAAGTGGTGGGAAGTGGCAAGCAAGGTGTTCGGTTTCCTCCTTTGATTGAAGGTACAAGAAACCAACACTGAATATGGTATTCTGCTGGTGTTGGCGCACAGTTTCCAGAGATTTAGGCAAGCCATGTGCTATCAGGTCAGAGAATCTTACCAGACTAAAGCAATTATTTGCATAAATGGAGATATTTTATTTGTCCGTCCGTCTGTCTCTATCTATGTCTCTATCTCTGTCTGTCTGTCTGTCCTTCTCTATCTATCTATCTATCTATCTATCTATCTATCTATCTATCTGTCTGTCTGTCTGTCTGTCTGTCTGTCTGTCTGTCTATCTATCATCT